>OZ005736.1:21047796-22396422 GCA_963930755.1 Eudasyphora cyanicolor | reverse complement strand
TCTCTATTTTTTTTCAATGTTTATCTTTGTTTTGATATAAAGCGTGGGCCATTTAAAATATTACATTCGAACTACCGATTAATTTGACTTGTGATTTGTGCGCTTTGGAATATTTTCAGTGGGGAACCACTAAGAAACATGATATCGAAGTTGACATTGAAGAAATTCCACCCGAAACAATCGAAAATTTAATGAAAAATTGTATTGATCGGATGAGGTACTGTCGATCCAGTAGTGGTAGTCATATGAATGATATTGTGTTCCATTATTAAGTGACAAAGTTCAACCTTTCCAATAAAATTTTAAAAAATTACACTGTGCTAGTCCAAAATTGTAACAGAAAGGAGACCCTATGGATAGACCTATTTCATCCAGTGGCATTAGCCGTTTTTCTATGTTAGCTCTTGTTTTCGCGATATTCGACCACAAAGTTTGTGGGGAAATCAGAGAGATGACTTATCTCTTTGGTTATTTTGAAGTGGAAGACTTCGGAATATACGCTTCAGTCCAAAGATCGAAGTAGAGGGAACATTTTTCTCAAGCAGTCGTATTATTTTTCTCAAAGCAGTCGTCCACGCTTCTCACCCCCTTAATCCTGAAAAAGTGCAATGAAATCCTATCATATGTTAAAAATCATACATATCGTCGACATTTTTAGTAGGCATCGTTGAGAAAAATATTCCTCGCGAAGAAATACTATAAGTCCTTTCTCAACTTTTTGATGAGAATTAAGCAAATTTCGAGTTATTACATAATTTGTGTATTTTTCTGCTCATAGCAGAAAATATTTGAAATAAAATTTGTTGACTTAAATTTTTGTAAATTAGTTTTTCGTTAGTGCTAATGGAAATTTCAAAGGTAACCAGCAAAACTTGCTAAATTGTGAAACCTGTTAATTTTTCATAAATATGTTAAAAGGAGACTCATAGTAATTTTTCGCGAGGAACATTTTTCTCAAAGACACAAACTAAAAATGTTGATGATTTGTATGACGTTTGACATATGGTAAGATTTGATTGCACTTTTTCGGTGGTAAAGTGGTGGTTGACTATTTTGAGAGAAATAATACTCGAAGGGTTCCATTTATATCGTTCTTTGGACTGATGCGCGTTTTCGGAAGTCTTACACTTCAAAATCACCTTCGAGATAACTAACCTCTCTGATTTTTTGCAAACTTTGTAGTCAAATATCGCGAAAACAAGAGCTAACCTAGAAAAACGGTTAGCTCCGTTGGATTCAGCAAGTTCGAAATAGTTATATCCATAGGGTCTCCTTTCTGTTACATTTTTAAAGTGTCCATTTCGAGCACAGTGTTATCAGTACTTTTTTTATACCCGATTCAAATTTAAAATTTTAACTGGCCCACCCGTACCGGAGTCCATCCCTAAAATTCTCAATTTCCGAGCGAGTCGTGGTAGTCACATGATATTGTGTTCCATTACACAGTACAACACATGATTTTGGGACTCTATTCTGAGAATTGGACGTGAAAGTAGTCCCAAAACTAAGAACTTTTGCATCATTCGTTTAGTCAAGTTGGCTCAATTATTTTTAGCACTTTTTCTATATTTTAGCACTTTTTCTATATACAGGGTGGGCCTAAAGAAACCAAGGGGTGTAAAAGTTTAATAACCTTTTCGTTTATTAATTTTTTTTTATTTTTTCTTTCAGATTATATAGACAACACTTGGAGAATTTATAATGGAGATTATAAATTCTCCAATTGAACAGAGAACCAGAACAATAGAATTTTATTATTTAAACCAGAGATCAATTATTTTAACGCAAAGAGCATATCGTCGACATTTTGATTGAGATTGAGATTTGACAGCACCCGACTATTTTCTTTGGGGTTATTTGAAGGAGCGAGTGTATGTGAACAAGCCAGAGACAATCCTTGAACTCAAGGCAAACATTGTTGCAGAAATTCGAACGCTGCAGCCACAAGTTGTGAAAGGTGTTATGGAAAATGCTCTAAAAAGAGCCCATCAGTGCGAAGCTGAAAACGGTGGTCATTTAAGAGACATTATTTTTCATACTTAGTGTAAAAAAATTTGCCTTTTGTATATTATATAATCTGGAAGAAAAAATAAAAAAAATTAATAAACGAAAAAGTTATTAAACTTTTACACCCCTTGGTTTCTTTAGGCCCACCCTGTATATGAGGACTACAAATGTTTGTAATAACACTTTATGTGGAAACAAAGTTTAGTAACTTCCGTTAAAACAATTTGATTTTTTTTTTTCAAAAAAATAGAAAAGAATTCCCAATAAATCATTTGTTCCATATTTGTAGAAATAAGAGAATTGCAACAATATTCGTTTTTTATACCCGATGGAGTGACCTAAGAGACTCCAAGAATATTTGGCAGAAATCTGTTTTGGGCCATTTTAACTCACTTTAGCAATGTCCGTCCTGACCGTCTGTCTGTCTGTTTAGTGCGCACGATAACTTTCGATAGGATTTACCGATAGATTATTCGTGTAATATTTTATATAACATTATTCACAAAGGGATGGTATACCTTAGTCGACTGAAACATTCTTACTTGTTAATTTCTTAATATTCCAAATTATATTCAATCAAAATGTTTATCCTTCAACTCAATCAAAAAATATTTACAAAACAGTGCAGGTCGTTCGATTTGCATTATAAAGGAATTTCACACAAATTAAAAAACGTCAAACTTTGATCGCCTTTCCTGCAAAACTACCTTATTGCACTTAGCATAGTTTAGAATGGAGGTATCAATAAAAGAATTGAAAAGGTTTAAATATTCTACCTTTGTGATTGTCGAAAATGTGGCCAAGATTTTAAAAATTCGTAAACAAGTGGTGTAAGTTGAAGAAGCGTGGCAACACTATTAAATTTTTGACCCATTAATTTCACGAAAACATTCTCCAGGAGGTTACTTTTAAGACTAAAGGTAAGTACACACGATTTGCTGATCGGACAGCGTTGCCAGAAAAATGACGGAAAAATGCAACCCTTTGAATTTACAACCGTGTGAACACACAATTTTTGTTTTGCAACGTCAGCAGAAAAGTCATTGCGAGATAATTTGCAGATTGTTATATGTGCGAAGTTTTTGCATGTGACAACGGCGCCATTGCCAGAAAAACATTTTATTTGCAACACTGTCTATAATATATTTTTATTGGCAATCCTGCATATAAATATTTACAACATATATTGTAAATATATAAAATTGTAATGTTTTCTTGCAATCGTCTGAACTGTCAATTCACCTTTTCCTAACAATCTGTCATTGTCCGTATATTTGCAGCACTTTAGCAGGGTTGATAACGTTTGCCGATCTGGCAATCGTCTATACTCAGCTTAATATAAATATGCAATAATTTCGTTTTTTATTAAGTCGTTTTTAATCTTAAGTAATTCGCCAATCATTATATTTGCAAAAGTCAATCCCACAATTCCCAAAATAATTTGGAAAATCATTAAAAATGGGAATTTTCGCATTTTGAGCTATGTCTAGTATACTAAAAACCGGCTCCAAATTCCCTTTATAGTTCACATATAAAAATAGTGCATGTTTCAATATTCCAGCTTTGCAGTTGGAGAAAATGTGGCTTACTTTTGACATTTGTGTAAAAAATTATGTAAATTGGATAAGTCTGGCAACAATACCTGTTTGCAGTTAGACAGTGACTATAGACTGGCAAAGAATGAAAATTGTCCAACGTGCTGGCATCTCCCTCCCCTAGTAGCGTATTGCATTACACTCAAAGTGAGGGTAATACCTTAGTTGTTGTTTTACTCAACTGAAATTCTCTTACTTGTTTTAAAATAGTTTAAATAAGCGTAAAAACAATTCTGGTTTGTTAACAAAAGGTTACACCATGTTGTATTCGTTATAATAATTAAAATTCCAAAGAAACTATTATTTAGACGCACCCCTATAGCAAATACCTATAAAAAATTTTACAATTCAATGTCATTTTTAAATGAATTGCTAGTGTAAAATTCTCTAAACAAAAAACCCGTTATGCTGTGTAGTTTTCATAGAAATTATTTTCTCAGAAAAAATAACTGAAATATATTTCAGATTTTTTCCTGTGAACGGACATATGTACGTGTGCGACTATTTGTGTCAATAAATGAGGTCTAATTTCTTTTGAAAAAGTACATATTTTTTATCAAGGATCATATATATATAAATACATAATTCTGAAAAATTCTCATATGCAGATATTCTTTGAATTATTACTGCTTGTGTGCTTGGCAAGTTTTATTTATAATTTAAAACTGAGGGAATTGAAACTGTAATTTATATACCAACCAGCGGTAGGGGTATTTCATAAACTATGCATGTATCAGAATAAGAATAAACATTTACATATCGTCATCAGAAACGAAAAAGAGCCTATCATCATGTTTGAAAATTTCACAAGAGAAGCAAAAATCTAAATAAAATGAAAAGTGTTGACTTTAGAAAAACGTAGTTTTCAGGATATTATCTAAACATAATGATGCATATATAAAATCACACAAGCATGATTTATAACATGTTTGTGAAAATTGCGTGAAATAGTATTTTTTAACTATGAAAAAAGAAATAATTTGCTGTTAAAGCCCTTTTAAATTTCGGTAAAAAATTCGCCATTTTTAATATGACGCCGCTAAAAATTTGTCAGGATGTGTATTTTGATGCGGGTTACCGAAATCCGTCAAAAACTGAGTTTCCATTTTTCTTGTTGTTACGCCCTTTTTCGTTTCTGATGACGATATGCTTTAATATTCGATGTAGCCTCGCCTCTCCATGTAGCAATGCAAATCCTTCCTCGTACGCCATGATGTATACGTAATAATAATTAAACTTCTGAAGACAATATTATTCATACGCACTCCTACTACATCAACTACCTACTTGAAATAAGTGAGCGATATGTAGTATTTTGGAGATATAGAAAAAGTTATTAAAGCGAAGTAGATCATATTTATTTTTGTATTGAAGGAAACATTTTGGAGAATGCTTTTGAAGAAACCAAGGGGGTATAATTACACTGTGCAACAGTGAAAAAATACATGGACTTGAAGATATAGGTTCGAATCTATTACCAAAGGGTAGTGTTGCCCTATACTCGGTTTGGCGAATATGGTGACCATTTTTTTGGTGCCTCAAAAGTTTCTGAAAATCAGTGGGCCCCTCTAAAAAGGTGTCATCAGCTTTTGTCCAACAACTAGTTCAGACTTGGTGATACCGCTTAACTATATTTGGCAATAATGTAGCTAAGAATATGCTGAACAAAGTTTGTTAAGCATTTTATTTTTATAGCTTTGTTCTGCGTTTTTTCTCCTATTCAATATCTACAACTTTTCTTCTGATTCAAAAGAGATATTCCGTACGGTATACTGAAAAAATAATTTAGAAAAAGTGCTAAAAATCCACCTTGAGCTAAAAATTCGTATGGCCATTAAATTATTATTTCAGCCAACTTGACTAAACGAATGATGCAGAAGTTTTTATTTTTGGGGCTACTTTCACATCCGATTCTTAGCATTGAGTCCCCAATCAATGAGCCGAATAATGTTGTACTGTGTAAGTAGTACGGTTTTACACCATAAACTGTAAAAGAAAATTTTGGCAGGGCTTTTAATGTAGTAGATTTAGAGGAAAAACTGAACAATTCAGTTGTTGGAGATTTTGGATTTTATTTTGGGAATTGTGGGCTTTGCAAATATCAGTATAATGATTTTACATTTTCCCTCGATTTCTGACGTCAAGTCAAACAAACTAAAACAAAAGATTTATATATGGGGGATTTTAAAACCGATGTCTTTTTTTCATCCCGATCAAACTTGCACTAAGTTATTCCTATTGGACACAAACTTTCAGCGAGATCGGCTGATGACTGTCCATGTTAGGTGTTGAATGTTGACATTTTGGTCAAACGGTCCTTTTTCCCCATCCATATAACTAATTACCTATTGCATTTAGAAAATGTTGTACAAAGTGTTTTTGATGGCTTTTTCTTCAATCTTTTTTATTATACCCTACACCACAGTGTGGTACAAGGTATTATAACTTTGTGCATTTGTTTGTCACACCCAAAAGGAGAAGAGATAGACCCATTGTTTATTATACCGATCGACTTGTAATGACTTTCTGAGTCGATTTAGCTATGTCCGTCTGTCTGTCTGTCTGTAGATGCATTCTTGTAATCAAAGTACAGCTCGCAATTATGGTCCTATCTCAACGAAACTTTGCTCATATCTTTCTTTAGGCCCAAGGACGATCCCTATTTAAATTGGTCAAAATCGGTTCAGATTTAGATATAGCCCCCATATATATGTAACCCCCGATTTGACATGTAAGCGCTGCAGAAACTTTATTTTATATCAAATCAGTATGAAACTTGGCAGAGAGAGTTCTCTTATTACATGCATGAACACTGCCAAATTCGGGGAAAATCGGTTCAGATTTAGATATAGTCCCCATACGTATGTGTCTCCCGATTTGACATATAACCCCGTATTTTACATCCGATCTGTACGAAATTCTGTAGAGAGTGTTTTCTAATTACGGAGAAATTCGGAGAAATTCCTTTCAGATTTAGATATAGCCCCCATATATATGTTTCACCTGATTTGATATGTAAGCGCTGCAGAAACCGTATTTTATATCAGATCAGTAAGAAATTTAACAGAGAGAGTTTTCTTTTAACGTGTATGAACACTGCCAAATTTGGGGAAAATCGGTTCCGATTTAAACATAGTCCCCATTTTTTATCTTACACCCGATTTGACATCTAAGCGCTGTAGAAACCGTATTTTATATCCGATAAGTACGAAATTCGGCAGAGAGTTTTCTTATTACATGTATGGACACTGCCAAATTCTTATCGCAATGCCAATTTTCGCATTGTTGGGGAGTTTTAGGGTATTATATAGTCGGTTCCGCCACACTTTCTGTCTTTCCTTGCAGGTTTTTGTTTCCAAACTTGAAAAAATGCAAGATCCCGATATGTCAGGTTCGACATATTGCCAGACTTGAATTATCTCATAGGATATGACTGGAAGATACTGAGAAAATTCGTGTCTAGTAACGATTTTCTGTAACTCATGAGGTATAAAAAGATCATAAATAAGGAGCGTATAAACATACCGTATCACTGGCTTAAGTGTAACTCCATGGACTTGAGATGTTTAAACGTCTCCTCTCTTCAACCTAACCTAACATAAACTTGAAAAATAGGCTCGGCGGAAAAAGACTTGCCAGCAATGAAGAGAGGGAGGAGGTATCGGTTGATGGCGATTATCAGGACTTAGAAAGTTCTTAGTCTAAGCTATTGAAGATCCCTGGAAAAAGTTTATCGAGTTAAAAGGAGATTGTGTTGGCAAATAAGGACAAATTTTCCGATTTTTTTATGTTTTTGCACTATACACAATAGTTTCACTCATAGCAAAAAGTCCTAGCTAAAATTGACGTTTAAATGCTCGCAACACGTCTCACAAAAAAAAATACCAATAAGTCTTCTGTAACGATATAAATCGTTCGCTTGTATATTGTTTATAAAACTATTGATCGAGAAATCACTTACGTAAAGAAAGTCCCTTGGTCCATTTCGCAGAACATTGTCTCAATTTGGAATGAATGTTAATAATTTACAACTAATTTCTATGAAGGTTATTTTCTCCAATAAGCAATACTATTATTATACAAGTTCTACCGCAGCACTTTAGCACAAATCAATGTTACTCCTACGCAATATTCTCGCCACAAAAAATAACAATACTCATACGCACTGCTTTCCCAAAAATTTATATCACTCATACGCTTCGTAGGCTCCACAATAATTTATGGTAAAAGCTCAATTTGCATTTTACTCTGGTATTGTATAAATTTTATCTTAATTAGACTATTCTTTTATGCAAATTACATCTTATAAATGTAAATATTTTCCAAGGAAATTGCCAACACATACCACTTTAGATTGTCTACAAATTTCCCTGAATAGGACAATGTATTCATGTTTCACTTGGAGCTATTTCTATTAATGATGACTTTGCGTACAGTGATGTCTTTATTATAATCATCTGTACACTAAACTAGTTTATTTATAAGTTGGGAATTTATAGGCATTATTTGTGTTGACAAATATTTTAAAGCCGTATTAAAAGGAAGCAAAGGAGATTTTGATATTATGTATTTATTATGAAATCTTAAGTTGTTACCTCTTTATATAGATTATATTAAAATATATTAAGATGAAGATATACCGTAATGGTGATAATGAAGCCGTATTTTACAAATTGTGACATACCTGGAAAGAGATTAAAGAAAATACAAATTAGTTGGTTGCTTTAAAAGGCATTAATAGGAATATAACGAATAATATAAATACTAAATGTGGGAAATTATTGAAAAAATGTTGCAAGTTAATAGTAAATGAAAAGATCCACAAATTCTTCTTTAACTTTAATATTTCCAGCACAAGATTCCTTATAGGAATCAATTAAACATTGCAACAAAGTCATGCAAAATGCTTTGGTATGAAAGGTTCCTTTACAAATGGTGGTCTAGGTCGAAGTCAACCATAAATACCATATATATTTTTATTGCTTATACCCTACACCACACTGTGGTACAGGGTATTATAACTTTGTGCATTTGTTTGTAACACCCAAAAGGAGAAGAAATAGACCCATCGTTTATTATACCGATCGACTTAGAATCACTTTCTGAGTTGATTTAGCTATGTCCGTCTGTCTGTCCGTCTGTGCATGTATTCTTGTAATCAAAGTACATGTCGCAATTATGGTCCGATCTCGACGAAACTTTACACATATCTTTTTTTTGGCCCAAGGACGATCCCTATTGTATCTGGTTAAAATCGGTTCAGATTTAGATATAGCCCCCATATATATGTTAGCCCCGATTTGACATGTAAGCGCTGTAAAAATTATATTTTACATCCGATCAGTGCGAAATTCGGCAGAAAGAGGTTTCTTATTACATGAAGGAATACTGTAAAATTCGGAGAAAATCGGTTCAGATTTAGATATAGCTCCCATATATATGTTACCCCCGATTTGACATGTAAGCTCTGTAGAGACTGTATTTTATATCCAATCAGTACGAAATTCGACAGAAGGAGGTCTTTTTACATGAATAAGTATTCAGTGAAGATCGGTTCATATTTATATTAAATCTCCATATATAAGTTCCTCCTGATTTGGTATCAAACCGCTATAGAAGTTGTATTTTACTTCCGATCATTAAAATTTTTCAGAAAGATGTTTCTCAATTTAGGAACGAATATTACTTAATTAAGCGATTATCGTTCCAGAATTAGATAATATGTTTCTACTCATTTACCAATTATTCCAAATTATTATGGCAATGACCCTTATCGCATTGTTAGGGATGTGTAGGGTATTATATAGTTGGCCCCGCTCGACTTTCTCCATTTCCTTACTGGGTTTTTTACCAAATAAAAGTACAGAAATCATAATATATGTCCTTTTTAAAACAAAACAAGTGGTAGCGGCCTTATGTTCGACCAATGCCGTCTCTTATATACCCTCCACCATGGATCGCATATGAATGGTTTCGGGTGCAAATAAACTCATATTACCAGAACTGCTGTCCGATTCATTGAAATTTTCTGGTTTTTGTTCCATTAAAAAGTAAAATCTAGAGGGAGCTTTGTATGGGAGATATATCAAAACATGGACCTTTGACAACCTTGGTTCGTGTGAAGGGTATAAGTATACCAATTTTCAGCCCGACTAGTTGAAGTTTGTGGTTTCTATGGATTTAAGAAATCAAATCGAGGAGATATAAGCAAGTATATTGGGGGGCTATACAAAAAATGGACCAGTTTTTCAATCACAAGATACCTGCAGCTTAAGAAGTGTCTGCATTAAATTTCAACCTTTTTGCTCAAGTATTATGATTGTAGCGTAGATAAGACAGAATTTTACTAGATTAATAACATTTCATATTAAGTGAGCCAATTTTAACAAGTAAAAACGTTAAGTTCGGCCATGACGAATCTTATATACCCTCCACCATAGATTGCATTCAATTCTATTACTGGAAAAATGTTTGGATATGGAGCAAATCATGAAACGATTCTTTTATGTTTAAGCAAATTATTAAAAAAAACAGTAAGGAAAGACATAAAGTCGGGCGGGACCGACTTTCACCTCCCTAACAATGCGAAAATGGGCATTGCGATAAGAATTTGGCAGTGCTTATACAAATATCTAAATCTGAACTAAATTTCCCCGAATTTGGCAGAGTTCATTCATGTAATAAGAGAACTCTCACAATCACAAAATATATGGGCCGAAAATATATATGCCAGCAAAAGGGACTGGTACAATGCTTGTCACCAGTTATTGGATCAAATAAATGAAAATATCCTAACAGCTAACAAGCTATGCTCCATATGTAATTTGAGAGAACACGAAACACTGACGCATTTTATCGGCCGCTGTCCAATATTTAATCATACTAGGTACAAAAACTTTGGAAAAGTCATTCTAGATGATAATGATCTAATTTATATTTTAAATGGATGTGAAGGATTTTCTTGGATGAACCTTTATCATTTTCTGAAGGAAGCCTATGTAGTATATAGACAAATGTTGATTAGGGAATTTAACTATTAAATTATTCAATCATTAAATTAGTAAATCTTAAGATTTTTAAGCTCACGGTTCGATGGAACCAAGCTAAATATTTCTTTATTTAATTTGAGTTTAAAACACTAGCTATAGTAACAAAAAAGTATAACTTATTATAACGAAGTGGAGAAAAGAAATTAAGAAAACAATAATAATGTTAACAATAATAAAAGAGAACTCTCTCATCCAAATTTCGTACTGATCTGATACAAAATACAGTTTCTATATAGGGGCTATAGCTAAATCTGAACCGATTTTGACTGATTAAAATAGAGATCGTCCTTGGAAGAAAATATCACTGTGCTAAATTTCATCACAATCGGACAATAAATACGACCTGCACTTTGATTACAACGATACATCTACAGACGGACGGACAGAAGGACATGGTTAAATCGACTAAGGAAGTGATTGCAAGTCGATCGGTATACGAGTAATAAACGATGGCTCTATCACTTCTCCTTCTGGGTGTTACAAACAAATGCACAGAATCATAATACACAGAATCATAATACGCTGGAGCACAGTGTGGGGTAGGGTATAAAAACGAACGCTGAAAAATGTGGTATTTATGGTCTAAATTATGGCAATTTAGACCTAGATCTACACGGGGACAACAGCAATATAAAACTGATTTGTATAAATTTTATTGAGGTGAATTCTTGCCCAAATAGAGTACAAACTGCAAAGTTTCTGCTAAATTTCTCAGAAAATGCGGTGTTTATGACTTAAATAACTCTATTTGGGAGCGATATCTATAGGTTGTCGATATCAAAATATGAGCTCAAAATGTTTACTGCGATGAATTCTTGTCTTCATTAAATACATACTGCAAAGATTCAGTCAAAATACTTAGAAAATTTGGTATTTATGGCTTAAATACGTATATTTTGGAGCGAACTATATAGGGTGACTATAACTAAATATGAACCGATTTGCAAAATGTTTGCTGCTATTTGCTCATGATGAATCTCCTCTTATTGCACTACATAAGGTAAAGAATCACTTAGACATGGTCAAACGTTTTTATGATCTCTGGGGAATTAAGATTAACGCTTCTAAAAGCGAGGCTATATGTATTAGAAACGCATCGGGCAAATGTAAACGATTTGTTGTTCCCCAGAGTAAAACATTGACTATGAGTATTGATAACGTTGAAATTCCATTTAGGAACAATATAAAATATTTAGGAATACATTTCAGCAATCTCATGAAATTTAATGAACATGGTAGACAGGTTTTAAAGAAGGCATACAGAATTCTTGGCTCATTTTCAAAGATACTCTCAAATAAAAATCTCCCAGCTAGAACCAAATTGTTATTATATAAAACGAGTGTAAGACCAGTATTTCTGTATGGCTTCCCGATATGGTTTAATATATCCCCCACAGTTATCAGAGAAATGGAAATTTTAGAAAGAAAAATAATACGTCACTGCATTGGTAAACACTATGTATCAAGTTGTAGACGGTATTCGAACAGAGTAATTTATGGTGAATCTAGAATTACTCCAGTTGGTTTATACGTTTGCGGCCTACTTTTAAAATTTGTCCAACACGATAACGAGTATGTTTCTATCATTTACGATATACAGAAACATTTTAACTGGTCAAATACAAATTATTTGTCACCAATCGGTTATATTAATGAAGTCCCTGCGAATTTTGATATTTCCGTCAGTATTCGACATGGATTCTATGAGAAAGCATTGTCGAATACGCACCGGGGGTAGTACGAGATGCTTAGGAATTTAATTTTAATTTTTTTTTTACTCTTTTCTTTGTTTATTTATTAGATTTTAAGTTTAAATGAGAATCTTATACTCTCAAGCCACTGTAGTCCCGGAAGCAAGGACATTTATGTACACTATTATTAATAATTTAATACTAAATTCACTTTATCTGTACTATTTAAAAAGCATGGAGCTGTTTTTCATATTTGTTATAGTAATTTAAGATATTACATTATAGTCTTAAGTTCTCTTTAAAATATGTAGCTAATAACAATGGAGTAATTATAACGATTTAAAGGAAGGCTCAATAAAACCTTAAACTTAAACTTGCTAGAATGGTTTGAATGGCTAAATTGATAAAATACATAAAATATGAACATGACTGGAAAATTTGTTGCGATTTAAAAGTAGTTGTTATGCCTCTGGGATAGCCGATATTTTGCCAACACTGCATATTAAGCTGGGGCTCTTTAAAAATTTTGTAAAAGCCTTAAGGAAAGATGGCAATTCACTCTCATATATTTTTCGCTTTATGTATTCCAACAAGTGCAAATATGTCCCTCAAAATGAATTTCTTTCATTCTCATTTAAACTTTTTCCCCGAGAATCTTGGCGACGTAAGTGACGAACATGGCGAAAGGTTTCACCAAGAATTGAAGTCCATCGAGCGGCGTTACCAAGGGCACTGCGATGAAAGAATTATGGGAGATTATATTTGGTTCCTCATTAGAACCGATTCCGAAATCTTCAAACTTCAACAAAGAACTCACAATTACTTCTAATGAAACTCGTTCATGTAAATAAACTCAAATGTACATAATATAAATAAAAGTAATAAATAAAATCGTTATTTAAACAGAAATTAAAAAAAAAAGATTTTTTGAAATTCTCTTACCTCTACCAAAAGGGCTATAATTTCTACATTTATCCGTAGATTTTTTCAAATAGGCATTATTTTCTTCGCTAGGATGCAATCTTTCAAAAAATAAAATATAATATTTTTTCGTTTTTTTCTATTTTTTATGTTTTTTTTTTGTCCCAGGATTTTTTTTTTAAATCTACTTTTGACAATTTGTTTAATGACTGTTACTAAACCACTGTTTCTTAGTGAAAGAGATATTTTTAACATTGGTAGCCCACATTAATAGCTTCAATTTAACACACAAGTCGACTTGATCAGGCATATACTCCAAAAATTATAGTGCAAATACTAAGGGTAACTTCGACGATAATAGCATTGTTAATAAAAATTTTTTTAAAAAAAAATGTATCCATATAAAAATTTTTGGTTTTGATTTTATATTTATAACAGTATGCCACAATCTATAAAAAATAACCTTTAGGTTTAGAACACAAAACATTTTTTTTTTATTGCGTAGTGTAATCAAAGTTATAAGTCGTTAACATTTTGTGGAAAATGGTCCATTTGTATGAGAGGTACCAAATGGTGATAGCGACCAAGAAACTACTACTTCTATTTGTGGAATATGAAAGATTCTGGGCAATAGTATAGAAATGATCAGATAATAAATATTTCACTAAATGTTGACGCTTTGGGGGGGAGGTTTCTAAGGAGTGGACCAAGATTGTCCATCTTTGATCTTAGCCTAAAAAAAATTAACTCATACCAAATTTGAAGTCAGTAAATTAATCCTGTCGAAAGTTGTGATGCGCAACAACCAGACAGACAGACGGACAGGCTGACGGACATTTCTCAACTTACATAAAATGGCCCAAAACGGATTTCCGCCAAATATTGTTGGTGTCTATTCGGTCACTCCTTCGATGTGTTACACTTTTGGCCCACAGCATCTGATATACACCCATGTTCACAATAGTGGTGGCAGAACATCAGAATTTTGTTGAAATTCTCTTATATCTAACAAAAGTGATATATTTGCTACATTTATATATAGATTTTCTTTAAATACGCATTGTCCTCTTCGTTAGGATGCTAGCTTTCAAAATATGGAACAAATGGAAAAAAATCAAATATTTTTTTAATTGTTTTAACGACAGCTTAGAAGTTTCTTTTTCCACATGAAAATGTCATTATTAACATTTGTAGTCATCATAATCATTTAATGTATCGTGTGTCCCAGCATATACTTTGGACCCCGCACACCTAGGGGTCCAAATTTAAAACAAACCTTTTATGTGCCAATTTTATTTCTATTTTTTATTGTGTTTTTCGTGCCACCAAACAATGATTTTGTTGAAAAACAAATATTTTTTTCTAATTGCTTTAACAGCAGTTACTAAACCTCTGTTTAATCCTGCAAGTGTCATTACTAAAATTTTTAGTCCTCATCAATTCCCTTTACATGTATCCCTTTATCGAGCATATATTTTAAAAAATATGGTCACACTTTCCAAGAAAATTGGAATTTTAAAGAAAAATTCAAAAAAAAAATTTCATACCAATTTTTTTCATATTTTTTTCGTGTTGAGGACTCAATATTATACCACAAAATGTTATTAGTGTATTAACGTACCAACTTGCTATACAAATCCGGGGGCGTGCGGAGGTGGTCATCAGTGTAGTCGTTTGGTAAGATTGTTTTTTATTCTTTTAGTGGTAATAAGTTTGTTTTCAGCTTCAGCAGCACGGGAAGCTTGAGGTTGCTTTCGCTCGCGAGAGGCAATGGTAAGCCGCGTACGCTTTAAGATTAACATAAATATGTTATACTTGTTTTAAATAGCTTCTTCTATAAATCAAAAAGGCGACATAAATATTTTCCACAAAACCTTTGAAAAAAAAATAATTTTTTGAAAATATGACTTCAAATGGACATAACTTTTGTCTCGTTGGGCGTCTAGGATCGAATTTTTTCATCGTATTGCAAATTGTGTTGCCATTCAGAAAGGTGAAAAAAATCTGTGCTTAATCTGTTCCGATATTCACAAAATACTGGGACAGCTTCTGGAAAAATGTAATTATACCCTACACCACACTGTGGTATAGGGTATTATAAGTTTGTTTCACGGCAGATGTTTGTAACACTTGCAAATAACACAGCTAGACCCACCCTAAAGTATACCGATCGACTCAGAATCACTAGCTGAGTCGATTTAACGATGTATGTCCGTCCGTTCGTCCGTCTGTCCATGTAAAGTTGTTCGTCGACTACAGGTCGCAATTTCACTCCGATCGTTCTGAAATTTTGCAGTTTAGAGTATTTCGCAGCTGTTAAGATCGCTATTAAATTTGGTTGAAATCGGTTTAGATTTAGATATAGCTCCCATATATATCTTTCGTCCGATTTGGCCCTTTAGTCCTATAGAAGCTGTATTTTACATCCAATCGTTTTGAAATTTAGAATGGTAGAGTTTCTTGATCCATGAACCAACATTGCCGAATTTGAAGAAAATCGGTTAAGATTTAGCTATAGCTCCCATATATATGTTTCGTCCGATTTGGCCCTTTAGTCCTATAGAAGCTGTATTTTAAATCCGATCGTTTTGAAATTTAGAATGGTAGAGTTTCTTGATCCATTAACCAACATTGCCGAATTTGAAGAAAATCGGTAAAGATTTAGCTATAGCTCCCATATATATTTCATCCGATTTGGCTCTATAGATCCAATCGTTTTTATACCCTCACTTTAGTGTGACGAGGGTATATATCATTTGCTACGGAAAAAAGTGTAACACGTCGAAGGAGTGACCTAAGACCCCAAGTATGTTCGGAGGAAATCCGTTTTGGGTCATTTTAAGTCGAATGAGCAATGTCCGTCCGTCTGTCTGTCTGTCCGTCTGTCTGTCTGTCTGTCTGTCTGTCTGTGTGTCTGCTGGCTGGTGCGCACGATAACTCTCGAAAGGAGTAACCGATTGACCTGAAATTTGGTATGTGGTAATATTTTTTTCTATCTCCGGCTAAGTTCGAAGATGGGCCATATTGGTCCACTCCTTCTAGTACCTCCCCCACAAAGGTTTAAAATGTTGTGAAATATTGATTCTTTAATAACTGCTATACTACTTATTCGAATCTTTTGAAATTCCACACATAGTATTAGCTTATTAGTCGTTATCAACTCGAGAAAAATTGTCAAAGTCGCCACGTCCCTTTTGGTACCTCCCACACAAATGCACCATTTTGCACCAAAAGTTAACAGCTTATAACATTAATAACAGTGTATAAAAATACTTGAAATTTTGTACAGTATTATGCTTTTATATTGCCTACAGTCCAGGGAAAAATGGGTGTTGTTGTCACGCCCCTTTTGGTACCTCCCACACAAAGGTACCTTTTTGCACCAAAAGTTAACAGCTTATAACATTAAAACCAGTGTATAAAAATACTTGAAATTTTGTACAGTGTAATGTTTTTATAGTGTCTATAGCCCTGTAAAAAATGGGCGTTATTGCCACGCCCCTCTTTGTACCTCCCACACAAAATGCCCAAATCATACCACAATTTAATGTCTCATAACGCTTATACCAGTGCACATAAATGCTTATAAGTCGGCACAGTGCAATGAATTTAAAGTATCTAATGTTCAGCAAAAAAAGGTGTATTTGATAAACCCCTTCTGGTACCTCCCACACAAATTGACAGAATAATTCGAGTAATATTCAAAATTACATTACTCACAAAGTGAGGGTATACCTTAGTCGGTTTACCCGACTGAAACTTTCTTACTTGTTATACCATACACCACTCTGTGGTACAGGGTATTATATAAGTATAAAATGTCCCAAAAGTAAATTTATGTAAACAATTTATACATGAATTACAAAATTTATATATCAGAGTTATTCAATATTATGAGAGTGGTGTAGGGTATTATATAGTCGGCCCCGCCCGACTTTAGCCTTTCCTTACTGGTTTTCTATTGCAGATATCTCGATAACTATATGAGATGACTTTATGTTATTTTACAAATCAGACGAAAATTACACGGGCTTAAATATTGTGTTCACCCCACGTAAATTTTGTAATACCACCTATACAACCATACAAATTTTTGTCTGAATCGATTGTCTGCTTTATAAACTGACGAATTATTTCCCTTTTTCAATTCCTTCTACTGTGCGGAGTTGGAGGGTATAAAAAAGATATCTGCACTGAAATCGTATGGAACAAGTTTTTGTAGAACACTTTGATCCTGTATCTCTAATGCTTAGGCGTCGATTCGTAGATTTTCCCCCACAATGTGTTTGTAGGCAATGGACAACAGATATTAGGTAAAAGCTTTGCGTCATGTCTTTTGTGAAATCGCATCAGCTACTTCTATTTACGTATAACATATTAAATGTGTTACGAGACTCCTGTCTGAACATAAGAAGATTCTAAAAAAAGTTATTTTGGTTAATTTTTATTTTTTATATTTCCCAGAACCACTTCGGAGGGAAAGATTGCACATTGATAGGTCATTGTGGTCAAGTTTGAGCTAAGCCAAACTAGCTGTGGGAGGTTATGTTTTATGGGTATCATTTGAACACTGTTACCAGACTCTTCAGCAACTTTCCTATCAAACCATAACCAATTATTTATTCGATTTACCTTATGTATCAATTATATGTAAAATTGTATATTAATCATGACCTTTTGAGTTAATGAATTCACATTTCATTACCCAAAATGATTAAATGACCTAGAATGATCAGGTTGGAAAGCCACAAACCTTACCCATTTCCTGGGAAAATGTTCAGTCAGAAAACTAAATTTATGTTCTAAGCCTTTATGGCACATTTCTCAATCTTTGGTCTATCAATAACAGAGCTAACCATCAATTAATTATTCAACAAATAAATAATACCTTTTCCCAAGAAATGACTTGTTTATTTTGGTAAAATATCTAGGCAAAATTAAAGATTATATATAACTCTGTTCATCTCTCATGCCATTGAATAATAGTAATTTATCTACAAAATACTTTTCATTGTCCGGGGCAACTGTCGACAGCAGTCAGTCCACCCTGTGCACTTTCATTGTGTAGGAATTTCCGTAATCCTTTAACTAAGCATATCCGCTTAGTTAGAAAATCCCTTATCTGGTTAGTTCAACAGAGTACAATATGATGTATACGTGGTATTAATTTAAATTCCATGGAAATGTTATTCATACGCACCACTGCACAACTCAAAGACCACAGCTGAAAAGTTGTTTTTGGCATGAAATTGTAGTTAAAATCTTTAAACAAATGAACCGTTTTTTTTGGTTTCCTCAAAATAGAAACCTCACTCATTTTTCACTTTGAATGTAGAAGTTGTTTACGTTGTACGTGTGTTGAGTGTTGGCAAACTGTTTACCTTTAACCCAATCGAGCTAATTCTCCAGAAATGGATATGAAAAATGAATTTACTAGAACTGGTTTTTAATACACTCCCACACATATTTTTTTTCTGTGTTCGACTAACATCAGTAGGGCCCTTTGTTCAACCCACGCCTTTTGCCAATTGATGTGGATTCCCTTCAAGAGGTTAGACTTCATTGAGCATTTTTTGTACGTTTTGCATTGCATTTGAAAAAGTGCAAATTCGTTGTGTGCTTTGGTATTTCTTTCGTTTTTTTTTCTGTTTAAGTACACAGTACTTGCATATGAAATCGTTTTAATGGAACCCTAAGATGTCTTTGTTTTCGAAGTGGTTTTGTTTTGCCTTTTTTGCTCTTTGCCCTTTGCCCTCGCCATTCAACAAAAGCTGGTGCATGTCAACACAAGAACTATTTATTTTCCATGCAGACATAACGGAAAGTAAAGTGGAGGTAAAATTTCACACAACAACTATGTAAAGATTTCTTCGATAGCATTTAGTTCGAGAAAAAAAGACTGTCGAAAGAGAGAGAGTCTTTACTTTAACGAATTCATTAAAAGAGCAAACATGAATTACTGTGAATAAGTAATGAACCTAGAAACGAGGATGGATAAACAATTATAGAGGATTTCTTCTTTAAATATACCTACACTTTAGTGGACGAGTGTAAATATCTGTAGGAACGCCCGTTCCTACAAAGAGACGATGGAGAGACGTAACACAGTGGGAGGGATTAAAAAAAAGGGAAATAATTCTGCCGTTTCTTAACCAGACAACCGATTGGCACCAAACTTGGCATGTTTGCAATATTTTTGCATCAAATAGCTAATTTGGTTGCCTACCCAGAAAGATAATAATAACGGAATTGGAATATAACCGGCTCTTATATATGTATAACGATTCATAGAAAAGCATTGGGAAAAAATAAACAAAATGTTTTCAAAGGAAGTTAATTTTTGAATCTTTAATCTTTATACATCTCAATAATTATTTATGTATTTTGTTCGTCTTGACCCCTTAAATCGAGGCTAATTCTAGCACTATTATATTTGTAAACGTAAATACCACAATTCCAAAAATAAATTCGAAAATCCCAATAAATGTTTTTTTTTTGTTTTTCCCCAAAATCAGTTATACTAAAAGCCGGGTTCAAAATTTCTTTTGCAGTTTATCGTATAATACATTAGTACAAATAAAAATAGTAAAGGTTTTCATATTCTAGCTTTGTCGAAATAGTCGAAAATGTGACCAAGTTTTGAAATGTTGATAAAAAAATGGTGTATACAAATAAAAATTTTTGACTTGTTCTTTTCTCGAAGATATTCTCCAGGAAGTTAGTTTTAAGACGAATATATATCCCATATCTGTGGCATTTTGACAAAAGAACCTATCTCAAACGCAAAAATTTTACAGGGAAATAACGGATACTTTTAAGGGGCCACAAAAACCTGATAAGTCACATTTTAGGAAATATTGAAAACCTACTTTGTAGGGAATTCGTGTACCTTTATTTTCCAAGTTATATCATTCTTCCAGCTACAGCGGATGGCGAGAAAATGACCAAAAACTGTGATGTAATTTTTGTCAAAAATAATTTTGTTTTGAGATTGGTTGTTTTGTCAAAATGCCACAGATATGTTATGCATTCTTTTCTTACTTTCCTCTACATCTCGAAAACACTACACATAACTTTTCGGAATAAAATAAAATAATTAACTATTTTTTAAAAATATACTTAAATTGATACGGCCATAACTTTTGTTTCAGTGGGTGCAACTGACCGAAATTGTTTACGTCGAATAGCCAATTTTGTTGCCAATTTGATGTGAGTGAAATAGGTTCATAGGCTGCACTGATATTAAGACAATGCTAGGACATGGTCAGGAAAAAAACAATTAAAGACAAATTAAGTTCGGTCATGCCGAATCTTATATACCCTTCACCATGGATCGCATGGGAATGGTTGCGGGTACATATAAACTTATTTATTTATTTATATGAATTACAATACAAAGTAAATTTATATTCTAATTTTAAGGTCCAGGGAAAGGCCGGGTTACAAAGACCATATTGCTAAATGTTTGCAGTGACAGACCAGAGCCTCTGGTAGGAATTGAACCCACGACCCCCAAACTCATAGGCGAGTACGCTGCCAACTCGCCTACTGGGGCGCTCATATAAACTTATTATAACAAATTTTAGCCCAATTCGAGGTTGAGGTTTTTGTGGCTTTACGAATTCAAATCTAGGGGACTTTGTATGGGGGCTAATCAAAACATGACCCTATGGCTACCATTGGTCGTGTGAAGGATTCCGGGTATAAATAAACCCTAGCTACCGATCAGTTGAAATTTGTGGTCTCTGTGGCGTTAAGAAGTCAAATCGGAGAGTTGCTATATATTTTCAATCCCAACATACCTGCAGATAGAAGAAGTGTATGTACCAAATTTCAGCCACCTAGCTGAAGCATTATAGATTGTAGTGTGATTACAGCAGACGGACGGACTGACAGACGGACATGGGTAAAATGGGTGAATCTGAACAAGTAAAAGCGTTAAGTTCGGTCATGCCGAATCTTATATACCCTCCACCATGGATAGCATGAGAATGGTTTCGGGCACAAGTCATATTACCAAATTGCAGCCCAAGTCGTTGAAATTTGAGGATTTTGTGGCGTTACGAAGTCAAATCTAGAGGGACCTTTGTATGGGGGCTATATAAAAACATGGACCTATGACAACGGTTATTCGTGTGAAGGATACCAGGTACAATTAAACCCCAGTTACCAATGTTCAGCTCGATCAGTAGTCATTTGTGGTCTCTATGACGTTAAGAAGTCAAATCGGGGAGATGCTATATATGGGGGCCATATCCAAAAATTGACCGATATTGCCCATTTTCAATCCCAAAATACCTACCACCTAGCTCAAGGATTATAGATGGTAGCGTGATTACAACAAACGGACGGACGGAGAGTCAGACGGACATGACTAAATCGTCTTAGAATTTTATGACGATTAATAATATACAGGGTGGCTGATATGTAATGCAACAAAGTAAAGCGCTATATTTTTTTAATTTTTTTTTAAATTTTATTGTTCAAAAGCAAAAAATGTCGGAAATAACATACAATTTTAGAAACAGTTTATATTTGTTCGAATTGGCCACCTTTGGCACGAATTATGGCCTTCAAACGGCCGACAAAGCCATCACACGCTGCACGAAAGTGGCTCTGCGGTATTTTGGACCATTCCCGGTGAAGCGCCGTCTTAAAAACTTACTCTCTAAAATGCCCCAGGCGCAAAAGTCCAACGGATTGAGATCCGGAGATCTTGGTGGCCATTGTGCGGTAGAAATGAAGCGAGGAACCTCCTTTTTAAGCCATTCTTGGTTGACGCGTGCTGAGTGCGATGGTGCTGAGTCCTGTTGGAATGTCCATGGTCTGCGGCCGAAATGTTTGTCTGCCCAAGGCTTCAATACTGTCTTTAGGACATTTTCCCGATAATATTCGGCATTTATTTTGACCCCATGGTCGATGAATACGAGCGGGGAGCGACCATCGGCCGTTACGGCGGCCCACACCATTACCATCGGCGGCGCTTGGGTTCTGGTGGCCAATCGAAGATGTAAATTGTCAGCTGACCACTTTGGAAAGTAAACCCGATCATTTTTTTGGTCACAAACTGCTCAATTTGGAATGGCTTCACATTGGAGAAAACCAAATTCGGTAACTGGCCACTTTCGTGCAAGCGAAGCAACTTCTTGGCTCTTTCCACTCTAACTTTTTTTTGTGCATCGGTGAGCTCTTGCACTTTTTGGAACTTCAATGGCTTTAGTCCAATCTCATTTTTTAATATGTGTTGTATTCATTCTCGCCTTATGTTCAGCTCACGAGCAATTTTTCTACCACTGCGGCGTGGATTTCGATCAAATCTGGCCTTCACTTTTCGGATCATTTCTGGTGTTGTTACCGTTTTTTTTCGTCCACATTTTGGACGCGATGCAACACTGCCAATATCACGGTAACGAGCAATGTTACGAAAATCAAAAGATTTATTCACATTTAAATGCTGGAGGGCTCTAACGATAGCCACTTGTGTTTTTCCACCCAAATATAATGCAATCACACTATCACGCTTGAATTCCATCACGAATAACTTTTTTTCTGAATGCAATAGATCAAAATGCTTTTGTAAGCTTGTAAACAATAATATGAACTGTCACTGAAATAAATCTGTCAGCTATCAGACTAGCGGTTTAGAAATGATAGCAACCTGAAGTTGGTTGTAATACATATCAGCCACCCTGGCTAAAAGTGGTTGCAATCAAAAAACAAAATCAGCCGCAAAGAAGATTTGACACCGACAAATTTCGAAATCCTGCGCTCCGCACAGAATAAATCAACGCCATCCAAGCATCTTTGGAACCACATCGCAACCAGTCAAGAGCAGACTGGCCTATGATCAGGGCCAACTTTGTGAACGCTGCAGAACGTAGTGTCGAACGCAAGGAATCTCAGATGATACATGGGATCTTATATCAACAAGGAAGAAATGCAAAGCGGACCTGAACAAGTCAAAAACTCGCATTGATTATTATTCGTAGGTACAATGGGTAGATTTTTTCATCATATAGTTAATTGTGTTGCCAACTCAAAAATGCTATGAAAAACATATATAGGTGTATATTCTGATCCGATATTTACAAAATACTAGGAGGGGAAAAAATCAAAATTGATATGAGCTAACTGTTAGGCGTAAACGGCTTTTTGGAATCAGAAGAAAAATACTAAAGTTACACGCGCTTGAACATTTTGTTCCACCGAGGGGGCCAAATTTGGAACCTGTAGCTCCGCATTTGTATATCTTAAGGGGCCCAAACTTAAAACTAAAGTTCTATAATACCTCTTTTATAATAAAACCAAGTTTTGTCGCAAACAATTGTCTGATTAAGAAACGGCCGCATTATTTCTCTTTTTTAAATCCTACCACTGTGAATCGGCTTAAATACGAAGAAAAAGTATTAAAAATTCTTCACTCAACAATTGTCCATTCCAAAATTCTCTAACGATAACTAACAACGGGGGTGGGGGCATACACCCCCTCTCAGACCTTGCGTTGCCGGCCGCCCTCTCGCTTACATCCTTGTTGATTACCTACACCTAAACTGAGCACTCACTAAACGTTGACTTCTTGTGATTTGAATAAAAATCACATACTCATATGTATATGGAAGTGTATATGATTGTGAGTGTGTGTGTAATGTAATGTATCCACAGGAAAGAGGTTTTTTGTTTTCGTCATTTCTTATGAATATTTATGACGTGAACGACAACGATAAAATTTAATGAAAGTAAATTCAGACAAAACAACAGCGTACAAAATCATTGGAGGGGCTTAGCAAAGGCAGCAGAAAACTTAATTCGATTACTCCCCTCTCCCCACAAACAAAGGTTTAATGTTGCAAAACTATTGAAAGGGGGAATCGTTTAAACATCCCTTCGCCTCCACGTTTTTTTGTTTATTTTTGTTGTTTTTTTTGTTAGGCAACCGTAGTAGAACAAGCGTAACCAACTGTCAACCAACATTATAAATAAGCGTTTCGCTGCCACAAATTGCCACCACACATCGTTTCCAGCTGATACTCGTTACGAGGAAATTCCAGTGAATGACTGTAAATAATGACGTCAAAGGATTTGTGTTTGTATACATGTGTGTGTGTGTGTGTCTGTTTATATTGTGTAACTGAAGTTTGGGAATACAAAGAGAAAACGCCGACAGAACGAGTATGATGCGATTTTATTGAAAACAACTAACTGATTTATTTCTCTAGAATTTCCTATTACGCTTTCCAAATAAATCGGAAATTTAAATTAGTGAATTATCTTTGAGCTTTGTGCTATATATACGGTAGTGGTATTTGGCGATAACAATATGCTACATAATGAACAAAATAAATAGTAATTAAAATAGATTTTTTTTCATTAATTTCTATAAACTTAATACAGTATACGGTAGTGGTACAAAATGGTCCATTGTGTAAGAGGTACCAAAAGGGTAGTCCCAATAACGGTCACTTTTCTCTGGACTCTAGGTACTATAAAATCATTACACTGTAAAAAATCAAGTATTTATATGCACTGGTATTAAAGTTATAAGCTGTTAACTTTTAGTGTAAAATGGTCCATTTGTGTGGGAGGTACAAAAAGGGACGTGCCAATTACGGCCAATTTTCTCTAGTCTCTCGGTACTATAAAAACATTGCACTGTACGAAATTTTAAGTATTTGTATGCACTGGTATTAATGTTATAAGCTGCTAACTTTTGGTACAAAATAGTCCATTTGTGTGGGAGGTACCAGAAGGAGCGTGGCAACTTCGCCCATTTTCCTCAAGGTAATAGTGACTAATAAACTAATACTATATGTATAATTTCAGGAGATTCAAAAAAGGAATATAGAAATGATTAAATAATCAATATTCCCTAAATGTTAACCCTTTGTGGGGGAGGCACTAGAAGGAGTGGACCAATATGGCCCATCTTCGAATTTATTCGGAGATAGAAGAAAATATTACCACATACCAAATTTGAAGTCAATCGATTACTCCTTTCGAGAGTTATCGTGCGCACCAGCGAGAGACAGACAGACGGACCGACAGTGATCATTCGACTTAAAACGACCCAAAACGCATATCCGCCGAACAATCTTAGGGTCTTAGGTCACAACTTCGATATGTTACAGTTTTGGTTCGTAGCAAATGATATATACCCTCCTCTCTAAGGCGAGAGGTTAAAAAAAACACAGACTTGAACGACCCGTATAAGATCTATATCACTCAATAACTAAAGTCTTCTTTATTCTACAGTTGACCACTAAGGTTATCCTTTATACTAGATCAGATCACTCAGGTCTACCTCTAAAGACAGCAACTAATAACTTTCTTTTTACTACAGTCGACCATTGAGTTCCCCCCATATACTAGATTCGATCGTTGAGTTCTTCCACTATACTAGAGTCGACCACTGATGTCCTCTATGCTGGAGTCGACCTCTGAGGTCTTCCTCTATAGTATAGTCGACCACTTGGGGTCGACAATTGACCACTTCCTCTAAATTAGAGACTACCACTGATGACTACAGACGACCACTGGTGACTAGGGAGGACTTTTGATGATTGGAGAAGATCACTGGTGACTAGGGAGGTCTTTTGATGATTGGAGAAGATCACTGGTGACTAGGGAGGACTTATGCTGACTGAAGAAGATCACTGGTGACTAGAGACTACCACTGATGACTAGCGACTACCGCTGATGACTGGAGAAGACCACTGATGACTAGGGACAACCACTGTTGTCGACAACTAGTTTTCCTCCATACTAGAGTCGACCACGGGTCGTCTTCTATACTAGAGTCGACCACGGGTCGTCTTCTATACTAGAGTCGACAACGGGTATTCCTCTATACAAGAGTCGACCACGGGTCTTCTATACTAGAGCCTACCACGGGTTTTCCTCTATACTAGAGTCGACTCCACGGAGTTCGTCATCTACTAAAGTCGGCTACATGGGTCTTCCTCCCAGTGTTGCCAGAAATTACGATTTATCTTTTATAATAGAGTCGACCATGGGTCTTCCTCTATACTAGAGTCGACCACGGGTCTTCTATACCTACCACGGGTTTTCCTCTATACTAGAGTCGACTCCACAGGGTCAACATGGGTCTTCCTCCCAGTGTTGTCAGAAATGACGATTTATCGTCATTTTGACGATTTTTAGAGCCAAAAAATAGAACATGACGATTTGACGATTTTTGCCTCGAAATAACAATTTTTTATGATATGAAAAAATTAAGGAAAACTTAAAAAAATTTCTTATATTAGGGATTTTTTATATTTTCTTCAGGATATAATTTACGCTCCTATTTATCTCATTTGGTAGTATTTTCGATCGTATTCAATGACAACAGAGAACAAATCTGTGGAATTTTGCTAAGTTACAAAATCGGAAATTTCAGTGAACATTTTTAAGTAAAGTAAATGCAAAAACTTAGATGCCATTATACCAAATAATAGCAAAAAAACTTTGCATTCTATAATAGATAATAGAGAACAAAGATGGTGTAAAGCCATTAGAATATACTAGTTACAAATCAATAACGTTTTGCAGACCAAAAAATGTAAAATTAAAGGGAAATAACCAAATTTCAGTCCAATCGGTGACTTGTGCTATATAAAATTAAGCGCATATTTTCTACAATCAGCCTAATCGGGTGGAACCTTTGTATGAAGACTACATAAAACCATGGATTGTGTGAATAGTTCTATGTACTTTGTCAAATTTCGTCCCAATCGCTTGAAGTTTGGGGTTTTTATCACGTAAAGAAATAAAATCGATTGGGATCCTATGAGAAGTCTATCGAAATATGGACCATTTTCAATCCTAAGAAACTGATATGTTTAAGAAACACAGAAGAAATTTGTCATAAAATTGATGAATGGCGCCAAAGATGGCCTTAGTCTCTAAAATAAGAACATCTTGTACATAGATACTTTGTAGCTGTCATTTTTGAAGCTTTTATTCTTTGACATTTGACAAGTAGAAACTACGCCATTACTAAAAATGGAACGATACACGATCATCGAACGATACAAAACGATCAACAAGTAAGAAAGTTTCAGTCGGGTAAACCGACTAAGGTATACCCTCACTTTGTGAGTAATGTAATATTGAATATTACTCGAATTATTCTGTCAATTTGTGTGGGAGTTACCAGAAGGCGTTTATATAATACACCTTTTTTTCGCTGAACATTAGATACTTTAAATTCATTGCACTGTGCCGACTTATAAGCATTTATGTGCACTGGTATAAACGTTATGAGACATTAAATTGTGGTATGATTTGGGAATTTTTGTGTGGGAGGTACAAAAAGGGGCGTGGCAATAACGCCCATTTTTCACAGGGCTATAGACACTATAAAAACATTACACTGTAAAAAATTTCAAGTATTTGTATACACTGGTTTTAATGTTATAAGCTGTTAACTTTTGGTGCAAAAAGGTACCTTTGTGTGGGAGGTACCAAAAGGGGCGTGGCAACAACACCCATTTTTCCCTGGACTGTAGGCAATATAAAAGCATAATACTGTACAAAATTTCAAGTATTTTTATACACTGTTATTAATGTTATAAGCTGTTAACTTTTGGTGCAAAATGGTGCATTTGTGTGGGAGGTACCAAAAAGGACGTGGCGACTTCGCCCATTTTTCTCGAGTTGATAGCGACTAATAAGCTAATACTATGTGTGAAATTTCAAAAGATTCGAATAAGTAGTATAGCAGTTATTAAAGAATCAATATTTTACAACATTTTAACCCTTTGTGGGGGAGGTACTAGAAGGAGTGGACCAATATGGCCCATCTTCGAACTTAGCCGGAGATAGAAAAAAATATTACCACATACCAAATTTGAGGTCAATCGGTTACTCCTTTCGAGAGTTATCGTGCGCACCAGCCAGCAGACACACAGACAGACAGACAGACAGGCAGACAGACAGACAGACAGACAGACAGACAGACAGACAGACGGACGGACATTGCTCATTCGACTTAAAATGACCCAAAACGGATTTCCTCCGAACATACTTGGGGTCTTAGGTCACTCCTTCGACGTGTTACACTTTTTTCCGTAGCAAATGATATATACCCTCGTCACACTAAAGTGAGGGTATAAAAAACGATACGAACGATACAAAATCATCTTGACTGATGAAGCCCATTTCCACCTCGGTGGCTACGTCAACAAGCAAAATTGTCGCATCTGGGGCTCGGAAAACCTAAGAGTTATAGTTGAGAAGCCTTTCCATCCTGAACGTGTGACTGCTTGGTGTGGTTTATGGTCCGGCGGGGTCATTGGACCTTACTTTTTCGGAAATGGGGTTGGATCAACAGTTACGGTAAATGGATTGCGCTATCGAGAGATGATTAATGATTTTTTATGGTCGGAGTTGGATAGTACACGTGCCACACAAGCAACGAAACCATTGCTATGTTACGGGAAAAGTTTCCAGACCGTGTTATCTCTCGAAGAGGTGATCACAATTGGCCACCGAGATCTTGTGATTTAACACCTTGCGACTTCTTTCTTTGGGACCACGTAAAGGATAAGGTCTACGCCAACAGCCCAGCGTCGATTCAAGAACTCAAAGATAGAATTCGTGAGGCTATCGAGGACATAGGGCAGCCACTTTGCGATTTGGTTATGGAAAATTTCATGAAAATGATATGGTCGTGTAAGCGTGGTCGTGGTGGCCATTTGGCTGATGTTGTTTTTCATTATTAACGGCATACCTTCCTCTTTATTATGAATTAAATATCCGATCATTTATCTCAAAAAAATGGCATTTTTCTTTGAATACCAAAATAACACCTATTGTTGGAAAACCCTTTAGATACTTTTATTAATATTAAGTAAATTTTCTTAATTTAGTGAATTAAACCTACTTATTTCAAAAATTAAGGACGTCTTTGGAGTCAATCCTTAATTTTAATAGAATGGTTTTTTCTGATAATATTTTCGCCAATTTTGATACCTCGAAAACCATTTGAGAGTACTTGTTAGCACATATCTGTCTCTGAAACATGCCCTGCGGTCAAAAGCTATATGTATCTCGTAGATTTTGTGATGACGATTTCGAAAATTTTTATTGACGATTTGACGATTTTTGTGCCTCTATTTTGACGATTTTCGTTCATATTCGTCTGGCAACACTGCTTCCTCCACTAGGGCCGCCACAGTGGTCCTCTACTAGATTCGACCACAAAATTCTTACTCTACTAGATTCGACTACTGGGTTCTTCCTCTACTAAAGTCGACTACTGAGGTCTTCCTCTACTAGAGGTGACTCCTGCGGTCGCCCTCTACTAGAGTCGACTACTGGGGTCTTCCTTTACTTGAGTCGACCACTGGGGTCTTCCGCTACTTGAGTCGACCAATGAGGTATTCCTCTCTACCAGAGTGGACCTCCTCTATACTAGGGTCGACCACTTAGTTCTTCCTTTAAACAAGAGTCGACCGCTGAGGTGTTCCCCTATAATACAGTCGAAAACTTAGGTCTGATTTATACTGGAGTCGACCAGTGGGGTCTACCGGTGTAGAATAATGGGGTCTTCATCTACTAGTGTCGAACTCTTGGGTCTTCCTGTATTTGAGACGACAACTAAGGTCTTCTTCTATAATATTGTCGATCCTTGAGGTCTGTCTCTATAGTACAGTCCACCAAGGAAGTCATCCTCTATACTAAAGCCGACCACTAAGGACTTCCTCTTTATTAAAGTCCGCACTGATGTCTTCCATTATAGAAGAAAAAATCACTGAGTTCTTCCTCCATCACTGATGTCTTCCTCTACACTAAAGTCGACCACTGAGGTCTTGTTTTTTTAGACTATACTGATGTCTTCCTCTATAGAAGTGTAGACCACTGATGCCCTCTATGCTAGATTTCACCACCGAGGTCTTCGTCTATAATAAATCTACCACTTAGAGTCGAGAACTGGCCACTGAGGTTTTCCTCTGTAGTAGATTCGATATCTTAGGGTCGAGATCTGACCCTTTAGGTCTTGCTCTGTAGTTGAGTCGATAACTTAGAGTCGAGATCTGACCCTTTAGGTCTTCCTCAAGCAAATTTTGGGGTTCTTTTTGAAACCAAGCCGAACACGATTGCTGAACTGAAACATTGGATTAAACGCAATATATCAATGCCATAAGAGACATCAGGCTCTTTGACCAATATAAGTATAATCTTGCACATGAAAAAAAAATGTTATTAATTCTAAAGAAACTTTTTATTAAAAGACTTATCGGGTATTTTATAAAAAAATATGTATATTTTCATTGTACTTTCGTTTGTTTTTATTTCGGTCTTTTAATCGTTATTGATTTGTCACTAGGATGTTCTCCTGGCTTCAGACCATCATTGCCTCTATTATGTACTACTTGACGTGATTTTTTCGAGTTGAAATAACAGAAGTGAGGAATAATTCTTATTCGTTTGGAATAAGCTGTACCTCTTAGAGGTGGATTTTTGATCGAATAATCACAGCTTTACTTCGCTGAAAGATCGGAGTAGCATCCGTGAAATAGCTATACGAGGAGCTGAGCTGTCAAGTAATTGTATTTGCATCACAGATTTTAAAAAACTTTGTATAATACATAATACAGGGTCTCCCATATTCGACGGACCCATCTGGCAACGCCATAACTTTTGACAGAGATGTCAGATCGCTTAATGACATACCGCGTTTGAAGCGTCAGTCCAAGCAGATTTTTACCATGGAACAATACACGCCACGCGAAATAGTTGAAATTTACATTCAACAGAAGAAGTCAATTGTGAAAACTCAACGTGCTTTTAAAATATTAAAAAATGTGAGAAGTGCGCCTTCTAAGAACACCATTAAGCGTTTATACGAAAAATTTTCGACTGGTGAGGCTCTTTCTAATCCGAAGAGGCCAAATAAAAGTCGACCAAGGCGATCGGCAGAGAATATCGCTGCCGTACGAGCCAGTGTTGAGAGGTCCCCAAGAACATCCCAAAAACGCCGTTCTCAGCAGTTGGGCATGACTCGGTCCACTTTACAACGGATTATTCGCGTTGATTTGCATTTGTTCCCGTACAAAATTCAATTGACGCAAAGATTGTTGCCAGCGGACAAGCCTCGTCGATTGGAATGGGCCCAAAAAAAACATGGGTCCGTCGAATATGGGCAACCCTGTAGAAGCAAAGATTGTCTAAAGCCAGAAAAATACCCTATTGACATACATATATATTTTTCTTAATAAATAAAGGAGGAAGCCAAAACTGAATCAATGTATACATATTTCTCTAAAAAGACTGTATACTTGAGACGTTTAATTATTCTACAACGGATTTCTAGTTTAGGTCTCAACAACCCAGAATAAACACGTTTTTTCGTATGCCCAAATTTTCCAACAAATACATATGTCAAAACTTATTTACTGGATGCATACACACATGCCAGATATCCACATACAAACATATGTACATTGCACAGAAAATTGCTTTATATTCAAATACACTCGTCGACACAATGGGACGTATAATCTCTAGGTTATCCATATTATTACAGTTATTATTGGCAAACAATGATTTTCATAACAATTACTTTAGATTACTTTCGATGAAACGTTTCTCTCAAACCTCCGACTGTCTATTTGCCACACACAATGGTCGTTACATACGTTTTTTATGGACAATGGAGAACTGATAGAAGTGTGAAAAGAGGTGGTGGGTGGGGCAAAGCTTGGGTATGAGGGAGACTGAGAAAGTAAAATAGAATAATAATTGTGTTAGATTAACCCATACAGTCCCCGAGGGCATGACTGATGCAATATTAAACACTGCAAATATGAAACACAATATCAAACATTGCAGATATCTCCTGTGCTTTTTGAAGTTTCCATTTACATGTTACTAACATAGCTTTACTGGAGGCAATGAGGGAGCAAGAGAGTGCAGACACAAACGATAATCCACTCAGCCACTATAGATGGTTATATGTTCATACAAAACGTACACCCACACGCAAACACTCACCCACACATACACATTCAAACACATGTATGTTGTTGTTTTGCAACGTGAGAATGTTACAGATATTCAGATCAAAACGTTTATCGTTTATTTAATGACATATGTATGTTCGTATGGAAGTGTTAGTGAACGTATCGATACATTGGGGCATTTTTATGTATGGAAGTGTGTGTGAGTGGGTACTTGCAACCATAAACCATGTTATATTCTGGTCATTTCAATGTTCCTTTTTCACATCTCGTTCAAATTTACAATGAATTTATATTGTTTGTGAGGGAGATATTCACAAACTGCCACATCCACAGCCACAGTTATATGCTGGAAATTATTTCACAAAACTTCCATCAAATACACTCTATATTATTTGAATATGATGACGAAATGGGAGTTGAGTTGGTCAATCCTAACGTTGCTATTTCGGATGGAACTATCGATAAAATTTAAAAAATTAAAGGTACACAATTGCATTGAAAACCAGTAAGGAAAGGCTAAAGTCGGGCGGTGCCGACTATATAATACCATACCACTCTCGTAATATTGAATAACTCTGATATATAAATTTTGTAATTCATGTATAAATTGTTTACATAAATTTACTTTTGTGAAATTTTTTATTTATTTATTTTATTTATTTTATTTATTTTATTTATTTATTTATTTGATTATCCTATACAACAAGATAAAATATCTTATAATTAGAGTATAGGAATTTATAAGTTTACATATTTTATATTGTATCACATGAAAGACATAAAAAATTAAACTTAATTAATAATTTAAAAGTTTAAAAAAAAAAGATATAAGGAATTAAAAACGTAATAATAAGCATTTAACAAAAAAGATAGATATGTGGAAATGTTCGTTATATATTGCTTTTATCCATTAGTATTTGAGTATATATTATATAATGCTTTTTTAAACTGGTAAGCGTTGCTGGTAGTTTGGATATTTCTTGGTAGCGTATTCCAGAGGCGCACAGCGTGAATGAAGAACTGCCATTCCGAGGTAAGTGTTTGATGCCTAAAGGGAATCAGTATTCTTCCTCTATTTGATCTGGAGAACGTTAATCGTTGGTAAAGGTAATCGGGTTGTTCCAGGTAAATTATTTTTTGCAGAGATGTAAGAACTTTTATTTTAAAAAGGCCATCTAGGGTTACGCCATATATTTTATCCGTGTATGATGATATGTGGTCATATTTACGAAGACTAAAAACATATCTGACGATGTTGTTAAAAAGTAAGTTAAGCTTTGTTTTACTGACTGAATCGCAATTTGAAAAAATTTCACATCCATACAGAAGAGTAGGCATTATATATGTCTTAATAAGCATGAGTCTTATGCGTTGTGGTGTGAAATATTGTGTTATCCAGAGCGCACGCAGTTTATTGTAGGCTGCACCAATAATGGCGTTTACATGGGTTTTCCAAGTTAGAGTTGCATTGAAATGGATTCCCAAATTTTTTGCGGACTGTACAACTTCTACCCTTTCCCCATTCAGCATTACATCAATGTTACAGTTGAAATTCAAAGACTTTTTTCGCATAATGATACATTTCGACTTTAAAGGATTAAGGCATAGACCATTTGCAGAAGCCCATATGAGTACTTTATTCAGGTCCACGTTGATTTGTCTCACAGTCTCGTGGATTGTATCTTTATTGCCTCCTAGATATATTTGTACATCATCAGCGTACATGTGCACTTTGCAATGGGATAATTGGTCAGGCAGGTCATTAGCGTACATTGAAAATAAAAGCGGTCCCAAAATGGAACCCTGAGGAACACCTCTTGTTATGGGGAGAGTATTCGAATTTGTATTCATTGCGAAGACAGACTGACTTCTAAAAGTAAGATACGATGAAAGCAGTTTAGTTGCAGTATTGGAGAAATTAAATATATGTCTCATCTTCATTATCAAAATAGTATGGTCTACCGTATCGAATGCTTTCGAATGATCGAGAAGGACTAGTATGTTGATTTTTCCAGCATCAATGTCCCTCCGAATATCCTCACTTACATCCATTAGAGCCGTTATACAACCACGTTTGGCACGAAAACCAGACTGTTTGGTGTTTAATAAATTATGTTGATTTAAGAACAAAATTATCTGCTTATGTATGAGTTTTTCAAAGACTTTCGAAAGAAAAGGCAATATTGCAATTGGGCGATATTCTGTCTTCGCTTTCGGTATGGGTATAATTTTGGCGTGTTTCCATTTCATCGGAAAACAACTTCGCATTATAATCGAGTTAAAAAGGTGAGTGATGTGTGGCAGCAGTAGCGGCAAAATAATTTTTAAGAATCTGGGATGTATGTTATCATATCCCATAGAGTCTGATCGCACGTTCATGCATGTGGAATACACTTCTGGTCCTGTGACGTAAGAGAACTCAAATGCTTCATACAGATGCTCGCTGGAATCGATGATTTCATTGTAGAAGTCGGGGTTTGATGAAATGGTAGGGATATTGGAAAAAGTATTATTTAGTTCCTCCACGTTTACATTTTGATCAACAATATTTAGATTTTTACCAATACCAATTTCCTTTATGGTTGACCATGTTTTTCTAGATCCTAAAGCCGTACTAAAACGATGGCCATAATACGCCATTTTGGCCTTTCGTATCTCTTCGTTTACATCCTTCCTGGCTTTTCGAAAGTCATTTTTAAATTCAACTGTTTTAAAACGTTTCCATCGATTGTAGGCAAAATCACGGCGTTCAATTAGAGACTTAATGGAAGCTGTGAACCATGGATTAATTTTCTTATTGTTTGTTATAGTTGTAAGAGGTACTGCAAGGTAATAAAGTCTTACAATTTCGTCCTCCAGATGTTTTGCCTGATCATCTACTGATGTCATGAAATAAATTTCATCCCAATCTATTTTAAGAAACTCCTCCTCCAGTACGCGTCGATCCATTCTATTAAAATCCATATACGTGTATGTTGAGTTCTTCATTTTTGGTTGAAAGTCATAAACCAGATAAATCAAATCATGTTTTGAGAAACCTGGCGCAGAGAGTTGATCGTATAACAACATTTTGGTAGGATCATTTATAAAGAAAACATCTAGTAAAGTGTTCGCTGTCGACGTGTAATGAGTAGGTGTTTCATAATTTGTTGGTGAAAGTCCAAGAGAGGACATACTTTCTGTAAGCGTTCGTTCCAATAATAAATTTGAGTTGAAGTCGCCAACAATTATAATATCACTATAAGCCACCGCCTTGCTCTCTATTTTGGCGATTAGGTCTTGGGTATTTATGTTTCGATTAGGTCTGTATACGCTTCCTAGGAAAAGTCGTTGTTCACCTATACTGATCTCTAAAAATAGGTACTCCATCGCATCTACATCTTCACTTTTCAACAATACCTTAGCATGTAGTCCTTGCTTGATATAAACGGCTACCCCACCCGCATGTTTCTTCCTGTCCGCTCTATATATCGTGTAACCGGCAAGCGATACTAGTCCATCGCTGAGTGAGGCTGTGAACCAGGTCTCTGAGACACAGATTATGTCGACACCAGAATTCCCAAATGTGGTCCTGAATTCATCAATTTTATTCTTTAAGCTTTGCGCATTAATGTGAACGACATGTAAACCCTTTCTCTGTTTCGCTAAAACTTTTACCATATTCATTAAAACTCCTCTGGATGCCACATTATTAAATATTTGATTGTTTAACATTGCAACTTTTGAAAATGTCTGTATCCCTAACAGCAACGCTTTTAAAATATGTGTAAATGTAATCGAACTCATTTAAAGAATAATAAAATATGTACTGATCAACAGTGTTATCATAATAAAAACTAATATAATATTTAGAAAAGAAAATAAAATATTCGGAACGGTGTGTATATTTGACATCTTCATCACATGGCATTATCGATAGCATCGTTACGAAAAAGCTGCTCCAGATGATCGTTGCAATATATCTGCAATGGCGGATCTGTATCACTTCGCTTTACATAGACAATACCCCGCATAGTAAAGACCGAATATAAGCGTTTTTGCTTTTTTAATTTTCGCGCATCGAAAAAGAGTTTGTAATTTGATTGAGATAAATTCTCATTTACATAAAAAAGTTCATTTGAGTTAAAGCCTATCATAGTTAAACGCAGAAAATCTTTGTTTTTACGACGATGATCTGATATGGTCTTTAAAACAAAGTTCCTTTCATATGATGTTGCGCACTTGACTAGGATGGGTGAAGCTGGTGAGTTATTTTTAGTTTTTAAACGATAAATTGTCTGTATTCTTGGCGCGCTGATATTTAGACTCGCACACAAATTATTGAAAATAACATTTAAATTTTCATTTTCGCAATATGGAACACCGTTTATTCTCAAATCACAAGATACGGTAGCGTTTTCTTGTTGAAGAAGTTTGAGTTTTATTTGAGATACTTCACGTTTTAATTCATTTACTTCACTGACAACATTTTCTACATTATTTATCCTCTCATGTACGTTGTGTAGTTCGGTTTTAATTTCCATCACTTTATTTTCTAGTTGTTGTAGGATTCTAGTTTCACTGTCTTTTATCATGTTTGTTATGTTTTCAAATTGTTTCATTAGTTTTTGTTCCATCAACTGCATTAACTTGGGAGAGGATCCATACTCAGAGAGTCTGGGAGTTTGAGAGGGACCGATAACGCGTTTAATTGCTGGAGTGCTGGACATTGTGTTCTTTTTTCACTTTGTTCCGTTGATATTATTTACGCTCTTTCACTGTTGTTGTTGTTAAGATGTTGTGTTCTGTGCTTGGACTTTGAATTATGTGTAAGCAACGATTTGTATGTTATGCGAAGATTTAAAAATTGTAATTTACAGATTGGTTTGTACGATATTTCGGCTATTGTGACAGATAGTTTATGTTGTAACGGATGCAGCAAATTTTATAGAATGTATTTATGCAAGAAAATTTGCAAAAGTAACTATTTTAATTGCATAAAAAACTGTTTAAAGTATGAACTTCGAAAAACGCGTCCACTCTCAATGATTCACACTTCTTATTCAGATGAGACTCATTTCAGATGAGACTCATTTCAGATGAGACTCATTTTGATCTTGGCGGGTATGTAAACTAGCAAAATTGTCGCATTTGGGGCACAGAAAACCCGCACGCATACATTGAAAAGCCGATACACCCAAAACGAGTCACTGTTTGGTGCGGATTTTGGTCCAGAGGCATAATTGGCCCATTTTTTATACTTAAATAATACCCTGTACCACAGTGTGGTGTAGGGTATAAATATATGCTTTCGATTCATTGTCAACTGTTGCTACACCAATATTTGTAGTTAAAATGTAAGTTCCTAAAATGACTTGAATTTGAAGAAAATCGGTTAAGATTTAGCTATAGCTTCTATATATATTTTTCATCCGATTTTGCTCTTTAGTCCTATAGATGCTGTAGTTTACATCCAATCGTTTTGATATTTAGAATGGTAGAGTGTCTTGATCACTGCACTAACATTGCCGAATTTGAAGAAAATCGGTTAAGATTTAGCCTTAGCTCCCATATAAAGGGTCCGCCATCTAACGTTTTTTTTTCAACTAGTGCTTATTTCGTGAATGGTAACACTTAGTTCATGTCTGATTTGACAGATAATTAGGTTTATCCTTCCGCTGAACGAATATGGTTGTGTATACGCTTGAACAACGCTGGGAAATATGCCGAAGAAGAAGATGCCGATTTTCCCAAAAAAATCATCTTTTCAGATGAGACTCATTTTGATCTTGGCGGGTATGTAAACTAGCAAAATTGTCGCATTTGGGGCACAGAAAACCCGCACGCATACATTGAAAAGCCGATACACCCAAAACGAGTCACTGTTTGGTGCGGATTTTGGTCCAGAGGCATAATTGGCCCATTTTTCTTCGAAAATGAGCAGGAGTGGCCGTTACAGTCAATGGCGATCGTTATCGGGCCATGTTGAACGAATTTTTGTTCACAAAAATTGAAGAGGAGGATATTGGCAACATTTGGTTTCAACAGGACGACGCTACGTGCCACACAGCCGAAGCTACACTCGATGTTTTGCGCCCTGTTTTTGAAGATCGCATTATCAGCCGCAGAGCTGATGTCGTTTGGCCACCTCGGAGCTGCGATTTGACACCGTTGGACTACTATTTGTGGGGTGCCCTCAAAGATAAGTGTTACGCCGACAAGCCTGAGACAATTGACGCTTTAAAGGACAATATTCGTAAAGCCATTGGTGAAATACAGCTGCACGCAATCGATAATGTGCTTAAAAATTGGACCGATCGTGTAGGCTACTCATTGAATGAAATTATTTTCCATTATTAACCGGAAGGATTGTACTTTCAAATAAAAAAAGAAATTTGAGAAAATATTCAGTAGTTTTTTTATAGCATTTAAAAAAAATTATTTGGCGGATCCTTTATTTAAAAATGTTGGTTCCAAATATACTTTCTTTCAATTCACACATATCAACAATTACCATTTTCTTCCCTGTACAATTGCTCATATTTAATGGACATTGTGTTATAGTAACAGCGAATTTTATTAAAAAGTTGAAAAAAATTTATGGTTTTAAAAATTTTGAAAGTTTGTAACGAGTAATGTATCATGAATATACATAGGTTTTGGGTCAATTAACCACATAAAATTGTATACAGTTAGGAAAACGACAATCATTATATATTCCGTCCATCATTGCGTATGATTATTCCAAATAGATTTTCTGTTGCTTATACGCACCGAGGAAATTTTATGCCCACAATTTCTTATTTGGTCACAGACAGCATCATTAGAAAATATCATAAATGTATAAAATAAATTTTTCATAAAATGTATGAAATATGCTTCATCTAGCTTTTGATCGATCTGAAATTTGGCGGACATAGGTTTCTTGGCCCAAGGACAAGCCCTATAGAAAATGGTAAAAATTGGTTCCGATTTACATAAAACTGTCTTAGTTATATATCTACAGTCCGACTGTCATTCGCATATGCATATCGATACCTCCATTCTAAAACATGCTAAGTCGACTTATAATTACAAAATTTGGCCGACAAAAGTTTCTTGGCGCAGAAATGTGAAATAAACTGTTCAGGTTTATACATATGTGTGATCTCATGTTAGATGACTGAATTTGTAAATCGATGTCTGATTCTGATCTGAATGATACTTGTGCCAAGTTTAGTCCAACTGTATAGTAGTTATGACACAAAATTACAACGAAATCGATTAAAGACTAGTTTGAAGGTGTTGAATATAGATATTTTTTTCCATCCATATAGCTAATTATCTATTGCATTTAGAAAATGTTGCCCAAGGTGTTTTTGACAGCAAATAGATCAATCTTTCAAAAAAATTAAAAACTTTCCCATTAAAATTGTTGGACATCTTCTTTCGAATTAAAGCTTTTTTGGCATATTTTTTAATTTTTATGCTCACACGAATGAGCTTTAGACCTTTGTGGTCTATTTGTGGGATGAACTTGTATATCTATAAAAATAAAGATAAACACCAAAATAAAGAGGTTGAAACATATATTTTATCATAACTCAAGAACCATGTATCGTATCAGGAAGGCTTCAAATAGCCTTAAATTATGTAGCCTTCATCTTCTTTTAAAATCATTTTTTTATCCCATCAGCGGTTTTTAAAGATATCGTACATGATATTGCGAAAAATCCAATATTTTGAGAACATTTTAATAATTTTTAATTAAAACATCTTAAAAGCATCGAATAATTCACAATAATTATATTTTTATTGTAAATTCTAATCGGTCATAAATAAAATGAGACCATTCTGAATAAAATCGATGCATAATTTAAAAGTTGTAGCAAATTCACGTTTTGGTTTAACGGACTTTCATACATTCCCATCCATATAACTAATTACAATATGCAACAAAATTTTAGTCGAAGGGAGGTGCATAACATTTTCTGGTGTAATGGAGTTCCAAACCCGAAAAAATTATTGAAAAAAAATTTATGGTAATTATTTTTTTTAAAAACTCTCATTTTCTTGGAAAGTGAATTTTGTATTTGGACGAAAAACCATAAACAATTTAAAACAAATCGCAGAAAAAAATGTGTTTACTGGCACGAAAAAAAATTAAAAATAGAAAAAAAAGCAAAAAAAAAAATAGTTTGTTCTACTTTTTCAAAGCTAGTATCCTAACGAAGAAAACAATTTTATTTGAAGAAAATCTATGGATAAAAGTAAAAATTATAGTACTTTTGGTAGAAATCAGAGAATTCCAATATAATCCGGTTTTTCTACTCCCACTATTGTGAACAAGGGTATATATCAGATGAGTGACCTCAAGAAAATTTGCGAAAATAACGATTACTTTGGTCGTGATTAACCTTTTGACATAAAATTTGGGATGTGCGAAGTTGCCACGACGCTTTTGATCCCCCCATACAAATGGAACATTTTGCACCAAAAAGTTAAAAGTTAAAATTGCCAAAATAAGAAAAAAATGATTTTTTTGAATTCTCCTATTTTGAAAATATTGGTCATCATTTATACATTTATCCATACACCTTTTGGAAAAAGGCACTGTTTTCTTGTAATATTTGGAATAAACAATTTTTTGCGAATTTTGTTCTATTTTTTATGGGCTTTTTCGTGCCAGCAAAAAACGATTTAAAATTTTTTTTTTTAATTTTTTATCGAGAATTACTAAACTTCCTTTTCTACTTGAAAGTGATGTTTTCAACATTTCCAGCACTCATAATTTCCTTAATTTAAATGGTATCCCGGATTGATCGAGCTTATGCTTCAAAAAGTATGGTCCAAATACCAAAGATAATTTCCATGAAAATGGGAGATTTAGAAGAACAAGTAAGAAAGTTCAGTCGGGTAAACCGACTTATAAATCCCCTCACCATGAGTCCCAAAAAATATTAGTCAATTATTATCCCGTCAACTAAAAGAGGTGGGTAGGTTTAGGTTAGGGTGGCAGCCGTATTTTTTTACAAGCTCACATAGACCAGTTTAGGTCCCTAGTGTTACCACTGGCTGAAATGCCCCTCATCGAAACCAACCTGCAGGTGCCGATTTCTGTCCATCTATCGTTGGACTGCCTGATTGCCTCTTGCCTAAGCCAAAGCTTGCACGTGGATAGTGGCGCACCAATATATGCAAATTCTTCGAGAATTTGTAATGTCGTCCCTTTCCTAGCAAGTTCATCGGCTTTGCAGTTCCCCGGGATATCCCTATGCCCAGGCACCCATATGAGGTGTATATTAAACTGCTCAGTCATCTCGTTAAGAGATCTGCGGCAGTCGAGGGCTGTTTGTGAATTTAGGGATGTTGCCTCCAGAGAATTGATGGCAGCCTGGCTGTCCGAGTAAATGACAACGCCATTGTTGGTTACTATGTTGCGACTCAGCCACTTGGCGACTTCCCATATTGCCATTATTTCGGCTTGATAGACACTGCAGGTATCTGGTAGTCTGTGAGCTATATCCAGACTAAGTTCTTCACAGTGTACTCCGAAGCCAACCTTTTCATCAAGCTTCGAACCATCCGTGTAAAAGTGGAGATGGTTTATATTACCTGGTATTCTGCCGACCCATTCATCTCTGGCGGGAATCATAATGATGAAATTTCTCTCGAAGGTGTACACTATTGGTATATAGTCCACTCGGTCGGTTACCATAGCACTACACTTTGATATCCTCATGTGACCATAGTTCTTGTACCTCCACATTGATAGGCAGTTTAATCTTATTGCCGCTTTGGTTGCAACTTCTCTCGCCACAATATTAATCGGCAGTATATGGAGTAGGGCTTGTAGAGACTCGGTCGCTGTAGTCCATAAAGCTCCGCTTATGCTCAGGCAGGCTGTTCTCTGAACCTTTGTTAGTAGGTTGGTAATGGTTAGTTTGTCAGTTGCCGTCCACCATACCACAATACCGTATAACAGTATTGGACGAACTACTGCTATATATATCCAGTGGACGATTTTAGGAGAGAGTCCCCACCGCGACCCTACAGCCTTTTTGCAGGAATATAAGGCGACGTTGGCCTTCCTTACACGTTCCAATACGTTAAGTCTAAATAACATTTTCCTATCTAGAATTATTCCTAAAAATTTTACACTTTCAGAAATGACTAGATCTGTTCCATTTATCCGAGGTGGAGGGTCCACATGTGGGACATTATTCATCCTAGTAAAGAGAACCAATTCTGTCTTGTTGGGGTTAACGCCCAAACCGCTGCTTCTGGCCCATCTAGCCAACTTGTTCAGAGCCGCCTGTAGGATGTCTCTGAGGACGTTTACGAATTTGCCAATAATCAGCTCGAGCTCGTCAGACGTGGCTTCTTCTACTACTTCCCTGAATAGAGCAGTCGGTACTACAGATTCATAAGGCAAGTAGCTGGAGACCACCCAATATATGCGATTACCGATCTCCAGGCTAGCAGCTGTTTGGTCTTTACCACTTAAATTAGTCAGGAGAAAGATACTTAGATCTTTCCTGGCCAAAATGCAGGTTCTTGGAGTGCCTTCACAGTTGGCCACAAGCAGTTTAAAGTTGGGTGTCCTAATACCGCACACCCTTCCTCCCACTACGTAGGGCTCCTGTATCAGGACGATGTCTACTGCGCCTGTGGACAGGCGCAGCAATAGAGCCGCTGAGGCTGCTTTAGCGTGATGGAGGTTAATCTGTAGAATTCTTACCATCATTGGTAATTGACAGATTAACATCCACCCCGACAAGGGTGTTATCGAACTCTTCGTCCGTATCGTCGAGAAGCATGTCGCCGCCTGATGCGTCAAAGAGTCCGGAGACTCCCCTCAGCCCCTCTGTGTCAGAAGTAGAGCTTTCGTCCTAAGAGTAGGACGTTACAGATCTTCTGTTAGAGTTGGTGTCACCAGAAATAATAGGCGTGGCTACCTCCGCACTTACACAAAGTGCCACGGTGGACGACTCACCTTCTGCAGTGGGAGCTATATCCTGCTTGTATATCTTCAAGACTATAGTCTCGAAGCCATATTGTAGGGTTGCACTCGCACTTTGTATATGGGAGGTGGATTCAGCGTTTAGGATAAGATTGACCTGCCGCTTTTTACCATCCGCCTCACCCACCTTGCTGATTCTCCAATTATGGACCGGCAGACCAGGATTGGAATCTTTTATTATTTCTAAGATGTCAGCCGGGTTGGAGGGCTCTTCTGTAACCCAGGTGATGGCTCTAGGGTGACTAGGGATGTTGTTTTTTTCGACAACATCCAACTGGGCACCCGGCCACACCTCACCCGCTCGACTCAGAGCAGCCTTATAAAGGTCTACTGATCTGGCATCACCGAAATATAAGAGCTTTACTCTCCCCTGATGCCATCCTGCATCGTTGCAGATTGGTGGTTTGCCCGGCATTTCTCTACGGAAATCGAGGTAATGAGCCATAATGGCTGATTGTACATGACTCCATTTGTCCTTGAGGATGGATCCATCCTCACTACTTCTGTCTATAACAGCCATCACTAGACTCTCCTTCGCCACTTCATTGAAGGGCTTGGTGAGTGTCCTGTTGATGGTGACATTAGGGCCTCTTGCCTTTTTCGAAGGCAGGGGTTCATCAGGTGATCTGATTCGTTTTACTTTATTAGCCGTTAACACAGCTGAATTTGTGGCTCTTTCAGCCGACTCATTGGCCTTAGAAGCATCTATGACGCCTTTAGCCCAGGTAAGTGACTCTTTTTGTTTTTCGGTAAGAGCCGAAACCTCAACAGCCTCCAACTTCGTCAAAACTCTGAGCGCTACACGATGCTCATTGTGCTTCCGTTTTGACGGTCGGACATGACGTTTTCCCCTCACCGCACCACCTGTTGTGAGTACTTGGGGGAGATTTTCACCATTTTTGGTGTGGTCGGCTTTGGCCAAGACCAACGGACGGACAGCCGGACGATTGGGGAACCGCGCTCCATCGGAACACGAAGGCATCCCCGTCAAGAGAATTTATTTTAATTTTGTCTGTATTAGACCGTAATAGGTACTACGATGTAGGCCTTACAGACTTTGTACAGATTTTTGCTATTGCGTAATAGGTACTGGTAACTATCCGCTATGTGATAAACACGTCCGTTCACTGCGAATGATCAGCAACGAATCAAGAGGTCGGTATATATCATTTGCTACGAGCCAAAAGTGGAAATCCGTTTTGGGTCATTTTAAGTCATTTCTTCACTATATGTTAACCATTTGTGGGGGAGGTACTACAAGGAGTGACCACTATGGCCCATCTTCGAACTTAGCCGGAGATAGAAAAAAAATATTACCACATACCGAATTTGAAGTCAATCGGTTACTCCTTTCTAGAGATATCGTGCGCACCAGTCAGTAGACAGACAGCCATTTTTAATAATTTGTTTAACTAAAACCTCTTAAAAACATCTCAAAATTATCATGTTTACCATTTTATCTAAAGTCTGATCGGTCATGATTAAAATTCGACCATTCCGAAGTAAATCGCTGCACAATTTTAAACTTTGGATGTTTATGATTATTATGATAGATAAACAAGTCAAATCCCAATAACAGACCACAAAGGTCTTAAACGAAATGAACATTCGTTTGAGAAAAAAAAATAAAAACAAGTAAGAAAGTTTCAGTCGGGTAAACCGACTAAGGTATACCCTCACTTTGTGAGTAATGTAATATGGAATATTAAACGAATTATTCTGTCAATTTGTATGGGAGGTACCAGAATGTTTTTAACAAATACACCTATTTTTCTCTGAATAGTAGATTCTTTAAATACATTGCACTGGGCCGAATTATAAGCGTTTTTTGCACTGCTATATTAACGTTATGAGATATTAAATTTGGTATGATTTGGCCATTTTGTGTGGGAGGTACAAAAAGGGGCGTGGTGATAACGGCCATTTTTTACAGGGATATAGGGACAAAAGCGTTATAATGTGCAAAATGTTGTTGCATTTTCGTGCATTGGTACTCATGCTGTGAGCTCTTAACTTTTTGTGCAAAATGGTACCTTTGTGTGGGAGGTACAAAAAGGGGCGTGGCAATAGCGCCCATTTTTCACAGTGCAAAAGACACTATAAAAGCATTACACTGTAAAAAATTTCAAGTGCTTTTATACACTGGTATTAATGTTATAAGCTGTTATCTTTTGATGCAAAATGCTACCTTTGTGTAAGAGGTACCAAAAGGGGCGTGAATATGACACCCATTTTTCACTGGACTGTAGGCACTATGAAAGCATTACACTGTACAAAATTTCAAGTATTTTTATGCACTGGTATTAATGTTATAAGCTGTTAACTTTTGGTGCAAAATGGTGCATTTGTGTGGGAGGTACCAAAAGGGGCGTAGCAACATGGCCCATTTTTCTCGAGTTGATAGCGACTAATAAACTAATGCTATGTGTGGAATTTCAGAAGATTCGAATAAGGAGTATAGCAGTTATTAAAGATTCAATATTTCACAACATTTTAACACTTTGTGGGGGAGGTACTAGAAGGAGTGGACCAATATGGCCCATCTTCGAACTTAGCCGGAGATAGAAAAAAATATTACCACGTACCAAATTTGAAGTCAATCGGTTACTCCTTTCGAGAGTTATCGTGCGCACCAGCCAGCAGACAGACAGACAGACAGACAGACAGATAGACAGACAGACAGACAGACGGACGGACATTGCTCATTCGACTTAAAATGGCCCAAAACGAATATCCGCCGAACATACTTAGGGTCTTAGATCACTCCTTCGATAGATATCTCCAGCGGTTTCATAGATATCTTACAAGATATTGCGAAAATCCTATTTTTGAGAAAGTTTTTTAATATTTTTTTAACTAAATCCTCTTAAAAACATCGACGTTTAACTCTGCCCGTGTATGATCTGCAAGGACCATCTTCAAAACCTCTACTATAAGTCTCTTATTTAAGAAAGGGCAGACTTATGTCCATATGTCCATGTCCACAGTGCTGTGTGCGAGTCTTCACATACAAAATTCAATATATTGATCCGAAAAAACATTTTCAAAATGCTTACGTTCACGATTTATTTCATTTAAAATTTGATTTATACAATGTTCTGTTTTCACTTTGAGGAAATTGCAAGTAAAATATTCCAATCTTTCTAAGTTCATTAGAACTGCTTTGTCTTAACTATTGAAGTTAACAATGCTGACATTTTTATTTCGAATATTTCACAGAGTCAACCGTCATGCCCTTGATTTGATTATTTTGTTGAATGTTTTATTCGTTCGTTAAGCAAGTTTTAGAAGTCACAACAGTTTTAAATCTATGTGCAACCAAAATCGAGAACAATGCACCACAAAAAGTTGCATTCAAAGGAGTCGAGCGAGAAGAAAGGCGAGTGTCAGTGTCGTTGGCACTTCCATTGGCACTGACAGTGGCAGAACATGAATAATAAACAATTTAGAACTATATAACCGTCTCTCCGGTTGTTTGTTCGTCCGACCATCTATCTAGCCTTTGGGCTGGCTATCTGTTAGTCTGTCCGTTTTTTTGTTGAACGATGCGCGTGATTTTTTGCTTGTGTGTTCTTCTTGCGAAAAGGGGGGTAAGGGTCAATGAGGGCAATTCTCCTGCATTCATAACATTTTGTGCTCTTCATTGGATTGGAAAGTGTTACGTAGTTGTGAAATTGATGGCTTTGCTTTTATTTAATGTGCACATATTTTACTTTTTTCTTTTGTTTTTTTCTTCGTACTTTTCTCAAGAATTGCTTCATTTGCTGTATATTGAGTGAGGAGAATTTTAACAATTCTTTTTGAGAAACAAAAACAATCTGAGAACAAAAAAGAAGGGAAAACTTTTCTATTGTTTATGAATTTGTCTGATTGTTGTTGTTCTTCTTGAACTGGGAGGAAAAGTTGTTCCTTTTGTGGTTTTTCAATTGCTCACACACACACACACACCACTGAATGTACATACACAAAACCTCTCATACACTCACACCTCCAAATCATCAGCCAACTCACACACATAAATCGTAATTCCCATTTTTCAGCTCACATCGAATATAAAAATCTAAAAATAATTGAGCTATTGACAAATGAAATGTGATAAATTCAAGAATTTCAAATCAAACAAACCCATTTGAGGTTTACAATATACAATGTGGCAAAGTTTTCTAACATTTCCCCGAAAATTTCACACATCTCTTAATTGATTCCGGCAGAGACTGGGTACTCAGGAGTGAGGACGAACGGCGGGGGACTCAGCCACATTTGATAAAGTTCCGATAAGACTGTTGTAATAAATGATTGTCGAGACAAATGCTTTTTGGTTGCCCAAGTTCAACTCTGCACAAATTAAATCGATTCAAAGAAATCCAATTGCTACACTTTATGCCACAATAATGGGTCAATCAAAAGTTTAATCGCCGGAAATGAACAAAAGCTATGTGTAATGTTCACTTCACTTATTTAGAATCAATGTAAAGATAAGAAATCATTTAATATACGTATATACAGGGTTGCCCATATTCGACGGACCCATCTGGCAACGCCATAACTTTTGACAGAGATGTCAGATCGCTTAATGACATACCGCGTTTGAAGCGTCAGTCCAAGCAGATTTTTATCATGGAACAATACACGCCACGCGAGCGCTCTGAAATAGTTGAAATTTACATTCAACAGAAGAAGTCAATTGTGAAAAAACAAAAAACAAAATTATCATGTCCGATGAAGCCCATTTCACATTGAATGGGACCGTAAATAAGCAAAATTGCCGTATTTACGCCACTGAAAATCCTCAGCAGATTCAAGAATTGCCTCTTCATGACGAAAAAGTCACAGTTTGGTGCGGCGTTAGTGCGAAAACGGTCATTGGGCCGTTTTTCTTCCAAAACGAAAATGGCCATGCTGTTACCATCAACCAGGAGCGTTATCGCGACATGATGACCAATTTTGTGATGCCAATTATTCGTCGAAAGCGTATGAGGCAGTTCTGGTTTCAACAAGACGGCGCTCCACCGCACACAAGTCGCATAACAATCGATTTTCTGAAGAATTTGTTTCCGGGCCGTTTGATGTCGAAAAGTGGTGATTTGGACTGGCCACCGCGTTCGCCCGATTTGACGCCGCCTGACTTCTTCTTGTGGGGATATTTGAAGTCAAAGGTTTACGTTAACAAGCCAAGGACCGTAGAAGAGCTCAAGGACAACATTCGTGAAGAAATAGCCGCTATTCCGGCCGAAATGTTGGCGAAAACGATGGAAAATGCTGCAAAAAGGGCACAATACGCCATCAACGCCAGAGGCGGCCATTTGAGAGATATCATATTCAAAAATTGATGTAAACAAATCTACTTGGAACAAATTAAATGATTAAGATTGCCAACCGCCAAATTTTTATTTTTTTCTTTGATTTTTTTTAAAAAAACATGGGTCCGTCGAATATGGGCAACCCTGTATATATATATATATATGTATATATATATGTATGTATGTGTACTTATTGAACCAATACATTTTCTATGAAGCTTCATGTCAAGAAAATTGACTTAAATTTACTCACACTAATCGTTAAATAGAATACCAACTTAATTAAGGCTTTCTGAGAAATTGTACAAAAGACATGGAGTTTTAATCTGCGAGATAATTTTAGTCATTTAAGTGATTTGCAGTTCAACATACAACACCGTACCACACATAAATATGCGAAAAGTTTTACCATTTTAGCTTTGCGATTGCAGAAAATGTGGCTTACTTTTCAAATTTGTGTAAAAACTGATGTCGATTGGAGAAGATTGGCAACCCGTGAATATTTTTGAACCGCTTTTTCTTTGAGAACATTCTCTTTGAAGTTTCCTTAAGAACACGCTGAAAAAAATCGCTTCTTCGATTCGGCTTGAAACATATATATGTTTAGGGTAGACTCTAAGCATGTAATATTTGGTATATACAAAAATTGTGTATTTGGGAAGATGTTGTTCTAAACAAATATTTGTTTACATCCCAATGTGACTGCTATTTGTGACACAAATATTTATTTTCATTTAAATATTCATAAAATACATAAATTGTGTCAAATTTTTCAGTAATTCAAAGTTAAATTTTTAGAAATTTTCAATGTTCGTAAAAAAAATAATAATTGAAATCATATAATCTTGGGTCAATATAAAGTACTTAGAGAATTGACAACTAATGATGGCTTGGAATACTCAGAAATTTTAAATGATTGATTTAAAACAGAAGGTAATGCTGCATATGGTATCATAACTGGGAGGTACAATTCGAAACCAAGGAAAAATTGAAACTGAAATTTGAAAAAATCAGCAAAAGTTTTGGAAATCTTTTTAAAATAAAATATATTTGGAAAAATTCCTAAATAATAATTTTATTTGTATTTAAACACATATTTTATTTGAGAAATTTAGTTTGCAAATATAATTTGTTGTAATATATTAATATATGCGTTCCAAATATATTTTATAGATTTTCAAATAAAATTTATTTGCTAAGAAATATAAAATATTTAAAAATTTGTGTTCCAAATATATTTTCTTTCGATTCAAACATATCAAAAAAGGCGATTTTGCCCCGTGAACGATAGAAAATATTTTATGCTTTTACAACTTCTTGTAAAACTTAATAATACGACATAAAATGTTTTCTTAAAAAGTTACAAAAACTAACACCTCTAAATATTGATCTGAGACCTCATAAAGTACACGCTGAAAAAAAAACGCTTCTGTAGTGTATTGTTCCAAACATATACGGCTTGAAACATATGTTTAGGGTACACACAAAATGTATATATTTGGGAAAATGTTATTCGAAACAAATCTTTGTTTACAACCCAATATGTTTTTATTTGGGAATATTATTTCCGAAATAATTATTTATTTGCACTTAAGAATTCAGAAAATATGTTAATTGTGCTAATTTTTTTACTAATTCAAAGTTTTTTTTTTTTACAAATTTTTAATGTTCGTAAACATAATAAATAAAAATAATTTAAATCGTATAATCTTGAATCAAGATAAATTGCTTGGAGGATTGACAAGAAATGATGACTTGGAATACTAAATCAGAAATTTAAAATGATTGATTTAAACAGAAGTTGTAACTGGGAGGTACAATTCCAAAGTAAGGAAAAATGTAAACTGAAATTCTAAAAAGTCATCAAAAGTTTTGAAAATCTTTTTTTAAATAAAATATATTTGAGAAAAATAAAAATAAAATATATTTGGATAAATTCCTAAACAATAATTGTATTTGTATTAAGACACATATTTTATTTGAGAAGTTTATTTTGCAAACATATTTTGTTGAAGTATATTAATATATGCGTTCCAAATATATTTTATAGTTTTCAAATAAAATTTATTTGCTCTGAAATATATAATATTTAAAAAATTGTTTTACTAATATATTTCCTTTCGCTTCAAACATGTTAAAAAAGGCGATTTTGCCCCGCGTATACTTATATACTTGTATATTCTTAATCGTCTTAAAATTCTATGACCATCTAGCAATGTCCGTCTGTTGTAATCACGCTACAATCTATAATACTTCAGCTAGGTGGCTGAAATTTGGTATAGATTCTTCTTATAGTTGCAGGTAACTTGGGATTGAAAATGGGTAATACCGGTCCATATTCATACCCTACACCACACTGTGGTACAGGGTATTATAAGTTTGTTTCACGGCAGATGTTTGTAACACCTGAAAATAGCACAGCTGGACCCACCTTAAAGTATGCCGATCGACTCAGAATCACTAGCTGAGTCGATTTAAGCATGTCTGTCCGTCCGTCTGTCCATTTAAAGTTGTTCGTCGACTACAGGTCGCAATTTCACTCCGATCGTTTTGAAATTTTGCAGTTTAGAGTATTTCGCAGCTGTTAAGATCGCTATTGAATTTGGTTGAAATCTGTTAAGATTTAGATATAGCTCCCATATATATCTTTCGTCCGATTTGGCCCTTTAGTCCTATAGAAGCTGTATTTTACATCCAATCGTTTTGAAATTTAGAATGATTGAGTTTCTTGATCCATGAACCAACATTGCCGAATTTGAAGAAAATCGGTTAAGATTTAGCTATAGCTCCCATATATATCTTTCGTCCGATTTGGCCCTTTAGTCCTATAGAAGCTGTATTTTACATCCAATCGTTTTGAAATTTAGAATGGTAGAGTTTCTTGATCCATGAACTAACACTACCGAATTTGAAGAATATCGGTTAAGGTTTAGCTATAGCTCCCATATATATGTTTCGACCGATTTTGCTCTTTAGTCCTGAAGAAGCTGTATTTTACATCCAATCGTTTTGAAATTTAGAATGGTAGAGTTTCTTGATCCATGAACCAACACTACCGAATTTGAAGAAAATCGGTTAAGATTTAGCTATAGCTCCCATACATATGTTTCGTCCGAATTGGCCCTTTAGTTCTATAGAAGCTATATTTTACATCCAATCGTTTTGAAATTTAGAATGGTAGAGTTTCTTGATCCATGAATTAACATTGCCGAATTTGAAGAAAATCGGTTAAGATTTAACTATAGCTCCCATATATATGTTTCGTCCGATTTTGCTCTTTAGTCCTGTAGAAGCTGTATTTTACATCCAATCGTTTTGAAATTTAGAATGGTAGAGTTTCTTGATCCATGAACCAACACTACCGAATTTGAAGAAAATCGGTTAAGATTTAGCTATAGCTCCCTTATATATGTTTCGTCCGATTTGGCCCTTTAGTCCTATAAAAGCTGTATTTTACATCCAATCGTTTTGAAATTTAGAATAAACAATTTAAACATGAACCACAAAATTTATATTTCAGAGTTATTCAATGTTACGAGAGTTGTGTAGGGTATTATATAGTCGGCCCCGCCCGACTTTAGCCTTTCCTTACTGGTTTATAATAGCATCTGTCCGATTTGACTTCTTAACGCCATAGAGACCACAAATGTGATCTGATCGGGCTGAAAATTGGTAACTGGGGTTTATTTATGGCCGTAAACCTTCACAGGAACAACGGTAGCCATAGCTTCATGTTTTGATATAGCCCCCATGCAAAGGTCACTCTCGATTTTACTTCTAAAAGCAACAATAACCTCAAATTTCAACGAATCGGGCTGGAATTTAGTAATATTATTTTATTTATACCCTAAACCATTCACATGCTACGAGTATCCATGGTGGTCTTGATCGTCGTAAAATTCTAAGACGATTTAGCCTTGCCAGTCTGTCTATTCGTCTGTCTGTCTGTTGAAATCATTCTACAGACCGTAATACGAGTAATAGAGCTAGGTTGATCAAATTTGGTAGAAATACTTCTCATAGTTGCAGTTCGTTTGGGATTGCAAATGGCCCGTATCGGTCAATGTTTTGTTATAGCTCCCCTATAGAAGTCGCTCCAAATACCAAATTTTTAAAGCAATTCAGCTGATACTTTGCAGTTTGTAATCTATTTTGACAAGAATTCATCACAGCTGAAATTTTACAAATCGATTCAGATTTTGTATATTCACCCTATAGAGGTCGATCCAAAAAACGCCTTTTTAATCCATAAATACCACCTTTCTAAGCATTTTAACTGAATCTTGGCAATTTGTATTTTAAAGGATGTGTCAATCAACATTTTAAATTTAAACTACCGATTATTTTCTTTGGGGAGTCATCGAGGATAAATGTTACGCAAAGCATCCAGAGACAATTGAAGCGTTGAAACATGAAATCGAAGTTGAAGATGAAATAGTTCAACCTTTCCAATAAAATCAGAAATTTGAAAATATTATACGTAGTTTTTTTATAGCCGATTCCAATTTATTTATTTGATATGGCCCACCTTTTATTTAGACAAGAATTCATCAGTCCTATAGAAATCGTATTTAACATCTGAGCATTGCCATATGTGGCATAAAGGAGTTATTTGATCCGAGAACGAATATTGTCAAAATTGAAATAAATCGGTTTAGATTTAGATATAGCCTCCCAACATGCTAAAAAAAACATTATTTTATTTCTTATCATTATAAACTTTGGCAGAGAGGAGTTTCTTGATACAGATATCGACCACATATCGATATCTCCATTAAAAAACGTCGACTTAGCATGTTTCTAGGAGATTGCATTTTTAATTTCTAAATATTCCAAATTATATTCAGTCAAAATTTGGTGTTTATCCATGAACCCAATCAAAACTTATTCACAAAACAGTACTGGTCATTCGATTTTCTTTACAAAGAAATTCATCAAACTTTGATCTCCTCTCCTGAAAAACTTCCGCTTTGCACTTTGCATTGTATAGAATGGAGGTATCGAAATGTAAGTTAAGTTGGGAAAACCGACTTAAGAATCCCCCCACCTTTAGTCACATTTTCATTAAATTATTATCAATTTAAATTGCATTTAATAACTTTAAAGAATGCTCCGGTATTAAAGTTATAAGCCGTTAAGTGTTGTTTAAAAATAGTATATTTGTGTGGGAGGTAGCAAGAAGGGCGTCCCAATTAAAATTGTAAGTTATAAGCTGTTAACTTTTGGTGCAAAATGGTCCATTTGTGTGGGAGGTACCACAAGGGGCGTGTCTACTTCGCCCATTTTTCACTGCACTTTAAATACTATAAAAACATTACACTGTATTTGTGTCGATTTATATTAAATATTTAAACAATTAACTTTTGGTGCAAAATTTTTCATTTGTGTGGGAGGTACCAAAAGAAGCGAGGCCACTTCGCCCATTTTTCTCAAGCTGATAGCGACAGATAAACCATTACTATGTGTGGAGTTACAGAAGATTCGGATAAGTAATATAGAAGTTATTAGAGAACAAGTAAGAAAGTTTCAGTCGGGTAAACCGACTAAGGTATACCCTCACTTTGTGAGTAATGTAATATATAACATTACACCAATAAATCTGTCAATTTGTGTGGGAGGTACCAGAAGGGGTTTTCCAAAAACACGTATTTTTCGGTAAATACATTGCATTGTGCTGAACTATAAGCGCACATAAACGCTTATACTGGTATATTAAAGTTACGAGCTATGTAATTTTGGTATGATTTGGTCATTTTGTGTGGGAGGTACAAAAAGGGGCGGGGTGATAACGCCCACTTTTTACAGGACTATAGGCACTATAACAGCATTACACTGTACAAAATTTCAAGTATTTGTATGCACTGGTATTAAAGTTACAAGCCGTTTACTTTTGGTACGAAATGGTCCATTTGTGTGGGAGGTACCAAAAGGGGCTGTACAATAATGCCCATTTTTTACCGGACTATAGGCGCTACAAAAACATTATACTGTAGAAAATTTTAAGCATTTTTATGCACTTGTGTTAAAGTTATAAGCAGTTAAATTTTGATGCAAAATGGTCCATTTGTGTGGGAGGTACCAAAAGGGGCATGCCAACTTCACCCATTTTTCTCGAGTTAATAGCGACTAATATACTAATGTTATGTGCAGAATTTGAAAAGATTCGAGTAAGTAGTATAGAAGTTATTAAAGAATGAATATTTCACTAAATTGTAACCCTTTGTGTGGGAGGTACCAGAAGGAGTAGACCAATATGGCCCATCTTCGAACTCATCCGGAGATAGATCAAAATATTACCACATACCAAATTTGAAGTCAATTTGTTACTCCTTTCGAGAGTTATCGTGCGCACCAGCCAGCAGACACACAGACAGACAGACAGACAGACAGACGGACGGACATTGCTCATTCGACTTAAAATGACCCAAAACGGATTTCCTCCGAACATACTTAGGGTCTTAGATCACTCCTTCGATGTGTTACACTTTTTTTCGTAGCAAATTATATATACCCTCGTCACACTAAAGTGAGGGTATAATTAATAGTTCACTAAATTGTAACCCTTTGTGAGGGAGATACTAGAAGGAGTGGGCCAATATGGCCCATCTTCGAACTTAGCCTGTGATAGAAGAAAATATTATCACATACCAAATTTGAAGTCAATCCGTTACTCCTTTCGAGAGACAGACGGACGGGCGGACATTGCTCAAATGACTTAAAATATCCTAAAACGGATTTCCGCCAAACATGCATGGGGTCTTAGGTCACTCCTTCTATGTGTTACACTTTTGGCTCGTAGCAAATGATATATACCCTCCTCTCTAAGGTGAGTGGATAAATATATCTCTCAATGTTGTGAGTTTCTAATATAGTGTACTTATTCTGATGACAAAGTGGTGTAGAGTGTCATATAGTCGGCCCCGCCTGGCTTTAATCTTTTCTTACTGGTTGTTCAAAGTTTGGTTTGTATTTCATTTCGAATTTTAAGGAAAGTGACATCAATTTTCTTCGGATTTGGTTTATTTTATTCATGGAAAGATTATAGAAAAAATAAAAAATGTGAATTTGTTGAAAAATATTATTTTTAATAACTACTATCAAAAAAGACTAAACTTGTTGCAAGTTTCATTCCTATCAGAAGATGTCGATTTTAAAAATGCACTCACTTTACATAAAATCGTCCATATATTAATGTTATAACAGATCACTCCTTCGATGCATTACACTTTTGGTCCGTAGCAAATGAATTATACTCTCCTCCACTAAAGTGAGAGTATAAAGATATATATCTAGAGAGGTAATTTTCAATAGATACTAAAATCCCCCCAAATGAATGACTAGACTCCAAATTTGCTTACAATTTTGTTCTTCATTGTATTCAAATTTCTCACTCTTTTTGCAGTCCTGTTGCGTGCCTTTGCTAGTAACAATTTGAAAAACCCATTGACTTAAATGAACAATCAGCATATTACGACAATAATAATCAAAATAATTTGTCAACGCAATCGGCATTAAACCATCGCATAAATAATTCAAAACGATTTAATCAACATACGAGTACAAGCCAAGAGTTTGGTTTTATGCCACATGTACTCGTACTACATTGAACATTATTACATAGACACGCATACACTTATTTAAATACTTTTAGTGAAATTCTTGTTCATTTTAATTCTCTACCTATGCTCGAGTATGTAGATATTAGGGTGTAATGAAGGATGATTTGTAGATGACTTTGTGTTGTCGTTGTTTGCTGGGAGGTAACCCAAGAAATGTGGAAATATGGCCACTCAAGACACTCATTTCGAGATTTATCAACAAGAAAGAACAGCTGCTCGACGGACAATATTTTTAGTGCATATAACGCCTATGGGGATATTTAACTACTTGGGATATTTAAATTTAAGTTTGATAGAATAATATAACTTATACAAAAAACTAACCAAATCAGACGAAAAAACAAAAGCGTTATATCCATTTTGAGCAACCCTGAGATACTGAAGATCGTAACAACCAGATTACGTCGTATGCGGGGAATGTAGGCCCTGCAACTTCCTACATGCAAGCTCTCGATACTCCAGAAATGACACATTATCTCATCTTAGAAGATCAAAGTAAGGTTTTTCTATAATCATGAGGTTTCAAAGATTATAATGAGCACACACTAGATGTATGTCCATGGGTATGATACGCCTTTTCCCACCTAAACTAACGCTTAAAGCTTAATGGTAGTTTGATTCATAATTCATTTTGTATGATTGGATCAAAAAGCAGTTAAAGTTTGAAGTAAAAACGGGACTTCAGCGTAATACACTTTTTAATATATGGGGTTCTCCACAACGTTTTTTTTTCTTCTTTAATTTCAAACATAGTAATAATTTATCTTCCGGCATCACCTTGACAAAAGTGAGCGATCTGACCCGCCCCTTTTTGGTACCTCCCACTCAAAGGGACAATTTCACCCAGAATTTTACAATTCTACACCAGTATCTGTTCTCATAGGCGCTTAAAATTTTGGTATAGTAAAATGTCTTTGAAGTATCTTCCGATTCCCCCTAATAGTAAGCGTATTAGTCAAGCTCCTTCTGGTATCCCTCCCCCTAAAATTGACAGATTCATTTGAACACAACTCCACCATGACTTCCATAGCAATGATCTAAATGTTTTAATATTCGTTTTTATACCCTCCACCATAGGGTGGGTGGTATATTAATTTTGTCTCTCCGTTTGTAACATCACTAAACATTGATCTAAACCCCATAAAGTATATATCGTTACTCTAATTTAAAACCAGTAAAGAAAGGCAGAAAGTCGGGCGTGGCCGACTATATAAAACCCTACACCTCCCTAACAATGCGATAAGGGCCAATGCGATAATAATTGGTAAATGGGTAGCAACATATTATCTAATTCTGAACTGATAATCGCTAAATTTAGCAATATTCGTTCCTAAATTGAGAAACATCTTTCTGGAAAATTTTAATCGGAAGTAAAGTACAATTTCTATAGCGCTTTGATACCAAATCAGGAGGAACATATATATGGAGGTTATACATACAAACTGCAAAGTTTCTGCCAAATTGTTTTAAAAATGTGGTATCTATGGTCGCTCCAAACCCGTATTTTGGAGCGACCTCTATATATATCGAAACATTGACCGATATTGCCCATTTTCGGCGTGATTTCAACAGACGGACGGGCGGACAGACGGACATTGCTAAATCGTCTTAGAATTTTAAGAAAATATATACATTATGGGATCTCAGATCAATGTTTAGAGGTGTTACAAAGGGAGTGACAAAATGAATATACCCCTATCCTATGGTGGAGGGTATACAATAGTGCGGGTCGATTTAAAAATAGCCCATTGCTCAGTGAAAATCTTATTCTAGGGATCAAAATAAGAAACTTTGCCGAAGAAACCATACCTCTAAAACGGATTCTGATGTCCCGGAAAAAATCCCACTTTGACCCATTTAGAATGCTCCAATCGAGTCCAAATGTATGACCGACCCAAATGGTTCCTTCGGCAAAGTTTCTTATTTTGATCCCTAGAATACGATTTTCACTGAGCAATGGCGACTTTTTTTGCCTCCCCACAAATCGACCCGGCCTTGTATACAAATATGGTTAATGTAGAGTAGATGAGAACAGTAAGAATCGCAATAAGTATGATGCTATACATCGAAATATGGGCCGATATTGCCCATTTTCAATCCCAAGTAACCTGCAGCTATAAGAAGTATCTATACCAAATTTCAGTCACCTATCTCAAGTATTATAGATTGTAGCGTGATTACAACAGACGGACAGACGGACATGGCTAAATTGTCTTAAAATTTTAAGACGATTAAGAATATATATACTTTATGGGGTCTCAGATCAATATTTAGAGGTGTTACAAAGGGAATGACAAAATGAATATACCCCCATCTTATGGTGGAGAGTACAAAATATGACAAATTATTTTCAAATAGAGAAACTATATTTTTTAATTTTCTTATTTTTACAATAGGAGTCATAATTTATACATTTATCCACGGATTTTTCCAAAAATATGCATTGTTTTCTTCGTTAAGATGCTAGCTTTCAAAAAATTAAACAAACATTTTTTTTTGACGATTTTTGTCAATGTGTATACCCTACACCACACTGTGGTCCAGGTTATTATGAGTTTGTGCATTTGTTTGTAACACCTAAAATAAAAAGAGATAGGCCCATCGTTTGTTATACCGATCGACTAAGAATCACTTCCTGAGTCAATTTAACCATATCTGTCTGTCTGTCCGTCCGTCTGTAGATGTATCATTGTAATCAAAGTGCAGGTCATATTTATGGTCCGATTGCAATGCAATTTATCACAGAGCTCTTTTTTGACCCAAGGACGATCCCTATTGAAATTGGTCAAAATCGGTTCAGATTTACATATAGTTTATATATATTAACCTCCGATTTGACATATATTCGTATGCAACGTATATGCAACATTTTTTAACCGATCCGAATAACAATTGACACAAAGAAGTCTCTTGATACACTTAGGGATAATACTAAATTTTAGGAAAATCTGTTTAGATTTAGATATAGCCCCCACACATATGTCACCCCCAATTTCACATTTAAGCGCTGTAGAAGCTGTATTTTATATCCGATCAGAAACAATATACAGTTTGGTTATTTACGGCTTAGTTCATGACCAGTTGGGTTATCTTTTCCAAAGTAGGTGTCCAATCAGTGTTGCCAGAGAAATTTTGGCCAAAATCGTCAAAACGAAGGCACAAAAATCGTCAAAATCACATTTCGAAATCGTAAAAAAATTGTCATTGCAAAAAATACCATTCACATATATATTTTGAGCCATTTAGGGGAAGGGAGTGCTTTAGAGAAAGTTATATTAATAAATACAATCATGACGTTAAATATTGAGAGTCGTTCTCACGAAATATGCACATTAGTGAACTAAACGATTCAATTTTTTGATATAAAAATCGCAAGTACACATACATTGACGAAATATATCATATCCGAAGATCAAATTACTAATATGACGTGCTATTACATATTTAAAACAAAATATGTTAATCATTATTTTGTTTATGTAAATAATACAGTTTGCATTTCCAGACATCTTGCAATATTTTTAAGAAAAATATTTAGTAATTCCAATAATGGAACTTCGCCAGTTTCTTTGATACCCATATCTCTTAAGTTCATTGTGAATACATTGAACACATTTTGAAATAAAATCCACAAATCCTATTTAGGCTTCTCCTCTGAATAGTTAGTATTTGTGACTATTAGTTAGTATTATTTTTTTCGGAATCTGCATGCCAAAACCTCAAGTTTTCGCATAAACCTGTGACAATTTTAAATTATTTAGCAAGTTATTTTACGATGCACAATCTTATCTTATTACACTATGCAACAAATGAACACTTTTTTAAAAATACAGTATAGGTTTTTTGGTTTTTGTGTTAAGATTTGGGCTTTGGTGTGTTCTGACACATATAGTAAAATTTTATGGCCAACATTTTTGTATAACATTTCATTCCCACTCTCCCCATTTTAAGGGGTGTTTTTTACGATTTGTTAAAATGGGACCAAAAATTACAGTTATGTGGGGGAGCTAGAGGGTTAATACGTTCCACAAAAATATTGGCCTTAATATTTTCTATAAAGTTGCTATATTTTTGTTACATAACTGTGAAATACTTAAATTTTTGGGGTACAATGTGTTTTTTGAGCTATTAAGGGTACCTAGACACGCTCAGAGTATATTGATATGTTCACAAGAGTTGTTTAGATTTACGTTGGCTACAATTTTGCAAAACATTGTTAGCGAAAAATTAAGAGCCCCTGAAAGTTATGCTGAAAAAAGTGAAAAAAAAAAAATTTTCCTATACATTTTCAAAAGAAAGTACCGGAAAAAAAATTTCTTTTGCAAAAACATGTTAAGAAACTTTGTTCAGCATATTCTTAGCTACATTATTGCCAAATATAGTTAAGCGGTATCACCAAATCTGAATTAGTTGTTGGTCAAAAGCTGATGACACCTTTCCGGGGGCCCACTGATTTTCAGAAAATGTGGAGGCCCATAAAAAAAAATTGGTCACCAATTTCGCCAAAATGAGTATAGGGTTATACTACCCTTTGATAGTAGAATCGAACCTATACTGTCATGTCCGAGTATTTTTTTCACTGTTGCACAGTGTTTTTAGCATCACAAAATGATCAGAAATGATCAGATTTAGCGGGTCAAAATTTACCGAAAAATGTGAAAATGAATAGAAATTGCGATCTTGTGATAATTTGAAAAAAGTGGGAAGATTGTCGGTTTTGTCATAAAAAAAAATCATAAGACACCCAAAAAAGCAAAAGCACTAAAAAAGGTCACGGAATATTTTTTTAAATCCAAATTAACACCATATATGACGTTATGTAAAAGACATTGACATCAAAATCATGTTTTCGAAAATATACATAAGATTTGCAATATAAGCGCTCAATATATTACTGCTCATCGTAAAATTCGAAGACGATTTAGCGATGTTGTTTGTTTCATTTCCGATTCACTTTATTTATACATTCGTACGTATAATACCCATCATAGATCCAAGTTATGACATAGCCCCTACTTTACTTAAAATTTTCTCTCCAGATTTTGCATCTTAACCCAAGTCATAAGATTTATCCTGTAACTGCATTCGAAGGGATGGTGGATGATATACAAGATACGGCACGGACGGTAGGGATCGTAAGGATTTGGAGATATTTTCTAAAATTGCTAATTTTTATCCCCAAAAAATGTAGAACAATTCAAAAGCTAACTCGTTATAAAAAACCTTTTTTAGGAAAGATGTTTAAAAATCGTCAAATCTACATTCTCTATTTTTGACACTTAAAACAGTCAAAATGACGATAAATCATTCTGGCAACACTGTGTCCAATTCTGATCAGTTTTCGAATTAAAACTATTGAATAGTACATTTTTATTGGTTTCGAATGTAAAGTATACTGCACTGAAAGAAAAGTGTACTGAAAATCATTGCAATTTTCTTAACTTTTAAGATTTTTTCTTTGATTTGGCTCCAAAGACAAATACTTTTAAAATATGTACATCTTGTACGACAGTTAAAGTCATTAATTATCTTTAAATCTGGACATCAAACATATTTGAAAGAATTGCGCCTTATACTTCGATGAAAGACTTCACATTTTTAAATCAATTACGGCTTGTGCTTACATTAAATACATAAAATTACTTTAGATTAAGTACATTCTTTAATGGAAACAAACACATACTTTACTCTCTACAAGTGTAAAATAAGTTTCGCAAAATATTTTTTGTATAATTATTTGTTTAAACATTCATGGTAATTTTTATTATTTTCTTTATTAAAATTTTAAAATATTTGATTTCGATAAACAGTTGATTCAGTAGCCATTGTGTTTAGTCTAGTTTTCTTCATATTAGAGGGAATATGAGGATTTATTCTAATGGATAATTAAATGATATTTTGCAAAATTTTTCCTTAAACGAATAGTTCTTTTGTATGCGTTGCAATAGCAAATTTATTATTTGAAAGGAATACTTCTTATTCATTTTGAAGAAGCTAGGCCTCTTAGAGCTGTTGTTTTAAAGCTGAACCTAGCTGAATTATTGGTTTACCAACTACGAAATCGCAATACAAGGAGCTGAGATGTCAAGTAATTGTATTTGCCATACCTTTTTGTAAAAAAAATTGGGATTCTATAATATTATAGAGACAAAGAAGTTCTTATGCAGGAGAATATCCTAGTCACAAATCAATAACGAGACCAAAATAAAACAAACGAAATCACAATATGTGATGTTTCCCAGACAATTTATTTTCGACTACCTGTGACACACACTGCCGACAAACAGCCGCCGAAACTGTTGCTATTAATGTAAAAGTAAAAATGTCAACTCGCGCAAGCGCACGCGCACACAGCTACCTATCTACCACCGCTCAACCAAAAAATTGCAAACAAACTTCATTGTAACTCTCACTATTATTCTCAATTTGCGACCAAAAAGAGTCTAAATTGTCTTCTTACAGATAAAAACGATCTCTAAATTAAAAGATAACTAATCGTTAATTTAAAAATACCAAAAAACTGTACAGAAAATTAAGGGTATATTGTCTTTAAAAAACAGACATGAGAATTTCTACAATTTTAAGGAAAAAATCTTACAAACTATTAAAAAATCGTACAAACTATTAAAATATATACTTGAGTTAATGGCAGTTGTACTACAATCAATTATTATTTCTTTTATTTTATGACGTAACGCTAAAGACATAGTTTTATGGACATCTTATCATAGAGGTCAGAAATTTTACTTTAAACTAATAAAAATTCCTTTAAAATCGAGTACATTTTCTTAAATTTCAAGAAATTTGTTATTCAAACAAAGACAGATTAAATCTATGATTTAAGGCAAACTTGTTTTTAATTTCATGTCAAATGTTTTTTTCAGTGTGTGTTTGACATAACCAGTACTTGGATATATCAGAACAAAGCGATGTTATATTTACCGCTTGTTTTCATATAAAAGGGTTAATCTGTGAACTGATCCCTGTTCTATCTCTCGTTTGATTTTGAACCGCTTCAATTTTCTGTAGGTTAGTAACATACTTTTAGCCATAGGTTTTGATTTTCTAGCCCGAGTGACAATGGCTATGCATTCTTGTGCATCACACACTATTGTACTTACGTGAGTTTAAACAATTCATTCGTTTCAATTAATTATACATTTTAATATGACTTTTTGAAGCCATTACTTAAATCAGGTTGCATTTAAATATTTTATTGTATAAACCCACAAACACACTCATGCACGCATTCATGGACACACACATGCACTCAGAGGAGATTCATGATGTGCAAATGACGATAATTTCAATACGCCTCTTGACTCACTCACTCTCCATCTCTCTCTCCACACAACAGATACGGTTTTTGTTCTCTGCTGCTCTATAAACGGAGCTCAACAGTGGAAATGCAATTGTGAGCACAAACATTCCGAACACACAAGCACACACATGCACGTCATGTCATATGCAAATGTAAATACAAAGCCACAAACAAATTTCATTCTGCACAAATACGAATAATTGCTCTCTTTTTTATGGCCAAACAATTCGACGAATATACTGGGAAAAAATGCCTTCATTTTCAAGATTTTGGTCAAAGAAGTCCTGGTCTTTAAAATAAGTGGATTTCATATGAAGACAATTTCTTTAATGTTAACTCAATTATCTTCTTATATATGAATCTTCTCTTTTAATTTTGAAAAATCCATCTTCGAAATTTTTAAAAAATTGTCACAGTGCATGCCAAAATGATGTGTGTGTAGTGCAAATTTGAATTGTTTTAATTAACATTGATGAATTGCCCTCAGAGCAATATGTGTGAATGCATTGGCATTGCTGACTATGTGTGTGTGTGTGTGTATGTAGGAGTGAGTTTGCTTTTAATATAATAAAAAAATCTTTTATTATTTCTCCGAAAATATTTGTTGGTTGTTTTTTTCAATACCCCCAATCTACAGAGTGAATGGTATGAATACGTTTATACAATTTATACCTTTTTTCGAATATTTTTTTTCATGTTTTTATTGAATGAAATATTTTTTCTTCCTAGAAAAAAATTGCCTGGCATCATGTGGATGGTGAAGTAAAATTTGGCACTGTGCCACGGGAAATATGATGATGCATATGCAACACTGTGTCAGATAACAAAATTAATTAAATTAAAAAATCTGTGATTTATTCGGCGAAAGAAATGTATATCAAACCAGTAAGAAAAGACAGAAATTCGGGTGGGCCCGACTATATAATACCCTACACCTCTCTAGCAATGCGCACAGGAACATTGCGATAATAATTTGGATTAATTCGGTTTGTTTCAGTTAACAAAGTTCATATCTGCACATCTTCCAAAGAGGGGTTGAAGATATTCCAAGAGGGGTTGAAGATATTGATCATAATAAACTAGATCTGAAACGATAACCTTAAAATGCGCTGCATTCTTTCATATATCAAGTATCGGAGGGAACAAATATATGGGACTATATATAATCTTCAACAGCTTGGATCAAAAACCTAATTTCTGCCAAATTATATAAAGATCTTACGAAAAATGCAGTTTCAATAAGCTTTAAATCTAAATAGGAAGGAACATATAAAGGGGTTTCCAACAAGACCTGTTATTTTGGTATTCAAAGAAAAATGCAATTTTTTGAGTCAGGAGTACAATGGGAAACAGCTTCCTGTAGCATTTGCATCTAAAACGTTTACAAAAGGTGACAAGTAACAAGTCAACTGCCGATCAAGAGTTAATTGCTATTCATTGAATATTCAGACCGACCATAAGCCTTTGTCATATTTATTCTCGCTTAAAAATCCTAACTCCAAACTGACGAGAATAAGACTGGATTTAGAGGAATATGATTTCACAGCGGAATTCCTCAAGGGAAGGCAAAATGCAGTTGCGGATGCTCTCTCCCGTATCACTCTTAATCAGTTGAAAGATCAACATGTTCGGACAGTTTCCATTAATAAAGTCGTGACCAGATCTGAAACTCGTCAAAATAGTCAAAATCACGTTAATGACGATTTTCGTGGACAACAATCAAAAGTAAATCTCAATGTTTATGAAGTCATTAATTACAATGACGTTAAAAAATTCGTTAAATTGAAATTGTCGTTAAATCAGTGTTATCTAAAACATGGTAAAACAATTACAAAACGAATTAATGTTGTAGATTTGTATGTTTATGGGACATTTGATCTAAATCAATTATTCCATAGGCTTGATAAAGAAGCTGGCATACTTAAAATTACACAACTTCAAATGGCACCAAGTGAACAAATTTTTGAATTTGTTCCTATTGAATTGTTTAAAACGATTGGCAATCAAATATTAAAAAGGGTAAAGGTAGCGCTATTGCCTATGGTGACCATAATAAAAAAGAGAAATGATGATGATATAAGTACTATTTTGAAGATATATCATGATGATCCCATTGATGGAGGTCATACTGGCATTGCACGTACTTACGCAAAAGTTAAAAGACATTTTTATTGGAAAGGTATGATTCGTGATATAACCAAATATGTGAAAACATGCAAAGAGTGTCAACTCTCAAAGACAACACGATATACAAGGACTCCAATGACTTTGACCCCTACACCTCAACAGCCTTTTGATATTGTGCTAGTAGATACCATTGGACCTCTTCCAAAGTCTGAGGAAGGCAATGAGTATGCAGTAACACTAATATGTGATTTCACGAAATACTTAGTTGCTCTGCCAATACCAGACAAAAATTCTAAAACTGTAGCTAAAGTTATTTTTGAGTCTCATATATTGACATATGGTCCTATGAGAACTATATACATGGGTACAGAATATAAAAATAAATATTGAACATTTGTGCAAATATCTTAAAGTGAAAAACTGTACATCCACAGCCTACCATCACCAAATCCTTGGTACAGTAGAGCGAAGTGATAGAACTTTCAACGAATATGTTAGATCATACATATCCATTGAAAAGGACGAATGGGATGTGTGGCTAAAATATTTCACTTACTGTTATAATACAACACCATCTGTTTCGCATGGGTATTGCCCTTATAAATTACTATTCGGTAGAACTCAGAATGGTTTCTAAGTCTTCAATCAAAATAAAGATATTCAGCCCCTGTATAATCCAAATGACTACTCAAAAGAAGTAAGATACAGGTTAGAAATAGCACATGAAAGAGCAAGACGTTTACTGTCTGCAGGAAAAATTAAACAAAAAGATAGTTATGACATAGGAAGATCTATGCCACAATTTAACAAAGGTGATACCGTGGTTTTGAGTTACGAAGCCGGTCACAAATTAGAGACTAAATACTTAGGACCTTTTACAATAATTTCCATGAAAGATAATGGTAATTATGTTATAAAAGGAGACAAGATTATTACTGTACATAGTGATAGGTTAAAATTATTTAGAAAATAGTTTTAACCAGTAAGGAAAGGCTAAAGTCGGGCGGGGCCGACTATATAATACCCTACACCACTCTCGTAATATTGAATAACTCTGATATATAAATTTTGTAATTCATGTATAAATTTTTTACATAAATTTAATTTTGGGACATTTTGTTCTTAAATAATACCCTGTACCACAGTGTGGTGTAGGGTATAAAAACGATTGGATCTAAAGAGCCAAATCGGATGAAACATATATATGGGAGCTATAGCTAAATCTTTACCGTTTTTCTTCAAATTCGGCAATGTTGGTTCATGGATCAAGAAACACTACCATTCTAAATTTCAAAACGATTGGATGTAAAATATAGCTTCTATAGAACTAAAGGGCCAAATCGGACGAAACATATATATGGGAGCTATAGCTAAATCTTAACCGATTTTCTTCAAATTCGGTAGTGTTGGTTCATGGATCAAGAAACTCTACCATTCTAAATTTCAAAATGATTGGATGTAAAATACAGCTTCTACAGGACTAAAGAGCAAAATCGGACGAAAGATATATATGGGAGCTATAGCTAAATCTTAACCGATTTTCTTCAAATTCGGCAATGTTGGTTCATGGATCAAGAAACTCTACCATTCTAAATTTCAAAAGGATTGGATGTAAAATACAGCTTTTATAGGACTAAAGGGCCAAATCGGACGAATCATATTTATATGAGCTATAGCTAAATCTTAACCGATTTTCTTCAAATTCGGCAATGTTGGTTCATGGATCAAGAAACTCTTCCATTCTAAATTTCAAAACGATTGGATGTAAAATACAGCTTCTATAGAACTAAAGGGCCAAATCGGACGAAAAATATATATGGGAGCTATATCTAAATCTGAACCGATTTTCTTCAAATTCGGTAGTGTTGGTTCATGGATCAAGAAACTCTACCATTCTAAATTTCAAAATGATTGGATGTAAAATACAGCTTTTATAGGACTAAAGAGCAAAATCGGACGAAAGATATATATGGGAGCTATAGCTAAATCTTAACCGATTTTCTTCAAATTCGGCAATGTTGGTTCATGGATCAAGAAACTCTTCCATTCTAAATTTCAAAACGATTGGATGTAAAATACAGCTATTATAGGACTAAAGGGCCAAATCGGACGAAAAATATATATGGGAGCTATATCTAAATCTGAACCGATTTTCTTCAAATTCGGTAGTGTTGGTTCATGGATCAATAAACTCTACCATCCTAAATTTCAAAACGATTGGATGTAAAATACAGCTTCTATAGAACTAAAGGGCCAAATCGGACGAAATATATATATGGGAGCTATAGCTAAATCTTAACCGATTTTCTTCAAATTCGGTAGTGTTGGTTCATGGATCAAGAAACTTTACCAATCTAAATTTCAAAATGATTGGATGTAAAATACAGCTTCTCCAGGACTAAAGAGCAAAATCGGACGAAACATATATATGGGAGCTATAGCTACATCTTAACCGATTTTCTTCAAATTCGGCAATGTTGGTTCATGGATCAAGAAACTCTACCATTCTAAATTTCAAAACGATTGGATGTAAAATACAGCTTTTATAGGACTAAATGGCCAAATCGGACGAAACATATATATGGGAGCTATAGCTAAATCTTAACCGATTTTCTTCAAAATCGGTAGTGTTGGTTCATGGATCAAGAAACTCTACCATTCTAAATTTTAAAATGATTGGATGTAAAATACACCTTCTACAGGACTAAAGAGCAAAATCGGACGAAACATATATATGGGAGCTATAGCTAAATCTTAACCGATTTTCTTCAAATTCGGCAATGTTGGTTAACGGATCAAGAAACTCTACCATTCTAAATTTCAAAACGATCGGATGTAAGATACAGCTTCTATAGGACTAAAGGGCCAAATCGGACGAAAGATATATATGGGAGCCATATCTAAATCTGAACCGATTTCAACCAAATTCAATAGCGATCTTAACAGCCGCGAAATACTCTAAACTGCAAAATTTCAGAACTATCGGAGTGAAATTGCGACCTGTAGTCGACGAACAACTTTACATGGACGGACGGACGGTCGGACGGACGGACAGACATCGTTAAATCGACTCAGCTAGTGATTCTGAGTCGATCGGTATACTTTAAGGTGGGTCTAGCTGTGTTATTTTCAGGTGTTACAAACATCTGCCGTGAAACAAACTTATAATACCCTGTACCACAGTGTGCTGTAGGGTATACAAATCAGGCCTGATTTCCCCTTAATTTGTTTTTAATCTCTAAAAGTTTTATAGCTATATTAATACTATTAAATATAATCTGTTTAATGTTTATTTCATAATAAAGAGAAAGGTATGCCGTTAATAATGAAAAACAACATCAGCCAAATGTCCACCACGACCACGCTTACAGGACCATATTCTTTTTATGAAATTCAATATGCCCTCGATAGCCTCACGAATTCTATCTTTGAGGTCTTGAATCAACGCTGGGCCGTTGGCGTAGACCTTATCGTTCACCAAAGGAAGAAGTCGCAAGGTGTTAAATCACAAGATCTCAGTGGCCAATTGTGATCACCTCTTCGAGAGATAACACGGTCCGGAAACTTTGCCCGTAACAGAGCAATGGTTTCGTTGCTTGTGTTGCACGTAGCGCCGTCTTGTTTTTCAACGTAAACGTTGTCCAGATCAATACCATCCAACTCCGACCATAAAAAATCATTAACCATCTCTCGATAGCGCAATCCATTCACCGTAACTGTTGATCCAACCTTTTTTTCGAAAAAGTAAGGTCAATGCGTTGTTGAATCGTCTATGGTTCCATTCGTAGTAATGGCGTAGTTTCTACTTGTCAAATGTCAAAGAATAAAAGCTTCAAAAGTGACAGCTACCGAAATACTGGGTGATTCAAAATAACACCTCTTGTTGGAAAACCCTGTATATGCGGTTATATCTAAATCAGAACCGACTTCCCCACATTAAGCAGTATTCGCTTCCAAATTAAGAAAATTCTTTCTGCAAAATTTTGTAATGACCGGAGTTCATTCATGTAATAAGAAACCTTTTTGCGCCGAATTTTGTACTGATCGGATATAATATGCAGTTTCTACAGCGCGTACATATCAAATCGGGTGTTACATATACATATTTGGGAGCTATATCTAAATATGAACAGATTTTCCTCACATATAGTATTGTCTCTAAATGACTTCTCTCTGTAAATTTTTATTCAGATAGGGTAAAAAATGTTGCTCATACTGTACGAATATGCCAAATCGGAGGGACATATATATGGGAGCTATATGTAAAACTTAACAGATGGACATAGTTAAATAGACTCCGAAAGTGATTCCGAGTCGAAGTTATAATACCTTGTACCACAGTGTGGTGTAGGGTATACAAATTGAAAAAGGAGACTACTACACTATATAATACCCTACATCTCCCTAACAATGCGCAAAGTGGCATTGCTTAGTTTCACCTCCTCATCAAGGCTTACGCCAAGGTGGAGTTGAGAATGTTCATTAGAGCGATCAAAAACCGGTGTACAACACATCGAATGAGTGACCTAAGACCAAAAGTATTTTTGGTGGAAAAATGACCGAAATTCGGTCATTTTAAATCATTTGAGCAATGTATGTCCGTCCGTCCGAGAGTTGTTGTGGCTGGTGCGCACAACAACTCTCGAAAGAATTAACTGATTGACTTCAAATTTAGTATACGGTAACATTTTTCATTTTTATGGGTCCAATTCTTCTAGTACCTCGCCCACAGAGGGTTAAGTTTTAATGAAATATTGATTCTTTAATATCCTCTATAGTACTTACTCGAATTTTCTATAATTTCACACATAGTATTAGTTCATTAGTCGCTAAAACGACAAGAACAAGTAAGAAAATTTCAGTCGGGTAAACCGACTAAGGTATACCCTCACTTTGTGAGTAATGTAATATTGAATATTAGACAAATTATTCTGTCAATTTGTGTGGGAGGTACCAGAAGGGGTTTAACATAGGTGTATTCTATTTTTAGCTGATCAGTAGATACTTTAAATACATTGCACTGTGCCAAATTATGAGCGTTTATGTGGAGTTAACATTATGAGATATTAATAAATAGTGGTATGATTTTGGTCATTTTTTGTGTAAGGTACAAAAAGGGGCTTGGTGATAATGCCAATTTTTCACAGGGCTATATGCGCTAGAAATGCATTTCACTGTAAACAATTTCAAGTATTTTTGTACACTGTGAAATCAGTCTGGAAATGCGGATTTTGCAAATAGCATGACCACTCTGCCATTTTTCGCGTTTAAAATAATTCTAATACACAGATGACGCCAAACTGAACATAACGTGCAATTATTAGCACATTCCCTCTTATCGTTTCAGAGGTCATGCGTTACTAACAAACGTACAAAGCATTTTATGTATAAAGAAGATAGAATCCAGAGAAAACAGGGTGAAGTTGCCACGCCCCTTTTGGTACCACTCACACGAATGGACCATTTTGCAACAAAAGTTAGCTGCTTATAGTTTTAATACCAATGCATACAAATACTTGAAATTTTGTACAGTGCAATCCTTTTATAGTACCTAGAGTCCGGAGAAAAGTGGACATTATGTATTGACACGCCCTTGTACTTCCCACACAATTGGACTATTTTGCACCAAAAGATAACAGCTTATAATTTTAATACCACTGCATATAAATATAGCGTGATCCATTTCGAGGATCCCTACTTTTTTAAAGAAAACAACACAGAAAATTCAAATTGAATGGGGAATGTTTATTATTATTTGAAAGCACATTCTGACCGCGGCTACGTCTCAGATGGTCCATCCATTGAGTCCAATTTTCGATGACTCGTTCGCCTTGTTTTGCTCCAAGGCCTGAATCGAAGCGGGTTGGTCCGCATAAACTTTAGACTTTAAATATCCCCACAGGAAAAAAGTCTAACGGTGTGATATCACACGATCTTGGTGACCAATCGACCGGCCCAAAACGTGAAATTATCTGCTCACCGAAGTCTTCTCTCAATAAATCCATTGATTGATGCGATGTGTGGGAAGTGGCGTCGTCTTGTAGAAACCAAATGTCTCGGAGATCACGAGCTTCAATTTCAGGCATCAAATAGTCGGTTATCGTGTCACGATAACGGTCGCCATTGACGGTTACGTTCACACCGGCATCATTTTTGAAGAAATATGGACCGATGATTCCACCGGCCCACAAACCACACCAAACCGTTGTTTTTTCTGGATGAAGTGGCAGCTTTTGAATCTCTTTAGGTTGCTCTTCGTCCCAAGTGCGGCAATTTTGCTTGTTTACATACCCATTGAGCCAGAAATGGGCCTCATCGCTGAAATTCCTATCAAAATGGGACATTTTGGAATGACGTTTTTGGGAGCCTGAAATTGATTTGGTAAAAGCACTATATATGGGTCGATAGAGCCTTCCTATGGCTTCTTTCAGTATGCAGGCCTTCTCGGTACATTGTCCCATCTTCCAGTTGTGGCCACAACTCCTCTCCAGAAATTCCCATCAAAATGGGTTGAACGCTCGTTTAAAAAATAATGTTTTAAAGCGACTACATTTGGACAATGTATTTATACCCTACACTACACTGTGGAACAGGGTATTATAAGTTTGTTTCACGGCAGATGTTTGTAACACCTGAAAATAAAACAGCTATACCCACTTTAAAGTATACCTATCGACTCAGAATCACTAGCTGAGTCGATTTAACCATGTCCGTCCGTTCGTCCGTCCGTCTGTCCATGTAAAGTTGTTCGTCGACTACAGGTCGCAATTTCACTCCGATCGTTCTGAAATTTTGCATTTTAGAGTATTTCGCAGCTGTAGAGATCCCTATTGAATTTTAGATTTAGATTTAGATATAGCTCCCATATATATGTTTCGTCCGATTTGGCCCTTTAGTTCTATAGAAGCTGTATTTTACATCCAATCGTTTTGAAATTTAGAATGGTAGAGTTTCTTGATCCATGAACCAACATTGCCGAATTTGAAGAAAATCGGTTAATATTTAGATATAGCACCCATACATATCTTTCGTCCGATTTGACCCTTCAGTCCTATAGATACTGTAGTTTACATTCAATCGTTTTGATATTTAGAATGGTAGAGTTTCTTGATCCATGGACTAACATTGCCGAATTTGAAGAAAATCGGTTAAGATTTAGCTATAGCTCCCATATATATGTTTCATCCGATTTTTTTTTTTTTTTTTATTTATATTTATTTGCAATATCGTTTATACAATTTTGAATATAACGCCTCAGCGCCTGGTAGGCTTTTTAGAGGCTAATTGGCAACTATATTATAATGCTTAATAAATATCATATTTATATTTCATGAATAACTTATTATAATGAGGTAACAATATTTAGAAAAAAAAAATTGTCATATTAGAAGTGTTTCTATATTTTGCAAAAGATAGTGTTTTAGTTCGTGCTTGAAAGTTGAAATAATAGTAATATTTTTTAAATAAGAAGGTAATTTGTTAAATTCTATTGGCCCAGCATAGCCAATACGCTGTTTGGTTAATTCTAATCGGCATCTTAAAACTTCAATGTTATCAGCTTGCCTTGTATTTCTTCCCGTTCTTGTGATATTCCGATTAAATAGCATCGTTTCGGAACCATATCCTCGTATAGTCTTAAACATATACGTCAAAATTTGTTGTTCATATAGAACTGGTAAAACATGGGTTGCTTTGTATTTATATATATCAAGTGAGTGGTAACGCTTAGGTAAGTTATATAAAATTTTTAAAGCCTTGTTTTGTGCTGATTGCAAAGAACTAAGAGAGTTGTTTCTTCTACATCCATATATGATGGGTAGGTATGTCAAATGAGAATGCACGAGAGATTGGTATATCATCATTTTTATGTCAGTGCTAAATTTGTTTTTAAATTTATAAAGAATTCGTATAGCAGATGAAATCTTAGCTTTGACATCCGAAATATGAAGGTCCCATAACAAATTACGGCTCAATCGTATACCCAAATATTTTACGCTCTCTGATTCAGGAATTGACGTGCCATTTATATTTACTATCATTTCACCATCATTTGTATTATGGTAGGGCTTGAACCTTATAAACTTAGTCTTCCCACAATTCAGTACTAATTTGTTTAATCGCGCATATTCCGTTAATATTGCAGCATCGTATTCCATTTGCGTTTTAAGAACTTTCTCATGATTGTACTTATACAAAAAACAGATATCGTCAGCAAATAAAATCAATTTGCCATAGAATTTAATATTTTTCAAGTCGTTTATATAAATTTTGAACAGCAACGGGCCCAAAACACTGCCTTGAGGAACCCCATGGCTAACTGGCAACATATTACTTTTCGATTGTCCAACTTGAACGTACTGCATTCTATTATGAAGGTAATCCTTAAATAATGCTTGAGCCATGCTTGAAAATCCAATTACTCTTAACTTTTTTACTAAGATCTCATGTTGAACTAGATCAAAGGCCTTAGAAAAGTCAAAAAATAATCCAGCCACTCCCTTGCATCCATCATCAATTCCTCCACAAATATATTCGACTACATTAACCAAAGCCTCCTCAGTACCTGCTCCTTTTTTAAAACCAAACTGGCATTCATACAGGATCTTGTTTTCATGAATATAATTTGATAGTTGATTGAAAATTAGTTTTTCAAAAACTTTATCAATTGTTGGCAGAACAGATATTGGTCTAAAATCAGTTACAAGTCTACACGGGGCAAAATCGCCTTTTTTGATATGTTTGAATCGAAAGAAAATATATTTGGAACACAAATTTTTAAATATTATATATTTCTGAGCAACTAAATTATATTTGAAAATCAACAAAATTTATTTGTAACTCATATATTAATATATTACAACTAAATATATTTGCAAACTAATTTTCTCAAATAATATATGTGTTTGTATACAAGTCAGATTATTGATTGGGAATTTCTCCAAATATATTATATTTAAAAAAAGTTTAAGACTGTCGAATTTTAGTTTTATTTTTTTCCTAGATTTTGTGTTATGCTTTATAGATAAAATGTCATAAGCAGGATTAATTTCTGTTTTACAGCACTAATTGTTAATTTATAAATATTAAAATACATTACTTTTTGTCAATTCGTTAATTCAATTTATACGAGTTATAAAGTTCGTAGTTACGAAAGATTATACGATTTAAATTTTAATCGAATTTTACAAACATATTTTTTTTTTAAAAAATTCACTGAAAACCAAAAACTGGCATTAATAAATTGCCAAAATTTTGAAATACAAATTAATCTTTGTTGCGGTAATATTAGTTCCAAAAAAAAAATATTTGAATGAAAACATACTTTTGTTTTGAACAACATCCTCACAAATATATAATTTTTGTGTGTGTCAAATATTAAATATTTGGAGTGTATTCTAAACATATATATATTTCAAGCAGAATTTGTTTGGGACAATATACTACAGAAGCGATTTTTTTTCAGCGTGTAGAACTAGGTGTCTTAGGTATTGGCAATACCTTATGAATTTTTAAACAATTTGGATATGTTCCACTATAAATCATTTTATTAAAAATGTTACCCAGAATACCAGCAACTTGAGATTCCGCAACAAGTAACATTTTAGGGGTAATATTATCACAGCCGGGACTTTTTTAACATTCAATGTTTCTATTATCTACTTAACTTCAGTTGTATTAACTTCCCGAATATTAAAGCAGCTCCGTTCTGGCGTCAAAGTTCTGAACATATTTATGTCATCATCAGTATTACGTGGGATATTAACTTTGAGTTTATTTACGGAGTCGACGAAGTAATTGTTAAAAACTGAAACTTTTTCACTATCCTCCATAACGCAAGTACCATTCTCATCGCAAATTTCATTAAATGCTGTTTTGTGACGCCCCAATTCTTTATTTAGAAATTGCCAAGTTTTTTTGCTATCACCTCCAAAAGTTTTTAAATTATCTATGTAATATGCATCCATCAGTTTCTTATTGCAAATTTTAATGATTTTGCTTATCCGTTTTAAATGCGACGTGTAATAATTGTTTTTATTTTTCCTTCTCAACTTTAAAAGCTTATTTTTATAAGATATCAAGGCCAGTAATTTTTCAGTCATCCATGGTGTCATCTTTAAACGAATATCAATTGATTTTGAACTTGTAGTAGTACTTTGAGTACCTGCTGCGGACATGAGATTAATAAGACTTTCACATAATTCAGAAGAGTCAGTAATATTATCTATTGATGATAGGGTATTACTTAATATTTGGGAAAACTTTCCATAATCAAGCTTCTGTTTCACTTGAATATTACAAGTATTTGATATGAACTGCGTATAAACACAACAGCTCAGAATATTGTGATCCGATAGCTTGTTCTCAATGCTGTGTACATTCACATCTGTAGATTTATTACAATAAACCCAATCAATACATGTTTTACTCTGCGGCCTTGTAACATGTTTATGGCAATAATGCATATTGAATTCGCTAAAAATATTATTTAATAATTGATTGCTTCTATTTTCACCAAGCAAATCAATGTTGACATCTCCCACAAACAACGTAACACAATTATTAATGTTTTGAAGCATGTTCTCTATGTTACTCAAGAATAAACTCAGGTTACATCGTTGAGATCGATAAACTGACAAAATAACCAACTTAGAATTATTAACCTTGACATCAGATAACTCTATTGCAATTGCTTCCACATCATCTTGACTTTTCCTAAGAATAATTTTGTATTTTATTTTCGAATTTACAAACACAGTTGTTCCGCCATAACCATCCGATCTTTCGCAGTGAACCGCATCATAACCATAAATAGTGTATAAATCCAAATGTTGACTACTGAACCAAGTTTCTTGTATTGCTATGACATCGGGCAATTTTCCAAGCCGATTTATTTCATTCTTGAAGCGATTGAATTTATTAATAGATGAAACACTTCTAATATTGACAGATTAAACATTAACAAAACTGTTTTGCTTAACAATAAATTCATTATATGATTTAATATTTTTGAAATAATTACAGTTCATAAATAAATATAAAACTTAATTATTATTATTATCATGTTGCTTGCTTGCTTTTATTCGGTCTGCAAATCTTTGTGATTCTAACTAGGATACTCTCCCGGCTTCAAGACCATTTTGTTTCTATATTATTATAGAAACAAGTATTTTATACATGGCGGTGTATAAATATGTATTAAAAATTGGCAGCACACATACTGGATCATGATTTCTGAGCCGTGACACTCGTTATCAACAGTTCTGCTGCAATTGTATGGGAGAAACGGAGCTCTATATGGTTGACTTCTAAACACAAGCAAATGAGAAATCTTTGTGAAACCACACTTCTCCAAAATCTTCCAAAACACAATTGTTAACCAAAGTTAATACAAAACACCAGCCATGTCCAATGAGAAGCAAATTTTGCTCCATCAAATGGAAAATTACCACACTATGCAGAAAAGCTTTATATGGTTTTTGACTGCACTAAGTGCAGTTGTGGTGAGTCAAAAGACTCACCATGTTTTGCCGAGCCATGCATTTGTTATGTTGCTTGCTTGCTTTTATTCGGTCTGGAAGATTTTGGAGAAGTGTGGTTTCACAAAGATTTCTCATTTGCTTGTGTTTAGAAGTCAACCATATAGAGCTCCGTTTCTCCCATACAATTGCAGCAGAACTGTTGATAACGAGTGTCACGGCTCAGAAATCATGATCCAGTATGTGTGCTGCCAATTTTTAATACATATTTATACACCGCCATGTATAAAATACTTGTTTCTATAATAATATAGAAACAAAATGGTCTTGAAGCCGGGAGAGTATCCTAGTTAGAATCACAAAGATTTGCAGACCGAATAAAAGCAAGCAAGCAACATAACAAATGCATGGCTCGGCAAAACATGGTGAGTCTTTTGACTCACCACAACTGCACTTAGTGCAGTCAAAAACCATATAAAGCTTTTCTGCATAGTGTGGTAATTTTCCATTTGATGGAGCAAAATTTGCTTCTCATTGGACATGGCTGGTGTTTTGTATTAACTTTGGTTAACAATTGTGTTTTGGAAGATTTTGGAGAAGTGTGGTTTCACAAAGATTTCTCATTTGCTTGTGTTTAGAAGTCAACCATATAGAGCTCCGTTTCTCCCATACAATTGCAGCAGAACTGTTGATAACGAGTGTCACGGCTCAGAAATCATGATCCAGTATGTGTGCTGCCAATTTTTAATACATATTTATACACCGCCATGTATAAAATACTTGTTTCTATAATAATATAGAAACAAAATGGTCTTGAAGCCGGGAGAGTATCCTAGTTAGAATCACAAAGATTTGCAGACCGAATAAAAGCAAGCAAGCAACATAACAAATGCATGGCTCGGCAAAACATGGTGAGTCTTTTGACTCACCACAACTGCACTTAGTGCAGTCAAAAACCATATAAAGCTTTTCTGCATAGTGTGGTAATTTTCCATTTGATGGAGCAAAATTTGCTTCTCATTGGACATGGCTGGTGTTTTGTATTAACTTTGGTTAACAATTGTGTTTTGGAAGATTTTGGAGAAGTGTGGTTTCACAAAGATTTCTCATTTGCTTGTGTTTAGAAGTCAACCATATAGAGCTCCGTTTCTCCCATACAATTGCAGCAGAACTGTTGATAACGAGTGTCACGGCTCAGAAATCATGATCCAGTATGTGTGCTGCCAATTTTTAATACATATTTATACACCGCCATGTATAAAATACTTGTTTCTATAATAATATAGAAACAAAATGGTCTTGAAGCCGGGAGAGTATCCTAGTTAGAATCACAAAGATTTGCAGACCGAATAAAAGCAAGCAAGCAACATAACAAATGCATGGCTCGGCAAAACATGGTGAGTCTTTTGACTCACCACAACTGCACTTAGTGCAGTCAAAAACCATATAAAGCTTTTCTGCATAGTGTGGTAATTTTCCATTTGATGGAGCAAAATTTGCTTCTCATTGGACATGGCTGGTGTTTTGTATTAACTTTGGTTAACAATTGTGTTTTGGAAGATTTTGGAGAAGTGTGGTTTCACAAAGATTTCTCATTTGCTTGTGTTTAGAAGTCAACCATATAGAGCTCCGTTTCTCCCATACAATTGCAGCAGAACTGTTGATAACGAGTGTCACGGCTCAGAAATCATGATCCAGTATGTGTGCTGCCAATTTTTAATACATATTTATACACCGCCATGTATAAAATACTTGTTTCTATAATAATATAGAAACAAAATGGTCTTGAAGCCGGGAGAGTATCCTAGTTAGAATCACAAAGATTTGCAGACCGAATAAAAGCAAGCAAGCAACATAACAAATGCATGGCTCGGCAAAACATGGTGAGTCTTTTGACTCACCACAACTGCACTTAGTGCAGTCAAAAACCATATAAAGCTTTTCTGCATAGTGTGGTAATTTTCCATTTGATGGAGCAAAATTTGCTTCTCATTGGACATGGCTGGTGTTTTGTATTAACTTTGGTTAACAATTGTGTTTTGGAAGATTTTGGAGAAGTGTGGTTTCACAAAGATTTCTCATTTGCTTGTGTTTAGAAGTCAACCATATAGAGCTCCGTTTCTCCCATACAATTGCAGCAGAACTGTTGATAACGAGTGTCACGGCTCAGAAATCATGATCCAGTATGTGTGCTGCCAATTTTTAATACATATTTATACACCGCCATGTATAAAATACTTGTTTCTATAATAATATAGAAACAAAATGGTCTTGAAGCCGGGAGAGTATCCTAGTTAGAATCACAAAGATTTGCAGACCGAATAAAAGCAAGCAAGCAACATAACAAATGCATGGCTCGGCAAAACATGGTGAGTCTTTTGACTCACCACAACTGCACTTAGTGCAGTCAAAAACCATATAAAGCTTTTCTGCATAGTGTGGTAATTTTCCATTTGATGGAGCAAAATTTGCTTCTCATTGGACATGGCTGGTGTTTTGTATTAACTTTGGTTAACAATTGTGTTTTGGAAGATTTTGGAGAAGTGTGGTTTCACAAAGATTTCTCATTTGCTTGTGTTTAGAAGTCAACCATATAGAGCTCCGTTTCTCCCATACAATTGCAGCAGAACTGTTGATAACGAGTGTCACGGCTCAGAAATCATGATCCAGTATGTGTGCTGCCAATTTTTAATACATATTTATACACCGCCATGTATAAAATACTTGTTTCTATAATAATATAGAAACAAAATGGTCTTGAAGCCGGGAGAGTATCCTAGTTAGAATCACAAAGATTTGCAGACCGAATAAAAGCAAGCAAGCAACATAACAAATGCATGGCTCGGCAAAACATGGTGAGTCTTTTGACTCACCACAACTGCACTTAGTGCAGTCAAAAACCATATAAAGCTTTTCTGCATAGTGTGGTAATTTTCCATTTGATGGAGCAAAATTTGCTTCTCATTGGACATGGCTGGTGTTTTGTATTAACTTTGGTTAACAATTGTGTTTTGGAAGATTTTGGAGAAGTGTGGTTTCACAAAGATTTCTCATTTGCTTGTGTTTAGAAGTCAACCATATAGAGCTCCGTTTATCCCATACAATTGCAGCAGAACTGTTGATAACGAGTGTCACGGCTCAGAAATCATGATCCAGTATGTGTGCTGCCAATTTTTAATACATATTTATACACCGCCATGTATAAAATACTTGTTTCTATAATAATATAGAAACAAAATGGTCTTGAAGCCGGGAGAGTATCCTAGTTAGAATCACATTATTATTATCTATAAATTAGATCATAATCTAACTTGGCGAGAGATAACATCCATTGTCTTCATCATCCTCCTCTTCTTCATCATCACCATCATCACGATCGCTTTTATAAGCACCATTACGGTTTCGTTTTGATTGCATTGAAACATTAGCTGAAGATTTCATTAGCAGTTGATCTACATCATCCATGTTCTTCAGAAAAACTTGTCTAGATTTTTCATCTTTTTTTGCTATAATTTTGCCACTATGTGTGTAGATAAATTTGTATCCTACAGCTTTTAAACTCTTCGCGTATCTCAGCAGTTCAGATTTGGCTCTTTAGTCCTGTAGAAGCTGTATTTTACATCAAATCGTTTTTATACCCTACAACACACTGTGGTACAGGGTATTATAAGTTTGTTTTATGGCAGATGTTTGTAACACCTGAAAATACTATAGCTAGACCCACCTTAAAGTATACCGATCGACTCAGAATCACTAGCTGAGTCGATTTATTTATGTCATGTCTGTCCGTCCGTCTGTCTAACCATCTTAAGTTGTTCGTCGACTACAGGTCGCAATTTCACTCCGATCGTTCTGATTTATATTTCAGAGTTATTCAATATTACGAGAGTGGTGTAGGGTATTATATAGTCGGCCCCGCCAGACTTTAGCCTTTCCTTACAGGTTTTTTAAATATAACCTATTATTCTTCCAAGCTGAAATATTCAGGGTTTGTTTAGAATCGATCAAGGAATATGTCTACATTTGTTCTGAATTTTTGAGGTTGGTGTTTTCAGTGAAAAACACAGAAGAAGAAGAAAAATTAAAAAAAATATTAAAAAATCAATCAGTAGCGGTTATTAGCCAAGACAGACGGCAAAATTTACTTGCAATTACCTTTAAAATAAGCCTTCATTCTTTGAATTCTGCCCACGCGTTTTCTCACTACACCCTTTTCCATGTTCCTACCTCGGCACATTTTTCACAATTTCCCCAATTTTCAATTGGTCATACCAACTGAAAAAAATTTTGTTTTTTTTTAAATACGTGTAAAATATTTTTAACAGTAGAATATGTCTGCAAAAATCGTAAAATCGAAGTCGTCATCGCATATTTTAACGAAAACGTTCGGTTTGAAATGGAATGATCGTGTGTTTATTATGGCTCCGACAGACATTTGTCCTTTCTTACTGTTTCAAATATATAGAGTTTAGATGTGTATATGTGTGCTTGGGGATTATTTTGGTACTTTTGCAAATATGACGTACTTTTGCAAATATGACAAATATTTCTTTGGAGCAATCATACATCTAGGATATTATTTACTTTCCAGGAAATCAACATTGATAGTCAAACACAGTCGATTCGGTGGCATGCAAAAGGGCATCTGCGTTATATCTTCCGAGAATTCAATTCCAAATAACTCGAATTACTTGGAAATTATGTTTGCAAATAAGCAAATACACAATTATAAATTTCACAATTTGTAGCTTCATTTGATATTTCTCAGAACATTTATAAATTGAAATCTGCTTATGACAGATTGCGGGCATCTGTACGCCACAAAAAAACTATAATCATTCGTTCATCATCATTGATGGCTTCAGGGCAAAGCCATTCCATTCCCAATTGTGTCAGATTCAGAAGCCAGCAACGAAAATGAATGACTGTCATTGTCTGTCTGTCCATCTAGCAATCATATATAGCATTCGATTTGTGTTCCTTGGAGAGGCTGTCACATCATAAACAAAAATCCATCTAAAATAAATTTATAAATCGATGCTGCCACCATCCGTCCCAAATGAAACAAAACAAAAACCAGACACACAAATCTAAAATCTCATGCATAAACTTCATGTGAAAACACACAGCGTTAGATCATAATAAACATTGCAGTGCAATGCAATGCAATGCATTACATTCACATGAAATTATACCTAAGCTTGGATGGGAGAGAAATAAAATATTCAATTTCAAAGAAAGGGATAAAGGCTAAAAAAATAGGTGGAATTGGGTTTAGTTTGAAATTTGCATACATCCTGCCAAACTGTCAGAAGTTTAACCTTATTATATAGTGACTCATATATAGCGCTCCACTCTGGTGTACACATTTATATGTATAAACGATTTATAAAAATCCCTTCTGCTTTTCACATACACATATTGTGTGTTTTTAAGAGAATGAAGAGTCATTTAGTTATATACTCGCATCTATAGTTGTTTAAACATACTGTGAGTGTCAAAATTAAGTCCGTACCAATGGGTTTATTGTTGCCCCCAACATTTCTTCTTAACAGGCGCATTTGAAAATATAACAAGAAAGAACATTTCTGTCGACTAATGGAATTTGGTAGTTTCTGCGGAAGATCCCAGAAGTGTGAACTAGACACACTATGCAACAATGTTTATACCCTACAACACACTGTGATATTATACGTTTGTTCAATGGCAGATGGTTGTAAAGTATACCGATAGACTCAAAATCGCAAGCTGAGTCGATTTAACCACGCCTGTCCGTCCGTCCTTCTGTCCATCTTATGTTGTTCGTTCGCAATTTCACTCCGATCGTGTTGAAATTTTGCAGTTAGGAGCCTTTCGCACCTGGAAAGAGACCTATAAACAAAATTCGGTTGAAGTCGGTTCACATTTAGATGTAACTTCTCTAGATAATAGGGACTTATAAACTGATACTATGTGTGGAATTTCAGAAGATTCGAATAAGTAGTATAGAATTCATAAAATAATAATTATTTTTTACTACATTTTAACCCTTTGTGGGGGAGGTACTACAAGGAGTGGACCAATATGACCCATCTTCGAACTTAGCCGGAGACAGAAAAAACAAGTAAGGAAGTTCAGTCGGGTAAACCGACTAATTAATCCCCTCACCTTGAGTCTCAAAAAAATATTAGTAAATGTTTTTATTTTTTGTTTTATTTAAATTATTATCAACTTAAATTGAATTTAATAGCTTTAAAGTAAGTACTGGTATTACAGTTAAAAGCTGTTTACTTTTGGTACAAAATGTTCCTTTTGTGTGTGAGGTACCAAAAGGGGCGTCCCAATAACGGCCACTTTTCTCTGGACTCTACGTACTATAAAAGCATTACACTGTACAAAATTTCAAGTATTTGTATGCACTGGTATTGAAGTTATAAGCTGGTAACTTTTGGTAAAAAATGGTCCATTTGTGTGGGAGGTACCAAAAGAAGCGGGCCAATAACGCCCATTTTTCTAGGGGTAATAGTGACTAATAAACTAATACTATGTGTAGAATTTCAGAGGATTCAAATAAGTAGTGTAGAAGTTATTAAATAGTCAATATTTCAATAAATGTCAAGCATTTGTGGGGGAGGTACTAGAAGGAGTGGACCAATATGGCCCATCTTCGAACTTAGCCGGAGATAGAAGAAAATATTACTACATATTTTGATTCGTAGGCCATATTCAGACGCCTTTGCTGCATAGTTATCGATTTTATTCTGCATGTCATTTCTTGTGGTTGATATTAATACGATGTCGTCTGCATAGTGGAGATCTTCCAATTGCTGATTCACCTTCCATTTTATTCCTCTAGACGTACACTGAGGGAAAAAGACGTTGCAAAATAAACACCGTTTGGTACCAATTTATAAACGTGCATGAAAAATCGTCACCGATTCGTTCATTAATTATCAACGAAACGGGGGTGATTTTTTGACCGGCGTTGCGTTATGTACGCCGTAAGGTTGATGATTATTAGTTCGGCTTTGTGTTGTTCATTGGATTTGTTATTGTCTGTTCTTAGAAGAAGAAACCACGAGGATTTATAAAGACGTGAAAAATGAAAATTAATGACGAAGAAATAGAATTTAATGACCTGTTTGATATTGTGGATGATTCTCTGGGCTATGGCTAATGAGAAGGATAAGGTGATTGCAAAATCCAGTGACATCTTCCTATTGCAGAAATTTCTAGAATCAATAGAAATGTTGTCGGCCTACGAATATTTAACAACTTAAGCTTATAAAAATTTCAATTTTAAAAGTTAATAATGAGTGTGTACGTTTTTATAGAGCACAGGAATTAAATATTGCAGTACATAAAGGCGAACGATACGAAGGAGACTGCCAACATTAGGGTTACGAGCTAAATTCCGAGAAAAAACAGGGATAATACTGTGTTGCTGCATATTCGAATGTGTTTTGTTTAGACGTGATTTTCTTAGTGATAAATATGCAAATTTGCAATTATATGTTTGTTGTGTTCACGTTTTATTTACTTATAACATTAATAAATGTATTGAAACGCTAATGCTGTTTAAATAGTTTTAAATGGGGAGGGGGATTTATAATGGAAAGTTATCCCAGCGCGTGCTTTATTCGTCCTTAGCAACTGCTTTAGTCGTACCCCGCACGTTCTATAGCTTGATTTAAATTATCCCCAGTTGGTATTCATTTTGCAACCAAGCGTTGTTGATTGTTGATGCTTTATTCATGCACCACCTTGCTTGAATTCGTAACATACGGGGTTGGTTCATTATCATAAACGAATTTGCAAAGATTAAGCGCGTATGTGCTTTGTTTTTCGCTGGGTGTACCGGCAGAAGCCGATAGAATTTCATCAAGCGTCTATAACGTTACTCTACTTTGATATAGTTTTTGGAAACTAAAATTTTCAAGCAACGTTAAAAATTCTTTTCAATTTTGGTTTTCAAATATTGAAAAATGGTATAGAAAATATTCATTCAGAAATAAATTTTGAAACGTTCGGAAGCCAAATTATTTCGTGTCACAAAATAAAAAAAAAGGGAAGGCGAACAAATAAATTTATAAGAATTCGGATTCAACCACAATCCAAGACATTATTGGCTTTGGCCTTTTGGAACTAACACCAAAATTTAAATTTGTGAACTACCGCAAAAACATTTTGGATTGGAGGATTCACACTTCCTGAATATTGCGGAGTTCTATGACGTGTTTGATATTGCGAATTTACTTAATGGGAATGCTGATGTTATATAATCTGGCTTGATTCCGAAACCATTATCCATAAGAAAACTAAGTGCTAAGATTTTAAATCGCCTCAACTGGACTTGCGAGATTAAGAGAAAATGAATTGTTTTCTCGCCAATTAGATTTCTAAAACATCTTGAATATTCCTAAATACAATAAGGAGATGCCAACTCAATAACGTAGCCGGAATATCGATCAATCAACAACTAACTGATTAAGGATTTTTATAAATAAGTTTCCACGAACAGCATTTGTTTGACCTTCAACATTTACTATTTATTTTGTCTTAATACCATCACACTAATTAGTTTTAAAAACAAATGGAGGAACTACTACGATGCAGCGATCGCTTCACCGAAGAAGAGTCCATGTAAGTAAGATATATTTACCTATTATCTACATATAATTATAACACTCATGTTCCATAATAATATAAACACGAATTTTAATACTTAAACTAGTTTATTAAATACGTCAACACTAATTATTCACACTTTAAAAGAAATTTCTTATATTATAATTTTCTTAATTTCTAATATTGTTATACTGGACATACATATAACTTAGTTGAGTTATAAAATATAATTATGTTTGCTTAAATAAGCGTATCATTTGGCGAAACATAAGGTTATTCGGGTGAACAATATCGAAGAAGGACAGGTAATGTTCACAATGTTTCCAATTTTCTCAATTTCCTCTCTCAAAATTGTCTATCCATCTATATAAATTATGTGACTGGCGGTTCGTTACACGTCGTAGCAAAGGGGATAAAAGACAACCCTGTTTGACACCGCTTACTGTTACAAATGGTTCACTTGCTCTTCCTGCATGCAGAACTTGCATTCTGCGGTATCACCAAGTCTGAATTAGTTGTTGGACAAAAACTGATTACACCTTTTTCGAGGGGCCCACTGATTTTCAGAAACTTTGGAGGCCCATAAAAAAAACTGGTCACCAATTTCGCAAAGCCGAGTATAGGGTTATACTACCTGTTGAACCGTGTTCAACAATATTTTAGTATTTTAAGTTAACTATTTGAATTTTTGAATTCTTTCTAAATACATTCTGCCTGAACTGAATTACAAATTAAATTAACTATCACTACGATTATGCTCCCATTAGTTCCCATTTAGGTTTACAATAGTCTGTACATATGGCAACTGTACATATCAGAATCACTAGCTGAGTCGATTTAACCATGTCTGTCCGTCCGTCCGCCCGTCCGTCTGTCCATGTAAAGTTGTTCGTCGACTACAGGTCGCAATTTCACTCCGATCGTTCGGAAATTTTGCAGTTTAGAGTATCTCGGAGCTGTAAAGATCCCTATTGAATTTGGTTGAAATCGGTTCAGATTTAGATATAGCTCCCATATATATCTTCCGTCCGATTTGGCCCTTTAGTCCTATAGAAGCTGTATTTTACATCCAATCGTTTTGAAATTTTGAATGGTAGAGTTTCTAGATCCATGAATCAATATTGCCGAATTTGAAGAAAATCGGTTAACATTTAGCTATAGCTCCCATATATATGTTTCGTCCGATTTTGCTCTTTAGTCCTGTAGAAGCTGTATTTTACATCCAATCGTTTTGATATTTAGAAATTTAGAATGGTAGAGTTTCTTGATCCATGAACCAACACTACCGAATTTGAAGAAAATCGGTTAAGATTAAGCTATAGCTCCCATATATATGTTTCGTCCGAGTTGGCCCTTAAGTTCTATAGAAGATGTATTTTACATCCAATCGTTTCGAAATTTAGAATGGTAGAGTTTCTTGATCCATGGACTGACATTGCCAAATTTGAAGAAAATCGGTTAAGATTTAGCTATAGCTCCCATGTATATGTTTCGTCCGATTTGGCCCTTTAGTTCTATAGAATGGTAGAGTTTCTTGATCCATGAACTAACATTGCCAAATTTGAAGAAAATCGGTTAAGATTTAGCTATAGCTCCCATATATATGTTTCATCCGATTTGGTTCTTTAGTCCTGAAGAAGCTGTATTTTATATCCAATCGTTTTTATACCCTACACCACACTGTGGTACAGGGTATTATTTAAGTATAAAATGTCCCAAATGTAAATTTATGTAAACAACTAGCGGACCCGGCGAACTTCGCCTCGCCCCAATTTAACGCCTTCAGATAAACTCCAGAGTGATAATAAAACACAGATAGTTAAAATTTTAATGCGATTTGTTTAAAAGGAATCGAAATCAGTAGAGAGCGATGTGATAAACAACAAACAACGAAGACAGAAGACAGGCAACGTACAGATGACCGTGCGAAAAACAGGGAAATTCGAGATTAATTCCACAGACTTTCTACGATTTGTCTTGAGATTTATTGATTGTCATCGTAAAAGCCAATCGTACAGGGAACTGAATCCGCTTGAATTGGAATGAAAGATCAGTTGGAATAATCGGAATTCGTGGGGTAAGGACTTCCTCTCCTTTGAATTTTTCCTTGATGATCGTCGCCTGAATCACATTGTCCATCAGTTTCATAATGGACAACCGCGAACTATGCACAATTTCGGATGATTCAGATTCCGCAACATGATTATGATTGATTCCACATTCAGCTGTAAATTATGCGGCGGAGCTCCTGGCACATCAAGCGAGTTAGATTTTACTTTGAATAATAAAATTCATGCTATCGACGTCCTTATTCTTCGCTGCTAATATTGCCCGTTCACTAATCTAATCGAGATTTGGAAACACTTTGGTGATGAGTTCCTCGTTCGACGATGTGAACTCGCAAAAATTTGCCGGGAACAATATCAATGCAGTGGAAACATCAACAGTAATTTGGCCATTGCCAAGCGCCAACAGTTGTTTCGAGAATTCAATTTCAACTTCTTGACATGCCGCCACAAAGACCACGATTTCAGGCATGCATTAATTTCATCGGCAGTAGATTTCGGGACGACGGGAAGCGTTTGACGAAAATCTCCGGAGAGCAATATCATAGACTCACCAAATTGTCGCAAATCACGTCGTAAATCCTTCATCGTTCGGTCAACTGCCTCCAGAGCTCGTTTATGCGCCATCGTGCATTCATCCGAAATTATGATTTTGCAGTGCCCGCAATCCAATAAGATAACCTTACCTCTTATACTCAAACTTATTATCTGAAAAAATTTTCGAACTGATAAATATCGCGTTGAATTTTAATTGATCGTAATGCTTGTACCGTTTGTCGATGTGATACGCGAAATCAGTGTAACAATACGCAAAACTCGAATGAATTGCAGCAAGAAAAATAGCACATACTCGTACATATGTTTAATAGAAAACTTTTTTGTTTAATAGAAAATTAATAAAAAAAATTTGGATTGAAAAAAAGAACAGTAGATAGGAACAGTAGGAATCTCGCAAGAAATAGCTATTTTCGATTTTCCCAATTTTCCGACTTTGCCGGAGGGTTTTCCCAAAATTTTGTTTCGTAACAACCTTCTCCAGGCAAATACGAACAACTGAAAAAAAATTGAGCCAAATCGCTCCAGCCGTTCTGACGTGATGCCATTACACAGATGGACCGTTTCATTTTTATATATATAGATTTATACATGAATTACAAAATTTATATTTCAGAGTTATTCAATATTACGAGAGTGGTGTAGGGTATTATATAGTCGGCTCCGCCCGACTTTAGTCTTTCCTTACTGGTTTATTCTCTCTTTGTTTCATGAAAACGGTGAAAATCCTTATAATTTTGGGCGCTTTCGCGAATTAATATACAGTCCACTTCCAGAGGAAGCCCAAAATTTTACACTACCCTTTGATAGTAGAATCGAACCTATACCGTGTATTTTTTACCCTGTTGCACAGTGTAATTAGACAAATAGTACAAACAATTGGAGATGGGCTATATTTTTAGATATATACAGTTTCGGACAATACTTCATACTTCTGTTCAAGCTCCAAAATCTGAAAAACTATTGAATTATCTACGGGTATGTGGTAATAACATACCAAAGTTGAAGTCAATCGGTTAGTCCTTTCGAGAGTTCTCGTGCGCACCAACCAGCAGACAGACGGACGGACATAGCTCATTCGACTTAAAATGACCCAAAACGGATATCCGCCGAACATACTCCGTAGCAAATGATATATACCCTCGTATCACTAAAGTGATGGTCCAGATAAAATTCAGCAAAAACTTTATATAGAAAGTTGTTGTTATCTTTACGTGATATCGGCTAGGCGAAAATACTGTGATATTGATAGACTTTTCCGTTTTTGGGATCATCGGCGATTTACTAAGAAGCAATACTTAAGTTTTTATTGTGGTTTACTTTTGAAGCTCACTGTTCACAGACCCATTCATATGTAGGCAAACTAAATTATGTGTTTGTCATGTGTATGTATTCTGTGTGTTGCATGGAATTTGCACAAATTGAATGTTGGATTTTTTAATTGAATGTTAAACGGAAATTTATTTTCAATTTGTTTTCTTTTGCATAACTTTACTGCTTCGGTCACTGTTGCTAAATTACACATTGAAAAGTGTTGTATGATGTTGTTATTGTTAATAAACATAATAATTCCATTTCAGAGCCAATAAATTAAGAGGAAATCTGTTTACAATACTTTGTATAGAAGATGACTTCACTAGCAAAATTATATACAGTCTATGGCAAGTGGGAACACTGGCGACGCACAGTATTCAGAGTATGAAGTAAAAATAATGTTTTTTGGGGGAAAAATTAGATAACTTGAAACGACTATGAAACATATAAGAACTTGTCAGTGGAGAAAATAGAATGGAGTGAGTATCTACAACCTAACACGTGAGGAAGATTTCGGGCTGGTGGGAAAATTTAGCGCATTCTTCGTTGGACCTTAGTCATTGGGAAATTAATCGAAAATACACATCATTAATGAAGAAAATGAGTCATATTCGAAAATCAATGAAAACCAAATTTGGAATTATTATAACCGCATTTTAAGTCGTGCAATTACTCCTTGTGATTTAGGACATAATTCAGGCAGACATATGTATGGATTATAACGTATAAGATGCGAAGTAAATCCGAAACTTATTTCTAGACAGAAGACGGATTTTCGGACATAATTGCTGTAAAATACCCCGAAATATATTTCCGCCAAACATATATTAGATAACTCATTCCATGTTTCTTTATTCGATTGTGTACAACATTTGTTGTTTGCATTAATTTGTTAGCTTTACGCCTTCCAGCGCTATTTGGAGGGAGTTTATATTAATTTTCTATAAAATGCATTTTGTTGTTAAGTCTCTAGATACATAATAAAAGTAGAGAGAATAAACTGACCAAGTCCATGTTGATACTTATTCTTATTGTAATTTCATTAAAAAATTTAATTTTAATATTTTTAATTCTTGAATATTTCACTACGCAACAACATTTTTGTCGGAGGGCTGGTATTCTAAACAAGAAAAAAAATAATAAAAATATTTAACGGAAAATTTTTTTAAAAATTTTTCTTTAAAGTTCCCGTTATCTAAGAAGGTGCCTTTAGTAAAGGGTTTTCCAACAAAAGGTGTTATTTTGGTATTCAAAGAAAAATGTAATTTTTTGAGATAAATTATCGGATTGAAAAAACAATTTTAAAATAAAGTGTTTCTGATTGTTCTCAAAAATGTTTTTTAATTTAAATACCCCTGCTATATCGAGCTTATACTTCACAAAATATGGCCCAACTACTAAAGGTACCTTCCATACAAATTGGAATTTTAGTTTGTTAATAATTTCGCACTAGGGAAAGACTAAAGAGGGTCTTGGCCGACTATAGCTCCGAGAGAGCTCTAAAGTTACCTATCTCAAGGATTTTTCTCAAAATTACCATTTGTTAAATTATCCATATCTTTTTAACCGCGTCACGTATTTTGAAGATATTGATACCAATGAAAAGCCGTGCTACTCCTCTTCAGTGTTGCGGAATAAAATATTTACGTCCTTCTGGTGGAAGAATGTGAAAATATGGAATATATATTTAATCTTTAAATATACTGAAAAAGTATCAATTCATGTCCTTGATGTTGTTTGTACTAACGGGTCAAACTATTATGAACTGACTATGAAAAACTCAAACTGGAACCTTGATGGACCTAAATGATATAGCAATTTTATTGAGTCAATATTATAATTTTTCTTGTATATTTATCCCCTAAAAAGTGTAACACATCGAAGGAGTGACCTAAAACCCTAAGTATGTTCGGCGGATATCCGTTTTGGTCATTTTAAGTAGAATTTTAAGGCGAAAGAGCACTCCTTCTAGTACCTCCCCCACAAAGGGTTAACATTTAGTGAAATATTGATTAATTAATAACTTCTATACTACTAACTTGAATCCTCTGAAATTCTACACATAGTATTAGTTTATTAGTCACTATTACCTCGAGAAAATTGGGCGAAGTTGCCACGCCACTTTTGCTACCTCCCACACAAATTGACAATTTTGAACCAAAAGTTAATAGCTTATAACTTTAGTGCCAGTGCATACAAAGACTTGAAATTTTGTACAGTGTAATGGTTTAATACTACCTACAACACAGTGATTGTGATGAGCTGAAAAATGTTGTACTGTGTAATATTTTTAAGGTGCTTAGATGCCAAATCGAAGATAAATACTCGTATATATGGGGGATATAGCAAAATCTAGTCCGATTTTTATACCCTACACCACACTGTGGTACTGGGTATTATGACTTTGTGCATTTGTTTGTAACACCCAAAAGGAGAAGAGATAGACCCATTGTTTATTATACCGATCGACTTGTAATCACTTTCTGAGTCGATTTAGCTATGCCCGTCTGTCTGTCCGCCTGTCTGTAGATGTATTCTTGTAATCAGAGTACGCAATTATGGTCCGATTTCAACGAAACTTTGCACATATCTTTCTTTAGGCCCAATGACGATCCCTATTTGGTTAAAATCGGTTAAAATTTACATATATAACCCCGATTTGGCATATATGCACTGTATACCACATAGCCACACTTTTGAACCGATTTGTACAAAAATTGACAGAGAGAAGTCTCGTGATACACTTAGAGAAAATACAAATTTTGGGGGAAATCGGTTCAGATTTAGATATAGCCCCCATAAATATGTTACGCCCGATTTGACATGTAAGCGCTGTAGGAGCTGTATGTTATATCCGATCAGTACGAAATTCGGCAGAAAGAGGTTTCTTATTACATGAAGGAATACTGCCAAATTTGGAGAAAATCGGTTCAGATTTAGATATAGCCCCCATATATATGTTAGCACCGATTTGACGTTCAAGCGCTGTAGAGACTGTATTTTATATCCGATCAGTACGAAATTCGACAGAAAGACGTTTCTATTTTACATGAATGTGTATTCAGGGAAAATCGATTCAGATTTATATATAACCTCCATATATATGTTCCTCATAATTTGGTTACAAAGCGCTATAGAAGTTGTACTTTACTTCCGATCATTACAAAATTCTCCAGAAAGATGTTTCTCAATTTAGGAACGAATATTGCTTAATTTAGCGATTAGTATCGGTTCAGAATTAGATATATCCACATATATATGTTCTTACCAATGACCCTCATCGCATTGTAAGGGAGGTGTAGGGTATTATATAGTCGGCCCCGCCCGACTTTCTGCCTTCCCTTACTGGTTTAATGTTGGTAATCTTCCTTTATATGTCAAGAAACTCCTCTCTGCCAAAGTTTATAATGTTTTGATTTATATACGTTGATGCTCAATCGGATGGAACGTATCGTCACCTGAAATCCAAAATGACGTTAACCACATGATCATGCTTTTTCAGGAGAAGCAAAGAACAAAGAAGCGTAAATTTAAGATATTTTAATGACCTTATTTGCTGTTACGTCGTTTTTAATTTCACTCATAATAAGGTTAATTTTATATATTGAACTCTGAAATTTTGTAGGATAGTGTATTTTAGTCTAATAGACTATAATCAATCATAAAATTAATTATGATTTTTTTGCTGTTCGTCATTTTGGATTTCAGATGATATATAGCTATGCTATCTAAATCTGATCCGATTTATTTCTTATTTAACCGTGTTCATTCTTACACCAATGAACTCTTTTATGCCAATTTCTGTAAGGTAAAGTACGATTTCCATAGCGCTTAGATGCCAAATCTGAGGTAAATATTTGGAGCCTATAGCTAAATCTGAATTGATATTCTACAAAGTTGGCAACCTTCGTTTCTGTATCAAAAATGTCCTCTCTGCCAAATTTTATAATCATCGTATGTAAAATAAAGCTTCTATGACGCGTTGACAACAAATTGGAAGAAAGGAATACAGGGTGGCTGATATGTATTGCAACCAACTTCAGGTTGCTATCATTTCTAAACCGCTAGTCTGATAGCTGACAGATTTATTTCAGTGACAGTTCATTTTATTGTTTTCAAGCTTACAAAAGCATTTTGATCTATTACATTCAGAAAAAATTTATTCGTGATGGAATTCAAGCGTGATAGTGTGATTGCTTTATATTTGGGTGGAAAAACACAAGTGGCTATCGTTAGAGCCCTCCAGCATTTAAATGTGAATAAATCTTTTGTTTCTCGTACCATAGCTCGTTACCGTTACACTGGCAGTGTTACATCGCGTCCAAAAAGTGGACGAAAAAAACGGTAACAACACCAGAAATGATCCGAAAAGTGAAGGCCAGATTTGATTGAAATCCACGCCGCAGTGGTAGACAAATTGCTCGTGAGCTGAACATATCGCGAGAACGGATACAACACATATTAAAAAATGAGCTTGGACTAAAGCCATTGAAGTTCCAAAAAGTGCAAGAGCTCACCGATGCACAAAAAAAAGTTAGACTGGAAAGAGCCAAGGAGTTGCTTCGCTTGCACGAAAGTGGCCAGTTACCGAATTTGGTTTTCTCCGATGAGAAGCCATTCCAAATTGAGCAGTTTGTGAACAAACAAAATGATCGGGTTTACTTCCCAAAGAGGTCAGCTGAAAAATTACATCTTCGATTGGCCACCAGAACTCAAGCGCCGCCGATGGTAATGGTGTGGGCCGCCGTAACGGCCGATGGTCGCTCCCCGCTCGTATTCATCGACCATGGGGTCAAAATAAATGCCGAATATTATCGGGAAAATGTCCTAACGACAGTATTGAAGCCCTGGGCAGACAAACATTTCGGCCGCAGACCATGGACATTCCAACAGGACTCAGCACCATCGCAATCTGCACGCGTCAACCAAGAATGGCTTAAAAAGGAGGTTCCTCGCTTCATTTCTACCGCACAATGGCCACCAATCCGTTGGACTTTTGCGCCTGGGGCATTTTAGAGAGTAAGGTTCGCACTAAAAAATACCAATGTATCGATCATCTCAAGACGCCGCTTCGCCGGGAATGGGCCAAAATACCGCAGAGCCACTTTCGTGCAGCGTGAGATGGCTTTGTCGGCCGTTTGAACAAATCTAAACTGTTTCTAAAATTTTATGTTATTTCCGACATTTTTTGTTTTGAACAATAAAATTTAAAAAAATATAGCGCTTTACTTTCTTGCATTACATATCAGCCACCCTGTATATGGGAGCTGCATAATAGTAATCATTCTTAAACTTATGAACTCCAAATTTGGTAATGATCAGAAGTAAAGCAATGAGGAAAGATTAAAGACGGACGGAGCCAACTATATGATAACCTACACCATATTGATAGAGCAGTATAAGCCCGCATATACTTGATCTAAATTTGAAATGAATACCTTTAAACTCGTATGATCAGTGAAGAAATTTTAGCTTCGCCAAGCCTTACATGCATAACCGAAAAAAAAGCAGATTTTTTTCAAAGAAAAAAAGCAGATTTTTTTCAAAGAAAAAAAAACTGGGACAAAAAAAATTTAAAAAATTTTTTTTTTTTTTAAAGTTTGCATCCAAGCGAAGCAAATAATGCCTATATGAAAAACATCTATGGATAAATGTAGAAATTATAGCCCTTTTGGTAGAGGTAAGAGAATTTCAAAAAATCTTTTTTTTTAATTTCTGTTTAAATAGCGATTTTATTTATTACTTTTATATATAATATTTTATTATATTTGAGTTTATTTACTTGAACGAGTTTTATTAGAAGTAATTGTGAGTTCTTTGTTGACGTTTGCAGATTTCGGAATCGGTTTCTCTAATGGGGAACCAAATATAATCTCCCATCATACTTTCACGCCAGTACCCATGGTAACGCCGCTCGATGGACTTCATTTCTTGGTGAAACCTTTCGCCATGTTCGTCGCCAAGATTCTCGGGGAAAAAGTTTAAATGAGAATGCAAGAAATGCATTTTGAGGAACATATTTACACATGTTGGAATACATAAAGCGAACAATAATTTAGAAGAATACATATATACATATGTGTTATATACATACATAAATATAAAATTAAAAAAAAATATATATAGAGCGCCCCAGTAGGTGAATTGGTAGCGTACTCGCCTATGAGTTTGGGGGTTGTGGGTTCGATTCCCACCAGAGGCTCAGGTCTGTCGCTGCAAACATTTAGCCATATGGTCTTTGTAATCCGGCCTTTCCCTGGACCTTATAATTAGAATATAAATTTACTTTGTATTGTAATTCATATAAATAAATAAATAAAAAAAAAAATATATTTCTTTTCAATTTTTTCATAATTTTTCAACAAATCATTAATCATTGTTTCATATTGCGGGCTTTTATTGGATCCAAAGAAATTTGAAACCACAAGCTTAAACGACCTCCATGCTGCAATTTCTTCCGACGTCAAATATGATTCGAAATTTAAATCTTTCATCAGATTCCTTATTTTAGGCCCATCAAAAACTCCTTCTTCGATTTTTTGAAAAGAAAGACTTTTAAATAAACTTTTTAAATATGAAAGTGGATTGTCATCTTTCCTTAAGGCTTTTACAAAATTTTTAAAGAGCCCCAGCTTAATATGCATTGGTGGCAAAATATCGGCTATCCCAGAGACATAACATACCAACTACTTTTAAATCGCAACAAATTTTCCAATCATTTTCATATGTTATGTAATTTATCAATTTAGTCATTGTTTCGTATGATTCCTTAGTGTTGACAGCAGGAGCAATGGGAATCGACGGTTTCTGATTTCCGTTGTGTAAAAGTACTGCTTTCAAACTTTCTTTACTGCTGTCAACAAGTAACCGCCATTCCTTTGAATAGTATATTTGATTAAGTTCCTCGAACAATCCGGGAATGTCCTTGCAAAAGCATCTGTTATTCACAGTTGTATAAAATTGTTTGTAAGATATATCACGGTTTCTATATTATGATGTGTTAACATCTGGGGCCAAAATATTGTACTGTTTCATCCCAGATGCAAGTAGTTCTGCCTTATATTTGGTCAGTTCCAAATCTCTCACTAGATCATTGAGTTGAAACTGAGTTACAACCGATGACTTCTGACTCAAACTTGAATCGCTCAGAGTTGAGTACCGCGTTGAACTTGATGATGTTTCCGTAATTAGGCTGTTAGCTATACTTGGACTCTTGAGAATTGGCATTGTTTACGAATGTGCAACTGGCAAAGTGACAGATTTTACTTCACCGTAATTCCAGCGAATGCTCCTTCCTACTCCAATCTGTTTACTTAGACAAAAATAGCAGTCCGTATCGTGAATGAATGGTTGTCTCCAAATCAATGGCATTACAAATTGCACATGATGTCTAAAATTAAAACGTTTTATTCCACAAAACATTGTAATACAATAATTGTAAAGTACTTACCGCATGTTTCCACTATTCCATCGAGTAAGATTTACATGGCTCGAATTACACAAAATACTAGGTGTCCACGGTTCGTTCATATTTTCAACTCCTATACCAAAATATTGCACATATATTTCTTTTATTATTTTACTAAACTCCCATCGATTTTTTTGAAATACATATTTTCCGCAGATGTAGCAAAATTGTCGGAATCATTTACATATTGAAAAGTTCTTTGCCTTTTACTCATATTTCGAAATAAAACTTTATAATATTTTCAGAAAATCGACTTAACTCTTTATTGCGCTGAATTACACTAATTTATTAATAAGTAATTTTATTCATAAATTCCGGATTTAAGGTACTTAAGTTGCAGTACCTGTAGCTGACATATAGTTTGCTTCGAACGTAGAAACCCAATATATATAATTTTACTACCTGTAAATACTACTGGGATGTCCATGCCCCTAAAAGGGGTAACTGAATGGAAACCTCATAAATAAAAAACCACAAATATTGTTGAATGACCCACTATCTGAGCGGATCTCATCCAATATAGTTCTCACATTGCATATCATGTTCTATGGAGGGTTACGAACGGCCATAAAACCTCGTCCTCTCTATAAGTTTATAATGTCTGACATCAATCCACATAAAATAAAATGCAAGTGCAATGTATCCTATATGTCTCCCTCACATATTTAAAAACGAAAAAATATGAAAGAAGATTTTTTTTAATTTCCCTAACATTTACAAAATGACTCATAACTTTTACATCTATTAATAGATTTTTTCAGATATACAGTGTTTTCTTCCTTAGCATGCTGGCTTTTTAAAAATGTGATAAAATAATTTTTTCGATTTTTTTCTATTTTTTATGGTTTTAAAGTTAAAAAAAAAATCATTTTTTTCTCATATTTTTGACGACTGTTACTAAACCAAAGATTCTACATGAAAGCAATATTTGCAGCATATGTAGCCCTCATAATTCCCTTTAGTTTGAGGCATAACACGGCTCAATCAGGCTTATTATGGTCCAAATACTGAATGTAACTTCCATGAAAGCTTGAATTTAAAAAAAAAAATACACCTAATTGCACCAGAAACTGTTATCCACATCCCTTGGACAAAAATTTTTTTTGCATAGTGTTATCAGAATCTGTCAAAATTCCACAAGTATATAATTAATTACCTTGAGAAAAATGGGCGAAGTTGTCACGCCTCTTTTGGTACCTCCCATACAAGTGGACCATTTCTCACAAAAAGTTGAATAGAAAATTTATAATGAACTCAAACCAGTTCGGTCAGAATTTTGTCATATTAAAACAAATTCTGACAAATTTATAAAACAACTGTTTTCCAATTTATTTAAAAAAAAAAACATTTAATTACATATTGACAGTCTATAATAGTGTTAATATTGCCATACGAGTACAAAAAAAATGACCGAAAACTTTATTTAATAAAATCATTAAATGAGCCATGCTTGACATGATTCTCATCAATAAATGTTTGTAATTATTTTTTTTAATGTCAATTAAAAAACAACCACAGCCCATGACATGTCCAAGCAACAACAACAATACGAGTACGAACATAATTTGGTCAAGACCAATTAAACAATTTTAGTTTGCGCGCAAATTAAATTTTTGTTTTGCTGCTGAAATTATTGCCAATACAAAAACCAATTAAAATTCAATTTCCTCAGAAGGTCGAACATAAATCACACCTTTCGGCAATGAATGTTGGAATTTATACTCGACCAAAGGAAGTGAAAACAAATGGGGTTTTTCTCTTAGTTTATGCGATAACAAAAAAATGCTAATAAATATTTGTTGTTTGTTTGTTCCAGGGACTTTTTAATTGCCTCCAAAGTTTACAGTTTTATTTTAGAGCACAAAAAGGTGATCAAATGTTTTTATTTGGTGCGGAAGGACTCCGTAAGGTAATGGCAATTTTTTAACAAAACAAAAAACATGTAAGAAATTGCAGTAGGACAACCCGACTAAGGGATTCCCCCACTTTGTAAGTAATGTCATATGGTTCCATGATGTCAAAACATAAAAAATGTGCATTTATTGTGAGTCTCTAGTCATTGGAGCAGTTATGTAAAACAAGTAAAAGCGTTTAGTTCAGCCATGTCGAATCTCATATACCCTCCACCATGGAATGATTTAAATTCTATTACTGGAAAAATCTTTGGATATGGAGCAAATCATGGAACGATCCTATCTTTATAGCAAATTATTAAAAAACGAACTCTGCAATTTTTGGGCCGAAGATTGTTTGGCGAAACTCTTCACCTGAAAAATGTGGAATTTATAGCTTAAAATAACTCTTTTGAGAGCTACATCTACTCGGGGACTACAACAAATAAAATTTTATTTGTATAAATGTTATTCAGATGAATTCTTGCCAAAATAGAATATAAACTGCAAAGTTTCAGGTAAATTTCTTAAAAAATTTGGTGTTTATGGCTTAAATATGCCTTATTGGAAGCGACATCTATAGGTGGACTATAACAAAACATGAATTCTTGTCTTAATTAAATACAAACTGCAAAGATTCAGTTGAAATGCTTAGAAAATATGGTATTTATGGTTTAAATACGTATATTTTGGAACGACCTCTATAGGGTGACTATAACAAAATATGAACCGATTTGTAACATGTTTTCTGTTTTGAATTTTTGACAAATTGAGTACAAACTGCAAAGTTTCTGCTAAATTATTAATCCGATATGGCTCATTTGCAATCCCAAACAACCTGCAACCATAAGACCAAATTTGATCAACCTAGCTTTATTATTACGGAGTGATTACAACAGACGGACACGGCTAAATCGTCTTAGAATTTTATGACGATTAAGAATATATATACTCTGTGGGGTCTCAGATCAATATTTAGAGGTGTTGTTACAAAATGAATATTCCCCCATCCTATGCACAGTGGGAGGAATTCCAAAAAAGGGAAATAATTCTGCCGTTTCTTAACCAGACTTCCGATTGCGACCAAACTTGGCATGTTTGTAGAAGAGGTATAAGAGAAGTTAAGTTTTGAGTTTGGGCCCCCCGTGGTATACAGGGGCGGAGCTGCAGGGCCTCAAAGTTGGCCACCCCGGTTGAACAAAATGTTTAAGCGCGTGCGTATTCTAATAACCGAGGTCTACAAAAGGCTTTTTGCACCTAACACTTATCTTGTAAACTTACCGAGATATCTGCATTTGAAAATTGAATTTTTATGTTTTGCCCCGACCTTGTGCTAGTATTTTGTAAATATCGAAGCAGAATATGCACCAATTTTATCCACTTAAGCATGTCTGGATTGGCAATAAAATTTCCTATATTTCCTATGAAAAAAAAAATTGATTCGATATAACCAACAGGACCAAAGTTATGGCCCCTTGAATTCATATTTAAAGAAAACGATTTTTTTAGGAAAAAAGTTGATGTCGTATTTTTTAGTTTTAGAAGAAGTTGGTTAAAAAATGTATAACGTATTTACTATCATCTTAAAGGAAACATTCCAGAGTATACTCTCAAAGAAAGAACGGGTCAAAAAATTTTACTGGTATTGTTACCAAGCTTCTCCAATTTACACAATTTTTTTGACAAATTTCAAAAGTAACCCACATTTTCTCCAATCGCAAAGCCAAAATGTTAAAACATTTGGCATATTTATGTGTGGTAAGGTGTTGTAAGTTGAACTGCAAAGGGAATCTGAAACCTCGCTTTTAGTATAGTAGATATAGGGGAGAATCCAAAAATCCCATTTTTGGGGATTTTCAAAATTATTTTGGGAATTGTGGGACCGACTTTTGGAAATATAATGATTCGCGAATTACATCCGATTTGTTATGCCAGAACCTATAAACTACAATATATTTCAATGAAAAATTTTAATTTTTAAAAATTTTATGTCGTTTTTACATTTCAGTCTGCATTTGAAAAGTGATTTTTTTTTTTCTTTTTACTTTGAGTTCCACATCAATGAGCTGAAAAATGCTGTACTCTGTTATAGATTCATTCGAGCGCAACTTTCCCATAAATTCTGCAGCAATCATCTGAATGTTTTCATATTCTGTATTTTTGAAATGAATGAGCAAAATGTTTTCACCTTTCCGACTTCAAAACAATCTATATTATTTCTTAAATGAAATGGTCTTATTTATTTTTTAAGTTTCTTCAAATAGTATGTAATATGTATTGGCAAAGTAGTGAAACGTGTGATTGTTTAAAAAACTTACCTTAATTTGAATATAATGTCCGCTACGAGATGTTATTTGTGGACCATCAATATCTGAAAGCAGACATAATGAAAGAAGACTATTAAAAATTAATCAAAATCCAATTATAGATTCTAGATTTTGCCAGGATCTTTCCCTATATAAAATCATATGTCTAAATTGTCAAAAAAATCCAGAAAAATCGACTGCAAATTCATCAAGTTTATAAATAAACTTAAGGAAATAAATAAAATAAAATGGAAAACTTGTTTCCAACTGTTAACATTTCTCTTCATCACCTTCGACGATTCCTCCAAGAGTTAAAATATGATGCATCAGTACCATTTCTTATTGCTGCTGGAAATATTACGCAGAATTTTACACAACAAAAGGGGTTGGCTCTTCACTACCTCTTTCTCAAAAAGCTGACACTGCCGCCGACACCATTGCCGCCGCCAGCGCTTCGGCAATAGACCGAAGCAAAAAATTGGTGCAAAAGAAAAGTTTTACGTTACATATTTGATAGCAACTGTTGGCATTAACTTTGTCTTTTTTATTTATTTATTAATTTTCTTTTCTTTTAGTTATTTTTTCGGTAATTTTCCACTTAATTTTTTTTCGGAAATCTCCCTCGCTTCCCAAACGTAGCCATGCTCTGCATTTTCGAAAGTGAACCTAAAACGTGTTCAGAAAAGGAAGAAAAATAATGGTTGTTTGTTGATGTTGTGTACCGCAGATTTCGAGGAACAGGAGCGAATGAGGACGGACACCTTTTACACACATTGGTACAGTGTACAAAATCAATTTTTTTACTGATATGACACATTGGGACTGGGTTTGCTAAAACTGAATACCCGCTGCTTCGCATGCGAACACTTATAAATTCCATGGGTGTTAAACTTAGTAGATCAATCGGAGCTTTTAGATTATTATCCTGGTTTGTCTGAGTTCTAATACAGAAATTCCATGTAAAGTTATTTACATTTAAATAATCTTGTAGTTCTATAATGTGATTTTCTGTCATAACAATTCATTTTAAAGAAATTTAAGAATATTTAAATATTGTCGGTGTCATCGTCATTTGGATATATCATATATAGTTATTTACTCGGTATGAGAGCCACAGCGCCTACTTGTCACATCCCTCGCACTTCAGGTGAAGTATTTCATTAGAATCTACAACCTGACGAACCAAATGAACTACTACGATTTAAAATAACGGGTTTTCCAATAGGGCTGATATGATTTTCAACGACGTTTGGCCATTTGTAATATGTCATGATCTGTCATTTGTTTTTCATTGTATTCAGCAGTGTTTACAATTTCATCACGGAGAGATATTTATTTATTTATTTAATTTAGTCTATGGAATACATTGTTCCTTACAGACAAACTTAAAACTAAAAATAAATTAAATCTAATGTATTAATAAACTTAGTTAAAGATTTACTAAAATCGATATTATTAGAGATCCTATTGAATTCAATTAGTGCGCGAGTAATTGGTTCATTAATGGCATAATTACTTCTATGAATAGGAATGACAAAGTAATTGCTGTTACTCAAAGATCTGGGTGGAACATTGAAATTCAAACATTCATGTAAGACACCACAGTCAATAAAGCCAGCGATTAACTTATAACGAAATATTTGTGATAAAAAATACCTTCTGTTCATAAGTGTTTGCAAATGTATTAATCGACATTTGTCTACATAAGAAGGGAGTGGCTGAGTAAAATCAATCGACCGAAGAGCAAAATTTATAAATTTTTTCTGAATTCTTTCAAGTCTGGAGCAATGATTATTGTATAAAGGATTCCAAATAATAGCAGCATATTCCAATTTAGCTCTAACTAGGGACGTATAAATCAATTTGGCAGTATAAGGATCAGTAAATTGCAAGAACAACGTTTACAAATTATTCAGTTTTATTATCAAAATAATCGTTTTCCAATTGCAACTTTAAATTCCAAAAAAAAAACACTTTCCAGTCGCCCTACGACCTTGACACTCATAAGCAATATTTTAGCTCTCGTTAAGAGCTATCTTTTTACCATTGGCCGATTCCGGATCCGACATAGCGTTAAGGAGCTAGAGCAAAAATAAACTTTCCGTTCACATTTGAAAATGATGCTAAGTCCATTTTTTTTAAATCCAAAACAACACTTTCCAGTCGTCCTACGGCCTTGACACCCATGAGCAATATTTTAGCTCTCGTTAAGAGCTATCTTTTTGCCATTGACCGATTGTGGCTGCGTGCCACACAGCAAATGAAACAATTGAATTGTTGCGAGAAACGTTTGGAGATTCGATTATTTCCAGAAATTGTGATATTGAATGGCCTTCAAGTTGTGATTTAACACTATTAGACTATTTCTTGTGGGGTTATTTGAAGTCACTGGTCTTTCGAAATAAACCAGACTCTCTTCAAGTTTTACAAGTCAATATTGAACGTGCCATTCATGACATACGACTTGATTTAGTGGAAAAAGTGCTCGAAATTGGGTTCATCGAATTCGTTCCCGCAGAAGAAGTCTTGGACGTTTTATTTAGAACTTAATTGTATCGATTGTAAAAGGTTTTCCAACAAGAGGTGTTATTTTGGTATTCAAAGAAAAATGCCATTTTTTGGGATAAATGATCGGAAGTTTATTTCATAATAAAGAGGAAGGTATGCCGTTAATAATGAAAAACAACATCAGCCAAATGGCCACCACGACCACGCTTACAGGACCATATCCTTTTCATGAATTTTTCCATAACCAAATCGCAAATTGGCTGCCCTATGTCCTCTATAGCCTCACGAATTCTACTTTTGAGGTCTTGAATCGACGCTGGGCTGTTGGCGTATTGTGATCACCTTTTCGAGAGATAACACGGTCCGGAAACTTTTCCCGTAACAGAGCAATGGTTTCGTTGCTTGTGTGGCACGTAGCGCCGTCTTGTTGAAAGTAAACGTTGTTCAGATCAATACCATCCAACTCCTACCATAAAAAATCATTAATCATTTCTCGATAGCGCAATCCATTCAACGTAACTGTTAATCCAACATCATTTTCGAAAAAGTAAGGTACAAGGTTTTCCGAGCCCCAGATGCGACAATTTTGCTTGTTGACGTAGCCACCCAGGTGGAAATGGGCCTCATCAGTCAATATGATTTTTCGATGGAATTCCGGATCATTTTCATGCATTTCAAGGACCCAATCAACAAAGACACGACGTTGTTGAAGATCGACGGCTTGAGTTCTTCTGTTAACTGAACTTTATAAGCCTTAAGACCCAAGTCTTTATGCAAGATACGGTGTAATGACGATTGTGGAATGCCCAATTCCAAAGAACGACGAGGAATGGACAAACCTGGGTTTTCTTCGACACTTTGGGCTACAGCAGCAATATTCTAAGGTTATTCTTGAGCGACGTGCACGGGTTTTATTCTTCACATCACTAACTTGTCCCAATAGCTCGAATTTTTTCACCAATTTCTGCATTACGGTCCGAAAAGATGCTACACGACGACCCACAACTGCTTTAGTTTTGCGAACTGTGACTGCAAGATTTTCACCATTTTTGTAGTAAATTTTAATAATTTCAGTGCGTTGTTGAATCGTGTATGGTTCCATTTTTATACCCTACACCACACTGTGGTACAGGGTATTATGACTTTGTGCATTTGTTTGTAACACCCAAAAGGAGAAGAGATAGACCCATTGTTTATTATACCGATCGACTTGTAATCACTTTCTGAGTCGATTTAGCTATGTCCGTCTGTCTATCCTTCTGTCTGTCTGTAGATGTATTCTTGTAATCAAAGTACAGGTCGCAATTATAGTCCGATCGCAACGAAACTTGCACATATCTTTCTTTTGGCCCAAGGACGATCCCTATTTAAAATCGGTTCAGATTTGCATATAGCTTCCATATATATGTACCTCTGATTTGGCATATATGCACTGTATAAGCAACATTTTTGAACCGATTTGTACAAAAACTGACAGAGAGTAGTCCCGTGATACACTTAGAGATAATACAAAATTTTGGGGAAATCGGTTCAGATTTAAATATAGCTTTCATATATATGTTAGCCCCGATTTGACAACTAAGCGCTGTAGAGACTGTATTTTATATCCGATCAGTACGAAATTCAAAAGCGCTATAGAAGCTGTACCTTAATTCCGATCATTACAAAATACTCCAGAAACTTCTTTCTCAATTTAGGAACGAATATTGCTTAAATTAGCGATTATCGGTTCAGAATTAGATATACCAATTATTTATTATATACCCATTTACCAATTATTCCAAATTATTATCGCAATGGCCCTTATCGCATTGTTTGGGAGGTGTAGGGTATCATATAGTCGGCCCCGCCCGACTTTCTGCCGTTCCTTACTGGTTAGTAATGGCGTAGTCTCTACTTGTCAAATGTCAAAGAATAAAAGCTTCAAAAGTGAGAACTACCGAAATACCGGGTAATTCAAAATAACACCTCTTGTTGGATAACCTTGTACTTCACATTAAATAAAAAAAATTGAATTTCCTAAGCAATAAGTGTTTTTTTTTTCAAAGAAATCATATCACTCTTATTGGAAAACCCTAGATTTTGGGGGAAAGCTAAAAAACTCAGTTTTTGGGGATTGTGGGATCTTTCTTTATAAATATAATAATGTTAGAATTAGCCTCGTTGTCCACATAACTATTACCAAAAGATTATTGAAACATATATTTTTTTTTAATTTTATGGATTTATAAAGATACCGTCTGCGTTTGAAAACATGTTTATGTTTTCCCGATCTATTCGTAGAAATCGGTATATATTAGATCCGGATATATAACGATTCCTTTCTCATATTTTTTCTTGGATAGACAAACAAACTTTCTACATGATGAAATAATATTACCAGTAGATATAGCCGTTGAGACAAACGTTATGGACATTTGAACTTATATTCTCCAAAAATTATTTTTTATATTTTTGGCATTCTTGTTTTTGCCCACTGTGCACTGAACCATAGAAAGAGTAAAAATTAATGTCTAAATATGAACAAAAGCGTCGCGTCGCGAAGGCGACATACAAAAATTTATGGCATTCCAAGGCATTGCCACTACATATATATTTCATGTACCCCAAGTTTCCAAATAAAAAAACACAGAGCAACAACAAATAACGTGGGGGAAAAACTTTCTTCTATTTTTTGCTGTTTAAGCAGCAATCTTTTTAATATTCGTAAATAACAGCGCATGAATACCTGTGAAGGGTGGGCAATGGGGGCTACACAAAGGATAAGTAAAAAAGAAAAACAAAAATACCACCGAATCGAAAAATAAATAAAACCTCACTTGCCATCGGAACTCAGAAGAAGGTAATATCTTAACGATATTCGAGTCACGGTCGAGGTGATGGCAATGAAGATAGCGATGGTGTTGATGGAGATAAAAGAGCAGGAGCCATGAGGCCTCAGCCATGGAGCATCAGCCTCCCAAGGTAGAGGCCACATTAAGGCGTAGCAAGGTAATGAGTCGCAATTTATGTTATTGCGTATCTATTTTCATTTGTGTATAAATTCATGTTTTTGTTGATTTTATTATTACTGGTGTCGCTGCCATTGCAGCAACAATTTAAAGCTGTTGTCATTTTGCACGATTTTAGATTTCTAAGTTGTATCGTTCATTCTTTCTTTTCATCTATTCCTAGAATAAAAAGTGTGGTTTCCTGAAACGCTTCAGTTTTCCTTCAACGCACCTTTATTGCCCGAACAAAAAGTTATATTTATATTTTTAAAACTTTGCATATTTTTATGGCAATTTTATGGCAACATCAGCAAGATAAACCACAAGTTTATAAATTTACCTAAAAATAGACTTGTGGTTTTTCAAACGAAACTCTTGAGAATTGTAGAACTTTGTAGAATTTTGCTAGAAACGAGTTCTAGCAGTTTTGCAAATAGTCCTTGTTAGGATAGTTAAGAGAACTTAAATGGAAATTTATATGAGTTACTTTTCTAGGATTTTCATTGAAATGTATGTCGTATTTAAAATTTATTTCTTTACACAAAATCTAGCTAATCATTATAATTAAAAGTTTTAATTAGCTTGAGACCAAATATTGCTCATGAAATCATGGTAATTTATTTAAAGTATAATATACACTTAGCGCTATTTGAATATCAGAACTTAAGTAGAGGTAAAGAAAGAATAAAGTCTGGCAGGACCGACGGTATAATATCCCATCCTCTCCTTCCCCAAACCTTTTAGTCTGTAAAATCTTAAATAAAGAGCGACCGACCTTTTTACGGGGAATATGTTAAAAAAAGACAGAGGTAACAAAAGTACATATTCCTACATTTAGATTAAGGCAGACTATTTTATGAAACAACTACATACACCATTTTTAATTGTAATTCGAAAAAAGTCAATTGAAATTCGAAGATTCCATTTGGAATTCGAAAAATATCAATTGAAATTCGAATATTCCATTTGAAATTCGAAAAAGTCAATTGAAATTCGAATATTCCATTTGAAATTCGAAAAAGGTCAATTGAAATTCGAAAAACATCACTTGATATTCGAAGAACATCAATTGAAATTCGAAACACATCATTTGAAATTCGTAAAATTGCAATTGAAATTCGGAATACGCCAATTGAAATTCGAATTTTTCCATTTGAAATTCGTAATACACCAATTGAAATTCGGAAAACATCAATTGAAATTCGAAATTCATCATTTCAAATTCGAAAAATGTAAACAAAATCAATGCTGTATATTAGATGGGGTAGCATTTAAGTGTCTGTGTTAAACCTTTAATATTAAAATATTTAAATACGAGTATGTTTTTTTTCAACTAATTTTAAATAAATAATCATAAAAGATAAGATCATCACATTATATGTTAAGATTTAGTCAGCAAATGTGTTTAAATAAATTCTACCCAATCTAATGTGCAGATTTGTTTACATTTTCGAATTTCAATTGATGTATTTCGAATATCAATTGATGTTTTTCGAATTTCAATTGGTGTATTACGAATTTCAAATGGAAAAATACGAATTTCAATTGATGTATTTGGAATTTCAATTGATGTATTTCGAATATCAATTGATGTTTTTCGAATTTCAATTGATGTGTTTCGAATTTCAAATTGATGAGTTTCGAATTTCAATTGATATGTTTCGAATTTCAAATTGATGAGTTTCGAATTTCAATTGAGTTTTTTCGAATTTCAATTGATTTTTTTCGAATTTCAAATGGAATCTTCGAATTTCAATTGATCTTATTCGAAATTGAATTGTTTTTTTTTCGAATTACAGTTGAAAATGGTGTAGTAAGATAAGACATAAAGTCGAGCGGGGCCGACTGTATAATACCCTACACTTCCCTAACGAAAAGGGGCTTTGCGATAATAATTTGGAATAATGGGTTTCGTTTCAGTTAATAAAGTTCTTGGAAGCACCTCCTCATCAATTGCAAGAAGGGTTAAATATTTGTATCATAATTAACTTGTTCTGAAACGATAACCTTAAAATGCTCAGTATTATTTCATAGATCAAGAATCGGAAGGAACCAATACATAGATGGGACTATACATAATCTAAACAGATTTTCATCACCCATAAATATAAATCCGACCCGATTATCCCCAAATTAGGCATTGTTAGTTTCTAAATTACAAAACTTCTTTCTCTCAAATTTTGTAATGATGTGAAGTAAAGTACAACTTCTATAGCGTTTTGTTACCAAATCGGGAGGAAATTATATGGGAGATATGTTTAAATCTGAACCGATTTTCTCCGAATTTGATAGTGTTTATTCATGTAATAAGAAACCTCTATCTACCTAATTTCGTTATCCGTTAAAAACTACAGTTTTTACAGCGCTTACATATCAAATCGGGGCTGAGGTTTATATTTAAATCTGACTCTATTTTCCTCAAATTTAGTATTGTCCCTAAGTGTATCAAGATACTTCACCCTGTCAATTTGCTGAATAGATTGGTTAAAAAATGTTGCTTATACGGTACATAGAATATGCCAAATCGGGGGACATATATATGGGGGCTATATGTAAATCTGAGCAGATTTTTACCAAATTGAGATCGGACCATACTTGCGACCTGTACTTTGATCACAAGAATTCATGCACAGACGGACGGACGGGCAGAAGGACGGAATATACACAAAATTATAGAACTCTCACTAACACATTATGCAAGATATCTGAATTTCAAAATTTGGCTTATATGGGCGGAGCCACGGCCATGCGTCCGATCCTGCTCATTTTCGGACCAATCACGTAGACTGAGATGAAATGCATATACACACAATTATGTAAAGCACTCTCGCTGATGCAAAATATCTCAATTTGAAGATTAGGTTTATTTGGGCGGGCCCACGCCCATTTGTCCGATTCCGCCCATTGTTGGAAGGCACAAAAATCTTCAAATCGTCAAAATTAATTTTTGAAATCTTAAAAAAAATTCATCACGAAAATCTACAACTTTTAAGTTTTTTCAGACGAATGACGTATTCCAGAGACACAAATATATTAGTAGGTAGCGTCAAGAGTTTTTACGGTAGATATGTTCATCAAAGTTAATTTAAAAATCAGTAAGGAGAGACAGAAAGTCGGGCGGGGCCGACTATATAATACCCTACACCTACCTACCAATGCGAAAATGGGCATTGCGATATGAATTTGGCAGTGTTCATAATGTAATAAGCAAACTCTCTCTGCCGATTTTCGTACTGATCGTATATAAAACACGGTTTCTACAGCGCTTACATGTCAAATCGGGTGTAACATATATATTGGGACTATGTTAAAATCTGAACCGATTTCCCCCGAATTTGGCAGTGTTCATACATGTAATAAGAAACTAAAACACGATTTCTACAGCGATTATATGTTAAATCGGGTAAAACATATATATGGTGGCTATATCTAAATCTGAACCGATTTTCCCCGAATTTGGCAGTGTTTATTCATGTAATAAGATAACTCTCTCTGCCAAATTTCGTACTGATCTGATTTAAAATATAGTTCCTACAGCGCTTACATGCCAAATCGGGTGAAACATATATATGGGGGCTATATCTAAATCTGATCGGATTTTCTCCGAATTTGGTAGTGTTCATTCACGTAATAATAAAACTCTCTCTGCCGAATTTCATAAAGATCGGATGTAAAATGTGGTTTCTACGGCGCTTGCATGTCAAATCGGGTGAAACATATATATGGGGACTATATCCAAATCTGAACCGATTTTAACCAATTTCAATAGGGATCGTCCTTGGGCCAAAAAAGAGCACTATGCTAAATTTCATCACAATCGGACCATAAATACGACCTGCACTTTGATTACAAGAATACATGGACAGACGGACAGACAGACAGACGGACATGGCTAAATCGACTCAGAAAGTGATTCTGAGTCGATCGGTATAATAAACAATGGGTCTATCTCTTCTCCTTTTAGGTGTTACAAACAAATGCACAAAGTCATAATACCCTGTACCACATTGTGGTGTAGGGTATAAAAAAATGTTGTTAACAGTTCTCTTTAAAAAACGGCAAAATTCGGACGAAGCCGACTAGAGTACGAGCATAAGTACTCTATGCCACTCTATCAGAGTAGAATAAGAAGATATATTACCAATATTTATCAATGTTGTTTGTCTACTGTCCAAAAATTTTTAGTTTAGAGTCAAAGATTAAAAATCGGATATACGTATACGAGTATACTGGCGCTACATATAAACCTGAAACGATTTTCTTGAAATCAAAACACGGTCAGGTTTGGTTAAAAAAAAAAATGTAACATTTAAATTTCGTACTTAAATGTTGATAATGCTGATTTTAAGGTGCTGAGATGATAAATCGGGATGTGAAAATCAGCTTCTATAGCGCTAAGTGGTAAAATCGAAAAAAAACGGGTTTCCTATAATTCGACAGTGTTCGTTCTTAGAAAAAATTACCTCTACCAAATTTCTTAATAATACAACTATCGGAAATAAAAATAAATTTTTGCATTTTTCCTCATAATGTTTGACTAATTTTTAAAAAATGCTTACATCAAATTATTGATGAGTTTAATCGACTGTCATATAACAAATTTTGAAATTCTAACCTTAATTCTTTGTGCAATTTTTGGCAAAAGTGCAACCCCTTCAAATGTGAAAAAATTACAAAAATACATTTTCCCTTTTTCCCTTATATTGGTCCACATTTCGATATATTCCTCATACTCGTAGAGGGATCCTAATCGATTTTATTATTTTACGTCATAGAAGAAACAAACCTATTGGACGAAGTTTGAAAAAAGGCATGGAACCAGTCACACAAATAGGCTAGATCTATGATTTGATATATAGGAAGGTCTCACCATATACGACTTATAGACGCTTTAGAAAAAACATATATGTATTAGCCAATTGGACTTAAATTCGGAAATTTGTATTTTATTTTACCCAGAACCGCTTCAAGGATCAAACAGTCTCATTGGTCCATATTTTGATGAGTTCTGAAAATTCCTGCCAATTGGGCTTAAGGTTAGTAATTTGCAATTCATTTTAACTGATACAATTTTTTAGAATAATAAGTTCATGTTCTTACATAGCCTTTACTTCAATCACTGTGATTTTGTCTACCGAATTTGCAACACTATTCTGGAGATCTTTTCTTTATATCATTGAATGTGATATATGTCGTATAGAAGATTCGGATCGACCACAAATTTCATTCGTTTCTAATCTTCATCATTCATTTTACAAAGTATAAGTATATCCCGAAATAATTATAAAAAAATCTAATTGAGATCTATTAATTTTTAAAGATTCTATGGAATTATAAAATGTCCTTTGAAAAAATTGTTGTTTGTTTTTCGCGATTCTTTACTACGAATCGGTATATATTATAGCCGGTTATAAATCGAATCCTTTCTCATTATGTTTTCTGAATAGACAACAAAATTTGCTATTTGATGGCAAAATATTGCAATTTAATGTACCAGCTTAGACAAAAGTTATGGTCATTTGAATTTATACTTTACCAAAGTATAACTTCAAATGGCATTAGAAAATATAATGAGAAAGCAATCGTTTTATAATATAGGAAAGGATCTGGAAAAACAAACAACAATTTTTTTCAAAGAACATTTTAAATTTCCATAAAATCTTTAAAAATTAATAGATCTCAATTTTTTTGTAATTTGTACGTCTTGACACCAGAAATAGAGGATAATTATAATATTATTATATTTGTATCAATATATCCATCAATTCCGAAAACAAATTCAAAAATCTCCAACAATTATTTTTTTTTTGGTTTTTCCCCAAAATCTGTTATACTTAAAGCCGTGCTCAAAATTCCTTTTGCACTTTATCGTATAACACATTACTACACATACAATTGGTAAAGGTTTCCATATCCAAGCTTTGCGATTGTCGAAAATGTAGCTCCAAATTACACATTTTGAAATAAATGTGTAATTTTGAGAAGCGTGGCAACACTATTAATACAAATTTTTGACTCGTTCTTTTCTCTAAAATATTCTCCAGGAAGTGTTCTTTAAGATAAATATTAATATGTTATACTTTCTTTATTTAAATTCCTCTGTATATCGCAAATAGTACATACTCGTATACCTTTCCGCAATCAAATACAAAAATTGCCTATATTTTGAAGATATTAATTGATATGGCCATAACTTTTGTATAAGTGAACACATTTGACTATATATATCTATATTATATAGCAAATTTTATTGTCAATTAAGAGAAGTTGATGTGAGAGGAATCGGTTTATATTCTGCACTGATATATAGAAAATGCTAGGACAGGGTCAGGAAGAAGGTGAACATTTCAATTTTCAAATGCAGACAAAAATGTAGAAACAAATTGCAATTTTTAAAAATTAACATATTTCAATGAAATTTTTTGTAGTTTGTAGATCTTGATTTCACAAATCGAATGTAATTCGCGAATCATTATATTTCCAAAAGTCAATCCCACAATTCCCAAAATAATTTTGAAAATTCCCACAAATATGATTTTTTAGATTTTCACCTATATCTTTTATACTAAAAGCCGGGCTTCAGATTTCCTTTACAATGCTACTCACAACACCTTACCACATATAAATATGCCGAAAGTTTTAACATTTTTGGTTTGCGATTGGAGAAAGTGTGGCTTACTTTTGAAATTTGTGAAAAAAATGGTGTAAATTGGAGACACTTGTTAACAATATCCGTGAATATTTTTCATTGAAAACATTCTCTGGAAAGTTTCCTTTAAGATTTTAGTAAATATGCTATACCTTTTTTAAGTAACTTCTCCTAAAACGAAATACGACATATACTTTTTTCCCAAAAAAAATTTATAAAAAATCGATTATTTTTGAAAATATAATTTCATGTGGCCATAAATAACTTGTGTCCTATTGGGTGTATTGAAGCAATTTGTTTATACCCTCCACCATAGGATGGGGGTATAGTCATTTTGTCACTCCGTTTGTAACACTACTAAATATTGATCTGAGATCCCATAAAGTATATGGGTGTTTCCAGAGGGCGGACGGACAATTTCATTGTTTAAAATTGCCATATTTTTTACTTTTTTTTTGATCATATAGTGAATTTGTTGAACTTTAACAAAACAAAGGATCAATTATTTAAAATAACGACAACTCTAGTTATAGTGCTTGAAAACTTAGCATTTTTTTCTGGTGCGTTTTACAGCCTTTGTTAGTTAATTTGACTTGTCTTTTTTACCAGATATTTCAATTGAAATATGACAATATTGCATTTTTAATGGTTAATGAGTTGTAGTTGTTGTTTTCAGTGTGAAGAAATGATTCACAGATTTTTCATAACGGTAAAATTCATGATTGCTTTTAGATAAAGTTTTTCGTGTGTCCGCAACGCAAAATCTGTATTTGTTAATGATGTCAGTGCAAATAAAAATATTAGAAACGGCGGTTGTGTTTTTTCGTATGCTCTTTACCCGGGTGAAAATTTAATATATTAAAGTATTTAGTTTACCTGTCATTTTAAACTACAAATAGCCGTTCAAATTTGTGCGTCCGTAAGTATATAATAGGTAATCTTTTTTAGTAAACTAAACACCTTATTTCTATGTTTTTATCGTATGTAAGATGGAAATCAATAATATTACTAAATCTACATCTCGTTGGAAAAAATGGAGGGATAGAACAGATGAAGAAAAATTAAAGAATTTTACGACAAGGATTCAGAAAGAAAGCGAATGTATCGTAAGAGGAATCCAATTTTGAAACAGTTAAGTGAAAAGAAAAAATCGTTTACGAATGAGGAACTTGCGGAAAAATAAGAAAAAATGTACAGTCCGAAAACCTTATAGTTGTAAACAGACGTACGCAAAAGCATTAAACAAAGTTGAAAACAGTTTACGGTTAAAAAATGTGAAATTATAAAGAAACTATTAATACTTTATGTTTTTTTCTTCCTTTCTGACATGTTGATTTTATTATATTTTTAATTTTAATTAAATTTGAATTAATAAATGAATGAATATTTCAACTATCGTTTAATATTTTTTGTATTTATAACACAAAGATTATTCATAGATAAATGCGTGTGTCCGCAACGTGCGTCCACAACGCACGTTTAGATTGAAATATCATAAAATGTATAAGTATTTTAAATGTGAAATAAGTTGTTTACAAAACACCAACATATCTTCTTTATTTTCCAAAAAAAAAATATTGATCACATAAGAAATTTCGCTAAATTTTAAAAATTTTCATAGACACTTAAATATTTCTGGAAAATTGTGGGCGTCCGTAACGCACTGTTGTGTTAGTCATAATTTTCAATACAACATTTTAAGCAAACTTTCATTAAAAGAACATTATAGTACTCTCCAAAATCTACATTTTTTAATATGGACATAGTCTTCAAAATGTTTCAACTTTTTAAGAAAACTCAAAAATAAAAATAAAAAACGTGCGTCCACAACGCTGGAAATACGCATATATAGATTATTAATTGTCGTAAAATTCTAAGACGATTTAGCCATGTCCGTCCGTCTGTTGTAATCACGCTACAATCTATAATACTTGAGCTAGGTGGCTGAAATTTGGTACATATACTTCTTATATCTGCAGGTGTGTTGGGATTGAAAACGGGCAATTTCGGTCCAATGTTAGATATATGCCCCATATACGGCATCTCCCCTCATTTGACTTCTTAACGTTATAGAGAACGCAAATGTCAACTGATCGGGCTGAAAGTTGATAACTGGGGTTTATTTATGCCCGGTATCCTTCATACGAGCAGCGGTAGTTATAGGTACATGTTTTGTTATAGCCCCCGTACAAACGTCCCTCTAGATTTGAGTTCTTAACGCCACAAAAACCTCAAATTTCAACGATGTGGACTGAAATTTGGTATAATGAGTTTATTAGTACACGTTACCATTCTCATCCGATCCATGGTGGAGGGTATATAAGAGTCGGTATGGCCGAACTTAACGCTTTTACATGTTTTCTTTATATAGGAAATTTTGTTGCCAATCTAGAGGTGTTTAAGCGGAAACAATTTGTGTATATTCTAATTCGATATCTACAAAATACTAGCATTGTGTAGGGTAAAAAATTAAAAGTTCAATTTTCAAATGCAGATATCTCGATAACTATACGAGATAGCTGTTAGGAGCAAAAACCGTTTGTAGGCCTCAGTTACTAGAATACACACAAATTGGACGAAAAAGACGAAAGTTATACGCGCATAAACATTTTCTTTACCCGAGGTTGCCAACTTTGAGGCCCTGCAGCTCCGCCCCTGTATACCACAGGGGGCGCAAACACAAAGCTTAACTTCTCTAATACCTACTCTACAAACGTGCCAAGTTAAAGCGCAATCGGTTGTCCGGCAGAATTATTACCCTTTTTTTTGGAATTCCTCCCACTGTGCGCCCATTTGTGAAATCCGGCCATTTTTTAACCACACTAATAAACTGACACCAAATGCGTAACCAAAGTAATAAACTGACACCAAATGCGTACACACTAAATTTCAGCACTCTACCTAAAAATGTGGCTCAATATCAAAACTTTGCTCATATGGGCGGGTCCACGCCCACTTGATATATCGAAAATTCAAGTACCCTATATAACCACCCACACGAAGATCGGCCCAGACGTTTAGGCGTCTATACGGAATAAACCAACATACACACTCTTCTTCATATATAGATATATAGAAGATTAAACTGACAAGGAAGGGCTAATATCGGTCGAAGCCGAGTATATGATACCCTGCACTATCCTCACAGAGCAAAATATGAAGAATTATTGTCAAGTTTTATGAAAGATTTTTGTCTATTGGGTAATTCCAAAGAAAATCGACCCAAAAATTAAGATTTAAAAATTTTACATTTTTGATTTTGCTGAAATTTTGCATGCGCATACTGCAAGATGTTACGAAATAATGATAGTTTACCGTATGTCAACATTTGTAGCGGTTTAGATTTTATAGGGTGCCAAAGTATGACATCTACATTGTTTTGTAAAAAATTAAGCTATGTTCAAGTCGACATAGCTTTTGAACGGAAAGTCAGATTTAATTGAAATAAATACCATCTTAAAGATATTAACGTTATTTCTAAGTATTATACACATAAGGATAAGTATCTGTGTATTAAGGATATCAAAGGAACGAAAATGTCTTTAATCCACGATTATCCTGAAAAAAGTATTTTCAATTTTTTTAATTTTATTTCTGTATATTACCCCTATATTGTCCAAAAAATATAAAATTTTCAGAATGGGTGCTCAATGGGTTCAAAAGATATGACTTATTTAATGTCCGTCTGTCTGTCCGTTTGACTGGTTTATGCCAATGATATCTCTGAAAAGGAGTGACCGAATGACTTGAAAATTAGTATGTGGTAATATTTCCCTCAAACCTACTTAATGTTTTGAAGTGCCCATTTCGGACCCCTAGGGGGGACCCCCCACAAACGGTTAAAATGTTGTGACATGTTAAAACTGTTATAACTTCTGTACTACTCGTGGGAATCCAATGAAAATTCATACATAGTAATTATTTCACCGTATTCATAAGCTGAACAAAAATGGGCGAAAATGTCACGCCCCTTTTGGTACCTCCCACACAAAGGGACCAATTTTTACAATAAGGTCACAGCTTATAACATTAATACCAGTGCATAAAAATACTTGAAATTTTGTACAGGGCCACTTTAAAACATTAAGTAGGTTTGAGGAAAATATTACCACATACTAATTTGTAAGTCATTCGGTCACTCCTTTTCAGAGATATCATTGGCATAAACAAGTCAAACTGACAGACAGACGGACATTAAATAAGTCATATCTTTTGAACCCATTGAGCACCCATTCTGAAAATTTTATATTTTATGAAGCAATATGGGTATAATATACAGAAATAAAATTAAAAAAAAATGAAAATACTTTTTTCAGGATAATCAAGGATTAAGGACATTTTTGTCCCTTTGATCCCTTAATACACATATACTTATCCTTATTTGTATAATACTTAGAAATAACGTTAATATCTTTAATATGGTACTTATTTCAATTAAATCTGACATTCCGTTCAAAAGTTATGGCGACTTGAACATAGCTTAATTTTTTACAAAACAATGTAGATGTCCTACTTTGTCACCCTATAAAATCTAAACCGCTACAAATTTTGACACACGGTAAATTGTCATTATTTCGTATCATCTTGCAGTATGCGCATGCAAAATTTCAGCAATATCGAAATTCATAAATTTTCAGAGTGGGTCGATTTCCTTTGGAATTACCCTATTTGTAATGATTGTTAAAAAATTTTATTTTGAAACGCTTAGATTCAACTGGGCAGATAGGTATATACGGAGGCTATATCTAAATCTGAACTGATTGGCTTCAAATTAGGCTAAACAATTTCAACGGTTCTGTTGAGATACTAAGGATAAAGATGTGAAATGCGGATATAGGAATTAAATATTTATATAGGGGCTATATCTAAATCTGCAACAATTTTCTAATTTTCGACGGTGCAACACAAATTTTAAAATACAGACGGACAAAGTTAAATTAACTCAATAAGTGATTCCGAGTCGATCGGTATAATAAACGATGGGACTATCTCTTGTCCTTTTGGGTGTTACATATACGAGTAATCATAATACACTAGACCACAGTGTTGTGTGGGGTATACAAATTAATATAATTTCCAACAATATTTTGTGAGAAGGCCTTCCTTTCTCCTATGTACATGATTGTTGGGAGCCGTATGGTTGAAAGGGCTGGAAATTGCTGAGTTCTCCAACTCTTTATACCCTACACCACACTGTGGTACAGGGTTCTATAACTTTGTGCATTTGTTTGTAACACCCAAAAGAAGAAGAAATAGACCCATCGTTTATTATACCGATCGACTTAGAATCACTTTCTGAGTTGATTTAGCTATGTCCGTCCGTCTTGTAATATGTCCGACCGTCTTGTAAAAAATCATCATCAAGGTCGCAATTATGGTCCGATCTCGACGAGGAAGATCCCTATTAAATTTGGTTAAAATCGGTTCAGATTTAGATATAGCCCCCATATATATGTTAGCCCCGATTTGACATATAAGCGCTGTAAAAATGTTATTTTATATCCGATCAGTATGAAATTCGGCAGAAAGAGGTTTATTATTATATGAATGAACACTGTTAAATTTGGAAGAAATCGGTTCAGATTTAGGTATAGCCATATATACGTTAACCCGATATGACATATAAGCGCTGTAAAATGTTATTTTATATCCGATCAGTGCGAAATTCGGCAAAAAGAGGTTTCTTTCTACATGAAGGAATACTGCCAATTTAGGAGAAAATCGGTTGAGATTTAGATATAGCCCCCATATATATGTTACCCCCGATTTCATATGTAAGCACTGAGACTGTATTTTATATACGATCAGTACGAAGTTCGACAGAAAGAGGTCTTTTTACATTAATGAGTATTCAGGGAAAATCGATTCAGATTTATACACGGAGAAGAAAACAGTAAACAAAATATGTTTGCGATCAAAATTTAAATAAAATATACTTTGGTGCAAAAATTTTATATTTACATACCGGAAAAAAAATTTTGAATATCTCTCTTATCAATGTTATTTTTTTCGGAGTTTTGGTGCAAATTATCTTTAAACAATGGGAAATATTTAAATCGGCTACAGAATTTGTTTTCCTACATATAGGATAAAAGTAATTTTTCCCAAATATAATATGTTTCCAGAAAATATACTACAGAAGCGATTTTTTTTCTTAGGGTATATAACCTCCATATATATGTTCCTCCTGATTTGGTATCAAAGGGCTATAGAAGTTGTACTTTACTTCCGCTCTTTAAAATTTTCCAGAAAGATGTTTCTCAATATTGGAACGAATATTGCTTTAATTGGCGAATATCGGTTCAGAATTAGATAATATGTTCCTACCTATTTACCAATTATTACAAATTATTATCGCAATGACCCTTATCGCATTGTTAGGGAGGTGTAGGGTATTATAAAGACGGCCCCGCCCGACTTTCTGCCTTTCCTTACTGGTTTGTTTCTCCATTTATTGTGTGAGTAACATTTTTTAATTAATTTGTTTGCTTTTAATTGTTCCAAACAATTCTTATACTTCACTTTTTGTCGTTGTTTCCAGAGTGTGAGCATGTGTCCGGTTCGCTTTTGCTGGCGACGGAGATCCCCTAAAGTAGTCCATTAGTTTTTTTTCCTTTCTACGGGGTTTGGAAGTCTTTTGTTGCCTTTCAACTTCTTGACAGTTTCTATGTAGTTTCTATAGCTGTCTATATGTGAAAAAGGGTTTTTATTACTCGTAGAACTCGGTTGTGTGGCTAGCTACCCTTTTCATTAGGTCCTGTGACATGTGTTAGTCGTTTGGGGTTCGGGGACTTTCTGGCTTGTTGAAGAGTGGTAAGCGTGAAAGGCGGAAGTTCAAAACTCAGTTTTAATGACATCGTTACACCGGATGTTTGTGTAAAAACCACTGGCAAATGAGTTTCCGTTTCAGCAGAATCAGAACTAGAGCCAACAGAACATGGCATGTGTTGTACACAACCACACTGCCATATGCAGAAAACAATAAAAATGTGTAAGGTTTTACTAGTTTTTTTTATTTTGTGTCGCCGCCACCACATATAAATCTATGCAATGCAATTGTAATTAGTTAAATTTTGGAACAATGTCAATGAGGAGGGTGTTCACAGAAAAAGTGAAAAAGTAGCAATAGTAGAAATCCTTTTTTCCCCGAAGAAAATAACTAAAATGAAAATAGAAAAATATAAAGGTAAGTATAACTCGGGACCTAATTCCAGTGAATGAGCTACAGCGACAATGTTACATTTATTATTGGGGAAAATAATTTATAGTTTAGAATGTCATCAGTCGGTAGCAAAATGCATATCAATAAAATTTCTCACTTCACAGATGTTAGAGAAGTTTAGTTTTAACTTTGGGCCTCATATGGTGTACAGAGGCGGAGCCGCAGGACCTTAAAGTTGGGCCCCTCGAACAAATTGTCTGATTCATAAGAAATGTTTCATTTTTGCCCGGCCATGTCCTAGTATTTTGTGAATAACGGTGCAGATCCTCGTTTCTGAATTGGAAACAAAATGATGAAAAAAATCGATCCGTTATACCCAATAATGCAAAGTTATGGCCATTTGAAATTATGTCTACCAAAAAATTTTATCTTTTTTTGAAAAAAGTATATCGTAGGTGCGCCGACGAAAACTCCTATGCGTTTTTTACTAGTTTTCAGGAGAGACGAATATAAATATTTAAAATCTCTGATTTTTTTATTTATATTTTAATTAGTAACCACCAATACTTGTATATCATAACAAAATCGTATATGTGAAGAAGCCACACTGAAAAAAAATTTGTCATAAAATTAAAGATATGCTCCAAAGACGTCATTAGTTTTTAAAATAAGTACATTTTGTACTTTCCCAAATTTTGTAATAATCGGAAGTAAAGTACAACTTTTTTAGCGCTTTAATACCAAATCAGGAGGAACGTATATATGGCGGTTATATATAAATCTGAACAGATTTTCCCTGAATGCTCATTCATGTAATAAGAAACACCTTTTCGTCGAATTTAGTACTGATCGGATATAAAATACAGTCTGTAAAGCGCTTACATGTCAAATCGGGGGTAACATATACAGGGTTGCCCATATTCGACGGACCCATCTGGCAACGCCATAACTTTTGACAGAGATGTCAGATCGCTTAATGACATACCGCGTTTGAAGCGTCAGTCCAAGCAGATTTTTACCATGGAACAATACACGCCACGCGAGCGCTCTGAAATAGTTGAAATTTACATTCAACAGAAGAAGTCAATTGTGAAAACTCAACGTGCTTTTAAAAAAAAAAAAAATAAGCCCATTTCACATTGAATGGGACCGTAAATAAGCAAAATTGCCGTATTTACGCCACTGAAAATCCTCAGGAGATTCAAGAATTGCCTCTTCATGACGAAAAAGTCACAGTTTGGTGCGGCGTTAGTGCGAAAACGGTCATTGGGCCGTTTTTCTTCCAAAACGAAAATGGCCATGCTGTTACCATCAACCAGGAGCGTTATCGCGACATGATGACCAATTTTGTGATGCCAATTATTCGTCGAAAGCGTATGAGGCAGTTCTGGTTTCAACAAGACGGCGCTCCACCGCACACAAGTCGCATAACAATCGATTTTCTGAAGAATTTGTTTCCGGGCCGTTTGATGTCGAAAAGTGGTGATTTGGACTGGCCACCGCGTTCGCCCGATTTGACGCCGCCTGACTTCTTCTTGTGGGGATATTTGAAGTCAAAGGTTTACGTTAACAAGCCAAGGACCGTAGAAGAGCTCAAGGTCAACATTCGTGAAGAAATAGCCGCTATTCCGGCCGAAATGTTGGCGAAAACGATGGAAAATGCTGCAAAAAGGGCACAATACGCCATCAACGCCAGAGGCGGCCATTTGAGAGATATCATATTCAAAAATTGATGTAAACAAATCTACTTGGAACAAATTAAATGATTAAGATTGCCAACCGCCAAATTTTTATTTTTTTCTTTGATTTTTTTTAAAAAAACATGGGTCCGTCGAATATGGGCAACCCTGTATATGGGGGCTATATCTAAATATGACCCGATTTTTCCCAAATGTTGTATTGTCTCTTAGTGTATCACGAGACTGCTCTCTGCCAAGTTTTGTACAAATCGGTTTCAAAATGTTGCTTATTAGGGCGGGTCGATTTAAAAATCGCCCATTGCCGAAGGAACCATACCTCTAAAACGAATTTTGATGTCCCGGAAAAAATCCCACTTTGACCCATTTAGAGTGCTCCAATCGTGTCCAAATGTATGGAACCCCCAGGGGGTTCCAGGGGTGTGCCACTGGCATGGGTGGGTCGGGCCTCCAAAGTTAGTGGGGGTCAATCATACATTTGGACTCGATTGGACCACTCTAAATGGGTCAAAGTGGGATTTTTCAAAATTTGCCCCTACCCAAAAGTTCGACCCAAATTCCGGGACATCAGAATTCGTTTTAGAGGTATGGTTCCTTCGGCAAAGTTTTTTATTGTGATCCCTAGAATACGATTTTCACTGAGCAATGGCGACTTTTTTTGCCTCCCCACAAATCGACCCGGCCTAATGCTTATACAGTGCGTATATGCCAATCAGAGGTACATACGAGTATATATGGGAGCTATATGTAAATCTGAAACGATTTTAGCCAAATTCAATAGGGCCGTCCTTGGGCCAAAAAAAAATGTGTGTAAAGTTTCGCCAAGATCGGAAAATAATTGCGACCTGTACTTTGATTACAAGACTACATGCACAGACCGACGGACGGACAGAGGGACATGGCTAAATCAACTCCGAAAGTGATTCTAAGTCGATCGGTATAATAAACGATTACAAACAAATGCACAAAGTTATAATACCCTGTACCACATTGTGGTGTAGGGTATAAAAATACTCATAGGAGTTTTGATATTTGAGTGTTCACAGTGTGACTCAAGTAATCGAAAGTTGGCCTAGACTAACGGCAAAAATGATGTTTTTTACAGAATCATCCTACTCAACTATGACAAGATCAAAGCTTATCTGGGAGTTATCGCGATAAAAACGTTTTTAAACAAAAAACCGAACTTAATTGCATTTAAAACAATAACATAATTTCCCATAGATATGAACATTTGTAAGTCGCTTTGTAATGTCCGCGATATTTGCAATATTATTGTACTATAGCGAAATTTTTTTAATCCCTAAATTCGACTTACATCGCCAAATGTTGACAAAAATATTATTACGAATTTAATAAAATTAATGTATTTACATTATATGTTCTATGAGGGATGATTGGCAACAGCATACCCGCTACAAACATCCCGCGACGAATAAATTTCGAACAAATAATATTTAAGTTCAGAATTATTTTACTATATAATGCTATTATTACGCGCACCGTAAGTCCTCGGAAAAAGTGGTCAAAGAATGTTTGGGAGATATGAAAAATGCCTACAACTCTTTCTTTAACAAAAAACCCGTAAGGAAAGACAGAAAGTCAGGAGGCGCCGACTATATAACACCCTACACCTCCCTAACAATGCGAAAATGGGCATTGCGATAAGAATTTGGCAGTGTTCATAAATGTAATAGGAATACTCTCTCTGCCGAATTTCGTACTGATCGGATATGAAACACGGTTTCTACAGCGCTTACATGTCAAATCGGATGTAACTATATTTAAATATGAACCGATTTCCCCCGAATTTGGCAGTGTTCATTCATTTAGTAAGACGACTCTCTCTGCAAATTCGATACTGATCTGATATAAAATACAGTTTCTACAGCGCTTACATATCAAATCGGGGATAACATATATATGGGGGCTATATCTAAATCTGAACCAATTTTGACCAATTCCAATACGGATCGTCCTTGGGCCAAAAAAAAGTATTGTGCTAAGTTTCATCACAATCGGACCATAAATCCGACCTGCACTTTGATTACATCGATACATCCACAGACGGACGGACGGACGGACGGCCGGACATTGTTAAATCGACTCACGAAGTGATTCAAAGTCGATCGGTATAATAAACGATGGGTCTATCTCTTCTCCTTCTGGGTGTTACAAACAAATGTACAAACTCATAATACCCTGGACCACAATGTGGTGTAGGATAGAAATTTGGTACTTATAACTCTTATACGAGTATCTGCAGGTATATTGGGATTGAAAATGGACAATATCGGTTCAATTTTGGATATAGCCCCCATATATGGCATCTCCCCGATTTTACTTCTTAACCTCATAGAGACCACAAATGTCAACTGATCGGGCTGAACTGGCGTTTATTTACACACGGTATCCTTCACACGATCAACGGTAGTCATAGGTCCACGTTTTGATATAGCAAATGGTCATATTTAAAGGAAACTGTGTTACACTTCTACATTTCCGCATTTTGCTTTACAAATCATAGCAATTATGTTTGTTTTGAGTACTGTTTTCACGACAACTCGCGAAAGGAAGCAGATCCTATTGAATATATCAAATTCATAGTCGAATAGAGGGGATGATTCTGAACAAAACCTATTGACCGTTTTTTGGCGTGAATCTAAGTCAACCTTCTATCCCTTGGGGCCCACTGTGCCTACAAAGCATAGGAGTTTTTGTCGGAGCATTTCTATATAGGGCTACACATAGCAGTTTTGGATATCTTAGGAAATTATTAAAAAATTTAAATTGCATTTAATAACATTAATGTATGTACTGGCATTAAAGTTAGTTAGAGGTACCAAAAAGGGGCGTGCCAATAACGCCCACTTTTCTGTGGCCCCTTGGTACTAACAGGTGGCGCAAAAGTAATCCTCCTATCAGAAAATGCTAAATTTTGCGATTGGCCCCTAATGTCAGTTCTGTTTTGACATTTGTGTAGTAAACACATGCGAAATACACGTTAATAAACAATGTTACGCTACACTGCTCCAGAACGCGGAATATTGCTGACTATTTATTTGACCAATAATCGGTCGGTGACTGGCCAAAAAAACATCGAAAGGTTACTTTTGCGCCACCTGTTATAAAGGCATTACACTATACAAAATTGCATGTATTTATATTCACTGGCGTTAAAGTTAAAATCTACTTTTGGGGTAAAATGGTCCATTTGTGTGGGAGGTACCAAAAGGGGCGAGCAATTAACGCCCAAAGTTAAAAGCTGTACTTCCCACACAAAAGGTCCATTTGTGTGGGAAGTACCCAAAGGGGCGCGCCAATCGCCCACTATGGAATCTAGGTACTGTAAAAGCATTATGTATACTGAATAACATTTCATGTATTTGTCAGAACTGAGATTAAAGCAGTTAACTTTTGGTGCAACATAGGTACCAAAAAGGGAGTGGCCACTTCGCCAATTTTTCTTGATGTGTTAGCGACTAAGAAACTAATACTACACGGGGCAAAATCGCCCTTTTTGATATGTTTGAATAGAAAGAAAATATATTTGGAACACTAATTTTTAAATATTATATATTTCTGAGCAAACAAATTTTATTTGAAAATGAATAAAATATATTTGGAACTCGTATATTAATATGTTACAACATATAATATTTGCAAACTAAATTTCTCAAATAAAATATGTATTTGAAAACAAATAAAATGATTGTTTAGGAATTTCTCCAAATATATTATATTTAAAAAAGATTTTCGAAACTTTTGTTGAATTTTTCGGATTTAAATTTTTTTTGTTTGTTTTTTTTTTTTGGTTTGGACCTCCCAGTTATGATACCAAATGCAGCAATAACTTATGTTTTAAACCAATCATATAAAATTTCTGAGTATTCCAAGCCATCATTGGTTGTCAATCCTCCAAGTATATATTTCGATCCAAGATTATATGAATTCAATTATTATTTTTTATATTTAAGACGTTAAAATTTTTGAAAAAATTAACTTTGAATTACTGAAAAATTTAACTTAAATGAAAATAAATATTTGAATGAAAATAAATATAAATATTTCGGAAAAAATAGTCCAAAATAAACACATTGGGATGTAAACAAAGATTTGTTTAGAACAACATCTTCCCAAATATATAATTTTTGTGTGTACCAAATATTATATGTTTAGAGTGTATCCTAAAGATATATATGTTTCAAGCCGAATATGTTTGGGACACTATACTACAGAAGCGATTTTTTTTCAGCGTGTATGTGTGAAATTTCAGAAGATGCGAGTAAGTAGTATAGATGGTATTAAAGAATCAATATTTCACTAAAATTTAACGCTTTGTGTGGGAGGTACTAGAAGGAGTGGATCAATATGGCCCATCTTCGAACTTAGCCGGAGCTATAGAAAAATATTACCGCATACCAAATTTGAAGTCAATCGGTAACTCCTTTCGAGAGTTATCGTGCGCACCAGCCAGCAGACAGACACACAGAGACAGACAGACAGACCGGCGGACGGACATTGCTCAAATGACTTAAAATGACCCAAAACGGATTTTCGCCGAACGTACTTAGGGTCTAAGGTCACTCCTTCGATGTGTTACACTTTTGGCTCGTAGCAAATGATATATACCCTCCTCTCTTAGGTGAGGGGATAAAAAAGGTATACAAACATCCTAATTTACACTCTTGGGCGTAGCCTTAGGCTTTCAGAATATGGGCATTTCCGCGGATCGCGAACGTACGTTCGTACGCTTTTGATGTACAAAAAATATAGAAAACAAAAAATGTCCCCGCATTTTTTGGTGATTTGATAGCATATTGGTAGCTGGTTTTTCATAATGATAGCAATAAACATGTGGTCACGAACGTACGCGAAATATAAGTCAACTTTGGCTGAATCTAGTAACATGCTAAAATCTTCGAAAAGGAACGGAATATTCTAAAGCTATTAATTTATTTTAAAAGAGGATTAATGTAGCTTTCTGTCGAATATTTACACAATAAATTATCTTTATTGTTTTTTTTTTTTCTAATTGGATTAGGTGCTGGGCAAATTTTCTCATGAAAACAACTGAGATATGCTATGAAACTTAAAATATATAAAAATATATATTTTAAAAATTTAGACATTTTGAATTCATATTTTTATAATTTTTCACAATAAAATACGATGATTACCAACGTTTAATTTTTCGGCCCTGGTTGACCATTCGGCTGAAATACACATATGTATATTTAAATGAGACTAAGGAACAATGATTTCGAAGCAGAAACCATGGTAATGCCAAACCTTTTGTGGCCTGTTTCTTCCGAACTATGGGGATGGTTACATTTTTAAGAATGTTTTTTTAATTTCCTTGTTATTTTAGTGTAGTTTTTTCGTTTCGTTCGGTATAATAAAGTAACAGTGCTTCAAGAGCAGCGTAAAAGCATTTCTGCTGAGACATATGACAGAGTCCAATCTAAAATATATATAAATTTATAATCTAAACTAAAGAAACACAAAAATACAAATCTTATATCGGGGTCGTATACGTAATTAGAAATCCTAATGTAACATATACGAGCTCCTGCGCACCAATTAACATAACTCATGCGACGGTAGACAATTTTATGTCCTGTTATTACCGTGTACAAAGGCATGTACAAAGTTTAAAGAACTGTGCTTTTATTATTTTTTTTAAATTGCACAAAAACCTTAAGCACAAAATGTAATTACTAAACCTCACTTGTTTGATCTGATGTTCACAATTTTTGTCTGCTATCTGATATCTCACCAATCTGCTATTTGATCCAGAATCTGTCATATAGTCTTGGGCGTATAGCGGCTTGATATATTTAGAAAAATATAATATTTTTCAAATTTGTAAACTGCCATAACGCAAAAACTAAATATAAAATTTTGGATTAAAAAGCTGATTTGTGATCAGCATATCAAACTGAACTAAGAAACGAGATTTACATGAGATTAACATTTTTTTTGTCAAATTTGAAAAACATTTTTTTCAAAATTCATTAGTAATTGTATTCGGTGTGGAAGGTTTTTGATTCTATGTTAAGAAAAAAAAATTTTTTTAACCAGTTCAGCATCCCAAAATGGTGGGATGAACATTTGCCGCCCTAATGTACATGTATATACTTTTTTCCGCTAACATTTTTTTAGGTTTTAATTTAAACTTGCTTATTGTTTGTCGCAGCAATTTTAAAAGCAATTCTAGGAAAATGCAATAAAGTTGAGTACATTTATGATTTTTCGTTATTACGAAGTTGAGAAGCTGAAGTCATCATTATCATTTGCAATTTAAAGAATACTGGTAAATAAATATTCGATAAACTGAACTTTGAGAGTGGCTTCATTTCTATTTGAATACACAAAATAACAAAATTTAATCGATATTCCCCACAGCATTAAAAATATACCAACGTACTTTTCTAGCAGTTTCATATTTTCTCTATATGTTCTTAAAAGTATACGTGCTGAGAAAACTAATTATAAATTATACGACCAAAGGAAGCATAATTGTTATGACATATACGACAGGTTATTTTATGACTTTTTCGCCCGGGATTACAGTAAATGTATAAATTACCAAAACCCAAATAAAAAAAAAATCTCAAGAGAAGGAATGTATATACATATTGCGTTTTTATTGTGGAACAGGGAAATTAATTAATTGGGGACGTAAGAAGCTGTATAATGTACTTCTGCTTCTCGATCCAGTGATTGATGTATATACATACGCGTTAAAAAAAAATAATAATAGCTTATTCGTCCGGTTGTACGCCAAATAATATAGCTCGTGAGACTTGTCCCAAAAATCAAAGCATAATAACTTCATGGCATTTCAAATCAAGTGAAGTAAATCCCTTTGGTATAAAAGATGACACATTTAATTATATAAATTCTTGGCTTCAAGTTTTAATTGTTTGTAGCAAAACATTTAAGACGAAGCATCGTAGAGGTAATAGCCACAAAAAACATTGTTCCATTCTAGGTGGGTTAGTAAGAAAGATATTTCCGTCCCGGTTTAGGCCCCAATAACCTACAATATTTAGCTTCTTTAATGGTATAGAGATATAGAACAGGTTCATGTTATAGAGGTAATTTCAGGTGCAGAATATCAAAACATTATCTTAGACAGTACAACATTTTTCAGCTCATTGATTTGGGATTCAATTCTGAGAATTGGAAGTGAAATTAGGCCCAAAAATAAGAACTTCTGCATCATTCGTTTAGTCAAGTTGGTTCAATTAATAACACTGTGCTAGTCCAAAAATGCTGCAGAAAGGAGACCTTTAGGGTAGACATATTTCGGTCATGCTGAATCCAGTGGCATTAGCCGTTTTTCTATGTTAGCTCTTGTTTTCGCGATATTCGACCACAAAGTTTGTTGGGAAATCAGATAGCTGACTTATCTCTTTGGTTATTTTGAAGTGGACGACTTCGGAATATACGCTTCAGTCCAAAGATCGAAATAAAGGGAACATTTGGACAATTATTTTTCTCAAAACAGTCGTCCACGCTTCTCACCCCACTACCCCTGAAAATGTGCAATGAAATCTTATTATATGTTAAAAAACATACATATCGTTGACATTTTTAGTAGGCATAGTTGAGAAAAATATTCCTCGCGAAGAAATGCTATAAGTCCTTTCTCAACTTTTTTATGAGAATTAAGCAAATTTCGAATAATTTTTGTATTTTTCTGCTCATAGCAGAAAATATTTGAAATAAAATTTTTTGACTTAAATTTTTGTAAATTATTTTTTCGTTAGTGTTAATGGAAATTTCAAAGGTAACCAACATAACCTGCTAAATTGTAAAACCTGTTAATTTTTCATAAATGTATTGAAAGGAGACTCATAGTATTTTTTCGCGAGGAACATTTTTCTCAAAGACACAAACTAAAAATGTCGATGATTTGTATGACGTTTGACACGTGGTAAGATTTGATTGCACTTTTTCGGGGGTAAATAGGTGAGAAGCGTGGTTGACTATTTTGAGAGAAATAATACTCGAAGGGTTCCCTTTATTTCGTTCTTTGGACGCGTTTTCGGAAGTCTTACACTTCAAAATCACCCCCGAGATAACTAGCCTCTCTGAATTTTTTTGCAAACTTTATGGTCAAATATCGCGAAAACAAGAGCTAACCTAGAAAAACGGTTACCTCCATTGGATTCAGCAAGGTCGAAATAGGTATATCCATAGGGTCTCCTTTCTGTTACATTTTTAAAGTGTCCATTTCGAGCACAGTGTAATTAAACGAAATCAAGGTGGATTTTTAGCACTTTTTCTATATTTATTTTTCTCTGTGTACAATACAGAATATCTCTTTTGTGTCTGAAGCAAAGTTGTAGATATTGAATAGGAGAAAAAATGCGAAACAATCCTACCCGAAAAATGAGCAAACAGTGCCTTAAAAATCAGACCGAAAAAAGTAAAAAAAATTCACCTTGAGCTAAAAAATTCGTATGGCCATTAAATTATTAATTGAGCCAAATTGACTGAACGAATGATGCTACTTCAAGTCTAACTCTCAGAATTGTGTCCTAAAATCATGTGTTGTACTGTGTTATAGAAATGTAAAAAAAGGAAAATTGGAATTGTCTTTTTTTATTTTTTGAGCAAGGATAATGATTTGGTAGATATGTATAACCAAGTAGTAGTGCTTGCAATTTGTTTAAAAACGTGAAAAGAAACAATTTAATACCAAACCTTCATAGTCCTTTCAATAACAAACGTATGTCCATATTTTGTATTTTCCTTTCTGTTTATTTACAACGAATATATCCATGGAAAATCTGTTCCTTTTCCCGTCAACCACTTCCGTTTTACAAAAATGGCATGTGAGTATTTCTGCTCTCCTTGCGCTTGTGCACCGAGACGAGTTGTTGAGGGACAATGTGACCATTCGGTTTGAATGGCATTTTTATGAATAGCTTTGTTAGCTAGCCATTATTGTAGCCATTGTTTTTGCCAATTTGGATAGAGTTTTTCATTTGGTAGTTATAGAGCATTCAAATGGATTTTTATTATTTTCTGTTTTTGTTTTTTTTTTTTTTTGCGAAATTCGTTGTATGCATACATCCTTCCAGAAGATGTAACATACAAATATAATATCCTTGTGTGTGTATTGGTGCGTATATGGTGATAAAGAGTTAAGGATGTAGGAAAACATTGTTATTGTTGATGTACGAACAACAAAAGGGTCAAATGTAATCTTATGATTTGTATCTTTGTTCACATACATACATACATTTGCAGATATTTTTAGAAATTAACAAAATGATATAAAGAATTTGGAATATTTGAGGAGTGAAGAAATAATATTATTAAGTTTGTCATTGAATTTGTTACATGGGACAATATGTATTCTCAAATTGTATTAGACCTAATTTACACGTTTCGACTTGTCCGTGCTAATTTTTGAAATTATCTTTTGAAATCCCTACGTAAAATCATGCTCGTTTAGACGGTGAGTCTTTAGTTTCAGCAACCAGTGACAAATTTATGTTTTTAGTCGTTCACTCACATTTATTTTATTGAATTTGTTTTTCACTTATAAAAGGAAATGTCAATTTGTTTCTTGTATTTTCATTTGGAGCTAATTTTTCTATCCCTGAAGCTTCTCAACGCTTTTCGCCTACAAACTCTTCGCTAGCCTCATGTCGCAGGGACAATGTGCACCGTGTAAATTGCGTCTTGTTCTTAATGAAGTGTCCAGTAGATCGTATAAGTGCTAAGAACTGTAATATAATGCATACGTTAGGGCGGATACTAATTAATATAGCGTATACGACATAGATGACCCAAATTAATTTGAGACTATAGAGTAATATTGGTTATGTTAAATGAAAATCCATTTAATCCAAAATATACACATATCTGAGATGGTGGCATGTCACGACGTACATGAACCTTATGGCCCCAAAAATAGTGCCATAAGCTCCATGGTCATTAAGACACTTTCAAAACTGTCACAATGTTCATGAACCTTGTGTTACTTGGATCCTCGTAGCCGGCATTGGACATACCTCAGATAAGAAATATTTGAAACCTGCTGTAGGCCGGCCAAGGAAATGCACTTTGGTTTGCGTAGCCGTCTTTGGACAAACCCAATAAAGACTAAATTGTCTATTTCATGTCCACTTTATCCATGGTCCTCTGAAAATTCTCCTCTAAAAAATGATATATCAATAGCCGTCGAACTCGATGGATTTTTTGATTGATAAATTCGACAAAAAGGTTCCTTGTAAAAAACAATTATAGGTCCCCACAACGCACTTTAAAAGCAAACCAGTGTTTTTTTATATTGATCGTATTTATCCACAGAGTTTGCAGGGTAAAACAGGGTTCAGTTCCATGTTAAAGAACGAAATACAAGCAATAGTTCAGGAAGTATTTCTTCCAAAACATCATTCTGCGAAGATATATCATTACGAGTATTTTTGGAGTGGCGTTTTCGGTGGCAAGGGAATGAGCAGGGGTCTAAGTTGTTTTGTGAGAAATACTTCCTAAGGTATCTGCTTTATTTTGCTCTTTGCCATGGAACATCGATTCCGAAGCCTTATGTACTAAAATTGTGCCTAAATTTAATAACAATGTGTTTACCCATTGTAGATATAAATAAGATATGTATGACAAACCACTAAGATTACATTGGAGTGCAATGTGGGGACCTATAGTGATTTTTTACAAGGAACCATTTTTGTCGAATACATCATTCAAAAATTTCATCGATTACTACAGATATTGATATATCATTACACAGTACAACATATGATTTTGGGACTCAATATTGAGAATTGGACGTGAAAGTACCCCCAAAAAAAGAACTTCTGCATCATTCGTTTAGTCAAGTTGGTTCAATTAACAATACAATGGCCATATGATTTGTTTTGCTCAAGGTTGATTTTTTGCACATTTTCTATATTTTTTTCTCCGTATACCGTACGGAATATCTCTTTTGTGTCTGTAGCAAATTTTTGGGTATTGAATAGAATAGATACCGAAAAAGTGCAACCAATGCCTTGAAAATCCCTACAAAGTCATAAAATATCTGTCAGTAAAATATTGAAAAATACGTATACATATAAAACATAACATTAAAACAGACCATTACTCCTTCTCCTTTGCCTGAGACACAAAAGATATAGTCCGTACGGCATACCGAGAAAAAAATATAGAAAAAGTGCTAAAAACCCACCTTACGCAAAAAAAAACAATCGTATAGCCATTAAATTACGAGTATTAATTGAGCCAACTTCACTAAACGAATGATACAGAAGTTCTTATTTTTGGGGCTACCTTCACGACCAATTCTCAGAATTCACGACCAATTCTCAGAATTGAGTACCTAATCAAAGAGCTGAAAAATTTTGTACTGTGTTTTTAAGGTTGCGGGGAATATTGATTAAATTTATAATTTTTAGTATTGAATAGAAATGAAGCCACTCTCAAAGTTCAACATATCGAATATTGATTGACTTCAGCTTCTCAACTTCGTAATAACGAAAAATCATAAATGTGCTCAACTTTATTGCATTTTCCTACAACTGCTTTTAATATTGCTGCGAGAAGCAATAACCAAGTTAAAAACCAGTAAGGAAAGGCTAAAGTCGGGCGGGACCGACTATATAATACCCTACACCACTCTCGTAATATTGAATAACTCTGATATATACATTTTGTAATTCATGTATAAATTGTTTAAATAAATTTACTTTTGGGACAATTTATACTTAAATAATACCCTGTACCACAGTGTGGTGTAGGGTATAAAAACGATTGGATCTAAAGAGCCAAATCGGATGAAACATATATATGGGAGCTATAGCTAAATCTTTACCGATTTTCTTCAAATTCGGCAATGTTGGTTCATGAATCAAGAAACTCTACCATTCTAAATTTCAAAACGATTGGATGTAAAATACAGCTTTTATAGGACTAAAGGGCCAAATCGGACGAAACATATATATGGGAGCTATAGCTAAATCTTAACCGATTTTCTTAAAATTCGGCAATGTTGGTTCATGGATCAAGAAACTCTACCATTCTAAATTTCAAAATGATTGGATGTAAAATACAGCTTCTATAGGACTAAAGGGCCAAATCGGACGAAAGATATATATGGGAGCTATATCTAAATCTGAACCGATTTTCTTCAAAATCGGTAGTGTTGGTTCATGGATCAAGAAACTCTACAATTCTAAATTTCAAAATGATTGGATGTAAAATACAGCTTCTATAGGACTAATGGGCCAAATCGGACGAAACATATATATGGGAGCTATAGCTAAATCTTAACCGATTTTCTTCAAATTCGGTAGTGTTGGTTCATGGATCAAGAAACTCTACCATTCTAAATTTCAAAATGATTGGATGTAAAATACAGCTTCTATAGGACTAATGAGCCAAATCGGACGAAACATATATATGGGAGCTATAGCTAAATCTTAACCGATTTTCTTCAAATTCGGTAGTGTTGGTTCATGGATCAAGAAACTCTACCATTCTAAATTTCAAAATGATTGGATGTAAAATACAGCTTCTATAGGACTAAAGGGCCAAATCGGACGAAACATATATATGGGAGCTATAGCTAAATCTTAACCGATTTTCTTCAAATTCGGTAGTGTTGGTTCATGGATCAAGAAACTCTACCATTCTAAATTTCAAAATGATTGGATGTAAAATACAGCTTCTATAGGACTAAAGGGCCAAATCGGACGAAACATATATATGGGAGCTATAGCTAAATCTTAACCGATTTTCTTCAAATTCGGCAATGTTGGTTCATGGATCAAGAAACTCTAACATTCTAAATTTCAAAACGATTGGATGTAAAATACAGTTTTCATAGGACTAAAGGGCCAAATCGGACGAAACATATATATGGGAGCTATAGCTGAATCTTAACCGATTTTCTTCAAATTCGGTAGTGTTGGTTCATGGATCAAGAAACTCTACCATTCTAAATTTCAAAACGATTGGATGTAAAATACAGCTTTTATAGGACTAAAGGGCCAAATCGGACGAAACATATATATGGGAGCTATAGCTAAATCTGAACTGATTTCAACCAAATTCAATAGCGATCTTAACAGCTGCGAAATACTCTAAACTGCAAAATTTCAGAACGATCGCAGTGAAATTGCGACCTGTAGTCGACGAACAACTTTACGTGGACAGACGGACAGACATGCTTAAATCGACTCAGCTAGTGATTCTGAGTCGATCGGTATACTTTAAGGTGGATCTAGCTGTGTTATTTTCAGGTGTTACAAACATCTGCCGTGAAACAAATTTATAATACTCTGTACCACAGTGGGTATTATTTAAGTATAAAATGTCCCAAAAGTAAATTTATGTAGACAATTTATACATGAATTACAAAATTTATATATCAGAGTTATTCAATATTACGAGAGTGGTGTAGGGTATTATATAGTCGGCACCGCCCGACTTTAGCCTTTCCTTACTGGTTTAATAATTACCTTTAACAAAAAGGACCGTCTCATGATTTGCTCCATATCCAAACATTTTGCCAGTAATAAAATTTAATGCAAACCATGGTGGAGGATATATAGGATTATTATTATTTTTCAAAAAACTTATTGGTCAAGACTTCAGAGGGAACAGAAATTACATTCGTTCTAATGAGATTTGTATTCTTTCACTGGCGTAAAGGAATAAAATAAAACAATAACCACGTGTCTACCTGTCGTATGCTCTATAATAATTCTGGTTCCTATGGTCGTATACTTTATAATTATTTTTCGCAGCACGTATACTTTTAGGTGTAGAGAAAATATGAAGCTGGAATATTTTTCTAGTCAAAATTAGGAATAGAGCTTAATTATCCGAATACTTACGTTTTAGGAATTTATAAAAAGCATTGCATTCCCATGTTTTTAAATTATTGTACTACGTAGTGTTAACTTACTTTTGAAAATGTTAACCTATGTCGGATGCATTGTGGGATAACGTTCTATTTAAGGAATTATCAATATATGTATATACAAAATTTTTTAAGGAAATTTTCATACAATTCGCACAAACTACTGTTTAATAAATTTAATTCCATAAAATTAATCTAATTCGAAAAATTTGATTTCAAGATCAAAGAACAAAAATTGTAATTACTCATTGTTAAGATTTGATCTATATATACAACCATTAGTTTGGGAATTAATTATTTTGCTTTAAATCAATAGTGGAATCTTTCGAGAGCACCAACTAAACCCCTTCCCCTTTATTACCAATCATTCATTAATTTCATTTAAGACTCTGAATTTATTTTATAATCATTTAACACTTTTAAATTTATTTCATTAAGCATACAATCATTGGTTATATTTTTCGGAACGGGGGGGAAAAATATTTCACAGCCAAACTTTTCACTTCCTCAAAAGGCAAAAAGAAAAGAGAAAAACAAATTCCGTGTACGACGTGACGTATGATTGATATTAATGCAGATTGTGCACTGTGACGTATGAATAATGGGCATAATATTTTATGAGAATGATGAACGGCGGGGAAATGATGGGTGGTGTGTTTTTTCTTTTTGTTTTTGTGGCCTTCGGTCATGAGTGCAAAGCATTTGTTTTACAAATGCACAAATCATCATCAAATTGAGCTATTCATTAATTTATTTTTCCAGGGCATATTGAGAGCAAAAAGCGTTACTTTTTTTGGCTTTTCCTCCGATTTTGCAGTATTTTAGGAATTTTATTTTTTTAAGCAAAAAAAACTGATGTATACTCGTAAAATGGGGTTTAATTTGAAATACCAATTAGACGTAATTTTTTTCTGTTTCAGCAGAAACCAAGTTTATATTATATTTTTTTTATAAAATTTGGTTTTAAAGTGAAAACTCATTAGATGTATTACACTGTATCTATTTATTTTTATTTATTTTTCTGGAATAGTAGATCTTTTTGTATGTAAAAAATATTAATATAAAGATTTCTGGAATCGTTCATATGGTAGTCTATAAAAAATTAAAATTGCATTTGTTCAGAAAAATAAGCTTTTTATATTAAACAAATATTTATATTTGAAAACTACAATAAAGTGTCATAGATATTACTTTAAGACATTGAAATTATGGTATACAAAAGGGACGCCCGTTTTTCGCAGGGCTATAATAAAATACAAAAATTACATATTTTTGGAAATATTAATTGATATGACCATAACTTTTCTCCAAATGACCCCATCTGACCGATATCGTATATCAAAATTTTTTTTCAATGTAGAAAAGTTGATGTGAGAGAAATTGGTTCATACTCTGCACTGACATTAACAAAATTCTACAACAGGCTTTGTAAACAATTCAAAAACCAATTTTCAAATGCAGATAAAAAAGTAATAACGCCTTAAAATATTAAAAAAAAATAATATTTTTCAATGAAATTTCAATGTAGGTCTTGATATCTCAAATCGAAAGTATTTTTCGAATAATTATATCTAAAAACCAGTCAGGAAAGGCTAAAGTCGGGCGGGCCGATTATATAATACCCTACACCACTCTCGTAATATTGAATAACTCTGAAATATAAATTTTGTAATTCATGTATGAATTGTTTACATAAATTTATTTTTGGGACATTTTATACTTAAATAATACCCTGTACCACAGTGTGGTGTAGGGTATAAAAACGATTGGATCTAAAGTGCCAAATCGGATGAAACATATATATGGGAGCTATAGCTAAATCTTAACCGATTTTCTTCACATTCGGCAATGTTAGTCCATGGATCAAGAAACTCCACGATTCTAAATATCAAAACGTTTGGATGTAAACTACAGCATTTATAGGACTGAAGGTTCAAATCGGACGAAAGATATGTATGGGAGCTCTATCTAAATATTAACCGATTTTCTTCAAATTCAGCAATGTTAGTCCATGGATGAAGAAACTCTACGATTCTAAATATCAAAACGTTTGGATGTAAACTACAGCTTTTATAGGACTAAAGGGCCAAATCGGACGAAACATATATATGGGAGCTATACCTAAGTCTTAACCGATTTTCCTCAAATTCGGTAGTGTTGGTTAATGGATCAAGAAACTCTACCATTCTAAATTTCAAAAGGATTGGATGTAAAATACAGCTTCTATAGGACCAAAGGGCCAAATCGGACGAAACATATATATGGGAGCTATAGCTAAATCTTAACCGATTTTCTTCAAATTCGGCACTGTTGGTTCATGGATCAATAAACTCTACCATTATAAATTTCAAAACGATTGGATGTAAAATACAGCTTCTATAGGACCAAAGGGCCAAATCGGACGAAACATATATATGGGAGCTATAGCTAAATCTTAACCGATTTTCTTCAAATTCGGCAATGTTGGTTCATGGATCAAGAAACTCTACCATTCTAAATTTCAAAAGGATTGGATATAAAATACAGCTTCTATAGGACTAAAGGGCCAAATCGGACGAAATATATATATGGGAGCTATATCTAAATCGGAACCGATTTCAACCAAATTCAATAGCGATCTTAACAGCTGCAAAATACTCTAAACTGCAAAATTTCAGAACGATCGGAGTGAAATTGCGACCTGTAGTCGACGAACAACTTTACATGGACAGACGGACGGACGGACATGCTTAAATCGACTCAGCTAGTGATTCTGAGTCGATCGGTATACTTTAAGGTGGGTCTAGCTGTGTTATTTTCAGGTGTTACAAACATCTGCCATGAAACAAACTTATAATACCCTGTACCACAGTGTGGTGTCGGGTATAAAAAACAATCCCACAACTCCCAAAATAATTTCCAAAATGGGATTTTTGCATTTTCCCTTTATCTACTATACTAAAAACCGGGCTCCAAATTCCCTTAGCAATTCAACGAGCACGAACACCTTTCCACATATAAAACCAGTAAGGAAAGACAGAAAGTCGGGCGGGGCCGACTATATAATACCCTACACCTCCATAACAATGCGAAAATGGGCTTTTGCGATAAGAATTTGGCAGTGTTCATTAGGCCGGGTCGATTTGTGGGGAGGCAAAAAAGTCGCCATGGCTCAGTGAAAATCGTATTCTAGGGATCAAAATAAGAAACTTTGCCGAAGGAACCATACCTCTAAAACGAATTATGATGTCCCGGAATTTGGGTCGAACTTTTGGGAAGGGGCAAATTTTGAAAAATCCCACTTTGACCCATTTAGAGTGCTCCAATCGAGTCCAAATGTATGACCGACCCCCACTAACTTTGGAGCCCCGATCCACCCATGCCAGTGGCACACCCCTGGAACCCCCTGGGGGTTCCATACATTTGGACTCGATTGGAGCACTCTAAATGGGTCAAAGTGGGATTTTTTCCGAGACATCAGAATTCGTTTTAGAGGTATGGTTCCTTCGCCAAAGTTTCTTATTTTGATCCCTAGAATACGATTTTCACTGAGCAATGGGCGATTTTTAAATCGACCCGCCCTAGTGTTCATACATGTAATAAGAATACTTTCTCTGCTGAATTTTGTACTTATCGGATATAAAATACGGTTTCTACAAAGCTTACATGTCAAATCGGGTTAAACATATACATATATGGGGGCTATATCTAAACCTGAACGGATTTTCTCCGAATTTGGTAGTGTTCATTCGTGTAATAAGAAAGGTTTCTATGCCGAATTTCGTACTGATCGGATATAAAATACGGTTTCTACAGCGCTTACATGTCAAATCGGGGGTAACATATATATGGGAGCTATATATAAATCTGAACGGATTTTGACCAATTTCAACAGGGATCGTCCCTGGGTCAAAAAAGAGCACTGTGCTAAATTTCATCACAATCGGACCATAAATACGACCTGCACTTTGATTACAAGAATACATGGACAGACAGACAGACGGACATAGCTAAATCGACTCAAAAAACCTAATACCCTGTACCACAGGGATCTATTATGTCCCATCTTAGTGTCTATGAGAGTACCATCGTTCTACCTTCATAAACAGCTTAACAATTCACAATTTCAACGAGAGAAAAAAGCAAAAGCAAGGAAAACACAACCACGTAGATTTCCACAAAAAAAAATTGAAACAAAAAATAACCAAAATTGTTTGTTAGAAAAATACACGAAAACAAATAAGCGAATAATTTCGTTGTTATTTTTCTTCTATGTTTTTGGCTGTTGTTGTGGCTATTGAAATGGCTATGGCTGTGACTATGACGGTTTCTGTGTCTGTTGTGGACATGGATGTGAATGTGGATATTGGCCATTGTTATTGTTTGAATTGGTAGCGAATTAGTGGGTCGTCGTACTTTGTTTAATTTAGTTCCCCGAAAAAGATAAATAAACAATTCGGTTTAGTTCTGTTCAGTACAGTTCAGTTCAGTCGAGGCAAAAGAACTGAAAGCCGAAAAAGAAAGAAACGCCACGTAAAACGTAAAAACGCAAAGTGTATCGGATGCACACTTGAATAAATAAAATATAAATTATTGTACGTGCCGTGGCAGCTGTTAGTTGTGCCTGGCAGTCGGTCTCGGTGGCCACTGGTCTTTGATGGACGGACGGACCAAATAGACGCGCAGTGTAGTACGCTACCCGCTGGACTGGACTCGGACGTTTGTTGCCACAGTTGTGCCTGTTCAATGCGGAGACTCAGTCAATGTTGATTTTTGTTTAAACTTCCCCTGACCCCGAAGTCATTCAATGAATGCATAAGTTCCCCACAAATAATGATGTATTGGCGCTATGAAAATAATCTAGTCCCTGCGGGGGTGGAGGAGGAAATTGTTAACCAATTTCTAGCGAAATTACCGGATATAAAGAGAAGGGGTACTTAATTTAGTAAAATAAAAATGTAAAGCAGAAAAAGTTCCACTTTGACCAAAACAAATTAGCAAATCAAGCATTAATATTCTGCTTGCTGTCGTGTCGAAAACAAAACGTGGTGGAAATTTTTATGGGTTGTAAATATTGAGTCCTTATGAATGTAAACCCCACTGATCCAATGTCACGATAATAAAAAGTGTTGTATTGACACACGTGTTTTCAGTTTTATTCAAATGATTTTCCACAAGAGCTCTTAATTCGGTTGGAAATCATCATTAAGTAGAAAGGTATACTTCTTCATAATGAAATTAAATATTTTCTGCAATTATTGATATTTACAAGAATGTTGAGTTCTTTAAACATTGTTCAAAGACATAAGCAAAGAACAAATTCATTACACGGCAACGAAACTTTAATATGCTCCGAATAATACTTGGATTTAAGTGAAACTTTGTATAACGGTTACGTGAAGTGGTGTAAAAAACTAACACAAATTATTTTGAAAAAATATCAAAAAGATGTTATGAAGAATACAATTCGTATTGGGTAATTCCAAAGTAAATTAATGAAAACACACATTTCAAAAATGACCCCTTTTGATTTTAATAAAATTTGGCACAGTGATTATACAAATGTGTATGAGTTTTATGGCGTTTTTACTTTTTCAAAATTCATTAAAGTTTTTGTGGTACAGAGCTCCAAAGTTACTATCTCAAGGATTTTTCTCAAAATTACATATATATGAGGGGCTACATCTAAATCTGAACGGATTTTCTTTGAATTTGGTAGTGTTCACGTTATAAGAAAACTCTCTCTGCCGAATTTCAAAAAGATCGGGTGTAAAATACGGTTTCTACAGCGCTTACATGTCAAATCGGGTGTAACATATGAACCGATTTTCCTCGAATTTGCCAGTGTTCATTCATTTAAGAGAAGAACTCTCTCTGCAAGATTTCGTACTGATCTGATATAAAATACAGTTTCTACAGCGCTCACATCTCAAATCAGAGGTACATATGTATGGGAGCTATATGTAAACATATGATCCCTATTTAATTTTAACCAAATTCAATAGAGATCGTCCTTGGGCCTAAAGAAATATATGTGCAACGTATCGTTGAGATCGGACTATAATTGCGACCTCTACTTTGATTACACTATGCAACAACATTTTTGTCCAAGGGATGCGGATAACAGTTTCTGGTGCAATTAGGTGTCACAAACACGAAAAAATATTAAAAAACCAGTAAGGAAAGGCTAAAGTCGGGCGGTGCCGACTATATAATACCATACACCACTCTCGTAATATTGAATAATTCTGATATATAAATTTTGTAATTCATGTATAAATTGTTTACATAAATTTACTTTTGGGACATTTTATACTTAAATAATACCCTGTACCACAGTGTGGTGTAGGGTATAAAAACGATTGGATCTAAAGAGCCAAATCGGATGAAACATATATATGGGAGCTATAGCTAAATTTACTTTTGGGACATTTTATACTTAAATAATACCCTGTTCCACAGTGTGGTGTAGGGTATAAAAACGATTGGATCTAAAAAGCCAAATCGGATGAAACATATATATGGGAGCTATAGCTAAATCTTAAATGATTTTCTTCAAATTCGGTAGTGTTGGTTCATGGATCAAGAAACTCTACCATTCTAAATTTCAAAATTATTGGATGTAAAATACAGCTTCTACAGGACTAAAGAGCAAAATCGGACGAAACATATATATGGGAGCTATAGCTAAATCTTAACCGATTTTCTTCAAATTCGGCAATGTTGGTTCATGGATCAAGAAACTCTACCATTCTAAATTTCAAAGCGATCGGATGTAAAATACAGCTTCTATAGAACTAAAGGGCCAAATCGGACGAAACATATATGGAAGCTATAGCTAAATCTTAACCGATTTTATATCTAAATCTGAACCGATTTAAACCAAATTCAATAGCGATCTTAACAGCCGCGAAATACTCCAAACTGCAAAATTTCAGAACGATCGGAGTGAAATTGCGACCTGAAGTCGGCGAACAACTTTACATGGACAGACATACGGACGGACGGACGGACGGACGGACAGACATCGTTAAATCGACTCAGCTAGTGATTCTGAGTCGATCGGTATACTTTAAGGTGGGTCTAGCTGTGTTATTTTCAGGTGTTACAACATCTGCCGTGAAACAAACTTATAATACCCTGTACCACAGTGTGGTGTAGGGTATACAAATTTTATGGTATTTTTTTTTTTTTTAATTCCATCTTTCATGGAAAATACATTCAGTTCTTGCTTCGGCAGACCATATACTAAAATTGGAACGATACAGAGAAGATCCATAATTTTTCAAGTATAAACCTGATTGAGCCGGGTTATGCCTCAAATTAAAGGGAATTATGAGGGCTACATATGCTGCAAGTATCGCTTTCAAGTAGAATCTTTGGTTTAGTAACAGTCGTCAAAAATATGAGAAAAAAATGATTTTTTAAAAAAAACACACACTTTTTCCTGGTACAAAAAAAAAACCATAAAAAATAGAAAAAAATCGAAAAAATTATTTTATCACATTTTTAAAAAGCCAGCATGTTAACGAAGAAAACAATGTCTATTTGAAAAATCTATGGATAGATGTAAAAGGTATGAGCCATTTTTCATATTGTTTCCTTTTTAAATTATGTTTTTGCTTATATTGAATTCGCCATATGTGAGAGAGACATTGCACTTGCATTTTATTTTATGAGGATTGATATCAGACATTATAAAATTGTAGAGAGGTTTAATGGTACGTAACCCTCCATAAAACATGATATGCAATGTGAGAGCTATATTGGAATAGATCCGCTCAGATAGAGGGTCATTCAACAACATTTGTGGTTTTTTTATTTATGAAGTTTCCATTCGTTTACGCCTTTTAGGGGCATGGACATCTCAGTCTTATATACAGGAAGTAAAATTATATGTACGCAATACAAAGTAGTACGAGGCTGTCTTGAATATATTGGCTGTCTACTTTCGAAGCAAACTATATGCCAGCTACACGTACAGCACCTTATGAACCTTAAAACCGGAATTTATGAATGAAATTTCTTATTAATAAACTAGTGCAATTCAGCGCCTTAAAGAGATATGCCGATTTTCTGAAAAATATTTCAAAGTTATATTTCGAAGTATGAGTAAAAGGCAAAGGCAATCTGCGGAAAATATATAACTAAAAAAATCGACGTGCGTTTAGTAAAATAATGGAAGAAATATATGTGTAATATTTTGGTATACGAGTTAAAAATATGAACGAACCGTGGACACCTAGTATTTTGTGTAATTCGTGCCATGTAAATCTTACTCGATGGACTAGTGCAAGAATGCGGTAAGTACTTTAAAATTAATGTATTATAATGTTTTGTGGAATAAAACGTTTTAATTTGGAATGCTAATGATTTCGAGACAACCATTCATTCACGATACGGACTTCTATTTTTGTCTAAGTTAATAGATTGGAGTAGGAAGTGTCCAAGTATAGCTGACAGCCTAATAACGGCAACATCATCAAGTTCAACTGAGTACTCAACTCTGAGCAATTCAAGTTTGAGTCAGAAGTAATCGCTTTTAACTCAGTTTCAACTCATTGATCTAGTGAGAGATTTGGAACTGATCAAAGATAAGGCAGAACTACTTGCATCTGGGATGAAACAGTACAATATTTTGGCCCCAGATATTAACATATCATATTATAGAGTCCGCGATATTGTACAAAGAATTTTGTACAACTGCGGATAAATGATGCTTTTCCCAGGACATTCCCGGATTGTTCGAGAAACTTAATCAAACATACAATTCAAAGGAATGGCGGTTACTTGTTGACAGCAAGTTTAAAGAAAGTTTGAAAGCTGTACTTTTACACAACGGAAATCAGAAACCGTCATGCTGTCAACACTAAGGAATCATACGAAACAATGGCTAAATTGATAAAATACATACATGATGGAGGGTATATAAGATTCGGCATGGCCGAACTTAATCCCTCTAACGGTCCCTTCCAATTACTCTTCATAAAGCCCTAGAACTTCATAAAGGCATGGCCGAACTTAATCCGTCTAACGGTCCCTTCCAATTACTCTTCATAAAGCCCTAGATAACGCGTTTGAAAAATGCAAGCGACTTTAGTATGGCCTTACTGGCTTCATCTCGATTAAATTATGAAAAATACTTATCATTTGATATCTCAGTGTTAAGTGTGATTCAAAAATTTAAGGTAAGAGTATATCAAACTCCTTTGAGAGACAATAAACTACAGTTTCTTACCGAAATTTAGGTTTGTCAATACATCATATATTAAAAAAAATATATGTTTTTATTAACATACTCGTATAATTCGACGACTAAAAGAAAAAAGCAAAAGTAGCTATCTTGTCAACCTTATTCAAATTTTTCTCAGGGCAAAATGTCTAAAAAAATCGCATTAAATTAAAAATGTCAAACATAGATCTTTTTGCATTAAGTCAAAATACCTCCCTTAACCCCGGAAATGCTAAATGAATCCTCCGGCCAACATTAGACCCAAAATAAATGTAAAGAAGCAGAGATAACAAATAAAACCCTAATCGTCTGGAAAATTATGCACACCCGTTGTCCTCCTCATCGTCGTCGTCGTCACCATCGTAGAGGGATATATTTGCGTTTTAAAGATTTTCTTCTTTCATTTGCCGGTTTTCGCTTCACTTTAACTAAACGACTCGAATAGAAATGGAAATTTAGTTTGAAATTCAAATGGGGAAAATTCTGTATACAAATCAACATACATAAATGAAAGTGCGAGCCTAAAAGGCAGAGAGGGGCGGAGGAGGGTGGTGTGTGAAGGGTATTATGCCAATGTTTTGTGGCCCACACCTCTGCGACGCTCGTCCGTTCTTGCCATTATTTAGCCTCCGGGCCAGTTCGGTCCGTTCCATGTTTTTGGTACAAATTTCATTTGTAGATAATTTTATAGTTTGCCGTTTTTATTATTGTTTGGAACCTCTGGAGTCTAATAAAAAATAATAGAATTAAAGAAAACAACGTAATAAAATTTATTTGGACGAACACGAATACCAATGCGAATACTTTGCCACTGCCAATAACAATGAATATTTCCCCTATTTATTGGCAGTCGCCGCAGCAGCAGCAGAAATACAAAACAACATTCGTTTACAGATACATCGACGAAGCACATTTACCGATATGAATACCGAGAGATACATGTACGAGTATAGTAGGATAGGCATATACAACACACGCACACGAACACCCGCACTTCAAATGGTCTCACATCCCCACACTCTCTCTTTTTCTCACGTATTCGAGTGAATAAAGTTGATTTGATTTCATTTACGTTGTTTTGTTTTGTTTTCTGTTGTTGTTTTTTTTTTCTTCGACTTATTTTCCAACCAAACGATACGGATATTAATCGAGAACTGTTTGACGGTGTTTAGCGCAACCCAGCGAGAAGGAGAGAGAGGGGGAAGGGGGAGCATTTCATTATTTCATATTGTGAGGATACCAGGAAAAAGTGGCTGAAGACTGAAGTCTAAGTTTGTCGTTTAAGTCCGATTTATAAATATTACATTTTTCCCGACAATTCCGTTGTACATAGTTGTAAGCTTACACGTGCAATAAATATAAAAATATACCAGTAAAAATCTAGGAATTTGTGTTTTATGCCATAGAAACTTTTTACATTAGGCTGTACCGATGCTTTCAGTCACAGCTTTTAAAGGTATAGGATATTATTATTATATAATTGGAGAGTTTGAAGTCTGGCGGATCAGACTATAAGGGTTGGCACTCGAAGTTAAAACTCCACGAACAAACGGTTAATGACACTGCGCTATTTTTTTGACATGAGTCAATCTGTGGTATTGTTCTCATAGTCTCTCACGAGCCCTCATCAATGACGGACTTAAAACAGTCTGTTATGCAGACGACGCACGATGGGAAAATTTGCTGACTTTAAAAAATCAGTTTTTTTGGAATGTTGTTTTATTGTGGATAATATTTAATGAATGAGCGCCCCAGTAGGTGAGTTGGTAGCGAGCTCGCCTATGAGTTTTGGGGGTCGTGGGTTCGATTCCCACCAGAGGCTCTGGTCTGTCGCAACAAAAATTAACAAGCAACATGGTCTTTGTCACCCTGCTTCTCCCTGAACCTTAAAATTAGAATATAAATTTACTTCACGGAGGAAAATCGTCATTTTTGATATGTTTGAAACGAAAGAAAATATACTTGGAAACGATTTTTTAAATATTATATATTTGTTAACAAATAAATTTTATTTGAAAATCAAGAAATTTTGTTTGGAACGCATATATTAATATATTACAACATAATTTATTTGCAAACTGAATTTCACAAATAAAATATGTGCTTACACACAAACAAAGTTATTGTTTTGAGAAGATTTCCAAATATGTTTTATTTAAAAAGATTTTTAAAACATTACTGACTTATCCGAATTTTAGTTAGTTTTTCCTAGTTTTCGTCTTAAACTTTATAGCTAAAAATGTCCTTTTTTATAAATATTCCTATTCATCACTTTTTGTCAATCCATCAATGTCGTTTATATTTACGAAAGATTGTTCGATTTAAGTTTTGATTAAATTTTACAAACATATAAAATTTATAAAAAAATTGCTCTTTGAAAATCTGAAAAACAGAAAACTTGTCTTTAAGTTAAGGCATTTAATACATTAACAAAATAAATACTTACAAATGAATCCTTGTATCGGAAATACTAGTTCCAAATAAAAAATTTTTGAATGGGAGCATATTTTTGTTTAGAACAATATCCTCACAAACATATAATATTTGTGTGTGTAAAATATTATATATTTGGAGTGTACCCTAAACATATGTTTATTTCAAGCCGAATATGTTTGGGACAATATACTACAGAAGCGATTTTTTTTCAGCGTGTTTGTATTGTAATTCATATAAATAAATAAATAAACATTTAATGAAAATATCTTCAAATTTTATGAAAATATCTCTAGGTGATTCCGAGTTATGACCATTCAAAGTTTGTATTTTTTTACTAATAAATGCAAATAAAATTGCGATGATAAAATGCATATATTAAAATGCTTGTAGAATTCGCGTTTGTTGGTGAAATGCGACCGGACTTGTAACATATAATAAGGTTATATTCATGTTAATTTTTGTGTATAAGACTTATTTTTAGCGTCTTTATATGAAGAGATATTTCAAAGCACAAATACGGTTTTATTTTGTATTTCAGAAAAAATTGTCCACAGTAAATGGAATACCACTTTTTTGGATCACGTGGGATCACTACCATATGACATAGAGAAGAGAGGTGACTTAGTGGTGAATCCAACATTACCTAGTTTATCTGCGAGTTTTTGCGATTATGGCAGATTTTTGTACTTTAAATATGTCCTTTTTTACTTTAAATATAGAAAAAATGTGAAAATCTATCTATGAACCGATTTTCCCGAAACATATGGACAGATTTTCTTGGTCAAAAAAAATAACTTTTACGAAATTTCGACAAAATCGGATAATAAATACGACCGGAAGATGACCGGCTACAAGTTTGTTTCCTATTAATATTATTAGGATTATATGTGTAATTTACTTCTTCTACAAAAACTATAAAAAGTTAAACGCTTCTGCAGTTTATGTATATTAGGGTGGACCGATTATTTTCTGTTTTCAATTTAACCTTTCTTCTATTACGAGTCGACGACCCATTGTGTGAGCGCATTAGTGCAACACTTCAGCTTTCAAAAATATTGCAGACTACGATTTTATCCTATTAATGTTGTTTTGGTTTCAATTTCAAAACCAGTAAGGAAAGGCTAAAGTCGGGCGGGGCCGACTATATAATACCCTACACCACTCTAGTAATATTGAATAACTCTGATATATAAATTTTGTAATTCATGTATAAATTGTTTACATAAATTTACTTTTGGGACATTTTATACTTAAATAATACCCTGTACCACAGTGTGGTGTAGGTTATAAAAACGATCGGATGAAACATATATATGGGAGCTATAGTTAAATCTTTACCGATTTTCTTCAAATTCGGCAATATTGGTTCATGGATCAAGAAACTCTACCATTCTAAAATTCAAAACGATTGGATGTAAAATATAGCTTCTATAGATCTAAAGGGCCAAATCGGACGAAACATATATATGGGAGCTATAGCTAAATCTTAACCGATTTTCTTCAAATTCGGCAATGTTGGTTCATGGATCAAGAAACTCTACCATTCTAAATTTCAAAACGATCGGATGTAAAATACAGCTTCTATAGGACTAAAGGGCCAAATCGGACGAAAGATATATATGGGAGCTATATCTAAATCTGAACCGATTTCAACCAAATTCAATAGCGATCTTAACAGCCGCGAAATACTCTAAACTGCAAAATTTCAGAACGATCGGAGTGAAATTGCGAGCTGTAGTCGACGAACAACTTTACATGGACAGACGGACGGACGGACGGACATCGTTAAATCGACTCAGCTAGTGATTCTGAGTCGATCGGTATACTTTAAGGTGGGTCTAGCTGTGTTATTTAGGTGTTACAAACATCTGCCGTGAAACGAACTTATAATACCCTGTACCACAGTGTGGTGTAGGGTATAATCAAGATCACTGAAGTTTGTACGATATTCCACGATTTTTACACTAATTTCCGCTAAAGTCGCTTTTGTAGCCGCACTGTGCGATACATGGTAACAGTAAAATAAAATCTGGGTACACCTCCCTCTTCTCCAAATAATTCTCTTGTATACGGTCCAAACTGTAGGACTCTATCTCTAACGGTATAGTCATGAGATAGAAAATACTGCTATGCGCGCGTATTTACCCCTTTTTTCCCATTGTGCGACGTTATAATACTTTTAAGGGGCATACAGCCAAACCTATTATGCAGAAGAACTGAGGAGGCACTTAACATAGCTTATAACTGGGCACAATCAAGGGGATTTAATGTTAACCCAGACAAAACAAAGGAAACCGAAGATCCCAAGTTTTACCCGGCCTCGATTCCTGAATCAGGCAATAGCTATAACTAAAAAGGTAAAATACTTGGGCGTAATCTTGGATCAGAAACTGTACTGGAAAGATCATCTTGAAGAAAGAGTTACAAAGGCCCACAGATGTTGGTCGTTGTGCAGAAGAGCTATAGGTTCAAAATCGCATAGGACTAGCAGAAAATGACAGGGCATCCAGGGAAAACATCGAAACGATGGAACATTTTCAGTGTCACTGCCCCGCTTTCACACATGCAAGATCCCAATATTTCGGGTCCGACATTAGAGGATATGACTGGATGATACTGAGAAAATTCTTGTCTAGTACCAATTATCTGAAACTCGAGAGGTATAAAAAGATCATAAATAAAGAGCGCACAACAGGCCGAACCACTGGCTTAAGTGTATGTCCACAGACATGAGACGTTTAAACGTCTCCTCTCTTCAACCTAACCTAAGCATTTGGCTGGAAAATTGCAATCAACTACTGCTATCGGACAATTGTGTATCGGACCATTACACATTACAATGAAAGAGTTCTGAGCCACGGCCCACTTGCAAGATCCTGAATGCTCTATTCATAATATGTCTAATACACAACATTGGTTCAAAGCCACAAAAAAAAATTTATTCGGTGCCTAGGATTTTAGAACTGATCTCCGTTTTTCTCTACCAGCTCTACTTTTTTAGATCTGCGCTTTTATGTTTATTTTATGCGTTATTAGAGTTTCCCCTGGAACGTTTGACATTTTTAACACTTCTATTGGAAGGTTTAAACCTTTTTTGGATAACTTTACTTAGAACGTTTTGTCATTTGAGCGCGAATTATTTTGGAAGGTACCATTAGTATGTGAACCATATTTTTTGAAGTATAAGCTCGATAAAGCCGAGATGTCATTTAATTTAAAGGAGGGTTAAAAATGCTAAAAACGTCACTGTCAAGTAGAAACTAAAGTTTAGTAATTGTCATTAAAACAATTAGAAAAAATCGTGTATTTTTCAAAAACAAACCATTAAAAATAGAAAAAAAATTGCAAAAAATATGTTTGTTCATTTTTTTAAAGCTAACATCCTAAGAAGAAAACATTGCCTATTTGAAAAAAATCTAAGGATAAATGTATGAATTATGATTGTAAAAATATGAAAATTCAAAAAATTGATGTTTCATATTTTTTATTTTTGCAATTTTGTTTGGGAGGTACCAAAAGGTTGACACACCCCTAACGCCAATTTTTTAATATACTATGGGTACTATAAAAACATTACACTGTACAAAGTATTTGTATGGACTGTAATCACAGTTATAAGCCCATTACTTTTTGTGCAAAATGGTCCATTTGTGTGCGAGGTACCAAAAGAGGGGTGGCAAGTTCGCCCATTTTTTACGGGACTGCATGTACTATAAGGGCATCACACTCCACAAAATTGCAAGTTTTTGTATGGTAAGCAATCCATGTTAGAAGCCGTTACATTTTTGTTCAAAATGGTACATTTGTATGGGAGGTATCAAAAGGAGCGTGGTAATAACTGTAATTTTGCACGGACTGGAATCAAAGTTATAAGCCATTAACATTTTCTGCAAAATGACAATTTTTCTTAAGATGATAGCGATTAATAAACTAATGCTATGTCTGGAATTGAAAGGTTCTGGGTAGAAGTATATAAGTTATGGGATAATCAATAATTCACTAAATTGGAGGTACTCGAAACATAGTCCATCATTTTTCTTTAGTCTGAGATTGAAAATAAATACTGACACATGCCAAATTTTAAGTCAATCGGTTAATCCTGGCGAAAGTTATCGTGCGCACCAACCAGACAAGCTGAGTAAAGTCTGATCGGTGAATAACTTAAATAGTTGTATCTAATTTAGGAGGTTAACAACACTCATAGAATATTCGGTTAAGTAGCGTAGAATTTAAAATACCTTCGGCATTGTGCTTTGATCATTATTGGGGGTGGGATGTATGCTAAAATATATATATATATATACAAAGGCCCATCCGATTTAACTTCCTGGCCCCAATGGAAAAATAATTCCTATGAATTGGGCTGAAAAAATAATTATTTCGAAAAATGACCTCCTACCCAGCAAAATGTTGGTAAGTCCCTGTCATTATTCCCTGCATTACCAAATAATGGCATCTCATTATTCGCTGCTTTACTTTCGGCTTATTAACAATGACTTACATTAGTAACACTATGCAACAAATGAACACTTTTTGAAAAATACACGGACTTGACAGTATAGGTTCGATTCTACTATCAAAGGGTAGTATAACCCTATACTCGGTTTGGCGAAATTGTTGACCAATTTTTTTTATGGGCCTCCAAAGTTTCTGAAAATCAGTGGGACCCTCGAAAAAGGTGTCATCAGCTTTTGTCCTACAACTAATTCACACTTGGTGATACCTCTTAACTATATTTTGCAATAATGTAGTTAAGAATATGCTGAAAAAGGTTCTTAAAATTTTTTGCGAAAAAAATTTTTTTCGGTAAATTTTTTGAAAAAGTAAGAGAAAAATATATTTTTTGTCACTTTTTTCAACATAACATCCAGGGACTCGTAATTTTTCAATAACAATGGTTGACCTTTGACCTTTTTTTGGTGTTTGTGTTATGTTTTGAGCTTTGGTGTGTTCTGACACATATAGTGAAATTTTATGGCCAAGATTTTTGTAGAACATTTCTTCCCCGCCCTCCTCATTTTAAGGGGTGTTTTTTACGTTTTGTTAAAATGGGGCAAAAAATTACAGTTATGTGGGGGAGCTAGAGGGTTAATATGTTCCACAAAAATATTGGCCTTAATATTTTCTATAAATTTGCTGAACATACCCTATACCAAAAAAATATGTTTTTGTTACATAATAGTGAAATACTAACATTTCTGGGGTACAATGTGGTTTTTTGAGCTATTTAGGGTGCCCAGACACGTTCAGATTGTATTGATATGTTCACAAAAGTTGTTCAGATTTACGTCGGCTACAATTTTGCCAACCATTGTTATTGAAAAATTACGAGTCCCTAGAAGTTATGCTGAAAAAAGTGAAAAAAAATATATTTTTCCTTTACTTTTTCAAAAAAATTACCGGAAAAATTGTTTTTTCACATTTCTTAGCTACATTATTGCCAAATATAGTTAAGCGGTATCACCAAGTCTGAATTAGTTGTTGGACAAAAGCTGATGACACCTTTTTTGAGGGAGCCACTGATTTTCAGAAACTTTGAAGGCCCATAAAAAAAAATTGGTCACCAATTTTGCCAAACCGAGTTAGGGTTATACAACCCTTTGATAGTAGAATCGAACCTATACTGTCAAGTCCGTGTATTTTTTTCACTGTTGCACAGTGTAATAACAGAAATAAGTGATTTTAAGTGGGGGGTATATTCATTTTATCACTCCGTTTGTAACACCTCTAAATATTGATAAGACCCCATAAAGTAAATGGTCCGCCTTGGGATGTCAGTTGGCTTCAACTCCTGAACCAATTGGACTTTGTATGGCGTCATACCAGGGTCTTTATGCAAAATTCGTCTCAATGATGTCTCCGAAATGTTGAATTGTTGAGAACGACGGTGAATTGATGTTGATGGCGCTTCACGCACACTTTCTGCCACAGCAGCAATATTCTCGGGTGTACCCACTGTTTTTGGCTTTTCACGCTTTGGTTTATCGATGAGGATGCCAGTTTCTTTCACTTTTTTCGTTCAGCGGAAGGATAAAACTAATTATCTGTCAAATCAGACATGAGCTAAGTGTTACCATTCACGAAATAAGCACTAGTTGAAAAAAAAAACGTTTGATGGCGGACCCTTTATATACATTTTTAATCGTCGTAAAATACTAAGACGATTTAGCCATGGCCGTCCCTTCATCTGTTGTAATCACGCTACAGTTCTTAATAATGGAGCTAGGTTGATCAAATTTTGTAAAAAAATGTATAGTTACATGTTTTGATATAGCTATAGAGTTTGCTCTAAAATACAGATTTTGAGCCATAGATACAAATTTTGAGCCATAGATACCTATATTGCAGAAACTTTGCAGTTTGTGTTCTATTTTGACAATAATTCATCACAACAAATCGGTTCATATTTTGTTATAGTCACCCTATGGAGGTCGCTCCAAAATATACGTATTTAAGCCATAAATACCACATTTTCTAAGCATTTTAACGAAATTTTTGCAATTTGTATTTAACTAAGACAAGAATTTATCGCAGTAAAAAATTTTTAAATCAGTTCTTATTTTGTTATAGTCTACCTATAAATGTCGCTCCCAGAAGGCTTATTTAAGCCAAACATTTCCACCACATTTCTCAACAAAATATATACAAATCACAATTTATATAGTCCCAGTGTAGATGTAGCTCTCAAACATGATATTATAAGCCATAAATATCACATTTTCAGGTTTTCTAAAGAATTTGCGCCCTAAAATGTTGCTAAAAATTGCAGCGTTCGTTTTTTTAATAATAATTTACTTCAACATAAACGATTGGTTCATGATTTGCTTCATATCCAACGATTTTTCCAGTAATAAAATTGAATGCAACCCATGGTGGAGGGTATATAAGATTCGACATGGCCTAACATAACGTTTTACTTGTTTTTCTTTTGTCTGCCCGGCTGAAACTCACGATAAGTCTCGACAGGAGTAACAAATTAACTTCCAAATTGGTAGATGTTTATATTTTTCATACTTTAAGCTAAAATGGAAGATGCACCATGTTGCTCCCCTCCTTCAGTTGCCTTCCCCACAAAAGGACATATAGAACATTTAGTGATCTATTGTTTCTTTAATAAATTGCTATACTACTTATCACAATCGTCCGCAATTCCACACGTAGTTCTAGTCCATTAGGTGCTATCCCCTTGAGAAAAATGGGCGAAGTTGCACGTTTTTTTTTTGTTCCTTCCACACAAATGTAATGTCTTTATAGTAACTATAGTCCTGCGAAAACCTAATGTAAACGATGTAAATATTAGGGCAGCGAAAAATTCTCGTATTACTATTACAGAAGTTTCTGAGGATGTCGACTATATTTTGACCAAAATAACTTGCCCATGAGCATCGCTCGGTAGAATTCATTCCTTTGTTTTCTCGATGGACGCATAACTACCCAAGTCAAGTTCAAATTCAAGTCAAAACCCCCTTTAATGGTATCGTTATTGCTTCGACCACTGGTACGTATGAACATTAATTATACTTATAGTTAATGCTATGTATACGACACAGTGGCAGTATAGACAATATTGCTGCGAGAACGGGCAAAATATTGTTATACCCTACACCACACTGTGGTACAGGGTATTATAAGTTTGTTTCACGGCAGATGTTTGAAACACCTGAAAATAACACAGCTAGACCCACCTTAAAGTATACCGATCGACTCAGAATCACTAGCTGAGTATATTTAATGTAAAGATGAGTATGTAAAGATCCCTATTGAATTTGGTTGAAATCGGTTCAGATTTAGATATAGCTCCCATATATATCTTTCGTCCGATTTGGCCCTTTAGTCCTATAGAAGCTGTATTTTATATCCAATCGTTTTGAAATTTAGAATGGTAGAGTTTCTTGATCCATGAACCAAACATTGCCGAATTTGAAGAAAATTCGGTTAAGATTTAGCTATAGCTCCCATATATATGTTTCATCCGATTTGGTTCTTTAGTCCTGTAGAAGCTGTATTTTACATTCAATCGTTTTTATACCCTACACCACACTGTGTTCCAACTTAATACGGCACTTTTATTATACCCTATACCACACTGTGGTACAGCATTATTATTTTAGTATAAAATGTCCCAAAAGTAAATTTATGTAAACAATTTATACATGAATTACAAAATTTATATTTCAGAGTTATTCAATATTATGAGAGTGGTGTAGGGTATTATATAGTCGGCCCCGCCCGACTTTAGCCTTTCCTTACTGGGTTTAACTGGAATTTGGCTGCTTTTTAGTGCAAAGTTTTCGACTTTGGTGTGTTCTGACATACATACTAAATTTCCATGACCAACATTTTTGTACAACATTTCATCTCCGCCTAATTTTTTGGGGTGTTAATAAACAAAAATGTTCCTAAATGTTCCTATGTTGCAATCAAATCGGACAAGTCGTTTCAGAGTTGTGATAAATTATTAACATTTAATTGCAATCAATTTAAATTGCATTTAATAACTTTAATTAAATAACTTTATTTTTAATAACTGGTATTAAAGATATAAGCTGTTAACTTTTGGTGCAAAATGGTCCATTGGTATGGGAGGTACCAAAAGGGGCGTTGAAATAATGCCTATTTTTTAGAATGTCCTAAAACGGCTTTCCGTCTTAGGCTTAGGGTCTTATGCGTGTCACACTTTTGGCCCGCAGCAAACGATATACCCTCGTATAACTAAAGTAAGACAAATTAATCCCCTCACCTTGAGTCTCAAAAATATATTAGTAAATTTATTTATTTTTTGTTTTGTTTAAATTATTATTAATTTAAATTGCATTTAATAACTTTAAAATATGTAATGATATAAAAGTTAAAAGCTGTTTACTTTTGGTACAAAATGGTCCATTTGTGTGAGAGATACCAAAAGGGGCGTCCCAATAACGGTTACTTTTCTCTGGACTCTAGGTACTATAAAAGCATTACACTGTACAAAATTTCAAGTATTTATATGGTATTTACTGGTATTAAAGTCATAAGCTGTTAACTGTTGGTGTGAAATGGTCCTTTTGTGTGTGAGGTACCAAAAGGGGCGTGGTAACTTCGCCCATTTTTCTCGAGGTAATAGTGACTAATAAACTAATACTATGTGTAGAATTTCAGAGGATTAAAATAAGTAGTATAGAAGTTATTAAATAATCAATATTTTACTAAATGTTAACTCTTTCTGGGGGAGGTACTAGAACTTAGCCGGAGATAGAAGAAAATATTACCACATACCAAATTTGAAGACAATCGGTTACACCTTTCGAGAGTTATCGTACGCACCAGCCAGCAGACAGACAGACGGACGGACGGACATTGCTCATTCGACTTAAAGTTACCCAAAACGGATATCCGCCGGACATACCTAGGGTCTTAGGCCATTTCCTCGATGTGTTACACTTTTGGTTCGTAGCAAATGATACATACCCTCCTCTCTAAGGTGAGGGGATAAAAATATGGCAAAGGTAGGAAGTAGTAGTGCAGTACTCGTAATTTTGAAGTTATGATGGACACTGGCTTTGAAAACGGGGGTGGGGGTAAATGGTTTCAAGTTTTTCTTACCATGTATGAGGGGCGGTTTCTGAAACATATGTATCTTCGATAGATTGCTCCGATTCATCTCAAATTTTTACACAATATTCTTGAAAGGTTCTGCATTAAGAAAATTGAATGAAAATCAGAAAATGACAAGGTTTACCAAGATGACACCCTCATAAACTTTTAAACTAAAGCGTCATAAAAACATCGGAAACTACAAGATTATTATATATATATTATCGTAATGTCTGATCGGTCATGTATAAAATGAGATCATTCCTAAGAAAAGAAGTTAAAATACATACTTCACATAATTGTGACGCTATCACAAAAATTGTAATATCGTCTACATTAATCAATGCATTTTAGGATGCCAGATATTCGAAAATAAAATAAGTTTGTAGACCTTTTCCATTTTTTATGCATTTTTTTCGAATCAACAGAAAATAGTAAACAATCATTTATTTGTCCACTGATCCTAAACCTCTATTTTAGCTTATACCTGAAAATCCTAATATTGGTTGCCAATACCCAGTTTGTCCAAAAAAGAACCTTCTGATACACGTTTTGGAAAAACAAAATTTTGTATTATTTTTAAAGTCGTTTTCTTTCGATATTTTTAAAAACAAACATTTTTATTTTCTTTCAATAAGTTAGCCAAAAAGAAAAAATAATTTCCTCACAAAATTTGGTGTGAAAGATGAATTTTTACACTTTTTATCGGTTCATACTTCGATTTGGACTACATTTATGAAAATGTTGTGAAGCCTCGTCGTCTACGTAATGCAATTTAAAACAAACTAATAACACTGTGCAGCAGTGAAAAAATTACACGGACTTGACAGTATAGCTTCGAGTCTAGTACCAAATGGTATTATAACCCTATACTCAGTTTGGCGAAATTGGTGACCAATTTTTTGTATGGGTATCCAAAGTTTCTGAATATATATATTAGGGCGGGTCGATTTAAAAATCGCCCATTGCTCAGTGAAAATCGTATTCTAGGGATCAAAATAAGAAACTTTGCCGAAGGAACCATACCTCTAAAACGAATTCTGATGTCCCGGAAAAAAATCCCACTTTGACCCATTTAGAGTGCTCCAATCGAATCCAAATGTATGGAACCCCCAGGGGGTTGCAGGGGGTGTGCCGCTGGCATGTGTGGGTCGGGCCTCCAAAGTTAGTGGGGGTCGGTCATACATTTGGACTCGATTGGAGCACTCTAAATGGGTCAAAGTGGGATTTTTTTCCGGGATTTTTCAAAATTTGCCCCTACCCAAAAGTTCGACCCAAATTCCGGGACATCAGAATTCGTTTTAGAGGTATGGTTCCTTCGGCAAAGTTTCTTATTTTGATCCCTAGAATACGATTTTCACTGAGCAATGGCGACTTTTTTTGCCTCCCCACAAATCGACCCGGCCTAATATATATATATAGTGGGCCCTTTAAAAAAGGTGTAATCAGCTTTTGTCCAACAACAAATTCAAACTTGTTGATACCGCTTAACTATATTTGGCAATAATGTAGGTACACGCTGACAAAAAATCGCTTCTGTAGTATATTGTCCCAAACAAATTCGGCTTGAAACATATATATGTTTAGGGTACACTCTAAACATATAATATTTGGTACACACAGGTTATATATTTGGGAAGATGTTGTTCTAAACAAATCTTTGTTTACTCCCAATTTGTTTTTATTTTGGACTATTATTTCCGAAACAAATAAAAAAATTGGATTTAAGTATTCTGAAAATACATAAATTGTGTTATATAATTCAAAATATATTTTTTTAGAAATTTATAATGTTCGTAAAAATAATAATTGAAATCCTATAATCTTGGATCAAAATAAATTTTTCCGTGGATTGACAACTAATGATGGCTTCAAATGCTTAGAAGTTTGAAATGATTGATTTGAAACAGAAGTCAATGCTGCATATGGTATAATAACTGGGAGGCACAATTGGGAACCACGAAAACAATTAAAAATTAAGTCCGAAAAAGTCATTTGAAAATCGTTTTTAAAAAAAATATATTTGGAGAAATTGCAATAATTTTATTTGTACTCAAACATATACTTTATTTGAGAAATTTAGTTTGCAAACATATTTTGTTGCAATATATTAATATGTGCGTTCCAAATATATTTTATTGATTTTCAAATAAAATTTATTTGCGTAGAAATATATAATATTTAAAAATTTGTGTTCCAAATATATTTTCTTTCGATTCAAACATATCAAAAAAGGCGATTTTTCCCCATGTAAGAATGTGATGTTAAGAAAGTTTCTTAACATTTTATGGGAAAAAAAATTTCCCGCACTTTTTTCTTTTGAAAAAGTGAAGGAAAGAAATTTTGTTTTCGCTTTCTTAAGCATAAATTTTAGGGACTCGTAATTGTTCACTAACCTTATTTGGCAAAATTGTAGCCCAGGTAAATCTGAACAACTTTTGTGAAGACATCAATTCAATCTGAATGTGTCTAGGAACCCTAAATAGCTCAAAAAGACCACATTGTACCTCAAAAATTATAGTATTTCACTATTAATTAACAAAAATATTTTTTTGGTGTAGGGTATGTTCAGCAGCTTTATAGAAGACATTAAGGCCAATTTTTTGTGGAACCTAAAATTTCACTATATGTGTCAGAACAAATCAAAGCCCACTACTTAACACAAACACCAAAAAACGGTAAAATTCCAGTAAAAAACGCTATTAACTAGTATCATTATTGCTTCGAACACCAGGTCGTATGACTAACATTGCTGCACGAACAGACCAAGGGTGGTTTTTTTAATGGAATTTTACCTTTTTTTTGGGTTTGTGTTAAGTTTTGGGCTTTGGTATAGATTGGTATATGGTAAAATTTTATTTATTTTTTTTTTGTGTAGAACATTTCATCCCTGCCCTCCCCATTTAAGGGGTGTTTTTTACGATTTGTTAAAATAGGGCCAAAAATTACGTTTATGTGGGGGAGCTAGACGGCTGGTATGTTCCACAAAAAATATTGACCTTAATATTTTCTATAAAGTTTCTGAACATATCCTACACCAAAAAAAAATATTTTTGTTGCATAATAGTGAAATACTAACATTTTTGAGGTACAATGTAGTCTCTTTGAGCTATTTAGGGTGCCTAGACACGTTCCGATTGTATTGATATGTTCACAAAAGTTGTTCAGATTTACCTTGGCTACTATTTTGCCAAATATTGTTAGTGAAAAATGACGAGTCCCTCAAAGTTATGCTGTAAAAGTGAAAAAAAAATATTTTTTTCCTTTACTTTTTCCAAAAAAGTGCGGGAAAAACATGTTTTCGCTTAAAATTTTAAGAAACTTTGTTCAGCATATTCTAAGCTACATTATTGCCAAATACTCGTATAGATAAGCGGCATCACCACACGGGGCAAAATCGCCTTTTTTGATATGTTTGAATCGAAAGAAAATATATTTGGAACACAAATTTTTAAATGTTTTATTTTTCTGAGTAAATAAATTTTATTTGAAAATCAATAAAATTTACTTGGAAGGCATATATTAATATATTACAACAAAATATATTTGCAAACTAATTTTCTCAAATAAAATATGTATTTATATACCAATAAAATTATTGTTTAGGAATATCTTCAAATATATATAATTTAAGAAAGATTTTCAAAACTTTGATGAATTTTTCTAATTTCATTTTTAATTTTTCCTTCGTTTCGAATTATTTCTCCCAGTCAAAAATACCATTAGCAGCATTGCATTCTGTTTTAGGGACTCATTTTAAATTTCAGCATTTTTTTCAATCCTTCGAGTAAATTAATGTTATCAAAAATTATACGATTTCAATTAAAAATTTCTAAAAAATTATCATTAAATTACTGAAAAACTTAACACAATTAAGGTTCGATATTTTCGGAATACTTAAATTTAAATACATTTTTGTTTCGGAATTAAAATCCCAAATAAAAGGTACTAGGGTGTAAACAAGGATTTGTTTAGAACAACATCTTCCCAAATATATAATTTTTGTGTGTACCAAATATTATATATTTAGAGTGTACCATACATATGCTTCAAGCCGAATATGTTGGGGACAATATACTACAGAAGCGATTTTTTCAGCGTGCAAGTCTGAATTAGTTGTTGGACAAAGCTGATGATACCTTTTTCGAGGGGCCCACTGATTTTAAGAAACCTTGGAGGCGCATAAAAAAAAGTGGTCACCAATTTCGCCAAAGCGGGTTATACCTTCTACTACCCTGTGGTAGTAGAATCGAACCTACGCTGTCAAGTCCGTGTATTTTTCAAAAAGTGTTCATTTGTTGCACAGTGTAATATAACAATAAAGAGTATTTGTCTACACTGAAACTATCGAACATAGTCTGCCAAGAAAGTGTTGATACACACTTTCTTGACTGACTGTATGTATTTACCTATAGTTTTATGATATTCGGAAGAAGAAACCAATTCCAGAATAATAAAGGAATTATCCATAAAAAAAGCGTCATGATTTTCGAAAATAAATTAAAAAAAAAGTTCTTAGTTACCAAAAGAAACATGTTTGCTGCATAAAGTACTAGTAATTAATCTGATATACTCGTACACCAAAATAATCTTCCCTGTTTTATTAAAAAAAGTCTTAATAAAAATTTCTAAGAAATACTTACGCGTTGAGGCTGTTACCGCTTCCTCGACGTCAACCGGAGCTCCTTAGCTGCTTCTTTTGATTTTTGTTTTCAAAACAACAACAGATGCATTAAAAATATATTTGCCAAGTTTGTTGTCTGTTGCTGTTTGTTGTTGTTTTTTGATGATGTTTGTGCTTAGTAGTTGTTCTTGTTGTTGTGGTTACAATTTGATTATTTTTTTTGTATTTGTTTATTTATTTTTGGCGATTTCTTGTTGCACTTTTATTTCTTGTTTTACGTTGCTAAAGTAAAAATCACTGCTAAACGGATAGAGAGAGAGACGGAAGGGGAGAGAAGAAAAAGACATAAAAACAAATTTATTTTTTGGCAACACATAAAACAACAAATTATATCCTTAGGTGGGTGTGTGACGTACATTTGTATAGCTGCTCTGAGTATGTGTATGTGTTGCAGACACAGTCGCAATCTACTAAGGCTGGCACAGATTGAGCTAAAGTTGTTCCTTTGATTTTATTTCGGCTAAGCTTTGGCCAGCCCGGCTGGTGTTCCTGTTCTTGTGCCTTGGCCGTGCCTGCATTCGAAAGATAAACAATATCACAAGCCAGCACACATACACAAACAGCAATTCTCAAGCATACACACACCCCACCAGCGGAAGAGAGAGAGAGCGAGTTAGAAATGTGAGAGAAATGTTGAAATGCGTTATCAGCATAAAACGTAATGGTTAACCCAAACCAAACCCAACTAAACCATCCAAACTGAAATAAATGACAACAACAAGAACCAAAATCTAGGAATGAATAGTCATTGCCTGAGAGCAAAACTTTTTCCTATGAATTTTCACAGAGACTAACCGACAAACGCACATTCTTCCACACCAAATTATTCCCAAATGAACAGTGACTCAAAGCGAGAAAATGTAAATGCAGTGTTGACTGGAATAATGCAGCGAATTCAAAAAAGGGAAATATTTCGTCCGTTTGTTAACCAGACAACCGATTCCGACAAAACTTGGCATGTTTTTAGAAGAGGTATTAGAGAAGATAAGTTTTTAATTTAGATCTCCTATGGTATACAGGGGCGGAGCTACAGGGCCTCACAATTGGTCACCTCGGATGAACAAAATATTTAAGCTCGTGTAACTTTCGTCCTTCTTGTTTGATTCATAAAATCTGGCCACTTGAAGTTATACTCTACACAAAATATTATTTTACAAAACTACAAAAATGGCAAAAACACAAAAAAATATTTTTTGGAAAGTATGTATAACTCCAAATGGCCATAACTTTTGCCTCAGCGGATATACCTAATGACAGTATTTTTACATAAAAAAAAACAAAATTTTGTTGTCTATTCAGGGAATATAATGAGAAGAAGTCGAGTTAAAGATGGCGGAATTACGATTTTTTCTAAAAGGTTCGTTCATTCAATCACTCGTAACTTCTGAAATACTTGACCAATTTTGATGTACTGTTTTGAAGGTGCTTTGCTAACTTACTTACAACTTTTTAATTATGCAGCAATTTTCTTCAAAATTGGCTGGACCATGAATAAAGGTCGATCAAGCTTTACTATAAAATTATGAAAATTAAATAATTTTACATTTCGCTTTGTTTTTTTACAAATATATTTAGAAATTATTAAAAAATATAAAAATATATATAATTTTTACGCCATATGTTGATATATATATTCGAAATGATCCTACTAGGGCAGGCGAGTTGGTAGCGTACTTGCCTATGAGTTTGGGGGTCGTGGGTTCGATTCCCACCGGAGGCTCTGGTCTGTCGCTGCAAACATTTAGCCATATGGTCTTTGTAACCCGGCCTTTCCCTGGACCGTAAAATTAGAATATAAATTTACTTTGTATTGTAATTCACATAAATAAATATATTCGAAACCGTTCAATAAATGAAAAAATGGTATTAGAAAAAGTTAAAAAAGTTTTTAACTATCCTGAAACAATTGGGAATCATTGTTCTCGAGCTGTGTTCAAATATAGCGGTATATAACGACAACTGGAGCAATTTCAATTAAACTATTTTATAGCCTGAAATCTGTATTATCCTATATATCCAAATCGACCGCAAAAACTTACGCCGCAAAAAAATGTTGCCCTCTTTTATATACATTCAGAGAAATTTTGATTAGTTTTTCAGAAGATGTTTTGATAAAAAAATCACACAGTCGCTGAAAAAGAAGTCTAAGAACATGACCTTAAAAATAAAAAAAAAATCAATTGGTGTAATAATTTTTGAAATCAAATGTAAATTATTAAAATGGTAAAAACTTTAAAAATTATTATGGGGTGTCACAAGACAGCATTTATTTTATGAAAATTGTTAACAGTACCTTCCAAACAAGGTATAGTTCATCAAAATCTGTCAAATATTTTCGAAGTTACAACCTTTTCGAAAAAATCGTAATTCCACCATCTTTAAATTGCACATAACTTTTGAACATATTTTTTAAAATTTTTTTCTTGAAACAAGTATAAACATTTTTTAGAGAGGTATACATACACAAACTTTCAAAGTAATCAAAGCCCAATCGTATCGTTGGGCATGGAGTGACTCATATGTATATGGATTAATAGGAAAGTCTCGGGAAGAAATAAAAAAAAGTTTTCATACACAGGTGGGGAAATTATATAAATTACATAAAATATTTATTTATATATATTTTAGTTTCTACATCTTGGCAGCAGAAATCAAGCCTATTTTAACATTACTACATTCGTATTTCTACAGGAAAAATCCGCAAAACCCCGGGAAGCATCCTTTTAGACGAATATAAATATGTTATCCTTTCTTCTTTTTGTTTCCTCTATATCTCCAAAATAATACATATGTATACCATTCCGAAATAAACTAAAAAAATTACCTATTTATTTAAATAACGGGTTTTCCAATAGGGATGATATGATTTTGAAGTGACGTTTCAGTCATTTGTAATATGTCATGATCTGTCATTTGTTTTTCATTGTATTCAGTAGTGTTTACAATTGCATCATGGAGAGATATACGCAAGAACAATGTTTACAAATTATTCAGTTTTATTATCAAAATAATTGTTCTCCAATTGAAACTTTTCGTGCACTAAGTCCATTTTTTTTTAATCCAAAAAGCAACTTTTGAGTCGACCTACGACCTTGACACCCATGATCAATATTTTAGCTCTCTTTAAGAGCTATATTTTTGCCATTGACTGATTTCCGATCCGACGTACCGTTAAGGAGCTAGAGCAAAAATAAACTTTTCGGTCACATTTCATAAATATGCTAAGTCCATTTTTTTTTAAATCCAAAAAAAAAAACACTTTCCAGTCGATCTACGACCTTGACATCCATGAGCAATATTTTAGCTCTCATTAAGAGCTATCTTTTTGCCATTGACCGATTGTGGCTACGTGCCACACAGCAAATGAAACAATTGAATTGTTGCGAGAAAAGTTTCGAGATTCGATTATTTTAAGAAATTGTGATATTGAATGGCCTCCAAGAAGTTGTGATTTAACACCATTACACTATTTCTTGTGGGGTTGTTTGAAGTCATTGATCTTTCGAAATAAACCAGACTGTCTTCAAGCTTTACAAGTCAATATTGAACGTGCCATTCATGACATACGACTTGATTTTGTGGAAAAGTGTTCGAAAATTGGGTTCATCGAATTCGTTCCCTCAGCAGAAGTCGTGGAGGCCATTTCAATGACGTTTTATATACAACTTCACATTAAATAAAAAACTTTAGAACTTCCTTAACCATAAGTGTGTTGTTTTTTTTTGTTTGAAGTCATATCACTCTTATTGGAAAACCCTTTATGTATTGATAAGGCCATAACTTTTATCTCAGTGGGTAAATATGACCGATATTTTTTACATCGTATTGTAAATTTTGTTGTCAATTCATAAAAGCTGATGTGAGAACAATTGGTTACAAATCTAATAACGTCATAAAATATTTACAAATTAATAAACTTGAATGAAATATCTCGTAGTTTGTAGGTCTTGGCATCACAACTCAAAAGTAATTCCCGAAACATTTTTTTCGCAAAATTCAATCCCACAATTCCCAAAATGATTTCGAAAATCTCCAAAAACTGGATTTTTTGCATTTGTTCCCATATCTACTATAATAATAAATTTCCAAAATGATTTAGAAAATTTCCAAAAAAAATGATTTTTTCACAATAAATGCCAAATTTCAACGTGCAACACCTTACCACATACGGGTATGCACATTTAAAAGGTCTTAATATTTTAACTTTGCGATTGGAAAAATATGGGTTACTTTTGAAATTTGTGTAAAAATTTAGTAAATTGGAGAAGATTGGCAACAATCTTTTGAACAGAACACGAACAGTATCACTACGTTTAGCGTTTCGTTCTTTTTTATATTCGACACCATAGGTCGCAAATATGAAGCAATCTTAATGAAAATTGGTACAGAGGCATCTCTTAACCCAGGAACGATTCCTATTTAAAATGGGGCATATCGCTCCATACTTTGATATAGCCCCCATACGAAGGTCCCCTTCGATAAGACATATTTACGCACTTGAGAGCGCATTTTTTAACCGATCATGCCGAAATTTTAATATTTGTAAGATGGCTCAATTAATAATAATAAATGCCATACGAATTTTTTTGCTCAAGGTGGATTTTTAACACTTTTTCTATATTTTAACACCGTTATATCTCGGTATACCGTACGGAATATCTCTTTGACTATTAAAAAATTATTCACTATTCTTTTATTGATGGGACGATTAAAATACTAACAAACAAAATGAACCCGACTAAAATGTAATCACTTGTTTTTTGAGTTTACTACAAATATTTCCAAGCTACTTATCATTAAGTAAAATTTGATTTGTCATTTGGTTTGATGACTTTGAGTCACTGTACTGGGAACACACAAAGAGAGTTAAGTTGTAAATGTGAGTTTAGTTCGTATTGTTATTGCACTAGAGCTGTTGGCAGCCGATTAGTAGTTTTTGGATTTGGTATTCACTACCGTTATTGTTATTTATTATTGTTTCTGTTGTTGTTGATGGGTTCTAATCTATATGGCCTAAAGGACAGCCCACATGCCTGTGAATCCGACAATGTAAAACATGGCAGCAACTTCGACACAAACATATTTCTTAAATTTAAATTTAATTATTGTTTTATTTTACTTTTTTCGTATTAAAAAAACAAACAACACTTTTGGTAAAAAACACACACACCTTTTTGTAGAAAAAATCTTAAAATTTTTTAATTTTTTCTTTCCAGCGTTAGTAATGGTTTTTTTGTTTCTTTTTCTTTAGTTTCTTTTTATTCCACAAACACAACACGTCGCGTCGCGGTATCTTTAGCGTTTATAGCGAGATTTTTTTCAAACATTTATGGACGGACGCAGGCAAAGCACTGCGCGTTGTTTTCACGGACAAACGTCTGGTAACACTTTCGTTCTATGATTTGCCAAAAGCAACGGTATTTTTTGTGCACTACGTTATACATAGACACGATAGAGGATAGCGACGACGACGAAGACTACGACGACACATCTTCACCCGCACACAGACAAACACACAATGAACTGGAAAGCCTACAAGAGAGAGCACATCTTCTTTGCTCTCTCTCATTCTCTATTGTACGAGACAACCTGTCAACAAATTTCCCAGTATTTTACCAAAAACTTTCACCTTGCGCGCAAACACAAACATAGACGAGAATAGACAGAGAGAGAGAACAAGACACAGAGGCAGAAATATCCCATAACAAACTTTGGCCAAAAGGTAAATGAGACAAAAGAAACCCTTAAGCAACTCCACAACGACCGAGGACGACGACGATGACGATGACGACGAAGGCGACAACGATAAAGGCTGTAAACCATGTAAGTCAAAGTCACCCGCATCGGAATGCCAATTCGAATGCTGTGCCGCCTTGTGAGCATCACCAACGCCACTCCACGCCACCATCATCATCTTATTCGCCTTCGCCGTTTGAAACGAGGCGATAGAGATGCTTTATGACGAATGATAATTCTTTGGGTTCTTATCTCCTTCGCAGCCAGCAAAAAAGCAAAGGAACACAAAAATGGGTACTTTTCTCACATTTTATGGGTTCTGTGTCCGTTGCGGCATATTGACCAATCTCCGTTTCCCTTTTTCGTTAATAAAATTGGTGTTCTGATGGCGCACATTTGGGGAATAAACTTGAAATGGTTTTGTGTTGAATTCCAACAGGAAAAGGATCTTCCTGTGGCAGCGCATAAAAGGAGGTAAAATGTAACACATCGAAGGCATAATTTGATGTCTCCAGAGGGTATCCCTTTTGAAAAGGTTATGGCATATTTCACATGGAGATGTTTTCCAACTGATTCTCATTGGCAGTACAGTGGGTCGTGTTAGTTAAATTGTTATTTGAGAAAAAATTCAATTTGAGAGAAGGAAAAATTGGGATTTTTCTCATATACATTTTGACTATTTGGGACAAAAAAGAATTCGATAAAAACTGAAAGGAAAGGAATTTTCAAAAATAAAACACTGATTTTATGAGGATACCTTTGTAAGCGTGATATGCCAAATTTCGTCACGAAAGGAGCACAAATACGATATGAACTTCGATGCCAGGAATACGAAGTTTTAAATGGTGTGTTTTAGAGTAAAAGAAATCTAAATCAAAATTAATCAAATGAAAATATTTTTAATATCAATTAAGCTGGATTATTCGATAGAAAATTTTCGACCATGTGGCCGCAAAGGCTGATGCTTACATGGCCGAATCTGAAACTAAAATGTTAACAAACTTTTCGCACCATTTTCGGCCGTATTTCCCCAATAACTCGTCGAATATTGGTTTCTGGTTCAGCTGTCTCTAGTTTGCCGGCATAGTCGAGTGCACATAAACAACAAAAAAAATAATCCAATGGGACTAAATCCACGATCTTGATGGTCAATTAACAGGACCATTAGGTGCAATTATTCGTTCATCAAACATTTCTTTGAGTAAATTAATTGTAGTGTGCCCTTTGTCGTACGTGGCTCCGCCCTGTTGGAACCAGATATCAGCAAGATTAAATATGATGGGCACATCATCGTTTTTGCAGACATATGGATCACTGACACCGCCGGCCCATCGAGCTCACAAGAGAGTAATTTTCTGTGAATGTAATAGTGACTGGAGAAAAGTTTGCAATGAATTAGCATATTTACGTACCCACTCAACCAAAACTGAGCTTCATCGTCTAACAATGTTTAACGTTTGACAAACAGAAGTATTATTTTGATAGAAAATTTCAACAGTTTGCTATCTTTGCTTTCGTGTAAGTCTATCCATCATGAAAAGGCAAACCATACCAAACCAAAAAAAACAGTAAGGAAAGACGGAAATTCGGTCGGGCCTGGCTATATATACCCTACACCTCCCTAACAATGCGAAAATGGCATTGCGATTATAATTTAGAATAATTGGATTCTTTTCAGTTAACAAAGTACTTAGCTACACATCCTCGTCAAGGCTTTTTCCAAGCAGGCGTTGAATATGTTGATCATAATAAACTAGATCTGAAACGATAATCTTAAAATGCACAGTATTCATTCATAGATCAAGAATCGGTAGGAACAGAGACATATATGGAACTATACATCTAATCTAAACAGATTTTTATCAACTTGGATCAAAAACCTCATTTCTGCAAATAATATATAGATCGGACGTAAAATACAGTTTCAATAGCGATTAAATACTAAATAGGCGGGAACATAGTATATATGTATGTGACTATATCCACATATCTGAACCGATTATCCCCAATTTAAGCAGTATTAGTTCCTAAATTAAAAAACTTCTTTCTGCCAAATGTTGCAATGGTCGAAAGAAAAGTACCACTTCTATATCGCTTTGATACCAAATCAGAGGAACGTATATATGGGGGCTATAACTAAATCTGAACCGATTTTCCCCGAATTACGCAGTGTTCATTCATGCAATAAGAAAACTCTCTCTGCCGAATTTCGTACTGATCAGATAAAAAAATACTGTTTCTACAGAGTTTACATGTGAAATCGGGGGTAAGAAACCTGAACCGATTCTCCACAAATTTAGTATTAGTGTACCAAGTGTGTCAATTTTTATTCAGATCAGTTAAAAATGTTGGTTATACAGTGCAAATATATCAAAACGGAGGTTCTATTAGGCCGAGAATCACAATATTGGTACTGTTTTAAGCTGAATAGCGAGTTCTAGGTGCACATACGATAAATGTCTCGCTTTATTGCAAGGTGTCCGATATTTGACATAAAATCATGCATTTTAGAGGTTATGTAATATCGCTCTTGCTCATTGGCGGCTAATGACAATGCCGAAATATTTTGGGGATATTCACTAAACAAAACAAGCTTTTATTTGAGATGCGGATATTCTTTTTCGGACCCTCCCGATTTTGACCAATTTCCTTAGGCCAAAAAGAGCACTGTGCTAAATTTCATTATAATCGGACCAATAATACGACTTGCACTTTGATTACAACGATACATCTAGAGACGGACGGAAGGACATACGGACATGGTTAAATCGACTCAGGAAGTGATTCCAACTCGATCGGTAGGGTATAAAAACATATCAACTATTAGCTTGTCATCTAAAGCAGTGTTACCAACTCAAAGTTCTGAACCTGTCAATTTAACTCAGTCAAATTATGTTACAAATTACAACGATTACACTAAGCAACAACATGTTTGTCCAAGGGATATGGATAACAGTTTCTGGTGCAATTAGGTGTCGCAAACACGAAAAAAATATTTAAAAAAAAATTTATGGTACATTTTTTTTAATTTTATTTTTTAAATTCCATCTTTTGTGGGAAGTACATTCATTATTTGGACCTAAAGGGAATTATGAGGGCTACATATGCTGCAAATATTACTTTCACGTAGAATCTTTTGTTTAGTAACAGTCGTCAAATATATGAGAAAACAATTATTTAAAAAAAAACACTTTTTCCTGGTAGAAAACCCGTAAAAAATAGAAAAAAATCGGAAAAAAATGTTTATCACATTTTTAAAAAGCCAGCATGCTAACGAAAAAAAAGCACTGTCTATTTGAAGGATAGATGTAAAAGTTCTGAGCCATTTTGTAAATGTTAGGGAAATTCAAAAAATATTCGTTCATATTTTTCGTTTTCAAATGATGTTTCTGCTTATATTGAATTCGCCATATAAGATACATTGTAATTGAATTTCATTTTATGAGGATTGATGTCAGACATTATAAAATTATAGAGAGGACGAGGACCGTTCGTAACCCTTCATAAAACATGATATGCAATGTGAGAGCTATATTGGATGAGATCCGCCCAGGTAGAGAGGGTCATTCAAACAATATTTGTTGTTTTTTATATTTTATTCATTTGCGCCTTTTAGGGGCATGGACATCCCAGTAGTATATACAGGTAGTTAAATTATATGTATTGGGTTTCTACTTTCGAAGCAAACTATACGTCAGCTACAGGTACTGCAACTTATGTACCTTAAATCCGGAATTTATGAATGGAATTACTTATTAATAAATTAGTGTAATTTAGCGCATTAAAGGGATAAGTGGATTTTCTGAAAAATATTATAAAGTTATATTTCGCAGTATGAGTAAAAGGCAACGAACTTTTCAATGTGTAAATGAACCCGACAATTTCTGCTACATCTTCGGAAAATATGTAATTAAAAAATCGACGTGCGTTTGGTAAAATAATAGAAGAAACATATGTGTAATAATTTGGTATACGAGTTAAAAATATGAACGAACCGTGGACACCTAGTATTTTGTATAATTCGTGCCATTTAAATCTTATTCGATGGACTAGTGGAATAAATGTGGGATAAAAGGTTTTAATTTTAGACTTCACGTGCAATTTGGAATGCCAATGATTTCGAGACAACCACTATACGGACTGCTATTTTTGTCTAATGGCGAATTCTTTTCTGCAAAAAAGTGCAACATTTTCATTGCCCTTTTTCCGAAAACGGCACTTTTGTGATAATTTTTTGACATTTGGTAATTAAGTTACTCGAATTTAGCACAACTAAAATTTCAAAATTTCGATATTATAGTGCAGTTTTCGGAAAAAGGGCAATGCAAGTGTTGTACTTTTTTGCAGAAAAGAATTCGCCATAAGTTAGTAGATTGGAGTAGGAAGTGTCCAAGTACTCGTATAGCTAACAGCCTAATTACGGATCGCTTTTAACCCAGTTTCAACTCATTCATCTAGTGAGAGATTTGGTACTGACCAAAGATAAGGCAGAACTACTTGCATCTCGGATGAAACAGTACAATATTTTGGCCCCAGATGTTAACATATCATATTATAGAGTCCGTGATATACCTTACAAACAATTTTATACAACTGTGGATAACATATGCTTTTGCAAGGACATTCCCGGATTGTTCGAGGAACTTAATCAAACATACAATTCAAAAGAATGGCGGTTATTTGTTGACAGCAGTAAAGAAAGTTTGAGAGCAGTACTTTTGCACAACGGAAATCAGAAACCGTCGATTCCCATTATTCATGCTGTCAACACTAAGGAATAATACGAAACAATGGCTAAATTGATAAAATATATAAAATATGAACAACATGACTGGGATGTTATGTGGAATGCAAAGCGGATATACAAAATATTGCTGTTTTTTATGCCTCTGGGATAGCCGAGCTCGCGAAGATCATTACAAAAGAAAGAAATGGCCAACAAGAAAAGACATTACATTGGGCGAAAACAGCGTAAAATACACACCTCTCGTACAAAAAACACACTATTTTGCCACCACAGCATATTAAGCTGGGGCTCTTTAAAAATTTTGTAAAAGCCTTAAGGAAAGATGGCAATTCACTCTCATATTTAGAAAAGTTTATTTAAAAGTCTTTCTTTTCAAAAAATCGAAGAAGGCGTTTTGATGGGCCGAAAATAAGGAAACTGATGAATGATGTAAATTTCGAATCATATTTGACGTCGGATGAAATTGCAGCTAGTAGTTTCAAATTTCCTTGGATCCAATGAAAGTCCGCAATATGAAACAATGATTAATGATTTGTTAAGAAATTATGAAAAAAATGGTAAGAAATATATTTTTCTATATTTATGCATATAACACATATGTATGTATTCTTCTAACTTATTTTTCGCTTTATGTATTCCAACAGGTGTAAATATGTCCCTCAAAATTAATTTCTTGCATTCTCATTTTAACTTGTTCCCCGAGAATCTTGGCGACGTAAGCGACGAATATGGGGAAAGGTTTCACCAAGAATTGAAGTCCATCGAGCGGCGTTACCAAGGGCACTGGGATGAAAGAATGATGGGAGATTATATTTAGTTCCTCATTAGAGAAACCGATTCCGAAATCTACAAACGTCAACAAAGAACTCACAATTACTTCTAATGAATCTTGTACATGTAAATAAACTCAAATGCACATAATATAAATAAAAGTAACAAATAAAATCGTTATTTAAACAGAAATAAAAAAAAACGATGTTTTTGAAATTCTCTTACCTCTACCAAAAAGGTTATAATTTCTACATTTATTCATAGATTTTTTTCAAATAGGCATTATTTTCTATTTTTTTCTATTTCTTATGTTATATTTCGTTTCAGGAATTTTTTTTTTGAAAAAAATCTAATTTGTCCAATTTGTTTAATTACTGTTACTATACCACAGTTTTTAAATGAATGAGATATTTCCAACATTGGTAGCCCACATTAATAGCTTCAATTTAACGTATAAGTCGACCTGTTCGGGCGTATACTCCAAAAATTATAGTGCAAAAACTAAGGGTACCTTCGACGATTTTAGAATTTTTAATAAACATTTTGTAAAAAAAAAGTTTAGTTATCTTATCTTTAGTAGATAACCAGTCGGGTTAAATACTACTTAGTAGACGACTAGTTGCGTTTTCTTATCCTTTGTAGATTACTCGTTGGGCTGTTTACTCCTTAGTTTGAGGTCAGTCGGGTTTTCTACCCCTCAGTTGACGACCAGTTGGGTTAATTATTCCATGGTAGGCGGCCTTTTTTACGATCAATAAGGTTATCGATTCCGCAGTAGATGACCAGTTAGGGTATTTACCTCGTAGTAGGTAGTGGCGGCCATTCGGGTTATCTACTCGTTAGTTTACAACTAGTTTGGTTATGTACTCATTAGTGGACGGGTTTTGGGTTATCTATTCCTTAGTTTACGACCAGTTTTGTTTTTCATTCTTTTGTAGAGCAATTAAACAGTAAAATGTTTGTTGCTTTAAAATTTAACTTATTCTGTGACTGAAATTTTCTTGACTGACCATTACTTTGATATGTCACAAGGTAGCAATTCACCACCCCTAATGACAAAACTATGGTAAAGTAACCGAAAATCCTCAGTATCTTCCAGTCATATCCTCTGATATGAATCAAGTCTGGTAATGTGTCGGATCCGAAGTATCGGAATCTTGCAAGCTGGACATTGGCACAGAAAATGTTCCATCGTTTCGATGTTTCCCTGCATTCCCTGCATTCGTAGGGAAGCACATTTGCATCGTATAGGACTATCAAATAACGGCTAGTCCTATACGATGCAAATGTGCTTCTAAGCTTGAATTTCCCGTTAGAAAGGTTTCGAATTTTGTATGTTTCTTACTCGAAGTTCTCTGCTCTTTCTGGCTAAACTGTTTCCTCGTTCAAGTTTCATAAAGATCTTTTGGAAAATCTTGTTTTTGTACCGCTGACATATAAAACCATTTTCTTCAAATTTGGCAGCATTTTTGGATTAAGAAACTTGAGCATTTCCATGTTAAGTGATCACAGTATTTTGGGCTCATGTCACGGATTTTGATGAAACGTGGTATAATGGTTGTACTAAGTGTTGTCACCAACACATGCAAATAATTTTGCAAAAAATAAAAAACAGGTCTACTAGGAATATTTTAAAATTTTTGAAACTGTAAATTTTGAGGAATACTGTATTTTTAAAAAAATTATATCTTTTTATTGGTAAAAGCTAATAATATGCAACTTTTTGCAGAATGTTAGTACACAGAAAAAAATCATCTTCAATCTGACGAATTCCTATCTTGGGTTGATGAAACTTTTCATTGTTTTTCAACCTACAACACTTTTCATTGGTTTGATGTAAAATGTTTTATCAAAAGTTCTTCGAAAAATTACATTGATTCAATGAAGATTTGATATCAGTTTGAAGTACATATTACATTAATTTACGTCCAATTTTCTTTGAATTGAAGTCAATAATTGCTTCTTTTCATGAAAAACGTACTTCAAGTTAATGTTATTCTTACATCAATTCAAAGCAAAATGTACATCGAAAATATGAAAAACTTCATTGACTTGATGCACTTTTTACTTTAAATTAGTGTCAAAATTTCATTGAACTGTAGAAAACTATACTATAAATTAAGTGATGTAAGATCGATGTAAAAAATTTCATTGTTTTGATGTAGTACACAATTTAAATTAAATTGGCGGTCATCAAATTGAAGAAGGTATTCACTAAATCAATGGAATAATTACATCAACTCAATGAAAAACAATTGAAGATACTTTTTCATTATTTTGATGTACCATTTTATTTTCAGTGTAATTATTTGCACTCTTAATGAAAAATAGAAAATGAAATGAAAAACATTTTTTAAAAAATAATAAAAATTAATTAAAAAATCCCCCTTTTATTTTTATATTTTAATTTTTGTATTTTAGGCCAAATTGTCCTCTACCATATAGCCAAGTTCCACGATGGCTCGAGAAATAATTAAATCTTTATCCCAGTATTTTCTAAAATGCTCAATACGCCGGATTGAAACGAAAAACAATATCATTAATCGCTTTTAAGTAGCACACAATAAGAAAAAAATCTTAAATAATTTCATTTAGGTCGCGCTAGGACGATCTTTGCAAAAAGTCGAAATATTCAACTTTTTTCATAGCTTTTCTTTAAAGACGTGCTTAATGTCAGGCATTAGAGTACATTGTAAGTACGTTTTAGAATAATAGGACATGGCCTTCTACTTTTTCTGCAACGTTGAATTAAAACATTTTAAAGTAAGTAAGAAAAGCATGCTATTATTTGGTCCAAGGCGTCGAAACCAGCAGCGTCGCTAATCATCTGTCAATACACACATAGTAATAGTTTATTTGTCGCTATCAGCTTAAGAAAAATGGGCAAAGTGGTCCTGCCCCTTTTGGTACCTCCCACACAAAGGGACCATTTTGTACAAAAAGTTAAAATACTTGAAATTTTGGACAGTGTTATGCTGCTATAGAACATAGCAGCATAATATATATAGTCGGTCCCGCCCGACTTTCTGTCTTACCTTACTGGTTTGAAGTATAATTTTGATATAGCCGGGATAGCCTTAAATCAAAGGAAATTATGTAAATGTTGAAAATGTCTTTTTCTTGCTGGCATGCAAAATTAACATAAAATATAATTAGTAGAAGTAAGATAATATCAACAAAATCATGTTTTTACACCCCCAAAGAATATTTGTACGGAAATCCGTTTTGGGAAATTTTAATGCATTTGAGCATTGAGGGCGTTATTGTCACGCCCTTTTTTTACCCTTTGGTAACTACGAAACAAAAGTCCCTTACTTTTACAATATGTGTCATAATTTATACATATATCCATAGATTTTTTCAAACTTTAATTGTTTTCTTCATTAGGATGCAAGTTTTCAAAAAAATTAAACAAAAATATATGTTTGCGACTTTTTGTGATTCTTTTCGTGCCAGAAAAAAAAAACTATTTAAAAAATCTAATTGTTTTAAAGATAGTTTAACGACAAATTATTTGTTTCCTACAATATCATTCTGTGGAATCACTAAATGTATATCTATACAATACTTAATTGGACCGATTCATATTTATCGATAGAATTGTTTGTAAAACTGTAATATGTTTTTAATAATTTCGTTTTATTAAATGATAAATGAATTGGGAAATAATAATAAAATAATTTCTAAACTAGGCATTTTTTTTCCTGATTCACTTAGAAACAAATTTGATTATAATGAAAATAGTTAGAAATTATAGCCACATTCGATACTTCCTCAACCACAAACAAATGCATAACATTTTAAATTTTTTTTCATTTTGAAAATTGAAAAAGGTGCAGATCAACCAAAACAAAAGCACACTACAATTGAATATTAAAATTGTTGCCACGTTTTTCTACGCATATTCCAAGTAATCCGCCTAAACACGGTTGGCAGAAATCTTCTAGTTTTCGACCTTCTACCAGCCCCCTCCCCACAGCGTACCGTACTACAAAGGACATCAGAATGAGGCGAATTGTTAATCAAGAAAAATCTTACAGTAGAAGTTATTCGTAGATGAATCGAACGCCGAAGAAATCGATTACAATCTGCCATATTCATTTTCAAAGTTTAGCAAAGAAATGCAATTGTATGAAGGCGGCGTGTCACGAACGCACACACACACTGACATACAAACTAAGTATTTGTCTTCTTGGGAAAATCTTCGACACACAGAGAATTATTGTGAAAATTCTTGGGAAAAACAAAGAGAATAATTAAAATCATAAAGATGCGATGTCAGAGACGATGTAAAAGCTCTTCGATTGAGTTCCCCCTCAATATGCCCACATTTCCAAGAAAACAATTTATCTGAAAAGCACTTACATAAGAAAGTGGAAATTTGAATGTGGCAATTAGGCAAAAAGAATGAATGAACGAATGAATTTCTGTCGTTATTCAACGTTCTTCAACGAATCGGTAAAAAATCAATATTGCATGAACACATTAAAATAAACTGCAATTCTTAAATAAATGTGCAGTACAAAATTGTTGGAAATTTTCTACAGTTCCCGGAAAAATGTTAGTTTTTTATTTTATTATTCGAATAAATTTTAAAATGGTTGAAGGATACTGCAACCATTTACAACTATAATTTGGTCATAGTTGTGAATGGAAATTTTGTATAATAACAGCATTGACTCGTGACAGTTTCACAATGTCAGGGAGACCGTAATATGGTTACCATGTAACATATTATGGTATTTCGCCAAAACCTCTGCCAGGGAATATATTAAATTCTACAGCTGGAAAAATCTCTGGAGTGGAAAAGTAGCAAATCATGGAATCATATATGTTTATGCCCTTACTTTAGTGAAACTGGGTTATATATTAGTATGGATCGAAAAAAAAGTTGAAACCGACACCTCCCACGTTAAAAGAGTATTCAAGGCAATTTCTGAACAAACAAATTTTTTTGATCCGTGCAACCTACATTTGGCCCCCAGAGTTTTTACTTGCAGCGCTGTTATTTGGTATCCTATCGAAACAAACCGCATACCGTTATACATGGTTTGTCAATATCTTCATTTTTCCTCCAATCAATTTTGGCTGTTGACTTCTTGTATTTCTTCCTTTAAACTTTTTTTTTTAATTTAAAAAAAATTAGCTCCATGCTGATAATCTCCCTACAAATATAACTATAGGAATAAACGTTGATTTTTTTTGGTGATGTATTAGACAAAAAGCTTCCGTGAAAAATATCACTATAAAATCGCTATAAAAGCGTATTGTAAGCACCAATACTTACCATACAGTTTTATAGTAATTCTAGGGTTTTTATACCCTCACTTTAGAGGTGTGACGAGGGTATATATAATTTTCTACGGCCAAAAGTGTAACACATCGAAGGACTGACCTATGTATGTTCGGCTGATAAGTTGAATGAACAATGTCCGTCCGTCTGTCTGTCTGTCTGCTGGCTAGTGCGCACTATAACTCTCGAATGGAGTAACCGATTGACTTCAAATTTGCTATGTGGTAATATTTTCTTCGATCTCCGGCTAAGTTCGATGATGGCCCATATTGGGCCACTCCTTCTCGTACCTCTCCCACAAAGGGTTAACATTTAGTGAAATATTGATTATTTAATAACTTCTATACCACTTATTTCAATCGTCTGAAATTCTAGACATAATAAAGGGTTTTCCAAAAAGAGGTGTTATTTTGGTATTCTAAGAAAAATGCAATTTTTTGAGACACATAATCGGATGTTTATTTCATAATAAAGGTATGCCGTTAATAATGAAAAACAACATCAGCCAAATGGCCACCACGACCACGCTTACAGGACCATATCCTTTTCATGAAATTTTCCATAACCAAATTGCAAAGTGGCTGCCCTTTGTCTTCGATAGCCAAATTCTATCTTTGAGGTCTTGAATCGATGCTGGACTGTTGGCGTAGACCTTATCTTTCACGTGGCCCCAAAAGGAGGAAGTCGCAATGTGTTAAATCACAAGATCTCGGTGGCCAATTTTGATCACCTCTTCGAGAGTTCACACGGTCTGGAAACTTTTCTCGTAACAGAGCAATGATTTCGTTGCTTTTGTGGCACGTAGCGCCGTCTTGTTAAAAGTAAACGTTGTCCAGATCAATACCATCCAACTCCGACCATAAAAAATCATTAATCATCTCACGATCCATTCACCGTAACTGTTGATCCAACCTCATTTGCGAAAAAGTAAGGTCCAATGACCCCGCCGGACCATAAACCACACCAAACAGTCACACGTTGAAGATGGAGAGGCTTCCCAACAATAACTCTTGGGTTTTCCGAGCCCCAGGCGCGACAATTTTGCTTGTTGACGTAGCCACCGAGGTGGAAATGGGCCTCATCAGTCAAGATGATTTGTCGATGATTTTTGATTTTTCGAATTTTAATAATTTCAGTGCGTTGTTGAATCGTGTTTCGTTGCATTTTTAGTAATGGCGTAGTTTCTACTTGTCAAATGTCAAAGAATAAAAGCTTCAAAAGTGACAGCTACCGAAATACCTGGTGATTCAAAATAACACCTCTTGTTGGAAAACCCGTTAGCTTATAACTTTATTACCACAAAGACTTGAAATGTTGTACAGTGTAATGGTTTTATAGTACCTACAATACAGTGAAAAATGGCATTACTGCCACGCTCCTTTTGGTACCTCCCACACAAATGGACCATTTTGTACCAAAAGTTAACAGCTTTTAAATTTAGTCCCAGTGCATACATATCCTTGAAATTTCGTATAGTGCAATACTTTTATAGCACCTAGAGTCTAGAGAATAATGGGCGTTATTGGGACGCCCTTTTTGGTACCTCCAAACAAATGGACCTTTTTGTACCAAAAGTTAACAGATTTTAACTTTAATACCAGTAAGTACTTTAAAGTTACTAAATGCAATTTAAATTGATAATAATTTAAATAAAACAAAAATATAAATAAATGTACATACATTTTTTGAGACTCTAGGTGAGGAGATTCATTAGTCGGTTTACCCGGCTGAAATTTCTTACTTGCTTTTTTCTATCTCAGACTATGGTTAAAGATAGACTATTTTGGTCCACTCCTTCAGGGCCCCCACGAAGGGTGAAAATTGTGTAAAATATTGATTATCATAACTTCTATACTACTACTCAGAATCTTTCACAATTCCACACATAGTATTAGTTTTTTTGGTCGCTATCATCTTCAGAAAGATGGGCGAAGTCGCCGCTTTTGGTACTTCACTTCAATCAGGAGGAACATAATATGGAGGTTATATATTAATCTGAATCGATTTTCCCTGAATACTCATTCATGTAAAATAGAAACCTCTTCCTGTCGAATTTCGTACTGACCGAATATAAAATACACTTTCTACAGCGCTTAAATTTCAAATCGGGGGTAACATATATATGGGGGCTATATCTAAATCTGAACCAATTTTCCCCGAATTTGGCAGCATTCCTACATGTAATAAGAAACCTCTTTCTGCCGAATTTCGCTCTGATCGAATATAAAATACAGTTTCTACAGCGCTTGAATTTCAAATCGGGGCTAACATATATATGGGGACTATATCTAAATCTGAACCGATTTTCTCCGAATTTGGCAGTATTCCTTCATGTAATAAGAAACCTCTTTCTGCCGAATTTCGTACTGATCGGATATAAAATACAGCTTCTACAGCGCTTACATGTCAAATCGGGTGTAACATATATATGGGGGCTATATCTAAATCTGAACCGATTTCCCCCAAATTTTGTATTGTCTCTAAGTTTATCACGAGACTACTCTCTGTCAATTTTTTTTTCATTCGTATACCAAATCGGAGGTGCATATACATATATGGGCGCTATATGTAAATCTGAACCGATTTTAACCAAATTCAATAGGGATCGTCCTTGGGCCTAAATAAAGATATGTGCAAAGTTTCGTTGAGATCGGACCATAATTGCGACCTGTACTTTGATTACAAGAATACATCTACATACAGATAGACAGACGGACATAGCTAAATCGACTCAGAAAGTGATTACAAGTCGATCGGTATAATAAACAATGGGTCTATCTCTTCTCCTTTTGGGTGTTACAAACAAATGCACAAAGTCATAATACCCTGTACCACAGTGTGGTGTAGGGTATAAAAATGGGCGTTATTGCCACGCCCCTTTTGGTATCTCCCAAACAAAATTGTCAAAATAAAAAATATGAAAATATTTTTTTTTAATTTCCCTATTTTTACAATATGGATCATAATTTATACATTTATCCATAAACGATTTGCAAATAGGCATTGATTTAAATTTTTCAAACTATTTTTTTACGAGTTATTATACCCTACACCACACTGTGGTATAGGGTATTATAAGTTTGTTTCATGGCAGATGTTTGTAACACCTGAAAATACTATAGCTAGACCCACCTTAATGTATACCGATCGACTCAGAATCACTAGCTGAGTCGATTTAACCATGTCCGTCCGTCCGTCTGTGTGTCCATCTTAAGTTGTTCGTCGACTACAATCGCAAATTCACTCCGATCATTCTGAATTTTTGCAGTTTACAGTCTTTTGTTCCAACTTAATAAGACACTTTTATTATACCCTATACCACACTATATTATTTAAGTATAAAATGTCCCAAAAGTAAATTTATGTGAACAATTTATACATGAATTACAAAATTTATATTTCAGAGTTATTAAATATTACGAGAGTGGTGTAGGGTATTATATAGTCGGCCCCGCCCGACTTTAGCCTTTCCTTACCGGTTTCTATCTTTTTAAGGTTTCTTTTGTGTCATCAAAACATTTTTCCTTATTGTTTTGTCGACAGTTACCGTCTCTACGTGAAAGTAATGTTTTCGGCATTTTTGTCCTCATAATTTCCTGTAAAAATTTGGTTCAAATACTAAAGGTAAATTCCATAAAAATTGGAATTTTAGAAAAAAATTAAAAAAAACTTTTAACATTTTTGTGACGAAATTCAGAATCTTCAATACCAGTGTTAAATCCATATTACTGTATGGTTGTATAACGTGGTGTTTGATAACACCCAAAATAAAGTACAAACTTTTGTCCAACGATGTCTTAAACAGATTGTTACATGGAGAAAAAAACAGGAAACAAAATATGTTTGAGAGCAAAATTTAAATGAAATATACTTTGCCGCAAATATTTTATATTTACATACCACAACAAATGTTTAAATATCTCTTTTATCAGTAATATTTTTTTTTGAATTTTGGGGCAGATTCTCTTAAAAAACGGGGAAATAGTTAAAAAAGTTGCAGAATTTTGTTTCCGACTTTTAGCAAAACAGTTAATTTTCCCAAAAATAATATGTTTCCAGAAAATATACTACACAAGCGATTTTTTTTCTTAGGGTAAGAGTTTATTGGCCGAATTGGATCTCGAATGGGACTCTCTGGCAAAACACAGACAGCAAACCTGTTCCCTTAGAAATCTGCAAGAGGAAATGGACATGGATATGATACATTCACAGACGTCCAACAGAAAAAAAAATGCCAAAACGGCGCTTTACTTTAGAGGTGGACCAAGAAATCGGCGCAAATCGGCGGCGCGCCGTAGCCGGATATTTTTTTCCAGCCGGCGCCGCCGCCTATTTTAGCGGCTCACATCGGCTGAAACTCAGCCGCCGAAGTTTATTCGGTGAGTCAAGAAGATTTGTTTTCAGCAATCATCAAAATTTAGAAAGTGACTACTACTTTAGAGTTAATTTTAGCGTACAAAGTATATAAATAATTTCTGAATGGTAATAAAAGATATGACTATCGTTTATTAAAAAAATATTCCATGAATTTTATGGGGATTTTAAATTAAAAAGTAAGAAATGCGTATTGGGCTGACGGAAATTAACAGCTGAACCGATTTTTACAAAGTCTACGTTGTTTTAAAGAGAACACAAGAGGCCTTTTCTATTTTTTTAAACAAATATTATAATTATTTTTAAAAGATTGAGTTTAAAAAAATGTTTCCCTCGATTTTCTTCAAATTCACACAGAATATTCTCACGAATTCAAAACATTGTTTGGGTTTTTAGTGGCTTAATATTTGTAAAAGTTATGGATGAAAACTAAGGCAAGTCTGGCATTTTTAAATTTTATCTTCTGTTTCTGGAAAACAGTACATGTCAAATTTTATGCAAGGGTTTTTAAAATTCATATGTGCAGAAATAAAAGAAAATCATCCAAAATTAACAGACAAATCTTAGTATTTCGTTCATAACTTTTACAAATATTAAGGCCCAAGACCATCGGATCTACACTCCGGAACGACACAATTCCTGTTTGGCCTAGGGTCGTCAACTCAGTAACAAATGTATCAATCATTTGCCTTATTCAAACAAATTTGCTGAAGATTAATTGAACCGATTTTTAACATTACATCAAATTGCAGAACTTAATCGGCTCAGCCGATTGTTCCAATTTGATCGGCTCAGCCGAACAGCCGCCGCCGTCGATCGCTATTTTTCCCTGCGCCGCCGCCGCCGATGATTTTAGTCGGCTTCATTGCCTGACTTGGATGCGTCAGATCGGAATGCAAAGGAGCGCAAAAAATATGGAACCAAATCAAATCCCTAGCCCTATATACATAGTAACAGATGGAGAGAATTCGTTGAAGCCCTATGTTCCTCGTGAATATTTTATTTACATACACGCTAAAATCGCTTCTGTAGTATATTATCCCAAACATATCCTGATTCAAACATATATATGTCCAGAGTACAGTCTAAATGTATAATATTTTGCACGCACAAATATTATATTGTTTGGAAGGATGTTGTTCTAAACAAATTTTTGTTTCCCGCTAATACATTTTTATTTGGGACTAGTATTACTTGTTAAGGTATGATTCGAAACCACAAAAAAATTAAATCTGAATTTTGAAAAAAAAACTTCGTAAACAATAATTTTATTTTTATTTAAACACATACTTTACTTGATAAAAATATGCGAATATACCTTGTTATAATATAGTAAAATATGCGCTCCAAATAAATGTTATTGTTTTTCAAATAAAATGTATTTGTTCAAAAATAAATAATATTCAAAAATTTCTGTTCCAAAATTTATTTTTTTCCAATTCAAACATATAAAAAAATCGATTTTCCTCCGTGCACTAATGATTACCTTATAAACAATATGATTATTATATATAATTATATATAATTAAAGGACATAAATATGTATCGCTCTCTTACTGCAAGAGTGTCATAACTGTTATTGAAAATTGTCGAGATGTATAACTTCAAGTCTGTATAAAAAGTTAAATAACATGAAATTGGATGTTTAAAAATGGTGGAATAATCCGAAATATGATTGTTTACTTATAAACTAAATTTCGTTGAGATTAATTTATGGATATTTGCAAAATTCCCATTTCTGTAAGGCAACCACAAAAATTTGAGTTATGCCATTCTGGAAGTGGGTGAGCGATATAATCTTGCTGATATGAGGTTTAACAAGACGCAGCCACATGCCGCTCAGCGCACGCTACAATAAATTGACGTAAATAAACTTTAGATGAACGAAAAAAATCACCTAATTTTCCTGTTAATTGGCCACCAAGATCATGTTGTTTAACGCCATTGAATTATTATCTTTTAGATAATTGAACTCCTGGAAATCAACATTCAACGAGTTATTGGCGAAATACGGCCGCAAATGCTGCGAAAATGTCATAATTGGAGTTCCAGATTGCCCCAGTCGAATGTTTATTGCTTAATGGCATAAAATGATCTATTCAATAAAGCCAGTTTAATTGATATTAAAAATACTTATCTTTGCTTTGTTTCAATTTAAAGTTCTGTAACTCCAAAAAAAAACACCCTAATATATATAACGCACTAGTATTTTGCACATGGCGATGATGTTAAGCTCATTAAAACTGATGTTCCTATTCAATTGTAAATTATGGTTAATTTTATATGCTCATTTTATTGTTACACACACACACACACACATAAACCTGAATGTGTGCGCACCTGATCATGACGACTGAATAGTAGTTTCCGGTGATTTGCTACAATTTGTTAGTTTTGACAACACAATGCAACAACTTTATTCGAAAGTTATTTAATGTTTCAGAATGCTGTTGAATATATTTACATCATCTGAATACAAATCCTAAAAACATAAAATTACGATTCTTCGAAGTAGAGAAACATTGGCAACATTGTTGCACTGTGTGCATTTTTCGCATAAATTGGAATTTATGGGCATGTGTCTCGGGAAATAGACATCCTAATTCGTGACTATGTACATACACACATATGTACGAGTATGTATGTACTATTAGTATAGGTTTATTCCGGCATGTATTTCTATATAAGTATGTGACCAAAACGAATGGCTGTGTGTGTGAGTCCGTCTCTCTGTATTTCTGCACACGAATGTGGGTTGGAAAAATGTCTATAATCCGGTTATTAAGTCGGAAAAATCCAAATGCAATTGTTGCAAAATCACGTACACAATATACAATTGCCTTTAGACCTCAGTCCTGTCCCCTGCCCCTCCCGACAATCATATCCTATCCTATCAAATCCAGGGCATGCGATAGCAAATGGAATGGCGGGTGGAATTGAAAAAAAATATGATTTTAATGTTCCCCCATTAATGGGCTCGTAACATTTTATGACAGTCTATCTTATGTGGTCTTCATTCATTTTTCACAAAGATTTGAAGCTTTGTAGGGTTCTGGGTGGATGGTTGGATGAATGCATGGATGGACGGATAGGTGGATGGATGGATAAGCGAATGGTTGAATGTTGCTCGTTTGGTTGGTTGGTTGGTTTCGCGGGCAAACGAATTGCTCAGCGTGTTTGAGTTTTCCTCACTTTTGACATGACTGTTCAACTCCTACGGCTACAGGAGTATTGCGGTGTGGTTTGCTTCACGATGATGGGTTATTGGTTATGGCTACGATGGAAAGCAAATCTATTTAAAGAAACATGAACTCGTGCATTGAATTATTATGAATCCATTGCACATTGAATGTCACTTTTCTATCACTCGTGGCAGAAATTTATTAAAAAAAAAAGTTCATAACATTTATTTGAAACTTGTGTTTAGCAGAAAAAACCTTTTATGGAATACAATTTGCTATAAATATTTTTATTTTATAGAATTGTTGACATCGACGACAAATGGTTATTATTAATTTGTCGATTGAAAGATACATACATATCCCTCATTTTGTGGAAAAATATAAAATTAAATTTCGTACTCTCCCATTGCATTTTACACATTCTTAAACAGTCTATACTCATTGAATATGTTGTCTAAAATACAAAATGTGGAAATATTTAGATGTTTGCCACAGAATTTATGGGGTAATATTTGAAAAAAAAATCAGTATACAAACAAATTATTGTTTTGCGACAAACATTTTCTCAATTATCGACAAACAGATATTGTTTGTGACAAACACAATAACCGTTTGGCTCAAACGTTTCATAAGGTTTGGACTAAACAGATATTGCTTGTGACTAAAGCCCGTTGTGACTACCCGTTGGCAAAAAATGTGTCACAGGGTTTGTAATAAATAAAAATTATTTATGTTAAGTACACTAACCGTTTGCTATAAACATTTCTTTGGGTTTTGGGATAAACATTAATCGTTTGCGGTAAATATAGACCGCAAACGAATTTCGTTTACCTAATTTTTCGTTTATCTAATTTTTCGTTTCACGGTACCACACAGTGGTACAGGGAATTATGACTTTGTGCATTTGTTTGTAACACCCAAAAGGAGAAGAGGTAGACCCATTGTTTATTATACCGATCGACTTGTAATCACATTCTGAGTCGATTTAGCTATGTCCGTCTGTCTGTCTGTAGATGTATTCTTGTAATCAAAGTACAGGTCGAAACTATGCACATATCTTTTTTTAGGCCCAAGGACGATCCCTACTGAATTTGGTTAAAATCGGTTCAGATTTACATATAGCTCCCATATATATGTACCTCCGATTTGGCATATATGCACTTTATAAGCAACATTTTTGAACCGATTTGTACAACAATTGACAGAGAGTAGTCTCGTGATACACTTAGATACAATACAAAATTTGGGGAAATCGGTTCAGATTTAGATATAGCCCCCATATATATGTTACCCCCGATTTGACATGTAAGCGCTGTAGAAACTGTATTTTATATCCGATCAGTACGAAATTCGACTGAAAGAAGTTTCTTATTACATGAAGGAATACTGCCAAATTCGGAGAAAATTGGTTCAGATTTAGATATAGCCCCCATATATATGTTACCCCCGATTTGACATCTAAGCGCTGTAGAGACTGTATTTTATATCCGATCAGTACGAAATTCGACAGAAAGAGGTTTCTATTTTACATGAATGAGTATTCAAGGAAAATCGATTCAGATTAATATATAACCTCCATATACAGGGTGACTGATATGTAATGCAACAAAGTAAAGCGCTATATTTTTTAAATTTTTTTTTTTTTTAAATTTTATTGTTCAAAAGCAAAAAATGTCGAAAATAACATAACATTTTAGAAACAGTTTAGATTTGTTCGCATTGACCACCTTTGGCACGAATTATGGCCCTCAAACGGCCGACAAAGCCATCACACGCTGCACGAAAGTGGCTGTGCGGTATTTTGGTCCATTCCCGGAGAAGCGCCGTCTTGAGATGATCGATACTTTGGTATTTTTTAGTGCGAACCTTACTCTCTAAAATGCCCCAGGCGCAAAAGTCAAACGGATTGAGATCCGGAGATCTTGGTGGAAATTGTGCGGTAGAAATGAAGCTAGGCACCTCCTTTTTAAGCCATTCTTGGTTGACGCGTGCTGACAGTCCTGTTAGAATGTCCATGGACAGTCCTTTTGGAATGTCCATGGTCTGCGGCCGAAATGTTTGTCTATCTGATCTGCTTCAATACTGTCTTTAGGACATTTTCCCGATAATATTCGGCATTTATTTTGATCCCATGGTCGATGAATACGAGCGGGGAGCGACCATCGGCCGTTACGGCGGCCCACACCATTACCATCGGCAGCGCTTGAGTTCTGGTGGCCAATCAAAGGTGTACATTTTCAGCTGACCTCTTTGGCAAGTAAACCCGATCATTTTGTTTGTTCACAAACTGCTCAATTTGGAATGGCTTCTCATTGGAGAAAACCAAATTCGGTAACTGGCCACTTTCGTGCAAGCGAAGCAACTCCTTGGCTCTTTCCAATCTAACTTTTTTTGTGCATCGGTGAGCTCTTGCACTTTCCAAGCTCATTTGTTAATATGTGTTGTATCCGTTCTCGCGATATGTTCAGCTCACGAGCAATTATTCTACCACTGCGGCGTGGATTTCGATCAAATCTGGCCTTCACTTTTCGGATCATTTCTGGTGTTGTTACGGTTTTTTTCGTCCACTTTTTGGACGCGATGCAAGTATCACGGTAACGAGCAATGGTACGAGAAACAAAATATTTATTCACATTTAAATGCTGGAGGGCTCTAAAGATAGCCACTTGTGTTTTTCCACCCAAATATAAATCAATCACACTATCACGCTTGAATTCCATCACGAATAACTATTTTCTGAATCTGAAGATCAAAATGCTTTTGTAAGCTTGCAAACAATAAAACGAACTGTCACTGAAATAAATCTGTCAGCTGTCAGACTAGCGGTTTAGAAATGATATCAACCTGAAGTTGGTTGCAATTCATATCAGCCACCTCCTGATTTGGGTACAAAGCGCTATAGAAGTTGTACTTTACTTCCGATCATTACAAAATTCTCCAGAAAGAAGTTTCTCAATTTAGGAACGAATATTGCTTAATTTAGCGTTTATCGGTTTAGAATTAGATATATCCACATATATATGTTCTTACCCATTATTCCAAATTATTATCGCATTGTTAGGGAGGTGTAGGGTATTATATAGTCGGCACCGCCCGACTTTTTGCCTTTCTTTACTGGTTTTTAGTTTCCAGTATTTTCTAAAAACGATTTTTTAATTTCCGACTATATGTTAATCGTATTTGATAAGTGTCAGACTCCGTGATTTTAATCGCTTGAATTATATAAGATTTCAAAGATTTAAAAAAATGCAAACTTTCATTTTGTTTTGAATTGCAAAAATTCTTCTAACTTTTCAATTTAGCAATAGAATTCTTCGGATATTATTTTTTTTCAGTACCAATCGAAATATAGTGAATTCCAATTATTTAATCATTAAGGTTGCATATGCAATTTAAGTTGCATCGCTGCATATGCAATTTTACTTGCATTGCTCAATCCCCTCAAGTTATTGTTCGGTGCGCATTTTGTCCCGCTTGTGTAAAGGGTCACTTTTCGTTGAAAATCCAGTTGGAATGAGATGAATATTAAAGATATGTTGTTTCAACAAGATGAATCGAAATGCTACGCGAAATTATTTCGAACAAAGTATCACGGTAAGGAGGCAAAATTTGACTCCTTTAACTATTTTCCTTTTAACTATTATTTTAAAATCACATAGAAGTTGTCTTCTAAATGGTTTTCATATCGTTAAAATGTCTTAATGCATTTACAATGTATAGCATTTTGAAACCACCCCAATCGTGAACTTTGTATCGATCCATTTTTTTTACATTGCATCTGTCTGATTTTTCTTTTTAACGCCATAGGGTGATTCCACGTAAACTGACCCCATCACACATAAGAACATAAATAAAGATTTTAGCAAAAAAATACCATAAGGGACATCACGAACCATTGAATTTTAGAAATTCATGAAGAGTTCATAAAATTTAGGAATAGTTTTATTCCTACTAATGAGTTTCTTTAGGTTATTATAAAATTGTTGGATGCACTATATTTACTGTTGAACTGACATGAGCTTTTTCGACATATTTTTTATTTTCTGATATTTTTCTTTTGACTACAAGAATGTACGCATTCTTAAGTGTAGTTTAGTGTAAAATTTTTAACTTTTGGAAAATATTCAGTACCTGCAAACGATTTAGTATTTTGGAGTGTTTTGTTTGTCACACCCGATACCGAAAATATACAAAAAGTTAAATTTAATACATTTTATGTAGATATGCATATATCATATTTTGTGTAATTTAAGTCAAGGTTATATAGTATAAAGTGAATCAAAATGTTTCAGTATCATTGCAATATTTACGGTAGAATTTGCATTCTAATATTTGTCACACTCGTTACGCAAAAACCATAAATAATTTTTAATCGATTTAAAAATATTGTATATTTATTAATTTTATGTCGAGTAAGAAATTGAATAATAGAAAGCTGAAATTTCGCAATAAATTGAAAAAATAAATAGATGGTATAGGGGCAATCATTAAGCGAAGGATGTGTGCGGCAGTGAAGGTCCATAAGGTCATTTTAAATCAGCCCATTCAATGATACAAGGTGTTGATTAGTTCTGGAATATAAGGCATAAGAATACCTCTCAAATGGAGTTAACAAATATCAATTTATTTTAGAAAAAAGGTGGAAAATCTATATGTGGAATCAAGAATAACCGACCTAAACATTATTTTGAAAACAGTTCTGCTTATAATATTCTAGCAGGAAGCACCGCGTATTCTAATTCAGAAACTAATTCTTTGTAGAAAATGACAAAATAGCATTGTCATAAACATTGATACAAAAGAGAAAGCATTTTACGATGTCAAAACTTGTTTTTGGCAACGAATTTTGTATTTGTAAGTTTTTACTCTATGTGATAAAGAAAGTCGGCAATACGAGTATGAATATGATTTAGTGAATAAAACGACTTTGATTTTGTTTTTCGCAGAAAAAAACTAGTTTAATAGATGCATGTTGGCTAATAAATCCTGGACAATATTTCGATCTAGTTATTACTCCTCCAGATTGAGACTATGTCACACCCGTTACATATTAATATATTTACTACAAATGGAATAATAATTTAAATTATTTGGAATGAAGTCTACAATATACACTACATATACTCCCGAGATACCAACAATTTTTTTTTGTTGGTAGTACATACACAAATTTTACAGTGTGCAATAAAGAAAACGACTGATCAAGATTTTATCAAAACCTAAGTTCGCACCCGTTACGGTTATACATCAACCATATTTTTTTTTTATTAAAAATATTATTTAGTTTCCTTGTATGTCAGTAGGTAACACATAGGTATATCTACATAAACCACCCTTTGTGAATTGTCGTTATAAATTATATTGATCAAAATCAGGAAATACTCAGTACAATGACACACCCGTTCCGTGGGGATCACCATTTAATAATTTGTTGTGTGATTATAACGAATCTGCTCATTGATCTAGAATCTGTCATAAAGTTTTTGAGATATATGGGTTTTGCACATTTAAAAAAATGTATATATATTGTAAATTTGAAAACCGCAATATCTCACAAACCATATGACAAATTTTAGATCAAAAAGCAGATTTGTACTAAAGATATCAAATTGTATTAAGATCCGCGACATAACAGACTTTTTACAATTTGTATACCCTACACCACACTGTGGTAAAGGGTATTATATGTTTGTTTCACGGCAGATGTTTGTAACACCTGAAAATAACACAGCTAGACCACCACCTTAAAATATACCGACCGACTCAGAATCATTAGCTGAGTCGAGTTAACCATGTCTGTCCGTCCGTCCGTCTGTTCATGTAAAGTTGTTCGTCGACTACAGGTCGCAATTTCACTCCGATCGTTCTGAAATTTTGCAGTTTAGAGTATTTCGCAGCTGTAAAGATCCCTATTAAATTTGGTTGAAATCGGTTCAGATTTAGCTATAGCTCCCATATATATGTTTCGTCCGATTTGGACCTTTAGTCCTATAGAAGCTGTATTTTACATCTAATGGTTTTGAAATTTAAAATGGTAGAGTTTCTTTATCCATGAACCAACACTACCGAATTTCAAGAAAATCGGTTAAGATTTAGCTACAGCTCCCATATATATGTTTCGTCCGATTTTGCTCTTTAGTCCTGTAGAAGCTGTATTTTAAATCCAATCATTATTTTGAAATTTAGAATGGTAGTATTTCTTGATCCATGAACCAACACTACCGAATTTGAAAAAAAAAACGGTTAAGATATAGCTATAGCTCCTATATATATGTTTCGTCCGATTTGGCTCTTTAGATCCAATCGTTTTTATACCCTACCCCACACTGTGGTACAGGGTATTATTTAAGTATAAAATGTCCCAAAAGTACATTTATGTAAACAATTTATACATGAATTACAAAATTTATATATCAGAGTTATTCAATATTACGAGAGTGGTGTAGGGTATTATATAGTCGGCCCCGCCCGACTTTAGCCTTTCCTTACTGTGTTTTTTATTAAAAATAGTATTTAATTTCCTTGCATGTCAGTAGGTAACATTTATGAATATCTACATTAGCCACTCTTTGTGAATTGTCGTTATACATTATATTGATCAAAATCGGGAAAATACTCAGCAACAATGTCACACCCGTTCCGTTGGAATCACCCCATAGGGACCGCTGTGTATAATGTTCTGATTTAAATCTCCATAAACAGTCTTCCAAATACCGCCATTTAATAATTTGTTGTGTGATGATAACGAGTCTACTCTTTGATCTAGAATCTGTCATAAAGTTTTTGAGATATATGAGTTTTACACATTTAAAAAAATCTATATATATTGCAAATTTGAAAACCGCCATATCTCAAAATCTATATGACAAATTATAGATCAAAAAGCAGATTCGTACTAACGATATCAAATTGTATTAAGATCCGCGACATAACAGACTTTTTAAAATTTTTTTTTTTTAAATTTGAAAATCACGAAAAATTTCAAAACAAAAAATTCCGTTTCGAGCAAAAGTAATTGCGTACGGTGCGGAAGAATTGTTATTTGTAACTAGTTAAGTATCCCCTAATTCGTAAAAGTGACTAACCCTAGTGAACCTTGAAGAATTTTATTATTTTCCAGAAAAAATCGTTTTTTGCTGGCACGAAAAAATAGCCATTTTATTCCATTTTTTAAAAGCCAGCATCCCAAAAAAGGAAACAATCCAGCTTGGGAAAAATCTACTAATAAATGTCGAAATTATAATCCTTTTGTTTGCAAAAATATCGCATTTGTCTCACGCATCACTATTGTAAACGAGGGTATGAATCAATTGCTGTGGACCAAAAGTATAACACTTCGAAGGAGTGACCTAAGTCCTCAAGCATATTTGGAGGAAATCCGTTTTGGGCTATTTCAAGTCATTTGAGCAATGGCTGCCCGTCTGTCTGACTGGAGCGCACGATACCTCCTAAAAGGAGTAGCGTGATATCGGCTAAGGATGAGGGTATAACTTAGTCGGGTAAACCGACTAAATTGTTTCTGCTTGTTTTTCATATTCCATGTGACATTTTTTGCGATTACCTTTTTTTCTTTTGATCAAAAACAAGGCACATTGCATTTTTAAATTCTAAGGCCCTTATTCATAAAAATTTAATGAAGGTTTGAAGAACGCTTTAACACTGCTAAAGCGTCCCTAAACCTTCTTTAACTTTTTATGAATAAGGCCCTTAGAATTTAAAAATGCAATGTGCCTTGTTTTTGATCAAAATGAAAAAAAAGGTAATCGCAAAAAATGTCATATGGAATATGAAAAGTCAAAAATCCGTCAACCAAATCAAAATTTATTCACAAAACAATACAGGTGATTATGTTGATGGCCTCTATTGAAAAACTCATGTTTCGACTTTGGCACGATTTGGAATGGAAGTATCGATATATGTACATAAGAAGCTATGGGTCTACCTACTTTCCTTTTGAGTTCTATAGCCAATGTCTGACTGCCTGTGGCACAGTGGTACAGTTTACAACATAACAATATGTAGAAACTACTATCAACTTCAAGTGAACTGTGAATATTAAAATTTCTATGACTGGACAAATATATATTCCACGAATTTTGTGTTAAAAATAAGTTAGGTTAAGGCAGTGTAGATATATATGCAAACTCTTTCTCAAGTACCAACAAAATCACGCAAATATATATCCCTCCTCCTCCAGCAAACAACAATAAATCCAATCCAATAACACTTAACCTCCCTCGGAAATAGAATAGAACGAAATTCTGGCACAATAGTGATAAATTACATTTCAATTACATTCATACGATTTGCGAACAAAAAAACAACGCCGCCAAAGAACTAAAACTGAATTGAAATCCCAAAAGATGCTCCAAAAAGAAGCAAAGAACGATTGGGGAAGAATGGGGCAAATAGCGAAATATAAAACACTCCCGCATACATACAGCATTGAACACAGAACAGAGAACACCATCATCTGTATGTAAACACAGCAGCCGCCGACAGCAGCTGCGGCAGAGCTGGAGCTGCGTTAGCAGCACACAAGAGTCAAACAAGAAAATCTAAAAATCTTCTTCAACGACCTTGCCGTGTACTCCACCACAAACAACAACAACAACAGCATCAGCAACGAAACGGTAAAACAAATGAACAATAGAGAAATATAGAGAATAAAACTATGAAAGAGAAAAAAGTAAAAATACACACACATACTCATTCCAAGCAGCACAAGAAATAAAACAGAAATTACATACACACACCATCGAAATTGAAAGAAAAATTGCACAAAATTACTTTAATGAAAATTTCATTTTGTTTACACTAAAAAACACAAGAAAACAACTGCAACAACAGCAAAAACGACTCTCAGGAAAATAACAACAAACCAACAAAGGGAAATAGGCAGAGAGCCGCCGCAGAGAGTACAATAGCAGCGGTAAATAAAGTGAGTATCAGTGTTTTTTTGTGGTGGAGGTGAAATAGGAGATAACCAACAAAATAACATTACCCCTTGAAGTGTTATCAACACTGCTGAATTTTTTGCTAATGCTGGCTGTTTTTTTGTTTTTCACAAACTCGAAATGCTACCAAGTGCAAAATAGAACAAAAATAACAAGTAAAATCGTTAAGTTCGGCCATGCCGAATCTTATATACCCTCCACCATGGATAGCATGTGACCTCACAAAATAACTCAAACCTTAAGAAAATAACACCGAAAAAAAAAACAAAAAATATAGTAGATGAGGACAATAAGTAAGATGCTATATATGGGAGCAATATCAAAACATTGACCGATATGGCCCATTTGCAATCTCAAACAACCTGCAACTATAGGAAGTATTTGTACCAAATTTGATCAACCTAGCTCTATTATTGCGGACTGTAGCGTGATTACCACAGACGGACATGGCTAAATCGTCTTAGAATTTTACGACGATTAAGAATATATACTTTATGGGGTCTCAGATCAATATTTAGAGTTGTTACGAACGTAGTGACAAAATGAATATACCCCCCTATGGTGGAGGGTATACAAATTATTAGGAAAATTGCACGAAAAGTAAAATGAGTGAATTGCACAGTTTTTGCCAACAAAAAGATTTATAGTCATATTGACCACTTTTAAAACACTAAATTCAAAATAACATTTGAAGATTTTGGCCATGAAATTAAGATTTGTAATTATATGAAAGAATTATAAACACATTGAAGGTTTAACAGCCGTATTCATAAAAAAATCCTAATTATGATTTAAAGTGCACATTAGTTAAGAAACACTTTTGGCCTAATAAACGATTATTAAAAAATCGTATTCATAAACAGCATTTTAACTAATAAACATTTTAATGACTTTGTCAGTGTAATGCTGGCAACACCATATTTTTCACACGCCATTTTCTCTCTTAATGATGCATTAATATGATTATCAATTGTAAGAGTACTCGAATACATATATAAATTATTTTATTGTTTATTTTAAAAACAACTGTATTGATTAACAAAAATGGGTGCTCACTTGTAAAAGATCAAATAAATGACTAATTCAGATAATTTTTTATTTTTCGAATATTGAATAATATATAACACATGTTGATTGTTTACATATCACTAGTGAATTTTGTACAATTTGCATTTCTTGTGTTGTTGGTTTGCAACAATAAAAGTTTTTGGTTTTTAATGAAACAATATAGAAAAAAAAGGTGCGAAAATGCATTTATTATTACCGATTTACAATATGTGAAAAAGAAGAATGCAAAAATGCATCGATGCACCGATGGACGCAGAAACATGCCCAGAGACGATTTAGCCATGTCCGTCCGTCTGTGACAATCAAAGTACTGCTCGAAAAAAAGAACCAATCCTTACGAAATTTGTGGGATAAGGAGCAGCTTATGTTGCACAATGCCTTTAACTCTTCCTGGAAAAATGCGACAAATCGGTCCACGTTTTGATATACCGTGTTTATTTCAAAACAGAATGTACCATTAAATGTACATTCTGTTTTGAAATAAACACGTTCTAGAAAGCACAGTTACGTATTGTATTCTTTTTTTATTTTAACCTAAACCATTTCTAGAAAATATGTTCAAAAACACTCATATAATAATTTTTCTCATTTAATCAAAAAATTCCATAAAAATGTTTTGCAAATGCACACGAAGAAAAAGCAAATGTCACTTTAACAGACGCTGAAAGTAGGGTCGAACCTATGTTGAAATCCACGCATTTAACAATGGTTTACAAAAGGTGTTTTAGGCTAATAATCGTTTATGAATACAGTTTCAACAAATTTTGCTTCACAAAGGTTTGTAAAACTGTTTTAAGTTTTTATGAATACGGCTGTAAAATTTCATTTCGACGTCATAACTACGTACCTAAATAACGTCAACACTTACGACTCTTTTGTCGTCTGTCGAGGGTCGATATCCAACAAAATTTAGATTAGTTGAAAAATGAAAAGTAGTTTTTTTTTTGAAAAATGTTTATTATTCGATAAAACAATATAAACTTTTACATTACTAATGAAAATTTCAAAGTCTTGTGTGGCTAACTTTTCCAGTAGCAATGTCTGTAAGCTTTAAATTTTTTTATTTTTTCGTTAACAGTTGTGAAAATTTAAACTTGACATATTTCAATGCTTAATATTTTTGTTCATACGTATAAATTAAAACGTTTATTATGGAATCTATCAAAAGGGCACAACATTCTTTGAACCTAAAATCAATAAATTTTGGTATATACGTCATTAAGACGTATAAGACGAATAGTAGGGCTAAAATAGCATGTCACGGATTTTGATGAAACTTGGTATGGTTGTACTAAGTGTTGTCAACAACCCATGCTAATTATTTTCCAAAAAAAAATAAGAAACATGCATACCATGAAGATTTTAAAATTTTCGAAACTGTGAATCTTTTTTGTCTTTCTCGAAAAAAAAATTAAATCTTTATGACAGGTTTGTCCAAGTATTTTCTAAAATGCTCAATAGGCCGGATTGACACGCAAAAAATTACCATTAATTGCCTTTGAGTAACACACAAAAGTTGTGTCATAACGTCAACAGTTCTGTACCAAAAGGAAACACATCTAAAAAAATTGCTAAGGTCGCGTAAGGACAATCTGTGCAAAAAGTAGAAAATCTTTACTTTGTTCTTAGCTTTACTTTAAAGTCGTCCCTAATGTTGAAGTTGGGTTTTGTAATTGATACTAATGCCGCATTAGTCATTAGAGTACATTGTAAATAGGTTTTAGGGTAATAGGACTTGGCCTTCTACTTTTTCTGCAACGTTGAATTTAAAAATTTTGAAGTAAGTAATAAATATTCGTACATGCTATTATTTGGTCCATGGCGTCGGAACCAAATTATTTTTTTGTATTTAGCCATAAGCAGAGATTTAAACCTTTCATCCGGTACCAACGTCGGTAAAATCTGTAGGCTATTTAAAAAGTAATGTACTTTTTGTAACTGCACGTAAAATATATATTTTGTGAAAATTCTGGAGTAGATGTGTGATATTACAAAAAGTACATAAGTTGCAAATCGGAGGAAAATATATAGGGCGGAGTTGGAGTGCCGACTAAAGTGATCAATCCGATCAAAGAGGTGTATAATGGTGATAGCTGTCGGATCACTCACGAGGACCAATTAAGTGCCACTATATGTACATATCCAGACTGGTGTCCATCAGGGCTTTGTTCTCTCGCCTCTACTGTTCAACCTAAAGCTTCACACAATAACGAACCAGGTGACAATCAACAACGCCGGTATCACATGAGGCCTCCTAGGTACTTTTGAAGACTTAGATTATGCGGTTGACATATCTGTGGTCACAAGGCATAACAGCATATGTCTGTTTTTAAAAATTTTCAGGAGAGAAATTTTCAGAGTTTGAATCGATATAATAATCCATTTGTAATGTAGTGAAACAGTCTGATATGCTGCCTTATATATTTTACTAAACGAGGGATTATCACTAAAATGTGTCACAATATGTAATCGAAGATGGGGAACATTATTGCATTAATAACTCAGCTTGAGCATAACTCGAGTTATGCTGTTATGCCTTGTGACCACAGATATGTCTTCTGGCACATAAACTCCCTCATATCGCGACAAAACTTCAGCACCTGTGCGAATATGCAGCTAAAACAGGTCTAAGGATAAATATTGCAGAAACCAAGCTAATGAGCATTAATACCGACAATATTCGACCTCTATCTTTAGACGTAAGCCAATCGAAGTTGTCGCCTCATTCCGGTACCTGGGAAGTATCGGCGGAATGAAATTGGGCCCCAGGAAAATACACCCCAATATTTTTATGAATATGGGCCCCAAAAAATAACATATCAAACAATGACAATTTTATTTGGGCTTCATTTCATTCTTTGTCTGCTTTTTGGGGTTTACTTCAATTTCTTGTCTGCTTTTTGGGGCTTATTTTCATCTATTAATTTAGAAACAGGAGAGGCTACGCATAAACGATTTGCTCCACGTTGCCTACTTTGGATGCTGTCCATAGGAGAAAGTCTTAAACATAGGCCGCAGGCCGTAGGCCGACCGCACAGGAAACGATTTATAATTAGAAAATAGGTTTGTATACCTGTATTATTCCGTCTCCCCAGATTTACGAAGAGACAATTTCTTAGTTTTTTGGGGTTTATTTTCATTTCATGCTGTTTTCTTGATTGGGGTGTAATTTCCTAAATCAGTTTTTGTAACGAAAATAGGCCCAAAGTTTGGGCCGCACTTTCATTTTCAATTTGGGGTGCATTTTCTTGGGGTCCAACTTCCGGCCGCTGGGAAGTATCATCTCCAGCAATTGTGGTGATGACATAAGATTCCGCATTACAAAGGGTGGATCGTCATTTGGAATTCTGAATAAAGTGTGGCGATCAGCCAAACTCGAAATCTTTGACGCTTGTGTAAAATCATTTGTTGCGTACGGGTGCGAAACACGGCACTACAAGTGTTTATAGACCGGTGGCACGTATTCTGGCCCAAATCTATATAAAACGCCATATTGTGGGCAACAGCAGTCCGACTGACAATGAAACCTAATATTGGACGCTGTAAATGGAATTTGATTGAGGAAGCCCCCAAACAACATCACTCAAACGGCTCTTGACTGGAATCCACAGGGTAACCGAAGAAAAGGAAGACCTGCTAATACATTGGGAAGACTGGTTGAATCTGAGGGAATGCAATAATTAACAAAATCAATGCTTTTCGTAGAATATTTGAAATCGAAAAACGTTTTTAAACCTTGCAAAGAGTTTCATCAAATTTGGCAGAACTATTTGTTATAGTTATATTTAATTTGTGATTGAAGATAAGACGTATCTTTTAGATAAAACTTTGTAGTTTGAATTATATTTTAACAAGAATTCAAAGTTGACTATATGAGCAAAATTAGAAAAAATATTATCACGACTTTTTCAATGTTGTTTTCCTAATGATAAAGATTTGTCAAAACAATTTCTTTTATAGCGCTTAAATTCAGAATCAGAATTTAAGTATATACCGGCGCTATACATATATATATTTGGATCGATTTTATTCAAATTTGGCACCTCAAAGTCTTGGATCAAAAATTTTTATCTTCTTAATTACGTAAAAATATGTAAAGAAGGCGGATTATGTAGCCTTATATGCAAAATCGGGATATAGCTCTATAAGGGCTGTATCTAAATCTAAACAGATATTCTTAAAAGTTCTCAAGTAAAGTTTTTCGTTCAAGAAACTGTTATCTGCAATGCTTTATAAACTTCTGTTCAGAAATGCGTATTCTATAGCCCTTATATGCAAATTCGGGATAGTGTTATATGGGCAAATCCTGTGTGACGAACACTATATTAGTACGAGTTTTCGGATTAAAATGTAAATATTTTTCGGTCTTTCAAAATATATAACTTCAATTTATAAATAGCGTTTAATGGGATTTATGTGACAAAAAAAACATATTTTTTGAACTATAATAATAAAATGTTAATATATGGGAGCTACATATAAATCCGAACCGATTTTGACCAATTTCAATGAGCTTCATTCCTAATGCAGGAAAGTGCATTGTACTAAATTGCATCAAGATCGGAGTTCAATTTCGACCTATACTTTAGGTACCGGCTTAAGATGGACGGACGGAAAATGAGCTAATTTTTATAAGCCAAAAATGCCACAACTTAAGTAGTAGACTTAAGCTAGCTGATATACCTAGTGTATGTTAACATTTTTTCGATAAGAATTCGTCACCACAAAAAAGAAGCACACCGATTCATATTTTGGTATATAGTCACCATATAGAAATCGCTTTCAAATTTGCTTCTTTATGTCAAAAACCCAAAATTTTCCTATTTTTACTTGTTTTTTTAAAAGTTATTTGTTATTTATAAAAGTGAAAACCATAAGAAAAACATGATTAAAAAACGCTATGTTCTAGCGAGCATTGGCAGCACTGCACTCTCCCCAAGATGTTACTACTCCAATAAACAAACTATATACTCCCTCTTATTACAATCAGACACAAATTTATTCTTACTCTTCTAAAAAAGCACTTTTCTCTCTCAGAGTATATATTGACAGCACTCGCAGAACTCTCTTTTTGGTGTATTGGCTTTGTGGTGCTGGTTCTTCATCTGTTGTTTCTTGCACCTTGTGTGTTTTTGCTTTCTCAGGGGTTTTTGGGGAAGACAATTTTCGTAAAAAAAAAGATTATTTTGCATTAGAATTTTGATATTCTATTAGAGTTCGTCTCTCACACATACACATAGAGCCACAAACACTGGTGTATATTCAGCTAACACATAAACGAGCTCACTTATACCAGCACACACACACAACGACGACGCATTGCGTTCAACACTAGGGCTGTTGGTTGGTATCTTGATTCTTGGCGACTCTTCTTCTTTATTTTTCCAGGAAAAGGTGGAAAAAATGGGAAAAAGCTAAAAATTATGCGCACATAACAAGAAAAAAACTATATTTTACACAACTGCGATTTTTTCTTGTTCCAATTCTATGACGGGGAATTTTAGTGTAATTACAAAAAATGCTCTATGCGAAAATCATGTCAGCCTTAATTCTTGAGTATTTGTTTTTTTGGTTTCTTCTTGTTAATCTTTCATTATCACTTTGGGAAATATTTTGTATAAATTTTTTCGTCGTTAAACACATTTATCACTTTTTCTCATATTGTCGTCGACACTTGATTTTTTCAATTTTGCTAAAAAAACAAGAAAACTTTTTGTACACCAGCCACACTAACCTTTTTTTCTGGTACACCACAAATTGAGATTTGTTGTTGTTATTTTTTCATAGAAATTTTCTTTATAACTTTTATTTCCTTAACACTTTTATTTTGGTTTGGCAAAAAATATACACAAATTTATTTTAATTGTATTTTTTTTTAAGGACACAAATGTTGTGCTTTTTGGGTTGTTTTTCGGTTTTTAGCCTTACATTGCGTTGCACTGTGTTTTACAACAAAAGAAAATAATAAATCGAATGAGAAGAATACACGCACGACAAGGACGTCCGCCGTTTGGACGAAAGTCAAAGCCTTGTCTGACACAAAGTATTGGCCACGAATGTCTCGTAGCCGTCCCGTTGTTTGGCTATCCGTGTAATCGACGTGTGAGTGAGTGTTGGAATTGTTTTTGTTGTCTTTTCTCCCCATCCTCACTCGAATAATGGGTAATTTTCTCTCTCACTTGCAAGGGAGCACGAACAAACAGTTGTGTGTGTGTGTGGAAAAGCTCTTTGCATGAAAATGTTTGTATCTATAAGTTTTTCTTTTCTCTCAGTTCTCAACCATAAAATTTGTCATGGTAACATTTGGTATACGAATGTATGTATGTGGTTAATGGTAAATGTTTACATCGATTCTCCCATTTAGTTGCCCGTTCTCTCCATATGAGGGTGTTATAAAAATGCAGTAACAATGTATGTGGTCTATAAAACTCGTTTTTTGTTACACCAGAATCGCTTAATCTGTATGGAAGGCTAAGCGTTAGAATTTCGTGCTTGTGTTGCTGACAAAATCAAATACGGTGTTGCGGTAATGAATTGTTAGAAAATCCAAAGAGAGGATTTTAAAAACATTTCGCCCATGGTTTGCAAACAATATCCGTCAGATGTAGGCTGTTACATGGGGAAATAGGAACGGCCTACTGTCCCACTTAATTCGCTCTCCGAAAAAAAATTAAGAAAAATAATCAGTAGCATTAAAACTGATGCAAATAATTAATTTTTTACTAGAACATATTTATGCGAAGCCCATCTGTGCGGTGAAATTATGAAATTATTCCTACTGTAATAAGAACGCAATTATTTTAACTAAAAATGCAAAATTTTAAAAATTTTATTTGTTTGCTATGTTATCGACTCCAAAGTATGCTAAGTCAAAGCAGGTTTTTTTTCAGGAAATGCGTTCAAAGATTTATGTAAATTTTTAACTTGTATGGAATTCCTTTATAAGGCAAAGCTAGTGACATATACTGTTTTGTGCATAACTTTTGATTGCAGGGGCGGAGCGTCTTTTTCGTTCGATTCATCCACTTACCGAGGACTTCAAAAGATTTTTTACACCTAACAGTTATCTTGTATAGTTACCGATATATCTGCATTTGAAAATTGAATGTTTCTTTTTTTCAACGACCCTGTCCTAGTGTTTTGTGAATATCGGAGCAGAATATCCAACTATATATTTCACTTCAACTTTTTGAATTGAATTGCCATTGATACTATATAACTTAAAAGTAGAAAGCGGAATATATGCAATTGCATATTTTTATTGGATGGTTACAGGGCAAAACCAATAACACAAACTTTTTTTTCGTCAAAAATAACCAAACATGCACTTATTTATTTTTGCATATTATATGCAAACTGCATATATCGTGCATATGCCAAAAATAGGCAAACACATTTCTGTTTAAAATTCACCGCAAATTCGATCATTTGCTGTTGTTCCATTTTATACCGGCTATTATTTTTCTAAAAAAAAAATTTCAAATCTTTTTTTTTTTTAATTTGTGTTTGTCGCCTAAAATCTGTAAATGATTACCTTAATTCTGAAAGGGCGTAACCGACAAATGGCTGAAGATTTAATCTTGTTATTTGGTGCGAGGGTTGTTCTTGTCGTTATATAAAATTTTGTTTTAAAAATTAGTTAATTTTCTCCAATTTGCCGATGCACATTATTTGCATATGCAATTTTTTTAGTTGCGTATGCGATTTTTTATTTGCATATGCATGTTTTATTTAAAATATGCACATTACATTTTGCATATGTTGTGCACATTCCCTTGCATCATTTTTGCATATAAAATGCATATATGGAATATGCAGATTGCATCGAATTTATAACCAATAAATACACCTAATACAAATAGAGATCGCATTTACTTCCGCTGTCTACTTATAAGCAGGGCTGTGGAGTCGGAGTCTGGGAGTCCGAGACTGGGAAATTTGCCGGATTTGGTGACCAGAGTCGAAAAATTATGGTCGACTCCGACTCCGAGATTTATTGTGCAATATGTACCAATTATGTGATTTTTTTTGCATTCAAAAAATTTTGGGAAAACAATTTTGGTAAAAAAGAAGGATACAATATTAGAAGCTTTTAACTAAATATTAAAGTATGCCAAAAAAAACTATAAAGTTAACCAAACTATCGAGTTTTTATGTAAAACAGTGTTAGGAAAGCTCTGATTATATTTACCTAACAAAATAAGTATTTTTGTTAGACTATACAGTATTCCTAGACGAGTACAAAGCAAGTAAGGAAAGGCCGAGCGAAGCCTACTACTATGATACCATACAACACCTGCTTAGAGCAGAATAAGCTCAGATATTGTAAATACAGGGTCCCCCATATTCGACGGACCCATCTGGCAACGCCATAACTTTTGACAGAGATGTCAGATCGCTTAATGACATACCGCGTTTGAAGCGTCAGTCCAAGCAGATTTTTACCATGGAACAATACACGCCACGCGAGCGCCTGAAATAGTTGAAATTTACATTCAACAGAAGAAGTCAATTGTGAAAACTCAACGTGCTTTTAAAATATTAAAAAATGTGGCCTTCTAAGAACACCATTAAGCGTTTATACGAAAAATTTTCGACTGGTGAGGCTCTTTCTAATCCGAAGAGGCCAAATAAAAGTCGACCAAGGCGATCGGCCGAGAATATCGCTGCCGTACGAGCCAGTGTTGAGAGGTCCCCAAGAACATCCCAAAAACGCCGTTCTCAGCAGTTGGGCATGGCTCGGTCCACTTTACAACGGATTATTCGCGTTGATTTGCATTTGTTCCCGTACAAAATTCAATTGACGCAAAGATTGTTGCCTGCGGACAAGCCTCGTCGATTGGAATGGGCCCAACGAGTCATCGAAAAAAACATGGGTCCGTCGAATATGGGCAACCCTGTGTATATATATATAAATTATAAATCTAAATCTAAACAGAATTGGTTAAAATTCGACAATATGCGTTCTTGGATAAGTAAATTCTACTCAACTAAATTAAAAAAAATATTCAATGTGAAATTCCATAGCGTTACAAGGCCAAATATAAAAAAAAAACATTTATATCTGGGGGCTTTATCGACCTGAACCGATGTTCACCAATTCCAATAGGTTTTCCTCCCTAGTGTGAAAGAGTTCTTATTGCCAAATTTTTCGTATTGAAATTTCGACCTGTACTTAACGAACAGCTTAAGATGGACAGACGGACAGCTAGTTATTCTGAACTATTTTTTTTAATTTCTGATAATCCGGTATCGAATTATGAGAGGCACCGCAATTCAACTGTTTGAGACGCTTCCGCATAAACGCTTTCGTTGCCATATTTTTTAATGAAAATTTTACACAATAAACTTTGAAAGTTATACTTTAATGTACCATTGGTTTCACTCAAAAAAATTCAAAATGATTCCGTATTGAAAGAATTGTCATATTAGTTGCAACTTGCAAATCAAGCGTCGATAAATAAATAATTTAATTTTATTTAATTACTGGTATTAAATACCTCCTTTTTTGTTTTTTTAAACAAAGCTATATCTTAGTTTCAATAACATGAGCTCACGTCTTAGAAGAAATATAATTTCATAAATTTATATTATTTAACTGCCGGAGTCGGAGTCGAATGATTTTAAAATTCGACTCCGGGAGTCGGAGTCGAGTAGTTTGGCTCGACTCCACAGCCCTGCTTATAAGGTAAACGTTTTGGCCATTTAAAGTGATACTTTCAAAAAATTTAATTTTTTTTGGGGAAAAAAGTGTTTATATGTCATATTTTGGAGTTATAGAAGAAGTTATTTAAAAAAATTATAACATATTTATATTCATTTTAAAGGAATCTTCCTAGAGAATGTCTTTGAAGAAAGAACGTTCCAAGAAAGAAGGTTCCATTTTGAGTTTTTCATAGTCAGTTCATAATAGTTTGATCAATTAGTACAAAAAAAAAAGCAGGGATATTAATTGATACTTTTTCAGGATATTCAAGGATTAAGGATATTTTCCATATTTTCACTTAAAGAGGGTAACTGAGCTTTTCATTAGTATTAATATCTTCAAAACACGTAAAGCCGTTAAGAAGATATGGCTTATTTATGTTAATTCTGTAACACAAAAACTCCAGTGAATTTTAAAGAAACTAAAAACTCCAAAAATTCGTGAATTTTTAAAATGTGTGTTTTTTGATTCATTTGCTTTGGAATTACACTATAGTAGTTATATAGAGAAAAATAAAAAAAAAAACCTTTTTGGGAATTGTGGTATTGACTTTTGGAAATATGATGATTCGCGAATTACATTCGATTTTTGATGTCAAGACCTACAAACTACAAAATTTTCCATTGACATACATATGTTCATTTTTAAATATTTTATGGCTTTTTTTACATTCCGTCTGCATTTGAAATTTGATTTTTTTCCTGGCCTACAATTTGTTTAATGTCAGTGCAGAGCATAAACTATTTTATCTCGCATCAACTTTTTAAAACTGCCAACAAAATTTGCTATACGATGAGTCAGATGTGACCGCTGACGCAAAAGTTACCGCCATATCAATTTATATTTTCAAAATATTGATAATTTTTGTATTTTATTGCGATAAGGTATATGTAGTTTGGAGATACTGAGAAAGTTATCATAAGAAAGTTTATCATATTTATATTTGAATTAAAGAAAACTGGGCGTTGGCTTTGGTGTATTCTTCCACATATAGTAAAATTTTATGACCAAAATTTTTATAGAATATTTCTCCCCACAATCCCCATTGTTACCGGTGTTTATACCATCGCTTTAAAAAAGTTTAGCATAAAAAAATGTGTTTTGTTTTTATAAAATAGTATGCCTCAATCTACAGGGTTGCCCATATTCGACGGACCCATGTTTTCCAAATCACCACTTTTCGACATCAAACGGCCCGGAAACAAATTCTTCAGAAAATCGATTGTTATGCGACTTGTGTGCGGTGGAGCGCCGTCTTGTTGAAACCAGAACTGCCTCATACGCTTTCAACGAATAATTGGCATCACAAAATTGGTCATCATGTCGCGATAACGCTCCTGGTTGATGGTAACAGCATGGCCATTTTCGTTTTGGAAGAAAAACGGCCCAATGACCGTTTTCGCACTAACGCCGCACCAAACTGTGACTTTTTCGTCATGAAGAGGCAATTCTTGAATCTCCTGAGGATTTTCAGTGGCGTAAATACGGCAATTTTGCTTATTTACGGTCCCATTCAATGTGAAATGGGCTTCATCGGACATGATAATTTTGTTCCAAAATTGCTCGTCATCATCGGCCATTTCGATGACTCGTTGGGCCCATTCCAATCGACGAGGCTTGTCCGCAGGCAACAATCTTTGCGTCAATTGAATTTTGTACGGGAACAAATGCAAATCAACGCGAATAATCCGTTGTAAAGTGGACCGAGCCATGCCCAACTGCTGAGAACGGCGTTTTTGGGATGTTCTTGGGGACCTCTCAACACTGGCTCGTACGGCAGCGATATTCTCGGCCGATCGCCTTGGTCGACTTTTATTTGGCCTCTTCGGATTAGAAAGAGCCTCACCAGTCGAAAATTTTTCGTATAAACGCTTAATGGTGTTCTTAGAAGGCGCACTTCTCACATTTTTTAATATTTTAAAAGCACGTTGAGTTTTCACAATTTACTTCTTCTGTTGAATGTAAATTTCAACTATTTCAGAGCGCTCGCGTGTATTGTTCCATGGTAAAAATCTGCTTGGACTGACGCTTCAAACGCGGTATGTCATTAAGCGATCTGACATCTCTGTCAAAAGTTATGGCGTTGCCAGATGGGTCCGTCGAATATGGGCAACCCTGTATACAAAAAAAAAGATTTTAGGCCTCGGAAAAAAATTGTTACATAGTGCAATACCAGTGAATATCTTTGAACCCGAGGTGTTCACTATTGATGCCATGTAGATCCGCCCATGTATATCATATAGGGCCTGCTTAAGAAACGGCCGAATTATTTCCCTATTTTATACCCTACACCACACTGTGGTATTATGACTTTGTGCATTTGTATGTAACATCCAAAAGGAGAGGAGATAGACCCATTGTTTATTATACCGATCGACTTGTAATCACTTTCTGAGTCGATTTAGCTATGTCCGTCTGTCTGTCTGTAGATGTATTCTTGTAATCAAAGTACAGGTCGCAATTATGGTCCAAGGACGATCCCTATTGAATTTGGTTAAAATCGGTTCAGATTTACATATAGCTCCCATATATATGTACCTACGATTTGGCATATATGCACTGTATAAGCAACATTTTTGAACCGATTTGTACAAAAATTGGCAGAGAGTAGTCTCGTGATACACTTAGATACAATACAAAATTTGGGGGAAATCGGTTCAGATTTAGATATAGCCCCCATATATATGTTGCCCTCGATTTGACATGTAAGCGCTGTAGAAACTGCATTTTATATCCAATCAGTACGAAATTCGGCAGAAAGACGTTTCTTATTACATGAAGGAATACTGCCAAATTCGGAGAAAATCGGTTCGGATTTAGATATAGCCCCCATATATATGTTACCCCGATTTCACATGTAAACGCTGTAAAAACTGTATTTTATATCCTATCAGTATGAAATTCGTCAGAAAGAGGTTTCCTATTATATGAATGAACACTTTTAAATTTGGAAGAAATCGGTTCAGATTTAGATATAGCCCCCATATATACGTTACCACCGATTTGACATGTGAGCGCTGTAAAAATGTTATTTTATATCCGATCAGTGCGAAAGTCGGCAAAAAGAGGTTTCTTTCTGCCAAATTCGGAGAAACTCGGTTTAGATATAACACCCATATATATGTTACCCCCGATTTGACCTGTAAGCGCTGTAAAAACTGTATTTTATATCCGAAATTCGGCAGAAAGAGGTTTCTTATTACATGAAGGAATACTGCCAAATTCGGAGAAAATCGGTTCAGATTTTGATATAGCTCCCATATATATGTTAACCCCGATTTGACATGTAAGCGCTGTAGAAACTGTATTTTATATCCGATCAGTACGAAATTCGACAGAAGGAGGTCTTTTTACATGAATGAGTATTCAGGGAAGATCGGTTCAGATATATATTAAAGCTCCATATATATGTTCCTCCTGATTTGGTATCAAACCGCTATAGAAGTTGCATTTTACTTCCGATCATTAAAATTTTCCAGAAAAATGTTTCTCAATTTAGGAACGAATATTGCATATTATCTGATTCTGAACGATTATCGTTTCAGAATTAGATAATATGTTTCTACCCATTTACCAATTATTCCAAATTATTATGGCAATGACGCATTGTTAGGGAGGTGTAGGGTATCATATAGTCGGCCCCGGCCGACTTTCTGCCTTTCCTTACTGGTTTATACCATATACCACACTGTGGTACAGGGTATTATGACCTTGAGCATTTGTTTGTAACATCCAAAAGGAGAGTAGATAGACCCATTGTTTATTATACCGATCGACTTGTAATCACTTTCTGAGTCAATTTAGCTATGTCCGTCTGTCTGTCTGTCTGTCCGTCTGTAGATGTATTCTTGTAATCAAAGTACAGGTCGCAATTATGGTCCGATCTCAACGAAACTTTGCACATATCTTTTTTTAGGCCCAAGGACGATCCCTATTGAATTTGGTTAAAATCGGTTCAGATTTACATATAGCTCCCATATATATGTACCTACGATTTGGCATATATGCACTGTATAAGCAACATTTTTAAACCGATTTGTACAAAAATTGACAGAGAGTAGTCTCGTGATACACTTAGATACAATACAAAATTTGGGGGAAATCGGTTCAGATTTAGATATAGCCCCCATATATATGTTGCCCCCGATTTGACATGTAAGCGCTGTAGAAACTGCATTTTATGTCCAATCAGTACGAAATTCGGCAGAAAGAGGTTTCTTATTACATGAAGGAATACTGCCAAATTCGGAGAAAAACGGTTCGGATTTAGATATAGCCCCCATATATATGTATGTTACCCCGATTTCACATGTAAACGCTGTAAAAACTGTATTTTATATCCGATCAGTATGAAATTCGTCAGAAAGAGGTTTCCTATTATATGAATGAACACTTTTAAATTTTATATATATGTACATATGTTACCCCGATTTCACATGTAAACGCTGTAAAAACTGTATTTTATATCCGATCAGTATGAAATTCGTCAGAAAGAGGTTTCCTATTATATGAATGAACACTTTTAAATTTTGGAAGAAATCGGTTCAGATTTAGATATAGCCCCCATATATACGTTACCCCCGATTTGACATGTGAGCGCTGTAAAAATGTTATTTTATATCCGATCAGTGCGAAAGTCGGCAAAAAGAGGTTTCTTTCTGCCAAATTCCGAGAAACTCGGTTTAGATATAACACCCATATATATGTTACCCCCGATTTGACCTGTAAGCGCTGTAAAAACTGTATTTTATATCCGAAATTCGGCAGAAAGAGGTTTCTTATTACATGAAGGAATACTGCCAAATTCGGAGAAAATCGGTTCAGATTTAGATATAGCTCCCATATATATGTTAACCCCGATTTGACATGTAAGCGCTGTAGAAACTGTATTTTATATCCGATCAGTACGAAATTCGACAGAAGGAGGTCTTTTTACATGAATGAGTATTCAGGGAAGATCGGTTCAGATATATATTAAAGCTCCATATATATGTTCCTCCTGATTTGGTATCAAACCGCTATAGAAGTTGCATTTTACTTCCGATCATTAAAATTTTCCAGAAAGATGTTTCTCAATTTAGGAACGAATATTGCTTAATTTAGCGATTATCGTTTCAGAATTAGATAATATGTTTCTACCCATTTACCAATTATTCCAAATTATTATGGCAATGACCCTTATCGCATTGTTAGGGAGGTGTAGGGTATTATATAGTCGGCCCCGGCCGACTTTCTGCCTTTCCTTACTGGTTTATACACCACACTGTGGTACAGGGTATTATGACCTTGAGCATTTGTTTGTAACATCCAAAAGGAGAGTAGATAGACCCATTGTTTATTATACCGATCGGCTTGTAATCACTTTCTGAGTCAATTTAGCTATGTCCGTCTGTCTGTCTGTCTGTCCGTCTGTAGATGTATTCTTGTAATCAAAGTACAGGTCGCAATTATGATCCGATCTCAACGAAACTTTGCACATATCTTTTTTTAGGCCCAAGGACGATCCCTATTGAATTTGGTTAAAATCGGTTCAGATTTACATATAGCTCCCACATATATGTACCTACGATTTGGCATATATGCACTGTATAAGCAACATTTTTGAACCGATTTGTACAAAAATTGACAGGGAGTAGTCTCGTGATACACTTAGATACAATACAAAATTTGGGTGTAATCGGTTCAGATTTAGATATAGCCCCCATATATATGTTGCCCCCGATTTGACATGTAAGCTCTATAGAAACTGCATTTTATATCCAATCAGTACGAAATTCGACAGAAAGAGGTTTCTTATTACATGAAGGAATACTGCCAAATTCGGAGAAAATCGGTTCCGATTTAGATATAGCCCCCATATATATGTTACCCCCGATTTGAAATTCAATAGCTGTAGAAACTGTATTTTATATCCGATCACAGCGAAATTCGGCAGAAAGAGGTTTCTTATTACTTGCCAAATTTGCAGAAAATCGGTTCAGATTTAGATATAGCCCCCATATATATGTTAGCACCGATTTGACATTCAAGCGCTGTAGAGATTATATTTTATATCCGATCAGTACGAAATTCGACAGAAAGAGGTTTCTATTTTACATGAATGAGTATTCAGGGAAAATCGATTCAGATGTATATATAACCTCCATATATATGTTCCTCCTGATTTGGTTACAAAGCGCTATAGAAGTTGTACTTTACTTCCGATCATTACAAAATTCTCTAGAAAGATGTTTCTCAATTTAGGAACGAATATTGCTTAATTTAGCGATTATCGGTTCAGAATTAGATATATCCACATATATATCTGTGGTCACAAGGCATAACAACATAACTCGAGTTATGCTCAAATTGCGTTTTTGATGCCACGATGTTCCCCATATTCGATTACATATTGTGAACAATTTTGGTGATGATACCTTGTTATTTGTTTAGATATAAGGCAAGACTTATTAGCATATCTCACTGTGTCACTACATTTCATAACGTACATAACAGCATATCTCACATTTTTTCCTTTGAAAACTATACTTGTGTTGTTATTCCCCAGTTATTTTTGGACTATTGAAGATGTAAATTGTATGAAGTCGTAACAGCATATCTGAGTTGTGTTATTATTCTAAATTGAACCAAGGTGTAGCACAAAAGCATAACTCAACTTATGCTGTTATTCCAAAATCTAATATTGACTACTGAGTGTTGTAAATTTCGAAATCATCCTTTGATTTATCAGCATAAGTCGATATATTCTACAATATATAATATAATCCATTTTGTAAGAACGACACAACTCGAGTTTAATTTATTAAAAAAGGGAATAACAGCATAAAACAGTTTTTGGCTTATAACATTTATAATTAAAATAATTATATTAATGTTTTCTCATTAATTAATTTCCCTTTCAAAGCCTGAGAAATTGCAGGCGTAAAATTCAAAATAAGTTTATAAATATTTTCGCTATATAGATTCAAACCTTTAAAATGCTCTCCTGAAAACTTGCAAAAACACACATATGCTGTTAAGCCTTGTGACCACAGATATGTTCTTACCCATTTACCAATTATTCCAAATTATTATCGCAATAACCCTTATCGCATTGTTAGGGAGGTGTAGGGTATTATATAGTCGGCCCCGCCCGACTTTCTGCCTTTCCTTACTGGTTTATTCCTCCCACTGTGCTATGTATGCCTCGTAACTACACTACATTAAATTTATCTAGCATCTTCTTTATCTTTTGCGCTCACTCTCTTTCTCTTTCTTTGAATATAACGGTATATTTTGTTAGCACCTTTTGTTTAGGGCGGATACCCCATGGCGACATGTGATTTTGCAAATAATATGCACTCTTATACATTTATATTGTATCGCGCTCTGATGCTCTCTGTATACTCGCATTTCTGGGTTCCCTACATTTTTCTGCTGCTTCTTGTTTTGTTATTATTTTGCCCTCTGTTGTCTCCTATGTATGCACACACACGCACTCACAAACACAATCATATATCTAATGTGGTTGTTGTTGTTGATACTGTGCAGGCAGCTCCACTGCTCCAGCCAAGCAGCAGCAGATGTGTGCCAGTCACCCACTTTTTTCACTCGCTCTCCATTTCTCTCTCAGTCACACGCTATGTTATGCTTTCTCATCCGTATGTCTCGTGTGCATGAATGAATTTGTGATTTGTTGGGTTTGTTTTCTGATTCGCAAAATTATTATTTCATAAGCTCTGTGCGTATGATACTCGTATCTTCTTCTTCTCCGTGCTCTTTAATTTCGACATCGAGAGTGAGAGTGTGTTTTTCTGTTTCACCTTTTTCTTCTAATTTTGTTTGGACTTTTTTGTGTGTGTATTGCAATTTTTCATTTCCCATTGTGAGGATGTTATTCCAATTTACAAACTAGTCAAGAAGTTCCAGTCGCCGTCATCATTTGGTTTTGTCTTCTTTTTGAAGTTTTCGTTTCTCTTGTTTTCTCTTTCAAATAATTTTCGAAGTCTTGACCCTTTTGGATGCTAAGGAAAAAGTTTGTGAAAACTTCACAATCTATCTGATGAGAATTAACAGAGGAATTGAATCGGCAAAGCAGTGAATGACAGAACAATGTCGTTTGCTCTTTTTCGCTTAAGGAGTTTTTTTTCGTTCCAAATTTCTTGTAAAAATGGCACATGTGTTTCGACGAATTAATTAAAGGCCTTTTCAGGTGTACAACATAAACTGGCCGGATCAAACAATAATCTCTGCAACTGATTGACTAGTCAGTCCAGTTAGTGAACGAAGAAAAGTTGCTTATTTATCCATGAAACTTACACTTCAAACTCACTGTCCCAAGATCATACTCATCAGTGATCCTAGGGGTATTCCAAATCACATTTTCGCATGTAAGCTACAGGGTGGCCCAAATTTTCAAAGGGGTTTGAGTTCATTAAAACTTTTTATTTAAGACATAATTATTATCTTTTTTTTAATTATGAAAAATTATATCTCGCAAGTGGCGACTGTTTTCTGCTTCTCGTTTGATTGCGTACTGTTAGGATTGTGTACTATAAGGAATACAAATCCCTTCGGTCATTTTGGGCAACCCTGTACAAATAAGTTAATACAATTTCATAAGTTCTATGAAAAATTTTATAAATTCTATGCAAGGTTTCATAAATTCTATGAAAGTTTTCATTAATTTCACTATGGTCGAAATGGACACCTTAAAAGTGTAACGATGAAATGCATATAGGTAAATTTATTTCAACCAAGCTGAAACCTGTATCCTATTTTCTAGGTTAGCTCCTGTCTTCGAGTTATTCGTCTACGAAATTTTTTGTGAAATGAGAAAGGTTAATTTTCCCGGCTCCTTTGTGAACTCCCACATAAATTGACTATTTTGCACCAAAAGTTAACAGCTTATAACTTTTATACTAGAGCATAAAAATACTTATAACTTTGTAGAGTGTATTGTTTTAATAGTACCTACAGTCCAGTGAAAAGAGGGGGTTTTTTAAAGCCCCGTTTGGTACCTTCCACACAGATGGACTATCCTGCAACAAATGTTAACAGCTTATAACTTTTATACCAGTGCATACAAATACTTGAAAAGGCAAAAGGCGTTATTGCCAAAGGAACCATTTTATACGAAAAGTTAATAGCTTATAACTTGTATACTAGTGTATATAAATTCTTAAAATTTTGTACAGTGTAATATTTCTATAGTACCTAGAGTCTGTCGAAAAATCGACGTATTATCATGCCTCTTTTGGTACCTCCCACAAAAACGTACCATATTGTACAAAAAGTGTAAAAAGCTTATATCGTGAATATTATTGCATATAAATAATCAAAACTATTGACAGTGTAAAGTTTTAAAATTCCTGCAGTCCTGTTAAAAATGGGAGTTATCACCAAGACATACCAAATTAAATAGCTCATAATATTAGTACATATACAAGAACATATCGCTCACTTACTTCAAGAGTGTCATAACTCAAAATTGAAAATTGTCAGGATGTGCAACTTTAAGCCCGTTTAAAAAAATAAATAACATGAAATATGACGTTTAAAAAAGGTGGAATAATCCGAAATATGATTGTTTACTTATAAACTAATTTTCATTGAGATTATTTTATAGATATTTGCAAAATTAGCATTTCTGTAAGGCAATCTGAAAAATTTTAAATTTTGAGTTATGACAGTCTTGAAGTGAGTGAGCGATATCTCGTTATTCCATGTCAAACCGAACACATTTTTTGGGTCACCATACCCGATTTCAAAAAAAAGTTTGCATATCGATTCTCTGCTCAAAATAAAATAATTTATAGTTGGCGAAAAAAAAAAACAAAATTTTTTTTCAGATGTTATTAGTATCTGAAATCTAAAAAAAAAATAGGAATATATTCTCAAAAGGCGTACGTTAGGGATGATATGATTTTGAAGTGACGTTTCGGCCATTTGTAATATGTCATGATCTGTCATTTGTTTTTCATTGTATTCAGTAGTGTTTACAATTTCATCATGGAGAGATATACGCAAGAACGACGTGAGTCAATATTATAGCTCTCTTTAAGAGCTTTCTATTTGCCATTGCCACCGATTCCCGATCCGACGTACCGTTAAGAAGCTACAGCAAAAATAAACTTTCCGTTCACATTTGAAAATGATGCTAAGTCCATTTTTTTAAAAATCCAAAAACACACTTTCCAGTCGACCTACGACCTTGACACCCATGAGCAATATTTTAGGTCTCGTTAAGAGCTATATTTTTACCATTGGTCGATTGTGGCTACGTGCCACATAGCAAATGAAACAATTGAATTGTTGCGAGAAAATTTTGGAGTTTCGATTATTTCAAAAAATTCTGATATTGAATGGCCTCCAAAAGGTTGTGATTTAATACCATTAGACTATTTATTGTGGGTTTATTTGAAGTCATTGGTCTCTCGAAATAAACCAGATTCTCTTCAAGTCAATATTGAACATGCCATTCATAACATAAGTTATGAAAAGTGGAAAAAGTGCTCGAAAATTGGGTTCATCGAATTCGTTCCTGCAGAAGAAGTCATGGAGGCCATTTGAATGACGCTTTATTTAGAACTAAATTGTATCGATTGTACTTTACGTACATTTATAAAAAACTTTTGAATTTCCTTAACAATAAGTGTGTTTTTTTTTCAAAGAAATCATATCACTCTTATTGTAAAACCTTGCATTTTCGGAACGCATGAACGGATTTTTACAAATGAAGGCTCATTTTAAAGGTCGTAAGTTTTTTTTATATAGCTGGGTTTCATTTTCGCGTCTTTAACGTTTTTCACTGCATTCGCAGCATCTGCAAATATAATTTACATGGTACACATCAATGACACCAACTTAAAATTCTATGATAAATATAGTTATGTAGGCTCAAATATTCTAAACGAACGCTGCAAATTGTAAGACGGTGTTCAGCCCCGTTTTTTTTCTTTTAAATGTTTATTAAAAAATTCCTGAGATGTGAATATTGCATTTGTTATATATTAAAACCGCGTTTGTATATTTTTACAAATTAGAGCTTTTCTTAAAGGTCTTGACTAGGACATCCTAGATATATGCGGAAATTCGCTAATATTTGCATACTGGACCAGGAAAACACTAACATAGATTTATGAAATATATATAGGAATGGTGTTTTCTTCGGTTTCTAAGTAATAGTAAAAGTAAAAATTACTTACAAGTGTCAGAAATCTAAATTGTTTTTTATTGGAATGATTCTGTGTATTTTGTGATTTTATTATTTTTTATAGTTTATAAAGGAAAGCTTGATGAAAAGGTTGGCTTCGGAGTACACTGTGCAGAGCTTAGATTGGATATAGCTCACAGACTAACAGATACCTGCAGTGTCTATCAAGCCGAATTAATGGCAATATGGGAAGTAGCCAAGTGGCTGAGTCGCAACATAGCAACCAACACTGGCGTTGTAATTTACTCGGACAGCCAGGCTGCCACCAATCTCTGGAGGCAACATCCCTAAATTCACAAACAGCCCTCGACTGCCGTAGATCTCTTAACGAGATGGCTGAGCAGTTTAATATACACCTCATATGGGTTCCTGGGCATAGGGATATCCCGGGGAACTTCAAAGCCGATGAACTTGCTAGGAAAGGGACGACATTACAAATTCTCGAAGAATTTGCATATATTGGTGCGCCACTATCCACGTGCAAGCTTTGGCTTAGGCAAGAGGCAATCAGGCAGTCCAACGAACGATGGACAGAAATCGGCACCTGCAGGGTAGCTAGACAAATCTGGCCAAGGTATGACCAGAGAAGATAAAAATATCTCCTCGCACTAGAGAGGCAAAGATTGTCTACGTTAGTATCAGTTCTCACGGGACACTGCTTGATCGGCGAACACGCCAAAAGATTGGGTATTGACTCTAATGACTTCTGCAGAAGCTGTGGAGATGAGAAAGAAGTGGAGAGCATTGAGCACTTGCTATGCGACTGCCCCGCTCTGAGTAAAGGCTTTTCTAGGCAGCCTAACAAATCTTTCCAGTACTGATATTCGTACTATCGACAAATTTGTATATCAAACAGCTTGGTTTCGATGAGGGGCATTTCAGCCCGTGGTAACACTAGAGACCTAAACTGGTCTATGTGAGCTTGTATAAAAAAATACGGCTGCCACCCTAACCTAAACCTAAACCTAAACGTATAAAGGACAATCATTGGCATTTTTTATTAAATATTGTTTTAAAAAAGAACGAGGCTGAACACCATCTTGAACATCATCTTGAAATTTATAGGGTCAGTTTAGGAAAAATGGGGTTACATGACTATATATTTCTCAGAATTTTAAGTTGGTGTCATTGAAGTGCAGGATGCAAAATGAAGTTGCATATGCAAGTGATGCATTTAAAAACGTTAATTTAACCACCATTAATATATTTACTTGAAAGTACAAGTCTCGACCTTACAAACCAGGCTTCATTTGTAAAATTCCGTCCACGCGTTTGCATAATACAAAGCATCCGAAATACGGCGTTTTAGATATTTGCCCAAATTTTTCAGATTTCAAATGCTTAACTACAAGATGATTCATTTCCATAGTAAAATACATATGCAAATTTTCAAGACAATCGTGAATTTCGACCAGATTTTTTTTCGAAAAATCGTTCGGTTTGATATGGAATGAATGCTCACAAAGTGAGGGTATACCTTAGTCGGTTTACCCGACGGAAATTTCTTACTTGTTTTAATTTTATTATGAACAATTATAACTAGCAAGTGGTGCTTAGCATATTCGTGCTCGTTCAATTACATATGTACCTTATATTATATTCCGTACGGTATAACGAAATATTACCGTGTTAAAATATAGAAAAAGTGCTAAAAATCCACCTTGATCAAAAATGGTATGGCCATTAAATTATTAATTGAGCCACTTTGACTAAACGGATGATGCAGAATTTCTTATTTGTAAGAAAAAAACAATTATAATGTTCAAAAGCAGACTAACTACATATTTTTGTTATTTTTCTATATTATAAATATCGGCAGAGTCGTTTGTACCGTCGTTTGCGCCTACCACGAATACCTCTTTTGTGTCTGAAGCAAAGTTGTACATATTGAATAGGAGAAAAAAATGAGGTTTGAAAGATATGAGCCTGAGAAAATTACAACTTTTTTGATAATTTTCTCAGAGGCCCCAAATCCTTGGGGCCCATAAAAAAGTGCATGACTTTGGGCAAAACTGGCAGACACGGGTCTTTTCTTGTCTTTTATCACGTAGTTGAGTCCGCATTTTTTTATTTTTTTGTAATAGATAGCATAGTATCTCAATGTGGAAGTAAAGAAAAAATAAATAAAATTAAAAAAATGTTCACTTTTGCGGCTACCTAAACGGTGTTATAAATCATTTTGTTTATCTTATTATCTATCTTTAGTAAATTTTTGTAGTTGATTGTTTCCTTGAATTTTGAACGGTTTTCTACCTATGGACCTGAAAAGGGGGAAAAAGGTAAAAAAAATTGCGAATATTCGTTTTGGGTCATTTTAAGTCGAATGAGAAATGTCCGTCCGTCTGTCTGTCTGTCTGCTGGCTGGTGCGTACGATAACTCTCGAAATAATTAAAATGATGTACAGTGTAATGATTTTATAGTGCCTATAGCCCTGTAAAAAATAGGCGTTATCACCACTCCCCTTTTTGTACCTCCCACACAAAATTACCAAATCATACCACAAATTAATATCTCATAACGTTAATATACCAGTGCATATAATTCATCATCATAATTCGGCACAGTGCAATGTATTTGTTTAACCCGTTATGGTACCTCCAATACAAACTGACAGAATAATTCGTGGAATATTCAATATTATGCACATTACTCACAAAGTGAGGGTATACCTTAGTCGGTTTACCCGACTGAAACTTTCTTAATTGTTTTTTTTTTGTCTTTTATCACTTAGTAGTGTCCGTATACGGTTATCTTTCCATGACTTAAAATTAAAAATTACACACAGTGTTAGCAATTATAACTCACTTTTGGAGACGAAATATATTTTCGTGGTTTCAACTGAAGGCGACAATTATCGCTGAATTCAAGACGGCGGTAAACAGCAGGGATATCCGCGAACAACAACGTACCAGAAAAATGTCTCCGAAAAAAATTTGGAGAACTTATACAGCATGCGGGATGTTGCGTCAACAATAAATTTGGAAACATCCGCTACAATAAGTCACATAGTGGATTGTTTTGATTACACATCAATGGATAAAATCGTTTGTTTGTTTGTCTGTTGCCGCATCACGCCTAAACGGCTAAACCGATTTTCTTGAAACTTTGTGAACAGATAGACCAATACCCGCAAATTAAAATAGGCTCCTTTTATTTTACATTTTCGGCCTTGTGATGATCGGACAGTGTACCACTGACCAAAGCAATATTTACTCTTTCTGTACTTTAGAAGTCCCTTAGAGCTATGAGTCCACAGATGTATGTGCATATACTGATATCCAGGAAATGAGATTTTATGCCAAAAGGTGTCTGACCACTTGACCGTCGAGACAACTGTAAGAGCAAGAAAGGTGAAATTTTTAATACTCGTATATACATACGATACGAGTGTTGCATAACTCAAAGACTATTCACATAATCGCTTTTTGGACGGTGGTCACGCTATCAAAATCTTTAATATAATTTTTGTACTCCAGAAGCATCTTAAATGATACAAAGAAAAAATAATATGGAACAAGTAAAAGCGTTAAGTTCGGCCAATCTTATAATCATACCCTCCACCATGGATAATAAAGAAAATAACACCGAAAAACACAAAAAACAAGTAAGAAAGTTTCAGTCGGGTAAACCGACTAAGGTATACCCTCACTTTGTGAGTAATGTAATATATAACATTACACCAATAAATCTGTCAATTTGTGTGGGAGGTACCAGAAGGGGTTTTCCAAATACACATATTTTTCGGTAAACAGTACATTCTTAAATACATTGCGTTGTGCTGAACTATAAGCGTTTGTGTATATTAAAGTTACGAGCTATGTAATTTTGGTATGATTTGGTCATTTTGTGTGGGAGGTACAAAAAGGGGCGGGTTGATAACGCCCACTTTTTACAGGACTATACGCACTACAACAGCATTACACTGTACAAAATTTCAAGTATTTGTATGCACTGGTATTAAAGTTACAAGCCGTTTACTTTGGTACGAAACGGGACATTTGTGTGGGCGGTACCAAAAGGGGCTGTACAATGATGCCCATTTTTTACCGGACTATAGGCGCTACAAAAACATTATACTGTAGAAAATTTCAAGCATTTTTATGCACTTGTATTAAAGTTATAAGCAGTTAAATTTTGATGCAAAATGGTCCATTTGTGTGGGAGGTACCAAAAGGGGCATGCCAACTTCACCCATTTTTCTCGAGTTAATAGCGACTAATATACTAATATTATGTGCAGAATTTCAAAAGATTCGAATAAGTAGTATAGAAGTTATTAAAGAATCAATATTTCACAAAATTTTAACCCTTTGTGTGGGAGGTACCAGAAGGAGTAGACAAATATGGCCCATCTTCGAACTCATCCGGAGATAGATCAAAATATTACCACATACCAAATTTGAAGTCAATCGGTTACTCCTTTCGAGAGTTATCGTGCGCACCAGCCAGCAGACACACAGACAGACAGGCAGACAGACAGACAGACAGACAGACAGACAGACGGACGGACATTGCTCATTCGACTTAAAATGACCCAAAACGGATTTCCTCCGAACATACTTAGGGTCTTAGATCACTCCTTCGATGTGTTACACTTTTTTCCGTAGCAAATGATATATACCCTCGTCACACTAAAGTGAGGGTATAAATATAGTTGATGAGGACAGTAGGAAACATATAGTAGATGACAACAGTAGGAATAACAACAAGATATATGATATATATGGAAGCTATATCTAAATATGGGCCAATGTCGCCCATTTTTAATCCCAAGTTACATGCAGCTATAAGAAGTATCTATACCAAATTTCAGCCACCTAGCTCAAGTATTATAGATTGTACCGTGATTACAACAGACGGACGGATGGACGGACGGACAGACGGACGTGGCTTAATCGTCTTAGAATTTTAAGACGGTTAAGAATATACATATATACCTTATGGGGTCTCAGATCAATATTTAGAGGTGTTACAAACGGAGTGCCATAATGAATATACCCCCATCCTATGGTGGATGGTATAAAAATAAGGAATTCATTTCAGTTTGTTGCTCTGAGCTCGAATCATTTAAATAGTGATCCATTTCCACAGTTTGATTTGGCATTCTTTCTGATTTTTTTATAAAATTGTCTAAAGTTTGTTGGATTTCTATAGCTTTTTTTCCATAACTTTATAACAATTAAAAGCTTCGGTGACATTTCTAGACACCTTCAAACTGCGATCTTCGTTCGGATCATTATTTTCAAAAATATCCATTGCTAGAGATATCAATTGCATCGCTTCAGAGATTTTAGCAGTGGTAAGCTTTTTATTTTCTTTTATCTTCAAGCGTAAAAGTTTAATCTCAGTTGCTATCAAACTTTCGTTATTTAGCTCTTCGTCGTACAACCGAGGCTCACTAATGTCAGTTTCTGCTATTCCTTCAATTTGCACATTTCTGGCTGATTCTGCAATTTCTGTGCAAATGTTCGGAACCTCATTTATATCTTCCATTTCGTTGACAACACATTGGGGCCATAATTGGCGCCAAGTTCCGTTCATGCACGATTCCTTAACTTCCTTCCAAGATTGGGCTATATTTTCGATAGCCATCTTGATATTAAAATTCTTCCAAAAATCATTCAACGTGGGGTTTCCATCTCCATCAGTTGCTTTTAGAAGTTGACTAAATGTTCTTCGCAGATAATAGGACTTGAAGTTGGATATTACACCTTGATCCATTAGTTGTATCACTGATATGGGGTTTTGGGGGGCATAAAAATAACTTTTACATTTTCGGAATAATCGTACGAAAAAACAGGGTGACTTGGTGCATTGTCCAATAATAAGAGGATTTTAAACTCAATATTTTGCGAAGAACAGTAAGCTTTCAGTTCAGGGACAGCACACTTTTCCATCCAATCTGTAAATAAGGACCCAGTCATCTAAGCTTATTTGTTGCCACGCCAATTGACAGGAACTTGTTCTTTTTACGATCTTGGGTTTTCAGATTTGTAAATTAAAAACGGCTTGAATTTAAAATCTCCCGCAGCATTATCTCCCAAAAGAAGTGTAAGTCTATCTTTACTCGCTCTATAATCAGGCGATGATTTTTCGGATTTAAAAATGTAAGATCTTCCTAGCAACCGCTTCCAAAAAAGTCAGGTTGCATCAGCGTTTAGGACTTGAATACCCACCTTCTTTAATGATGGCCTTTATTTTAAGTTCGAACTTGTCTGCTACTGCGGTATCTGCACAAGCGGATTCACTTTTTAATGCAATGTTATGCAAATTTGCACGATTTCTGAAACGATCAAACCATCCTCTGCTTGCTTCAAATTTTTCTAGTCTTTCGGCGCTTGATAATGCATAATTTTCTTTAAGATCGTTAAAAAAGACAAAGCTTTCTTCTGAATTACCATTTGGCTTTATGGCATTCTTAGTTGATTTTGACTTTTTATCCAAATGCTAAGAATTTAGTCAATTTTTATACCCTACACCACACTGTGGTACAGGGTATTATGACTTTGTGCATTTGTTTGTAACACCCAAAAGGAGAAGACTATCTCTTCTCCTTTTGGGTGTTACATTGTCCATTGTTTATTATACCGATCGACTTGTAATCACTTTCTGAGTCGATTTAGCAATATCCGTCTGTCTGTCCGTCTGTCCGTCTGTAGATGTATTCCTGTAATCAAAGTACAGGTCGCAATTATGGACCGATCTTGACGAAAATTTACACATATCTTTTTCTTTGGCCCAAGGACGATCCCTATTTAATTTGGTTAAAATCGGTTCAGATTTGGATATAGACCCCATATATATGTTACCCCCGATTTTACATGTAAGCGCTGTAAAAAGTGTATTTTTAATACGATCAGTACGAAATTCGGCAGAAAGAGGTTTCTTATTACGTGATGGAATACTGCCAAATTCGGAGAAAATCGGTTCGGATTTAGATATAGCCCCCATATATATGTTACCCCCGATTTCACATGTAAGCGCTGTAAAAACTGTATTTTATATCCGATCAGTATGAAATTCGTCAGAAAGAGGTTTCCTATTATATGAATGAACACTTTTAAATTTGGAAGAAATCGGTTCAGATTTAGATATAGCCCCCATATATACGTTACCCCCGCTTTGACATGTGAGCGCTGTAAAAATGTTATTTTATATCCGATCAGTGCGAAAGTCGGCAAAAAGAGGTTTCTTTCAACATGAAGGAATACTTCCAAATTCGGAAAAACTCGGTTTAGATTTAGATATAACACCCATATATATGTTACCCCCGATTTGACCTGTAAGCGCTGTAAAAACTGTATTTTATATCCGATCAGTGCGATATTCGGCAGAAAGAAGTTTCTTATTACATGAAGGAATACTGCCAAATTAGGAAAAAATCGGTTGAGATTTAGATATAGCTCCCATATATATGTTACCCCCGATTTGACATGTAATCGCTGTAGAGACTGTATTTTATATCCGATCAGTACGAAATTCGACAGAAGGAGGTCGTTTTACATGAATGAGTATTCAGGGAAGATCGGTTCAGATTTATATTAAAGCTCCATATATATGTTCCTCCTGATTTGGTATCAAACCGCTATAGAAGTTGTATTTTACTTCCGATCATTACAATTTTCCAGAAAGACGTTTCTCAATTTACCAATTATTCCAAATTATTATGGCAATGACCCTTATCGCATTGTTAGGGAGGTGTAGGATATTATATAGTCGGCCCCGCCCGACTTTCTGCCTTTCCTTACTGGTTTATTTATTGGACAAGTGAGCACCCATTTTTGTTAATGAACACAGTTGTTTTTAAAATAAACAATAAAATAATTTATATATTCGACTACTCTTACAATTGATAATCGTATTAATTCATCATTAAGAGATAAGAGATATTACAAAGTTAATTTTTGTGGTAGTCAGAGCTAAGGATTTTTGCATTGGAATTCGGATAAGCTCAAAATTTTACAGTTTGTATTTTAATCCGAGTTTTTATGTTAATATATTGATGCTTACGAAGTTTGGATCAGGGTGTTAAAAGACAACCCGGGCTACGCCGGGTATTTAAATGCTAGTAATATTATATGGAGCAACAACCTTCGAGAAAAAAATCCCACTTTGACCCATTTAGAGTGCTCCAATCGAGTCCAAATGTATGGAACCCCCAGGGGGTGTGCCACTGGCATGGGTGGGTCGGGCCTCCAAAGTTAGTGGGGGTCGGTCATACATTTGGACTCGATTGGAGCACTCTAAATGGGTCAAAGTGGGATTTTTCAAAATTTGCCCCTACCCAAAAGTTCAACCCAAATTCCGGGACATCAGAATTCGTTTTAGAGGTATGGTTCCTTTGGCAAAGTTTCTTATTTTGATCCCTAGAATACGATTTTCACTGAGCAATGGCGACTTTTTTTGCCTCCCCACAAATCGACCCGGCCTAATGTATATACAGGGTGGCTGATATGTAATGCAACAAAGTAAAGCGCTATATTTTTTTAAATTTTATTGTTCAAAAGCAAAAAATGTCGGAAATAACATAAAATTTTAGAAAAAGTTTAGATTTGTTCGAATTGGCCACCTTTGGCACGAATTATGGCCTTCAAACGGCCGACAAAGCCATCACACGCTGCACGAAAGTGGCTCTTCGGTAGCTGGCCCATTCCCGGCGAAGCGCCGTCTTGAGATGATCGATACTTTAGTATTTTTTAGTGCGAACCTTATTCTCTAAAATGCCCCAGGCGCAAGAGTCCAACGGATTGAGATCCGGAGATCTTGGTGGTGCGGTAGAAATGAAGCGAGGAACCTCCTTTTTAAGCCATTCTTGGTTGACGCGTGCTGCGTGCGATGGTGCTGAGTCCTGTTGGAATGTCCATGGTCTGTGGCCGAAATGTTTGTCTGCCCAGGGCTTCAATACTGTCTTTAGGACATTTTCCCGATAATATTCGGCATTTATTTTGACCCCATGGTCGATGAATACGAGCGGGGAGCGACCATCGGCCGTTACGGCGGCTCACACCATTACCATCGGCGGCGCTTGAGTTCTGGTGGCCAATCGGAGGTGTCAATTTTCAGCTGACCTCTTTGACAAGTAAACCCGATAATTTTGTTTGTTCACACACTGCTCAATTTGGAATGGCTTCTCACCGGAGAAAGCCAAATTCGGTAACTGGCCACTTTCGTGCAAGCGAAGCAACTCCTTGGCTCTTTCCAGTCTAACTTTTTTTTGTGCATCGGTGAGCTCATGCACTTTTTGGAACTTCAATGGCTTTAGTCTAAGCTCATTTTTTAATATGTGTTGTATCCGTTCTCGCGATATGTTCAGCTCACGAGCAATTTTTCTACCACTGCGGCGTGGATTTCGATCAAATCTGGCCTTCACTTTTCGGATCATTTCTCGTGTTGTTACCGTTTTTTTTCGTCCAATTTTTGGACGCGATGCAACACTGCCAGTATCACGGTAACGAGCAATGGTACGAGAAACAAAAGTTTTATTCACATGTAAATGCTGGAGGGCTCTAACGATAGCCACTTGTGTTTTCCCACCCAAATATAAAGCAATCACACTATCACGCTTGAATTCCATCACGAATAACTTTTTTTCTGCATACAATAGATCAAAATGCTTTTGTAAGCTTGTAAACAATAATATGAACTGTCACTGAAACAAATCTGTCAGCTATCAGACTAGCGGTTTAGAAATGATAGCAACCTGAAGTTGGTTGCAATACATATCATCCACCCTGTATAGCTCATTGAAGCCATAAAAACCAAAAACAAAAATTTTAACACAGTGATTTTGACGAAATATATTCAATAGTAAAATTTTTTCTCTTGATCCTACTTTTGTATATGTATACATAGATTCCATGCAAAGATTCTCCCTTATTTTAATATTTGCGATTCATGGTGGAGGGCATATAACCATGGATGAATTTAACCCCCGTATTTAATTGTAAAGCATACACTGATAGAAAAAGCTTCGTCATTCGTCAAAAGTCAGCTATACGTGTTTAAGTATACTAGAACAAGAACTATTTAGTGGAATAAAAAAACCCCGCAGGGTGATTACATATCATCCCTGCGATGAATCGTGCTCATAAATAAAAAAATGATATATACCCTCCTCTCTAAGGTGGGGGTATAAATATGGGGATTTATTTGATTTATAATACAAATATCAATAAGTGTATATATAACATATAGCAAAAGGGTAACGCATCAAAGGAGTGGCCTAAGACCCTAAGTTTATGCGGAGGAAATCCGTTTTAGAACACATTAAGTAATTTTACTTATGTCCGTCCATCCGTAAGCCTGACTGGAGCGAACGATAACCCTCGAAACTATAGTTTCCAGAGATTAAACAGAGATTCGTCAGGGCGACGAACAAATTCATCAATAGGATTATCCGTACGTTAGCTGACTTTTGACGAAGCTTTTTCTATCAGTGTACTTATATCGTATACGTAGGTAATACTCGTACAGACTTTTCTCCAACGACATACCTGTACATATATACCCGAGAAAAGTAATTTGTTGTTTGCCAACCGTGAACATTTTTTGGCGGCTATCTTGGCCTTTAAAAGCCGAAAATCATATACATTTCAATCGATGAAATTCTTAGGTAATTATTGCAATTTCCAAACGGGATAATAATGAGTCTAACAATGAGGAATAATAATTTTGGTTTTGTCAACATTCTGAGTAGTTCCAGTGCAAACGTTGTAGGATAATGTGGAAAAAAATAATATATGCTATAATCGTTCTGCATTGCTCTATAGTAATTGAGGTGAGCTATATTATTGAAGAAATGGAATTATAAGTATATATGTTCGGTGTTTATAAAAAACTAAATTGGATGAATATATTCATGTATTTATTATTATTTTATTATTATGTATATATAAAAAAATTCAGTGTTTGGAACTGAGGAAATTTGTTTCAAGTACCTAATTTCTATAATCTTGAGGTTTTCAAGAAAAATAGGGGCCCATAACTGGCCGATTAACAGTGTATCTCCATGAACATTAGATGCGAAACCGCCTCCTCTTTTTATTATATTTGTTTCTATGAGTTTAATTATAGTTTTTCCCATCCCAGTCTGTAGGATGTCGATACATTGTGGAAATCTCAAATGTGACTTGTGAAAAATATACCGATCGCATTAAAATCATTGAGTGCGAATTTCATAAGTTTGGGATTAGTAATTACGGCATTACGATCCATATGATGTTCAATCGCAATTTGGGGAATACATTGCGCGCTCGCATTAAGTGGGACATAAGTCCCAAAAATTCATCGCAAATTTTACCTTTTCTCGATGTTAAAATCAATGTCTGCTCGAATTCGAATTGTGATTTTGTTATTTCCAGAATGTTTTATATAAACAGGATAACTTCAGTGTTACAGACGAATGGCTCCCTTCGTATATGCCCCTCCTGAATTTCACCTTTACTGTAGAGTTATACGAGAGGAATAAGCATTTCGGCATGTGGCAAGTAATAGGTGCAACTAGGTCTAAGTGATTATTAATATAAATTAAATTAAATTCTAATAGATATATCAATAATTGTGAAAGTGTTCTATGTTAAATCGTTAAAATAAAGAAATATTTGATCTGAAAAAATTGAGTCTCATTAGGCGGCTGGATGTTGGTTGACAAGGAAACGGGGGTCCTAAACACAAACATTTTGAAAAACAATTCTTTTTTAGAAAAAAAATATTTTTATGAGATGAGGGTACACTCGTATATCGTCACCTCAATAAATGAATAGTGTATACTTTTTTTGTAGTTTCCAGAAAATCACATTGGAAGTTTTTATGAAATTAGACTTTTTGAAAGATAAAAATGTATATTTTAGAAGATAATCGACGTTTTCAATTTCTTGTCATTTTAATATGTGGTGAAATAATCAGGCTACAGCCAGATGACAGTCTAAAAGTGTGTTAATTGTATATAAATGGTATTTTTTCAATTTAACTTTTGACCTACTTTGTGGAAGTAGAATTCCACCAAATTTTTAGCAGCTATAGAATCCATTACGTAGATTCTTATAACGCATTAAAAAATATGGTGTATATGCTTATACGCTATTGTTTTATTGAGGAACGATATCATTTGCTACGATCCAAAAGTGTAACACATCGAAGGAGTGACCTAAGACCCCAAGTATGTTTGGTGGAAATTTGATTTGGGTCATTTTAAGTCATTTGAGCAATGTCCGTCCGACTGTCTGCGCGCACGCCCCTTTTGGTACCTCCCACACAAGTGGACCATTTTGCACCAAATGTTAACAGCTCGGTACTACAACGCTTGGTGAGGAAAGTCAAACAAAAAGGTTACGAAGTACAAGTAGGTTGCGATGCTAACTCTCACCAAGTCGCGTGGCGCAGTACTAACATTAATAAACGGGACCAAGCCCTAGTAGATTTCTTGAATACTAACGACCTAATAACACTTAACATAGGTAATATGGCTACCATAGTTAATATAATAAGCGAAAAAGTATATGTTACAATATGTTCAGAAAATCTAATAGACGAAATACAGGAATGGAGGGTCTCTAAAGAACATTATTTTTATGATCATCGTTACACAAGGTTTAAGATAGCACGGCCATCGCCGAACCCAATAAGTCTCAGAAATAAAGCCAAAACCAAATGGACAAAATTCGGGAAGCTAAGTAGAGAAAGACTAGGACATGGGAATTTTGAGTACATAAGTGGTGAATATATTGACACTAATGTTGATTACATTACGGATATATTAGTAAGGTCTTTCGAATACAGCTGTCCGCTTCGAGAAAGGAAATCAGCCCAAGAAAAGCCTTGGATGACCGGGGAGATTGGCAACATTGGGAATGAGGTCCGTCGACTTTACAATAGGGCACGCCGTAAAAAATCGACAGTATACTCGGATGACTACCATAGAAGACTCAGAGAATACAACAAAATCACAAGAACAGCAAAACGAAACTCCTTGAAGCTATTCTGCGAACAGGTCGATAGCGTTAACGATAATTCTAAAAGTAAAAAGTTGCTTTCAAAAACCCATACCCAAACCGAAACAATGGTAGACGATATGGGTAGAAGAGTAGACTCAACTGAAGAAATGGTAAAGCTTTTGATTAACACCCATTTTCCGCAAGGTACGACGGGTCAGAATGAGATACCAAACTAAAGAGAAAACAAGTAAGAAAGTTTCAGTCGGGTAAAGCGACTAAGGTATACTACCCTCACTTTGTGAGTAATGTTATATGGAGGTACCAGGAGGGGTTTAACAAATACACCTATTGTTCAGTTCTCTGAACTGAATTGTGTTAAGTCGGCTATATGTTATTATGCATTTCACAAAACGTGAGCAGGTAGCTATAGAGTTGTGATGATATTTTGTCTTATGTGTTTGATAATAAGAAATACATGGGTGAAACTTATGCCAGACATATGGCTGAAATAGGCATCACACACTCTGTAGTGAAGAAAAGGGACAAGTCATAAATTGTCGTATTTTATGCTTTTATTTGTAACAACAACAGTGTCTATATGTTGATTGTTATCTTTGGCGACCAGCGGTGCACATAGATGTGCACTGCGTAGGTCGTTGTGCTATAAAAATGTCTTCTCTCTTTTCGTCTTACTTATAAGATAGGTTAAGGATTATTTGGTTAGTCTTAAGTTAAGTTAAAAAATATTGTAAATAAAATTAGTTCCTATTTAGAACTCATATCGTAAAGACCCTTCATTTTATGCTGCTCGGCTACAAACACCTATTTTCCCTAAATAGTAGATACTTTAAATACGTTGCACTGTGCCGAATTATAAGAGTTTATGTGCACTGGTTTATTAACGTTATGAGATATTAAATTTTGATCATTTTGTCTGGGAGGTACAAAAAGAGGCGTGGTGATAACGCCATTTTTTCACAAGGGCTATATGTACTTCAAAAGCGTTACAATGTGCAAAATGCTGTTGTATTTCGGTGCATTGGTACTCAAACTGTAAGCTCTTATCTTTTTGTGCAAAATGGTACCTTTGGGAGGTACCAAATGGGGCGTGCCAATAACGCCAATTTTTCACTGGAATGTAGGCACAATAAAAGCATTACACTGTACAAAATTTCATGTATTTTTAAACACTGGTATTAATGTTATAAGCTGTTCACTTTTGGTGAAAAATGAGGCATTTGTGTTGATAGCGACTAATAAACTAATACTATGTGTGGAATTTCAGAAGATTCGAATAAGTAGTATAACAGTTATTAAAGTATCAATATTTAACAACATTTTAACCCTTTATGAAGGAGGTACTAGAAGGAGTGGACCAATATGGCCCATCTTCGAACTTAGCCGGAGATAGAAAAAAATATTACCACGTACCAGGGACGTATCCAGGATTTTGGTTGGGGGGACCCAACCTTTTTTTCCATAACAAAGATTAACAATTAAAAAATTGCGTTTATTGTGTAGGTAATGGAAGTTAAGTTCCTTAGTTTTTTATTCGAATTTTATTCCTAAATATAAATGTGTACTTTAGTACGAGATCAGTAAAACTTTTTATAATAAAATACGTAAGAGTTAAAAATGTAATCTTCGACTTTTTGAAAGAAATATATCAATTATTATATTCATCTTTGTATATAGACATCAAAGCCGGATAAAATAGCCTAACTTTTTAAAGTATGCATCGATTTTCTTCTGAATGGGCTCGTTTAATTCATGACCGAACAGACTTTACAATGAAATCATAAAAATATAACATTTGTTCATTTTTAGATTGTTTTATGGGAGTTTTATTTTAAAAATATTAAAATTGTATCCAAAAATCACATTTTTTGCAATATTTTGTAATACTCGTATATCGTCGAAACCGCTGAACGGATGGAAAATGGTATTATATGAAGTTGAAGGCTACTTAATATTTAATTCTTTAAAACTTTCCTCAACCAAATCGGATAAATGGTTCTCGAGTTATGCCACTATATGTAGTTCAACCACTAATTTCTTTCCATATCACAGCTTATCGAGAGAATTTAAAGAGACAACCCTTTAGGCTAAGAAAAAAGAGAGGTTGAACCACATATTATGGCATAACTAGAGAACCATTCATCCGAATTGGTTCTGGTAAGCTTTACAAACTTCAAAAGTAGCCTTCAACTTCGCACAATACAATTTTCCATCCTTTCTGCGGTTTCGACGATATCTTACAAAGTAATGCAAAAAATCATATCTTTTGATAAAATTTTAATAATTTTTAAATAAAAGCCTCATAAAAACATCTAGAAACGCATAATTGTCATATTCTTGTGATTTTATCGTAAACTCTGAAAGGTTATGAATAAATTGAGACCATTCCGAAGAAAATCGATGCATAAATTAAAAAGTTTTAGCGGGGAAGCCATGCACTTTTCTTATTTTTAGTTGTTATTACTTTTACTGTTACCATTTCTTACGCTTTTGTATTGTTTTTTTAAAGGCCTTCCAAATATTTTTCGTATTTTTTTTTGAGTGATTTTGAAAATTGTAAACAGTTTATGCCTATGTTTAAAACATTCCGGGTGCCCGGCCCCACCCCGCCCCCTCTGGATACGTCCCTGCCACGTACCAAATTTGAAGTCAATCGGTTACTCCTTTCGGGAGTTATCGTGCGCACCAGCCAGCAGACAGACAGACAGATAGACAGACAGACAGACAGACAGACAGACGGACATTGCTCATTCGACTTAAAATGACCCACAACGGATTTCCGCCGAACATACTTGGGGTCCTAGGTCACTCCTTCGATGTGTTACATTTTTTTCCTTAGCAAATACCCTCGTCACACTAAAGTTAGGGTATAACAAGTAAGAAAGTTCAGTCGGGCAAACCGACTTATGAATACCCTCACCTTGAGTCCCAAAAAAATATTAGTTAATTTATTTATTTTTTTTTATTAAATTATTATCAATTTAAATTGCATTTAATAACTTTAAAGAAGGTACTGGTATTAAAGTTGTTAGCTGTTAACTTTTGGTGTAAAATGGTCCAAATGTGTGGGGGGGTACCAAAAGGGGTGTGCCAAAAACGGCCACTTTTCTCTAGACTAGGTATTATAAAGCATTGCACTGTACGAAATTTCAAGTATTTGTATGCACTGATACTAAAGTTAAAAGCTGTTAACTTTTGGTACAAAAAGGTTCATTTGTGTGGGAGATACCAAAAGTGGCGTGCCAATAAGGTACATTTTTCTCTGGACTCTAGGAACTATGAAAGCATTACACTGTACAACATTTCAAGTATTTGAGTATTCTTAAATTGAAAATTTTGTTCAGCGATGAGGCCCATTTCTGGCTCAATGGGTATGTAAACAAGTAAAATTGCCGCATTTGGGACGAAGAGCAACCTGAGGAGATTCAAGAGCTGCCACTTCATCCAGCAAAAACAACGGTTTGGTGTTGTTTGTGGGCCGGTGGAATCATCCGCGCATATTTCTTCAAAAATGATGCCGGTGAGAACGTAACCTCAATGGCGACCGTTATCGTGCCATGATAACCGACTACTTGATGCCTGAAATTGAAGCTCGTGATCTCGGCGACATTTGGTTTCAACAAGACGGCGCCACTTCCCACACATCGCAACAATCAATGGATTTATTGAGAGAACACGTGAGAAGATAATTTCACGTTTTGGGCCGGTCGATTGGCCACCAAGATCGTGTGATATCACACCGTTAGACTTTTTCCTGTGGGGATATGTAAAGTCTAAAGTTTATGCGGACCAACCCTTCGATTCAGGCCTTGGAGCAAAACATCACGCGTGTCATTCACCAGTTACTAGTCGAAATGCTCGAAGGAGTCATCGGAAATTGGACTCAACGTATGGATCTGAGACGTTGCCGCTGCTAACATTTTACAGACATAATCTTCAAAAAATAAATGCCAAAAAATGTTCTTTCAAATGATAATAAACATTCCCCATTCAATTTGAATTTTCTGTGTTTTTTCTTTAAAAAAGTAGGGAACCTCGAAATGCATCACGCTATATATGTTTCAAGCCGAATATGTTTGGGACTGTAGTATATTACTACAGAAGCGATTTTTTTCAGCGTGTAATAATATTACAAAAGGTCCAACGAATGTGTTGTCTCGGCGTAAGAGGGGCAATGAGGACCACATCCAGTAGGCAATCTTAAATATCCAACCAATAGAAATACATATTAGATATGAAGTAGCCCTCACGGTGACGATACTCAAAGTGATGGGCAAATGGATCGAAAGCGATCACAAGTCATATCACCAAAAGATAGCTGAGGAAGTGACGGTGAATTTAACTGACATAGCGTCAGTGTCCGACAGAATACCAGAAAAATCAATAATTGCTGAGTGTGAGACCATGATTCCAGACAGACAATCTTGGATTGATGGAATCGTAGTGCAGACAACATCTGGAATTTGCTGTTATACAGATGGATCGAAACTAGGGGAGAGAACGGGGTTGGGACTTTATATCGAGGAACCGGAAACCGAACTCTTATTCCGTCTGCCAGACTGTAACATAGTCCTGCAGGCGGAAGTGCGAGCAATTACAGAATGTGTATGCTGGCTTGGCGCTAACACAAGACCAACGAAAGTGAATATTTTCACAGATAGCCAAATGGCTATCAGGGCAATAACGTCTAGAACGGTGAAGTCGAGGACAGTTTTAGATTGTAAAATAGCGATTAACGCCTACTCCGAACACGGCACTATATGCATCATATGGGTGCCTGGTCATTGCGGAGTAAGGGGTAGCGAGAAAGCAAATGCCTTAGCATCTAGAGCCAGAGACTTGCAAACAACAATCCTAGAGAACGCAAAACCCTTCAGATTTATGCGTACTGAACTACAAATATGGACAAAGAACGCCCATATCACGCTATGGAATAGTGAAAACGTCGGGAAAACCACGAAAGTCTTGTGGGGTGACCCAAACGAGGACAAGACCAAGAACTTGCTGGGATTGAGCAAGGTAGAGACCAGTAAGATCATGGGTATCCTTACAGGACACATATGCTTACAAGCATATCTACATAGAATAGGAGTTGTAGATGACAGCGTATGCATGGCATGTGGGGATGATGAAGAAACGTTGTAGCATTTCCTCTGCCAGTGCACAGAGTTCGCGAACAGTAGATCCTATTTCCTAGGAAATTATACTATGCCAGTCTTGACCCAACATAGCGGCGTAGACTGGAAAACAATTAAGGACTATATCGATAGCACAGAGATCCTAAAATAACTTTCCATGGACCAGTCATTAACAATTGGAGCGCACAACAGGCCGAATACTGGCTTATGTGTATGTCCAAGGATATGAGGCGGAGTTTGGCCGCCTCCTCTTCTCAACCTGACCTATCCTATAATCACTTTTTGAGTCGATTTAACCATGTCCGTCTGTCTGCCCATGTATTCTTGTGATCAAGGTGCAGGTCGTATTTATGGTCCGATTATGATGAAATTTAACACAGTCTTTTTTGGCCCAAGGACGTGAAATTATTCAAAATCGGTTCAGATTTAAATGTAGCCCCCCTATATGTTACCCCCGATTTGACATTATTTTATATCATTATGATTTGAAACCGTATTTTATATCAGATCAGTGCGAAATTTGGCAGAGCTAGTTCTCTTATTACATGAATGAATAGTGACTAATTCGGGGAAAATCTGTTAAGATTTGGATATAGTCCCCATATATATATATGTAAAACTTAAAAATCGTACACAAATTTTTTTTCTAAATCTTTTTCTGAAATGTACCGAAAAATACCAACATTTCCAAACAAAAAGATTTTTCAAATCGGACAATAACTTAAGAAGTTATGATCAAAAACCAGATACACAGAGTGGTATCTTTAAGTTTTTTATTTAAATATCGATTTAAAATGTATAACTGGGGATTTATTCCCGGGAACCTTCACACGAGCAACGGTAGTCATAGGTCCATGTGTTGATATAGCCCCCATACAAAGGTCCCTGTAGATTTTACTTCTTAACGCAACAAAAAACCACAAATTTCAACGAATCGGGCTGAAATTTGGTAATATATCTTTAGTTGTGCCGGAAACCATTCATATGCTATCCATGGTGGAGGGTTAAAAAGATTCGGCATGGCCGAACTTAACGCTTTTACTTGTTTTAACTTAGAATCTTTATTTCCCCTTGACTTTCAATAATTTAACAGAAAACTATAACAAATTTCCAACTTTTTAAAATTTCAGCTTCTAGGGTTGAAATAACGTTTGTAGGATCGCTTTGGTGACATAGAATTCGCATTTACCCATTTGGGACCAACAACCCAATAATTAATTTACGGCACAGAAATGGTTAAAAACTAAATTAAAAATTATGCAAGTTATTTCCAATTTATTAAAAACTGCACTAAAACATGAAAAAGTTTGGAAAAAATTAAAAAATGTTCAAAAGTTTTAACGATGTTTAATAGAAATTGCCTCGATTTTTATTGTCTAATGCTTGATTTTAGAAAAAACTAAGCACCGAACTAAACTTGATTTTTGGAGGCTTTTTAAATCGCACATAGATCCTAATTTTACAATCGCAGAATTGAAATATTTTGGTAAAATGCTTAAAATTTGATATTTTATATCAGCTTGGAACATTGCGTACTTTTTTCAGAAAGCCTCTCTACTGGGTAATACTCTTAAATACTTTCCTCAAATGACATACATATGTACATACCAGCGGAAATTAATTTGTTATTTGCCAAGCGTGAACATGTTTTGGCCCTTAAAAGTCGAAGGTTTTATCAATTTGAATCTATTAAATACTTAGGCAATTATTTAAATTTTCCAACCGTATTATTTTTCAATTTCTATCAAAAAGCTTTATAAAAGCGGTAATAATGAGTTTAACAATGGTAAATAATAATTTTGGTTTTGTCTAAATTCTAAATAGTTCCAGAGCAAACGTTTTTCGAAAATGCAGAATAAAATTATATATATCATAATCGTGCTGCATTGTTTTATAGCAATTGAGGTGAACTATAAAACTGAATAATTCCATTTAAATTAATATGTTTTGGTGTTCTATATTTCTACATTTATTACACTGTGCTAGTCCAAAAATGTAACAGATTGGAGACCCTATGGATAGACCTATTTCGGCCACGCTGAATCCAATGGCATTAGCCGTTTTTCTATGTTAGCTCTTGTTTTCGCGATATTCGACCACAAAGTTTGTTGGGAAATCAGAGAGGTTACATATCTCTTTGGTGATTTTGAAGTGGAAGACTTCGGAATATATGCTTCAGTCAAAAGATCGAAATAAAGGGAACATTTAGAGAATTATTTCCCTCAAAACATTCGTCCACGCTTCTCAGTCCCTTACCCCCGAAAATATGCAATAAGATCTTAGCATATGTTAAAAATCATACATATCGTCGATATTTTTACTAGGCATCGTTGAGAAAAATATTCATCGCGAAAAAATACTATAAGTCCCTTCTCAACTTTTTTATGAGAATTAAGCAGATTTCGAGTTATTACATAATTTGTGTATAAAGCAGACTCATAGTAATTTTTCGCGAGGAATATTTTTCTCAAAGACACAAACTAAAATGTCGACGATTTGTATGACGTTTGACATATGGTAAGATTTGATTGCACTTTTACAGGGGTAAAGAGGTGAGAAGCGTTGTTGATTATTTTGAGAAAAATAATTCTCGAATGGTTCCCATTATTTCGTTCTTTGGAATGAAACGTGTATTCCGAAGCCTTCCACTTCAAAATCACCTCCGACATAACTAACCTCTTTGATTTCCTTACAAATTTTGTGGTCCAATATCGCGAAAACAAGAGCTAACCTAGAATAACGGCTAACACTACTGGATTCAGTAATTTCGAAATAGGTATATCCATAAGGTCTCATTTCTGTTACATTTTGAAAGTGTCCATTTCAAGCACAGTGTTATTATTTTATTATTATTTTACTATTATTTTATTATTACCTTATTATTATTTTATTATTATTTTATTATTATTTTACTATTATTTTATTATTACCTTATTATTATTTTATTATTATTTTATTATTACTTTTTTATTAAAAACATACGGTACTAACCACTAAGGAAATTAGTTTCAAGCATTGCATTTTTATAATTTTGATCTTTTTAAGATCATAAGGAGCTCACAACTGACCGAAACACTGGCTTAGGGATATGAGATGTGAAAATGTCTCCACTTTTTCATCATATATGTTTCTATTTTCTATGAGTTTACTAAGAGTTTTGTGCTGTGTTTTTTCCACTGCCCTAGTCTGCAACACGTCTTTACGCTTTGGAAATCTCCAACGTTACATGTGCTAAATATACGGAGCGCCTTAAATTCGTCGAGTGTGAATTTCATAAATTTGCCACAAGTAAATATGGCATTACCGTCCACATGATGTTCAATCGCAATTTGGGGAATACATTGCGCGGCCGTATTCGGTGGGACGTGAGTCCCAAAAATTCCTCGCAAGTTTTACATTTTCTCGATGTGAATATTAATGCTTGCGCGGCCTTAAAACAGATCACTTCGAACCCAGTGCTGAAGAAGTCTTTAATCGAATTCAAGAGAACCACCAATTTACCCACTTCGTGTCCATTCAAAGCGGTAAGTTTTGCGTATTGCATTTAGCTACAATAGTGACTATGTCTTTTTGCAGGATGTTTTATATAAACAAAATAACTATAGTTTAACAGATGAGTGGCTGCCCACATATATGCCGTTCCTGAATTTCACTCATACTGTAGAGCTATACGAGAGAAATAAGCTCTTCGGCATGTGGCAAGTAGTAGGTGCTACTGTGCCCAAGTGATTATTATTATCGTACATTAAATGCTAATGTCTATGTATATGTACAACAATAATTTTGAAAGAGTTCGATGTTAAATTATCAAAATAAAGGAATATTTGCACATAATTGTGAAATTATAACCATAAACATTATGTGAAATTATTCCATGACACGATATTGGTGGTCAATTATAATTGAGGCCCCAGATTTCATCACATTGGGTTATTTTCTTTGGGGTTATGTAAAGTCTATGCCGATCAACTAGTAATAACTGAACGCCTGGAAATCAGCATTCGACGAGTTATCGTCGAAATGTGGATCATTCTCTTCTAAATGAAACTGAGCAAGGCTTTTCTGATAGTGACATTTTCAAGGTTTTATCTTAGATAGAAAACCAGTAAGGAAATACTAAAGTTGGGCCTGTCCGACTGTATAATACCATCCAGGATTGTTTGCCAACAAATACACGGATAACCATTATTACTATTAACAGTTGCAGGTTAAATAAAGTACATTTCTAATTTTCAGACACACATGTTAAAAAAACTTGACCTTCAAGAGGGACTTATACTTATCAAAACATGGGCCATTTACACTGAGGTGTGGCCTGGTGCCCAGTTGGATGTTGTCGAAAAAACAACATCCCTAGTCACCCTAGAGCCATCACCTGGGTTAGAGAAGAGCCATCCAACCCGGCTGACATATTAGAAACAATAAAAAATTCCAATCCTGGTCTGCCGGCCCACAATTGGAGAATCAGCAAGGCGGATGGTAAAAAGCGGCAAGTCAATTTGATCCTTAACGCTAAACCCACCTCCCATATACAACGTGCAAGTGCAACCCTACAATAAGGCTTCGATACTATAGTATTGAAGGTATACCAGCAGGATATAGCTCCCACTGCGGATGGTGAGTCGTCCGTCTCCGGACTCTTTGACGCATTTGGCGGGAACACGCTTCTCGATGATACGTATATCTTTCTCCTGCCTAATTTAAGTGGTAAAGACCAAACATCTGCTAGTCTGGAGATCGGTAATCGCATATATTGGGTGGTCTCCAGTTACTTGCCTTATGAAGCTGTAGTACCTACTGCTCTATTCAGGGAAGTAGTAGAAGAAGCAACGTCTGACGAGGTCGAACTGAATATTGGCACAGACACGAACGCTCATCATACTATCTGGGGTAGTAAGGATATAAACAATAGGGGTGATTCGCTTCTTTACTTTATTCTAACTACCAACCTAAGTATTTGTAATATACGTAATAAACCGACCTTTACAATTAGAGACAGACAAGAAGTACTCGACGTAACGTTTGCTACTGACCGGCTGTCAGACAACATTATTGGGTGGAATGTACACTCCTTCTCAGATCACCATTATTGAGTGCAAACTCACTGAAAAAGCGCCTAAACCTACCGTCTACAGAAATGTGAGGAAGACAAAGTGGCACCTGTATGAGAAGATTTCAAGAAAGTCCTCAACTCCAGAACTCCAAAACGAACCGAATGACAAAGCCGGTCTGCATAATCTGGTCAAGCATACCACCACATCATTCAATAGTTCCCTTGAAGAAGCTTGTCCAAAAACAAGGTACAACGGTAAAACTAAACCCCAATGGTGGACTTCTGAGCTAACGACTATGAAAAAAAACCTGCAACAAGCTATTCAACAATGCTAAATCTACTGGGGTCGCTAATGTTTGGGAAGCCTATAAAGAGCAACTCAAGATCTATAAGTAAGATCTATCTATAACTCAAGATCTAAGGTATACCTTCTGTGGCGAAGTGGAAAAGGTCTCCGACGCCGCAAGGCTGAGGAAAATACTATCAGCTTCACCCTGTACAGTGGGTTACTTGCAGGATGAGGTAAATAATTGGACCAAAAACAGCGAGCAGTCGCTGAATGTACTGCTCGACACACATTTCACGGGTAACTCACCAACAGAACCCGAAGATGAGCAAGACTAACAAGACTGCGAGAGGACTGCGAGCGTTGCTAGCTTTTTGACTGAGAGATCCGGAATAAACTGGGCTATTAACAACTTTGAGCCCTTCAAGTCACCTGTACCAGAGGGCATCACTCCAGCAGAAAATGTTAACGTACATTATCCCCTGGCTTAGTAAGCTGTATCAGGCTTTCATACATCCCGAATCGATGGAGGGATACCAAAGCGGTAATCATACCTAAAGCGGGGAAGATATCACACACTAGGCCAAAAAACTTCATACCAATTAGCCTATCCTTCTTCCTATTGAAAGGTCTGGAAAAACTTTTAGATTATTTCATTAGGGAAAACCTGGATACAAAACTCCTGTCGGTGAACCAACATGCTTACAATAAGGGGAAGTCCAAATTCGTAAACGTCCTCACAGACATCCTACAGGTAGCTCTGAAGAAATTGGCTAGATCGGCCAGAAGCAGAGGTTTGGGCGTAAAACCAAGCAAGACAGAATTGGTTCTCTTTACTACGATGAATAATGTCCCACATGTGGACCCTCCACCTCGGATAAATGGAACAGATCTAGTCTTTTCTGAGAGTGCAACTATTTTTTAGACGTAACGTATTGGAACGTGTAAGGAAGACCAACGTCGCCATTATATTCCTACAAAAAGTCTGTAGGGTCGCGGTGGGGCCTCTCTCCCTAAATCGTCCATTGGATATATAAAACAGTAGTTCGTCCAATACTGTTATGCGGCATTGTGGTATGGTGGACGGCAACCGACAAACTAACCATCACCAACCTACTAACAAAGGTTCAGAGAACTGCCTGCCTGAGCATAAGCGGAGCCTTAAGGACTACAGCGACCGAGTCTCTACAAGCCCTACTCCATATACTGCCGATTAATATTGTGGCGAGAGAAGTTGCAACCAAAGCGGCAATAAGATTAAACTGCATATCAATGTGGAGGTACAAGAACTACGTTCACATGAGGATATCAAAGTGTAGTGCTACGGTAACCGACCGAGTGGACTATATACCAACTGTGTACACCTTCGAGAGAAATTACATCACTATGATTCCCGCCAGAGATGAATGGGTTGGCAGAATACCAGGTAATAGAAACCATTGCCACTTTTACGCGGATTATTCGAAGCTTGATGAACAAGTTGGCTTCGGAGTACACTGTGTAGAGCTTAGTCTGGATATAGCTCACATACCACATGAAACCTGCAGTGTCTATCCAGCCGAAATAATGGCAATATGGGAAATAGTCAAGTGGCTGAGTTGCAACATAGTAACCAACACTGGCGTTGTCATTTACCGGACAGCCAGGCCGCCATTAATTCTCTGGAGGCAACATCCCTAAATTCACAAACAGCCCTCGACTGCCGCAGATCTCTTAACGAGATGGCTGAGCAGTTTAATATGCACCTCATATGGGTGCCTGGGCATAGGGATATCCCGGGGAACTGCAAAGCCGATGAACTTGCTAGGAAAGGGACGACATTACAAATTCTCAAAGAATTTGCATATATTGGTGCGCCACTATCCACGTGCAAGCTTCGGTTTAGGCAAGAGGCAATCAGGCAGTCCAACGAAAGATGGACAGAAATCGCCACCTGCAGGGTAGCTAGACAAATCTGGGCAAAGGTATGACCTGAGAAGATCCAAATATCGTTAGTATCAGTTCTGACGGGACACTGCTTGATCGGCGAACACGCTAAAAGATTGGGTATTGACTCTAATGACTTCTGCAGAAGCTATGGAGATGAGGAATAAGTGGAGAGCATTGAGCACTTGCTATGCGACTGCCCCGCTCTGAGTAAACGACGACTGGACATACTGGGGTCGGCCTTTCTAGGCAGCCTAACAGATCTTTCCAGTACCTATATTCGTACTATCGATAAATTTGTATATCAATCGACGAGGGGCATTTCAGCCCGTGGTAACACTAGGGACCTAAGCAGGTCTATGTGAGCTTGTAACAAAAATACCATAACCTAAACCTACACTAGAGACGATTTAATGCAATATAAAGTACAAAAGCTTAAATTTCCGCGTGCGTCCCCTAGAACGCTAGGAAGTCTAATCGAAAGGAACCCTTATATGGGAGCAATATCAAAATATGGAACGATTAATGCAATATAAAGTATAAATTCTTAAATTTCAAACAGATTAAAAAAGTTTTTTCAAGAGCGTCAAGAAATGCTGTCGGTGGGGACCTTTGTATGACGGCTATATCAAAACATGGACCGATGTTCCCCATTTTTACTAGGGACGATTAGGTCCAACATTAAGTATTAATTCTCAAATTTCAGCCAGATCAATAGAAGAATCCATTCTGTAAAGCGTCAAGTGACATAGGTGGCGCCCTTTATATGGGGGATATACCAAAACATGGACCGATGTGCCCCATTTTTACTATGGGCGATTAGGTCCAATATAAAGTGTAAATTCTTAAATTTCATCCAAAAACGTGTTCTCTAGAGTGTTCAGAAGTGACATCTGTGGAGACCTTTATGCGAGGCTATATTAAAACATGGAACGGATGAAAGAATTTCATTAAAAGAAGTTAAAGACTACTTAATTTTCGATTACTTGCAACTTTCCTGAGCTTATTCGGATAAATGGTTCTGGATTTATGCTGTAATATGTGTCCCAACCTGACAATTTTTGCAAATCGCTATTTATCGCGAGAACTACGGCCAATTCAAATAAACTACCTTTTATGCCAAGAACTGTATTATTTCATATATCCAAATCGATCGCGAAACCCAATGCTGCAGCAAAAATTTTTTTTCTTGAGTTGAGTTATTTACGAATTTTTAAGACAAGTTTTATGTTTTTTCAGTAATTTTTTTTTTCAGTAATTTTTTCAGAAATTTTAAATGTTGATAACATTTTTTATACCCTACACCACACTGTGGTACAGGGTATTATAACTTTGTGCATTTGTTTGAAACACCCAAAAGGTCCCGATCGACATAGAATCACTTTCTGAGTTGATTTTGCTATGTCCGTCTGTCCGTCCGTCTGTCGGTGTAAGTATCCTTGTAATCAAAGTACAGGTTGCAATTATGTTCCGATCTCAACGAAACTTTACACATACCTCCTTATCGCATTGTTAGGGAGGTGTAGGGCATTATATAGTCTGCCCCGCACGACTCTGTGCCTTTCCTAACTGGTTTATAATTGAAATCATATTATCTTGTATAATGATAATTACACTACGCAACAAAACATATTTTTTTTTTTTGCCCTAGACCTAAAAATTGTTTTTTGTATAGATTGTGGCAAACTGTTAGATAAAATCAAAATCAAAAATTTTTTATGGATACATTTTTTTTTTAAAAAATTTTATTAAAAATAGAAAAATCGTCAAGGTACCCTTAGTATTTGCACTATAATTGTTGGAATGTATGCACGATCAGGTCGACTTATACGTTAAATTGAAGCTATTAATGTGGGCTACCAATGTTGGAAATATCTCTTTCAGTTACAAACAGTGGTTTAGTAACAGTCATTAAACAAATTGGAAAAAGTAAATTTTTTTCAAAAAAAAAAAAATAAAAATTTCCTAGGACGAAAAAAAACATAAAAAATAGAAAAAAAATCTAAAAAAGAGATGTAAGAGATTTCTGTTTAAATAGCGATTTTATTTATATTATGTACATTTGAGTTTATTTACATGTACAAGTTTAATTAGTAGTAATTGTGAGTTCTTTGTTGACGTTTGTAAATTTCCAAATCGGTTTCTCTAATGAGGAACCAAATATAATCTCCCATCATTCTTTCATCCCAGTGCCCTTGGTAACGCCGCTCGATGGACTTCAATTCTTGGTGAAACCTTTCGCCATGTTCGTCACTTACGTCGTCAAGATGCTCGGGGAAAAAGTTTAAATGAGAATGCAAGAAATGAATTTTGAGGGACATATTTACACCTGTTGGAATACATAAAGCGAAAACTAAGTTAGAAGAATACATACTAACACATATAAAAAAAAATTTCTAACCAATTTTTTCATAATTTTTTAACAAATCATTAATCATTGTTTCATATTGCGGGCTTTTATTGGATCCAAGGAAATTTGAAACTACAAGCTTAAACGACCTCAATGCTGCAATTTCATCCGACGTCAAATAGGATTCCAAATTTACATCTTTCATCAGTTTCCTTTTTGAAAAGAAAGACTTTTAAATAAACTGTTTAAATACGAGAATGAATTGACATCTTCCTTAAAGCTTTTACAACATTTTTAAAGAGCCCCAGCTTAATATGCAGTGGTGGCAAAATATTGTTTTCTTTTTGGGCGAGAGGTGTGTATTTTACGTTGTTTTCACCTAATGTAATGTCTTTTCTTGTTGGCCATTTCCTTCTTCTGTAATGATCTTCGCGAGCACGGCTATCCCAGAGGCATAAAAAACAGCAACATTTTGTATATCCGCCTTGCATTTCACATAACATCCCAACTACTTTTAAATCGCAACAAATTTTCCAGCACATGTTGTTCATATTTTATCAATTTATCCATTGTTTCGTATGATTCCTTAGTGTTGACGGCATGAGCAATGGGAATCGACGGTTTCTGATTTCCGTTGTGCAAAAGTACTGCTTTCAAACTTTCCTTACTGCTGTCAACAAATAACCGCCATTCTTTTGAATTGTATGTTTGATTAAGTTCCTCGAACAATTCGGTAATGTCCTTGCAAAAGCATATGTTATCCACAGTTGTATGAAATTGTTTGTAAGGTATATCACGGACTCTATAATATGATATGTTAACATCTGGGACCAAAATATTGTACTGTTTCATCTGAGATGCAAGTAGTTCTGCCTTACCTTTGGTCAGTTCGATTTTTTTTTTAATTACATATTTTCCGCAGATGTAGCAGAAATTGTCGGGATCATTTACACATTGAAAAGTTCTTTGCCTTTTACTCATACTTGGAAATATAACTATATCATATTTTTCAGAAAATCGACTTATCTCTTTAAGGCGCTGAATTGCACTAATTTATTAATAAGAAATTTCATTCATACATTCCGGGTTTAAGGTACATAAGTTACAGTACCTGTTGCTGACATATCGTTTGTTTCGAACGTAGAAACCAAATACATATAATTTTACTGTATATACGACTGGGATGTCCATACCCTAAAAGGCTTAACTGAATGGAAACCTCATAAATAAAAAACCACAAATATTCTTGAATGACCCTCTATCTGAGCGGATCTCTTCCAATATAGCTCTCACATTGTGTATCATGTTACATGGACCTCGTCCTCTCTATAATTTTATAATGTCTGACATCAATCCTCATAAAATAGAATGTGTTTTTTAAAAAAAAAAACATTTTTTTCTCATATTTTTGACGACTGTTACTAAACCAAAGATTCTATGTGAAAGCGATATTTGCAGCATACGTAGCCCTCATAATTCACTTTAATTTGAGCCATAACACGGCTCAATCAGGCTAATACTCGAAAATTTATGGTCAAAATACCAAATGTACTTTCCACGAAAGCTGGAATTTAAAAAAATTTACCATAACAAAATGTTTTAATATTTTTTCGTATTTGTGACACCTAATTTCACCAGAAACTGTTATCCACATCCCTTGGACAAACATTTTGTTGCATAGTGTTATGAAAGATTGATTGACAACAAACGCTGACTTGTAAGAAATGTAAATTAAAAACCAGTAAGGAAAGGCTAAAGTCGGGCGGTGCCGACTATATAATACCCTACACCACTCTCGTAATATTGAATAACTCTGATATATAAACTTGTAATTCATGTATAAATTGTTTACATAAATTTACTTTTGAGACATTTTATACTTAAATAAAACCCTGTACCACAGTGTGGTGTAGGGTATAAAAACGATTGGATCTAAAGAGCCAAATCGGATGAAACATATATATGGGAGCTATAGCTAAATCTTAACCGATTTTCTTCAAATTGGGTAGTGTTTGTTCATGGATCAAGATCATTCTAAATTTCAAAACGATTGGATGTAAAATACAGCTAAGGTTAATAGGACTAAAGGGCCAAATCGGACGAAACATATATATGGGAGCTATAGCTAAATCTTAACCGATTTTCTTCAAATTCGGCAATGTTGGTTCATGGATCAAGAAACTCGACCATTCTAAATTTCAAAACGATTTGATGTAAAATGCAGCTTCTATAGGACTAAAGGGGCAAATCGGACGAAAGATATATATGGGAGCTATATCTAAATCTGAACCGATTTCAACCAAATTCAATAGCAATCTTAACAGCTGCGAAATACTCTAAACTGAAAAATTTTTCAGAACGATCGGAGTGAAATTGCGACCTGTAGTTGACGAACAACTTTACATGGACAGACGGACGGACGGACAGACATCGTTAAATCGACTCAACTAGTGATTCTGAGTCGATCGGTAAACTTTAAGGTGGGTCTAGCTGTGTTATTTTCAGGTGTTACAAACATCTGCCGTGAAACAAACTTATAATACCCTGTACAACAGTGTGGTGTAGGGTATAATTAGTGCTTTAAATTTCATCTTATTTCTACTTGTAAAGGAAAAATAAAAGGCATATTTCTAAAAAAAATTGTATTTTTTAAAAAAGTGTTTTCGAAAAATGTTTATTTTACATCAGTTTCGTTTTTTTGTGGTTGTTGATGTTTTATATTTGAAGCATGCAATAGTTCAGTTTGTATTCTTTATTTATATAAATTTGGTAAAAATTAAGCATTTTTCTTTAAAAGCATATGTTACCTTAGAGAGGAGGGTATATATCATTTGCTACGAGCCAAAAGTATAACACATCGAAAGGGTGACCTAAGACCATAAGTATGTTCGGCGGAAACCCGTTTTGGTTCATTTTAAGTCATTTGAGCAATGTCCGTCCGTCCGTCTGTTTGTCTGTCTGCTGGCTGGTACGCACGATCACTCTCGAAAGGAATAACCGATTGACTTAAAATTTGGTATGCGGTAACATATTTCTCTATCTCCTGCTAAGTTCGAAGATGAGCCATTTTGGTCCACTCCTTCTAGCACCTCTCCCACAAAGGGTTAACTTTTAGTGAAATATTGATTCTTTAATATCTTCTATACTACTCATTCGAATCTTCTGAAATTTCACAATTCAATTACATTATAATCAATTTAAATTGCATTTTTGACCGCCCCAGTAGGTGAGTTGGTATGAGTTTCGGGGTCGTGGGTCGATTCCCACTAGAGGTTCGGGTCTGTCGCAGCAAAATCTAGCAACATGGTCTCTGTTACCCGGCTTCCCTGAACCGTAAAATTAAAGTATAAATTTATTTTGTATTGTAATTCAAATAAATAAATAAATTTTTTAATAATTTAATAGTATGTACCGGTATTAAAGTTATAAGCTCTTAAGTTTTGGTGCAAAATAGTCCATTTGTGTGGCTTTAATATCAGTCCATACAAATACTTGAAATTGTGTACAGTGTAACACTATTATAGTACCTGGAGTCCAGAGAAAAGTGAGCGTTATTGGCACGCACCTTTTGGTACCTCCCACATAAATGGGCCATTTTATTTCTATTTTCTGATTTCTTTTTCATACCACCTTCAAAAAATTTTTTTTTTTGGAAATAAAAGCAAGTGTTTTCTAATTGTTGTATCGATAGATAGTAAACTTCTGTTTCTACGGCCCTCAAATCGAGAATAACTTCGGTTCTATCATAGCGAGATTCACAACATAAGTACTGTTTTAAGCAAGGTGTCCGATATTGCGTTCAGTACAAGGTGTCCGATATTTGCAAGGCTATCATGCATTTTGGAGGTTCTAATATCGCTCTAGCTCACTGGCGGCTCAAGATATATCCGAAATATTTATGGGGATATTCACTTAACAAAACAAGCTTTCACATGTACACTATACACACGAATCCTCGTGATTTAAAGTCGCCGTTATTTTGGGTTTCATTTGTGGTTGTTGATATCGGATTGTGCCAATCTATTAGTGTTCACTCTTTATTTTATTTGTTTCAGATATGTATTTTTTAAAATGTTTCCATTTAGAAAAAATAACTGTTAACAGCCCTTAAAAAAATTATTTTCGGTGTAATAAAGAAAAGTAAAATATATCTAAATAAAACTACACTTTTGTGTATACTTGTATACGTATACTTACATATTAACCGCAATTTCAATTTTTCGCAATCCGCGTCCCAAAAACACAAAATCATTTCCCTTTATCGCTTTTAAATAACTGGCGATTTAAAAGAAAACGAACAACAGAATTGTTCTCCATTTTCAGAGAGCATTCCATAACAATTATTGACTCAAACAATAGCAAAAAACTCTGATTCTCCGAGGGAGAGATTATAATTCTCTATCGGGGGCAGTTAATTTAATTTAAAAGTATGTATTCTTAAAAATAATGGCAACAGTCATAAATTGTATTACCAAGACAACCCTTCCTTTAAGGGGAGCATAGCCTTACATTTATTACTCAAATATCTCATAAAACTATGACATGTCCACGTCAAATATTACTTAAAATAATGCAGATTGTCACAAAAATAATGATTTGTTCTTTAATATAAAGATGTACATTTAAAGAAGTGTGTACACAGAACTAATGATTAGATAGTCATTAATTCAAATTCAAACAAAAAACTTCAGATTAAGGAAAATTTCGGAAAAAACATGTAGATTGTAATTATTTTAATGAAAATTGTGATTCAATTGATACCGAGGTTGCATACTTAATTTAACAATGTAACGTCATTAATTTTATTGCTGTCTTTTTTTCAGTGTATACGTGTGTGGCGACATATGGGAAGACTATCGATTAATGAACAACTGTGTGGTTCGTCGTCTGGTCAACACTCTGGAGTCATATGCTATATATTCAGCCGTCGTAGATTTTCTGGAGTCTAACTGGTAGTATCATCGGGTACCATGGGATTCAGGAAAGCCCTCGAGACGCAGGTTCCGGCCTGACTATTGCTGACGCCCCTTTTGGATGCAACGTGGTGACAAAAAGATAGCTCTCAACGAGAGCTAAAATATTGCTCATGAGTGTCAAGGTCTTAGGTCGACTGGAAAGTGTTTTTGTTTTGGGATTTTAAAATGGACTTAGCCCACGAAAAGTTGCAATTGGAGAACGATTATTTTGATAATGAAACTGAATAATTTGTAAACGTTGTTTTTGCGTATATCTCTCTATGATGAAATTGTAAACACTACTGAATACAATGAAAAACAAATGACAGATCATGACATATTACAAATGGCCGATAATTCACTTCAAAATCATATCATCCCTATTGGAAAACCTGTTATTCACCTTATTGTACCTCCTCATTGGGAGGCAGTTTAATCTTAATCGGCAATATATGAAGTAGGGCTTGTAGAGACTCAGTCGCTGTAGTCCTTAAGACCTCGCTTACGCACAGGCAGGCAGTTCTCTGAACCTTTGGTGGTGGTTATTTTGTCAGTTGCCGTCCACCACACCACGATGCCGTATAACAGTATTTGACGAACTACTGCTATATATGGACGATTTTATGAGTGAGGCCCCACCGCGACCATACAGCCTTCCTGCAGGAATATGAAGCGATGTTGGCATTCCTTACACGTTCCAGAACGTTAAGTCTAAATAACAGTTTTCTATCTAGAATTATTCCTAAAAATTTTGCGCTTTCAGAAAATACAAAAAGATAGTTCCATTTATTCGAGGAGGGGGATCGACATGTGGACATTATTCATCCTAGTAAAGATAGCCAATTCTGTCTTGTTTGGGTTAACGACCAAACCGCTGCCAACTTGTTCAGAGCCAAACTGAAGAATGCCGTGGAGGACGTTTTCGAAATTGCCACTCACTGCGATTGCCACGTCGTCCGAATATGCCACGACCTTGCAGCCACAACGTTCTAGATCTAGCAGAATTTCATTTACCGCTAGGTTCTAAATTAGGGGAGACAGTACTCCTCCTTTTGGGGTCCCTTTGTTTACAAACCTTTTTAGAGTTGTGGACCCAAGACATGCTGTTATGCGTCTTCTGTTGAGCGGGCTTTGAATTAGTCTAATCAAGCTAGAGTTCACCATTAGATGTGGCATTGCTGCAACTACCGCATCTTCTATGTCAAGAAATGCCACCATGTGAATTCCTTGAAATCTAGGGACGATTCGATAGTGCTCACAAGTTCGTGCAGGTCTGATTCTTTAGACTTTGTGAATTTTAAAGAAAAATTTTTAAAAATAGAAGAAAAATGTTATGCACACAAATACCACAAAAATTTTGTTGCATAGTGTAATCAATATAATCACGCCATTTCCGGATATCATTTTCTAACTTGTTATTTTAAATACTTTGTTTACATTTTACTTCAATTTAAAATGGGAAATTTTATTCGGATTTAGAAATGTTTTTGAGCAATTCAAGCGCAAACTAATTATTAACCCGTGTACTTTATTCTCAGTTTCAAAGTAAATATTGAAGCAAAATGTTTCATAAATATATTTTCCTTATACACGTCATAGTTAGTTTTACAATTATAATTCAGGTAAAAACTTGGCTAAATAACTATCACAGTGAACATTGACTGAAATTAAGCTAAATTCCCACAACAGTGTGCCGAACGGCGGTCCATCTTGGAAATTCACAAAGTTAATTGCATAAAATATTCCAAACCTCTGGCTTGCGTCGAATGCGACTTTCAAAAATATGCCCTTAGTTATTATGGCATTAATGTTCGCATGATGTTCGATCAGAATTTGGCCAGAGGTTTCCGAATACGTGTTACGCTGGATGCAAAGCTAAAGAACTCTAAGCAGATCCTGCATTTGCTTGATTTCAAAATTAATGCCTGTACCTTCTTGAAACACATTACCACAAATGTAATGTTAAAGAAAATAATGATTGAATTTCGAAGAACCACGAACTTACCTAAATCGTGTCCATTCAAAGGGGTAAGTTCGAAAAACAGTTCGCATATCGATATCTTCATTTTAAAGGATTTCTAGACGATACGTGGATTAAAATTTAAAATATGAAATTTTGCTGTGAGTTAGCTCTAACCGGAGGTTGTGAAATTGGGCGTAAGATATACAACTTTAAAGAAAACAAAAAAAAATCTTTAATATTTTGAAATAAATAATTTGTACACGGAGGAAAAAAACGGCCTCTGTAACATATTGCCCCAAACATATTTTGCAGGCAACATATATATGTTTGGAGCAGCTCCCAAACATATTATGTTTGGGGTAGCGGTAATGTTCCCAAACATTTATATGATTGTATGTAATCATATATATGCTTATGTCCAAACATTTATATGATTGTGTGTAATCATATATATGCTTATGTCCAAACATTTATATGATTGTATGTAATCATATATATGATTGCATTTAATCATGTATATGATTGTATATTGTTGTTTTTTATCAAAAGTCTGAACCCTTTGTGACGCACCTATAATATATTTATAAAATTCTAGTCTACTGTTCCATTAATTATCCATTATTCGGACTGCGACCTATGCCACTTTTCTTTCAACTTGGTTGGTAGCTCCGTTGATCCACCCCATTTACTGAAAAAGGTCAACACCACCTGGCTATATAGAGTCAACGAGAATTATATGCACAGCGTGTATTTTAATTTACTTTCATGTTACACCCGAAACAAGAAAGTATAAGCATAGCCATATATTCATTCTGACTGGCTGTGGCTGTCAATGGTTGTATGTGGGTGCGTGCGTGTGTTCGCGGTGATTGCTTAGCACAGTGGTGATGGTGGATGCTCTATGAGTCACATAATTGGGCTCTCAGAGAGTATTAACTCTCTAAAAATCTAAAAAATATGCTCTAATATATTATTTTGCCAAAAATATGTTAGGACACAATCATATCGTTTTATAATATGCTAGAATTTTGCCCCGAACATATTATGATTGTGTGCAAACATAATATGTTTACCCACAAACATATATATGATTGTGCCCGTCCCAAACATATTTATGATTGCATCCAAACATATTTTTAACATATTTTTTTCTCCGTGTATTTACGAAGTTTTATTCTTAGCAAAAAATCATCCAGACAAACGGACGGACAGACGGACGGACAGACACAACTCAAATGACCTATAGGAGCGCCTTCCATCAAACTTGCTTGTGGTCTCAGAGGTGATGGTATAAAAGGCTGCGGTTGCCTCTGCTGAACTAATATTATAGAATATTTATATTCTTTAGAATGGAGGTATCGATTTAATCACATACGCATGTGATTTTTGTTCTTAAGTTATTAAATAAAACTCTGTTCTTCGTTGAAGAATTTTTTATACCAACAGAATAACTACACCTTAACTGAGGCAATAATACCATCAAATATCCCTTCGGTAAATTTCAACTTTACCATCGAATTAATCGATAAGAACAAAATGTTCGGTATGTGGCAAATCGTTGGAGCTACAGTGGCCAGCAAATAATAAATCTGGAAAAATTTATATATATTTCAATTGGAATTTATGGAATATACATAATGTATTTACATATTTGTGATTTTTTTGTGTACAACTGCAGTGGGATAGAATAAATGAATGTTAAAAATAAATAAAAAAGAGAGTAGGCAAAAACTACCAAAGCAATTCAAACATAAGTTTCTTAAAGTATATCTAAACTTTGTGAGAAATGCAATATGGATGTTGGGACCCTGTGTTTTTTACTTTTTCCGTTTTCAGGCTAAGGTCATTGGAAACGTAGTCTAACATACACAATACGAAGAGATGTTATACAAAAGTTATGGGGAAATAAATTTCATGCGAATTTATCAATTTGAATGGAGCTTTCAAGAGCAATATAGAAATTGAAAAATAGGCCTATTGTTTGCTAAAAAATAGTTACTTCAATATTATTGAAATATCACATTTTCCGAAATTTCAAGTGTTTTTCTTTAAAAAGTAAATGTCGGACACTGAAAAAAAACATAGTAACAAAAAAAAAAATAATGACGACACATTCTTAAATTAAGTATATAAATGGTAAATTGTATGAAAAAAACTGTATTCATCTATGCCTTAAATTAATTACCACAAAATACTTATTTCAAGTTCAGACATTTTAAATTAAAATACGCAGATGTACTTGATTTTAAGAAATATTTCTACAAAAATATGTTGAAGTCATACATAAATTTATCCCAACATAAGCTTATTTTAATGCCAAACGTAATTGGTGTTATTACGTAATCTACTTGATTCTATGATATGCATCGTCAAGTCAAATAATTTTCGTGGCATTAAATGAACTACTCATTGGTGCAAAAAATCATTGCCAAAATCTTACAATTGAAAACAAATTCGTTGATTTTTTTGATTAACAATTCCTACGCAACTTCGGAGTGAAAGTACACTGCCAATATAATCAATTAGTAACCACATCAGCGGATCAGGGTGTACATCATTTGCCGAAAGTGAGTCTTTGGGAATAGTTTTCGTTCGACTGTGTGAGTCATCCCCTATTACAACTTGTATGAAAAAAAATTGTATTCTTGTATGCCTTAAATTAATTACCACCAAATACTTATTTCAAGGTCAGACATTTTCAATTTTAATACGCAGATGTACTTAAATTCAAGATATATTTCTACAAAAATAAGTTGAAGTCATACATAATTTTATGCCAACATATCCCTATTTTAAGGCCAAACGTAATTGGTGTTATTACGTAATCTACTTGATTCTATTATATGCATCGTCAAGTCAAATAATTGTCGTGGCATTAAATGAACTACTCATTGGTGCAAAAAATCATTGCCAAAATCTTACAATTGAAAACAAATTCGTTGATTTTTTTGATTAACAATTCCTAAGCAACTTCGGAGTGAAAGTACACTGCGAATATAATCAAATAGTAACCACATCAGCGGATCAGGGTATATATCATTTGCCGAAAGTGAGTCTTTGGGAATAGTTTTCGTTCGACTGTGTGAGTCATCCCCTATTATATACTCTCGTTCTCAGAAGGGGAAAAAAGTTGTCCTTTGTCACATAGTGTAATATGCTGCCACCTAGTGACTACATTATGAATTTCTTCCGAAGCACTTTAAGTCGAAAAAGGAACATATCGCTCACTTACTTCAAGACTGTCGTAACTCAAAATTGAAAATTGTCGACATGTGTAACTTTAAGTCCGTATAAAAAGATAAATAAGATGAAATTAAAGTTTAACAAGTAAGAAAGTTTCAGTCGGGTAAACCGACTAAGGTATACCCTCACTTTGTGAGTAATGTAATATTGAATATTACTCGAATTATTCTGTCAATTTGTGTGGGAGTTACCAGAAGGGGTTTATATAATACACCTTTTTTTCGCTGAACATTAGATACTTTAAATTCATTGCACTGTGCCGACTTATAAGCATTTATGTGCACTGGTATAAACGTTATGAGACATTAAATTGTGGTATGATTTGGGAATTTTTGTGTGGGAGGTACAAAAAGGGGCGTGGCAATAACGCCCATTTTTCACAGGGCTATAGACACTATAAAAACATTACACTGTAAAAAATTTCAAGTATTTGTATACACTGGTTTTAATGTTATAAGCTGTTAACTTTTGGTGCAAAAAGGTACCTTTGTGTGGGAGGTACCAAAAGGGGCGTGGCAACAACACCCATTTTTCCCTGGACTGTAGGCAATATAAAAGCGTAATACTGTACAAAATTTCAAGTATTTTTATACACTGTTATTAATGTTATAAGCTGTTAACTTTTGGTGCAAAATGGTGCATTTGTGTGGGAGGTACCAAAAAGGACGTGGCGACTTCGCCCATTTTTCTCGAGTTGATAGCGACTAATAAGCTAATACTATGTGTGAAATTTCAAAAGATTCGAATAAGTAGTATAGCAGTTATTAAAGAATCAATATTTTACAACATTTTAACCCTTTGTGGGGGAGGTACTAGAAGGAGTGGACCAATATGGCCCATCTTCGAACTTAGCCGGAGATAGAAAAAAATATTACCACATACCAAATTTGAGGTCAATCGGTTACTCCTTTCGAGAGTTATCGTGCGCACCAGCCAGCAGACACACAGACAGACAGACAGACAGGCAGACAGACAGACAGACAGACAGACAGACGGACGGACATTGCTCATTCGACTTAAAATGACCCAAAACGGATTTCCTCCGAACATACTTGGGGTCTTAGGTCACTCCTTCGACGTGTTACACTTTTTTCCGTAGCAAATGATATATACCCTCGTCACACTAAAGTGAGGGTATAAAAAAGGATGAATAATCCGAAATATGATTGTTTATTTTTAAACTAAAATTTCGTTGAGATTAATTTGCGGATATTTACAAAATTCGCATTTTTGTAAGACAATCTCAAAAATTTTCAATTTTGAGTCTTGAAGTAAGTGAGCGATATATAGATGTCAATATTTTTAAATAACTGTATTTGATGCTATTCTAAATATTCCAAATAATATTCAGTTACAAATTGGTGTTTGTATGTGTATGTAGGTCATTCGACTTGCATTATAAATGAATTCCATACAAATTTAAAATGTATAAAACTTTAAAAACCTCTCCTGAAAAAATACACACAAAGAAATAATTCGTTACTCTGTGAAACGTTTGTTGCAAACGCTTACTGCGTTTGTCACACGCTATGCCTGTTTATCCCAAACCCTGTGAAACGTTTGTAGCAAACTCCCAAAGGAAAAAGTAGATAAACAATATTCGTTTGCGGTCTATATTTGTCACAAACGATGTATGTTTATCCCAAAACCCAAAGAAATATTTATAGCAAACGGTTGGTGTACTTATCATAAATTATTTATATTTATTAAAAAAAAACTCTGCGTAACGTTTGTTGCTAATGCTTACTGCGTTTGTCACAAGCTACGTCTGTTTATCCCAAATCCTGTGAAACGTTTGTCGCAAAACAATAATATGTTTGTATAATGAATTTTCTTTAAATGTTTTATAATCAAAAATGTAAAAATTTTTGGTAGAATTTACCCGGGAGCTCCATGACAAACACCTCTGATATTAATTGGCTGATATCTTCTAATTGATTTGTAGACAAACTGGTAAATAAGAAATCATGTATGTTAGAATATACAGGGTTGCCCATATTCGACGGACCCATGTTTTTTTTAAAAAAAAATCAAAAAAAAAAATAAAAATTTGGCGGTTGGCAATCTTAATCATTTAATTTGTTCCAAGTAGATTTGTTTACATCAATTTTTGAATATGATATCTCTCAAATGGCCGCCTCTGGCGTTGATGGCGTATTGTGCCCTTTTTGCAGCATTTTCCATCGTTTTCGCCAACATTTCGGCCGGAATAGCGGCTATTTCTTCACGAATGTTGTCCTTGAGCTCTTCTACGGTCCTTGGCTTGTTAACGTAAACCTTTGACTTCAAATATCCCCACAAGAAGAAGTCAGGCGGCGTTAAATCGGGCGAACGCGGTGGCCAGTCCAAATCACCACTTTTCGACATCAAACGGCCCGGAAACAAATTCTTCAGAAAATCGATTGTTATGCGACTTGTGTGCGGTGGAGCGCCGTCTTGTTGAAACCAGAACTGCCTCATACGCTTTCGACGAATAATTGGCATCACAAAATTGGTCATCATGTCGCGATAACGCTCCTGGTTGATGGTAACAGCATGGCCATTTTCGTTTTGGAAGAAAAACGGCCCAATGACCGTTTTCGCACTAACGCCGCACCAAACTGTGACTTTTTCGTCATGAAGAGGCAATTCTTGAATCTCCTGAGGATTTTCAGTGGCGTAAATACGGCAATTTTGCTTATTTACGGTCCCATTCAATGTGAAATGGGCTTCATCGGACATGATAATTTTGTTCCAAAATTGCTCGTCATCATCGGCCATTTCGATGACTCGTTGGGCCCATTCCAATCGACGAGGCTTGTCCGCAGGCAACAATCTTTGCGTCAATTGAATTTTGTACGGGAACAAATGCAAATCAACGCGAATAATCCGTTGTAAAGTGAACCGAGCCATGCCCAACTGCTGAGAACGGCGTTTTTGGGATGTTCTTGGGGACCTCTCAACACTGGCTCGTACGGCAGCGATATTCTCGGCCGATCGCCTTGGTCGACTTTTATTTGGCCTCTTCGGATTAGAAAGAGCCTCACCAGTCGAACATTTTTCGTATAAACGCTTAATGGTGTTCTTAGAAGGCGCACTTCTCACATTTTTTTAATATTTTAAAAGCACGTTGAGTTTTCACAATTGACTTCTTCTGTTGAATGTAAATTTCAACTATTTCAGAGCGCTCGCGTGGCGTGTATTGTTCCATGGAAAAAATCTGCTTGGACTGACGCTTCAAACGCGGTATGTCATTAAGCGATCTGACATCTCTGTCAAAAGTTATGGCGTTGCCAGAAGGGTCCGTCGAATATGGGCAACCCTGTATTTAAAATTTAAGAGATCATTGTAAGGATCAAAGCGAGATGTTATCTTGCCATATATCAAACTTTTTAGTCTAAAGTGAACTTCATGGGTCAATATTAGAAAAGTTTACACGTGAATAGAAGACAAAACTACACCAGAAAATAACATGAAAAACTTGGGGTGAAAAATCGTGTAGCAAAACAGAACATTATAAAACAGAACAGAAAATGTTTGCGATTTTTAAAGCACTGGATGCACTTTTTCGCGTAAGTTTGTTCCGCTTTATTTTCTCCTATTCAATATCTACAACTTTGTTTCAGACACAAAAGAGATATTGCATACGGTACACCGATAAAAAAAATCTAGAAAAAGTTCTAAAAATCCTAAATTATTAATTGAGTCAACTTGACTAAACAAATGATGCAGAAGTTCTTTTTTTTTGGGGCTACCTTGACGCCCAATTCTCAGAATTGAGTCCCAAAATCATGTGTTGCACTGTGTATGTTATGGTTCTTCTTCCCATGATATACAGTGTGGAAGATTTCATTCCAACTATAGTGCTATTGACTTTATTGCTAATGCAATAACAACAACCACTAATATAAACCAGTAAGGTAAGACTATGTTTATATCTGAACCGACTTTCCAGAGTTTCGCAGTGTTCTTACATGTAACAAGAAAATTCTCTCTGCCGAATTTCGTAATGATCGGATATAAGATACGGTTTCAACAGCGCTTACATATATCTATCCAAATATAAACCGTTTTTCCCCGAATTTGGCAGTGTTCATTCATGTAATAAAATAACTTTCTCTGCCAAATTCCTTACTGATCTCATATACAATACAGTTTCTACAGCGCTTACATGTCAAATCGGGGGTAACATATATATGGGGGCTATACCTAAATCTGGACCGATTTTGACGAATTTCAATAGGTATCATCCTTGGGCCAAAAAAGAGCACTATGCTGAATGTAATCACAATCGGACCATAAATACGACATGCACTTTGATCACAAGAACACATGGGCAGACAGACAGAGAGACGGACATGACTAAAACAACCCAAAAAGTGATTCTATATATGTCGATCGGTATAATAAACTATGGTTATATTTCTTCTCCTTTTGGGCGTTACAAACAAATGCACAAAGTCATTATAAAGAATGTTCGTGTGTAACAAGAGAAACTGTGTTTACGATAAACGTTTTCATTTTCTGGAAATAATTCAACTATTACGGGAAAGGTAGAGCGTTTGAGACCTAGAACAATGTTTACAATAACGACCTCCAAACATTTTTTGCGAGTACCTGTTTTGACTTGGAAAGTTTTCAAAGTGAGTTTTTGATATTTAGCTACCATAGTAAGGTGCTTCCCAACCTTACATCTTGGTGCTATATCCACCGATTAGACTTAGACTAGGCAATTTATATTTTACGTTTACAAATTGTGTTGTTGTTATTTATTGTTGGTGTTGATTCCGAAAAAGAAAATAAATAAAAAACACGATATTTCAATTTTAATCTAAAGGGAGCCGTAAGCTGTAATTTATTTATCAAAGATTTTGGTAACAAGTTTACCTTTTTTAATTGTACAACAATATGTACGAAAGAGCAACGATGTGCTTGCAACGATATGCGGAGAGAAGATGCCGTCGATTTGAGAGATCGCAAGCGATTGATTAGATGGAGAAAGGTGGGGGTGTACGAGGAGAAATATCAAAATACTTACTCGCTAATATCTACAGAGGTACTCTTTCAGTGTTGGAACAAAGGGAGTACATAGATATTAGCGAGAAGGAAAGTACCATAAACAAATACCATGGTACACTTAATTAGGTATGACAGTTTGACTTTCAAACTTAAACAAGCAAGGTGGGCACCTTGCAACATCTAGATATGTTGCAACTAAAACTAAATTACATATATGATAGTTAACGTATAGAGCAGTGAGTGAGTCTTTTTTTTAACACTTAATCTAAATGGTCCAGTAGGGACCCAGAAGCCAGCAGGGACTTCTCTACGACAAACAAACGAACCCGAATGGGCCAGTAGGAACCCCAGCGAGAACGCGATGGGCCAGTAGGGACCCTTAAAAATAATAACACGCCGCGATGGGCCACTAGGGACCCTTTGCAACTCAATGAGGCCAGTAGGGACCCTAGCAGTTGCATACGTGACAAAGATTGCGGAGTTTGATCGGCCAGAATGACCAATTTGGAGATAGGTCGTCTTACAACGCCGTTTTCCGTTCGTACGGTAGCAACGCGAACATGACCGTCAATCCCGGGGTGAACATCAATGACGCGGCCTAATTTCCACGACGTAGGACTTTGAAGCTCGTGTTTCACGACGACGATATCATACTTTTGTATATCCCGTTCTGGAAATTTCCATATATACCGCTTGTGCAAAGTTGTCAAATACTCATCTTTCCAACGACAACAAAGCTGATGAGCTAGTGCCTGAACTTTCCTTAACCGATTCATCTTGGCCATGACAATCACTGGACCTACCCAGCCGACGGAGTCAAAAAGTTTCGCTATAGCAGAAGTAACTTCCCGTTTAGTATAGGAATATTCCTTGACTATAGGTGTCACCGCAAAGTAAAAAGCGTCTAACTGTGCGTTCCTGCGAATCCCCAAGGGTTTAGAACCACTGTTTTTCACAAAAGTCAGAACCTCCGCATCCACCAAATGCTCAGATGGGAAATAATCTAAAATTGATCTATCATTCGCTGTCCATTTACGAAGCTCAAACTTAGCTGACGCGAGAGCTGCGATTAATTGGTCCCGAGCGACCAAAGCAGTCTAAAGATCGTGGGTTCCCACAAGAACATCGTCCACTTACATACTCTTACGCAAGATATGGGCCGCAAGAGGAAACTTATTCTCGGTGTCGTCAGCTAGCTTCAAAAGAGTTTTAATGACCAGATATGGGGCGCAGTTCACACCGAAGGTTAATGTTTGCAGTTCGAAGTCTTTTACCGGTTTTGTGGGAGAATCTCTAAAAAGAATTCGTTGAAGGGGCGTATCCGCAGGATCGACGCGAATTTGTCTGTACATTTGCGTAATGTCGCAGTTAAATACAAATTGGAACATTCTCCATCTGAGAATGAGAAGGACTAAGTCTTCCGGCAACGTAGGTTCAACACGAAGGATGTCGTTCAGACTTTCTCCGTTCGATGTTTTGTTGGACGCATTAAAAACCACGCGAAGTTTACTGGTTTGCTTTTCCATTTTAATGCCGGGTGATGAGGTAGATAGCAAGACAACTTCTCAATCGAAGAAGGCGCATTCACTGGCCTCATGTGGTCTAATGCCAAATATTCTGTAACGACCTTATCATAAACTGTCTTCACGTCAGGCTTCCGAAGTAATGACGATTCATTACGGTAGAATTGTTTAAGAACGTTTGCCCTCGACTCGCCTAATTATTCCCGTGCGCTAAGGTCAGTTCGGATGGGTAAAGTAACGATATATCTACCGTCCGAATCTCTACGGGTCGTACGTACAATATTTTCCTCGCAAACCTTATCCGAAGGCGACAAAATACTACGTTTTGGAGGCTCCTCGAGTTCCCAGAAACGCAAAAGCGTTCTATTTATGCTATCTTCTACAGAAATTTCCAAAGTCGTAGCGAAAGTCTGAATTTGATTGGCCGGACCGGACCCGTGATAAGCCAACCAAATATAGAATTCTGGGCAAGCAGGGTTCCTGACGAAATCTGATGAGATCCTCCCTTGAGAATCTGAGGGTACAAGTCCGCTCCTATCAGTAGATCAACAGGTCGAGGGTCAAACAAATTTGGATCTGCCAATCGAATATTTGGCAATTGATTCTTAAAATCTGTTGCTACCGTAAAGGATGGCAGATTTCCAGATATGGTCGGCAAAATCAGAGCTGTCGTTTCTAAGATTATCGACGCGTCGCATGCTGTCCCAATCTTCACCGTACAAACTTTTCTTGAAGTGGCAGATATAGCTCGATTGACACCCGAAATTGTTGCATTGTTTGAGTGCACAGGCAACTTCAACCTATTCTGCAAGCGCTCCGTTAAAGAGGAGGCTTCAGAGGCAGGGTCAATCAACGCTCTAGCAGGGTACAAAGCACCTTGGTGAACAATATTCACCATTGCTGTTCCCAAAAGCACAGCTCTGCTCTGAGCAGCGTGAAATACCTGGCGCGGCAAACATCCAGCCGATGTGGATGGTTGAGGTTGTTTTGCAGGAGGGGGGTTGGAAGATTGAGTAGCTGCAGGAGGTATCGACCCAGAATTACCTGAGGTGGAATTCGTAGCATCACGATGTAACAGTGTGTGATGTCTAGATTCACACTTCGAACAATTTCTGACGTCATGCCCCTTTGATTACAGAATACCTTTCCGCTGGTGAAAGTTGTTTGAACCGATGGCATTTTGACAGTTTATGGCTGTGTCTAGAGAAGGCTTCGGAGAGGTTGCATTCGTAAAATGCGTCCTAACCTTCTTCGTATTTGACGCTTTTTGGGGTTCAGGTCCCCGAAGGTCGCTAAGGCACACAAGAGTGCGAATCCTTTCCGTAAGAAAGGTATCCATCTCTTTCCACGAAGAAAGAGGTGATTTGTCCCTGATACTTTGTTCCCATAAAGACTGGGTAAGACTCGGCAAACGTTGCAGGCAAATAAAGATCAGGATCGGATCCCAATTGTCCGTACTTATATCGTAAGTAGACAGTGCTGAAAGACAGCCATTAATACCGCGTTGTATCGATTTTAACCCCGAACTAGTCTCACTTGATAAAACCGGAAGGTCAAAGAGAGTCTTAATTTGGTTATGCACAAGTATTCTAGGGTTATCATAAGACTCCCTCACTGCTTGCCACGCAAGCTCGAAGCTGCGATGGATCAGCGGAAATTTCGAGACAATTTCTCGCGCTTCCCCACTGGTTTTACGCACCAGATGACATGATCGCTCAATGTCGCTAAGTCGAGAATTATTTATATACATTGCGCCGAATAAGTCGCGGAAGGAAGAGTTCTATTTGAAACGGGAGGAAGCGTTTCATTCCCTACCGAATTATTAGCAGCAGACCGAATTGAATGCTCAGATTCGGAGGGCGATAAGGATGTCCTCGAAGACCAGCGCTTCAAGTTTCGGAACTCTGACAATTTCCTATTAATTGTCGCTAGACACCTCATAAATGTTGAGTACGAAGACTCATATTTGCTGTCCGCAGCGTCGATGTCGCTTTTCTCTACAGTCTTTGTAGTCTGCAAATAACTTATATATTTTTCGTACGCTTCCTGAAGTCGTTGCCAAACTTTATTGACCTCCGAGCTTCGTACCTCAAGAATAAACAAATCAAGCTCCTCGTCCTTTTCTGCAACAAAGTTTGCAATTAATTAATTAAGAGCATCCGAAGCTCTTACGAAAATATCGAGAGGAGTGAGAGACATTTTGTCTAAGAAGTTTCCAAAAAATCACCCGAGAATTGATTAAAGCGAACAAAATTCCCCAAAGAATCAACAAAAATCTAACTTCGATTGGACTGTATAAAGACAAAATCGAAAATTTACTTATGTAAATCGAAATGGGTCGGAACACCAAGAATTTCCAATGAAATTTAGTTCCTTTTAGCGAAAAGTCGAAAAAACCGAGAAAATCCACCAAAAAACTATCCACCGAATGTAGGGTACGCTATGCCTAAGTTCCAATAACTTAGGCGACCAATGTCAAAAAGCACAAAAAACGCGAGTCCGAAAATGATAAAATCGAAAATCTCAAAAAAAATTCGAAAAAGTTAAAAAAATGCAAACATGTCAAAAAACCAAAAGTCGCTGTAAAATCGACAAAATCAACGAAGGAAAAAAATCTAAAATTTTCTTTGAAATTTAAAAAAATACGATATATTTTATGAAAGAAAAAATTCAAGGTAAAAAATAAAAAAAATTTATTTCAAAAAATCAAAAAAAAAATCTTTTCGTGTACCGAAATATTTTTAAAATTATTATTTTCTCTCGAAAATATAGAAATTTAACGAATGTCGAACGTAAATCACGTGTACCTATTGCACGGTATTCGAAAATTCCGAAAAAACTTGAAAAATACTTCAAAATCCGATTATTAGTTGGGTTGGCCGACTGTAGGGTGCACGTACCGATGTAGTGAAACCCAACGAAAAAACTTCCCAATCGAACGCAAATCAAAAAATAATCGAAAAAAGACAAAAAATCTCTCTTTTATTTAAAAAAGTCGAATTTGATCGTATGTAGGGTGCACGTAAATTTTTTCCCGAAAATGTTGTCTAAAAAACACGTTACACGAAACCGCAAAAAAATGTCACTTAATAATTTTTTATGTAACAAAATGTATTTTAAATTCACTTGACCGACGCAACGACTGTAGCGCACCGAAAACCAAAAAACGAAACAAAAGAGGAATAAAAGAACTCAGCTTTTGTCTGTCTGTATGTAATTCCCTTATATACGTACGTATATATGAACGTATATGCAAAGTATGTTGGCACTGAACCGTCTGTTGGCGCTTGGACGGACGGAAAGACGCTTCAAAACAATGTATTTTGGCGGCGGGCTTGAAGGAATATTGTTGTTGTTGTAAATTGGAAAATTGCACTGAATATTAGAATAATGATTTGCCAACGGCAATTCGTCTTTTGAAAAATAACCGGAAAATTTTAATGATCGGAAGTAAAATACAACTTCTATAGCGGTTTGATACCAAATCAGGTGGGACATATATATGGAGGTTTAATATAAATCTGAACCGATCTTCCCTGAATACTCATTCATGTAAAAAGACCTCCTTCTGTCGAATTTCGTACTGATCGGATATAAAATACAGTCTCTACAGCGCTTACATGTCAAATTGGGGGTAACATATATATGGGAGCTATATCTAAATCTGAACCTATTTTCTCCGAATTTGGCTATATTCCTGCATGTAATAATAAACCTTTTTCTGACGAATTTCATACTGCTCGTATATAAAATACAGTTTCTACAGGGATTACATATGAAATCGGGCTAACATATATATGGGGGCTATATCTAAATCCTAACCGATTTTCTCGAAATTTGGCAATATTCCTTCATGTAATAAGAAACCTCTTTCTGCCGAATTATAATCGGGGGTAACATATATATGGGGGCTATATCTAAATCTGAACCGATTTCTTCTATATTTAACAGTGTTCATTCATATAATAAGAAACCTCTTTCTGCCGAATTTCATACTGATCGGATATAAAATAAAGTTATTACAGCGCTTACATGTCAAATCGGGGCTAACATATATATGGGGGCTATATCTAAATCTGAACCGATTTTAACCAAATTCAATAGGGATCGTCCTTGGGTCAAAAAAAAGATATGTGTAAAGTTTCGTCGAGATCGGAACATAATTGCGACCTGTACTTTGATTACAAGAATACATGGGATACAGACATTTTCAAAAGTTGCAATGTCAAACAATCAAATATTTAATAATGTGGCATCCAGAGGAGTTTTAATGAATATGGTAAAAGTTTTAGCGAAACAGAGAAAGGGTTTACATGTCGTTCACATTAATGCGCAAAGCTTAAAGAATAAAATTGATGAATTCTGGACATTTGGGAATTCTGGTGTCGACATAATCTGTGTCTCAGAGACCTGGTTCACAGCCTCACTCAGCGATGGACTTGTATCGCTTGCCGGTTACACGATATATAGAGCGGACAGGAAGAAACATGCCGGTGGGGTAGCCGTTTATATCAAGCAAGGACTACATGCTAAGGTATTGTTGAAATGTGAAGATGTTGATGCGATGGAGTACCTATTTTTAGAGATCAGTATAGGTGAACAAAGACTTTTCCTAGGAAGCGTATACAGACCTAATCGAAACATAAATACCCAAGACCTAATCGCCAAAATAGAGAGCAAGGCGGTGGCTTATAGTGATATTATAATTGTTGGCGACTTCAACTCAAATTTATTATTGGAACGAACGCTTACAGAAAGTATGTCCTCTCTTGGAATTTCACCAACAAATTATGAAACACCTACTCATTACACGCCGACAGCGAACACTTTACTAGATGTTTTCTTTATAAATGATCCTACCAAAATGTTGTTATACGATCAACTCTCTGCGCCAGGTTTCTCAAAACATGATTTGATTTATCTGGTTTATGACTTTCAACCAAAAATGAAGAACTCAACATACACGTATATGGATTTTAATAGAATGGATCGACGCGAACTGGAGGAGGAGTTTCTTAAAATAGATTGGGATGAAATTTATTTCATGACATCAGTAGATGATCAGGCAAAACATCTGGAGGACGAAGTTGTAAGACTTTATTACCTTGCAGTACCTCTTACAACTATAACAAACAATAAGAAAATTAATCCATGGTTCACAGCTTCCATTAAGTCTCTAATTGAACGCCGTGATTTTGCCTACAATCGATGGAAACGTTTTAAAACAGTTGAATTTAAAAATGACTTTCGAAAAGCCAGGAAGGATGTAAACGAAGAGATACGAAAGGCCAAAATGGCGTATTATGGCCATCGTTTTAGTACGGCTTTAGGATCTAGAAAAACATGGTCAACCATAAAGAAAATTGGTATTGGTAAAAATCTAAATATTGTTGATCAAAATGTAAACGTGGAGGAACTAAATAATACTTTTTCCAATATCCCTACCATTTCATCAAACCCCGACTTCTACAATGAAATCATCGATTCCAGCGAGCATCTGTATGAAGCATTTGAGTTCTCTTACGCCACAGGACAAGAAGTGTATTCCACATGCATGAACGTGCGATCAGACTCTATGGGATATGATAACATACATCCCAGATTCTTAAAAATTATTTTGCCGCTACTGCTGCCACACATCACTCACCTTTTTAACTCGATTATAATGCGAAGTTGTTTTCCGATGAAATGGAAACACGCCAAAATTATACCCATACCAAAAGCGAAGACAGAATATCGCCCAATTGCAATATTGCCTTTCCTTTCGAAAGTCTTTGAAAAACTCATACATAAGCAGATAATTTTGTTTTTAAATCAACATAATTTATTAAACACCAAACAGTCTGGTTTTCGTGCCAAACGTGGTTGTATAACGGCTCTAATGGATGTAAGTGAGGATATTCGGAGGGACATTGATGCTGGAAAAATCAACATACTAGTCCTTCTCGATCATTCGAAAGCATTCGATACGGTAGACCATACTATCTTGATAATGAAGATGAGACATATATTTAATTTCTCCAATACTGCAACTAAACTGCTTTCATCGTATCTTACTTTTAGAAGTCAGTCTGTCTTCGCAATGAATACAAATTCGAATACTCTCCCCATAACAAGAGGTGTTCCTCAGGGTTCCATTTTGGGACCGCTTTTATTTTCAATGTACGCTAATGACCTGCCTGACCAATTATCCCATTGCAAAGTGTACATGTACGCATATTTGATTCGAGGGGGATGTGGATGAAGGCTGTGATGATGGCGATGACTGCTGTTGGCGAAAAAAACAACAAACCGATTAAAGGCCCAGTTAGGCAAACTTAACCGTAGCGTAACGAATCAGCTGATTCAATCTGTCATATGAAAATCAGTGTAAACGATTAGCCAACGGAAACGAAACGTAAACGGACGGCTGAATCTGTTGAAATTAGAATTGGACGTTCCGTTTACGTACAATTTGACAACAGCTGATACTACATGTTGTTCACAATTACAATTGTATGTTCACCGAGAAAAGTAAAGAAAATAATTTATTAATTATTTGTTGTTTAAAAGTTCAAATAAACATGAAAGACGAATATTTGATTTCATTGGTGCAGTCGCACAAGTATTTATACAATAAATATGAACCAGCATATAGGATATCTGAAAAAAGCTAGAAGCTTGGAAGCAAATTGGCAAGGAGCTGGGCGTTACAGGTGAGTTTTATGAAGATAGCGGCTGACCCCATTAAAAATTAAATTTTTTATCTGCTTCAGGATTCTTTTGACGACAGTACGAGACAATCATTGCGCCAATCTTCTTCATTGTGGTTTAATTTGACAGCAATATAAGCGTCTCTACAAACGTGGACTTATTTATAGATAGAGATTGGATTTGGCTGAGTCCCTCTTCAATGGAAATAGACATAAGTAAAGGGTTTTCCATTACGGACATAAGAATTTTATATATTAATAAAACACAGAATATTTAAGATATAGAGTTCAAATTTATTCCAGGTGTAGTGCAAATGTTACATTTTAAGAATGAAATTCAATTTCGGTCATATGACCACCACGAGCCCGTCAACAGCGATCTATTCTTTGGACCCAATTTTCCACCACTCTTGGACACATTTCGACCGGAACGTTGGCAATTTCGCGTTGGATGTTGTCTCTGAGCTCGTCTAAAGTTATTGACTTAGACCAAGGGTATTCCTCAGGTGAAACGCTGCATCGCCAATAAAAAAATTAGGAAAGGCTTCAGAGGATGCTGACGATAATGGTTACAGGTACAGGTACTGTACCTAAAATTACTGATTGGCCAAACGGAGAGTACTGGAATATAGCTGTATTTAAATTAAGAAATTGAAATTGTTTGTATTAAAATAGATTATAAATAAATTTAAGTCTAATGGACATACCCCCATCGTGTTGGCTGCCATAACTTCCAACATTAACTGATATGAATGTATAGTTAGCACCGCAGATTCCCACACAATTCGGCATATCCCACATTCGTTGAAAATCATTGGCAATGTGTTTGTACTGCTGTGTTGTGTTCACTTAAATAAATCGGCGAAAGCAAGCGCCACAAAACTTCACTGCATTCTAAAATAATATTACGAATTGATGTTTTCCCCAGCTTGTGACTCCATGCAATCGATTGTATGGAACAACCGTGAACCAAATATCCAAAATTTTAAAGAATAGAATGTTAATACTTCCTCACTTGGAATCATAGGATAAAGCAATATTTGACATACAGTGGTGTTATTGCTAGTCTCTCTGCCGGTCTAATCCGTTGCTTTGGCGTAGTTTACTCATATTTTATTAATGTTAATAACAAATTAAAAACTGCCATAGGCGTTCTAGTGTCCGGCTTTCGCCCAGTCATTGTTTATAAGACGTCCACCCCATCTTCTTATCCGACGATATTTTCTTGATTTACTTTTGTTGTAAATTCTGCACAGATTTAAAAAACACAAATTTATAAACATTCTTTTTAACTTCATTTTTAATAAACCTAAACAAAAAGAAATCGCGGCTTTTTTGTTTACTTATGTGTTGTTGTTTTCAGAACATATGACTCGTTATCTCAACGTTGGCTAATCGCTCAAACTTGCAACGTTACGGCAACGGTAAAGATACATTACGGTTACGTATGCCTAACCCGGCCTTAACACACGCACGCACACTTATCCGATAGGCTTGGTTTATCCCGGTTGAAGTGACCAAAACGTTAATGCCGAAAAATAAAATAAATAAAAACACGATACTTTAATTTTCAGTATAAAAAAGGGAGCCGAAAGCTCTAATTTATTTAATTCAATAAATGGTAAACAAAATTACCTTTTTACAACAATATGTACGTATGCATCGATATGCGGGATGAGAGCGAGAGAGCAACAAGATGCTTTCGATAGGCGGGATCGTGAACAAGTGGTTGATTAGATGGAGAATGGTGGGGCTGTACGCGGAGAAATGTCAAAATACTTACTCGCTAATATCTACAAAGGTACTCTTTCAGTGTTGGAACCAAGGAAGTACATAGATATTAGCGAGAAGGAAAGTACCATACATAAATACCATGGTACACTTAATTAGGTATGACAGTTTGACTTTTAAACTTAAACAGTTGGTATGTGCTTTGGCTATTCAGTCAGAATTTATTCGGATTAAGACCATATGATTCAGTTACATTCTGTCAATTGCAAAAACGTAATAAAACAAATACAAGAAATGTTAGAGATGCTTGGTAAAATTGCATGCAGACACCACTCTACCATCTTCAGAATTCAATAGCAATAATGTATGTCTTTAACTTCATTACAAATTCCTGAACAAATAACATTACAAATTCCTGAACAAATAAATTCCTTTAAGCGAAGAAAGCCAAAAATTGTATCACAGCGGTTTGGACCAAATATATTCATTAAAAAATTCAACTTTTTTACTTAGATCCCCTTATTTGTATACTCATATCTTCTATACGAGAATACATAAATAAGAGAATGCCGCCCGTTAGTGCACGCATCACTTGAATACGAATTGAAACGGATTACATTTTCACGAGCTTGATAGATTCGTATTGGAAAGACACTATGGATGAAAATGTATGTTTGGTCAAAATGTAATTTGTTATTTGATAATCGTTCACTTGTTTGGGGGCTACCTTTGCCCCTAAAAGACTAAAGTCATATCAATTTCAATCAACTAAATGCTAGGCTACACTATGCAACAATATTTTTTTTTTGTTTCCGAGACCTACGATTTTTTTATAGATTGAGGCATACTATTTCATGAAATCAAAACAAATATTTTTATGGTAAAGTTTTATTAAAACTTTTTTTCTAAAATTCCAATTTTCGTGGAAGTTACCTTTAGTATTTGGACCATATTTTTTAAGTGTAAGCTCGATAAACCCGGGATGCAATTTACATTGAGGGCTACAAATGCTGAAAACATCACCTTTTCGTATAAACCGAAGTTCTGCAACTGTCGTTAAAACAATTGGAAAAAAATTGATTTTTTTCAAAAACATAATTTTTTGCTGGCATGAAAAACCTTAAAAAATAGAAAAAATTGGAAAAGAATAGTTTGTTACATTGTTTAAAAGCTAGCGTCCTAACGAAGAATACTAGGCATATTTTCAAAAAAGTCTATGCATTAATGTATAAAATATGACCCATATTCTAAAAATAGGGAAATTCAAAAAAATATTTTTTTATTTCTCTCCGTTTTTAACAACTCTAAATATTGATCTGAGACCCCATAAAGTATATATGTATGTTCTTAATCGTCGCAAAATTCTAAAACAATTAAAACATGTCAATTCCTCCCTCCGCCTGTTGCAATCACGCTTATAGTTGCAGGTCCATATCAGTCAATGTTTTAATATAGCTCCCCTATAGAGGTCGTAATTCGGTTTAACAGACAATAATTATTTCAAATTTGACGGCAACATCTACCATCAGACAATTGCAGACATTGTATTATACACACTACTAGACGACGTACTTGGAGAATTAAAACAAAACAATATTGAATTAAAACTACAATATAAATATGTTGACGAAACGTTGAGTAAAACATGAAATAAATTAGTTTTATTTACTTCATAACGAATAATCTGACCAAACAGCTCCAGTCTAAACAACATGCTTAATACAAATTTTACAAATCGGTTCATTTACATATAGTCACCCTATAGAGGTCGCTCCAAAATATACGTATTTAATTATACCACATTTTCTAAGCATTTTAACTGAATTTGAGCAATTTGTATTTAATTAGGACAAGAATTGATTGTAGCAAAAATTTTTTAAATCAATTTATATTTTGTTATAAATATAAATTCATTTAAATTAATAACACCTATAGATGTCGCTCCCAAAAAGTTGTATTTAAGCCATAAACACCACATTTTCTAAGAAATTTATCTGAAACTTTTTAGTTTATATTCTATTTGGCAAGAATTCATCTCAATAAAAATTGTACAAATCAAATTTTAATTTTATGCCATAAATACCATATTTTAGGTAAAGAGTTTGGCTAACAAAATGCTGCGTTAGTTTTTTTTTAAAGAATAATTAAACAAAAAAGATCTTCTTCAACTTCGATAGTGTTGGTTCATGGATCAAGAAACTCTACCATTCTAAATTTCAAAATGATTGGATGTAAAATACAGCTTCTACAGGACTAAAGAGCCAAATCTGACGAAACATATATATGGGAGCTATAGCTAAATCTTAACCGATTTTCTTCAAATTCGGTAGTGTTGGTTCACGGATCATGAAACTCTACCATTCTAAATTTCTAAATGATGGGATGTAAAATACAGCTTCTACAGGACTAAAGAGCAAAATCGGACGAAACATATATATGGGAGCTATAGCTAAATCTTAACCGATTTTCTTCAAATTCGGTAGTGTTGGTTCACGGATCACGAAACTCTACCATTCTAAATTTCACAACGATTGGATGTAAAATACAGCTTCTATAGGTCTAAAGGACCAAACCGGACGAAAGATATATATGGGAGCTATATCTAGTCTGAACCGATTTCAACCAAATTCAATTCAATAGGGATCTTTACTGCTGGGAAATACTCTAAACTGCAAAATTTGAGAACGATCGGAGTGAAATTGCGACCTGTAGTCGACGAACAAATTTACATGGACAGACGGACGGAAGGACAGACATGGTTAAATCGACTCAGCTAGTGATTCTGAGTCGATCGGTATACTGTGGGTCTCGGTATACGGTAAGGTGGGTCTAGCTGTAATACTTATAATACCATGTACCACAATGTGGTGTAGGGTATAATAACACGGAAAAAACACCAAAAATATAGATGAGAACAGTAGGAATCACAACAAGTTAGATTCTACATATATATGGGAGCTACATCTAAATATGGACCAATATCGGCCATTTGCAATCCCAAACAACCTGCAACTATAAGAAATATTTATACCAAATTTTATCAACCTAGCTCTATTATTAGGGACTGTAGCGTGATTACAACCGACGGACGGACGGACGGACAGACGGACATGGCTAAATCATTTTACGACGATTATATACTTTATGGGGTCTCAGATCAATATTTATAGGTGTTACAAACGGAGTGACAAAATGAATTTACCCCCCATCCTATGGTGGAGGGTATACAAAATTGATTTTTTTTCAATCTTCGAACTATCCTTTTGGTTCAAGCAAACATTGAAAATAGAACGCTGCAATTTTTAGCCAAATTTTAGGCCCCAAATTCTTTAGCTAAACTCTTCATCTGAAAAATGTGGTATTTAAGGCTTAAATAAGCATATTTGAGGGCTACATCTACACGGGGACTACAACAAAAAATAAACTGACTACATTTCCTTGCCAAAATAGAATACAAACTGCTATGTTTCAGCAAAATTGCTTAGAACATGTTGTGTTAATGACTTAAACAAGCCTTTTTGGGAGCAACATCTATAAGTGGACTATAAGAAAATATGAACTGATTTAAAACATTTTTGCGGTGATGAATTCTTGTCTAAATGAAACACAAACTGCAAAGATTCTCTTAAAATGTAGAGAACATTTTTTATTTATGGCTTAAACTCGTATATTTTGGAACCAATTTGAAAACTTTTTACTGTGATGCATTCTAGTCAAAATACAATACAAACTACAAATTTTCAGCATAATTGCTTTAAAAATGTGGAATCTATGGTTCAAAAGTCGTATTTTGGAGAGACCCTTATATGGGAGCTATATCAAAACATTGACCGATATGGTCCATTCGCAATCCCAAACGACCAGCACCTATAAGAAGTATTTCTACCAAACTTGATCAACCTAGCTCTATTGTTACGAACTGTAGCGTGATTACAACAGACGGACGGACATATATAACCGTCTTAGAATTATACGACGATTAAGAATATATGTACTTTATGTGGTCTCAGGTTAATATTTAGAGATGTTACAAACGGTGGGGCAAAGTGAGGGTATACAAATATTTAGAGGTGTTACAAACGGAGTGGCAAAATGAATATACCCCCATCCTGTAGTGAGGGTATAAAAATTGTAAAAAAAAAAATACCATAACATGTTTTATTATTTGTTTGTGTTTAGGACTCCATATTACACCAAAAAATTGTATGCAAAACCCCTCAACAAAAATTGTGTAGCATAGTGTAATTATAGAAATTTCAAAACTAATTATTACTTAAATTTGTAACAAAAACTTCGTTTAAATAATGAGTCTAACAATGAACAATAACAATTTTCGTTTTGTCAAAATTCGGAACAGTTCCAGTGCAAACGTTATAGAAAAATGTGGAATAAAATAGTTTATGCTTCAATCGTACTGTATTGCTGTATAGTAATTGAGGTGAGCTTTAATTGATGAATTAGAATTATATACTTTTAGTGTCTATTAAAAAAATTATATATATATATATCTTCTTATATTTTATTATTATTATTATTTTTATTATTTTATTATTATAGAAATTCGGTGCTTGGAATTGAGAAAATTCGTTTTAAGCATTGAATTTCTTTAATCTTGAGGTATTAAAGATTTTAAAAGGGGACCCACACCTGGTCAACCCACAGACTTAAGTGTACGTCCATTAACATGAGAGGTGGTACCGTCTCCTACTTCGCAAAACATTTGTTTCTATTTCCCATGATTTTAATGACAGTTTTTGAGTTTTTTTCCCATCCCAGTCTGCAGAACGTCGATTCACTTTTGACATCTTTAATGTCACTTGTGCAAAATATACCGATCGCATTAAATTGGTGGAGTGCGAATATCATAAATTTGGGATTAGTAATTACGGCATCACGGTCCATATTATGTTGAATCGGAGTTTGGGAAATACCTTGCGCGCTCGCGTTAATTGGGGGATTAGGCCCAAAAATTCATCGCAAGTTATAACCATTATGGATGTAAAAATCAATCTTTGCTCGGCATTAAACCAGATGACTTCAAATGTATTATTGAAGAAGTTTTTAATGGAATTCAAGAGAACCACCAATTTACCGACTTCGTGTCCACTCAAAGGGGTATGTACGACGAGTATGTGTTGAGTGCTGAATTTAATTGCAATCGTGACATTGTTCCTTGCAGAATGTTTTGTATAAACAAGATAACTTCAGTCTTACAGCTGAATGGCTCCCTTCATATACGCCGCTCGTGACTTCCATCTTTACTGTAGAGCTATACGAAAAGAATAAGCTCTTCGGCATGTGGCAAGTTAGAGGAGAAACTAAGCGCAAGTGATTATTATTATTATGTATTATATTAAATTTAAATGTATATATACATATCAATTATATATTTTTTAATATAGTTCTCTACATAAGCGACCTTTTATTTAATATTATATGTAAATAACCATTTGTTTCCATAAAAGTGTGTTGAGGGTACCTATAGTGATTTTTTACAAGGAATATTTTTGTCAAATACATCAACCAAAAAATACATAAAATTCTACGTCTTTTGAAACAACATTACCTGTGGTGAGAGATTTTCGTGGGTAAGGGGATGGGCGGGGTGTTGCGGGATAATTTCTTCTTGATGTATTTCCTTTATTTTATTCTTTGACACACTGAAAAAAAAATAGTAATAAAACTAATGATGACACATTCTTATATTAAGTATGCTACCTCGGCATCAATTCAATGACAATATTCATTAAAATAATGAAAATTTACACGTTTTTTACGAAATTTTCCTTAATATAAAGTTTTTTGAATTTGAATTAATGACTATCTAATCATTAGTTTTGTATACGCGCTTCTCTAAATGTACGCATTTAAATTAAAGAAACAAATCATTATTTTTGTGCCAATCCGCATTATTTTAAGGAATATTTCAATACTTTTAAGGATTTTCTACATTAACACTATGACGTAGACATGTCATAGTTTTAATGCCGAAACGGACTTAATTAACAGTATGAGATATTTGAGTAATAAATTTAAGGCTATGCTCCCCTTAAAGCAAAGGCTGTCTTGGTAATAAATTTTATGACTATTGTCATTATTTTTAAGAATACATACGAGAGAATTATACAATCTCTCCCTCCCTCTCTCGCTCGGAGAATCAGTTTATATTTCTGTTTGGTAATGTGTGAATCAATAATTGTTATGGAATGTTAGAAGAGAAAATAGAGAACAGTTCTGTTATTCGTTTTCTTTTAAATCGTCAGTTATTTACAAGCGATGGAAGGAAGCGGTTGTCTGTTTTCGGGACGCTGATTGTGAAAAAATGTGGTTGCTGTGAATATGTAAGTATACGTGCATACATACGTGCATATTGCACCGAAAATAATTTTAATATGGGCTGTTAACAGTTATTTTTGCTAAAGCATAGCAACAACAACAAATGAAACCGTCGTGTACATGTCTGTATGCAAGTGGTTATGCCGTCGGCGTCACCATCGATCTCTGTGATAAGGGAGTGCGTGTGTCATAGTTATTTTTGTATGTTATTTATGGCGATGTACATGCGTTTTTGAAGGAGATCTTGTTTGTAAGTCCTGTGAAGAGATTTGTGCCAAACGGATGACAAAAATGTGATTAATAGATTTTGTAATACTGAAAGAGACAATGGGAAAATGTTGAGGTACGTGAAAAATAATATTATTATCCTGAAATAAACATCTTATTGGCAATTACAAAATTAACAAAACACATTTTAATTGAAAGTATTTATTTATTAAAAATTCCAGCGCATAATGCAGAAATGTAAAATTATTTGTGGCAATATAGAAATTTATTATTAATAATATGTTTATTATTAATAATATGTATCTTTTTAATTTTTTTAGTAAAATAATTTTAGAATGGGTCTTTTGTGAGAAGAGTGGCAAATTTTACAAAATATTTCAAAGTAAGTATTATATATGAACGGCTGAAATATTTCTCTTACTTTTCAGTGTTTTCCAATTGTGATATGATAAAGTTTATTTGCTTTTTTTTGTTTATAGATAATTTTATTTGATTTATTTTCAGAAAAAATTTAATTATTTTAATTTTAGATCACGCAATATTTGAAGATAAATGTGATGGATATATGAAAAATGCAGTGCTAAATGCCATTTATAAATTACAACAAATAAGTGAGATTTGGAAACAATAAATTTGGAAACAATATTTGTAAGTATTATGTATTTCTGAACAAATATATTTTATTTGAAAATCAAGAAATTTAATTTGGAACGCATATATTAATGTATTAGAATAAAATATATTTGCGAACTGACGTTCACATATAAAATACGTGTTTTCACACAAACAAAGTTATTGTTAAAAAGTTTTCCAAATATAATTTATTTAAAAAGATGTTTTCCTTTTTTGAATTTTAGTTTAAATTTTTCCTTGATTTCGTGTTCATAATTGCTTCATAAGTACTTCATAATTAACCCTGCTGTTAGATTAGGCATGTTTGGTCTAATTTTTGTATCGTTTCCTTTATAAACGGTAATATATGTATTTAAAAATATTGCCTTATAATTTGGTCCAAGGGATATTTTTGTTTTACTAAAATCAAAATAATAAGCGTTTTTGCTCAAAAATAATTGTAAATAAGCTGCTTTCTTTTCACGAAGTATTGAATAAAAATAAATATAAAATATTGTCTTCCATATTGATTTTATATGAAAATGTAATGTTGACCAAATGGACTCTTAATCTAGGATTCGTACAGATTTGCTCATCTAACACCAGGGTTAAGAATGTCATAAGCAGCATTAGCTTTTGTTTTACAGAAGTAATTTTTAATAAGTTTTTGTAGTTTTGTTTGCTAACAAAACTTAAGATTTTAAAATCTAAGTCACGATTGATTTTTTTGAGAAAATTATTTTTGATAACTCAATTTATATGAAAAATTTCACTTTCGCCACCTTCAAAACAATCAGTTTCTATTATTAATAATATCTTACATAAATATTTCTTTTAACTTTTAGTACAGCAAATTTTGTATGGATCTATTATGAGAATTTGTGTCGTAGAAGAGTGACTAAATATTTCAGTGTAAGTAAGTATATTCCAAAGATTTTAATATATCTCTTATTTTTCAACATTTTGTGACAGTTATATGATAAAATTTATTTTAATACTTTATCGTATATAAATCATTCTGTTTGATTTCTATTCAAATTATTTTTATTTCAGTTCGCGCAATTGAACTTTATTTGGATATATGAAAAATGCAGTGGGGAATTAAAAATTTACAAATTGCAGGAAATGAGTGAGCATACAAACAATGTATATGATATAATAATATAATATTTGTTTTATATAATTTCTATTTAAATTCCAGCCAAATTCTGGGTTAAAAATCATTAAGGTCGGTTCCGATAAAAATTGTTCATGGACAACAAATAGAGAAACGAATCCCGCTATAGAATCGATACATAACAATACAATATTCGAATAAAAGTCAAACTTCACAGTGTGTTGGCCGATTTGTCTTTATACAATAACATATTGTTTTAAATTATAAAATGTTCAAGGTTATCCGTAATATATATTATATTTTTTTGTATTTTCCAATATAAAATATAACAAATAAAATATTTATTTAGAAAGATAAAGTGTTGTGTTATTGAATTTTCTATGAATAGTAAATGATTTCAAAGAAAATGGTTCATTTAAAAGAGTAACATTATAATCAATATAATGTAACGAATTTTCCATACATATTTAAAAAAACTGTATTTAAATTCATGTATGACTTAAATTAATTACCAGTATATTCTTATATCAAGGACAAACATTTTACATTTTATTACGATAATGTTTTAAATTATATGATATTTTACTAAAAATAAGCACGCGCCATACTTAAATTTACGCAAAAATGTGCTTATTTTAAGACCAAACTTAATTAGTTTTATTACCCAAAATTCTTAATTCTATGAAATGCATCCTCAAAACAAATACTATTCACGTCTTTAAGTTAACTATAAAACCTTCTTATTTTTATAGCGATTGTCTTTGGCTCGAAATCATTGCCGAAATCTTAAACTTTACGAAAAATTCATTGATTTTCAGTACGCTTTTTTTTTAGTGCATGAAACATCTACAAAATTGGTAGCTACGGGTTATGTATACCCAGAATTCTACCATAGGTCCATGTTTTGATATAGCCCCCATACAAAGGTTCCTCTGGATTTGTCTTCGTAACGCCTCAAAAACCTCAAATTTCCACGAACAACGTATCCAAAACCATTCATATGCGCTCCATGGTGGAGGGTATATAAGATTCGGCATGGCAGAACTTAATACGTATTAACTTGTTTTAAATTCTTGCCTTTAGTATTTGAATCATATTTTTTATACCCTCCACCATATCATCGGAGGTATATTCATTTTGTCACTCCGTTTGTAACACCTTTAAATTTTGATCTGAGACCCCATAAAATACGAGCACATATATTCTTAATCGTTGTAAAATTCTAAGACGATTTAGCCATGTCCGTCCGTCCGTCTGTTGTAATCACGCTACAGTCCGTAATAATAGAGCTAGATTCATTAAATTTGGTAGAAATACTTTTATATTTGCAGGTTGTTTGGGATTGCAAATGGGCCATATCTCTCAATGTTTTGATATAGCTCCCCTATAGAGGTCGCTCCAAAATATTGTTTTTGAGCCATAGATACCACATTTCTAAAGCAATTTACCAGAATCTTTGTAGTTTGTTTTCAAATTTGAGAAGAAATTATTACTGCAAAAATTTTACAAATCGGTTCATATTTTGGTATAGTCACCCTATAGAGGTCGCCCCAAAATATACGTATTTGCCTAAGCCTTTTAACTGAATCTATGCAGTTTGTATTTAAAAAGGACAAGAATTAATTGCAGTAAAATTTTTTTAAAATCAGTTCATATTTTGTTATAGTCCATCTATAGATGACGCTCCCAAAAAGGCTTATTTCAACCATAAACACCATATAAGAAATTTAACTGAAAATTCTATTTTGACAAGAATACGTGTCCATAAAATTTATACAAATTAAATTTAATTTGGTGTAGTCCCCGTGTAGAAGTAGCTCTCAAAAATGTTATTTTGCCTGTAAAACAAATCAAAACAAGTAAGAAAGTTCAGTCGGGTAAGCCGACTAATGAATCCCCTCACCTTGAGTCTCAAAAAAATATTAGTAAATTTATTTATTTTTTTGTTTTATTTAAATTATTATCAATTTCAATTGCTTTTAATAACTTTCAAGTATGTGCTGTAGGCCGGGTCGAATTGTGGGGAGGCAAAAACGTCGCCATTGCTCAGTGAAAATCGTATTCTAGGGATCAAAATAACAAACTTTGCCGAGGGAACCATACCTCTAAAACGAATTCTGATGTCCCGGAATTTGGGTCGAACTTTTGGGTAGGGGCAAATTTTGAAAAATCCCACTTTGACCCATTTAGAGTGCTCCAATCGAGTCCAAATGTATGAACGACCCCCACTAACTTTGGAGGCCCGACCCACCCATACCAGTGGCACACCCCCTGGAACCCCCTGGGGGTTCCATACATTTGGACTCGATTGGAGCACTCTAAATGGGTCAAAGTGGGATTTTTTCCGGGACATCAGAATTCGTTTTAGAGGTATGGTTCCTTCGGCACAGTTTCTTATTTTGATCCCTAGAATACGATTTTCACTGAGCAATGGGCGATTTTTAAATCGACCCGCCCTAATGTACTGGTATTGTTTATCGCCGCGCCAGAGTGGCGAGAGTTAAAAAAAGAACAGAAAACTTTTATTTTTATTAAATTTAATTTATTTTAATATATATTATTTGGCCGTGAGCCTGGCGGTTTGGCAGTGTGCCAAAAGCGGGTGAGTTGACAATTGACTACCAAAATGTCACAGTGACGGCGTTACATCACCGATTTTTTAGTTGCAACCGATGTCGATAGGCGGCGATGTTGTTAAATGGGTAGTTGAAAAACTGGGGGCGCTGCTTTTAAAGATCAGCTGTTGACACTTCCATGGTCCATTTGTGTGAGAGGTACAAAAAGGGGAGTCCAAATAACGGCCACAATGGTGTAAAAGGGTCCATTTGTATAGGAGGTACCAAAAGGGGCGTGTCAATTACGGCCAATTTTCTTTAGACTCAAGGTACTATAAAAGCATTGCACTGTGCGAAATTGCAAGTATTTGTATGCACTGGTATTAAAGTTAAAAGATGGCACTTATGCCCACTTTTCACTGTATTGTAGGTACAATTAAACCATTACACCGTTAAAAATGTCAAGTCTTTGTATGCACTTGTAATAATGTTATAAGGTATTAACTTTTGGTTCAAAGTTGTCCATTTGTGTGGGAGGCATAAGCGTAGGAAGGGGGTGGCTGGGGTGGTCTAGTACCACCCCAGAAGTTTTTTAGCCCACCCCACAGATATTTCAGTTGGATTTTTTAATTTTATCAATTCCAATCATCTATCAACTTTACAATTACTAATAACAGAAATAAAATGAATATTTGCAAATTCTGTTATAAATCTAAAAACTCAAAGGTTTGCAATCAATTTTGAAGTAGAAGAACGATTCTTAGGTTTCGTAGATATTTTTGTAAGCAGATATGCCAATTCTTTACTTAAACTGATTTTTTTTTTTTGAAAAATAAGATGGGAAATGTTTCAATAATTGGAAGTCTTATAATGGTGCAAATGTATGTGTTTTAAATCACTGCGAGGCATACAAATTAAAATTGGGTAATTGTCGACTCCTATTTGAACATACAATCATCATCAAAATTTGTCAATGCTGTACATATTTCCAAACCTGGAAATCATATGGATTTCAAAAGAATATGCAATGTTCTACAAATAAAATATTTGGAAGTTCGAAGTCTTAGTAAAACTAAAAAATAGTTTAGAGTAGGAAGCAAGTGCATCACGACACAAAAATACAGTGGATGCTTTGGGATTATATAAATATAATCACTAAACCTGAATCCGTTATGAATCTTCATGTATTTAACACTGCCCTACAAAACATAAATAATTTAAGCAAATATTTTCAAACAACAAATGCAAGGCTCGGAGAGGCATACTGAACGGTTACGGCAACTATCGAGAGATTTGTTAAGAGCTTTCGGATTTGATTAAAAGAAAACACATACAATTTAGAGAAATGTATGAAATTTTTGTTTGAGTCGAGAACGGTCTATATAATCCAATGTTTAAAGATGATTTCATGTAAATGTTGACCGCGGCTGCGCCTCAAATGGTTCATACGCTGGGTACAATTTTGGCATACTCTCTCCAACACATCGCCCGGTATCTCACGAATAAATTCTTCAATATTGGCTTCCAGTGCGTCAACCGTTGCGGATTTGTCCCTACAGACATTAGCCTTAACGTAGCCCAACAACAAATAATCTAAAGGCGTTAAATCGCACGATCTATGCGGCCAATTGACCGCCTCCAAAGTGAAATAAACTTAAATAATCTGCAAGCGTTGTTCGTTTGTAAGTCGATTCATGGTTATATTATAGAGCAAACTGAACATGGTTATATTATAGAGAAAACTGAACATGTTTGACATTAACTTGTTACACGAAAACAGCTGCGCTGCCAAACAAAACGCTTACCAAATTTGTTTCGGTTAATTCAACATTAGTTAAAGGCCAATATGTAGATTTGCCTGATGATACGATAGCATTTTAATATTGGGGAACAGATTTAAGTTTTCCACTAACTAAAACAGTAAATTGTTTGAATGGAACTTCTGAATTTACATATTGATGATTATAAAGGGTCCGCCATATAACTTTTTTTTTTTTGAAAATGCTATTAAAAAACTTCTGAAAACGCATTGGATGGTCAGTTGGCTTCAACTCCTGAACCAATTGGACTTTGTATGGCGTCATAACAAAGTCTTTATGCAAAATTCGTCTCAATGATGTCTCCGAAATGTTCAATTGTTGAGAACGACGGTGAATTGATGTTGATGGCGCTTCACGCACACTTTCTGCCACAGCAGCAATATTCTCGGGTGTACGCACTGTTTTTGGCTTTTCACGCTTTGGTTTATCGATGAGGATGCCAGTTTCTTTCACTTTTTTCACCCCCAAAATCCGGATTTACAGGTAAAAAACCGATTTTCTTGCCTTTTTGCACTTGAACTTTGTTAATTATTAACCGATTTTCAATCTCTAAAGTAATTTGGAAAAAAGAGAATTAGACCTTTCGAACGATGTATATTTATTATTACGAAGGAAGACATATTTTTAATTTTTGTAGGTCATTTTCCAGTTTAGGCAATGTTTTTACCAATTATATTGTGAGATAACCGCACGATTAATTAATTTACATATATAGTATAATTTATAAGGAAAAAATGCAACCAGTCTCATAAAAATCCGTTTGCAATTGACGGAGTTATTAAAGTTTCATTAAAACTAAATGTGTACATAAATATTAGTTTTGACGATGATGACGAGTTAAAAGTGAAACGCTCAATCAGATATTATTGATTTGAATGGCCCTCTTCTTTCCAAATTCCTTTAGAAATTGAAAATCGGTTAACAATTAACAAAGTTATAGGGGTGCAAGTGAAAAAGGCAAGAAAATCGTTTTTTTACCCGTAAATCCGGATTTTGGGGGTGTCCGGGGAATTCCAAAACAAGATTCGTGTTTTCCTCGACAAAACCTAAAGGAAAAATAGTATCGCGTCATTTGCTTCTCAACTTGAGTTTATTTTGTCGCACTGTCTAATCAATATTTGACTAAATGTTAACCCTTTGTGGGGGAGGTACTAGAAGGAGAAAACCAATATGGCCCATCTTCAAACTTAGCCGGAGATAGACGAAAATATTACCACATACCAAATTTTAATTCAATCGGTTACTCCTTTCGAGAGTTATCGTGTGTACCGGCCAGCAGACAGACAGACAGACGGACGAACATTGCTCATTCGACTAAAAATTACCCAAAACGGATATCCACCGAACATACTTCTTTGATGGGTCACACCTTTGGTTCGTAGCAAATACTATACGTAGTATGTTCAAAAAATATCGCGAATTTTGTATTTTTTCAAAAAGTATTAAAGTAATTCCCCTCGTATATAACACAGTTCTGCCAACGTGTTTTCCAATCTTCGAAGCACTTCAAATAATCATTTTTTGTGATCTTGTTCAGCTCCTCCTTCGATGCCGTATTTATCTCCTCAATCGTGGCGTCGCGTCGTCCTTTCATTGGCCTTTTCAGTTTTGGAAAAATAAAAAGGCACAGGGAGCTAGGTCAGGAGAATACGGTGGCGGCGGCACCATTGCTGTGTTGTTTTTGGCCAAATATTCGCGCACAAACAACGATGTGTGTGCAGGGGCGTTATCATGGTGCAAAAGTCAGTTTTTGTTCTTCCACAAATCCGGGCGTTTTTGGCCGATTGCTTCGCGCAATTTGCGCATAACTTGCAGATAATATTCTTTATTGACCGTACTACCCTGTGGCAAGAACTCATAATGCACCACGCCCCTGTAATCAAAGAAAACTGTGAGCTCGTTCGTCCGGCACGCTGTTCGTTCTTCGCATCTTCTCGTCCATCTAAGAATATTTTGTACCACAGATAAACGTTGCTTTGGTCCAAGGTAGCTTCACCATATGCCACAGTCAACATTCGGAATGCGTCAGCGCACTTTATTTTGTTTTTCACACAAAATTTGATGCAGATTCTTTGATCCATTTTCTGAAATAGATAAAAATCGAAGACAAGTTAAAACACATCTAAGCACAGTTGTCAAAAATTAACTAAACATTCAAAATGGCCGACCTTGTCAGCATAAGTAAGGGACATGAGTACCAACATAACGCTACAAAAATATCCAACATCAAATACACGTAGCCCGGGGAAATGAAAAATTCCCGATATTTCTTGAACATACCTCGTACTTAAGTGTTGTCTACTGACACGCAAGGAAATTAAATAATATTTTTAATAAAAAAATATGGTTGATATATCACTGTAACGGGTGTGACCATAGGATTTGGTGAAATCTTGATCAGCCGCTTTCTTTATTGTATACTGTAAAATTTTTGTATGTACTGCCAACAAAGAAATTGTTTGGTATCTCGAGGGTATAGTGTATGTATATTGTAGACTTCATTCCAAATAATTTATATTATTATTATTTACTTTGTAGTAAATATATTAATATGTAACGGGTGTGACATAGCAATGTAACGGGTGTGACATATTCTCATCTGGAGTAGTAATAAGTACAACAAAATATTGTCCAGGATTTTTTAGCTAACCTGCATCTATTAAACTTGTTTTTCCTGTGAAAAACAAAATCGAAGTAGTTTTATTCACTAAATTATATTCATATTAGCAACTTTCTTTATCACATAGATTAAAAATTTACAAATACAAAATTCGTTGCCAAAAACATGTTTTGAAATCTTAAAAACTCTTTCTTTTTAGTATCAAAGTTTATGACAATGTTATTTTTTTCATTTTCTAAAAAAAAATAATTTCTATATTAGAATACGCTATGTGTCCTACTAGAATATTATAACAGAACTCTTTTCAAAAATAATGTTTAGATCGGTTATTCCTGACTTTTTTTTAGTTTTCCACCTTTTTTCCACAATATATTGATATTCGTTAACTCCATTCGAGAAATATACTTATGCTGTTTATTCCAGAACCAACCAAAACCTTGTAAAAATGAATAGGCTGGTTTAAAATGACCTTCACTGACGCACACATCGTTCTCTTAATGGTTGCCCCCAGACCATCTATTTATTTTTATACCCTCCACCATAGGATGGAGGTATATTCATTTTGTCACTCCGTTTGTAACACCTCTAAATATTGATCTGAGACCCCATAAAGTATATACAGGGTGGCTGATATGTAATGCAACAAAGTAAAGCGTTATATTTTTTTAATTCTTTTTTAAATTTTATTGTTCAAAAGCAAAAAATGTGGGAAATAACATAAAATTTTAGAAACAGTTTAGATTAGTTCGAATTGGCCACCTTTGGCACGAATTATGGCCTTCAAACGGCCGACAAAGCCATCACACGCTGCACGAAAGTGACTCCGCGGTATTTTGGCCCATTCCCGGCGAAGCGCCGTCTTGAGATGATCGATACTTTGGTATTTTTTAGTGCGAACCTTACTCTCTAAAATGCCTCTGAGATCTTGGTGGCCATTGTGCGGTAGAAATGAAGCGAGGAACCTCATTTTTAAGCCATTCTTGGTTGACGCGTGCTGAGTGCGATGGTGATGAGTCCTGTTGGAATGTCCATGGTCTGCGGCCGTAATGTTTGTCTGCCCAGGGCTCCAATACTGTCTTTAGGATATTTTCCAGATAATATTTGTCATTTATTTTGACCCCATGGTTGATGAATACGAGCGGGGAGCGACCATCGGCACCGCTTCTGGTGGCCAAGCGAAGGTGTAAATTTTAGCTGACATCTTTGGCAAGTAAACCCGATCATTTTGTTTGTTCACAAACTGCTCAATTTGGAATGGCTTCTCATCGGAGAAAACCAAATTCGGTAACTGGCCACTTTCGTGCAAGCGAAGCAACTCCTTGGCTCTTTCCAGTCTAACTTTTTTTTGTGCATCGGTGAGCTCTTGCACTTTTTGGAACTTCAATGGCTTTAGTCCAAGCTCATTTTTAATGTGTTGTATCCGTTCTCGCGATATGTTCAGCACACGATCAATTTTTCTACCACTGCGACGTGGATTTCGATCAAATCTGGCCTTCACTTTTCGGATCATTTCTGGTGTTGTTGCCGTTTTTTCGTCCACTTTTTGGACGCAATGCAACACTGCCAGTATCACGGTAACGAGCAATAGTACGAGAAACAAAAGATTTATTCACATTTAAATGCTGGAGGGCTCTAACGATAGCCACTTGTGTTTTTCCACCCAAATATAAAGCAATCACACCATCACGCTTGAATTCCATCACGAATAACTTTTTTCTGAATGCAATAGATCAAAATGCTTTTATAAGCTTGTAAACAATAAAATGAACTGTCACTGAAATAAATCTGTCAGCTATCAGACTAGCGGTTTAGAAATGATAGCAACCTGAAGTGGGTTGCAATACATATCAGCCACCCTGTATATTCTTAATCGTCGTAAAACTCTAAGACGATTTAGCCATGTCCGTCTGTCCGTCCGTCTGTCCGTGAGTCTGTGGTAATCACGCTACAGTCCGCAATAATAGAGCTAGGTTGATCAAATTTGGTATACATATTTCTTATATTTGCAAGTTATTTGGGATTGCAAATGGGCCATATCGGTCCATGTTTTGATATAGCCCCCATATATAGCAACTAACTTGCTGTGATTCCTAATGTTATCATCTACTACATGTTTCCTACTGTTCTCATCTACTATATTTTTTTTGTTTTTCGGTGTTATTTTCTTTAGGTTTGAGTTATTTTGTGAGGTCACATGCTATCCATGGTGGAGGGTATTTAAGATTCGGCATGGCCGAATTTAACGCTTTTACTTGTTTCAACTTGTTTTATGCTTTCTGAAAGATGATATACATATGCCTATATACATAAAATGTATTAAATTTAACTTTTTGTATATTTTCCGTATCGAGTGTGACAAACAAAATACACCACTGAATATGTTTTAAAAGTTACGTGTTTTACACTAAACTTCACTTAAGGATTTGTACTTTCTTGTAGCCAAAAGACAAATTTCAGAAAATAAAAAATATTTCGAAAAATTGTTCATGTCAGTTCAACAGTCAAAGTACTACATCCAACAATTTTATAATAACCTACAGACAATCATTGGTAGGAAAAAAAACTATTCCTAAATTTCATAAATTCTTCATGAATTTCTAAAATTCAATTGTTCGTGCTTCCCCTTTTGTATTTTTTTGGCAAAAATCTGATTTATTTTTTTATATGTGATGGGGTCAGTTTACGTGGAATCACCCAGAACGAACTGGACGAACATGCACGGATGTGTTCACATTTCGATTGTGGACACATTTGGTCGATTATTCTGACCAAAAAATATCACGAAATGTACGCCCACCTATTTTATCTCGCCCACTTTTGGACCATAAGCCATTAACTTATAGTCCAAATTTCATTCTTCTACGGTCAATAGTTACTGAGCTAATACATTTTTAACTAATGCTTCGGCTACTTTTGCCACACCAACTAATCTGACCCGGCCAACTTTTATTGAAGGTTTGGATAATAACTCCAATAACGTGTGTTCCAAATTTCGTTCTTCTACGATCAACACATTCTGAGATATTTGAATCTTATATAATGCCACGCCCATCTATTCTATCCCGCCCACTCTTAGTTAAATTACTAATATTGACTCCAATAAATTATTATCGAAATTTCGTTCATCTGCGGTCAATTGTTTCTGAGATAATACATGTTTAACTAATGCTACGTCCAATATTGCCACACCCACTAATCCGAACGTGCCAAATTAAACGTGTTCAAAATTTGGATTTTGCTAGGATCAACACTTTGTGAGATATTCGAATTTTAAACAAAGCCTCGCAAATAGGTATAAGGAGGTCCTACCAATCCTACCAAACATTGAATAATATAAACGAAAATTAAATCTTACATTGCATTAATGAACACTTAAGTTGTTTTGTGGCAATTTAGATAGACCTTCATTTATGCAATTTACAAAGCAACGTTAAACACAACAGTAATAACTTTTTTTCGAATCCCCTCTCTTAAAAATCGTTTACACCTCAAAACTGATTTAGCTGAGACCTATCGGTCTCATCCAATTGACCGACCTCCCACACACTGAAAAAATCGCTTCTGTAGTATATTTTCCAAATATATTTGGCTTGAAACATATAGTATATGTTTAGGGTACACACTAGACCGGGTCACCAAAAAAAGTTGTCAAATGCGAGGCGGAATATTAAAGGCGACATCGAGACAAGTGCAAAAACATGTTTTAAATTTTTTTCCGAGCCCGCGGAATCGGCCCAAATCCGTTTTTTATCGTATCGGGTCACCAAAAAAGTTATCAAATGCGAGGCGGAATATGAAAGCTCAACTCGAGACAATCGCAAAACCATTTTTTTAAATTTTTTCCGAGCCTGCGTAATCTGCCCAAAATCGTTTTTTTTATGGTACCTTTTTTGTTTGTTCCTCGATTGTCACATGCGATATATCAATGTGTTGTTCTCGACGAGTACTACATTGCATCATAGATGTCGCCGATGTAACACGTCATTTTGTAATGAATTATTAACTTTTTTGTTGTTGAATAAAAGAGTGTACACCCAAAGCAAAATGTTCATGGTTTTTAAAACGCTTTAATCCTATAGAAAAATATTTTGAAATTTTAGGGGTAGAAAATGTTTAGGGTATTAGAAAATGAGGCAAATCTAGTACTTATTCACGGGGCAAAATAGCCTTTTTTGATATGTTTGAATCGAAAGAAAATATATTTGGAACACAAATTTTTAAATATTATATATTTCATAGCAAATAAATTTTATTTGAAAATCAACAAAATATATTTGAAACGCATATATTAATATATTACAACACAATATATTTGCAAAGAAAAATTCTCAAATAAAATATATGTTTAAATACAAATATAATTATTGTTTAGGAATTTCTCCAAATATACTACAGAAGCGATGTTGAGACAAACACATTAATGTATTGCATGTACAAATCGAGCTACAAACAAAAAAGTTATGATAAAAAAAACGATTTTGATAAAAAAACGATTGACAACTAATGATGGCGTGTAATACTCGGATATTTTAAATGATTGATTTAAAACAGAAGTTAATGCTTCTGCATTTGGTATCATGGGAGGTTTAATTCGAAACTAACAAAGAAATTAAACTGAATTTCGAAAAATTCAACAAAGGAATTTGGAGGAATTCCTAAACAATAATTTTATTTGTATTCAAAACATATTTTATTTAAGATATTTAGTTTGCAAATACTATTTGTTGTAACAAATTAATGTACGAGTTCCAAATATATTTGATTGATTTTCAAATAAAATTTATTTGCTCAGAAATATATAATATTTAAAAATGTGTGTTCCAAATATATTTTATTTCGATTTAAACATATCAACAAAGGCGATTTTGCCCCGTGCAGTGACCAGCTGGAAGACCATTATGACAGTCGTTTAGTCAGAAAATCTGCTAGAAAGTCAGGAGAGGCACCATAGTTTCTCAACTCCCCACCTGAAACAGTTCTAGGCCCTGTGTATGAATGCAAGGACTGTCGGCTAGAGATTTGCAGATCACATTGTAGTCTATAGTAAGAAAATAATATTATTATTACCGTTATCGTGATCATAATACAGGGTTGCCCATATTCGACGGACCCACGGACTCGTTGGGCCCATTCCAATCGACGAGGCTTGTCCGCAGGCAACAATCTTTGCGTCAATTGAATTTTGTACGGGAACAAATGCAAATCAACGCGAATAATCCCTTGTAAAGTGGACCGAGCCATGCCCAACTGCTGAGAACGGCGTTTTTGGGATGTTCTTGGGGACCTCTCAACACTGGCTCGTACGGCAGCGATATTCCCGGCCGATCGCCTTGGTCGACTTTTATTTGACCTCTTCGGATTAGAAAGAGCCTCACCAGTCGAAAATTTTTCGTATAAACGCTTAATGGTGTTCTTAGAAGGCGCACTTCTCACATTTTTTAATATTTTAAAAGCACGTTGACTTGACTTCTTCTGTTGAATGTAAATTTCAACTATTTCAGAGCGCTCGCGTGGCGTGTATTGTTCCATGGTAAAAATCAGCTTGGACTGACGCTTCAAACGCGGTATGTCATTAAGCGATCTGACATCTCTGTCAAAAGTTATGGCGTTGCCAGATGGGTCCGTCGAATATGGGAGACCCTGTATATTCTCGACATCCATCTTCAAATATAATTGCGATGACATGGACTTTCTCTGTGTTTGTTAGCGATAGTATCCCTGTAGGAAATGCCATTAGTAAAATTATAGTGATTTACTTGTGACATTGTCAGTAGTACTACAGACAAAATGTGCCCCTGCCCATGTCTCCTATAGACATTTAACATTAGCTGTCATTGAAAAACCACCAGTAGACATTTGAACCAAAGATTCAGCAGTAAATGTTAAATGTCAAAGTAAACCATATGTAGACATTTGCACCAAAAATTCACTAGTAAATGTTAAATGTCAAAGTTAACCATATGTTGACATTTGGAACAAAGTTTCACTAGTACATGTTAAATGTCAAAGTAATTCATATAGAGACATTTGAACCAAAGATTCAGTAGTAAACTTTAGTGACCCTGGTCTACATCTTTATAAAGGTTCTTCGAGGCTGGCTAAACCTTTTGTTCATTTAATTAACAAAAAATAATAAATACTGGAATGTATTTAAAATTAAATGCATTTAATTTTGACAATAGTTTCTCCAACACTTCCTAGAAGGAGTTGTTTCTATATACCACTGCTTTAACTTCTTCCGCAACGTCAATTTCGGAACGCCAAAATCTTCCAAATTCTCCACAAAATCTTCACTTTCTCCCACAATATGCATTTCGCTGTTTTCTTGCTCACATTGCTAACTTCTACTTTTATATGATTGTTTGTTTTTTTACAAGTCTTTTGTGATTGCTTTTACTAATTTTTTTATTTTTATAAAATAATTGTTATCATCTTTTTAACACACAAAAATTATTTTCACAAAACGAACGTAAAGTATTTCTACTCGCGCATAAAAGTAAAGTTGTAGACTTTTTACCTTGTTCAATTGTCACTATAGAACAAGTGGTGACAGAGAGACATATGGTGCCTGGCTGACTGCAGGGATGTTTGAGATTTTTTGGTTCATTTGAGCTTTGTCCGTCCATCCGTCTGAGTGTTAGTGTGATGTTGTTTTGGATCATGCATCAGTTATGATGATGAGACTAAGTTCTTTCCGCTCATGTTTATGCACATATATGTATGTATAAATGTGTATATATATAATTTTATAAATATAAATACACACATTAAAAATCAATTTTCACTGTTATTTTGAGTCGTTATTCACTCTGACAGAAAACGTACGCAATCATAGTTATTGGCGGTATTTGTTGAACTGTGACTAAAATTATTATTATACGATATACATATATATTTGTATAACACAAAATTGTTCCATTGTCCCCAATACTACAAGTAATGTCAGTGCAATAAGTCGGGCGAAATGTCTTACAAATACTTCTACATTCTTATGTTGCTTTATTTCGCAACAAATACTGTGGTGAATAACTCAAAAATGTTCACTTAAATTTAAAAAAATTAAAAAAAAAATTGGTCCATTCGCAGTGTGTCGAACGTCTGGTCAAATTGAAAGTCTTCAATGTTACCTGTTTGAAATATACGGAACGTTTACGAACCATTGAATGTGAATATCAACAATTTCCATCTGGTCCCTATGGCATTAGCTTACGCATGATATTCAATCAGGACTTGGATAGAACTTTTCGTGGACGTGTCATCTTCGACATAATGCCAATCAATTCTTGTCAAGTTATACATTTTCTTGACTTCAAAAGGAATGGTTGCGATTTTGTAAAAGATTTGAAGGCCAATCAATTTCTCAAGATCGTAATGAAAGAATTCAGAAGAAGTGCAAATCTTCCATCGACGTGTCTCTTCAAAGGGGTCAGTGTGTTCGAATACAAAATTATGATTATAGCTTATTTTCCTAGGAATTGTATTATCGTTACAGGATTATGTATATAGATCGGATAATTTTACTCTAACAGATAACTTATTGCCGCCTTATGCGCCACTCTTCAATTTCACTTTTACTGTTGAAATGTATGAGAGAAACGAGATGTTTGGAATGTGGCAGATAATTGGAGCTACTGTGCCCAAATCGATTTAAATTTGTTGTAATTTAATAGGAGCTGGTTGTTGTTGTTAAAAATGTATTCTCATTTGTCTCTTAGTTAATATTAAATGTATTAAAAATTATTTTTTTTTCTCTCTTTATTTATCTGCAATCTATCCGAAGACAATAAGCAAATACAATTAAATTTAAATAGAAAAATGTCAGGGCTAGCTTTCAAATATTATATACACTAAAAAAACTAATAATATTAAAGACATACTTAATAACTCGGCATAAATCCAAGACATGATTTTAAGAAATTTTCATTGATATGAAGTTATTTGTATTTGATTTAATGAACACAAATCTTTAGTTTTGTGTAAGTCCATCTTTCACTTTACACCTTTAATTTAAATAAAAAATCATTATTATCTGAAAAGCTGCATTATTATACCCTCACTTTAGTGTGACGAGGGTATTTATCATTTGCTACGGAAAAAAGTGTAACACATCGAAGGAGTGACCTAAGACCCCAAGTATGTTCGGAGGAAAACCGTTTTGGGTCATTTTAAGTCGAATGAGCAATGTCCGTCCGTCTATCAGTCTCGCTGTCTGTCTGTCTGTCTGCTGGTTGGTGGGCACGATAACTCTCGAAAGGAGTAACCGATTGACTTCAAATTTGGTATGTGGTAATATTTTTTCTATCTCCGGCTAAGTTCGAAGATGGGCCATATTAGTCCACTCCTTCTAGTACCTCCCCCACAAAGGGTTAAAATGTTGTGAAAAATTGATTCTTTAATAACTGCTATACTACTTATTCGAATCTTCTGAAATTCCACACATAGTATTAGCTTATTAGTCGCTATCAACTCGAGAAAAATGGGCGAAGTTGCCACGTCCCTTTTGGTACCCCCAAACAAATGCACCGTTTTGCACCAAAAGTTAACAGCTTATAACATTAGTAACAGTGTATAAAAAAACTTGAAATTTTGTACAGTATTATGCTTTTATATGCCTACAGTCAAGGGAAAAATTGGCGTTTTTGCCACGCCCTTTTTGGTACCTCCCACACAAAGGTACCTTTTTGCACCAAAAGTTAACTTATTAACATTAAAACCAGTGTATAAAAATACTTGAAATTGTGTACAGTGTAATGTTTTTATAGTGTCTATAGCCCTGTGAAAAATGCCCAAATCATACCACAATTTACTATCTCATAACGTTTTTACCAGTGCACATAAATGCTTATAATTCGGCACAGTGCAATGAATTTAAAGTATCTAATGTTCAGCGAAAAATAGGTGTATTTGATAAACCCCTGCTGGTACCTCCCACACAAATTGACAGAATAATTCTAGTAATATTCAATATATCATTACTCACAAAGTGAGGGTATACCTTAGTCGGTTTACCCGACTGAAACTTTCTGACTTGTTTTATGTATTTATTCAATACTTTTAAGGATTTTTTTACATTAAAACAATGATAAAGAAAAGTAACAGTTTTAGAGCCGGATCGCAAAAAATGCGTACTAATAACACTATGCAACAAATGAACACTTTTTGAAAAATACACGGACTTGACTGTATAGGTTCGATTCTACTATCAAAGGGTAGTATAACCCTATACGAAATTGGTGACAAATTTTTTTTATTGGCCTCCAAAATTTCTAAAAATCAGTTGGCGCCTCGAAAAAGGTGTCATCAGCTTTTGTCCAACAACTAATTCAGACTTGGTGATACCGCTTAACTACATTTGGCAATAATGTAGCTAAGAATATGCTGAAAAAAGTTTCTTAAATTTTTTTGCGAAAAAAAATTGTTTCGGTAATTTTTTCGAAAAAGTAAAGGACAATAATATTTTTTTTTTAGTTTTTTCAGCATAACTTCCAGGAACTCGTAATTTTTCTATAAAATTGGTTGGCAAAATTGTAGCCAACGTAAAACTGAACAACTTTTGTAAACATATCAATACAATCTGAACGTGTCTAGGCACCCTAAATACCTCAAAAAACAACATTGTACCCCAAAAATTTTAGTATTTCACTATTATGTAACAAAAATATATTTTTTTGGTATAGGGTATGTTCAGCAAACTTATAGAAAATATTAAGTCCAATATTATTGTGGAACATATTAACCCTCTAGCTCCCCCACATAACTGTAATTTTTTGGCCCCTTTTTAACAAATCGTAAAAAACACGCCTTAAAATGGGGAAGGCAGGGATGAAATGTTCTACAAAAAATGTTGCCCATAAAATATTACTATATGTGTCAGAACACACCATATCCCAAAACTTAACACAAAAACCAAAAAAAGGTAAAATTCCTGTTCGTTCAGCAATGTTGTTATACGAGTTAGTGGTACAATGTGGTTTGTAGAGGTAATTGAAGATGAGGATATTGGCAACATTTGGTTTCAACAGGACGGCGCTACGTACCACACAGCCGAAGCTACACTCGATGTTTTCAATAAAAAAAGTTATTTGGCGGACCCTTTATTATACGCCAGTAATGTACATAATGTACTAATTCATGGTTACGATGTTATTAATTACTTTATTTGCCAGTAGGTATATAAATATTGACAATTTTTTTCCGGAAACTATGAAAAATCACTTTAGTCCACGTACCCGACGTCTGACATGTAAAGGCTCCGCCATCTAACGTTTTTTTTCAACTAGTGCTTATTTCGTGAATGGTAACACTTAGCTCATGTCTGATTTGACAGATAATTAGTTTTATCCTTCCGCTGAACGAATATGTGTATATTGCGAATATTGCGACATTACTTTGAAAATCATGGTAATGTTGCAGAATGTGTGCGAAAATTGCCTACGGATTTTGGAAGAAGAGAAGCACCGTCAGCTCCGTATGTTCGTTATCTTGTGAAAAAAGTGAAAGAAACTGGCATCCTCATCGATAAACCAAAGCGTGAAAAGCCAAAAACAGAGCGTACACCCGAGAATATTGCTGCTGTGGCAGAAAGTGTGCGTGAAGCGCCATCAACATCAATTCACCGTCGTTCTCAACAATTGAACATTTCGGAGACATCATTGAGACGAATTTTGCATAAAGACCTTGGTATGACGCCATACAAAGTCCAATTGGTTCAGGAGTTGAAGCCAACTGACCATCCAATGCGTTTTCAGTAGCTTTTTTATAGCATTTTCAAAAAAAAGTTATTTGGCGGACCCTTTATAAATATTCCCAACTGAGACTTCAACTTTTCCTCACCATATTTGTAATCTACGCAAATTTCCTTTAAGTTGATGGGTCGCACGATATATGGATCAAAACCCTGTTTTTCAAGATCTTCTAGGGGGCTGTGTTGAGGGATCTTCAAACAATTCCTCCCAAATGTGTGCACACATTAACTCACAGCAAGCCTATTACGCTTAACAAACTTTGGTCGAAATTCAGCGTCATCGTCAATAAATAAATCTTGAGCGTTCTTTATATATTTATTTTTAAGTCCTCTGACCCCTTTGTGTGGGAGGTACCAAAAGGACTCGCTGTATCCTGTCGAAATTTTGCACCGCAACTGATATATATGAAATATTTTGACATGTTAAATTTCATAAATATACAATGCTCCAATTCATCCGTAATCATTTGCATGGGGTTACGAGACCCTCGGTCCGATTGGATCCAAATTTAAAATTATCTTAACTATGACTAAATACTGCTTGGTACCAAATTTCATAATTCTGCAATTACTCCTCCTATTTTTGTCACATCGATACATGAAGACAGAGCACTGTGGGACGTTATTCGCATATTTCGGATGTAGCGAGAGTCTTCCCGCAAGCAGAGGCTGTTGCGGATTTTCGACTCCTTGTTTCATTTGGCTCTCGTATTGCAACTAGTCTTTGTTAGGCGATACCATCGCCTAGTCGATGTTCGGTGCTATACTATCGCGCACATCACTATTCGTCGCTGTTGAACAATACGAGTGATATAGTCTATAATAGTCGTTGTTCTGAACTCGCGCACATCTCTTGTTGTTTTACTCTCGTGCCGTTGGATCTCTACGGATCCTGTCGCTACATGGTAATATTCGTTGCCAAACAATACTAAACAAATCTCTGCCTTATCATTATCCAAAATACTAAACTCTTGAGTTTTATTTATTTTCTATTTTCGCTCTTTGCCAACAAACCCCGCACCTTTTGCTTCGTACGCAAACAGTGTGCATTTTTTAAGTTATTAGTGGAAAAAGAAGAAATTAGCAAAATGCTCTATATTGCAAGTGAACAACAATTGTATATGAATAAGAGTAAATATAAAACGAAGCTTTGCAGAAGACTGCAAAGATCGAGTTTTCAAATAAAATAATCAATGCTTTAAATGTTCAGAAGGCCAGCATAACCAGGTTGATCAGAAAGCATTATGTGAGGAACTTCAGCTAATGTTAAGCTATAATTAAACAAGTAAGAGAGTTTCAGTCGGGTAAACCGACTAAGGTATACCCACACTTTGTGAGTAATGTAATATTGAATATTACTCGAATTATTCTGTCAGTTTGTGTGGGAGATACCAGAAGGGGTTTAACAAATACTCCTATTTTTCGCTGAACAGTCACTGCGACCATTCTTTTTTTAGTTCCCATTTAGGTTTAAAATAGTCTGTACATATGGCAACTCTTTATCCAATGACTGATTCTACTGAAAAGCTTTCACTCATTGGATAAAGAGCTTCCATCTTAGTTTTAAATTTCCAGTTACTGTGGTGCTGAATATCCTGAGTACACGACAGAGATAGTCTGTCGCTTTTCTTTTTTCTGCAGCACAACTTCACTTGTGCAGCAAACTTGAAAGCGGTAAGAACTGAATAAACTGAAACTGAAATCTCTTTGACGGAAACTGAAATCTATGTCTTTTAATTTCTCTTTGTTTCATGAAAACAGTCAAAATACTTATAATTTTGGGCGCTTTCGAGGAAAATACTACAGTCCACTTCCATAGGAAGCCCGAAATTGTACAAGTAGATACTTTAAATTCATTGCACTGCGCCGAATTATAAGCGTTTATGTGCACTGGTATAAACGTCATGAGATATTAAATTGTGGTATGATTTGGCCATTTTGTGTGGGAGGTACAAAAAGGGGCGTGGTGATAACGCCCATTTTTCACAGGGCTATAGGCACTATAAAAACATTACACTGTACAAAATTTCAAGTATTATTATACACCTGTATTAATGTTATAAGCTGTTAACTTTTGGTGCAAAATGGTACCTTTGTGTGGGAGGTACCAAAAGGGACGTGGCAACAACGCCCATTTTTCTCTGGATTGTAGGCAATATAAAAGCATAACACTGTGCAAAATTTCAAGTATTTGTATACACCGTTATTAATGTTATAAGCTGTAAATTTTTGGTGCAAAACAGTGCATTTGTGTGGGAGGTACCTAAAGGGACGTGGCAACTTCGCCCATTTTTCTCGAGTTGATAACAAACCAAACCAAACAATTCATAACAAAATTAAAAATCCCATATTAGAAATTCATCACTATTATGAGATGTGGAAATATTTGACACAAATTTAGTACACGAAAAAACACAAAACTTTATGCAATTATCGCTTAACCCTGAGCTTTCAATTTCATGATTGTTGCTTTTATTTTTTTTTTCCTCAGGGTGGATTTTTAGTAAAAGTGCAAAAAATCCACCTTGAGCAAAAAAAATTATATGGCCATTAAATTATTCATTAAGCCAACTTGACTAACCGAATGATGCAGAAGTTCTTATTTTCGGTGCTACTTTCACGTCCAATTCTCAGAATTTAGTCCCAATGAGCTGAAATATGCTGTACTGTGTAATTAACCTATGTTTTAAGCGAACAATTTCAATTTCTAAATATTCCAAGTTATAATTTGTTGTCAATCCATCTTGCAATTTATCGTTATGCCGAATTGTGCGATTTATATAATAAAGGAATTTTAGAAAAAAACCAGTAAAGAAAGGCTAAAGTCGGGCGGTGCAGACTATATAATACCCTACACCACTCTCGTAATATTGAATAACTCTGATATATAAATTTTGTAATTCATGTATAAATTGTTTACATAAATTTACTTTTGGGACATTTTATACTTAAATAATACCCTGTACCACAGTGTGGTGTAGGGTATACACCTTCAGGTATAGGATCTGAAGGGCCAAATCGGACGAAACATATATATGGGAGCTATAGCTAAATCTTAACCGATTTTCTTCAAATTCGGTAGTGTTGGTTCATGGATCAAGAAACTCTACAATTCCAAGTTTCAAAACGATTGGATGTAAAATACAGCTTTTATAGGACTAAAGTGCCAAATCGGACGAAACATATATATGGGAGCTATAGCTAAATCTTAACCGATTGTCTCCAAATTCGGTAGTGTTGGTTCATGGATCAATAGACTCTACCATTCTAAATTTCAAAACGATTGGATGTAAAATACAGCTTTTATAGGACTAAATGGCCAAATCGGACGAAACATATATATGGGAGCTATAGCTAAATATTAACCGATTTTCTTCAAATTCGGCAATGTTGGTTCATGGATCAAGAAACTCTACCATTCTAAATTTCAAAACGATCGGATGTAAAATACAGCTTCTATAGGACTAAACTATATGTTTGGAAGATGTTGTTTTGAAAAAATATTTGTTTCCATCATAAGATGGATTTAAGTATTCAAAAGTATCGATACCATAATTGTAAGCTAAGTATTTCAGTAATTCAAAGCTCATTTTTAAGAAATTTTAATTATACCCTACACCACACTGTGGTACAGGGTATTATAAGTTTGTTTGACGGCAGATGTTTGTAATACCTGAAAATAACACAGCTAGACCCACCTTAAAGTATACCGATCGACTCAGAATCACTAGCTGAGTCGATTTAACGATGTCCGTCCGTCTGTCCATGTAAAGTTGTTCGTCGACTACAGGTCGCAATTTCACTCCGATCGTTCTGAAATTTTGCAGTTTAGAGTATTTCGCAGCTGTAAAGATCGCTATTGAATTTGGTTGAAATCGGTTCAGATTTAGATATAGCTCCCATATATATCTTTCGTCCGATTTGGCCCTTTAGTCCTATAGAAGCTGTATTTTACATCCGATCGTTTTGAAATTTAGAATGGTAGAGTTTCTTCATCCATGAACCAATATTGCCGAATTTGAAGAACATCGGTTAAGATTTAGCTATAGCTCCCATATATTTGTTTCGTCCGATTTTGCTCTTTAGTCCTGTACAAGCTGTATATTACATCCAATCATTTTGAAAATTAGAATGGTAGAGTTTCTTGATCCACGAACCAACACTACCGAATTTGAAGAAAATCGGTTAAGATTTAGCTATAGCTCCCATATATATGTTTCGTCCGATTTTGCTCTTTAGTCCTGAAGAAGCTGTATTTTACATCCAATCATTTTGAAATATAGAATGGTAGAGCTTCTGGATCCATGAACAAACACTACCGAATTTGAAGACAATCGGTTAAGATTTAGCTATAGCTCCCATATATATGTTTCGTCCGATTTGGCCCTTTAGTTCTATAGAAGCTATATTTTACATCTCGTTTTGAAATTTAGAATGGTAGAGTTTCTTGATTCATGAACCAACATTGCCGAATTTGAAGAAAATCGGTAAAGATTTAGCTATAGCTCCCATATATATGTTTCATCCGATTTGGCTCTTTAGATCCAATCGTTTTTATACCCTACACCACACTGTGGTATAGGGTATTATTTAAGTATAAAATGTCCCAAAAGTAAATTTATGTAAACAATTTATACATGAATTACAAAATTTATATATCAGAGTTATTCAATATTACGAGAGTGGTGTAGGGTATTATATAGTCGGCCCCGCCCGACTTTAGCCTTTCCTTACTGGTTTTATTGTTACAATCGAATTCCCACCAATTATTTTGCTGGGTGTTGTTGCTCCGCCCCTGTATACCATAGTGGGTCCAAATTTAAAACGTAGCTTCTCTAATAACTCTTTTACAAGCGTGCCACTTCTTGTCGCAATCGGTTGTCTTGACTAAGAAACGGCCAAATTATTTTCCATTTTTATAATTACTTCCACTGTAAAATTATTTATTAACAAAAATATTTTAAAATTACAAATATTTTTTTTTTTTAATTTTACCTCTACCCGTTTTTTAGGGCATTGATGAAATGTCAGTCAGTCAATCAGTTACGCATCAATTATAATCAATACAATCCCAGTATTTCGGGCTAAAATGTTGTAGCTTGTTATTTTAAAAACTTTGTTTACATTTTATTTCCATTTAAAAATGGAAAATTTTAAACGTATTTAAAGACATAGATATTTGATTGGATTATTTAAATGGTTTCATTATTGTCCGTTGTTCAAATTAATGAAGAAAACAATTAAAAAGCTTTTAAAATCAAATATGCATATGATTTTTTCCCGCCTGGATATAGTGATTTTATCCTCAGTTTCAAAGTAAATATTGAAGTAAAATGTTTCATAAATACATATTCCTTCTAATCGTTAGTTTTGCAATAATAAATCAGGTATATACCTTGGATAACTAAATGAACAAAAAATAAGTTATACATTGAGTGAAATTAAACTGTATTCCCACAGTGCGCCGAACGTCGATCCATGTTGGAAATTCACAATGTTAATTGCATAAAATATTCCAAACGTCTAACCAGCATCGAATGCGACTTTCAAAAATATGGCCTCAGTTATTATGGCATTAATGTTGGCATGATGTTCGACCAGAATTTGGCCAGAGGTTTCCGAATACGTGTTTCGATGGATGCAAAGCTAAGAAATTCTAGGCAGATCTTGCATTTGCTTGATTTCAAAATCAGTGCTTGTACAGTCTTGAAACACATTACCACTAATAAAATGTTAAAGGCAATACTAATTGAATTCCGAAGAACAACGAATTTGCCTAAATCGTGTCCATTCAAAGGGGTAAGTTTGAAAATATTATGGCTTACATTTCGATTTCTTCATTCTAAAGTCGTTAGCAAATTGCAAATATTCTCAATAATAAACTATGTAAAATTCAATGTTAAGCAAAAAACTGAACACACAAAGAAATAATTTTTTCTACAGTTATATATCAATAAAAGGTTTTTAGGAAGCAAAATCATTTTCAGTAGGTAGAAATGAGTAGTGTTCTTCTCTAAAGTTTCTTTCTTGACGAAAGACAAGTTTTAAATTAAACAATTTAAAAAATCTACAGTTACTCTAAATGTCAACTTATGACACTATGCAACAATAATTAGTTCACTATTTTTGTATACATGAAGGATTTCATATACAAGCTTTTCGATTTCGAAAATGTATCCAGGCTTTGGAATTTCCTTAAACAATTCATAAAGTTTCAGAAGGGTAAACTAACTAAGGTATACCCATACTTTGTGAGTAATGTAATATTGAATATCGCAGGAATTAGTCTGTCAACATTTGTATTTTCGGGTTTGGTCAAGCTTAATTCTTCCAATAGTGTTGGTTCTGATGGCGTACCTAGTATAATCCTCAAAAATTGTGCTCAAAGTCTTGCCCTTCCGCTCACATTACTATTTAATACTTCGTTAAAATATGGCTATTTCCCATCCATTTGGAGAACATCTTACTTAACCCCTCTTCATAAATCTGGAAGCCTCACTGATGTGGGGAATTATCGTGGAATCGCAAAATTAAGTATAATTCCAAAACTTTTTGAGAAAATGGTTACTGAGATTTTATCTCATAAAGTATCGTCTATTCTAAGTCCATTCCAACATGGATTTCGTAAAGGTCTTTCAACTGTGACAAATTTAGTGCAATTCTCTTCTCAGGTTATAAACGAGTGTGTTCTTGGTAATCAGACAGACGTGATTTATACAGATTTTAGTAAAGCTTTCGATAGAGCCAATCACAAACTCTTGATACATAAGCTTGATCTTATTGGTTTTAGTAACAACTTATTGCGTTGGATATCCACTTATCTTGATAGTCGTATTCAGATTGTAAAATTTGGTATATCCTGCTCTGATCCGATCTTGGTTCCATCTGGCCCCATTCTATTTCAACGTACAAATTATGCTTCGGCAGAGCCCATTCGTAGAATGTGCATGGATTTTAACACTTTATATGAAGTTATTGACATTGATGTAGAAATTAATGTAGTTAGATCTAGAATAATATATTTTTTAAATGTGTAAGTAGACTAATTTTATTGTTTGCATGTGCCGGCTGTTGAAATTTTTCTGTAGCTGGTATTTCCACCCTCTACTATTAACCCACCATGGTCCGGATCATGGTGTGTACGCAATCCCTACGTCATGGGGATGTGGCCCCCTCGGTCGGAAGGGCGGGCGATTTATTTTATTTCGGCCGTGCGGCGTAAGCGGTGCGGGTGAGTTTAGAACTAACTCCAAAAAAGAATGTGACGGCGTTACCACCACAGTGACGACGTTAACAGTACTGCATTTCAGCAGCATCGCTGTTGAATGTTGAGATTTTGGGGGCGCTGCTGTTGAATATCAGCTGTTGTCGCCTCAACACAATTTTTCAACACATTTTCGATTGTGTGGCCTTCTATGGCTGCAGTGACAACTTCGATTTCGTGTTTCAAGTCTTGAATCGTCTCTGGATGGTTGGCGCAGCACTTACCTACAACGGCTCCCCACAAAAAATAATCCAACAGATTCAAATCGCAGCCGCCGTTTCGGCTAATGATGCGATTTTCGAACACTGTGCGCAACAGATCGATAATAAATAGTTCACTAAATTTTAACCCTTCACCGCGGAGGTACTCGAAGAGGTGGACCATCTATGATCTAAGTCTATACCAAATTTGGAGGCAATCGGTTACTCCTGTCGAAGTTATCGTGCGCATCAACCAGACAGACGGACAGGCTGACGGATATTGCTCAAATGACTTAAAATGGCCAAAACGGATTTCCGCCATATATTGCCTTTTGAAGAAGGGGTCCCCAGACAGACAGACGGAAAGACGGGCATTGCTCATTTGACTTAAAATGACCCAAAACGGATATCCGCCTAACATACTTAGGGTCTAAGGTCACTCCTTCGATGTGTCATACTTTGGGCCAGCAGCAACTGATATATATCCTCGCTGACAATAGTTGGGTTATAAAAACCGGATTATGTTGAAATTCTCTTCGTTCTACCAAAAGTGCTATACTATTATCCATAGATTTTTTTTCAAATAGGCATTGTTTTCTTTACTCAAGTTTAGGTGAGGGTGGAATAGGTTTTATTTTTTTTCCAGCTCATATAGACCAGTTTAGATTCCTACTGTTACCACCGGCTTAAATGCCCCTCATTGAAAACAACCGGTTTCATATAAAAATGTATTCAAAGTACGAATATCGGTACCGGAAAGATCTGTTAGACTGCCTAGAAAAGCCGTGGGATCTACGAATCCTATGGTTCCCATCTATGCACAGAATGGGGACTGCACTGTGACCCCACATTGGTCACCAGTCGTAGATTTTCTGGAGTCTAACTGGTAGTATCATCGGGTACCATGGGAGTCAGGAAAGCCCTCGAGACGCAGGTTCCGGCCTGACTATTGCTGCCGATCCTATTGGATGCAACGTGGTGGCTGTGGGTGAAACCAAAATCGATGGGAGAGAACATTCTCGGATGTGGAGTTGTAAAACAAACGGGTTCCATGACCCTTAGAATGGCAAGGAGTTTTAGATGGGAGCGGTCCTAACCAAGTAAGTGGGCAAAAGTGTCCAGAAACACAGAATTGATTGGTACACATGGTTTTCCAAAAAGAGTGAAATGGTTCCTTTTAAAAAAAAACACACTTATTCTTAAGGAAATTCAAATTTTGTATTTAATGTGAAGTACAAACGATACAATTAAGTTGTAAATAAAACGTCATTCAAATTTCTTGGAAGCCATACAATATCACAATTTCTTGAGATAATCGAATCTCCAAACTTTTCTCGCAACTCTTCAATTGTTTCATTTGCTGTGTGACACGTAGTGTGTGACACGTAGCCACAATCGGTCAATGACAAAAAGATAGCACTTAACGAGAGCTAAAATATTGCTCATGGGTGTCAAGGTCGTAGGTCGACTGGAAAGTGTTTTTTTTTTTGGATTTTAAAATGGACTTAGCCCACGAAAAGTTGCAATTGGAGAACTATTATTTTGATAACAAAACTGAATAATTTGTAAACGTTGTTCTTGTGTATATCTCTCTATGATGAGATTGTAAATACTACTGAATACAATGAAAAACAAATGACAGATCATGAAATATTACAAATGGCCGATAAGTCACTTCAAAATCATATCATCCCTATTGGAAACCCCGTTATTCACCTTATTGTACCTCCACATTGGTAGACAGTTTAATCTTCGTGCCGCTCTGCTTCTGCAGCTTCACTCGCCACAATATTAATCGGCTATATATGAAGTAGGGCTTGTATAGACTCAGTCGCTGTAGTCCTTAAGACTTCGCTTACGCACAGGCAGCAATGGACGATTTTATGAGAGAGGCCCCACCGCGACCATACAGCCTTCCTGCAGGAATATAAAGCGAAGTTGGCCTTCCTTAAACGTTCCAGAACGTTAAGTCTAAATAACAGTTTTCTATCTAGAATTATTCATAAAAATTATGCGCTTTCAGAAAATACAAAAAGACAGTTCCATTTATTGGAGGATGGGGATCCACATGTGGACATTATTTATCCTAGTAAAGATAACCAATTCTATCTTGTTTGGGTTAACGACCAAACCGCTGCTTCTGGCCCTAGCCAACTTGTTCATAGCCACCTGAAGAATGCCGTGGAGGACGTTTTCGAAATTGCCACTCACTGCGATTGCCACGTCGTCCGAATATGCCACGACCTTGCAGCCACAACGTTCTAGATCTAGCAGGATTTCATTCACCGCTAGGTTCCAAATTAGGGGAGACAGTACTCCTCCTTGTGGGGTCCCTCTGTTTACAAACCTTGTTAGAGTTGTGGACCCAAGACATGCTCTTATGCGTCTTCTGTTGAGCGGGCTTTGAATTAGTCTAATCCAGCTAGAGTTCACCTTTAGATGTGACATTGCTGCAACTACCGCATCTTCTATGTCAAGAAAAGCCACCATGGTGAAATTCTTGAAATCTAGGGACGATTCGATAGTACTCACAAGTTCGTGCAGGTCTGATTCTGTAGACTTTGTGAATTTTAAAGAAAAATTGTTAAAAATAGAAGAAAAATGTTATGCACACAAATACCACAAAAATGTTGTTGCATAGTGTAATCAATATAATCACGCCATTTCCGGCTATCATTTTCTAACTTGTTATTGTAAATACTTTGTTTACATTTTACTTCAATTTAAAATGGAAAATTTCATTCAGATTTAGAAATGCAGGATCTGCTTAGATGTTTTTGAGCAGTTCAAGCGCAAACTAATTATTAACCTGTGTTTGATTTTTGTTAAGAAAACCATTAAAAAGCTTTTACAACCATATACACATGTATCGTATGTGTACTTTTCCCGCCGGTATATAGTACTTTATTCTCAGTTTCAAAGTAAATATTGAAGCAAAATGCTTCATAAATATATTTTCCTTATACACGTAACAGTTAGTTTTACAATTATAATTCAGGTAAAAACTTGGCTAAATAACTATCACAATGAACATTGACTGAAATTAAGCTAAATTCCCACAGTGTGACGAACGGCGGTCCATCTTGGAAATTCACAATGTTAATTGCATAAAATATTCCAAACGTCTCACTAGCATCGAATGCGACTTTCAAAAATATGCCCTCAGTTATTGTGGCATTAATATTCGCCTGATGTTCGACCAGAATTTGGCCAGAGGTTTCCGAATACGTGTGACGCTGGATGCAAAGCTAAAGAACCCTAAGCAGATCCTGCATTTGCTTGATTTCAAAATCAATGCCTGTACCGGCTTGAATCACATTACCACAAATCTAATGTTAAAGACTAATTGAATTTCGAAAGACCACGAATTTTCCTAAATCGTGTCCATTCACAGGGATAAGTTATAGGTTACATATCAGTATCTTCATTTTAAAAGATTTCTCTCAACAATAATGTGTACAAAATCTTTATACAGTAATAATATTTTGAAAAAAATAATTCGTATTTAGGAAGTTTTATGCTTGGAAAAATAATTTTCAATAGCAAAAAATCAGTCAGATGGAGGGAAACTTTCTTGTGGCATCTGAGGTGAAGGTGCATATAAACGACTCTGCAGAACTAATCAGTATAACTGTCGAATGTAGAATATTTAGATTCTTCAGTATGAAGGTATCGATTTAGTTATATACGTATATATGCCATTTTCCTTTTTTATGTTATTATATACAATTCTGTTTTTCGTTGTAGAATTTTTTATACCAACAAAATAACTACACCGTAACTGAGGCAATACTACCACCAAATACGCCTTCGGCGAATTTCAACTTTACCATCGAATTGATCGATAAGAACAAAATGTTCGGCATGTGGCAAATCGTTGGGGCTACAGTGGCCAACAAATGATACATCTGGAAACATTTAAATATATTTCAATTAGAATTTACCGAATATACATAATGTACATATTTGTGATTTTTTTTGTACACCTGCAGATAAATAGCAAATTAAACATATCGAATAAATGAAAGTTAAAAACTAATAAAAAAGAGCAAAAACTACGGAAGCAATTAAAAATTTTTGTGGAATATACCAAAACTTTGTGGGGAAATGCAATATGGAATTGGGGATCACATGTGCAAAATTTTTGTTTATTCCTTTACAGGTTAATGTCATTGGAAACGTAATATAACGTAGTCACTGGAAATCTACATAAATCTAATCTGGGGAAAAACACTTCGTGCGAATTTATCAATTTGAATGGGACTTTCAAGAGGGCTTTGAATTATACGCATATTTTGTGCTAAACAATATATACTTCAAAAGCATTGAATATCGAATTCCTTGTATTTTTATGTGTAATGGGTCAACTTTTGTGATAGGCACGGCGAAAATATTACGTTATCCGAAATTTCAAGTGTATTTATGATCTCCTTATGTATGATCTTTTTATACCTCACGAGTTACAGAATTTTCTCAGTATCGTCCAGTCATATTCTCTGAGATGAGTCAAGTCTGGTAATATGTCGGATCCGAAATGTTGGGACCTTGCATGTGTGAAAGCCGGACAGTGACACAGAAAATGTTCCATCGTTTCGATGTTTTCCCTGGATGCCCTGCATTCGTCGTTTCCTGCTAGTCCTATGCGATGAAGATGTGCTTGTAAGCTTGAGTGTCCCGTTAGAAAACTCATCGTCTTACTATTATCGATCTTGTTTACTTTCAGAATACTTCTTGTTATACCCTACACCACACTGTGGTACAGGGTATTATAAGTTTGTGTCACGGCAGATGTTTGTAACACCTGAAAACAACACAGCTAGACCCACCATAAAGTATACCGATCGACTCAGAATCACTAGCTGAGTCGATTTAAGCATGTCTGTCCGTCCGTCCGTCCGTCTGTCCATGTAAAGTTGATCGTCGACTACAAGTCGCAATTTCACTCCGATCGTTCTGAAATTTTGCAGTTTAGAGGATTTCGCAGCTGTTAAGATCGCTATTGAATTTGGTTGAAATCGGTTCAGATTTAGATATAGCTCCCATATATATCTTTCGTCCGATTTGGCCCTTTAGTCCAATAGAAGCTGTATTTTACATCCAATCGTTTTGAAATTTAGAATGGTTGAGTTTCTTGATCCATGAACCAACGTTGCCGAATTTGAAGAAAATCGGTTAAGATTTAGCTATAGCTCCCATATATATGTTTCGTCCGATTTGGCCCTTTAGTCCTATAGAAGATGTATTTTAAATCCAATCGTTTTGAAATTTAGAATGGTAGAGTTGCTTGATCCATGAACCAACATTGCCGAATTTGAAGAAAATCGGTTAGTATTTAGATATAGCTCCCATACATATCTTTCCTCCGATTTGACCCTTTAATCCTATAGATGCTGTAGTTTACATCCAATCGTTTTGAAATTTAGAATGGTAGAGTTTCTTGATCCATGAACCAACACTACCGAATTTGAAGAAAATCGGTTAGGATTTAGCTATAGCTCCCATATATATGTTTCGTCCGATTTGGCTCTTTAGTTCTATAGAAGCCGTATTTTACATCCAATCGTTTTGAAATTTAGAATGGTAGAGTTTCTTGATCCATGAACCAACACTACCGAATTTGAAGAAATCGGTTAGGATTTAGCTATAGCTCCCATATATATGTTTCGTCCGATTTGGCCCTTTAGTTCTATAGAAGCTGTATTTTACATCCAATCGTTTTTATACCCTACACCACACTGTGGTTATTTAAGTATAAAATGTCCCAAAAGTAAATTTATGTAAACAATTTATACATGAATTACGAAATTTATATTTCAGAGTTATTCAATATTACGAGAGTGGTGTAGGGTATTATATAGTCGGCCCCGCCCGACTTTAGCCTTTCCTTACTGGTTTTCTTTTTATTTGGGTCACCCCACAGTATTTTTGCAGTTGCTCCTACTGTTGCGCTATTCCACACAGTTTTTTGAGCCATCACTGCCCAGTGCTTCAACTCATTTTTCGTGGCTTCGAAAGGTTTCCAACTTTCCAAGTTTATTACTCGAAGCTCTCTGCCCTTTGAAGCCAAGCTGTTTGCCCGTTCATTTCCAATCACTCCGTTGTGTCCTGGTACCCACCAAATACGCAATTGACCATGCATGGGCTGAGTAATCATTTATAGTTATTTTACAGTCCAACACAGTTCTGGATTTGACCCTTTCCGATGTTATTGCTTTAACCGCCATTTGGCTATCTGTGAAGATGTTGGCATATTTAGGCTTTGTCGTGTTACTGAGCCAGTTCACACACTCCGTGATTGCTCGAACTTCTGCTTGAAATACCGTGTTATGGTCAGGGAGGCGGGAGTTAAGTTCGACTTCTGGTTCATCAATAAAAAATCCCAGACCCGTCCTTCCTCCTCGCTTGGACCCATCCGTGTAGCAGCTGGTTCCCACTGGCACATGGGCCAAAGTTCCATTTTCCCAGGAGCGTCTGTCTGGCACAAACGTATCACAGGTAGCTGTAAGCCGCACTTCAGGAATGCGGTCGGAGATTTCTGGCGTTTGAATGTGACCAACTTCATAGAGATTCTAAAATCTTCTGATGGTATGACTTGTGGTCTCTACATATTTATCCATTCACCCAACACTTGTAGACGTCTTGCTGTGAGGGCTGCCTCATACTTTATACGGATGTCTATTGGTTGGATCTGCAGTATAGTATTCAACGCTTTTCTTGGTACATTTCTAAATGTCCCGCTTATGCCTAGACAGCACATACGTTGAATTTTTTGCAAAGGTATTACGTTGCACTTCTTGTCCATTGATGTCCACCACACTACACAGGCGTAGGTGATTATTGGTCTAATCACGCTCATGTAAAGCCAGTGAATAATATTTGGACGTAGTCCCCATTTTAAACCTATAGCTCTTCTGCACAACGAACAACATCGGTGGGCCTTTGCAACTCTGTCTTCAAGATGATCTTTCCAATACAGTTTCTGATCCAAGATTACTCCCAAGTATTTTACCTTTTTAGTTATAGCAATTGTCTTATTCAGTAATCGAGGCCGGGTAAAACATGGGATCTTCGTTTTCCTTGTAAATAGACATATTTCTGTTTTGTCTGGGTTAACATTTAACCCCCTTGGTTGTGCGCAGTTACATGCTATGTTAAGTGCCTCTTCAGCTCTTCTGCATAATAGATTTGGATGAAAGCCACTTAGAAGTATTACAACGTCGTCTGCATAACATACTGGTTTATGTCCTTCATTGGTGAGGGCTTTTAGGAGACTATGTATCGTCGTAACCCATAGAAGAGGCGATAAAATGCCCCCCTGAGGTATACCACGATTTACCTTGTTTGTAATTTTTATGTCATATGACCCATAAATAATCCACCTATTCCTTAGCATATCCAGTTTGCTGATCCAGTTTTTCAGTGCCCGGTCAACCTGAAACTCGTCTAAGGACTGGATAAGTGTATCGGTCTGTACATTGTTAAAAGCGCCATCAATGTCTATGCAAACAGCAAGTGTATACATTTCTTTACTGAAGGACTCTTCTATGTGGTGCACTACCTCATGCAGAGCTGTTTCCACTGATCTTCCTTTGACATAGGCATGTTGTTTGAATTTTAACCTGTCATCCGCTGTTTTACTTTTGACCATGTCATCAATTATTCGCTCCATTGTTTTTAACAGGAAAGAAGTTAGGCTAATGGGTCGATAAGCCTTTGTGGTCGTATAACTCGCCTTGCCAGGCTTTGGTATGAAGACCACCCTTGATTCCTGCCAGTTTTGGGGTATAAGAATGGGTTAGGCATGCAGTAAACACTCCAGCCAGATGAGTTGATACCAGATCGGCATGTCCCATTCTTCAGAAATGCTGGAAATATTCCATCCGGTCCCGCAGCCTTAAAGGGAGAACAACTTTTTATCGCTTCTTTAACCATACCATATCCATAATAGGTACTTGATGCAAAACATTTTCATTCTGTAACAGTTCCTCTGTAGGTCCAGCATTCCCAGTCGGAAAATGAGTTTTCGTCAAGAGCCTAACAGTATCCTCTACAGTTCTATCCTTTTACCCGTGTTATCCACCAGTGTTTCGGTTTGGACATGAGTTTTTGAGAGGAACTTTTTCATTTTAGACATACCGTTAACGCTGTCTACCTGTTCACAGAAAACCCTCCAGGATTTACGTTTTGCCGATCTAATGATTTTATTGTATTCTTTGAGTCTTCTGTGGTAGTCGTCCCAATATACTAATTGTTTTTTACTCCGAGCCAATCGAGCGAATTTGTCTTGTCATCCAAGGTTTCTCATAGGCAGATTTCCTTTCTCGAAGTGGGCAACTATCTCCGAATGATTTTACAAGAGCCTCGGTAATCTTATTCACATTGATATCAATATCTTCTGCACATAGATAATTTCGTGTAGGCTGACCCAATCGATTTCTAAGTAGATTTCCGTAATTAGTCCAGTCGGTCTTAGCCTTATTACGGAAAACTTATTGGGTTTGGCGGTGGCCGTGCAATTTTAAACCTTATATAACGGTGGTCTGAATAGGAGTGTTCATCCGAAACCCTCCATCCGAAACCTTCTTTAAAAAGTAAATGATAATAAATGTTTGAACATTTTTGTTACAATTGCGCATATTGCATGCACTAGCACTATCTCAAAGTTGATCAATTATTGCTTTAACAGAACCCGATATATTTGTACGTTAAAACCTGGGCAATGCCCACTGATGCAATCCGACACATATTTTGTTGCGTTACGGATTCTTTAAATACATTGCACTGTGCCGAACTATAAGCGTTTATGTGCACTGGTATATTGACGTTAGAAGCTATTCAATTTTGGTATGATTTGGTCATTTTGTGTGGGAGGTACCTTTTGGCGGTGTGATAACGACCACTTTTCACAGGACTGTAGGCACTATAACAGCATTACACTGTACAATATTTCTATGCACTGGTATTAAAGTTATAAACCGTTAACTTTTGGTGTAAAAGGGTCCATTTGAGTGGGAGGTACCAAAAGGGGCTATACAGCACTATAGGTGCAACATAACCATTATATTGTACACAATTTCAAGTATTTGTAAGCACTTGTAATAAAGTTATAAGCAGTTACATTTTGATGTAAAATGGTCCATTTGTGTGGCAGAGAACAAAAGGGGCTTGGAAACTTTGCCCATTTTTCTCGAGGTGACAGTGAGTAATAAACGAATACTATGTGTAGAATTTCATGAGATTCAAATAGTAGTACAGATGTTATTAAATAATCAATAATTCACTAAATATTAACCCTTTATGAGAGGTACTAGAAGGAGTGGACCAATATGGCTCATCTTCGAACTTACCAAATTTGAAGGCAATCGGTTAATCTTTTCGAGAGTTATCGTGCTCATCAGCCATTAGACAGAGAGACAGACAGACAGACGGACGAACATTGCTCATTCAACGTAAAATGAGCCAAAACGGATATCCGCAGAACATACATAGGGTATTAGGACACTCCTTCGATGTGTTACACTTTTGGCCCGAAGCAAATGATAAAATGGATAGGACCTTGTTGCTCAGTTATATAGCATAATAACTTGTAACAACAAGGTTCTATGTGGTACATAGAACCTTATGACACTGTAAGAATTTAAAATGATCACTCAGAACTTTGTTTCACGGATCTGTTTTGAAAGAAGAAAAGGTTTTTTGATTTTTTAATTTTAGTTTGTTACTGAGTTTTGCTTCTTGAAACAAAAATATTGGCGAGAGGCTTTCTGTCGAATTTCGTACTGATCGAATATAAAATACAGTCTCTACAGCGCTTAGATGTCAAATCGGGGCTAACATATATATGGGGGCTATATCTAAATCTGAACCGATTTTCTCCGAATTTGGCAGTATTCCTTCATGTAATAAGAAATCTCTTTCTGCCGAATTTCGCTGTGATCGGATATAAAATACAGTTTCTACAGCGCTTGAAATTCAAATCGGGGGTAACATATATGTATATGGGGGCTATATCTAAATCTGAACCGATTTTCTCCGAATTTGTCGGCATTCCTTCATGTAATAATAAACCTCTTTCTGCCGAATTTCGCTCTGATCGGATATAAAATACAGTTTCTACAGCGCTTGAATTTCAAATCGGCGGTAACATATACATATATGGAGGTTATATATATAAATCTAACCGATTTTCCCTGAATACTCATTCATGTAAAATAGAAACCTCTTTCTGTCGAATTTCGTACTGATCGGATATAAAATACAGTCTCTACAGCCCTTAGTTGTCAAATCGGGGCTAACATATATATGGGGGCTATATCTAAATCTAAACCGATTTTCTCCGAAATTGGCAGTAGTCCTTCATGTAATAAGAAATCTCTTTCTGCCGAAATTCGCTGTGATCGGATATAAAATACAGTTTCTACAGCGCTTGAATTTCAAATCGGGGCTAACATATATATGGGGGCTATATCTAAATCTGAACCGATTTCTCCTAAATTCAATAGGGATCGTCCTTGGGTCTAAAGAAAGATATGTGCAAAGTGTCATTGAGATCGGACCATAATACCTGTACCACAGTGTGGTGTAGGGTATAAAAATAGGGATTATTTTCAAAATTTTTTGTTACGTGGTTGTCAGTGCTATCACAATTGATGGTCTATGCTATCACTATCACTTTTTTGCCCAAACAAATTTAGGTGGGGTGCATGGAGCCTACCATATGGCTGAATTAGAGCGGGGTCCATATCTTGGTGAGAAGCCCCGATCTAAATGGTTTTGCGTAATTTGCGTCAATAATTGCAATTTGTATAGAAAATCATTAAATATATGTATGTACATATGTACTTGTTTCCGCCTGGTTAAGTCAATCCATCCAAACTCCAAATGTTTATTTTCAGCGAAAGTGTGCTAGGAAAATGTTTCGTAAATACATTTTCCTTCTCATCCTCAGTTCTACAATAATAATTCAGGTAAATAACTTGGCTGAGTGGCTAAACACAAAAATATGTTACATAGTAAATAAATACTTTTCCCCGCAGTGTATCGAATGTCGATCCATCTTGGAAATCCACAATGTTAATTGCATGAAATTTTCCAAACGTATCACGAGCATTGAGTGTGGATTTCACAAATTTGCTCTCAGCTCGTATGGTATTAGTGTACGTATGATGTTTGATCAGAATATGGCCAGAGGTTTCCGAGTACGTGTTTCGATGGATGTAAAGATAAAAAATTCAAAGCAGACCTTGCATATGCTGGATGTCAAAATGAATGCTTGTTCCGCTTTGCAAGACATTACAACAAATTTAATACTTAAGACATTTCTAACTGAATTCCGAAGAACTACAAATGTACCTAAATCGTGTCCATTCAAAGGGGTATGTTTGAAAAAGTTATTGTTTACATATCGATGTCTCCTTTTTACATGATTTCCAGTCGATATGAGGTTTAAAATGTAAAAGAGTCTCAAACATAATGTGTAAAAAAACCCAAAGTTAGGCATACAATTTTACAGAACACAAAGAAAAATTTGTTATACATTAACCATATTTTGAAATTATAATTAGTATTTACAAAGTTTTATTTTTGACAAAATAATTTTCAATAGCAAAAAAACATCCAGACAGACGGACATAGTTAAATCAACTCAGAAAGTGATTCTAAGTCGATCGGTATAATAAACGATGGGTCTATTTCTTCTCCTTTGTGAGTTCCAAAAAAAAAGACACAATGTTATAATACCCGGTACGACAGTGTGGTGTAGTGTATACAAATTGTATTCCAAATATATTTTCTTAAATTCGAACATATCAAAAAAGGCGATTTTGCCCCGTGTACCACCTACACAAATGATCATTTTTGCAAATTAACAGCTTATGGCTTTAATATTAGCGTACACTTTAATGTTATTAAATGCACTTTAAATTGATAATAATTTAATTAAAACAAAAAAAAAAACTAAATTTACGAATATTTTTGGGATTGAAGGTGAGAGGATTCGTAAGTCGGTTTACCCGACTGCACTTTCTTACTTGTTTTTTTTATACCCTCACTTTAGTGTGACGAGGGTATATATCATTTGCTACGGAAAAAAGTGTAACACATCGAAGGAGTGATCTAAGACCCTAAGTATGTTCGGAGGAAATCCGTTTTGGGTCATTTTAAGTCGAATGAGCAATGTCCGTCCGTCTGTCTGTCTGTCTGTCTGTCTGTCTGTCTGTCTGTCTGTCTGCCTGTCTGTCTGTGTGTCTGCTGGCTGGTGCGCACGATAACTCTCGAAAGGAGTAACCGATTGACTTCAAATTTGGTATGTGGTAATATTTTGATCTATCTCCGGATGAGTTCGAAGATGGGCCATATTGGTCTACTCCTTCTGGTACCTCCCACACAAAGGGTTAAAATTTAGTGAAATATTGATTCTTTAATAACTTCTATACTACTTATTCGAATCTTTTGAAATTCTGCACATAATATTAGTATATAAGTCGCTATTAACTCGAGAAAAATGGGTGAAGTTGGCATGTCCGTTTTGGTACCTCCCACACAAATGGACCATTTTGCATCAAAATTTAACTGCTTATAACTTTAATACAAGTGCATAAAAATGCTTGAAATTTTCTACAGTATAATGTTTTTGTAGCGCCTATAGTCCGGTAAAAAAATGGGCATTATTGTACAGCCCCTTTTGGTACCTCCCACACAAATGGACCGTTTCGTACCAAAAGTAAACGGCTTGTAACTTTAATACCAGTGCATACAAATACTTGAAATTTTGTACAGTGTAATGCTGTTATAGTGCATATTGTCCTGTAAAAAGTGGGCGTTATCACCCCGCCCCTTTTTGTACCTCCCACACAAAATGACCAAATCATACCAAAATTACATAGCTCGTAACTTTAATATACCAGTGCACATAAACGCTTATAGTTCAGCACGATGCAATGTATTTATGAATGTACTGTTTACCGAAAAATATGTGTATTTGGAAAACCCCTTCTGGTACCTCCCACACAAATTGACAGATTTATTGGCGTATTGTTATATATTACATTACTCACAAAGTGAGGGTATACCTTAGTCGGTTTACCCGACTGAAACTTTCTTACTTGTTTTGTTAGTTAATAACTACATTTTTTTTCTTTATAGAACTTTGTTTACCAAGTGAATAACTACACCATAACGGAGCCACTAATGCCACCAAATATGCCATCTACAAATTACAACTTTACCGTAGCACTTATCGATAAGAACAAAATGTTCGGCATGGTGGAAGTCGTGGGAGCTACAGTGGCCAATCAAAAATAAAATTGCAAAAATTTCATTTTATCGAAATGTATGAAACGTTCATAATTTTTTGTGTTCACAAACAGTTATATGTCAAATTAATCATATCGAAAAATTAAAGCTAAAAACTAACAAAATAAAGAGAAAAATGCAAAAAACTGCCGCAGTAGTTTAAAAGAGTATACCCTTATTTTGTGAAAAGTGCTATTTGGAATTCGATACCTTTGTCCATATTTTTCAGTCTATAGTCATGGGAAACGTAACTTAAACTGTACTTTAGAACACAGTTTGAGGACGTTGAGATGTTTGGTATACACGTAATGGGAAATGTATTTCGTTTGAATTGATCAGTTTAAGCTGAGGTTCCAGAACAGGCTTGAAAAATACGGTTATTTGAGCATAATCATAGGTTCTTCAAAAGCATTGGAGTATAACGAACTACTTGTACAGGGTTTTCCAATGAGAGTGATATGATATCTTTGTTAAGGAAATTCAAAAGTTTTTTATTTAATGTTAAGTACAATCGATACAATTAAGTTCTAAATAAAACGTCATTCAACTGGCCTCTACGAATTCGATGAACCCAATTTTCGAGCACTTTTTATACTAAATCAAGTCGTATGTCATGACTGGCACGTTCAATATTGACTTGCAAAGCTTCAAGAGAGTCTGGTCCATTTCAAAAGACCAAATCCTTCAAATAACCCCACAAGAAATAGTCTAATGGTGTTAAATCACAACTTCTTGGAGCCATTCAATATCACAATTTCTTCAAATAATCGAATCTCCAAACATTTCTCGCAACAATTCAATTGTTTCATTTGCTGTGTGGCCGTATCCACAATCGGTCAATGGCAAAAATATAGCTCTTAACGCGAGCTAAAATATTGCTAATGGGTGTCAAGATCGTAGGTCGACTGGAAAGTGTTTTTTTGGATTTAAAAAAATGGACTTGCCATCATTTTCAAATGTGAACGGAATGTTTATTTTTGCTCTAGCTCCTTAACGGTACGTCGGCTCAGGAATCGGTCAATTGCAAAAAGATAGCTCTTAACGAGAGCTAAAATATTGCTGTCAAGGTCGTAGGTCGACTGGAAAGTGTTGTTTTGGATTTAAAAAAATGGGCTTAGCGAAATTGTAAACACTACTGAATGCAATGAAAAACAAATAACAGATCATGACATATTACAAATGGCCGAAACGTCACTTCCAAAATCATATCATCCCTATTGGAAAACCCCTTATATGTGCTCGTTGGTACTAATATAACATTGTAAAAAATGAGCACTTTTTGATACGGTAATATAACCATATAAGGAGGAAAATCATGAATTTTGATATGTTGGAATTGAAAGAAAATATATTTGAAAACAAAGTGTTTAAATGTTATATATTTGTAAACCAATAATTTTATTTGAAAATCAAGAAATTTAGTTTGGAACGCGTGTATTATATATGAGTCATTCCACGCCAAACGGGACGATTTTTGACATCACTATTTTTGATTGCTTCGAAATTTTGTGTATGCATTATTTACCTAAAAATATCTTATACGTAGTTCAAGAAAAAATGTTACAAAAATTTCTTTAAGAGTTATGAGCAATTTAAAGTTGACGAAATTACTTTTTTGCCTAAAGGTGTGTAGCTTGTATCTCCTAAAATGTGATATACCTTGTTTTGAAGGTAACTTCAACTAAGCACTGCATCAAAAATACTATTTTTTTATGTTTTTGCCCTTTTATACTTTCTATTGCGATTTTCAAAATGATTACACCCTTCGATTTTTTTTTAAATTTTAATGTCGTGTTCTGAGATGTTGTTGTTAGCTACTGTATGAATTTGGAAGTGGTGAATTGATGGGAACTATTTTTTACGATTTTTTGTAAAAAAAAAACCATTTGCATAATTTCTGTGAGTGCGCTTTAAATAATTAACAGAATGATAATTTTTAGTCATTAGTTTATTAAAACAGTAAGAACAACACGACATTAAAATTTCGAAGGGTGTAATCATTTTGAAAATCGCAATAGAAAGTATAAAAGGGCAAAAACATTAAAAATTAGTATATTTGTTGTAGTGCTTAATTCAGTTAGTTGTAGTAATTTCGTAATTTTAATTAATTAATTTCGTAAAAACGTAATTTCGTCAACTTGAAATTGCTCATAACTCTTAAAGAAATTTTTTTAAAATTTGTTCTTGAGCTACGTATAAGATATTTTTAGGTAAATCATGCATACGCAAAATTTCGAAGCAATCAAAAATAGTGATGTCAAAAACCGTCCAGTTTGGTATGGAATGACTCATATATTGAAACAAAATCTATTTGCGACTTTCACAAATAAAACCAGTAAGGAAAGGCAGAAAGTCGGCCGTTGCCGACTATATAATACCCTACACCTCCCTAACAATGCGATAAGGGTCGTTGCGATAATAATTTGGAATAATTGGTAAATCGGTAAGAACATATAAATGTGGAAATATCTAATTCTGAACCGATAATCGCTAAATTAAGCAATATTCGTTCCTAAATTGAGAAACATCTTTCTTGAGAATTTTGTAATGATCGGAAGTAAAGTACAACTTCTATAGCGCTTTGTAACCAAATCAGGAGGAACATATATATGGAGGTTATATATAAATCTGAATCGATTTTCCCTAAATACTCATTCATGTAAAATAGAAACCACTTTCTGTCGAATTTCGTACTGATCGGACATAAAATACAGTCTCTACAGCACTAGTATGTCAAATCGGAGCTAACATATTTATGGGGGCTATATCTAAATCTGAACCGATTTTCTCCGAATTTGGCAGTATTCCTTCATGTAATAAGAAACCTCTTTCTGCCGAATTTCGTACTGACCGGATATAAAATAAAGTTTCTACAGCACTTACATGTCAAATCGGGGGTAACATATATATATGGGCTATATCTAAATCTGAACCAATACAACCAAATTTTGTATTGTATCTAAGTTTTCACGAGACTACTCTCTGACAATTTTTGTACAAATCGGTTCAAAAATGTTTGCTTATACAGTGCATATATGCCAAATCGGAGGTACATATATATTGGAGCTATATGTAAATCTGAACCGATTTTAACCAAATAGGGATCGTCCTTGGGCCTAAAAAAAGATATGTGCAAAGTTTCGTTGATATCGGACCATAATTGCGACATGTACTTTGATTACAAGAATACATCTACAGATAGACAGACGGACAGACAGACGGACAGACAGACAGACAGACAGACAGACAGACAGACGGACATAGTTAAATCGACTCAGAAAGTGATTACAAGTCGATCGGTATAATAAACAATGGGTCTATCTCTTCTCCTTTTGGGTGTTACAAACAAATGCACAAAGTCATAATACCCTGTACCACAGTGTGGTGTAGGGTATAATGAGTAATTTCACAGGAAACCGACCCTCTATGAATATTTTTGAATTTAGATTTATATGAAATTTTGCACGCGTATACTACATAACAATGCGGTATTATATCCTCTTACCGTTTGTCCAAATTTACTGCGCTATAGATTTTATACGATGCCAATGTTGGTCATCCACAGCTTTTTTTACAAATTTAGCTGTTTTGAAGTCGACATTACTTTTGAACGGAATACCAGATTTATATGATGGGTTATTTCAAAGCAGTTCGACCAACTCAAAAAATGGCACCAATGAAAACTCTGCTACTCCTCTTCAATGATGCGGAATGAAATATGTACGACATTTTGGTAGCACTTACATGTCAAATCGGGGGTAACATATATATATGGGCTATATCTAAATCTGAACCAATACAACCAAATTTTGTATTGTATCTAGGTTTTCACGAGACTACTCTCTGACAATTTTTGTACAAATCGGTTCAAAAATGTTTGCTTATACAGTGCATATATGCCAAATCGGAGGTACATATATATTGGAGCTATATGTAAATCTGAACCGATTTTAACCAAATAGGGATCGTCCTTGGGCCTAAAAAAAGATATGTGCAAAGTTTCGTTGATATCGGACCATAATTGCGACATGTACTTTGATTACAAGAATACATCTACAGATAGACAGACGGACAGACAGACGGACAGACAGACAGACAGACAGACAGACGGACATAGTTAAATCGACTCAGAAAGTGATTACAAGTCGATCGGTATAATAAACAATGGGTCTATCTCTTCTCCTTTTGGGTGTTACAAACAAATGCACAAAGTCATAATACCCTGTACCACAGTGTGGTGTAGGGTATAATGAGTAATTTCACAGGAAACCGACCCTCTATGAATATTTTTGAATATAGATTTATATGACATTTTGCACGCGTATACTACATAACAATGCGGTATTATATCCTCTTACCGTTTGTCCAAATTTACTGCGCTATAGATTTTATACGATGCCAATGTTGGTCATCCACAGCTTTTTTTACAAATTTAGCAGTTTTGAAGTCGACATTACTTTTGAACGGAATACCAGATTTATATGATGGGTTATTTCAAAGCAGTTCGACCAACTAAAAAAATGGCTCCAATGAAAACTCTGCTACTCCTCTTCAATGATGCGGAATGAAATATGTACGACATTTTGGTAGAAGGACGTGCAAATATGGAATATACCCTTAATCCTTGAATATCCCGAAAAAGTATCAATTAATATCCTTGATTTTTCCTACTATGGGGTCAAACTTTTGTAAACTGACTACGAAAAACTTAACTTGATGTACTTAAAAGATATCGATATCAATTATTAAGTCAATAAAATCATTTTTCTTGTATAATTTTATATAGAATTTAAGATTCGTCGGCTTGACTGGTGTAACTTCTACACGGCTTAACCGGTTATGATTATTTTTACACATTATATTTATATTATTAATGTGAGTATGCGTAACTTACAAGAAATTTTGAGAAACAATAACAAACTTATTCTAAAATGCAATCAACCTGCACCGACGATGTCTGCATTGTTACTGTCCGTCGTTATTCTTATTCGACTTTGTTTACTCTTGTAATGAGCAGTCGATAGTTATTTGCGCATCCCTCTGCGTCTGCTTTGTAGTTCATGCGTTTGTTTGTTATTGTATTTATGATGTGCAGTGTTTCTAACGTTAATCTCTTGTTGTAGTTTGTCTCATTATCAACCACTCTCACTCTCTCCAAATCTGGTTCGTGCTTTTCTTTCGCACAGTGTTCTGCTAACGCTGTCTTTTGGGTTAAATTTTGACTTCTTAGTTTTATGTCAGATTTATGGCCAGATATCCTAGTTTTCAGTTTATTTTTTGTTGTGCCTATGTATATTTTTGGACAATTTATGTCGCCAGTACCTTTGCAACCAATTTGATATACAATGTTGGATTTATCCATATTGTCAATTTTTGATTTCGTGTTAGCAAAAATTTTTGTAGCGTGTTTGTTGTTTTTGGTGCTATTCTGAATTTAGTTTTGTCTATGCAATTTGAGTTTTCAAATCTTTCTGATAATTTCGGGACGTAAATAACCGACTTGTAAAGTGTTGAGGCGATTTCCTTTATCTGTGGACTTGATAATTTCTTATTTAATAGTGACTCTATTGATCTCTTGGGGAAGCCGTTTTCAAAGAGTATTTTTCTTATTTTTCTTTGATTATCCTTATGAAACTGGGTGTCGCTTATTGTTAAAACTCTGTTTATAAAATTTTGAGCAGTATTCCAAATAATTTTTCTTGGGTGATTTGAGTGGAAATTTAATAATCTACCCGAAGACGTTGGTTTTTGGTACCAATCGGTCAATAATCGTTTGTTTTCTCGAATTAGTTGTATGTCCAAATATGGTAATCGTCCATTTTTCTCATATTCTAGTGTAAATTTTATATTAGGATTGAAGCTATTGAATTTCGTCAAGGTATCATCTATTGCACTTTTATTAATAATCCCGAAAAGGTCGTCCACGTATTTTGTCAAGATCTTAGGCCTAATATCACAGGTTTCAATGCATCTATCCAATAGCTCTTCCATCACTATGTCGGCAACTATTGGGGAAGCAGAAGATCCCATCGGCAGCCCCTTCTTTTGTTGGTAAAATTTATCTTTATATTTGAAATATCGATTATCTTGTATACAAAAACGTAGAATTTTCAGGAAAAGGCCCTTCGTCATAGTTGTAAAATTTTGAATAATTGTCCACTTACTTTCTATAATTTTTATTGCACAATCAACAGGAATACTCGGGAAAAGAGAAACAACGTCAAATGAAATCATAGCTTCGTCTTCCTCTATAATAATATTTTTTATTTTTTCCTTGAATTGGATCGAGTTTTTGATGTTATATTTTGAATTTTCCGTAATTCTACATAAAATTGATGTAACGAGTTTGCATAATCCACTCGCTGGGGCGTTTATTGATGAGCATATCGGCCTTAGGGGGTATCCCTCTTTATGGATTTTTGGAAGTCCATAGATTCTTGGTGCTAGAGATGTATCCGTCTTCATTCTTCTTTTTTCTATTTCGTCAATTGCCCCTGTTCTATGAAGTTCATTTACCAGATCATTATTCTTCTTTTGTAATGTGGTAGTAGGATCCTTTTTTAATCTTCTATATGTCATTAAATCATTTAATATTCCGGACATCCGTTCTTCATATTCCTTTCTTTCCATGGCTACAGTGACATTACCTTTGTCTGCATCAACTATTATAATATTTTTATTTTTCTTCAAAAATTGTCGGGTTCGTTCCACTGTTCGGAGTGTGTATTTCTCCCTGGATGTCAGCCGTTGTTTGTTTATATGACTCTCGATCATCGATGTGAGTTTATTTCTTCCTATTTCCTGGTTCTCCTTAGAGTCTAATGTTCTTATGCATTCTTCTCCGTCTGCTATGTATTTTAATAGAGGAAAGTCCGATTTTGTTTGTGGTAGTGAAAACTTTTTTCCGTGTGATAGAAGCCACTCCATTTCATCAGGTATCTCAGTATTTTTTCTAACACGAAATCAAAAATTGACAATATGGATAAATCCAACATTGTATATCAAATTGGTTGCAAAGGTACTGGCGACATAAATTGTCCAAAAATATACATAGGCTCAACAAAAAATAAACTGAAAACTAGGATATCTGGCCATAAATCTGACATAAAACTAAGAAGTCAAAATTTAACCCAAAAGACAGCGTTAGCAGAACACTGTGCGAAAGAAAAGCACGAACCAGATTTGGAGAGAGTGAGAGTGGTTGATAATGAGACAAACTACAACAAGAGATTAACGTTAGAAACACTGCACATCATAAATACAACAACAAACAAACGCATGAACTACAAAGCAGACGCAGAGGGATGCGCAAATAACTATCGACTGCTCATTACAAGAGTAAACAAAGTCGAATAAGAATAACGACGGACAGTAACAATGCAGACATCGTCGGTGCAGGTTGATTGCATTTTAGAATAAGTTTGTTATTGTTTCTCAAAATTTCTTGTAAGTTACGACGTTTATGATTGTGTTTATGTTTATGTTGTTATTGTAAAATTTGTGTACATTTTTAAAACAGATGTTCCTGATGATGTTTCTCAAAGAGAAACGAAATATTGAACAAAAATAAATTAACAACAACACATGACCTCGAGCTTGTTTTAATTATCCAGAAATATTAAATTTCATAAAGGTCGATTATTAATAATTACTAAAGAATATGCGTAACTATATTTGGATTCGATAGGTGGCGCTGTATTCAAGTTATTAACAAATTCCTCATTTATGGACTAAAATCACCCATATTCGCGGTATAGGTTAATTAAGTGCGAAGAAAGAGAATAATAGCACTTGGACCTGATAGATGGAGCTTTATGAAAATATGGGCATTTTTTTTATTATAATTGAAAAACACGCCATATTTTAATGATAGGTCTACATATTGCAAGAATATCAGCCATTTTGGTCCATAAATAAGCAATTTGTTAATAACTTGACGACAGCGCCACCTTTCGGATCCAGATACAGTTACGCATACTCACATTGACAATATAAATATAGTGTGTAAAAATAAAGTCAATCGGTCAAGCCGCTTAGAAGCCGTACTAGTCTAGCCGATGAATCTAAAATTCTATATAAAACCAGTAAGGAAAGGCAGAAAGTCGGGCGGGGCCGACTATATAATACCCTACACCTCCCTAACAATGCGATAAAGGTCATTGCGATATTAATCTGGAATAATTGGTAAGTCGATAGCAACATATTATCTAATTCTGAGCCGATAATCGCTATATTAAGCAATATTTGTTCCTAAATTGAGAAACATCTTTCCGGTATATATTAATGATCGGAAGTAAAGTACAACTTCTATAGCGCTTTGATACCAAATCAGGAGGAACATGTATATGGAGGTTATATATAAATCTGAACCGATTTTCCCTGAATACTCATTCATGGAAAAAGGCCTCTTTCTGTAGAATTTGGTACTGATCGGATATAAAATACAGTCTCTACAGCGCTTACATGTCAAATCGCTGGTAACAAATATATGGGGGCTATATCTAAATGTGAAGCGATTTTCTCCGAATTTGGAAGTATTCTTTCGAGTAATAAGAAACCTCTTTCTGCCGAATTTCGCACTGATCGTATATAAAATACAGTTTCTACAGCATTTACATGTCATATCGGGGGTAACATATGTATGGGGGCTATATCTAAATCTGAACCGATTTTTCCGAATTTGGCAGTATTCCTTCGAGTAATAAGAAACCTCTTTCTGCCGAATTTTGCACTGATCGTATATAAAATACAGTTTCTACAGCATTTACATGTCAAATCGGGGGTAACATATATATGGGGGCTATATCTAAATGTGAATCGATTTTAGCCGAATTTGGAAGTATTCTTTCGAGTAATAAGAAACCTCTTTCTGCCGAATTTCGCACAGATCGTATATAAAATACAGTTTCTACAGCGCTTACATGTCAAATCGGGGTTAACATATATATGTGGGTTATATCTAAATCTCAACCGATTTCCCTCAAATTTGGTAGTATTAATTCATGTAATAAGAAACCTCTTTCTGCCGAATTTCGTACTGATCGGATTAAAAATACACTTTTTACAGCGCCTACATGTAAAATCGGGGTAACATATATATGGGGGCTATATCTAAATCTGAACCGATTTTCTCCGATTTTGGCAGTATTCCTTCATGTAATAAGAAACCTCTTTCTGCCGAATTTCACACTGATCGGATTAAAAATACACTTTTTACAGCGCTTACATGTAAAATCGGGAGTAACATATATATGGGGGCTATATCGAAATCTGAACCGATTTTCTCCGAATTTGGCAGTATTCCTTCATGTAATAAGAAACCTCTTTCTGCCGAATTTCACACTGATCGGATTAAAAATACACTTTTTACTGCGCTTACATGTAAAATCGGGGGTAACATATATATGGGGGCTATATCTAAATCTGAACCGATTTTCTCCGAATTCAACAGCGTTCATTAATATAATAAGAGACCTCTTTCTGCTGAATTTCATACTGATCGGATATAAAATAAAGTTTTCACAGCGCTTACATGTCAAATCGGGGCTAACATATATATGGGGGCTATATCTAAATCTGAACCGATTTTAACCAAATTCAATAGGGTTCGTCCTTGGGCCAAAAAAAAGATATGTGTAAAGTTTCGTCGAGATCGGACCATAATTGCGACCTGTACTTTGATTACAAGAATACATGCACAGACAGACGGACAGACGGACAGACAGACAGACGGACATAGCTAAATCAACTCAGAAAGTGATTCTAAGTCGATCGGTATAATAAACGATGGGTCTATTTCTTCTCCTTTTGGGTGTTACAAACAAATGCACAAAGTTATAATACCCTGTACCACAGTGTGGTGTAGGGTATAAATATACAAGAAAAATACTATATATATCTTGTAGGTCCATCAAGGTTCCATTTTGAGCAAAATAATCAAGGACAATAATTGATACTTTTTCAGGATATTCAAGGGTTAAGGATATATTCCATATTTTCACATCCTTTCACCAAAAGGGCATAAATATTTCATTCCGCAACATTGAAGAAGAGTTGCAGAGCTTTTCGTTGGTATTAATGCCATCAAAATATGCGACGCGGTTAAGAAGATATGGATAATTTAACAAATGGTAATTTTGAGAAAAATCCTTGAGATAGGAAACTTTGGAGCTCTGTAACACAAAAGCTACAATGAATTTTAAAATAAACTAAAAACGCCACAGAATTCGTCTACATTTGTATATTCATTGTGTAATTTTTTATTAATCTCAAAAGGGGTAATTTTTAAAAAGTTTGTTTTTTAACTCATTTACTTTGGATTTACCCTGATATAATTACCATTGGAAAGATTTTAACATTCTCTCTAAGAATTATGAACTAATTGATCGATTGACATTATTAATGTACAATGTACATTACGTTAGGAAGCTGTATTTTTGGCACACTTCATTTCCATAGTAATCCTGCAAAAAGGTGACCCTTTTGACGTGTTTTTTCTTAATACAGATAGAATGCAAAGCAAATTCAATTACTTGACAGATCAGCTCCTCACTGATGCTACTCCCATCATTCAGCGTGGTTTAGCTGTGATTATACGGCGTTAAGAGTTTTTCCTGTGACATCGCTCTTTCGAGATATTTAGCCACAAAGTTTGCTGGGTAAACACAAAAGGTTAGGAAATTCAAACACAATTTTAGTACAGAAGGCTTTGAAATAGATGTTTCATGTCACAGGACTAAATAAAGAATACACTTCAAGAAGTATTTCTCTCAAAACGTCCGATTAGCTCTCTCATCACCATGTCCCTGAAAACTCCCATAAAAAGTAATGATATATCTAAAGTCATAGAAATCGATGAATTTTTTGAATAATGTATTCGACAACAAGATTCCTAGTAAATAATCATTAAAGGTCCCAAGAATGCACTTTAATGACAAAACATTGGTTAATTAAATATATCGTACTAGCTTTAACCCGGTGCGCTCGCAGCCCCATCATTTATTTATTTTCTTTTTAGGGTACTGTAGAATAGTTATACTTCTTTCTTTCAAAAACCAATACTATTCCATATGGGGAACAAATATCTTGTTTATGTTTCTGGCATCAAGGTACAATATTTCTCCCTTTTCCCTTCTGTGCCTCTAAATGTCAAAAACTATTTTTTGGACAATATTTCACCTTTTTCCCCTAGTTTATCTTTCAATAGCTACATTCACACCCTGATACAATATAAAACAATGTTAGCCCAACCGTGTCTTTAAAAGTTTTAATTAAAACCAGTAAGAAAATGCAGAAAGTCGGGCGGGGCCGACTATATAATACCCTACACCTCCCTAATAATGCGATAAGGGTCATTGCGATAATAAATTGGAATAATTGGTAGATGGGTAGGAACATATTATTTATTTCTGAACCGATAATCGCTAAATTAAGCAATAATCGTTCCTAAATTGAGAAACATCTTTCTGGAAAATTTTAATGATCGAAAGTAAAGTACAACTTCTATAGCGCTTTGATACCAAATCAGGAGCAACTTATATATGGAGGTTATATATAAATCTGAACCGATTTTCCCTGAATACTCATTCATGTAAAAAGACCTCTTTCTGTCGAATTTCGTATTGATCGGATATAAAATACAGTCTCTACAGCGCTTACATGTCAAATCGGGGGTTACATATATATGGGGGCTATATCTAAATCTGAACCGATTTTCTCCGAATTTGGCAGTATTATTTCGAGTAATAAGAAACCTCTTTCTTCCGACTTTCGCACTGATCGGATATAAAATAACATTTTTACAGCGCTTACATGTCAAATCGGGGGTAACATATATATGTGGGCTATATCTAAATCTGAACCGATTTCTTCCAAATTTAAAATGCCCCCCTGCTTGTTGATGCATGTGCGGCATCCTACCAAAAAGTTGTTCATTACTGCTTGGAGAGTAATTCTGGATAGAAAAACTCTCTCAACATGCTCAAGTAACTGGGACTATATATTACAATTTTTCCCCACTTACCACAATTACCATTTTGCCACACTTTAACATATTTAACAATTTTTTACCCCACTGTACCACATTTAACCCTTCTTACTTTACTGTACCACATTAAACCCTTTTTCCTATACTCAACCCTATTTAACACCTTTTAGCCACTCCGCACCATAATATTAAACTTTAACTAAAATTATAACATTTGAAAAAAGGACTTCTTATCTCATATTTATGTTCCAGATGTTGCCCTCTCTCCCTAGATCCATGATTTTCCCATATTTACCACCTTTATTTATTACAGTAGTATTGTTAACCATTTTTATTCTACTGTAGCATTTCTAACCATTTTTTCCCACTGTACAATAGTCAACCATTTTTGTCACATTGTACCATATTTAATAATTTTTGTCCCTCTGTACCATAGTTAACACATTTTTGCCTCCCCATTTTTATTTTCAAGGTAACGCTTTTTGGCCCGCTGTACCATATTTAACCCATTTTGTCTCACTTTAGCATTTTTAACCCTATTTCGTTCCATTGTGCAATATTGAACCCTTTGGATCCCTGTAACATATTTAACACTTTTTGCCCCACTGTACCATACATATCCATTTTTGCCCCACTGCGCCATATTTAACCTTTTTTGTCTCACTGTATCATTTTTAACACTTTTTGTCTCACTGTACCATATTTAAAAATGTTCATCACAGTACCATACTTTACCCCCTTTTGACCATAGCTAACCATTTTTGTCACTCTGTACCATATTTAATCCTTTTTGCCCCACTGTATCATAGTTAATACATTTGTTGCCCCACTCTACCGTATCTAACCCTTTTTGTCTCCCTGCACCATATTTACAATTTTTTTCCCACTCTACCATACTTAACCCTTAACGCCCACTGTACCATATTTAATCACATTTTATACACTGCACCACGTTTGCCCACTACACATTATTTAATGTTTTTGACCACTGTGCTCTTCACATCTCAAGTTTAAGTTCCAATTTTGCCAGATTGATTCACTTTTGCCCCAATGCACCATAATTAACCTGTTTTGCCCCACTGTGCCTCTTAAAGTTAGAATTTCGATAAATCACTTCCGATCTCTAGTTTATGTTACAAAATCTACCCTAGAACCATGGGACCATATTTAAAATTTTTAATCCACTGTACCCTATTTTAAACTTTTTGCCCCATTGCAAAAAAAAAGTACGATTACAAAAAAAACTGACTACCCCGATCCGTTGTCCTAATTCAATTTTCACCATTCTTCAATTTTCACCATTCTAATTATAAGCGTTAAAGTTGGCGGTGGTACCATATTTATCATTTCTGTCCCACTGTGCACCTAAAATTTTCCATAAAAAAAGTCGCTCCATGTTCTGGTTTCCTCCAAGAGCTACTCTCACAGCAAATTTCACGATTCTAGGTCTTACCATTTGGATTTGGCCGTTGTACCACATTTATCCCTTTTTACCCCACTATGCGCGTAATTATTCGGATTTGAAAAAAAATCCAGTCAATTTCTGGGTCTACCTCATAAGGGCTACCCCAAATTTCATGATTCTAGCTTCAGCCGTTTGGCCTGGACGATGATCAGTCAGTCAGTCAGCCAGTCACGCAACAATTATATACATATATATTAGGGCGGGTCGATTTAAAAAGTCGCCCATTGCTCAGTGAAAATCGTATTCTAGGGATCAAAATAAGAAACTTTGCCGAAGGAACCATACCTCTAAAACGAATTCTGATGTCCCGGAAAAAATCCCATTTTGACCCATTTAGAGTGCTCCAATCGTGTCCAAATGTATGACCGACCCCCACTCAGTGAAGTGCTCAGTGAAAATCGTATTCTAGGGATCAAAATAAGAAACTTTGCCGAAGGAACCATACCTCTAAAACGAATTCTGATGTCCAGGAAAAAAATTCCACTTTGACCCATTTAGAGTGCTCCAATCGAGTCCAAATGTATGGAACCCCAGGGGGTTCCAGGGGTGTGCCACTGGCATGGGTGGGTCGGGCCTCCAAAGGTAGTGGGGGTCGGTCATACTTTTGGACTCGATTGGAGCACTCTAAATGGGTCAAAGTGGGATTTTTCAAAATTTGCCCCTACCCAAAAGTTCGACCCAAATTCCGGGACATCAGAATTCGTTTTAGAGGTGTGGTTCCTTCGGCAAAGTTTCTTATTTTGATCCCTAGAATACGATTTTCACTGAGCAATGGCGACTTTTTTTGCCTCCCCACAAATCGACTCGGCCTCGGGTTTGTCCGCATAAACTTTAGACTTTACATATCCCCACAGGAAAAAGTCAAACGGTGTGATATCACACGATCTTGGTGGCCAATCGACCGGCCCAAAACGTGTTCTCTCAACACATCCATTGATTGATGCGATGTGTGGGAAGTGGCGCTGTCTTGTTGAAACCAAATGTCGCCGAGATCACGAGCTTGAATTTCAGGCATCAAATAGTCGGTTATCATGGCACGATAACTGTCGCCATTGACGGTTACGTTCTCACCGGCATCATTTTTGAAGAAATATGGGCCGATGATTCCGGTACGTCGGATCGGGAATCGGTCAATGGCAAAAAGATAGCTCTCAACGATAGCTAAAATATTGCTCATGGGTGTCAAGGTCGTGGGTCGACTGGAAAGGGTTTTTTTCTTGGATTTAAAAAAATTGACTTAGCGCAATTGGCGAACGATTATTTTGATAATAAAACTGAATTATTTGTAAACGTTGTTCAGGCGTAGGTCTCTCCATGATGAAATGCTAAACAATACTCAACAAAAATAACATGACAGCATGACACGACTCATACGTGATGTGTCAAAAAAAGGCTATTGAAAAAAGTACCTCTACTTTGATCACCCTATATAACACAGTACAACACATGATTTTGGGACTCAATTCTGAGAATTATTCTGCGTTTAGTCAAGTTGGCTCAATTAATAATTTTATGGCAATACTATTTTTTTGCTCTAGGTGGATTTTTTGCACTTTTTCTATATATTTTTCTCGGTATACGGTACGGAATATATCTTTTGTGTCTAACGCAAGGTTGTAGATATTAAATAGGTGAAAAAAAATGCGGAAAAAACTTTCCAGAAAAAAGTTCATCCAGTGCCTTGAAAATCGCGGGTCAAAAGTTTAACACGTCGATGGAATGAACTAAGAGACCACAAGAATATTTAGCGGGAATCCGTTTTGGGCCATTTTAAGTCATTTGAGCAAATTTTCGTCAGCCTGTTCGTTTGTCTGTCTAGTTGGTGCGCACGATAACTTTCGACAGGATTAACCGATTGACTTCAAATTTGGTATGTGGCAATATCTTTGACTATCTCAGGCTAAGGTCAATGATGGACTGTGTTGGACCACTCCTTCGAGTGCCACCCCCACGAAGTGTCACAATTTAGTGAAATGTTATAACTTCTATACTACTACTAATCAGAATCTTTCACAACGCCACACATAGGTCAAAGTTGTCATACCACTTTTGGTACCTCCCTTACAAATGGATCATTTTGCACAAACAGTTAACGACTTCTAACTTTGATTCCAGTCCATAGAAATACTTTAAATATTGTGGAGTGTAATGCCTTTACAGTACCTATAGTTCCGTGCATAATGGGCGACATTACCACGCCCCCGTTTATGCCTCCAATACAAATGGACCTATTTTTATAATATGGGTCATAATTTATACATTTATCCATAGACTTTTTGCAAATAGGCATTGTTTTCTTCAGTACGAATGAAGAAATGGAACAAAAAAATGGAACAAAAAATATTTTTGCGATTTTTTCTATTTTTTTAGGATTTCTTTCGTGCCATCAAAAAATTACATTTTTAAAAAAAATATTTTTTAAATCGTATAGCAAAAACGTAAAAACCATGTATCTAAAATAAAATCCTAATCCGCGCCTCTCGACTTGAAAATTTATGCGCCCTTCTTTGCAAAAAAAAATAAATGTTAGAAAAAATAGCTTTTTCCAAAAAGAAATCGAATTTTCCATTCTATTTTTCGCTGGATTGTAGGTACTATGAAACCATTACAGTGTACAAAATTTCAAGTCTTTTTGTGCATAGGTATTCAATTTATAAGCTGTTAACTTTTGGAGCAAAATGGTCCATTTGTGTGGGAGGTACCAAAAGGGGCGCTGTAACTTCCCCCATTTTTTTTGAGGTGATAGTGATTAATAAAATAATATTATGTGTAGAATTTCAGAGGATTCAAATAAGTAGTATAGAAGTTATTAAATAATCAATAATTCAGTTAATATTAACACTTTGTGGGGGAGGTACTAGAAGGAGTGGACCAATATGGCCCATCTTCGAACTTAGCCGGAGATTGAAGAAAATATTTCGTCATACCAAATTTGAAGTCAATCGATTACTCCTTTCGAGAGTTATCGTGCGCACCAGCCAGCAGACAGACCGACAGACGGACGGACATTGCTCATCCGACCTAACACGGCTATCCGCCAAACATACTTAGGGTCTTATGTCACTCCTTCGATGTGTTACACTTTTGGCCCAAATGATATATACCCTCATATCACTAAAGTGAGGGTATAATAAAACATAATATATTTCAAAAAAGAAAATAATTTTAGCGAAATAAGAGGAACAAAATTTTCAAGTCGAGAGGCGCGGATTAGTTTTTGATTTTAGACCCAAGGTTTCTTGGGAGAATTGAATGTAGATTATGTTTTTGCTATACGATTTTTAATTTTTTTTTTCATCCATACAAATCAACCCGCCCTAATATACATTCTTAATAGTCACAAGATTCTAAAACGATTTATCCATGTCCGTCCGTCTGTTGTAATAACGCTATTTCTTAGAAATACTTTTTACATTTGTAAGGTTGTTTGGGATTGCAAATGGGGCATATCGGTCAATGGTTTGATATAGCTCCCCTATAGAGGTCGCTCCAAAATATGGTTTTTGAGCCATCGATGCCACATTTTTAAAGCAATTTAGCAGAAACTTTGCACTTTGTATTCTATTTTGAAAAGAAATAATCACAGTAAAAATTTTACAAATCGGTTCATATTTTGTTAGAGTCACCCTATAGAGGTCGCTCTAAAATATACGCTATAAATACCACATTTTCTAAGCCTTTTAACTGAATTTTTGCAGTTTGTATTTAATGACGACAAGAATTCATCGCAGTATTTTTTTTAAATCAGTTTATATTTTGTTCTAGTCCGCCTATAGATGTAAACAAATCAAATTTTATTTGCTAAAGTCTCCGTGTAAATATAGCTCTCAAAAATGGTATTTTAAGCCATAAATACCACATTTTTCAGGTGATGAATTGGAGGCCTAAAAAAAAGCATCGTTTCAAAATCTGCTCCATATCCAAAGATTTTTCCAGTAATAAAATGTAATGCAATCCACTGTGGAGGGCTTATAAGATTCGGCATGGTCGAACTTAACGCTTTTACTTGTAAGTAAATAATTACCATTAAAAACTTGTTTTAAATTTATTTCGTTATTACTTTGGGTGATTTAAAATTTCTTGGAACCCCTCACAATTATGTATCTGCGCAGAACAACAAATTGACACCCTCAAGTTTGTTATATTAAATATTCATTATCAATAAAACTGGTCTGAAAACATAATTTGTTGTAATGTTTGGCCCAACAGACAGATAACGAACGCTACGACATCACACTTAGCCACGTAAACAAAAGCAACCCTTTATTTTATGGGTAATGGCTCTGTATCTCTACTTGTTTAAATAATAAATGACTTGTTGTTGTCGTCATTGTTGATATCCTTCATAAATTGTCCACAAAACACGTATTTAGCAACAAATCATGCTTAAGTGCAAATAATGAAGAATAACTCAAGATAGCCTAGACATCCATCCAGCCCCACACAGAGCAGATATACATATAGACATTTAAGCAGGAACAATACATTGACACACACGCACACTTAAGGATAAAACAAGCTCACACTCACACAAAAATATGAAAAAAGGATTTTCTGGGGGACAGTATCATAAACAACAACCCATTCTACACAACAATAAGCATCATTAGCTGACTTACAGCATAATGAAAGGATGGATGCAACGGATACAAAAAGGACGAAGGTGGCAGTGGCAAGAAAGAAAATAAATAAAGAAACAAAAAGTAAAGAGACTTCACTTGACAGAGTTTATAAATAAACACATCTGGGGGGCGCAAAGGGACCTCGACTGGGTCATATCGAAATAGTAATGACAGACAGACATAGACTGTCACTGCACACATATATGAATAGCAACGAAGTACGTATGCAAATTCTATGATTTTTGGTTTACAAATCCATAGGTTTCAATAAATTTTTTTTAAATTTTTTTATTCAGAACTCGTCATTTGAAATTCCGATTTTCCATTTAAATTTCCGAATTCGTAACATGAAAATCACAATTTCTATTTAAAACTCAAAACTTTTCCGACATTTTGAATTTCGGTTTAAAGTGAATTACAGTTACAAATGTCACTTTGTAAATTTCTAAATTTTGAAAATCATCATTTCTTCTCAACCTTTCAATGATTTATTTTCGTTCAGGAAAAAACTTTTGAGTGCATTCAATTGCAATTCAGAATTCGTCAGTTGAAATCCATAATTTTCAATTGAAATAAAAATGGATATTCAAAATATATAAATTCTTTTTACAATTGATGAGTTCGGAATTTTAAATGGATATACCGAAAATCAAGCGAATTTCAAGCGACGAATTATGAATTTCAAAATATCTGAATTTCAGTTTGTAACGCAAAAAAAACTGGAGCTAACCCTACCTTAGAGTATACTGATTGACTTAGAATTACTACTCACTTCGATTTAACCATTTCAGTCCGTCCATCTTCATGAACATTTTACTCCGATCTAGATAAATTTTGATACAGAGCACTTCCTTGCATCAGTATAGATATATTTAAGTACTATGTATGTATATACACGTAAAGAAACAATTCGTTACTCCCAAACGTAAAATTAGATAAACGAAATTCGTTGCCGGTCTATGTTTGTCGCAAGCGATTTACGTTTATCCCAAAACCCAAAGAAACGTTTATAGCAAACGGTACTTTTCATAAATAATTTATATTTATTACAAACCCAGTGAAACGTTTGTTGCAAACGGTTATTGTGTTTGCCACAAACAATACCTGTCCCAAAGCAATAAGTTGTTTGTATTATGAAATTTTTTAAATGTTTTATAACACAGTGCAACAGTGAAAAAAATACACGGACTTGACAGTATAGGTTCGACTCTTCTATCAAAGGGTAGTATAACCCTATACTCGGTTTGGCGAAATTGGTGACCAATTTTGTTTTATGGGCCTCCAAAGATTCTGAAAATCAGTGGGCTCCTCGAAAAAGGTGTCATCAGCTTTTGTCCAACAACTTATTTAGACTTGGTGATACCACTTAACTATGTTTGGCAATAATGTAGCTACGAATATGCTGAACAAAGTTTCTTAAAATTTTTCGCGAAAAAATTTTTTTCCGGTATTTTTTTTTTGAAAAAGTGAAGGAAAAAATATTTTGTTTCACTTTTTTCCGCATAACTTCCGGGGACTCGTAATTTTTCACTAACAATGCTTCGCAAAATTGTAGCCAACGTAAATCTGTACAACTTTTGTGAACATATTAATACAATCTGAACGTGTCTAGGCACCATAAATAGCTCAAAAAACCACATTGTACCCCAAAAATGTAAATATTTCACTGTTATGTAACAAAAATATATTTTTTTGGTGTAGGGCATGTACAGCAACTTTATAGAAAATATTAAGGCCAATATTTTTGTGGGACATTTTAACCCTCTAGCTCCCCAACATAACTGTATATTTTGGCCCCATTTTAACAAATCGTAAAAAACACCCCTTACAATGGGGAGAGAGGGGATGAAATGTTCTACAAAAATGTTCGCCATAAAATTTTACTATATGTGTCAGAACACACCAAAGCTCAAAACATAACACAACCACCAAAAAAAGGCCTTTGATAGTATAATCGAATCTATACTGTCAAGTCCGTGTATTTTTCAAAAAAATATTTGTTGCATAACGTAATCAAACATGTCACCATTTTTGGTAGGATGTACCCTGGAGATCCACGACAAACACCTCTTCTATTAATTGGCTGATATCTTTTAATTGAGTTGTAGACAAACTGTAAATAAGAAAGCATTAATGTTAGAACATGTTTATAATTGCAAAGACCATTGTACGCAGTATGTTGAAAAAAATTTGCGAATTTTGTATTTTTTCAAAAAGTATTTATTTATTCATAAATATCTATTTTGTCCCCTTCAAAGTAATTCCCTCGGATATAATACACTTATGCCAAAAGTTTTTTCCAATCCTCGAAGCACTTCAAATAATCATTTTTTTGTGATCTTGTTCAACTCCTCCTTCGATGCCGTCTTTATCTCCTCAATCGTGGCGTAGCGTCGTCCTTTCACGGGCCTTTTCAGTTTTGGGAACAAAAAATAGTCACAGGGGACTAGGTCAGGGGAATACGGTGGCTGCGGCACCATTACTGTGTGGTTTTTGGCCAAATATTCGCGCACAAGCCACGATGTGTGTGCAGGGGCGTTATCATGGTGCAAAAGCCAGTTTTTGTTCATCCACAAATCCGGGCGTTTTGGCGGATTACTTCGCGCAATTTGCGCATAATTTGCAGGTAATATTCTTTATTGACCGTACTACCCTGTGGCAAGAACTCATAATGCACCACGCCAAACTAGGAGATCGGGCGTCCGGCACGCTGTTCGACCTTCACATCTTCTCGGCCCTCTAAGAACATTTTGTACCACCGATAAACGTTGCTTTGGTCCGAGCTAGCTTCACCATATGCCACAATGAACATTCGGAATGCGTCAGCCCACTTTATTTTGTTTTTCACACAAAATTTGATGCAGATTCTTTGATCCATTTTCTGAAATAGATAAAAATCGAAGACAAATTAAAACACATCCAAGCACAACAGCTGTCAAAAATTAACTAAACATTCAAAATGGCCGACCTTGTCAGCATAAGTAAGCTACAAAAATATCAAAAATCAAATACACGTAGCCCGCGGAAATTAAAAATTCCCGATATTTTTTGAACATACCTCGTATGGATCAAAGCGAGAAGCAAACTTTTTAGCCAAAAATGAACTTCATAGGTCAATATTAAAAAAGTTTCCACTTCCGTAAATAGAAGACCAAACTACATCAGAAAATAACATGAAAAACTTCGGGTGAAAAATCATGTTGCATAGTGTTATTAAAACAACAAATTTAACTCTTTAGTATTGAACGCTTTAGCTGTTTCCAATGGGTTATAATCAGAAGTATCCATTTGTATTTTGGCTGATTGAGAGAGCGATGGACAATTTCATTCCAATAATAGTGCTACTGCTTTCCATAGAAAAATATCCGACAACGTCTGCAGAAATAAAACAACCTTTCACAAATCATTCCAAGACATTAAAAGGTATAAGACCGCTCTCTCAGAAAATGAGAGCAAGTTACGCTATTTGTTCTCCCAACTCTATTTAATCATCTGTTCAATCATGTTTAAATACAAGGTGTTCCCTTAAACGTTTTTCATTTACGGTAAACGTAAATAATGACAATTTTGCAATGAAGGAATGTTAGTGTACAGCAATAGAAACTACGTTTACAATAAACGTTTTCATTCAGTGGAAATATTTCAACTGTTACGGGAAAAGTAGAGCGTTTTAGACAAAGACCAATGTTTGCGATAAACGACCTCCGAACGTTTTTTATACCCTCATTTTAGTGTGATGTGGGTATATATCATTTGCTACGGAAAAAAAGTGTAACACATCGAAGGAGTGACCTAAGACCTCATGTATGTTCGGCGAAAATCCGATTTGAGTCATTGGAGTAATGTCCGTCCGTCTGTCTGTATGTTTGTCTATTCGTCTGTCTGTCTGGCTGGAGCGTACGATAACTCTCGAGAGGAGTAACGTATTGACTTCAAATTTGTTATGGGATAATATTTTGTTGTATCTCAGGCTATGTTCGAAGATGGGCCATATTGGTCCACTCCTTCTATTACCTCCCTCACGAAGGGTTAACTTGAGAAAAGTGGGTGAAGTGGCCTCGCCCCTTTCGGTACCTCCCACACAAAGCGACCATATTGTACAAAATGTTAACCCCATATAACAGTAATACCAGTTCATAAAAATACTTGAAATTTTGCACACTTTTATAGCGCCTACAGTCCAGTGAAAAATTGGCGTTATTGAGATGCTCCTTTTGGTAACTTCCAAACAAACGTACCAGTAAAAAAATGTACAAAAATATAAAAGCGTATACAGTGAGTGCACAGTGTAACGCTTTTGAAGTGCATATAGTCCAGTGAAAAATGGGCGTTATCACCACGTACCTTTTTGTACCCTCCACACAAAATGGTCAAATTACACCAAAATGTAATACCTCATAACGTTAATATATTTGTGCACATAAGCGCTTTAGGTTCGGCACAGTGCAATGTACATATTTGTATTTGATAAACCCCTTCTGGAACCTCCCACACAGATTGACACATGAATTCGTGTAATATTCCATATTGAATTACTCACAAAGTGAGGGTACACCTTAGACGGTTTACACGACTGAAACTTTCTTACTTGTTTTCTTAGCGTGTATATGTCCTTTTTTATTTATGCATCGTATATAACTATAAAACATTCATAATGAACATATGGCTTCAACAATTTTTTTCCATCTATTTTGATTTTCGGCGAGAGCTTTTTTGGGTTTCAGGATTTCTTGATTTCGCTGCATTTTTTGTATAAGTCTTTTATCCAGGTAATACGTAGGGGTCGGCGTCAAGAGCGGTCCGAGTGGGCGGACACCCATTGAAGAGCAGAACGAGTTATGTCAGATTCTCGTCTTAAAATTTAGCCCATCCACGTCCATTTTCGCTTCTTTATTTCAGACTCTACTGGCCAGGAGAGGCGTAAGCTACGATTTATGAAACCTTGTCATTGCCTCCTATTCGCCTGCGTCATATCGCACGTTGTTGAGCCATACTTGCCTATGTGATTCTTACGCCTTTTTAATACTTTCACGTACTTGCTGCCTCTGATATTCCAAATCTCTCCAAATAACTTAACCAGTTTTTCATGACTTATGTCCATAACTCTTAAGTCGTTTCATTTTACATTTTCACCTCTGCTATTACTTCATGGGAAGTGGATTTTATTAGCCTATGGTATGTGGAATTTATGAATCCTTTTACGGGGCTCACGTGTTTATACCATTTCTCTATGAAAAGTTCTGAAAACGTTGAATTGATCACATTATTGGCATTCCTCACTTGATTGTTGCCTCTCGGTACTCCAGTTGTGGTTTTAATATTTCTATATTTTTATCGCTGCAGAAATTCTGAAAATCATTTGATGTGAACGCTGATCCTTTGTCTAAATGTCTTTGCCTTCTAATGCATCCTTGATCCTTGTGGCTTTTGCTGTAGACAGCATGGACAATTTTCCAAGTTTTGCCATTTTCCAAAATTGTGGTCGAAGGGCTGTGCATAAAATTTTCTGGTGTAATATAGATTGAACAGAAACAAAATATTAAACAAAAATTATATGGTAAATATTTCTGAACCCTTTCACCCCCGAATTTTTTCCCGTTGCATGAAATTTTTTTTTTGGTTTTTCGTTCTTATATTCTCTATCCAAAATGACCGTCTATAAAATTTCAAGTCACCACGCACCGTAGTTTGTGGGCTGCAACATGTTGCTTGTGAGCAACATTGGGCAAAAGTGGTATAAAAAATTAAAAATCAAAATTTTTTACGCCATTAAATTAAAAATTTTATTTGCATCTATCTATGAAGGGATAAAAAAAAGAGCTTCTCTTGAAGTTTCAGCATAGATGGGTGCCACAATTTTAACTAAGGGATATAATTTGAACTTTTATGACAGTACAAGTCCCAAAAATTTTCATTCCTTTCACCGCAATCATTAGGCTCACTAATGTAAACCTGTTGCCAAAAAATAGATCATTGTTGTTATGCTTTGGCAGAGTTATATCTAAATATAAAAGAAAAACTGAAGACATTCTTAGTCCATAGGAGAGATTGATACTGTTGAAGTGACAACAGCTGTTCTTCAACAGCAGCGCCCCTACCTTCACTTCAACAACGATGCAGCTGAAATGCATTGCTGCTAACGCCGTCATGGTGATGGTAACGCCGCCGTTTTTTAAAAGTTGGTTGTCAACTCACCCGCAAAACATACGGCTCACGGCCAAAATAAAATCAAAATAGTTGAAATAAAAAATAAATTTTGCGTTTTACTTTTTTTAACTCCCGCCACTCTGGCGCGGAGTTAAACATGGTCCTTCGAACCAAAGATCAGATCCAGTAACCCTGAGAATTGTGTTGTGCGCGATAAACATGTACATTCATGGGTCGACGGTGAATTGCGGGTAGGTTCTTGCCACTACGTGGGAAGTCAATTGTCTCCGTCGCTCCACCATTGTTTTCATCACGTGAAACAAGGCTTCACGAGCCAGCAACGGATGACAAGATGGCAACAGAATAAAGGCTTCCCGTAAATGCACAGCGGTCGATCCCAACAAAGTTTACCGGCCACAACAACAATTCTCCAAACGAGGAACAGCAGCATCTCCACCAGCCAACAACAACAACAAATAGCTGAGTCATCCAGTTTGGTATTGCACTCGTGCAAGGGGGGCGGTATGTTGAAGTGACAACAGCTGTTCTTCAACAGCAGCGCCCCTACCTTCACTTCAACAACGATGCAGCTGAAATGCATTGCTGCTAACGCCGTCATGGTGATGGTAACGCCGCCGTTTTTTAAAAGTTGGTTGTCAACTCACCCGCAAAACATACGGCTCACGGCCAAAATAAAATCAAAATAGTTGAAATAAAAAATAAATTTTGCGTTTTACTTTTTTTAACTCCCGCCACTCTGGCGCGGAGTTAAACAGATACTATTACCAATATAATTTGTAATACAATATACCGTGCCAGAACCTTTCGCGCGTATGCATTTCAGACAACATTTATGTGGTTCAGCTGTCTTATACTGTTTCAAAATCGAAGGACGATGAAGATTTATGGATTATGTTAGGGTGGCAGTCGGTTTTTCCAGCTCACATAAACCAATTTGGGTCAATAGTTTTACCACGGTCTCACATGCCCCTCATGGAAACCAACTCTCACATGCCCCTCGTGATATACAAAGTTATCAATAGTACACATCGGTACACTGATAGAAAATGCTTCGTCATGACGACGAATTTGTACATCATCACGATTATTTTTTCGTCAAAAGTCAGCTAACGTACGGAATAATCCTCTTAATGAATTTGTTCGTCACCATGACGAATTTCTGTTTCCAAAAACTTTCGTCCTCAGGATGATCCATTCATCACCACGACGAACCCCATTCATCATCACGACGAATTCCATTCATCATCACGACGTATAGCATTCATCACCACGACGAACTCTATTCATCACCATGCTGAACTCCATTCATCAGCACGACGAATTCCATTCGTCACCACGACGAATCCCATTCATCATCACGACGAATTCCATTCGTCACCACGACGAATCCCATTCATTATCACGACGAATTCATGCCCACGACTATTTTAGTTGTGAATATTCGTTTCGAGACGCAGTTCTTATCAGGCAAGGCTGAAATCAAACAAACGAGAAGTATTCATTACTTCTGCTATTTTAAATCAAAAACCAGTAAGGAAAGGCAGAAAGTCGGGCGGGGCCGACTATATAATACCCTACACCTCCCTAACAATGCGATAAGGGTCATTGCCATAATAATTTGGAATAATTGGTAAATGGGTAGAAACATATTATCTAATACTGAAACGATAATCGCTAATTTAAGCAATATTCGTTCCTACATTTAGAAACATCTTTCTGGAAAATTTTAATGATACTACTTCTATAGCGGTTTAATACCAAATCAGGAGGAACATATATATGGAGCTTTAACATAAATCTGAACCGATCTTCTCTGAATACTTATTCATGTAAAAAGACCTCCTTCTGTCGAATTTTGTACTGATCGGGGGTAACATATATATGGGAGCTATACCTAAATCTGAACCGATTTTCTCCGAATTTGGCAGTATTCCTTCATATAATAGGGAACCTCTTTCTGACGAATTTTATACTGATCGGATATAAAATACAGTTTTTACAGCGCTTACATGTGAAATCGGGGGTAACATATATATGGGGGCTATATCTAAATCCGAACCGATTTTCTCCGAATTTGTCAGTATTCCTTCATGTAATAAGAAACCTCTTTCTGCCGAATTTCGCACTGATCGGATATAAAATACAGTTTTTACAGCGCTTATATGTCAAATCGGGGGTAACATATATATGGGGGCTATATCTAAATCTGAACCGATTTTCTCCGAATTTAGCAGTATTCCTTCGTGTAATAAGCAACCTCTCTTTGTCGAATTTCGCACTGATCGGATATAAAATAACATTTTTACAGCGCTTACATGTCAAATCGGGAGTAACGTATATATGGGGGCTATATCTAAATCTGAACCGATTTCTTCCAAATTAAACGGTGTTCATTCATATAATAAGAAACCTCTTTCTGCCGAATTTCATACTGATCAGATATAAAATAAAGTTTTTACAGCGCTTACATGTGAAATCGGGGGTAAGATATATATGGGGGCTATATCTAAATCTGAACCGATTTTAACCAAATTCAATAGGGATCGTCCTTGGGCCAAAAAAAAGATATGTGTAAAGTTTCGTCGAGATCGGACCATAATTGCGACCTGTACTTTGATTACAAGAATACATGCACAGACAGACGGACAGACGGACAGACGGACATAGCTAAATCAACTCAGAAAGTGATTCTAAGTCGATCGGTATAATAAACGATGGGTCTATTTCTTCTCCTTTTGGGTGTTACAAACAAATGCACAAAGTTATAATACCCTGTACCACAGTGTGGTGTAGGGTATAAATACAGTTTTTACAGCGCTTACAGGTCAAATCGGGGGTAACATATACATATATGGGTGTTATATCTAAATCTAAACCGAGTTTCTCCGAATTTGGCAGTATTTCTTTATGTAATAAGAAACCTCTCTTTGTCGAATTTCGCACTGATCGGATATAAAACAACATTTTTACAGCGCTTACATGTCAAATCGGGGGTAACATATATATGGGGGCTATATCTAAATCTGAACCGATTTCTTCCAAATTTAATAGTGTTCATCCATATAATAAGAAACCTCTTTCTGCCGAATTTCATACTGATCGGATATAAAATAAAGTTTTTAGAGCGCTTACATGTCAAATCGGAGGTAACGTATATATGGGGGCTATATCTAAATCTGAACCGATTTCTTCCAAATTTAATATTGTTCATCCAATATTAAGAAACCTCTTTCTGCCAAATTTCATACTGATCGGATATAAAATAAAGTTTTTACAGCGCTTACATGTCAAATCGGGGCTAACATATATATGGGGGCTATATCTAAATCTGAACCGATTTTAACCAAATTCAATAGGGATCGTCCTTGGGCAAAAAAAAAAGATATGTGTAAAGTTTCGTCGAGATTGGACCATAATTGCGACCTGTACTTTGATTACAAGAATACATGCACAGACAGACGGACAGACAGACGGACAGACGGACAGACGGACAGACGGACATAGCTAAATCAACTCAGAAAGTGATTCTAAGTCGATCGGTATAATAAACGATGGGTCTATTTCTTCTCCTTTTGGGTGTTACAAACAAATGCACAAAGTTATAATACCCTGTACCACAGTGTGGTGTAGGGTATAATAATCACATCAAGTAATGTATTTGCCAACTGACCACTAGCCCAAATGTTTCACACTTATACAGGTTGTCGATCTGCATGTACGAGTATGTTTTGTTAAACAAACATCAGTTACGCCGTGCCACTGCGGTTTGTTTGAACCAATCGGTGCTGCGTGGAACACACACGTGGACGAACATAACAACGTCGCATGTCTTACTTTGTTTTGCTGTAGGAGTTGACGTTGCCGTAAAGGGCGAATAAGTCGATCGTTCTTATGATGAATGGATAATCTTATTGACGAACGGTGTTCGTCATTAATTATTAGATTTTTAAAATTCATCTTTTACAACAAATTAATTAACTAAGGTAATCAGAACGCATATAGAACAGTACATTTAAGCAGAAACTATAATTTGATTGTTTCGTTTGAACATATTTTCAGCAAAATGGCCAAATAAATCTTTTCGTCGTGGGAATGAAACCTTATCGTTCTCTCGACGAATTTCGAAATCACCAAAAACATGACTTGATGATCGTGTTCGTTGTATTGACGTACAAAAACATCGCATGTACGAAACTTTTCGTCACCAGTACGTAGATATATTGACGTAACTGATTCGTCATGGTGACGAACGGTTTTTCTATCAGTCTACCGGAAAGATCGGCAAACCTCCTTGTAATGTCGACCTTAGTATATCCAGACTTCGTTTACTCAATGCGGAACAGTAGAAAAAAGTGATCAATGCTTTCCATTTCCTCATCACCTTCACAGCTTCTGCAGAAATCATTGGAGTCAATACCCAAACTTCAAGCGTGTTCGCCGATCAGGCAGTGTCCCGTCATAACTGACACTAACGTAGACAGTATTTTCCTCTCTAGTGCGAGAAGATATTTTGACCTTCTCAGGTCATATCTTGGCCAGATTTGTCTAGCTACCCGACAGGTGCCAGATTCTCACCATCTTTCATTGGACTGCTTTATTGCCTCATGCCTAAGCCAAAGCTTATATGTGGCGCACCAATTCGTTGAGAATTTGCAAAGTCGTCGCTTTCCTAGCAAGTTCATCGGTTTTGCAGTCCCCCGATATATCCCCACGTCCCGGTCCGGGGGAAGTGTGTTAAAAATTGTTCATAGTCCCGTATATAAATTGTCTAATAGTAATTATTTGCTAACAGTTTGTCATTCCTTGTTCAATTTTTCATTGAAAAGACTCAGTAATGGTCGAATTTTGTAAAGACAGCCACAGTTGGCATAATTTTTTTTGTCTGAAGTATTCTATTGGTGTCGTTGTGTCCGTTATCGTTGACTGTTTGGCACCTGTTCGGTAGCCATAAATAACTTTGATATGAATGATATCTCCACGATATCATTTACATTAAAAATTCGTAATTTAGGAAATATTTCCTGGTTATACATTCTTCGTTTGCCGTTACATCCGAATTCAACTCTAAAATTCACTTGATTTCATCGGAAGATAAGAATTTCTCATGAGGAATCATTCAAACAATATTTCTTTTCCACAACTGCCCAGATTTGCCACATGGAGGTACTAAAAACTCGAAGTTGCTCACAAGCAACGTCGGGGGTGAAAGGGTTAAAAACGAATTTTCAATATTCTTAAAGGTGACTTTAATGTTTGGACCATATTTTGTTGAAGTACATCGAGAATAAAACGTTTTTTCTGAACTATGTTTGCAAGTTTTTTAAAAAAAAAAAACGTTTTTTCTGGCATGAAATAAAGCAAAAAAGTCGTCAAAAAACGTTTGTTCAACGTTTTGACAGCTTGAATTCTAACGAAGAAATCAATCCAGAAGATAAATCTATGGATAAATGTAGAATTTATAGCACTTTTGGTAGAAATAAGAGAATTTCAACAAAATTCAGTTTTTATACCCCCCACCCCTATTGTGAACAAAGGTCTATATCAGATGATGCGGGCAAAAAGTGGAACACATCGAATATTTGGCCGAAATCCGTTTTGGGCCATTTAAATCATTTGAGCAATGTCCAACACCCTGTCTGTCTGTGTGGTTGGTGCGCACGATAACTATCTACATGATAAAACGATTTACTTCAAATTTGGTATGTGTCAATATTTTAGTCAATGTCTAAGATCAAAGATCAATAATGTTGGTCCAATATTTCTACTACGAAGTGTCAAATTTTAGTGAAATATTGGTTATCTCATAACATCTTTCACAATTCCACGCATAGTATGCTTGGTCATCATCATAAGAAAAATGGACCATTTTGCACAGAATGTTAACGGCTTATAACTATGATTCCAACCCATACAAATGCTTAAAATTTTTTGGAGTGTCATGCTTTTACAGTACCTATCTGTACTCCCGTGAAAAACTGGCTTTATTTCCTCGCCCCTTTTGGTACCTCCCATACAAATGGACCATTTTTCACAAAAATTTAACGGCTTAACTTTTATTCCAGTTAATACAAATAATTAAAGTCTGTACAGAGGTACCAAAATGGCCGTGGCAATAACGCCCATTTTTTAATATGCTATAGCCACTATAAAACATTACACTGTACAAAATTTCAAGTGTTTGTATGTGCAGGAATCGATGTTATATGCTGTTAACTTTTGCCACGAAATGGTCCATTTTTGTAGGAGGTACAAAAAGTGCCAATAACTGCATTACACTGTTCAAAATTTCAAGTATTTGTATGAACAGATATTAAAGGTGTAAGCAGTTAAATTTTGGTGCAAAATGGTCCATGCGTGTGGGAGGTACCAAAAATGGAGTGACCAATTCGCCCATTGTTTTTGATGTGATAGCTATTGATAAACTAATACTATGTGTGAAATTTCAGAAGATTCGAGTAAGTAGTATAGAAGGTGTTAAAGAATTAACATTTCACTAAAAGATAACCCTTTGTGGGGGAGGTACTAGAAGGAGAGGACCAATATGGCCCATCTTCGAACTTAGCCGGAGAAAGAGACAAATATTATCGCATACCAAATTTGAAGTCAATCGGTTAATCCTTTCGGGAGTTATCGTGCGCAGCAGCCACCAGCCAGCAGACAGACGGACATTGCTCAAATTACTTAAAATAACGCAAATCGAATTTCCGCCAAACGTATTTGGGGTCTTAGGACACTCCTTCGATGTGTCAAGGTGAGGGAGGGAATTTTGAACCCGCCCTTTTACTATAATAGATTTTAAGGAATAACTAAACAAGTAAGAATGTTCAGTCGGGTAAACCGACTTAAGAATCCCCTCACCTTGAGTCTCCAAAAATATTCCTAAATTTATTAATTTTTTTGTTTTAATTAAATTATTATCAATTTATATTGCATGTAATAACTTTAAAGTACGTGCTGGTATTACAGTTATAAGCTGTTTACTTTAGGTGCAAAATAGTCCATTTATATGGGAGGTACCAAAAGGGGCGTGGCAACGACGCCCATTTTTCAGTGAACTGTAATGTACTGTACAAAATTTTAAGTTTTTGTATGCACTGATATTAAAGTTGCAAGCTATTAACTTTTGGTGCAAGATGGTCCGTTTGTGTGGGAGATACTAAAAGGGGCGGTACAATAATGCACATTTTTTACCGGACTATAGGTACCACTAAAGCATTATACTGTACAATATTTCAAGTATTTTTATGCGCTGGTATTAAAGTTATAAACTGTTAAGTTTTGGTACTAAATGGTCCATTTGTGTGGGCGGTACCAAAAGGGGCGTGCCGATGACACCCATCTTTCACTGGACTATAGGTACTGTAAAATCATTACACTGTACACAATTTCAAGTATTTCTACATACTGGTATTAATGTTATAAGCTGTTAATTTTTGCTGCAAAATGGTCAAATTGTGTGGGAGGTACCAAAAGGGAATTTCGCCCATTTATTTCGAGGTGATAGCGACTAAAAACTAATACTATGTGTGAATTTCAGCAGATTCGAATATGTAGTATAGAAGTTATTAATGAATCAACTACCATTTCACTAAATGGTAACTCGTTGTGGGGGAGATACTAGAAGGAGTGGACCAATATGGCACATCTTCGAACTTAGCCGGAGATAGAGCAAAATATTATCGGATACAAAATTTGAAGTCAATCGGTTAATCCTTTTGAGAGTTATCGTTCGCACCAGCCAGCAGACAGACAGACGGACGGACGGTCATTGCTCAAATGACTTAAAATTACCCAAAACGGATTTCCGCCGAACATACTTGGGGTCTTAGGTCACTCCTTCAATGTGTTGCACTTTTGGCTCGTAGCAAATGATATATACCCTCCTCTCTAAGGTGAGGGGATAAAAACAAGTTTTTATGGATTTTCGAATTTACTTTGGGAATTGTGGGATTTTCCTCAACAAATATAATTACATAGAATTAACCTCGATTTCTGGTGTACAAATTGGAAAAAAAAAATAATTGAAATATTAACTTTTATAATATTGTATGGATTTCTAAATTCCTTCTGAGTTTGAAAACGTTTTTTTATTAGATATATTACATCGGGATATATGCCGATTTATTTTTCATTATCTTTCTGGATAGACAACAAAATTTGCTATTTGATGAACAAATATTACCAATAGATATTTCAGCTGAGACAAATGTTATGGCCATTTGAAAACATTTTGTATTGTACTTTTTAAAACCTTCTGATCGGGATGAAACTTGCAATAAGTTTAATCCTATTGAGTAGTACTTATGATACAAAATTTCAACAAGATCGCTTAAGGACTGTCTGAGTTGGAAGGTGTTGAATATTGAAATTTTGGTCAAAAGTCCCTTTTTTTAAACAAAATAACCGATTATAGGGTGGGCCATTTACAATTTTATATTAGAGCTACCGGTTATTTGGCTTGTGATTTGAGCTCTTTGGATTTTTTTCTGTGGGGAGCCATTAAAGATAAATGTTACACAAAGCATCCAGAGACAATTGAAGCATTGAAACATAAAATCGAAGTTGCCATTGAAGAGATTCGACCCGAAACAATCGAAAATGTACTGAAAAATAGGGTCATCGAATGAGGTAGTGCCGAGCCACTCGTGGTAGTTATATGAATGATATTGTGTTCCATTACTAAATGACAAAGTTCAACCTTCCCAATAAAACCAGAAATTTGATATTATGTTTCATATTTCATATTTCCTTCTATCCTAATAAAAAATTTTAAGATAATTCTCTGAAAACTTGTTGTTTTATTTACAATTAACATCGTGCGTTTAATATGGACCACTCTGTATTTAGAAAAAAATTTACAAAAAAAAAATTTCTTCAATCTTTAACAAACAAATGTTTTACATTATTTTTGACGAATAAAATCTTCTTTTGAAATTTTTATCAAAAACTATATTTTTAATTTCCTTTAAGATAATCATCAAAAAATAGAGGTTGAACTTCATATTATAGCATAACACGAGAACCAATTATACAAATTTGTTCAGAAAACTTTAAAGTAGACAAGCCCACATTTTAAAAATAAATTTAACAACACCTGCTATACGCCTATGAAGCTTAAGCCATTGAAATAGGGGAAAATGTGAATTTATAAGCAGCTTCCATTAAGTTTTACCACTATACAAAGCTTTGTAAAACATAAAAATTTCCTGCAATTAATTGTTCCCACCTCGGCCATTGAAATATTTCTCGTTCTTTAATAAAAAAAAATAGAAATGAAACACACACAAATGTCTAGATAAGAATTCCACCTTCTGCCCATAGCAAAGGTTCATATTTAAAGTAGTCTATCCTAACTAATGATGAATTTTTCATTGAGATAAAATGAAACACAGCACAGAATTCATATATATTTTTTTTGTTGTAAATATCCACATTTTTTATTTCACTTTTTTTTTGTTGTTGACATTTTTTCCGGTTTATTAAGAGAATTAAAAAGACAACAATAAATACATATACAATACATTTATGATGAATACAATTTGTTTTAAAAGAATTCAAAAGGAGAAAAAATATATAAATTGTCGCAAATAGTCAAGTGGTTGGAGACATGGTTTGTTGGGTAAAATGTTTGAAAAAGAAATTAATATGTATATAGTAAATTAAATTATGTTAATTATATCCTTTATATTAATTTCAAATAATTATAGTATTTATAGAAAATAATAATTTAAAAATTCTTAACCAAATAAAAGTAATTTTTAATGAAACAGAAAATAGAAGAAACAACATTTGTTTAATAAAGCAAACATATAACTCAAACGATTCTGGGGACAAATCAAAGAATTATTAATTTGCTTACGAGTAAATAATACTATGCAGATCTGTTAGGAGTTAAAAAGCAAATCTAACCGAACCTTATTTTTAAAAGTTAGCCATACTTTGGAATCTTAAAATTCTTGCTTAAGTCAAAGTACAGGGTGTCACAAAGGAGAGTTTATAGTTATTCAGCTTACTGCTTGAACGCAACATATAGGAGGGTTGCTGAGTTTATGTCAATCGGTATCAAGGCTATTGGGAATTCAGCCGACATGAATCGTTAGTGCATTTCGCGCGGGTTATTTGGTAGAAACAGTGGCGATTGTTAATTAGTCTATCCGTTCATCATTACACCGCACTTTTTGAAAGACCTAGACCTGGATGCAAGAATTAATCAGCCAGGGTCTACGTGCATAGACGAACCGCGATTTACATTTGGATGAAATTATTTTTATGAAATAAATTCTAGAATTGTGTATATTAATAACACTGGTCAATATTTTTTTCGGAAGTTATCAGTCTAAAAAGAGATTTCTTTGAATTAACTCTAGTTCTAGCAATCAACCGTTATATGCACTATGGAGAGTTCTAGCTTTACATTTTAGCGTAACCCAAGAACCATTTATCCGAATTGGTGCTAAATTGGCTACAATAAATAATAAAGATGTTTTTTTTTCATCATTTGCATTCTACAGCGGTTTATAGCAAAAATGATATTAAGCCAGAAAAATATTCTAGTTACAAATCAAAAATTCTTAAAATTTTATCAAAAATAGGATTTTTCGCAATATCTTGTAAGATATTTTTGAAACCGCTGAACGAAAACATAGTGTTAGAAGAAACTAAAGTCTGTTTTATTTTCGATTCTTTTAAACATTCCTCGTTCACAACTTGTGTACTGTAGTATATAGCCGGTATCGGAACGATGGGTTGTTATAATAAACAGATCGGATCAGTTTTTAATTATTTTTAGAAATACTGTTTTCATAATTTCAGTTCCGAAACTTTGACCTAGGCCTCAAATTTTAAAAACAAAGAAAATAATTCCCTCAATGAGTTAATTAAATCATTTATTTCTAAGGAATTCAATAAATATTATTATTAACTATTATCTATTATTATTATTTTCTAATTGAAGATATATTTATTGGGGATTTCATATAAATTGATTACATTTTTAAAACCGATGTTTTCTGATCTGGAGAAACTTGCATAAAATATAGCCTTGTTGAATAGTAGTTATGATATAAAATGTCAACGAGATCGGTTAAGGACTGTCCGAGTTTGAGGGTGCTAAATATTAACATTTTTGTAAAGTGTTCCTTTTTTCCATTCATATAACTAATTACCTATTGTATTTAAAAATTATTACCCAAAGTGTATTAGGCAGCTTTTTCTTCAATATATAATAAATCCACAAAAATATTTTTTGTGATTTTTTCGAAATTTAGACCTTTTTTGGGTAAAAAAAAACTTTTTGGTTTTTTACTGAAACGAAAACTTAAGTCATTTCCTTTCAGAGTTTTGAGGTCTATTAGTGGGATGCGACTAGTTTAAGATAAATATAATAAAAAGAAGGTTGAACCACATATTTTAGCAAAACTCGGGAACCATTTATCCTAATTGGTTCAGGAAAGCTTAAAAGTAACCTTCATCTTCTTCTAATATAATTTTTCATCCCATTAGACAATTTTTCATCCCAAGACAATCGATGTATAATTGCATTTTTTTTAGCTAATTAAGTAAGTCAACAAACATACACTATTGGGTGTAGCAGTGTGATGTTATGACAATGTTATTATGCATAATTATCCCCTCACCTTAGGGATGAGGGTATATATCATTTGCTACGAGCCAAAAGTGTAACACTTCGAAGGGTGACCTAAGACCCTAAGTATGTTCGGCGGAAATCCGTTTTGGGCAATTTTAAGTCATTTGAGCTATGTTCCATTCGTCCATCTGTCTGTCTGCTAGTTGGTGCGCACGATAGCTCTCGAAAGAAGTAACCGATTGACTTCAAATTTGGTATGCGGTAATATTTTTCTCTATCTCCGGCTAAATTCGAAGATGGGCCATATTGGTCCACTCCTTCTAGTGCCTTCCCCACAAAGGGTTAAATTTTAGTGAAATATTGATCCGTAAATACCTATTTTATACTACTTACTCGAATCTTCTGAAATTTCACACATAGTATTATGGTGAATTCTTTTCTGCAAAAAAGTGCAACACTTGCATTGCCCTTTTACCAAAAACAGCACTATTATATCGCTTTTTTGAAATTTTGAAATTTTAGTTGTGCTAAATTCGAGTAACTTAATTACCAAATTTCAAAAAAGTATCACAAAAGTGCCGTTTTCGGAAAAAGGGCAATGAAAATGTTGCATTTTTTTGCAGAAAACAATTCGCCATTAGTTTGTTAGTCGCTAACACATCAAGAAAAATGGGTGAAGTGGCCACTCTCTTTTTGGTACATCCCACACAAAAGTCAACTGCCTATGGCTTTAATATCAGTTCATACCAATACTTGAAATTTTGTACAGTGTATTACTTTTATAGTTAATAGTGTCCAGAGCAAAGTGGGCGTTATTGGCACACCCCTTTTGGTACCTCCCACATAAATGTACCAAAAGTTAACAGCTTTTAACTTTAATGCCAGTACATACTTTAAAGTTATTAAATGCAATTCCATTTTGCACCAAAAGTCAACTGCCTATGGCTTTAATATCAGTTCATACCAATACTTGAAATTTTGTACAGTGTATTACTTTTATAGTTAATAGTGTCCAGAGCAAAGTGGGCGTTATTGGCACACCCCTTTTTGTACCTCCCACATAAATGTACCAAAAGTTAACAGCTTTTAACTTTAATGCCAGTACATACTTTAAAGTTATTAAATGCAATTCAAATTGATAATAACACTGTGCTCGAAATGGACACTTTAAAAATGTAACAGAAAGGAGACCCTATGGATATACCTATTTCGACCCTGCTGAATCCACTGGAGGTAGCCGCTTTTCTAGGTTAGCTCTTCTTTTCGCGATATTCGACCACAAATATTGTTGGGAAATCAGAGAGGTGACTTATCTCTTTGGTGATTTTAAAGTGGAAGACTTCCGAAAACGCGCTTCAGTCCAAAGAACGAAATAAAGAGAACCCTTCGAGAATTATGTCTCTCAAAATAGTCAACCTCGCTTCTCATCCCTTTACCTCCGAAAAAGTGCTATCAAATCTTATCATACGTCAAACGTCATACAAATCGTCGACATTTTTAGTTTGTGCTTTGAAAAAAATGTTCCCCGCGAAAAATTACTATGAGTATCCTTTCAACATTTTTATGAGAAAATAACAGGTTTCACAATTTAACAGATTTTGTTGGAGACCTTATAAATTTCCATTAACACTTACCAAAAAATAATTTACAAATATTTAAGTCAAAGAATTTTATTTCAAATATTTTCTACTATGAGCAGAAAAATACACAAATTATGTAATAACTCGAAATCTGCTTAATTCTCATAAAAAAGTTGAGAAAGGACTTATAGTATTTCTTCGCGAGGAATATTTTTCTCAACGATGCCTACTAAAAATATCGACAAAATGTATGATTTTTAGCATATCATAAGATTTCATTGCACTTTTTCAGGGGTACGGGGGTGAGAAGCTTGGACGACTGTTTTGAGATAAATAATTGTCCAAATGTTCCCTTTCTTTCGCTCTTTGGACGAAGGCGTATATTCCGAAGTCTTCCACTTCAAAATAACCAAAGAGATAAGTCACCTCTCTGATTTCCGAACAAACTTTGTTGTCGAATATCGCGAAAACAAGAGCTAACATAGAAAAACGGCTAATGCCACTGGATTCAGCATGGCCGAAATAGGTCTATCCAGAGGGTCTCCTTTCTGTTACATTTTTGGATTAGCACAGTGTAATTTAATTCAAACAAAAAAAAATTACGAATATTTTTTTGGGACTCAAGGTGAGGGGATTCATAATTTGGTTTACCCGACTGAACTTTCTTAATTGTTTTGGTATTTTGTTTTAATACCTTGTGGGGTGTGGTAAAGTTGGTAGAATTGCTAAATTGACTACAACTTTTTGAATTATTCATCGATTTTCTTCAGAATGATCGCATTTTCTTCGTGACAGGTCAGATCTTACTATAATAATATAATAATTGTTTATTCGTAATAATTGTTCGTTCGTATTCTTATGAAGCTTTTATTTAAAAATTAATAAAATTTTCTGAAAAAAAATTATTTTTTTCGTAATATATTTTTTTTAGATATCTTTTAAACCGATGATAGGATGAAAAACTGGTATTACAGGAATTTGAAGGCTGTTCAATAACACTGAACAACAATTTCAAACTTTTTTTCAAAATAACAGGGTTCTGTCAGTGGATTCTGGTAGAGGAGACCAAAAAAATATATACGTGTATCGGCGTTTTCAAAGATCACATCGGAATTTTATTTTAGGGGGGGTTAAAGTTTCCCCCTTTGCTTGTTCGTGCAGAATATCGGTATATAAAACTATGTGTTCTGTTCATCTGAGGTGTAGGGTATCTTCAGCAACTTTGTAGCAAATGTTAAGGCCTATATTTTTGTGGAATATATTAACCCTCTAGCTTCCCCCCACAACGGTGATTTTTGCCTATATTTTAACAAATCGTAAAAAACTCCCCTAAAAATGGGTGGAGCGGGGTTGAAATGTTCTACAAAAATGTCGGCCATACAATTTTACTATAAGTGTCAGAACACACCAAAGCCCAAAACTTAACACAAACTCCAAAAAACGCCCAAATTAAGATTTAAGGTTCTCCCAGCTCTGAACAGAAGGTTGTTATTCAACAACTACCAAGAGTACTTTTGTTCTTCTTCATTATTTCTGTCATTATATTTTTGTCACTCAAAATTACCATAACGGAACTTTTGAGTGGCACGTTACTTATGAACGTTAACGATTGACATCGTATATAGTAAAATTTTATGGCCATCATTTTTGTAGAACATTTCTACCCCGCCCCACTCATTTTTAGGGGCGTTTTTTACGATTTGTTAAAATATAGGCAAAAATCACCGTTATGGGGGGAAGCTAGAGGGTTAATATATTCCACAAAATATAGGCCTTAACATTTGCTACAAAGTTGCTGAAGATACCCTACACCTCAGATGAACAGAACACATAGTTTTATATACCGATATTCTGCACGAACTAGCAAAGAGGGGAAAACTTTAACCCCCCCTAAAATAAAATTCCGATGTGATCTTTCAAAACGCCGATATACGTATATATTTTTTTGGTCTCCTCTACCATAATCCATTGACAGAACCCTGTTATTTTTTTTTTGTGTTGTACTGTGTAATTAATGCTTAAACCAATTGATTTCTGAAACAATTCGGGTAAATTCTTCTCGAGTTAGGCAAATTTTTTGTTTCTTTTTTTAAGCTTGAATAAAAAGCTATCGAAAACACTTTGTGCGAAATTTTCTATATACAATAGATGATTAATAATAATATGGATGGGAAAAAAAGGTTCGTTTGAACACAATATCAATATTCAAAACCCTCCAGCTCTGACAGTTAAATATCTATCGGACAGTCCAATATATGCAATAGGGCTAAACTTGTTGCAAGTTTCATCGCGATCAGAAGACATCAGTTTTAAAAATTCACTCACTTGACATAAAATCCCCCTTAATTCTTCGGTTTTCTGGAATAACTGACTTTGTCAGAATTTTTCGATTTCAGGATTTTAACATAAATAAATATCATTATCTATCGATATATATATGACACTCCTGGAAATTCTGTTTTTGGTATCATTTTCTAACACTGACCAATGCTCATCAAATATACTGCGAGAGAATAAATATTTGGATTTTTAATAAAGGCGTTAATTCAAGAAAACCACAGAATTTGCAATCATACACGCTGAAAAACAATCGCTTCTGTAGCATATTGTCTCAAACATATTCTGGGTACACTCCAAATATATAATATTTGACACACACAAATTGTATATGTTTGGGAGGATATTGTTTTAAACAAAAATATGTTCCCATTCTAATATTTTTTTATTTGGTACTCATATTTCCGAAATACAGATTATTTTGTATTTAAGTATTTTGGCAATGTACCAATTCCTTAATTTAAAGACAAGTTTTCTTTTTTTCAGAAGTTCAAAGTACAATTTTTTTTATAAATTTTATGTTTGTAAAATTCAATTAAAACTTAAATCGTATAATCTTTCGTAACTATAAATTGCATTGGTGGATTGACAAAAAGTGATGAATTGGAATACTAATAAATTAAAATTTATTTGTGTAAAACATTGTATAATAAAATGTATTTGGAAAACATATTAAACAATAACTTTGTTTGTGGGTAAACAGATATTTTATTTGTGAAAGTCAGTGCGCAAATATATTTTGTTCTAATATATTAATATATGCGTTCCAAACAAAATTTCCTGATATTTAAAAAATATCCAATATATATTTTCTTTCAATTCAAACATATCAAAAATGGCGATTTTCCTCCGTGTACAAATAATTTAAAATTGGTCGGCCTGGCCAACGGCCATCATCGACAATTTATTCGGCCTGAATTGTATCATCCAATTATATGGACCAACGTCATGCGGTTTCAATAGGACGGCGCTACGTGACTTACGGCTCATGCCACGTTGGACATTCTGCACGAGCGGTTTGAGGACGTGATCATCTCACGAGTAAGTGATGTGCACTGGCCTCTGAAATCATGCGATTTGACCCTATTCAAATTTTTCTTGTGGGGTTTTCTTAAGTCGCAGGTCTACGCAAATAAGCCACAAACCACAGCGGCCCTCAAAGCCAGCATAACCCAGGTCATCGGTCAAATGCAGCCTGAGTCAAAAGAAGCGCTTAATGAAATAGCTATGAATTCTATTTTTGCCTAAAAAGTTAAAGATCTCGCTATAATAATTTTTTGAAGAAAAAAATTATGGTGGTTTGAAATTTTGAAAAATATCCATTTTTGGGTTTTTCGAAAATGTTAATTGCTCTAAACGGCTGAACCGATTTTTAAAAAATGTATGTCGTTTAGAATGATACATTTATAATTTTTTCGAAAAATTTATTTAAAGACTTTAATTTTTAAAAAATTGCTCCCCTTTGATATTTTCATATTTATACAGAATGTGCACCGGACTCTCGGAAATCCAAAATAGTAATTGAATTTTTAGGGACTATATTTTTGGTAAATCTGGCAACTTTTGTCATTTTTTCATTAAATTGAAGTTTTAAAATAAAAAAAAAACACAAAAAATGGTCCGTTATGTTCTCTTTCAAACGACATAAACTATGTAAAAATCGGTTCAGTCGTTAAGAGTAATTACAAATTACGTAAAACCCAAAAAATCTTTTTTTTAATTCCAAATCCCCACAAATTATGTACATTTTTTTTTAAATAAAAAAATAAACGCCATAGGTTAATATAAGATTAATTAAGATATTTCAAACACAATTTTATTAATTTTAAATAATAATAAAATTAAAATAAATAAAATAATGAAATATTTGTTTTTTTAAATTGGAAAGCATATTATAATTAAAATACATTTTAAAAAATTATATTATTTTTGTTTTAAAATTGTAATTTTTGGTTGGATATGTGTTAAAGTATTCTTTTAAAAATATGTACTAAATAAAATTCCACCCTATTAAACACCTTTCCCCCAAAACCACTGACCATGTGTTAAGAAATTACATCATATTTTTCTAGTTTTCTGTTTTTTTTTGGAATTTAATTCATAAATTAAACTATAGAAATTTTCTTAACAATTTTCATTGTGAGTTTTGATATATTTTCCATAAATACACATATGGGGTTTTTAATTATCTCAATTGCTGCTTTTCTTGATAATTAAACTAGGTTTTGTTTTATTGGAATTATTATGCTAGATTTTTTTCTTAGTTTTTTTATATTTCTTTTAAGTTAAAATGTTTGTTTTTAATCAATAAATACACCTAAAATTAATTTGTAATTTTAATTTTGCTATATATGTAAATGTAAAGTTCAGTTTTTTTTTCATTTTGCCTTAAATTAAAAGTATTTTTTTTAAGAGAAAAAACAAATACAAGTATGATATTTGAGATTTTTTTTGTTTTGTTTAACAAAGTTTCGTTTCGAAAAGTTTTCTTTTGTTGTGTTATCAATAAAACTGACACCGAAAAATATATATGAGTATGTTTGTTTTGTTTTTTAATGCTTATGATTAGTTTCAATTTTGAATGAATAAATTCATGTTGTAATTTCTTGAAATTATTTTTGTTTCGTTTTTTGTGTATAAATAATGCAAAAAATCTGTTTGATAATTAAGTTGAAGAAAGAATGTTTAGATTTTAAGGTACATCAATTTAGGCGAAAAAAATCTTTGTACACGAAGAAAATATTCAGAAAATAGAAGATGTTTGGAAGATGGTTTTTAAATAACATGTGTGTAGAAATATATTGTATTTACAAATATCTGCAAAAATATTTAAAAGATGTGCTGTCTGTAGCAAGAAGCCTGTCAGTGACGAACGAATATAAATTTCATTCCGGCGATTGAATGGTTTTTTTGCTTATTTCAAGACCGATTTTCCAGTTTTTTTGTAATTATCACATTTAGAAAATAATATCGATCGCAAAAAAGTTCAACAAGATTCCGGAAAACTAGTTTTCGCGTTTGAAAATGTAAACAAAGTCACGACGGCACATCTTTACTTCAAATGTTTTTTTTGGTTCTTCATGTGTAACTATAATTTACTTGCTAACATTTAATTTAAAACTCACTTTTCAAACATTTTCATAGTTTCTCAAACATTTTCAACGTAGGATATGTCTGTTCTGTATTTTTTTTAGTGAACAATGTCTGAGCTTTTTTACGGTTTTGGAAGGGAGTTGTAGTGATTGCTATTTGTTCTTTGTTTGTTTTTTTTTTGTTTATAATTTGCAGTTTTCAGTAAATGTTATAATTGTAATTGCTGTTCGATTGAATGCTGCTTTCAACTAAAAGTGGTGCATGAACAATGGTTGTGTTTGCTGTATGTATGTTACTTTGCTTCTTTGTTTTTCATAAATATATATATTTATTTTATTTAATTATGTCATCAATTTTTTTTGTTGCCTATTAAAAAACTTGATTTTATATTATAGAAAAAATTATATCATTATTATGAATGTAACATCAATAATAAACTTAATTAAAAAAAATATTTCAAAACAATTGCTTTATCTTAAACCTGTAACCATTGCAATGTGTGTGTGTGGCGAAAGTTAACTCTAGTAAAATGCGGAAAATATAATATAATTGCAATAAAAGTAGAAATATTATTAAACCAGTAAGGCAAGGCTAAAGTCGGGCGGGGCCGACTATATAATACCCTACACCACTCTCGTAATATTGAATAACTCTGATATATAAATTTTGTTCTTCATGTATAAATTGTTTGCATAAATTTACTTTTGGGACATTTTATACTTAAATAATACCCTGTACCACAGTGTGGTGTAGGGTATAAAAACGATTGGATCTAAATAGCCAAATCGGATAAAACATATATATCGGAGCTATAGCTAAATCTTAACCGATTTTCTTCAAATTCGGCAATGTTGGTTAATGGATCAAGAAACTCTACCATTCTAAATTTCAAAACGATTGGATGTAAAATATAGCTTCTATAGAACTAAAGGGCCAAATCGGACGAAACATATATATGGGAGGTATAGCTAAGTCTTAACCGATTTTCTTCAAATTCGGTAGTGTTGGTTCATCGATCAAGAAACTCTATCATTCTAAATTTCAAAATGATTGGATGTAAAATACAGCTTCTACAGGACTAAAGAGCAAAATCGGACGAAACATATATATCGGAGCTATAGCTAAATCTTAACCGATTTTCTTCAAATTCGGTAGTGTTGGTTCATCGATCAAGAAACTGTACCATTCTAAATTTCAAAATGATTGGATGTAAAATACAGCTTCTACAGGACTAAAGAGCAAAATCGGACGAAACATATATATGGGAGCTATAGCTAAATCTTAACCGATTTTCTTCAAATTCGGTAGTGTTGGTTCATCGATCAGGAAACTCTACCATTCTAAATTTCAAAACGATTGGATGTAAAATACAGCTTCTACAGGACTAAAGAGCAAAATCGGACGAAACATATATATGGGAGCTATAGCTAAATCTTAACTGATTTTCTTCAAATTCGGCAATGTTGGTTCATGGATCAAGAAACTGTACCATTATAAATTTCAAAACGATTGGATGTAAAATATAGCTTCTATAGAACTAAAGGGCCAAATCGGACGAAACATATATATGGGAGCTATACCTAAATCTTAACCGATTTTCTTCAAATTCGGTAGTGATGGTTCATCGATCAAGAAACTCTACCATTCTAAATTTCAAAACGATTGGATGTAAAATACAGCTTCTATAGGTCTAAAGGGCCAAATCGGACGAAAGATATATATGGGAGCAATATCTAAATCTGAAGCGATTTCAACCAAATTCAATAGGGATCTTTACAGCTGCGAAAGACTCTAAACTGCAAAATTTCAGAACGATCGGAGTGAAATTACTACCTTTAGTCGACGAACAACTTTACATGGACAGACGGACGGACGGACATACATGGTTAAATCGACTCAGCTAGTGATTCTGAGTCGATCGGTATACTTTAAGGTGGGTCTAGCTGTGTTATTTTCAGGTGTTACAAACATCTGCCGTGAAACAAACTTATAATACCCTGTACCACAGTGTGGTGTAGGGTATAAAAAGTTGCTTTTAGTTGCTTTTTGTTTTGTTTGGTGTACTTTTTTTCCTTTAATGTTCCTGTTCGTTAAAATGCAAAACTTGTTCAACGATGAATCTCATTTTTGGTTGAATGGATACGTAAGTAAGCAAAGTGGTCGCATTTGTAGTAAAGATAATCCACAAGCTTTTGTCCAAACACCATTACTTGCACGGAAAATCTCAAGTTGGTGCGCCTTGTGGACAAGCGGAGTCATTGGTCCATATGTCTTCAAAAATAATAAAATTATAATGACGGTATAGAGAAATGATTACAGTTTTTTTCGTACATTAATTAGCTGACATTAATCTTGTTGATATGTGGTTCCAACAGGAATACGGAACCACGTGTCATACAGCGTACGCTACAATTAATTTACTCAAAGAAGCTTTTGATGAACGAATAATTTCACGTAATGGTCCTGTTAGTGGGATTTAACCCCATTGCATAATTTTTTTTTTTTGGGAATGTAAAGTTACTCGTCTACGTCGATAAACAAGAGGCAATTCAGCACGTGAAAATCAACATTTGACTTTGGCGAAATACGGCCGCAAATACTGCGAAAAGTGTATGAAAATTTGAGTTCCATTGCAAGCAACACATTTGTCAGCATTTTTCGTTATATATTAGTTTAAAAAACATACCATAATGACAGTTTTGTATTGATTGCTTCTTTTGATTGACATAACAAAAATCAACAATTCGATACAAAAAGTAAAAGCCTTAAGTCCGGCCATGCTGAATCTTATTAGCATCCACCATGGATTGCATTCAATTCTATTACTGGAAAATTTAGTGGATATGGAGCAAATCATGGAACGATCCTTTTTATACCCTCACTTTAGTGTGACGAGGGTATATATCATTTGCTACGGAAAAAAGTGTAACACGTCGAAGGAGTGACCTAAGACCCCAAGTATGTTCGGAGGAAATCCGTTTTGGGTCATTTTAAGTCGAATGAGCAATGTCCGTCCGTCTGTCTGTCTGTCTGTCTGTCTGTCTGTCTGTCTGTCTGTCTGTCTGCTGGCTGGTGCGCACGATAACTCTCGAAAGGAGTAACCGATTGACCTCAAATTTGGTATGTGGTAATATTTTTTTCTATCTCCGGCTAAGTTCGAAGATGGGCCATATTGGTCCACTCCTTCTAGTACCGCCCCCACAAAGGGTTAAAATGTTGTGAAATATTGATTCTTTAATAACTGCTATACTACTTATTCGAATCTTTTGAAATTCCACACATAGTATTAGCTTATTAGTCGTTATCAACTCGAGAAAAATGGGCGAAGTCGCCACGTCCCTTTTGGTACCTCCCACACAAATGCACCATTTTGCACCAAAAGTTAACAGCTTATAACATTAATAACAGTGTATAAAAATACTTGAAATTTTGTACAGTATTATGCTTTTATATTGCCTACAGTCCAGAGAAAAATGGGTGTTGTTGTCACGCCCCTTTTGGTACCTCCCACACAAAGGTACCTTTTTGCACCAAAAGTTAACAGCTTATAACATTAAAACCAGTGTATAAAAATACTTGAAATTTTGTACAGTGTAATGTTTTTATAGTGTCTATAGCCCTGTAAAAAATGGGCGTTATTGCCACGCCCCTCTTTGTACCTCCCACACAAAATGCTCAAATCATACTACAATTTAATGTCTCATAACGTTTATACCAGTGCACATAAATGCTTATAAGTCGGCACAGTGCAATGAATTTAAAGTATCTAATGTTCAGCAAAAAAAAAAGATGTATTTGATAAACCCCTTCTGGTACCTCCCACACAAATTGACAGAATAATTCGAGTAATATTCAAAATTACATTACTCACAAAGTGAGGGTATACCTTAGTCGGTTTACCCGACTGAAACTTTCTTACTTGTTATTTAAGCAAATTATTAAAAAAAAGGAACGCTGCAATTGATAGCCAAATTTTAGGTCACAAATTCTTTTGTCAAACTCTTCATATGTCTGAAAATGTGATATTCATGGCTTAAAATAACATATTTGAGAGCTACATCTACACGGGGATTACAACAAAATAAAATTTGTATATTTGTAGATTTGTATAAATTTTTGAGTTGAATTCGTGTGACTGTTTGGTGCGGTTTATGGTCCGGCGGGGTCATTGGACCTTACTTTTTCGAAAATGAGGCTGGATTAACAGTTATGGTGAATGGATTGCGCTATCGAGAGATGATTAATGATTTTTTATGGTCGGAGTTTGATGGTATTGATCCGGACAACGTTTACTTTCAACAAGACGGCGCTACGTGCCACACAAGCAACGAAACCATTGCTCTGTTACGGGAAAAGTTTCCGGACCGTGTTATCTCTCGAAGAGGATCACAATTGGCCACCGATATCTTGTGATTTAACTCCTTGCGACTTCTTCCTTTGGGGCCACGTGAAAGATAAATTCAACAGCCCAGCGTCGATTCAAGACCTCAAAGATAGAATTCGTGAGGCTATCGAGGACACTGGCAGCCACTTTGCGATTTGGTTATGGAAAATTTCATGAAAAGGATATGGTCCTGTAAGCGTGGTCGTGGTGGCCATTTGGCTGATGTTATTTTTTATTATTAACGGCATACCTTTATTATGAAATAAACATCCGATCATTTATCTCCAAAAATGGCATTTTTCTTTGAATACCAAAATAACACCTCTTGTTGGAAAACCCTTTATAATGCAAACTGCAAAGTTTCCGCAAAATTTCGTAGAAAATGTGGTGTTTATGGCTTAAACAAGCCTTTTTGGGAACGACATCTATAGGTGGACCATTACAAAATATGAACTGATTTTAAAAAAAATTTACGGCGATAAATTCTTGTCTTAAATAAATACAAACTGCAAAGATTATGTTAAAATGCTTAGAAAATGCTGTATTTATGGCTTAAATACGTATATTTTTGAGCGACCTCTATAGGGTGACTATAACAAAATATGAACCGATTTGCAAAATTTTTGCTCTGATCAATTCTTGTCAAATATAATACAAACTGAAAATTTTCAGCAGAATTGGTTTAAAAATTTGGTAATTATGGCTCAAAACCCGTATTTTCGAGCGATCTCTATAGGGGAGCTATATAAAAAGATTGACCGATATGACCCATTTGTAATCACAAACGACCTCCAACTATAAAAAGTATTTCTACCAAATTTGATCAACCTAGCTCTATTAATACGGACTGTAGCGTGATTTCAACAGACAGACGAACATGGATAAATCGTCTTAGCATTTCACGACGATCAATAATATATATACTTTATGCGATCGCATATCAATATTTCTAGGTGTTGCAAATGGAATGACAAAGTTGGTATGCCCCCATCCTATGGTGGAGGGTATAAAAAGTATAACATATTTACTGTCATCTTAAAGGAAACTTTCCAGAGAATGTTCTCAAAGAAAGAATTGCGAAATATCGATGTGAAAATATAAATAAATAAATCACTAAGCAATCTAATTAGACAATATTATTTTTCTAGTTTTCTTTTGTAGAAAAAAAGCAATATTTAATTATTATTTATGGTAGTTCTATTAAAACACAAGTAAAAGTTGGGCCATGCCGAAGCTTATTAACCCTCCACCATGGATTCATTATATTACAGAATCCTTGGATATGGAGCAAGTCATGGAACGATCATTTTTGTTTAAGCAAATTTTAAAGAAAAATAAACGCTACAGTTTTTAGCCAAATGTTGGGCCTCTTTAGACAAATTCTTAATTAGGTATAAAAAAAATCTGAAAACAAATTTTTAACTTAAAACACCATAAAATAGAAATCTATCAAATACCAATTTTCTAGTTGTTATAGCGATATCTTCAACATTACTTGTCTTTCTTCTAAATAAGAATTAACCATGTCTAAAGAATATACTACCGATCTATTAGCTCTTTGGACCCTGTATGTTTCATTCCAGAATTTACAGAGTGAAGGCTTATTTTAAAGGTGATTGCAAGTGCCGGTTTTTACGAAAATCGTAAATGGAGTTATTAGCGAAAACTTTGCAAATTGACGGAATCACATTAGTAGCTATGATCAAAGAGGACGTAGCTTTGTTTAAAAATTTAATATCGACTATCGATCGTAGAAGAACGAAATTTTTATTGTAAGTTATAAATTCGCCAAAATTGGGCCGATTTATCGGAATCTATTTATACTAGAAGAACCAAATTTGGTTTGTAAGTTATAGGAGTCAATATTAGTAAATTTTAAAAAAGTTTTTTTGATACTATTACAAAGAATATTTGGGTAACGTGAAAGTGGGCGGGAACAAATAAGCGAGCGTGGCATTCTTTATGGAGATAATATTTCAAAAACTATGTATTAATCCTAGAATAATGAAATTTACCGTGTAAGTTAGTAGATTCTATGGAAATAACTTTAACACGAGTGGAAGGGTAAATAACTAATATCATATACTCTTATCGCATTTGTTAAACAAAAGTGTAACAACTCAAAATTTAAACAAGTAAGAAAGATCAGTCGGGTAAACCGATTTACGAAACCCCTCACCTTCAGTTCCAAAAAATATTCGTAAATTTATTTATTTGTCTTTTATTTAAATAGCATTTACTAAATTTAAAGTATGCACTGGTATTAAAGTTATAAGCTGTTTCATTTGGTGCAAAATAGTCCATTTGTGTGAGAGGTACCAAAAGGGGTGGCGTCACTTCGCCCATTTTCCTTAAGGTTATAGCGACGGATAAAACATTACTATGTGAGGAATTACAGATAATTCGGATAAATAGTATATATCGTCGGTGCGCCGACAAAAACTCCTATGTGTAAATTTTCGAATTTTTTTTATTGTCGAATTAGAACGTCCTAGAGGTCAAACGACTACCCACCAAAGCATTTTGCGCTATCTTGACCGGTTCCGAAGTTACCAAAAACTGTATCCCTCTATAGCAATGCTCCGACAAAAACTCCTATGTGTTGTAAGCACAGCCTGTCCCAAGGGATAGAAGGTTGGCTTAGATTCACGCCAAAAAACGGCTAATGATGTTTTGTTCAGAATCAAATCGACAATGAATAGATCAAAATTGGATCTGCTTCCAATCGCGAGTTATCGCGAAAACAGCACTTTTACTCAAAACAAAATTAATAACTTTGATTTGTAAAGAAAACCGCGGAAATTTAGAACTGTAACACGATTTCCTTTAAATATGATTATTTGCAAGACGCTATGTAACGATCGCGACATTTGCCATGTTTTTATATTGCGCATTTTGTGTAATCCATAAAATCGACTTACGCCGCCAAATTTTTCCTAAAATATTAATAAGATTAACATATTTGCATTCTATAATCTCTGGGGAATAGAGTAATATCTGCATTTTCGGGAAAAATATCCCTCGACGAATAAATTTTTTACAAAAAAATATATATTTCGGAATTATTTTACTATATAATGCTATTATCTCGCGAATGAACAGTTCTAGGGAAAAGTAGTCAAAGGAAGTTTGGGAGAAAAGCGAAAGGCCTACAACTCTTTCTTTAACAAACAAAATTTATAGTAATTTGGTAAGGATTTACAGTGTGTTAAAACTTTAGTATGCTTTTCCCTTTATATGAGGCATATTTTGATTTGACACATTGTAAATCCTTACCAAATTATTATAATTTTTTTTTTGTTAAAGAAAGACTTGTAGTCGGTTTTAATATCTCCCAAACTTTCTTTGACCACTTTTTCCTAGGACTGACCGTTCGCGTAATAATAGCATTATATATGTAGTTAAATAATTCTGAACTTATGTAAATGTTTTTTTTTTTCGAAATGTATTCATCGCTGGATGTTTATGGCGGAAATGCTAGTGCCAATCTATCCCTCAGAAATAATAGAAATTAATTTTAATAAATTCGCAATAACATTTTTGTAAAAAATTTTAAGTCGAATTTTTGGATTACAAAAATTTCGCTATAGAATAATATAGAAAATATCGCGGACATTACAAAGCGTCTTACAAATGTTCGTATCTATAAGAAATCTATCTATAAATTAATAAAGTTCGGTTTTTTGGTTAAAAATTGTTTTTATCGCGATAACTCGCGTCAGGAAACAGATCAGATTTTGATTTTTTCTTACAAACATCCTATGTGTCGATTTTCATGAAAACAATTTACCACGTCATGGGATTTTCACATATACGATTTTTATTATGATATATTGGTGGTAAATAATTAAAGGAAAATTCAAAAATCTGAGCTATTAAAAATATCGCGATTTGACGAAATAGCAACGTTTTTTGTCTCTCCTGAAAACTAGTGAAAAAATACATAGGAGTTTTCGTCGGCGCACCGACGATATTTTATTAGATACTCAATATTTCACTAAATGTTAACCCTTTGTGAGGGAGGTACTAGAAGGAGTGGACCAATATGGCCCATCATAGAACTAAGCCTGAGATAGAAACAAATATTAGACGGACAGACGGACGGACGAATAGACAGACAGGCGGGCAATTCCTCAAATGACTTAACATGTCCTTAAACTGATTTCCGCCGAACATACTTAGGGTCTTAGGTCACTCTTTCGATGTGTTACACTTTTGGTCCGTAGGAAAAGATATATAGCCCCCTCCCTGTAAGATAAGGGGATAAAACATTCCGTAGAGGCCAAATAATGCTTACGTAAATATTAAGTTCAAAATATATATTAACGGAAATATGTCATTGCAAGAAAATACCAATAACAATATATTTTCATATTTTTTATATCAATAATATTAAAGTAAGCAGTTTTTGGGCTCTACTATTTTTTTTGTTGATCAAGTGTGAGACATGGAATATACAAATGTATCTTCTCATAGAAAAAATTTTAGAATAGTAAATAGTTCGAAAATCGGAAAATCCTCAGGATAATTTTGTGAATTTCAAGTAATGAAAAAACGGCTAGAACATGTTTTGGGGATGTGGACATTAGTTACTATTATTAGACTCTGCAATATATCGATACCTTCATTCCAAAACACACTAAGTTGAATTACCAAATATTCAGTACATTTCGTTTTTAATTCTAATTATTGTAACCCGTGTACCTCATCAAAATAGGAAAAAAAGTCGATTCGATTTACGTTATAAAGGAATTTCATAAAAATTTCATCGCCCCTCCTGACCAACTGCAGTAACTGACATTTTCAAAATTATTCAGGAGAGCAGTTTTTCTGTTTTTGAGACAATGTCCATTTTTCCCCACGGCGTAATATTTATTATATTTCCAGATTGCTTTTCTTATTGCGTACTTCACTCCATCTTTTTCAATATTATTAACAAAAAAATGAAAAAATTTAATAATAATGCATGTTTTTCATAAAAAATGCAGATACGTCACTTTGTGGGAAAAAAATTATACTTAATGTCAGTTACGACTGATCACCGGCCAGCCCAAACGGCTAAAGCTAGAGTCATGAAATTTGGTAGGATGGTAGTCCTTGCTATATAGCCGTGCAATATGGAATGGAAAAAAATATGGTATCACAGCCAAATCCTAACGGTTGGAGCTAGAATTGCAACATTTCGTGTGAGGGTAGCGCCAAGGGCGAAGATTCGGTATGAATCACAATTTTTCGAAATTAAAAAATTTACGCGCACATTGGGACAAAAAGGATAAATATGACACCAAAACCAAGTCCAAATGGCAAGAGCTTGAATCGTCTAATTTGGCTTGAGGGTAGCCATTGGAACGTAGACTACACACAAAGAGTTTTTTAGGCAAAAATGGTAGAAAAAGGATAAATATTGTGCAGTGGGACAAAACTATGTTGGATATGGTACAGTGGGGGAAAAAATTTAAATTTGTGCAGTGGGCCAAAAATGTGTTAAATATGGCACAGTGGGGAGGCGTGGCCACGCGCAAATAAGCCAATTTGGAGTTATTATTTTCTTAGTGATTCCTACTGTTCCTACCTACGAGATTCCTACTGTCGCTATCTGATGATTGGGACTGGACCGTGATCCCGTTTCGAACGCAATCGGTCCAAAAATGGGCAACGAGTGGGCTGGGTCCAGCAAGTACTCCATAACATTTTGCAATAATGAACAAACATTTCGGGAAAACGAAATATTAAGTGACATATTGCACTTACGTCTCTTGGTGAAAATTTTTTTTGGCATTGTGTCAGTTACGTATAAAATCATTTACCGTTTTTTGAGAATACGGTAATATATATATGCATAAAATGTATACACACGTTGTACTTTGACTAGACAAATCGAATGGCGGCCTTAACTCAATTTCTGAAAAATGGTCAGTTACGTCGGTTGGTCATCCAAGCGACGATATGTGGAATGAATAAGTTGAATGTAATCGATATTAAACTATTTTATATGTAAAAGATATTAGCAAAATTATATATCTTCATCTTGACAATATTATAAATGGATTTTTGATTTGAATCACCCTATTTGTATACCCGACATCACACTGTGGTACAGGGTATTACGACTTTATGCATATGTTTGTAACGCCTAAAAAACAAAAAGAAGAACCCATCGTTTATTATAACAATCGGCATAGAATCATTTTTTGAGTCGATTTAGCCATGTCCGTCTGTCTGTCTGTCTAGGGACGATCCCTAACGAAAATGTGGCATATTGGTTCCATTTGTCAATGGATCTGGCTGAAATTTAGGAATTTACACTTTATATTTGACCTAATCGTCCCTAATAAAAATGGGACACATCGGTCCACGTTTTGGTATATCCCCCATATAAAGTTCCCCACCTATGTCACTTCTTGACGCTCTACAGAACGGATTCTTCAATTCATATGGCTGAAATTTAAGAATTCACACTAAATATTATACCCAAGATATAGCACCCATATAAAGGTCCCCACCGATACCATTTCTTGACGCTCTAGAGAGCGGACTTTTCAATTGATCTGGCTAAAATTTGAGCATCCATACTTAATGTTGGACCTAATTGTTCCTATCGGAAATGGGAAACAACGGATCATATTTTGATATTGCTCCCATATATACATAGGTCCCTTCTGATTAGACTTCTTATCGTTCTAGGGGACGCATTTTTTAACCCATAATGCGAAAATTTAAGCTATTGTACTTTATATTGAGTAAAATCGTCTCTAGTGAAAATGGAGTATATCGGTCCGTGTTTTGATAAGTATAAGCCACTCATGAAGGTCAAGTTTTTCAACATGTGTGTCTGGAATTTAGAAATGTACTTTATTTAATTTGCAACTGTTATTGTAATAATGGTTATCCGTGCATTTGTTGGCAAACAATGGTGGAGGGTATTATACAGTCGACCACTCCCGACTTAAGCCTTTCCTTACTGGTTTGTATATGTTATTATTCAATTCCTATTATTTAATTTATTTTCATAAAATTAAAAAACAAAAATTATTATACCGCATTTTACGAGAATTACCTTCACTGCTTTCACACTTTCAATTATTTTCATTTACCTCTAAAATTTCCTTAAATTGTTCTTTGATTTTGAATTACTTTAAATTTAGTATCCTCTTTGTCTTAAAAGTCAGTGTCACATGAAAGACGGTGAGGATTTTCTAGAACGAGATCGAGGTTTCGAAGGACTCTTGAGGCTATGTCTCGACGCACTGCGAGGCTTAAAGCCTCCGGCATCCGACCAGGGTTCCGATACGCGGCCATACCAATGAATTAGATCCATTACTTCAAGCTAAAAGAAAGGAGAGAAAAAATTTTAATTTAATTCTATATTATTTAAAGTGGTTTTGATTTATCATAGCTTCACTTACTTGCAGTGGTCTGGATAATTCCTTAAACATAGCAGCCTTTGTTAGATGTGAGTTTTGTGATAGAAATGAAAGACACTTGGATTTCAAAGCCGAAGCCATATAATGATCAGCAATGCCCAATAGACATAAAACCGAATGTTCATCAATTTGGGAGTTTAAAGTATTTTCACATAATTCCTGAAAGTTTGAAAAAAAGGATTTTTATAATGTATTTAAGAAGAACTTGACCTAATATAATACCTTTAAGTCATCAATGGAGTATTTATCAGCCAACAACATCAGTTCACAAATTTGTTCTGCTCCCACCGTTTTGTCTATGGGAGCTCCATACAAATAAAGTAATAGACGACGGAAGATGACCGGAGAACAATCAGTTACAACAATTTTCCTGAAAAAATCGAATTTTTATATATGGCTCTCGAATTTCAAAAAATCATTTTTTTTTTCAATATTTCTACCTTGTCAAACTTTCCTGCATTCCTGACATTAGAGCCTTCTTAAACCATTCACATCGGGCCGCTACAATCACCCGATGGGCCCTGAATGTATGCACCTGTATGGAAGATTTATGCGATGCCATCAGTTGGATATCCATGGCATCCTTATCCATGACATTAATATCCGGCAAAGTGGTTTGCTGCGGCTGCTGTGGGGCATAAAGATGAACTTCGAATTCCATATCGGACAATTGAGCGGAGTGGAGAAGGCGTAAAGCATTTTTCGAAAGATTACTACTGATCGCTATGGGCGGTTCGCATAAATGGCGGATGAGATTTAGCTAAAATTATTTTAAATATTTTATTAAAAAATTTTAATTTGAAACGTAATAATGTAGTGATTGCTGTAAAAAACAACACCATTTTCAGCAGGTTAGTAGGGGGAATATGCACTGTATCGAAGTCAGGCCGAATTTCAGCAATGCAAACTTAATTACATCTGCAGAAGAGCGAACTAGGCGACACTGCTTCCAAAATCCTGAAATTTCTTTTCTGGGATAATACGTACCTTTATATTATTATAATCATGATCATGGGTACGTTCCATTAGCAATGGATCCAAACTCAATTCGAATGTGTCTTCGTTCTGCAATGACTTCAATTCACTTTCCAGTATATTTGAGGGTTCCAAAAGTCCCAATTCAATGAGGGTATGAGTGAATTCTGGTTTCTGAACCAGTTTGCAGATCTAAAATATATGTTTTTAATTACTAAGCATTATTCATTTGTAGGTGTTGCAGCAAAGTAAACCTTACCTGACTCATGGCATCCTTCAAAGCAGACTTGTGATCAAATATCTTGACAATGACGCCATTCTGAAATATTGGAATATTAAAAAATTAATTTTATATTTTAACAAGTAAAGACGGATTAAGTTTGGCCATGCCGAATCTTCTAGGGGGACCGATGTAAAATCTAGAGGGACCTTTGTATGGGGGCTATATTAAAGCATGGACGTATGACTACCGTTGTTCGTGTAAAGGAAGTTCTGGGTATAAATAAACCCCAATTACCAATTTTCAGCCCGATCAGTTGAAATTTGTGGTCTCTGTGGCGTTAAGAAGTCAAATCGGAGATATGCTATTTTTGGGGGCTATATCAACGTATGGACCGATACTTTATATTTTCAATCGCAACATACCTGCAGATATAGGAAGTATACATACATATATACCAAATTTCAGCCACCTAACTCAAGTATTATAAATTGTAGCTTGATTACAACAGACAGACGGACGTTAAATACAGTTTCAATTGCGGTTAAATACTCAATAGGCAGGAACATAGTATATGTGTATGAGACTATATCTAAGTCTGAACCGATTATCCCCAATTTAAGCAGTATTAGTTCCTAAGTTAAGAAACTTCTTTCTGCCAGATGTTGCAATGATCGAAAGTAAAGTTCAACTTCAATAGCGCTTTGATACCAAATCAGAGGAACATACATATATGTATATGGGGGCTATATCTAACTCTGAACCGATTTTCCCCGAAAAACATTCATTCATGTAATAAGAAACCTCTTTCTGTCGAATATCGTACACCGCTTACATGTCAAATCGGGTAAAACATATATATGGGGACTATATCTAAATCCTAACTGATTTTCCCCGAATTTGGCATTGTTTATTCATGTAATAAAACTTTCTCTGCAGTATTACCTAATGATCGGATATAAAATACGGGTTCTACAGCGCTTACATGCGAAATTACGTGTAACATATCTATGGAGACTATATCTAAATCTGAAGCGATCTTCTCCGAATTTGGCAGTGTTCATTAATGTAATAAACAACTCTCTCTGTCGAATTTATTACTGATCGGATAGTTTCTACAGCGCTTACATGTCAATTCGGGTGAAACATATATACGGAGCTATATCTAAATCTGAACCGATTTTCCAAAAATTTTGCAGTGTTCATTTATGTAATAAGAAACCTCTTTCTGCCGAATTTCGCAGTGGTCGGATAAAAAATACAGATTTTACAGCGCCTTTATGTGAAATCGGGGGTAACATATATATATGAACTGATTTTCCTCAAATTTAATACTATCACTATGTGTATCAAAAGACTTATTTGTGTCAAATTTAGTCAGATCGGTTAACAAATTTTGCTTATACAGTGCTAATATGTCAAAACGAAGGTCTATATACATATGGGCAAATCCTGGGTTTGGACGTTACATTCGCACGCATTTTGTTTTACTGATGTTCATCAAATTGTCGTTCTGAATGCAATATTTTCATTTAACCTAATGCAATATTTTCATTTAACCACATTTTTTTGAAATTACATTTAAATATTGATCTAAATATTTTTGGTGAATGCGATATTCGCGGCGAAAATTCCATTGCGGACGTTTTAAAAAATGGAAGAAGTTTTTCTGGTTAACGTATAATTTGCATATTTTGTAGCTAAGTTTGCATAGTAGTCAGAAAAATCGAAATACCTTAAAGAAAGACTAATATTTAAGGATATTAAAATAGCTCTAATTAGAATGAAATACTTCATGGTTCATCCAAAAACTAGAAATTCGTCTGTTACGGACGTTAAAATGATACGTTAAAACGACAATATTCTAAGTAAATTTTTATATAATGTTATAATTTATATTTTATAGAACCTGCTGAACATGATCATTAGAATAGACCGCAAAATAATGATTTCATTACTCACCTGTCCTTTATTACATTATTGGTAACAGCTTTTGGTATTTGCCCATATGGGAGCTATATATTATCGATCATTCCATGTCAAACCGAACACTTTTTTACATCACCATCTCCGATTTCGATGAAACTTTGTAGGATAACTCAACTCTATAAAATATTTGATTTGTAGAAGACGAAAAAAAAACCGAAATTTTTTTGCAAAAGATATGGTCAATTGAAAATAGGTAAAATCAGGAAAAACGTGCCGAGTTAGGAACATTGAAAGTGGTGTAGTGAGAAAACGCATGGCCAGAATTCAAAGAATGAAGGCTTATTTTAAAGGTAATTGCAATTACTATTCATCTGCGGCTTTGGCTACTGACCGCTACTGACCAAATTTGAACATTTAGTTTTATGTTTCTCCTTCTTTTGTGTTTTTCACCATGAAAACACCAACCTAAAAATTCAGAAAAAATATAGGCATATTCCTTGATCGATTCTAAACAAACCCTGACAATTTCAGCGTGGTTCTCCACGCTGAAATTGTTAAAAAAAACATTTACTAAATGTAGTCGCCCAAAAAAGTATTTTTTGAACAAGTGTTCAAAAAATAACATACACACACGTCGTTCAAAAGTAGTGTTTTCGGTCGAACAGCTAGCTGTAAACCATCCATCAATAAATGTCAATGACAATATATGAAAAAGTTTGTGCCTTCGCTTCTTATTATAAATAACGGTTCAGATTTGTATATATTTTTTTAACAATTCTGTGATTTTCGCGATAACTCCCGATTTCGCTATGAGGCCGCGTAACGATACCTGCTGCAATCCATTTAAAATTGCAAAACATGGAAAGAATCCTATAAAATGTTTACGTTGGATAAATACATCGAGCGGAAAAATAAGAATTTGTAATAGTTGCCGGTTAAGAATGAACAAAATGCCACTACATGATTGTGAAAGTGATTCAATGAGAAGTTTAACCCTAATCCCTGAAGCAAATAACGCGTACTCATCCGATAGCAGTATTTCATCAGAAGCATCATTAAAAATTTCCAAATTAAATGAATCATTGTTGCTGTTTGGGGATTCACCTATCCACAAAAGAAAAATTGTGCAAAAAAAATATGTCGCTAACAAAAAACGAAAAATAAATAGTCTCATTATAAAGAAATTATTTGATTCATCTGAAAGTGTAAATGAGGGGGATGATATTATATCAAAATTAAAAGAAACATATAAAACAACATTTAATAGAGAGTTAAAAATTAAAATTTTGACATTATTCGCGGACTGGTCGTACAGTCAAATTCAAAGAAATTTCAGCGGTGCAACGAGGCACATGATTTCTGTGGCTAAGAATGTTGTGAAGGAAAAGGGTTTTCTTGCTTCTCCCAACCCAAAGCCGGGAAAACACCTTACAGATGAAATTGTAAACAAAGTAATTGAGTTTTATGGATCACAGGAAATAAGCAGAGTTATGCCCAAAAAAAAGAACGCGTTAACATTGGAAATGAAACTGTTCAAAAAAGACTGGTACTGTGCAACTTAAAGGAAGTCCATGTGTTATTTAAAGAAAAACACCCAGAGGCAAAAATACAATTCTCTAAGTTCGCAGAATTGCGACCGAAATACTGTATTCTACCGGGGGCAACTGGAACCCATTCCGTTTGTGTGTGCTCTATTCACCAAAACGTAAAACTAATGATTGACGGATCATCTCTTTCAAGACTAACATCTGATAACCTACAAATTGTAACTTATAATGACTGTCTCTCAAAAATAATTTGCAACCCCCCAACACATGATTTTTATCTTCGGCGATGTGAATTGTGTCCTGGTTGTGACAACTTAATTGAACAGCTAAAACAATTTTTTCATGAAAAAATGATTGATTCAATTTCATATAAGCAATGGGTCACTACTGATCGATGTGCACTTGAAACTTTGCAATCAAGTACGGACGATTTTTTGACAAATTCTCCGAAAAGCTGCGTCGTTTGCTGACACATTCCTATGTTGCGAAGGAACAACATATGTTTTTTAATAAGAAGAAAAAGGAATTGCATCCAGGCGAATGCGTAGTTATTTCTGATTTTTCGGAAAACTATGCTTTTGTTATACAAGATTCAATTCAAGGAGCTCATTGGAATAATAACCAAGTCACAATTCACCCAATGGCAATTTATTACCAAGAAAATGGAGAAGAAAAGTTTACTAACTACGTCGCAATATCTGAATGTTTGAAGCATGACACCGTAGCTGTTAATTTGTTTCAGAATGGCCTTATCTCATTTCTAAAGAACTCTTTGGGCAAAGTGGAAAAAATCTTTTATTTCTCTGATGGAGCAAGAGCGCAATACAAAAACAAAAAAAAATTTTCAAATCTTGTCTTTCATGAAAATGATTTTGGTGTTAAAGCGGAATGGCATTTTTTTGCAACATCCCACGGAAAGGGACCCTGCGACGGTCTAGGAGGAACAATTAAAAGATTAGCTGCCCGAGCAAGTTTAACAAATATTAATAGTCCTATTAATACTCCTTACATTTTCTTTTCCTGGGTAAAACACAATGTGAAAAATGTAAATACTGAATTCTTTACTATAGAACAATATAATGACAATAATATTAAACTTCAAGAACGATTTAGTAAGGCTACGACTATCCGTGGTACATTAGGTTATCATTCATTCGTTCCAACAGAAAACAAACAAATAACTGTTCAAATTACATCACTCGGTACTGATGCGATCACTACAAATATTTGTGAACTATAGTTACTTTCCTTACTGCTAAAGCTAGATTTTGTATAACAATTTTGTTACATGTATATTGAAATATTTATTATTTTTTTCCTGTTTTAGCTACAAATAAATACTGTTATTTTTTTATCTCCATTAATAAATATATCCCATCATTTTTTTTTACACTAGAGTTTTTACATTACCTTTTTGTTTCTTCAAGACACTAATAAAACTTCTAACTTTTAAATTGCGTCTTTAGCTAACTGTTCGACCGAAAACACTACTTTTGAACGACGTGTGTGTATGTTATTTTTTGAACACTCGTTCAAAAAATACTTTTTTCGGGCGACTACATTTAGTAAATGTTTTTTTTAAAAATATAACCCGTTATTTGTCCACGCTGAAATTTTCAGGGTTTGTTTAGAATCGATCAAGGAATATGCCTATATTTTTTCTGAATTTTTAGGTTGGTGTTTTCATGGTGAAAAACACAAAAGAAGGAGAAACATAAAACTAAATGTTCAAATTTGGTCAGTAGCGGTCAGTAGCCAAAGCCGCAGATGAATAGTAATTGCAATTACCTTTAAAATAAGCCTTCATTCTTTGAATTCTGGCCATGCGTTTTCTCACTACACCACTTTCAATGTTCCTACCTCGGCACGTTTTTCCTGATTTTACCTATTTTCAATTGGCCATATCTTTTGCAAAAAAATTTCGGTTTTTTTTCGTCTTCTACAAATCAAATATTTTATAGAGTTGAGTTATCCTACAAAGTTTCATCGAAATCGGAGATGGTGATGTAAAAAAGTGTTCGGTTTGACATGGAATGATCGATATATAATATATAGTTTATCAAAAACCTTTGATAAACTTCAATTGTACAGATTATACGAATATGATTGATTTAAATGAAGATGATGTCTTATTCGAACCACCGTTTACGCATACCATTCCGTATGATCATTTGGAACAATATTTAGAATACGATGATCCACCATTGCCTGATCCAAGAATTCCGGTACACATACAAGCAACGGAAAGACATGTTCAATTGCTGGCTAGCGTTTCTAAACGTGTTTTAGAAAAAAGTCGACACAGTGTTATAGCAGTTACATCAGAAAGCCGTGCAAAATACCCCCGACTTGAAAGCAAGAAAGACCTTCAAAAATAACTTATTTCGCTTTTCTTCCACTAAATTCATTTTTTTTACACATGTTCTTATTTTTTAGGTTGAATTTCTGTAGAAAAAATAAAATAAATCAATCAATTTTACCGAAAAACTTGTAATTTTTCTCGGAAAATAGACGAAAAATAGTTAAAATATGCATGAAACGCCCTCTGGCGGTGGTCATAGGTAAAAATAAAGATCAGAAATTAATTTCTCGACCCCAAAAACCCCCCATATACACATAAAAAAGATAATATAACGATGAATAAAAAATCGAATTTTGAATCAAAATGATGTTATCGGGAAAAAATCTTTTTTTGAAAAGTGGGAGACTCGAAAATCGAGATAGACCTATGGTTCCTTCACCAAAGTTGCTTAGAATTGTCCATAGAATCATCCTAGGGGGCGGCTCTAATCGACAAAAAAATTGGCCCGCCCTAATATATATATATATGTGATCGTCCTTGGTCCAAAAAAGATCACTGTGCTAAATTTCATTTCAACGCTACATCATACAGACGGACGAACAAACGGAAATGGTTAAATAGATACAGGAAGTGATTCCAAGCAAAGTGTTACAAACAAATGCAAAAACTCATAATACCCTGGACCACAGTGTGGTGTAGGCAATTATGATATATATACATATCTTCAAACCCTGCGTTCTATTCATGCTGCTATACAGATGTGTTCGTGATGAAAATCGTAAAACTGAAATTACGTGGGTTTGTAAACAATGATATTCGAAGGATTTCTGAAATATGATTCTAGAGGCAGAGAAACGCCTGGAGAGGGTCAAAATTGGCAGAGATCAATTCCATAGCAAAACAAACTTGACAGAACACATGACAACAATGTTGAAGAAAGGTAACGTGCTTCACATCGACAGAGATGAACACAGTTTATAGAATGCATATTCCCACTTTAGAGGCAGCTCGTAATCCTTGAACGAAGAGAGAAAACTCTCTCTCTCTCTCTGCCGAATTTCGTACAGATCTGATGTAAAATACGGTTTCTACAGCGCTTACATGTCAAATCGGGTGAAACATATATATGGGGCTATATCTAAATCCCGAATTTGGTAGTGTTCATTCATGTAACAAGAGAACTCTCTGTGCCAAATTTCGTACTGATCTGATATAAAATACAGTTTCTACTGCGCTTACATGTCAAATCAAGGGTAACATACATATGGGGGCTATATCTAAATCTGAACCGATTTTGCCAATTTCAAGGGCCAAAAAGGGGCCCTGTGCTAAATTTCATTACAATCGGACTATAAATACGACATGTACTTTGATCACAAGAATACATGGACAGACAGACGGACATGGCTAAATCGACTCAAAAAGTGATTCTATGTCGATCGGTGTAATAAACTATGGTTATATTTCTTCTCTCTTTGGGCGTTACAAATAAATGCACAAAGGCATAATACCCTGTACCACAGTGTTGTGTAGGGTACGAGCAATGATTGGTATCAGATAACTAGGGTAAATGTACCAAACAATGTTGCTGGATGTGCTATGTCATCATAAGACTGCATCACATTAGTTTACTCCTTAGTATACGACAAGTTGATTTTTCTACTCCCAATTCTTTAGTGGGAGACCAGTTGGGTTATTCAGTACTTAGTAAAATGACAGTTGGTTTATATATTGCTTAACAGACTTCCTGTTGAGTTATATATACTCTTTAGTTGACGACAAATTGGGTTATCTGCTCCTAAGTGATCAACGACTTAGCTTACATATTCCTTAGTAGAGGACAACTTGTGCTTTCTACGCATTGGTTGACGACAAATAGGGTTATCTACCAACTAGTTCTCGAAGTTCAACGATTATATAGAAAACATGACTTCTTATCGCCATATAGACTGCAAATTTTAACTGATCGGGCTAAAAATTAGTATTTTGGGTGTGTTTACGGCCAATTCCACAATCTCCGATTATCCTACAGTTAGAACTAACCTACAGTTATAGCTGTCAAATTGTATGAAATTGCTATTTTTTAACTGTGAGTTAGCTCTAACCGGAGGTTGTGAAATTGGGGTTTAGAAATATTGATCAGAGATCCCATAGAGCAAACTCGAGGACGATTTAGCCATGTCCGTCTGCTGTAATCAAGCTACAATCTATATAAGTATATTCCTTTAGCTGCGGATATGCTGGCATTGGGAATGGCCAATATCAGTAAATTTTTTGATATCCCCCACATATAGAACTCTCCGATTTGACTTCTTAATGTCATAGACCCCATATAATTTCACCTGCCAGGTATACCTGGATATATTGGTATACTTGGCAACATAAGTATACCTATATATCCAGAACCCTTCACACGAACAACGGTCGTCTTAGGTCCATGTTTTAATATACTCGTACCTCCCATACAAAGGTCCTCTAGAGTACACTTTTTCTTTTCAACTTACAATTTGTGATGTGGCCAATTTGAAACAGAATTTAAATTCCTTCCAGCCCAATTTCTCCTCCAAACGATCTGACAGATTTTCCATAATCAATATGTAAGTGGGAATATCTAGGATTAATTGTTCCAGATTTTGATTAATAGTGCTACGTTTACTTAAGAAATCCATTTCACAGTATGTTGTCCTACAAAAAACACAAAGATAGATTATAGACAATCTTATGACAATAATTTAAATTCATTCTACATACTTTTTATCTCTTATAATCTCCAAGGCAGCCGATATGCGTCCATAAATATCTCTCATCTTTCGCACTTCGTACATGTACAGCACGAATTTCAAATCATTTTCGGCACTCATCAAACGTTGTTTATCCGAGGGATTCTCGTAGAGGGTCAAACCTATCGGTGGTCCTCGTCGGGGCCTTGGCGATAGGGGTGGCTGACTGAAGAGTGTTGTAACTGTTGCAGGATCTTCCATGGGATTGTTTGCGGTTATGAAGGTATTATTTTGTATTTGCATGGCAACCGCATCATCGTTTGCATATTTCATAGATAAATCTAAATGTGAGCATTTTAAGTCCTGCACATGGGAATTGGATATTAAAATCCATTTGATGGAGTATTGAAATGCAATACTTACTTTACACATTTTCTCTAAAGAATTTTTGATTTCTTCTATCACACTAGTTAAAATCAATAAAGTTTTTTCAATCTGAAATGACATAATAATGAAATTAGTAGGGGGAAAGGTACATATGTAGTAGTTTTGCAATAAGGAATAGAATGAATATCATAAGTACTTTTTGTGTAAGCAAGACTTTGTTGTACTGATAAAATCCTGAATGAAATATAATTTTTTTATAAATCAGCTAATGTCATGGAAAGTCTAGACCAATTTTCCCAATATTGGAAATAATCCATACGTATACCAAAAATTTGATTTTCTACTTTCAATCATTCTTTAATCCATGAGTCACAAAATGGAAAAAATAGAATTACCGAGGAAATCCTTTAACAAGTGGAATTTTCCCACAGACAATTCCGTAGGTTCCAGTTCGAAGCTTAGCTGGGGTCGAGGACTACCTAAAACCTATGCTAGCCTAAGGGCCATATCAACCAGGTTGTTAGGCAACTCCACCTGGAGCAAGCGTTCTATCCGCGATTTTGGCTTTAAACAAAAAGCAACACGAAACTCCCGAAGAGCCCTTCCCAACGATCCACCTATAACCAAGGTCACAAACAAAGTTATAACTGGGATTATAAGGGCAGCCGAACAACCGTGCGTTCATATCAAGTCACTGGTTGGAGTTCGTAGATATAACTACTAGCAGTTGGCATTCCATCCAACACGGGACAGGTCAACCAAGGACAATTAAGGTAGCGATCGTGATATTGGTTAAGACACGCAAGCGGGGAAATGCAGGTATGTAGGTGGAAAAGTCTAGTGACCACGCATACATGGACGTAGCTTTCTTACTGTGGAGAACGAAGTATACGAGTATATATACTTCTTCCGTTCAAACCCGCATTAACGCTAGGCCTAATCTTGACCACAACTAGGTCCGAAAATTGGTGATGGCAAGGTGAGACTTAAAGAACAACCTTTAAAGATTCCTTGCCAGCTGTTGTAACCGCAAAATAACCCCTGGTCAGATTTTCGTATTCGTGGGGAAGGTGCCAGAAGGAGTTGACCAATATGACCCATCTGTGAACTTTGCCTGAGACAGAAATTGAAATCAATCGGTTACTCCTTTCGAGAGTTATCGAGCGCCGACCAGCCATACAGACGGAGGAACGGACATAGCTCAAAAGATTTAAAATCTACTTTATCGGGTGGGTTGTGCCAGAACGTTAAAAACAAACCACTGCAATCTTCCTCTATACCACTGCGATCTTCCTCTATACCATAGTCGACGACCACTGCGATCTTCCTCTATACCAGAGTAGAGGACACTGCGATCTTCTTCTATACTAGAGTCGACGACCACTGCGATCTTCTTCTATACTAGAGTCGACGACCACTGCGATATTCCTATATGCCAGAGTCGACGACCACTGCGATCTTCCTCTATACCAGAGTCGACGACCACTGCAATCTTCTTCTGTACCAGAGTCGACGACCACTGCGATATTCCTCTATACCAGAGTCGACGACCACTGCGATCTTCTTCTATACTAGAGTCGACAACCACTGCAATCTTCTTCTATACTAGAGTCGACGACCACTGCGATATTCCTCTATGCCAGAGTCGACGACCACTGCGATTTTCCTCTATACCAGAGTCGACAACCACTGCAATCTTCTTCTATACTAGAGTCGACGACCACTACGATATTCCTCTATACCAGAGTCAACAACCACTGCGATCTTCCTCTATACCAGAGTCGACAACCACTGCAATCTTCTTCTATACTAGAGTCGACGACCACTACGATATTCCTCTATACCAGAGTCAACAACCACTGCGATCTTCCTCTATACCAGAGTAGAGGACACTGCGATCTTCTTCTATAATAGAGTCGACGACCACTGCGATCTTCCTCTATACCAGAGTCGACGACCACTGCGATCTTCCTCTATACCAGAGTCGACAACCACTGCAATCTTTTTCTATACTAGAGTCGACGACCACTACGATATTCCTCTATACCAGAGTCAACGACCACTGCGATCTTCCTCTATACCAGAGTCGACAACCACTGCAATCTTCTTCTATACTAGAGTCGACGACCACTACGATATTCCTCTATACCAGAGTCAACGACCACTGCGATCTTCCTCTATACCAGAGTAGAGGACACTGCGATCTTCTTCTATACTAGAGTCGACGACCACTGCGATATTCCTCTATGCCAGAGTCGACGACCACTGCGATTTTCCTCTATACCAGAGTCGACAACCACTGCAATCTTCTTCTATACGACGTCGACGACCTCTGCGATCTTCCTCTATACTAGAGTCGACGACCTTTGCGATCTTCCTCTATACTAGAGTCGACGACCACTGTGGTCTTCCTCTATACTAGAGTCGACGACCACTGTGGTCTTCCTCTATACCAGAGTCGACGACCACTGCGATCTTCCTCTATACCAGAGTCGACGACCACTGCGATCTTCCTCTATACCAGAGTCAACGACCATTGCGATCTTCTTCTATACTAGAGCCGACGACCACTGCGACCTTCCTCTATACCAGAGTCGACGACCACTGTTGTCTTCCTCTATACTAGAGTCGACGATCACTGTGGTCTTCCTCTATACCAGAGTCGACGATCACTGTGGTCTTCCTCTATACCAGAGTCGACGACCACTGTGGTCTTCCTCTATACCTGAGTCGACGACCACTGCGATCTTCCTCTATACCAGAGTCGACGACCACTGCGATCTTCCTCTATACCAGATTATAGGACGCTGTGATCTTCTTCTATACTAGAGTCGACGACCACTGCGATCTTCTTCTATACTAGAGTCGACGACCACTGCGATATTCCTCTATGCCAGAGTCGACGACCACTGCGATCTTCCTCTATACCAGAGTATAGGACACTGCGATCTTCTTCTATACTAGAGTCGACGACCACTGCGATCTTCTTCTATACTAGAGTCGACGACCACTGCGATATTCTTCTATGCCAGAGTCGACGACCACTGCGATCTTCCTCTATACCAGAGTAGAGGACACTGCGATCTTCTTCTATACTAGAGTCGACGACCACTGCGATCTTCTTCTATACTAGAGTCGACGACCACTGCGATATTCCTCTATGCCAGAGTCGACGACCACTGCGATCTTCCTCTATACCAGAGTCGACGACCACTGCAATCTTCTTCTATACTAAAGTCGACGACCACTGCGATATTCCTCTATACCAGAGTCGACGACCACTGCGATCTTCTTCTATACTAGAGTCGACAACCACTGCGATATTCCTTTATGCCAGAGTCGATGACCACTGCGATCTTCCTCTATACCAGAGTCGACGACCACTGCAATCTTCTTGTATACTAGAGTCGACGACCACTGCGATATTCCTCTATACCAGAGTCGACGACCCCTCCGATCTTCTTCTATACCAGAGCCGACGACCACTGTGGTCTTCCTTTATACTAGAGTCGACGAGTAGTGTGGTCTTTCTCTATACCAGAGTCGACGACCACTGTGGTATTTCTCTATACCAGTGTCGACGACCACTGTGGTCTTTCTCTATACCAGAGTCGACGACCACTGTGGTATTTCTCTATACCAGAGCCTCTATAGTAGAGTCGACGACCACTGTGGTCTTCGACGACCAGTGCGATCTTCCTCTATACCAGAGTCGACGACCCCTCCGATCTTCTTCTATACCACAGCCGACGACCACTGTTGTCTTCCTTTATACCAGAGTCGACGACCACTGAGATCTTCCTCTATACCAGAGTCGACGAACTCTGCGATGACGACCACTGTGAACTTTGGAAATGTAACCATAAGCTGAGTTACAATACAAAGTAAATTTATTTTCTAATTTTACGGCCCAGGGATAAACCTGGTGACAAAGACCATGTTGCTTGTTATATGTTGTAGCGACAGAGCAGGGCCTCTGGTGGGAATCGATCCCACGATCCCCAAACTCATAGACGAGCACGCTACCAACTCACCAACTGGGGCGCACATAGGAAGATATGTTCTGTGACTTTTTCTGCGAGACTCTGTGAACTATAACTTAATTATAAATGCTCTTTTGCAATTTAATCACAAGGAAAAGTGGCCTCCAGCATATTTTTTGAAGACAACAACAGGAACAAAATTTGGTCTCAGGAACCTATCACTTAGGAAGTGGAGGACTCTGACATCTTTACCTTCATCACAAGTGGAACTATGACAACATCTGGTATTCTCTGACAACATCTTATTGGGAAAAGCTGGTGTTTGCCAAATTTAGGAAAAGTTAGATATGTTGGTCTCTGTCAACTTTGACAAATCTTCTTAATTTCAGTTATTGCTCCATCCTTCATATAATTTTCCATTGAAGAGATTTTTAAATTTTTGTTTTAGATCTATAGAAACAATTTTACTTTAGTAAAAGGTGGACTGTGGCAAACTTTACTTTGGAAAATGCAGGACTCTGGCAACGCCTACTTAGGAAAAGGTCGACTCTTACAACTTTTCCTAGGCAATTTCTTCTTAGGCTAGTTCCTTAGACATGAAAACCGAAGGTGCTGAGTTTAATTCCTAGCCAGGGCATTGGTAAAATTTAACATTTCATGTTTTCATCATAAATGGAAGTAAACGCTAAATTCGATTTGTTCCAAGGGTACCCTCACACCGTATTACACTGGTCGGACCTCCAGCTCTTTCGAATTAACATTGGTATCATATTTCACCCATTGTATTGTAATTTGTATGATCTATTTGTTTGTCACGCCACAATTTGATATATTTATAGATTCGTAGATAACACTCACCTCAGGTACTAAGTAATTAGCTAATTCATCTTTTTCTTCAGGCGTTAGACTTAAAAATACATTCAATATATTTCGCAGCAGTTGATGCAATTGTGACATAAATATCGGTATACGGGTGCGTACATATTTGATAATTTCATTCTTTTGGTAACGTGCAATATCGGCGGCATCCTTAATAAATATATTGCAAAATTGTAAAATTTTGGCACATCCTAGGAAAATTGCAATAAAAATCATTATTAATAAGAGCAATTTCAATTTAACAGAATTTCTTTGAAAGCCTACCTATAGAGCATTCTCTTAAACTATCCTTAAATGTGGCATAAAGTAAGGCGGGTTCATGTGATATTGTTACAGGATTTATGGTTTGTATGACACGATTCAAAATACTATGCAAATCCATTAAAATGTTAACAACAACTAAGAAGAAAATTTTGGGGAAATTTATTATGGTCTCAAAGAGGACGACAGATCCCGCATTGCAACTTACACTTCTTCAGTTTAATCATTTTCAGATATTTCTTAGCCGGTTCTGCCAATTTCATCAGCGATGGTTGTGCCTCAGCAAAGTTTATTAATTTCTCACAAACATCTTCGTTCATATCGGGCATTAGGCTCTCAGTGTAGAGCCAATGCAAAATGGGTGTCAATAGGAATGCCGGCAGATCGTATAGCACTCCCACCGGTGTCAAAGGCGATGAGGGTGGGGTGTCCATAGAACTGGGGAAGGGCGAAGGACTTCTGGCTCGAAAGGGGGAGAGCGGAGGTCTTCGGGTATTACAACCACCCGAGCTGCACACTTCCGGGGTTTGTTGCAACATTAAATCTTGACAAAAATTAAAAATATTCTTCGGCTGTTGCTGAAGATTGTGAGTTTCCAGATGCGAGTCTGAGTGCGATGTGGGAGGGAAGCGTCGCATACCGCCCCCAATATTTAGCAAATTTTGACTGCTACCATTTTGCTGGGGTTTGGTGGAAAGGCAATTGAACGAGGAAGATAGTTGATGATGGTGATGATGCTGTTGCTGCTGCTGATGCTGCTGCATTTTCATGGTATTGCCACCATTTGTGGCATACTCTGTGGGTGGTTGCAGATATATGGGTGACAGATTGAGGCGGGGTAAGGATTTCTGATGATCATCTAATGGCGATTGGGTATTGCCAGCATTTGGGAGTGTTACGGATATTTTAATGGGATTCGGAGAATTGGGTAGACTGGCATTCTCTTTCGGCTTAACCATAAGTGTATCTTGTGGTCGACACACGGACACCGCCTGAGGTATGGATATGGTGCTGGTATGATGGACACACATGCTGCAGTCAAAACCATTCAAACGGAGTATAGCGGCATGAACGTGATACTGAAAGGGGAAATGGATATATATAGTTTAATGAAATGTCTACTTGTTTGAATATCTCCACTTATGACTTACTTCACATCCATCTGAACTTTTAATAATGACATCCGTAAAGTACGGGTCATTAAGGGCTTCTGCAAAGGAAAATTCTTTTTCTTGTCCCGCAGCTTGTCCTTCTTTTAAGCGTTTACATTCGACAGCATACCAGTTTTCACAGAATAATATAAGAGTGTCTGAAGGAGCTAAGGTTGTGGTCTGCAAAATTATGCATCAGCGTTAGGTTAATAATATTATTATGATAATCTATCTATAAAAATTTTGTATAAAGTCACTGCTTTGAATAAAAATTCCTACGCTCATATTGGATTACGATATAAGAAACAATATGATTGTTATTTTCTGACTTGAAGATATTGAACTCCAACCTAAAACTAAATGTGGCGCAAAAGAAGCTAGTACTCATATATCTCACAAACTAGCAACAACATAGCATTATTTTACTCCAAAAAATTATGCATCAGCGTTAGGTTAATAATATTATTATGATAATCTATCTATAAAAATTTTGTATAAAGTCACTGCTTTGAATAAAAATTCCTACGCTCATATTGGATTACGATATAAGAAACAATATGATTGTTATTTTCTGACTTGAAGATATTGAACTCCAACCTAAAACTAAATGTGGCGCAAAAGAAGCTAGTACTCATATATCTCACAAACTAGCAACAACATAGCATTATTTTACTCCAAATTTCCCAACGTGGCTTTGAATAAATTTGCCAGATAGACCAGAAGCAGTTGTTTGAGCGTTAGCTTAACAAGGCAGACAAGAAATATAAGACTGAAAGTTCAAGTAGTCCGATGTGGTGAACGGCGATCCATCTCCAGCGAACTATTGAAGGTTCAGCGTCAGAGTCTCCATAAGTCCTATTCCAACTACTGTCGATATTGTCTCTCAATATGGAGGTACACTAACTAACGCCCCATCGAGTGGGCGTGTACACCAATGGTGTACACGTTGGTGAGGATCTTTATCGCTAAGATACCGAAACATAGCAAAAACATCTCCGCCTTCAGCTACTCCGGGACAACACAACCAAGAACGCACTATCCATGGCAATACACGAACAGTTACCAACAAACTAACACCACGCATAGGAAGATATCACAGCAACATATAACCAAGTCGCAGAAGAAACACTGGGTTTTGTGCAAACACATAGGAAAGCTTGGGTATCAGATGACACTTGGAATCTGATTTCACAAAGAAGGGAACATAAGTTGCAGTTAAACAACAACAGTATCACGAGGCAGCAACACCAACATCTGGCAAACCAAGTAAAGAATGCTGCAGGAAGAGACAAACGGAAGTTCCCGGAAGGGCTAGCAAAAACGCCAGAAGAAGTAGCTGAACAAAACAACATGAGAAAACTACGCCAGATGCCTCCACCAGCAACCCTCCCAGTTTGAATCAGATAAAGAGGCAATAGAAAAATTTAAAAATAACAGAGTAGCAGACGAAGATGTATTACGGACTGACACCACAACCGCAGCTGAACTACTATGGCCTTACATCGCATCAGCATGGGAGGAAGAGAAGCTGCCTCCAACTTGGAAGAAAGGCATCATTGTGAAGTTACTAAAAGTGGCGACTTGGAAGATTGCAACAATAGGAGAGTAATCAATCTGCTTAACACCATATACAAGATACTAGCAGTTATAATACAGGGAAGGCTTTAAAGAAAAATAGAACATATTGCGAGAGGAACAGGCAGTACCTATACGACTTCAAGAAAGCCTCCGACACTATCGGACGAACTGCCATATGGAAAGCATTAAAAGGAGTACCCAGAAAATAATCCGACTAAGAAGAGCGATGTACGAGAATGCAGAACTCTCACTTCTTCACAACGGGAGCATCAGCCAACCATTCCACATTAACTCTGGAGTAAAGTACTTTTCCCTCTACTATTCAACATCACACAGAAGAGGCATAACATGGAACCTCTCACAACTACTCGAGGATTTGGACTATGCGGATGATATTTGTCTATTCACGCACAAGATCTCCAACATGCAGTCAAAACTGGAAAGACTAGCTCGTAGTGTTGAACTTGAGATAAATATCAAGAAAACCAAAGCCATGCGAATTAATTAAGCTCAGAATATTCAACGCATGTGTTAAGTCAGTTCTGTTGTACGGCAGTGAAACCTGGCTTGTGTCTTAAACCATCACGCAAAGGTTACATGTATTCCGTATAACAAGTGCCTCTGAATCATATGCAAAATATTCTGGTCCAACACCATAAGTAAGACAGAGCTATGGAACATGACAAATGCCGTACCCCTACTGAAGCAGATAAGTCATAGAAAATGGAGGTGGATCGGCCATACCTTAAGGAAAAACTCCCATAGTATTACAAGGATGGCACTTTAGTGGAATCCCAAAGAACTGCGGTCGACTAAGAAACACCTGGCGACGCACAATTATTAAACAAGTAAAACTAAACAATCTTACATGGGAAGAATCAAAAACAACTGCAGCAAATCGTGTAAGATGGAGATGCTTTGTGGAAGCCCTATGCTCCCTAGAGGAGTCACGGGAGAAAAAACCTGCGAAAGAAGAATGGGTTGGCGTAATACCAAGAAATAGAAAATATTTTCACACAAGAATTGTCTATCTGAGATGAGTCAAGTCTGGCAATATGTTGGATCCGAAATATCGGAATCATGCATGTCTGCAAGCCGGCCATTGGCATAGAAAAGTGCCATCGTTTTAATTTTTTTCCTACATTCGTCGTTATCTGGTATGCGTATACTGATATGCGTGTAAGCTTGAGTGTCCCGTTAGAACACTTCTTCTCATTTGGATCACCCAACAGTATCTATGCCATTTTCTCCCACTCTTTCGTTATCCCACGCCAATTTTTGAACCATCACTGCCCAGTGCTTTAATTTTATATGTTTATTTGGTAATTTGGTAATATTTTGGCTCCTCCCAGTTGGAGTACTTCTGTTAACTCACATTGACTACTCTCTGTTACCCATTGCAGAGTTTATTGGTCTGGTCTGCAGCAAGTTTATTAACTATTCAGTTCGTTAGGAATGTTTCACTAAGGCAGCTTCGATTGCGGATGTTTTTATATTGTTGAAAGCACCTTAGGGTGTTAGACGTTTTTTACCAGCTCACATAGATCAGTTTACACGCATTGATCTCTCTACAAGCATTGATCTCTCTACAAAATGAAATATTAGGCAACTACAATTCTCGTTTGCCGGAACTGAAATTTCGTTTGTTGTGACAGAAACTTATTTCGCGTAAGCAATTGTTTGTTCTGACCAAAAGAATTTCAGGGCTCGTAAACGATAATTGTAGTTGTCTAATATTTCGTTTCGCTGAAACGAATTTTTTCTTTGCGTGTAGTGCGAGGAGATATTTTGACCTTCTCACGTCAAATCTTGGTAAGGCTTGTCTATCTGCCCTACAGGTGCTGATTTCTGTCCGTATTTTGTTAGACTTCCTTATTGCCTTTTGCCTAAGCCAAAGCTTGCATGTCGATAGTGGCGCCCCAATATATGCAAATTCTTCGAGAATTTAGTTCTTGAACTGCTTAGCCATCTGGTTAAGAAAGTCGAGGGCTGTTTGTTAATTGAGGGATGTGGCCTCCAGAGAGTTGATGGCGGCATGGCTATCCGAGTAAATGAAACACCAATATGTTGCGACTCAGCCACTTGGCGACTGTGGCAGTCGAGGGCTGTTTGTTAATTGAGGGATGTGGCGGCATGGCTATCCGAGTATATGAAACACCAATATGTTGCGACTCAGCCACTTGGCGACTTCCCATATTTCCATTATTTCGACTTGATAGACATGACTGCTATCTGGTAGTCTGTGAGCTATATTAAGACTAAGTTCTTTACAGTGTACTGCGAAGCTAACGTTATCATCAAGCTTCAAACCATCTATACAGATGTGGATGTGGTATTCTGGCAAACCATTCATCTCTGGATAGTATCAAAGTGATGTAGTTCCTCTCGAAGGTGTATAACGTTGGTATATAGCCCACTCGGTCGGTTACCATAGCACTATACTTTGACATCCTCATGTGACAGTAGTTATTGTACCTCCAAATTAATAGGCAGTTTAATCTTAATTCTATTCTGGTTGTAACATCTCCCGCCACAATATTAATCGGCAGTAGGTGGGGTTTGGCTTGCAGACCTCAGTCGCTGTAGTCCTCTAAGACCCGCTTATGCATACACAGGCAGTTTTCTAAACATTTAGTAGTAGATTGCTGATGGATAATTGATAAGTTGCTTTCGACCACACCCACCGCGACCCAGGGTTACCATACGTCCTCCTTTTTAAAACGTTGTCCTCCCGTCCTCCCTCCTTTTTCAAAAATATTGGTTTTGTCCTCCTTTTTTACATATTCAACTTTTTAACAAACTGTAAACCACATGAATTATTCTCACAACAGCTTATAGTACAAAGTTAGTGAGTTTGCCCCTTTTTATACCCTCTACAATAGGAAGGGAGGATATAAATTTGGTCACTAAGTTTGTAACACATATAAATATTTATATGAGACCTCATGAAGTGTTTATATTCTTAATCGCCAAAAAATTCTAAGACGATTTAGCCATGGCCGTCCGTCCGTTGTAATGTAGAGTTGTGTAGTTCGTGAACGAACTAGTTCACACAACTCGTTAATTTCAGCTCAGTAGTTCACTATGTTTTTTTCTTCAACCATATATTTTCGTTCTCTCTTCTCTGCTGTTATGTGTTGTTTCCATTTTTATGTCATCATCAATGTATGATTCTACCTATACAAACGCCTTTGTAAGAGTGATTCCAACTCTACCATTCATATTCCAATCAGATTCCTTTAATAGCGGCTTATTTGAACTGGTGATCTACTGAACGAAATGAACTGTTTAAGTAAAGTGAGCTGGTGAGCTAACGAGCTGGTGAGCTAAAGTGAGCTGTTGAACTAAATGAACGAAATAGTTGACTCAATTGAATTGACTAAAAAGAGCGATCACTTAAACGAACTATAGAGCCCAACTCTATTGAAATCACGCTACACTCTACAATAATTGAGCCAGGTGACTGAAATGTGGTATAGATACTTCTATAGCTGCAGGTTGGGATTGAAAATGGGTAATATCGGTTCACTTTTTGTTATAGCCCCCATATATAGAATCTACCTGATCACACGAACAATAGTAATTATAGGTCCATGTTTTTATATAGCACCCATACAAAGGTCCCACTGGATTTGATTTCATAACCCTACAAAAACCACAAATTTCAACGAATTGGGCTGACATTTGGTAAAATGAGTTTATTTGTCCCCAAAACAGTTGACATGCGATCGATGGTATATAAGATTCGGCATGATAGCGACGCTTTTACTTATTAATTATAATGGCTATTTTTTTCCTGCCCACAAAACTGCACTTTTATACCACATTTAGGAATTTTAAAAAATAAGCTATGTTTAATTCGAAGGACAACACCAGTTCGACATAAAAAGGGCAAATATTTTTTAGCATTTTACGTCGACGGTGTAACACTTCTTTCAGAATCGAAATCTCCATAAATTTTTTTCGAGATAGATGTTTGTAACGCCTAAAAATACTGGAACTAGAACCACTTTAAAGTACACCGATAGACTCAGTATAAGTTGATGTAAACATGTCCGTCCGTCTGTCATCCATTGGCAATAAGGACTCTTTCACACCTGGGAAGAAATTGATTAAAATCTGTTCAGATTTAGATATCTAAATATTTTCTTTCCAGTCTTTTAGTGGTACAAAAGCTGTTTTTTATAAAGGGTCCGCCATCTAACGTTTTCAACTAGTGCTTATTTCGTGAATGGTAACACTTAGCTCATGTCTGATTTGACAGATAATTAGTTTTATCCTTCCGCTGAACGAATATATGTATATTGCGTATATTGTGACGTTACTTTGAAAATCATGGTAATGTTGCAGAATGTGTGCGAAAATTGCGTACGGATTTTGGAAGAAGAGAAGCACCGTCAGCTCCGTATGTTCGTTATCTTGTGAAAAAAGTTAAAGAAACTGGCATCCTCATCGATAAACCAAAGCGTGAAAAGCCAAAAACAGTGCGTACACCCGAGAATATTGCTGCTGTGGCAGAAAGTGTGCGTGAAGCGCCATCAACATAAATTCACCGTCGTTCTCAACAATTGTACATTTCGGAGACATCATTGAGACGAATTTTGCATAAAGACCTTGGTATGACGCCATACAAAGTCCAATTGGTTCAGGAGTTTAAGCCAACTGACCATCCAATGGGTTTTCAGTAGTTTTTTTATAGCATTTTCAAAAAAAAAAAGTTATTTGGCGGACTTTATTTAACCACTTTTAAGCAGGATGGAGTATCTTCATCCAAGGATCCACATTGTCGAATTTTGTGTAAATAGGTTTTAGATGTAGATGTAGCACTCAAGTACAAAACGTGCTAAATTTGAATAAAATCTGTTCATATTTAGATCTAGCCCTCATATATAAATATTTCCTCCGATTTGGCTAATAACACTAGCCAACAGTCGTTTTGTTATTTGGTTCTAGCATAGTTTTTCTCATTGAGTTTGACCTACTGAACACGAAAATGAGTTTTAAAATTTTTCTGTCGATTGGTTTTCGAGATACAAATTTTTGAACTTTTTTTTTAAATTTTTGGAAGTACACTTACAATTTTGAGCATATCTTTCGTCTTCTTTGACGTCCTACTACAACTCAAATTAAAGCAAATTGAGCCGTCTACAACTCATTCTCAGAAAATTTTCAAATCGGGTGAGTAGTTTTGATGTTGGCGGCTTAAAAAGGATAAAAAACTGCGTTTTTTTTAGTAAAAATGTGGCAGAAAAATTCATATAAAATTTCATATAAAATATAAAACGCGATGCTAACAGCGATTTTGGTTTTTTTACGTATAGCTGGCATTTTTCCAAAGAAAATAAGCACTTACTTAACAAAATCTGACAACAAATGGCGGACTTATAATTTTTTTTGGTAAAAGACCGAAATTCCGCTATTTCACGATATATTGATTTTCATTATTTGCACAGCTAACCTACTAGGAGGGATCGAAAAAGCAAGTTTTTTATAATCCTTTTGGAATAGAACGGAACAGTTGCTCCTATACATAAGTTACTTCTGTTCAAAATTTCACCACCCTGGGTTAATGTCTTCTGTTCTGGCAAGGGACGTGAAATTTCAAAAATTTAGTGAAATCAGCAATTTTTTTTTTTTGGAAATTTTTTTCAAATATCACAGCACTTTGCAGTTTTGATAAAATTTGTAAAATTAATATTAATAACACAAATATTTCATAATTGTAAAAAACCTATTTACAATACCGTACGGACGTTTCGTCGAAAATGGTATAATGAAAATGCAGAACATAGAAACACAGGTGCATTTTACGATACGAATTTTGGCAAACCCACTTTACATGTACAAAATTGTTTGGAAAAAACGTTTACGTAATTTTTATGATTCTCAGAATTAAAAAAAATAAGTAATACACAAATAGTTACTTAATTTTTATGATTGTGGTTGCAGAGTAATATACGCTTCTGAATGTGCGTGGACGCTCTTCGTGTTCCTTTATGACTGCTACTCCGTTCACAGTCAATTAAAGGGAAAAAAGGGAATTACACTTTTTTATTGATGTGTGTTTTCCCGATGGCTACCTGTATCGGATTTTTTTACAGAAATTCCCCCCACAGTTGTGAGTGGTCATTATTTGGAAACTTTTCCACAATTTGAAACGCACACTTGCTGAATCAGGATATAGCCACCCTTAAAAGATGCGATTCATAAGTACCTGTCAGTAAAATATTGTAACATACTTAGTATTTATAGGTGTTCATTTATCCTTTTTTGTCATTCAACAAGTGTCTACGAACGCGAGTAGTACGAGTAAAAAGTGAAACAAATTGAATTTAAGTGCATATAATACCTACCCAACAAGTAAGACAATGAGTAAAAGACTACGTGTGTTCGAGTGTTTGAACAATCCAGACAATTTCTGCAATGTTTGTGGCGAGTTTATAAAGAATAATCACGCACACACGTTTACTCCAGCAGTGCAATTGCACTATTTGAATTATTTTGGTATTTCACCAAATATCACAGAACCATGGACACCTAAGTCGCTATGTGATCTTTGCTATATAATCCTAACCAACTGGGCAGCTGGCGGAAGGTAAGAATTTTTATTTAAACACATTAAGCAAAGCAAATATAGTAATTTATTTTAATTTTAGGCGCCATATGAAATTCGATACACCAATGATGTGGAAAAAGCCATATGCCATTCCACAGACTGTTATTTTTGCCTCACCACAAACAGTGGGGTAGGGAGATTTTTAAAATGGAACTACGATCCCACTACTCAAGTGGGATCGTTTGCACTTCCAGTACCACATTCGAATGATGTACCATATCCAGTGTGCCCTGGTGCATCTCTTCAAAAAGCAGAATCGTCAGATCAAGAGTCCGAGTCAAGTGCAAGCGAATTTGGGGCGTGCAGAAAACGAAAATTACTGTCACAGGCCGAATTAAACGATTGGGTGCGCGATTTTGGTCTCACTAAGGAGAAATCCGAACTTTTTGCGTCTCGGATGGTACAGTGTGGATTAGCGGATTCAGAAGTGAAAGTAAAAGCGTACAGGAAGCGTCACCAGCAGTATGCAAAATTTTATACAAAGAAAGACGAAATATGTTTTTGCAGCGACATTTCCGGCTTGTTCCAAGAGCTTCACCAAATTCACAACCACAATGAATGGAGGTTGTTTATTGACAGCAACAAAGAGAGCTTGAAGGCAGTTCTCTTACATAATGGGAATGAAAAGCCATCTCTTCCTATTGCTCATGCGGTTCATTCAAAGGAGAACTATGAAACTATGAACATTTTGCTGAAATGCATAGAGTATAGCAAATATAATTGGAAAATATGCGCCGACCTCAAAGTTGTGGCCATTCTGTGTGGACTCCAAGGAGGCTATACGCGACATTGCTGTTTTCTGTGCCTTTGGAATAGCCGCGCTGATGATCAGCATTATATTAAAAAAAAAATGGCCGGAACGAACGAAACCTGTAGTTGGAGAAGCGAATGTTCAGCGCAAACCACTAATAGAGAACCGTGAAAATATAATACTTCCGCCGCTGCACATAAAATTGGGTTTGATAAAAAATTTTGCCAAAAAATTGGACAAAGAAGGTGAAGCTTTTGCTTATTTACGGTCAATTTTCCCTTACCTTTCGCTGGCAAAAATTAAAGAAGGAGTCTTCGCAGGACCCGAGATAAAAAAATGTTGAAAGATGAAACATTCCCGAAGCTGTTATCACCCATCGAAGCCGCAGCATGGAATTCCTTCAGGCTTGTTGTGGAAAACTTTTTGGGAAACAACAAAAGCGATAATTATAAGGACATAGTTGAGGATCTGGTAAAGAACTATGAAGCAATGGGTAGGTTTTTTTTTAAACAAATGTTAATTTAAATAGCGCTTTAATTCTCGTTTTTTTTTTTCATTTTTGGGTAGGAGTGCACATGTCACTTAAAATACACTTTCTGCATTCTCATTTGGATTTTTTCCCTGAGAATTTATGAGACGTGAGCGACGAACACGGCGAGCGCTTTCATCAGGAATTGAAGGCTATGGAACGACGCTATCAGGGCATCTATGACACGGCTATGATGGGTGACTACATTTGGACCCTAATACGTAAGACCAATTGCAGCGAATACAAAAAACAAAGAAGAAGTCAGCTGTTTTTCCACATGGCATAAAATGTACAGTTATATCTTTGTTTCTACTCATTTTTTTTGGGCGTTGATTTGGTTAATTTCGTTAGTTTAGCTAACCTGGCACATCCATTTCTAATTGTGCCATACATTGAGTATGTAGTGCTCTAAATAAATTAAAAAATAATATACTAAGACTAATTTGTTTATTTTAAATTAAGTTCAAATGTATTTATTCGTTTGCGTTGGGTAGGTAAGCTGTGCAAATAATGAAAATCAAAATATCGTGAAATAGCGGAATTTCGGTCTTTTACCAAAAAAATTATAAGTCCGCCATTTGTTGTCAGATTTTGTTAAGTAAGTGCTTATTTTCTTTGGAAAAATGCCAGCTATACGTAAAAAAACCAAAATCGATGTTAGCATCGCGTTTTATATTTTATATGAATTTTTATATAAATTTTTCTGCCACATTTTTACTAAAAAAACGCAGTTTTTTAACCTTTTTAAGCCGCCAACATCAAAACTACTCACCCGATTTGAAAATTTTCTGAGAATGAGTTGTAGACGGCTCAATTTGCTTTAATTTGAGTAGTAGTAGGATCAAATACGTCAAAGAAGACGAAAGATATGCTCAAAATTGTAAGTGTACCTCCAAAAATTTAAAAAAAAAGTTCAAAAATTTGTATCTCGAAAACCAATCGACAGAAAAATTTTTAAAACTCATTTTCGTGTTTAGTATGTCAAAATCAATGAGAAAAAGTATGCTAGAAACAAATAACAGAGAAAATTTTGTTATTTGTGACCTAGTGTAAGCGTTAAAAAAAAATTGTCAATTATTAGATAAATAATATTTATAAAACTTTACAATATTTCTTCTTATTGTGCTTCGATAGGTTGGTGTAGGACCTTCCTTGCGGGTTTAAAGTCTAATTTTTGACATAATAACAAAATGGTCATCCTTTCCAATTACTCTGTTTTTTAAATGTCCTCCGAAATAACGAACTCTCTTTGTAAATGTCACAAATGTCCTCCCTTTCTGGCAAAAAGTCATCCTTTCCGAAAAAAGTTTATGGTAACCCTGCCGCGACCCTACGACCTCCATGCAGTCGACCTTGGCCTTCCTGAATAACAGTTTCCTATCTAGAATTATTCCTAGCCTTTTCAGTAATGCTAGATCTGCTCCATTTATCCGAGGAGGGTCCACAAGTGAGACCTTATTCATCCTAGTAAAGAGAACCAATTCTATTTTGTTTGAGTTAACGCCCAAACCGCTGCTTCCTCTCTCTAGAAGAGAATCGAGAATATCAAGACTACTTTCCAATGACTATATACTCGTAAATTCCACTCTACTACCAAATTCCCACAAAAGTACCAAATTCCATATCTCACAAATTGTGCATTTTTTTCAATTCTCGTATAAATATTCGTCCCCATTTGACTTCCTGGTTTAAACACTCATTAAAAGACGAATTATAAAACTTACATTAAACTCAATACTATGACCGGCAAAAGCACCAAATATCAAACGTGGATTATTTTCATTGACCTCGAATGTTTCACAGCTAAAGAGGACACTGGCCGAATCACAGCAACTGCCACAGTCTTTGGTTTCCGGCAATGGACTGACCAAATCATTGTACCACGTTATATCACTGGTATCGTCCAAACGGAATTTTATGCTGCACAGCAAATGTCGAGTAGAAAGTAAAACAAAGTTTATGAATGTCATTCGCATGAAATGTGAACTCGATTCACCGGAATCATTGATTTTCCCAGTGAATCATTGATTCACCACCGCAACAATAATACCCTCAAATGCCAATACTCACCCTTCCAAACCGGATATTTCTTTTTTGCCTTCAAACGTACAGGAAACAATCTGAAAACAAACGGATATATTTCATATATTATTTGTTTTACGGTCGTTTTGTTCGTTCGTTGCCTTCAAAAGGAACAAAGAAGCACTTTGTGCTTCTGTGCTTCATTCATGTTTGTGCCTGCCAAGAGGAAACTCACCTCCCAAGTACCGTTAAAGGTATGTTCAACAGCTGCCATAGCTCTGCTGCTGCTGCGGCTACGGCTGCTTCAGCATGAATAATAAATAGAGTGGGCGAGATACATACAGCGGTGGAGACGGGAGACGACGGAACGGAGAGGGTTTTGCTTGAATAATTGTCTTTAGGATCTTAAAGAAAATCCTTTAACATGATGATGAATTCACTAAATTTAAGAAGCAAGAATGGATAAAAAAAACCTAAAAACAAACTCACAACTTTGTAATTCACTTTATTTATTAGAAATGTTCACTGAATTTTCCTTTTTTTTCCTTTGTCCTGCAACAAAGTTTTGTAGGAGGAAAAAATTCTGTATTGGAATTTTCTCTAAGTCGTAGTTTTCATTCTTTTAATTTCCACAAAAATTCACAATTTCCTATGATGTATTCCATATTTTCTCAATCAGCTTGTAGCTTGTCAAGTAGATTTTATAATTTTTACTTCTTTATTTGATTATTATTTATTTTTCTATAGGATTTTTCACATTTTCTTTGCAATTTTCACACTTACACTTTTCAACTTTTCTTTATCTTTAGACGAACACACTTTCTCTTGTTCAAAACACACACACGCTTACAGACACATCGTACAATTATCCACCACTTGTCCAAATAGCAACAGTGCAAAGCTGTTAACCCACAGCCTTAAGGGTTATAACGGTATACTTAGCAGCACAGCTGTTTCAGACAGGGTTGCTCAATGGTGGGTGGAAAAATCAGATGTTTTTAGTAATGTCAAAAGAAATGTTTCATTCCAATTGGAAATGTAATTACAATTATAAAATAAATGTGGTTTATTCAAACAATTAATACTTTTGTAATTTCCTACTATTATTTATGCACATTTTGTTAAGAAACTTTCCATACCATTTTTGTAACTCTGATTACACGAACAGAGTTGTATTATGTTAGTTTGTTCGCTGTTACAGAAAATGTTTTTGCAGCTGGCAATACCGTTCGGAATAATACCGTTACTGCTTTTTCATTTAAAAAAAAAACTGTCATTTATTCTCTTCTTACGATAAAATGAATAATGATAACATTTATTCACTAAATTCGAAATAGGAGGACAGAATCTAAAGGAAAAGACGTAAACGAACCGAAAATTTTAAATGTGGCAACTGTCATACTGTTATTGAAGTGATACTGAAATTGAACTTTCTAAAAAAAATACTTTCTAAAAAAAATATTCTTTGTCAAAAATAAAAAAACTTCGTCTACGTCTAATTAATGGCCATAACTTTTGTCTCAGCGACGATATCTAATGGCAATATTTTTCATCAAAAAACAAATTTTGTTGCCAATCCAGAATAGATAATGAGAAAAGAACCGGTATATATCCGGCTCTAATATAAAGGAAGGGATCGGGAAAAAATGTTTTCAAACGCAGACGGAACTTTATTATTTATTTATATGAATTACAATACAAAGTTAATGTATATTCTAATTTTACGGACCAGGGAAAGACCATGTGGCTAGATTTTTGTGCACGGGAAAACTTTAAAAACACATAAAATATTTAAAAATTAATATCTATCAATTTTTATACCCGACACCACACTGTGGTACAGGGTATTATGAATTTGTGAATTTGTTTGTAAGGCCTAAAAAATAAAGAGGTATATTGTTATGTTGTTATACCGATAGGCATAGAATCACATTTTTTAGGTGATGTAGCCATGTCCGTCTGTCCATGTATTATTGTTCGCAAAGTTCAGGTCGCAAATATGAAGCGATCTTTACGAAAATTGGTACAGAGGCATTTCTTAGACTAGAGACGGTCCCTATTGAAAACGGGGCATATCGGCCCAAGTCTTAATACAGCCCCCATATAAAGATCCCCATCGAGTCACTTCTTGACACTCTGGAGAACACATTCTTCAATTGATCCACTGAAATTTAAGAATTTAACCTTTATATTGGATCCAATCGTCCATAGTAATAAAGGGACTCGTCGGTCCATGTTTTGGTATAGCCCCCATATAAAGGTCCCCACCGATGTCACATCTTGACACCCTACGGAACACATTTTTCAATTGATCTGGCTGAAATTTACGAATTTTCACTTTATATTGGACCTAATCGTCCTTAGTAAAAATGGGGCACGTCTGTCCAATTTTTGGTATAGCTCACATATAGGGGTACCCATCGATGTCACATCTTGACACTCTATGGAACACATTTTTCAATTGATCTGTCTGAAATTTACGAATTTTCACTTATATTGGACCTAATAGTCTCTAGTAAAAATGGGGCACTTCGGTTCATGTTTTGCAATAGCCCATATACGAGTATATAGGGTTGTACATTAAGGACATAACATTAACTTTGCCAGAAGCCAATCGGAGAAGTTTCAAATGATCAAGTGGCTTTATTTTTTGAGTCAGTTTGATCTTATAAGGATGAAGGCCAAGATCTTTTCGCAGAATACGCCACTGTGTGGTTTGAGTGATGCCCAATACCTGAGAACGACGTGGAATCGACTGATTTGGCTCATTCTGAACGGATACACTTACGGCTGCGATATTTTCTTCGTTTCGAGCGGTACGGAGTCTCTTTGGCGCCGGAACATCCAAAAGTGAAAATTTGGATTCAAATTTATCCATTATAGTAGGTACAGTCTGTCGGTTGGGACGATTTTACGGCCGATAACACTACGCAACAAAAAAATTTGTTTTGTGTCCTAGACCTAAAAATAATTTTTTTGTATAGATTGTGGCATACTGTTATATAAAATCAAACCAACAATTATTTTACGAATAATTTTTTTTTTTTTTTAATTTTATTAAAAATGCTAATATCGTCGAAGGTACCCTTAGTATTTGCACTATAATTGTTGGACTATATGCCCGATCAGGTCGACTTATACGTTAAATTGAAGCTATTAATGTGTGCTACCAATGTTGGAAATATCTCTTTCACTTAAAAACAGTGGTTTAGTAACAGTCTTTAAACAGATTGGAAAAAGTAGATTTTTTAAAAAAAAAATAAAAATTTCCTGGGACGAAAAAAACATTAAAAATAGAGAAAAAAGAAAAATTTCAAATATTTTATTCCATTTTTAAAAGTTTGCATCCTAGCGAAGAAAATAATGCCTATTTGAAAAAAATCTATGGATAAATGTAGAAATTATAGCCTTTTTGGTAGAGGTAAGAGAATTTCCAAAAAATCTTTTTTTTTTAATTTCTGTTTAAATAGCGATTTTATTAGTTACTTTTATTTATATTATGCGTATTTGAGTTTATTTACATGTACAAGTTTCATTAGAAGTAATTGTGAATTCTTTGTATAGCCCTTATGGTAGAGGTAGGAGAATTTCAAAAAATCTTTTTTTATTTAATTTCTGTTTAAATAGCGATTTTATTTGTTACTTTTATTTATATTATGCGCATTTGAGTTTATTTACATGTACAAGTTTCATTAGAAGTAATTGTGAGTTCTTTGTTGACGTTTGTAGATTTCGGAATCGGTTTCTCTAATGAGGAACCAAGTATAATCTCCCATCATTCTTCTATCCCAGTGCCCTTGGTAACTCCGCTCGATGGACTTCAATTCTTGGTGAAACCTTTCCCCATGTTCGTCGCTTACGTCGCCAAGATTCTCGGGGAAAACGTTTAAATGAGAATGCAAGAAATGAATTTTGAGGGACATATTTATGCCTGTTGGAATACATAAAGCGAAAAATAAGTTAGAAGAATACATACATATATGTTATATACATAAATATAGAAAAATATATTTCTTACCATTTTTTTCATAATTTGTTAACAAATCATTAATCATTGTTTCATATTGCGGGCTTTTATTGGATCCAAGGGAATTTGAAACTACAAGCTTAAACGACCTCCATGCTGCAATTTCATCCGACGTCAAATAGGATTCGAAATTTACAGCTTTCATCAGTTTCCTTATTTAAGGCCCATCAAAAACGCCTTCTTCGATTTTTTGAAAAGAAAGACTTTAAATAAACTTTTTAAATATGAGAGTGAATTGCCATCTTTCTTTAAGGCTTTTATAAAATTTTTAAAGAGCCCCAGCTTAATATGTAGAGGTGGCAAACTAATGTTTTCTTTTTAGACAAGAGGTGTGTATTTTATGTTGTTTTCACCCAATGTAATGTCTTTTCTTGTTGGCCATTTCATTCTTCTGTAATGATCTTCGCGAGCTCGGCTATCCCAGAGGCGTAAGAAACATCAATATTTTGTATATCCGCCTTGCATTCCACATAACATCCCAACTACTTTTAAATCGCAACAAATTTTCCAGTCATGTTCTTCATATTTTAAGTATTTTATCAATTTAACCATAGTTTCGTATGATTCCTTAGTGTTGACGGCATGAGCAATGGGAATCGACGGTTTCTGATTTCCGTTGTGCAAAAGTACTGCTTTCAAACTTTCTTTACTGCTGTCAACAAGTAACCGACATTCCTTTGAATTGTATGTTTGATTAAGTTCCTCGAACAATCCGGGGATGTCCTTGCAAACGCATCTGTTGTTAAAATTAGTTGTATAAAATTGTTTGTAAGGTATATCACGGACTCTATAATATGATATGTTAACATCTGGGGCCAAAATATTGTACTGTTTCATCCGAGATGGAAGTTGTTCTGCCTTATCTTTGGCCAGTTCCAAATCTTGCACATATATTTCTTCTATTATTTTACTAAACTCACGTTGATTTTTTTTTTAATTACACATTTTCCGCAGATACAAATCCAATACACCACAAAAACCTCCCTTTCGAAAGGAAGAGTTGATCGAAAAAGCTGAACAATTCGAATGTGAAAACATTCAATAAATAATAAATCTAATTAGTAGCAGAAATTGTCGGGATCATTTACACATTGAAAAGTTATTTGCCTTTTACTCATACATCGAAATATAACTTTATAATAAATATAACTTTATAAATTAATAATATTTTTCAGAAAATCGACTTATCTCTTTAAGGCGCTGAATTACACTAATTTATTAATAAATAATTTCATTCATAAATTTGGGATTTAAGGTACATAAGTTGCAGTACCTGTAGCTGACATATAGTTTGCTTCGAACGTAGAAACCCAATACATACAATTTTACTACATGTATATACTACTGGGATGTCCATGCCTCTAAAAGGCGCAAGTGAATGGAAACCTCATAAATAAAAAAACACAAATATTTTTGAATGACCCTCTACCTGCGCGGATCTCATTCAATATAGCTCTCACATTGCATATCATGTTTTATGAAGGGCTACGAACGGCCATAAAACCTCGTCCTCTCTATAATTTTATAATGTCTGACATCAATCCTCATAAAATAAAATGCAAGTGCAATGTCTCTTATAAGTATGTCTCTCTCACATATGGCGAATCCAATATAAACAGAAATATCATTTAAAAACGAAAAATATCAAAGACGATTTTTTTTGGAATTTCGCTAACATTTACAAAATGGCTCATAAACTTTACATCTATCCATAGATTTTTTTTTCAAATAGACAGTGTTTTCTTCCTTAGCAAGCTGGTTTTTTAAAAATGTGATAAAAAAAATCACTTTTTTCTCATATTTTTGACAATTGTTACTAAACCAAAGTTTCTACGTGAAAGCGATATTTGCAGCGTATATAGCCCCCATAATTCTTTTTAATTTGAGGCATAACACGGCTCAATCAGGCTTTTACATGAAAAATGATCTAAATACTGAATGTACTTTCCACGTGTCCAATGCATGATGGCAACTGAAAGGCAGACGAATACAAATCTTCCGTCAGCCACTATAAGCCACGCACACTCCCTTCGACCAACAGTGCCGCCACAGCCTGCGGTGCAAAAATGCAAATTTCCGCGCTCCACCAGTAAAGGGTGGTCCAACCATAATGCACGATGTTAATTTTAGTCACACGTGGCGAGCATTTAACCGATATTTTTATACCCTCACTTTAGTGTGACGAGGGTATATATCGGAAAAAAGTGTAACACATCGAAGGAGTGATCTAAGACCCTAAGTATGTTCGGAGGAAATCCGTTTTGGGACATTTTAAGTCGAATGAGCAATGTCGGTCCGTCTGTCTGTCTGTGTGTCTGTCTGTCTGCTGGCTGGTGCGCACGATAACTCTCGAAAGGACTAACCGATTGACTTCAAATTTGGTATGTGGTAATATTTTTTTCTATCTCCGGCTAAGTTCGAAGATGGGCCATATTGGTCCATTCCTTCTAGTACCTCCCCCACAAAGGGTTAAAATGTTGTGAAATATTGATTCTTTAATAACTACTATACTACTTATTCTAATCTTCTGAAATTCCACACATAGTATTAGTTTATTAGTCGTTATCAACTCGAGAAAAATGGGCGAAGTCGCCACGTCCCTTTTGGTACCTCCCACACAAATGCACCCTTTTGCACCAAAAATTAACAGCTTATAACATTAATAACGGTGTATAAAAATACTTGAAATTTTGCACAGTGTTATGCTTTTATATTGCCTACAGTCCAGAGAAAAATGGGCGTTGTTGCCACGCCCCTTTTGGTACCTCCCATACAAAGGTACCATTTTGCACCAAAAGTTAACAGCTTATAACATTAATACATGTGTATAATAATACTTGAAATTTTGTACAGTGTAATGTTTTTATAGTGCCTATAGTCCTGTGAAAAATGGGCGTTATCGCCACGCCCCTTTTTGTAACTCCCACACAAAATGGCCAAATCATACCACAATTTAATATCTCATAACGTTTATACCAGTGCACATAAACGCTTATAATTCGGCTCAGTGCAATGAATTTAAAGTATCTACTGTTTAGCGAAAAATAGGTGTGTTTGTTAAACCTCTTCTGGTAGCTTCCACACAAATTGACAGAATAATTCGTGTAATATTCAATATTACATTACTCACAAAGTGAGGGTATACCTTAGTCGGTTTACCCGACTGAAACTTTCTTACTTGTTTTATAGACTTTTTTTAAGATTCCTTTTATCATAATAAAAAAATATTAAGATAATTCTCTGAAAACTTTTTGTTTTATTTACAATGAACTTTGTGCGTTTAATGGTGGCAACTTTCAAAAAAATCGTATTTGTGAGACACACGTGGCGAGCATTTGGCCGATATTTTGTTTCACACATAATTCCTTGTATAATAATAAAAAATATTAAGATAATTCTCTGAAAACGTTTTGTTTTATTTACAATTAACATTGTTCGTTTAATATGGACCACCCAATCTGCAATGTTTTATCTAAATCTGGGACAAAATGTACGTCTAACGATTCTTTTTTGGCGAGTCGAATTAATTGATACCCAATTGGCCAAGATATTCGAAACTTTGAATTTTAGTACAAGTTTTAGAATAAAACCAGTAAGGAAAGGCTAAAGTCGGGCGGGGCCGACTATATAATACCCTACACCACTCTCGTAATATTGAATAACTCTGAAATATAAATTTTGTAATTCATGTATAAATTGTTTACATAAATTTACTTTTGGGAGATTTTATACTTAAATAATACCCTGTACCACAGTGTGGTGTAGGGTATAAAAACGATTGGATGAAAAATACAGCTTCTACAGGACTAACGAGCCAAATCGGATGAAACATATATATGGGAGCTATAGCTAAATATTAACCGATTTTCTTCGAATTCGGTAGTGTTGGTTCATGGATAAAGAAACTCTACAATTCTAAATTTCAAAACGATTGGATGTAAAATACAGCTTCTACAGGACTAAAGAAGCAAAATCGGACGAAACATATATATGGTAGCTATAGCTAAATCTTAACCGATTTTCTTCAAATTCGGTTGTGTTGGTTCATGGATCAAGAAACTCTACCATTCTAAATTTCAAAACGATTGGATATAAAATACAGTTTCTATAGGACTAAAGGGCCAAATCGGGCGAAAGATATATATGGTAGCTATAGCTAAATCTTAACCGATTTTCTTCAAATTCGGGTGTATTGGTTCATGGATCAAGAAACTCTACCATTCTAAATTTCAAAACGATTGGATATAAAATACAGTTTCTATAGGACTAAAGGGCCAAATCGGGCGAAAGATATACATGGGAGCTATATCTAAATCTGAACCGATTTCAACCAAATTCAATAGGGATCTTTACAGCTGCGAAATACTGAAAACTGCAAAATTTCAGAACGATCGGAGTGAAATTGCAACCTGTAGTCGACGAACAACTTTACATGGACAAACGGACGGACGGACAGACATGGTTAAATCGACTCAGCTAGTGATTCTGAATCGATCGGTATACTTTAAGGTGGGTCTAGCTGTGTTATTTTCAGGTGTTACAAACATCTGCCGTGAAACAAAGTTATAATACCCTGTACCACAGTGTGGTGTAGGGTATACAAATTGGCAAAAATCGAACAATTTTAACTTTCCCTTTCCGGCTGTTAGTTACAACATTTATATTCCTTCCATAATTAATATTTAACATAAGTTACTGTTAATTGCAACGTTTTAACGACTTTTGTGCCACAATTTATACCGCATTGACATTGTCAGTTTCATCGACAGCATCGTTAAATGTGTATAACAAATTAACATGTTTATCGCATGCGACATTTTTACATTTACAAATAAGTCTCATGCAAGAAGCTACAAATGTAGTTCTGTTAAAATCATAGTATACTTTTAGACGAATGAAAATGCAATTATAATCAGAGCCCGACCGAATGTTCGGTAGCCGTAGCCGAGCTACGGCCAAAACTCGACATTCGGCCAATATTCGGCATTCGGCTAATATTCGGCATTCGGCCACAGAATCAGCCGAAGCTGGGCGAAGGCCGATTTTTTGTTCAAAAAGTAAAAAAAATAGATTTGTATGACTTTTTAATGAAAATTCTATTATGGGAATCTTCTTAAGAGCAGCAGTGTACAGAAGTCAACAATACTACAAAAATAATTAGAGAAAAATTATTAAAACTTAAACAAAACAAGTAAGAAAGTTTCAGTCGGGTAAACCGACTAAGGTATACCCTCACTTTGTGAGTAATATTGAATATTACACGAATTATTCTGTCAATTTGTGTCACTTTGTGAGTAATGTAATATAGAATATTACACGAATTATTCTGTAAATTTGTGTGGGAGCTACCAGAAGGGGTTTAACAAATACACCTATTTTTCGCTGAACAGTAGATACTTTAAATTCATTGCACTGCGCCGAATTATAAGCGTTTATGTGCACTGGTATAAACGTTATGAGCTATTAAATTGTGGTATGATTTGGCCATTTTGTGTGGGAGGTACCAAAAGGGGCGTGGCAACAACGCCCATTTTTCTCTGGACTGTAGGCAATATAAAAGCATAACACTGTGCAAAATTTCAAGTATTTTTATACACCGTTATTAATGTTATAAGCTGTTAATTTTTGGTGCAAAACGGTGCATTTGTGTGGGAGGTACCTAAAGGGACGTGGCAACTTCGCCCATTTCTCTCGAGTTGATAGCGACTAATAAACTAATACTATGTGTGGAATTTCAGAAGATTAGAATAAGTAGTATAGTAATTATTAAATAATCAATATTTCACAACATTTTAGCCCTTTGTGGGGGAGGTACTAGAAGGAATGGACCAATATGGCCCATCTTCGAACTTAGCCGGAGATAGAAAAAATATTACCACATACCAAATTTGAAGTCAATCGGTTACTCCTATCGAGAGTTATCGTCCGCACCAGCCAGCAGACAGACAGACAGACAGACAGACAGACAGACAGACGGACAGACGGACGGACATTGCTCATTCGACTTAAAATGACCCAAAACGGATTTCCTCCGAACATACTTAGGGTCTTAGATCACTCCTTCGATGTGTTACACTTTTTTCCGTAGCAAATGATATATACCCTCGTCACACTAAAGTGAGGGTATAAATATCGTAATTAAGTTCATAATTTAACTTTGTCCTCTTAATATACTCGTATTACTCTTCATAATTTTATTATATATATTTACTTCAATTACTTGTATATAGGTTTTTCATAATTTTATTATATTACTTGTAATGAATGTTATTTTTTTTTGGAAAATATGATGTAATAAATAGACCTAGATCGACAATTTCACAATATTTTTAAATTACCAGGTAGGACCCTCAGGAATTAAGTGAAAAGTTCAAAATAGTTTGTCTGGTCAAGTAAATGTATACAAACCAACAAATTAATTTAATTAAGTTCAATTTAATCGATCTTTAGGAATCATAATAAATAATTTGAGGAAATTCTTCCGAAGAGACATCCGGAAGACAGAATAAAATCTATAAATCTGTGACGTACATAATACATATATTAACACAATCGATTTGCGATTTTTGTTAATTGCTCTCACCTTGTGCACGTTTCGTCAAATTTTCTCAATTTAATAATAATAATAGATTTGTCTATTTTAGGCAAATTCCTTGAAATATTTAAGAAAATGCTCACTGTAGTTACGCTTTGTGCACTGTATTAGTATGTGTTGATTGATAACACAGAAAATGAAATTTGGACAAATTTCAAGAAATTTTGTAAAAGACCGCAATTTTAATTAAATTTTTTAGAAATTTTCTAGAAAAATTCCTCAAAATAATCTTTTTCCTGAAAATTTTTGTAGAAAAAAATTAATTTTCTAGAGCAGCCTTTTCACCCGTAACTTTTTAATGCCGCACCATGACTTTTTAATGCCGTACCATGTCTTTTGCCCACCGTCACTTTTTAATGCCATACCCTCACTTTTTAATGCCGTACCATGACTTTTTAATGCCGTACCGTCACTTTTTAATGCCGTACCATGACTTTTTAATGCCGCACCATAACTTTTGGCGCCAAAACCAAACGTTTGCAAAATACATACATATCTCTCATTTATTTCTTTTATTCCAAGGCTGAGGCTGGGACCGGAATTTGTAATATTCGATATTGATTTTTCCTCAACGGCGCGTGTATCCAACGATAGACTTTCAGTGGTCGTCGTGATTTCAGAAAATTTGGTGATGAGAAATTTTATTGTTGGTTGAGATAGCAGCGCAAAGTTTTTATTGTGAGTTATACGGGTCTGTTCTGTAATCACGGCGACTTAACATCACTTTTGTAGTTCGAAATTACCCGAACATATTTCGAACAATCTTTTTTGGGAGGCTAGGAATAATAAACCGGGCGATTTCGAACTCCAACAGGTGATCGTAAGTCGCCTTGCTACAGAACAGCCCCGATAGTTCGACACAAACATTTCATCTCAGCTGTTGTTTCTTCTGTTTGCTGCATTTACATAGAGAGGGACAGATTGACGTAGGTAAATACTTGTAAATATATAATTTAGTCTCCAGCAAAAAAGTTCTTGAAGATAAATACCGGCGTATTTTAATATTTAGTATTTTCCCAGTGAACTGGAGGCAGTGACGGCGGCTGACAGATGCCCCGTTACTTGCAATCAAAACAAACAGGCGGAAATAAGCACTTGCCATAAGTCGTAAAAAATTAACATTTGCTTTTTGTTTACTTTTTTAACTCATCAAAACCAATACTTTCTTTTAATATTAAGTATTTTCCCAATGGCTATTAATTTTATATCGGAAATTCAAGATCTTCATAGCGATTTACATGAAAATAAACGAAAGGAATTGAGAAAGGAAAGTATTCTTGTAAAATTAGTACGAATAGATAATAATGAGCCATTGAGTCCAAGAATCATTAATATTTTTTAATATTGTAACTCGAGATGTTTCAAAAATTTGGAAATTGTGGCAGAAAAGTACATGTACCCAAGTGTGATAGAGAGCAATTGTTTATGCTGCTGGGCAGCTGTATTCAAATTAAGGAAATGGTATACATGGTCTCAATACAGAAAAAATACTTTCTTTGTCATTATAACATAAAGGTTTTTTATTTTATGTGCTAAGTAAATAAATACGTAAGATAGATTCTTATCAAAATTATTCTTTATTATCTTTGCGCGAACTCCTATAATAGGCGTGTTTTCGTTACACCATAAGTGCTTAATTTGTATGGGGAGCTAAGCACTTTTAAGCACTATTAGTTCCCGATGAAGTTTGGTGCTTGTGTTCCTGTCTTAAACGAGTATGATGTTGCCAGATTGGGCACCCTATATTTAGCAATATGGCATCCCATTTTTGGAGAGATTTTATCAATTATTGTGAATTAACTGGAAGAAGAAGAAGAACAAAAATGGCAAATTATTTTAATATTTGCAAAAAGAGTGTAAACAATTGAACATAGAATAGTAAATATATGTTTTATAAATACTTTTCACGATTTTTTTTGTCTGTTTCGCACTGTTCTTTCTTCGCAACTCATGACACCATTGTTACCAGATAGTGGAAATCCGCCACTTACTGCTTATGCGCCAGTTAGTGGAAGTCGGTTGTTTTCGTTGCAAAGTGCTAAACTAAAAATGCTAGCTTGTAACGAAAACATGCCTATTATGCATTTGAAGTGCTGAATGTGACATTCATTTAAAATACATTATTTGGTCTGCATTTTGATTTACTGTAGGACTTTCCTTAGAAGCTGTACATCAGACCTAGATTAGACCTTCATTTCGAAGCTCTAAAGCGTACCTTTATTTCGAAGCCCTTCTTAAGACGTTCCTTTCGAAGTCCTATATCAGACCTTCATTCGACAATCCTTTGTTAGGCATGATTTTTACCACGAGATGCAAGGCCTGGCCTCGCAATGTCACTCCATGTAAAAAAGAAATAAAGATTGAATGCGGCGGCCAGGCCTGATAGCTTGCCGCCTAAGACCTGATTTTTACCGCTGGGTTGCTACCTTTTCGTAACCAAAGGGCGCCGATTACAATAAAACTCCATATACATACAGCAGAGGCATTGTTGAGTTTTAGCCAGTCTTTGTGGCATTCTGTATCATTCACGGCTGCAGCTAAAGGCCTTAAAATATACCATTTTTAAAATGTTTTAATTCTTGTAAATAACGCAAAAACTATGAATTTTTGTGGAATATAGATCGCCATCTACAAAAAGGAATGGCATACTATAGTATGATTTATCTTATATAGTTTTGGAGATATACACATGAACTGTTTATTTTGAAAGTGGGGTAATCGCCATTATGTTTTTGAACCAAGATTAGTTATCGTTAATAGGTTCTGTGAATTATAAATCGACATCAATGTTCCTAAATTAAGTGAACATTTTCGTATTCTAGTTATATTAACCCCATTTTCCTAATGGTGAATCGAGTAAAGCAGAATGGCGTTTATGCCACTTTCAAAATAAACAGTTCATATGATTTTAGCACAACTAAATCGCATACTGTTCGATGTAGCTCATTTACAACATCATCTAATTTATACAAATTGTCTTTAGACATCTTTCATATACTTTATGGAAGATTTTTACTAAATAAAAATTTTTTAAAATCCAATACCAGACATTGTTTATTGAGTACCCTTTAGCACAATATTAAAGTATTTAAAACAATATGACACGTTATATTCTGTAAATATATAGTATGTATATATGTAATTTAAAATATGACAAATTTAATTGGAATGTTAGATGAGGTTACAGTTTATATTAAGGCATTCGGGTTTTGTTATTATGAGATTCATGGATTCGAATCAAAAGTTCTCAAAAGCTTTCTCGGCATCAACGCTATCTTCGAGAAAATGTTGCTGCTGATCTTCATTGTCATAGAGAGTGATGTTGTCATCGGTGATTATATCCAATGGACGAAGCTGAAAATAAAAATGTAGACAAAAATTGATATTTTGGTTCTAAAGGAACTATTGAAAGAAACTGAGAAAAATAATAATGAATTATTACACTACGCAACAAGCAAATTAAATTATATCTGCTACACAATGATAAATTATTGTGTGAATTTAAAAAATTAAATAAGGAAAAAAATATTTTTTCAAAAAAAGTTTATTTTAATTTTTTCATTGGCACAGTGAAAAAGAAACAAAATCGATTTTTCAAAAAAAAATCAAATCTCTAAAATATTTTTAAAAATTAATTGGGGATGACCTTTCGAAATCAAAAGGAAGATACGAGTACATTTTCAAATGGTTTCTGTTGAAAAGGACAAAACAGATCATATCTTAAAGAAAAACCCATGGAAAGATACAAAATATAGCATTTTTAAAACAGCTTGCCGAACGACATTTCAAGTTTCATTTTCGGTATTTTCGAATAAAAAATTATTTGACCCCCAAAAAATAAAATATCCAAATTTTTTGAATGTAGTTTTTTTAATACTAACGTGTTTTCTAATAGGGACATAACAATTTCGTATCTTTATGTCAATGCACCCTCAAATATGTCTAATGATCTTTCAGTGTCAAAACGTTAGTCGAAGTCAACATTTTCATCACTGTGCTCGAAATGGACACTTTAACAGAAAGCAGACCCTATAGATATACATATCTATTTCGACATTGCTGAATACAGTAGTGCCAGCCGATTTCCTAAATTAGCTCTTGTTTTCGCAATATTCAACCACAAAGTTTCCAAGGAAATCAGAGAGGTTAGTTAGTTATACTGTTGGTGATTTTGAAGTGGAAGACTTTCGAATACAAGTTTCAGGCCAATGATCGAAATAAAGGGAACCTTTGGAGAATTATTTCTCTCTAAATAGTCGTCCACGCTTCTCACCCCCTTATCAACATAAAAGCGTAAACAAATCTTACTATAAGTATATGTCAAAGGTCATACAAATCGTCGACATTTTTAGGTGGTATCTTTGAGAAAAATATTCCTCGCGAAAATTTACTATGGGTCTTTCAATACATTTATGCAAAAATTGGCAGGTTTAATAATTAAGCAGGTTTTGTTGGTTAGCTTTGTAATTTCCATAGACACTAACCAAAAAAATAATATTTAAGTCAAAAAATATTTTCTGCTATTAGTAGAAAACTACACAAATTATGTAATAACTCGAAATCTGCTAAATTCTCATAAAAACGTTGAGAAAGGACTCAACGAGGAATATATTTCTCAAAGATACCAACTTAAAATATCATCGATTTGTAAGAAGTTTGTCATATGATAAGATTTGTTGTAATTTTTGGGTGGTAAGGGGGTGAGAAGGGGTGGTGACTGTCTCGAGTGAAATAATTCTTCAAGGGTTCTCTTTATTTTGTTCTTTGGACTGAAGCGTGTATTCCGAAGTCATCCACTTCAAAATCACCTTCGAGATAACTAACCTCTCAGATTACCGTCCAAACTTTGTGGTCGAATATCGGGAAAAGAAAAGCTAACCTAGAAGAACGGCTAGCACCACTGGTTTCCGCAAGGTCGAAAAAGGTATTTCTTAGGATGTACTTTCTGTTAAATTTTTGTACTAACACAGTGAAAATATTGTATTATATCAAAAATTGTTTTGATATAATATAATATAAGTTTATACCGGGGATATATATAAATCTGGACCGATTTTCTTCAAATTTGGCAACGTTCATTCTTTGATCAAAAACTGTTATATTCTTAATTTTATAAAGATATGTTAAAAAAGCGGATTATATAGCCTAAGTCGATATTCTTTGCCATGTAGCATGCTTGGTTCAAGAAACTGTTATCTATCTGCAATATCTTATAAAGTTCTTTTAAAACAAGTAAAAAGTTCAGTCGGGTAAACCGACTTATGAATACCCTCACCTTGAGTCTAAAAAAAATATTAGTAAATTTATTCATTTTTTTGTTTTAATTAAATTGTTATCAATTTAAATTGCATTTAATAACTTTAAAGTTTGTGCTGGTATTAAAGTTAAAAGCTTTTTACTTTTGGTACAAAATGGTCCATTTGTGTGGGAGGTACCAAAAGGGGCGTCCCAATAACGGTAACTTTTCTCTGGACTCCAGGTACTATAAAAGCAGTGCATATAAATTTCAAGTATTTGTATGCACTGGTATTAAAGTTAAAAGCTGTTAACTTTTGGTACAAAAAGGACAATATGTGTGGGAGGTACCAAAAGGGGCGTGCCAACAACGCCCATTTTTCTCTGGACTCTAGGTACTATAACAGCATTACACTGTACAAAATTTCAAGTATTTGCATGTACTGGTATTAAAGTTATATGCTGGTAACTTTTGGTTCAAAATTGTCCATTTGTGTGAAAAGGGGCGTGGCAACTTCGCTCATTTTCTCGAGGTAATAGTAACTACTAAACTAATACTATGTGTAGAATTTCAGAGGATTCAAATAAGTGGTGTAGAAGTTATTAAGTAATCAATATTCCACTAAATGTTAACCCTTTGTGTGGGAGGTACCAGAAGGAGTGGACCAATATGGCCCATCTTCGAACTTAACCGGGAGTTATCGTGCGCACCAGCCAGCAGATAGACAGACAGACAGACGGACGGACGGACATTTCTCATTCGACTTAAAATGACCCAAAACGAATATCCGCCGAACATACTTAGGGTCTTAGATCATTCCATCGATGTGTTACACTTTTGGCTCGTAGCAAATGATATATACCCTCCTCTCTAAGGTGAGGGGATAAAAATACGGATTCTATGGTCCTTATATGGGTCAGAATATTTAATATCGACCTATGTAGTTTATTTTTGACTAAAATGTTTATAAGCAGTTACAAATAGGTTTAATAAGATCTCGCTATCATTTCTATTTAAAAACATTTTTTTTTAAAAAATTTTATGGGCATTTTAATTTTTGAAAAAATTAAAAAAAAGAGTTTTTGAGTTTTAGGAAATTTGTAATTGCTCCCGAACGGCTGAGCTTATTTTTGCAAAGTTTTCTTTGTTTTAAAGTCTCACATTTTTGTGAGACTCAATTTTTGTAAAAGTTATGGACAAAATACCAAGACTGGTCTGACAATTTTCGTCTGTTTTTGCAAAACACTGCACAGTGGTACGAATACAAAAAGAGCAAATAATTCGACCGTTTCTTAACCAAAGAAACGATTGCGACCAAACTTGGCATGGTAGATTAAAAGGTGTTAGAGGAGTTAAGTTTAATATTTGAAAATATAACTTCAAGTGATCACGACTTTTGTACTATTGGGTATATCGAACCAATTTTTTTTTTCATCATATAGGACATTTTTGTTGCCCATCCAGGCATGTTGATACGGATGAATTCGGTGCATATTGTGCTTCAATATTTACAAAATACTAGCACACGGTAGGGGAAAAAATGAAAAATTAAATTTTCAATTGCAGATATCTCGGTAACTATACGATATAATTCTTAGGTGTAAAAAGTTTGTAGATATCAGTTAGTAGAACACACACAAAAAGAAATTTTATAAATCGGAAGATAAACACGATCTACACGCGCTTGAACATTTTCTTCACCCGATGTTGCCAACATTAAGGACCTCTAGCTCCGCCCCTGTCTGACACAGGGGGCCCAAATAAAAAACTTAACTTCTGTAACACCTTTTCATCTACCATGCCAAGTTTGGTCGCAATCGGTTGTTTGGTTAAGAAAAGGTCGAATTATTTCCCCTTTTTGAAGTCGTACCACTGTGCAGTGTTTTCCAAAAACAGACGAAAATTGTCAGACTAGTCTTGGTATTTCGTTCATAACTTTTATAAAAAGAAGATGCAACATCGGGATGTACATATATATAAATCTGTAATATATGATGTGGAATTTAAACAAAAAAATGGTTTAGTTAATGTTTTGTAACTCGTATTTGTTCAGATTTTTAGACCCACAACTTTGAAGGATATCCCAGGATAAATGTTAAAAAGGTAAGTTTTTAATATCCTTCCTGCATATTTATCAATTCACATTGTAATAAGTGCAAAGAAAAATATTTCAAGATGTTATCCTTGAAATTTTAAAAGTCCTGTATGATGGACAAACGATCATGAAATAAAAAACTGAGTATGCAGTTTATATAATGTAGTTTCCTGCAGTTTCACTTCTATGCAGTCTCATTGTTAGGAGGCAATTCGTGCCGCACGTTAATATACAGGGTGACTCAAAATGGCCGAAGTGGTTTGATTTCATTATAACTTTTTATTAAAGATATTAATTGAGAATATTTTTTTATTTTTATTTTTTTGTTGTTTTTTTTTACCTTGTTCACATGTGTACAGTTCCATTTTAAATTCCCCAAGTCTTTTTTACAAATACTGAAGAATATAATATAATAAAAAAAATTATAATAAAGAAGTTGTAAAGAATTCAAACCGCTTCGATCATTTTGGGCCACCCTGTATACACAGTATGTTCAAAAAATATCGCGAATTTTGTATGTTTCCAAAAAGTATTTATTTATTCATGAATATTTATTTTGTCCCCTTCAAAGTAATTTCCCTCGGATATAATACACTCCTGCCAAAGTTTTTTCCAATCCTCGAAGCACTTCAAATAATCATTTTTTGTGATCTTGTTCAGCTCCTCCTTCGATGCCGTCTTTATCTCCTCAATCGTGGCGTAGCGTCGTCCTTTCATGGGCCTTTTCAGTTTTGGGAACAAAAAGTAGTCACAGGGGGCTAGGTCAGGGGAATACGGTGGCTGCGGCACCATTACTGTGTTGTTTTTGGCCAAATATTCACCACAAGCAACGATGTGTGTTCAGGGGCATTATCATGGTGCGAAAGCCAGTTTTTGTTCTTCCACAAATCCGTGCGTTTTTGGCGGATTGCTTCGCGCAGGTAATATTCTTTATTGACCGTACTACCCTTTGGCAAGAACTCATAATGCACCACGCCCCTGCAATCAAAGAAAACTGTGAGCAAAACCTTTACGTTCGACCGAACTCGGGCGTCCGGCACGCTGTTCGTCCTTCGCATCTTCTCGGCCCTCTAAGAACATTTTGTACCACCGATAAACGTTGCTTTGGTCCAAGGTAGCTTCACCATATGCCACAGTCAACATTCGGACTGTTTTTCACACAAAATTTGATGCAGATTCTTTGATCCATTTTCTGATATAGATAAAAATCGAAGACAAGTTAAAACACATCCAAGCACAACAGCTGTCAAAAATTAACTAAACATTCAAAATGGCCGACCTTGGCATGAGTACCAACATAACGCTACAAAAATATCAAAAATCAAATACACGTAGCCCGCGGAAATTAAAAATTCGCGATATGTTTTGAACATACCTCGTATATACAGGTCAACAAACATATATTATCCACTAATATACTGTATTTTAAAAAAATAAATTAATAATTATGTATGTCTTAAATAAAAAGTTGTAATGAACTCGAACCCTCTCGGTCATTTTGGGTATTATATTGAAAAACCCGGTTTTTCTAACGACACAATGTTGCACTTCGTTTTCACACTAGTTTATTATGATCAACATCTTCAACTCCTCCTTGGAATAAACCTTGACGTTACGGTGGAGCTAAGTACTTGCTTTACTTATCCGAAACCAATTATTCAAAATTATTAGCGCAGCGTGAAGTAGTTTTGGACATGCTACCTAAAATTGTGACCAGAAATGTTTTATGCGTTTTTGATTTTGATTAAATGTCATTACAGTGCCTACCTGTCGAAACTTAAAAAATAAAATTTATTTTTCGAATAAATGAGGGTTTATACACTGAGAGAAAGTTCGTCACCATGACGATTCATTTTCGCCAATATATCTTCGTACTGGTGACGAAAAGTTTCGTACAAGCGATGTTTTTGTACATCAATAGAACGAATACGATCATCAACCCATGTTTTTCGAAAAGATTTATTTGACCATTTTGCTGAAAATATGGTAAAACGAAGCAATCAATTTATAGTTTGTGCTAATTGTACTGTTCTATATGAGTTCTGATTACCTTAGTAAAATAATTTGTTGTAACAGTATAATTTAAAAAATCAAATAATGGTGATGAATGGAGATCGTCGTGGTGATGAATGGGGTACGTCGTGATGATGAATGGGATTCGTCGTAGTGATGAATGGAATTCGTCGTGGTGATGAATGGGATTCGTCTGTGGGCAAATACATTACTTGATGAGATTATTTTTGAAGTAATGAATACTTCTTGTTCGTTTGATTTAAGCATTTCCTTATAAGAAATGCGTTTCGAAGCGAATAATCACAACTGATCCTGGCAAAGCAGTCAAGTATTTTTATTTTCCATACCGTTTTTAATGGTCTAAAACCAGAAGAATATTTATTGAAATTTTTAAAATTGAAATAGTCGGGGGCATGAATTCATCGTAGGGATGAATGGTGTTCATCGTGGTGATGAATAGGATTCGTCGTGGTAATGAACTCGATTCATCGTAGGGACGAAATGTGATCGTCCTGAGGACGAAAGTTTTTGGAAACAGAGATTCGTCATGGTGACGAACAAATTCATCAAGAGGATTATTCCGTACGTTAGCTGACTTTTGAAGAAAAAATAATCGTGATGATGTACAAATTCGTCGTCATGTCGAAGCATTTTCTATCAGTGTGATCGTTTAAAATTGGATATAATAAAGAACTAAATTCTCCAATTATTTACAATAATAAATAAGAACTTGATAGACGACTTAATTTTTTTGAATTTTGATCAACATAAAGACTTTGAATTACAAAAATGAGCTGTGTATAACACCCTAAATGACGCTTCTGTAATATTTTTGTCAGACACATGTTATTTTTGGCAAATTTTTTTTTTCCACAAGTCAGAAATTTGTTTTCTATATTTTAATTATTCCCTTTTTTTAAGACAATTTGCACCAAAACTCCGAAAAATAATGTTGATAAAATATATATTCAAACGCTTAAGTCGGCAAATAAATACATTTGTACAAACAAATATTTTATTTAATGTTATTTCTCCTTGTATTTTATGTAAAAATTAAAACATTGTTCTTTATACATTTTGGTAGTGATTTCTAGGATCTTGTTTATAAAGATATTTAAAAAAGATCCTAAAGAAGACAGATTTTTTCGAACATTTATATTCCGTTTCATACTCTCTAAATATCCAAAAAATCGTTTATAATCTCCACATTACGTCAAACTAATCGATAGAAAATTAAAATGCTCCATGCAAAGCATCACAAAATAAAAAGTTTATAAGATACCAAAAAAAATGTATCTGTGGCATAGTGTTCATAAAACGTGTGTATATTTTAAATTTAACTTTTAACGGTTTTAAATAAGTAATTAACCAATTTATTTGAAACAAAATGTTGAAACATGTTTTATGGCTATAGAATCAACTTCTTTAGCATGCAAAATAGAAATATTCATATTTTCAAATAACATGTACCGAAGTATTATTCTTTTTTTCGTAAATAAATCAAAACAATTTTCAAATTTATGGTCTGCAAACTAAATATTCAAAAAACCATTTAAAGAATAATGTATGCACAATTAGCTTCAGAACAAGTATATAAAATTTCCAAAGTATCTGCACACAATCTGGTACAAATAAATTATACCGCAAATACTAAATCATGTCAAAGAATAAAGGTTTTAAGCTATTCGATTGATAAATCCAGAAAACCCATTCCGAAATCAGCTGCACCAAAATCACTAAGAAACAATAAAAATTAGTTTCCCTAGCCTATATATTTTTGGAAATTATGTGGTCCCCATATTAATAAATAATGGTGATTTCGATTCTGACAAAAATGTTGACCCATCGACGTGAAATTCTGAAAAATATTTGCTCTTTTTAGGTAGAACTGATGTAGTTCCTAGAACTAAACTTGGCTTCCATTTCAAAATTGAAAAGTATAAAGGTATAGTTTTTGGGAAAAGGTCAACGATGACGTTGCACTTTTGTGCAGAAACGCCATAAGCATAATTTTATGCACCACCTCTGAACTACTCAAGGAATCGGTTTTATACCGATTCCTTTCTCATTATCTTTTCTGGATAGACAACAAAATTTGCAATATCAAATTGCAAAAGTACCAAGAGGAATATTCCTCGTTCAGTATAATTTGCTAAACTCCTCAATGTTTGTTTTTCATTTTGCTTCATAGTAGAGTTCTTAAGTCTCGATAATTAGAATTGCGATCTACAAGCCCATTTTGTAGGAAGGCAATGACATTTAATTATTTTGTGATCGAAGACATTGGATCAATTTCTGGTAAAATATAAAACATTTACATATTTCCCACCACTTTTACTTACATTCAGAATATATTTTGCATCGATCTTGAAATCCTTGTACATGGCTATTCTCTGCAAAGCCCTAACAGAGTGTAAACGCTTCAGCCCATCAAATTCCAAAAGACGCTGTAGAACATCTCGAGCTTGGTGTGACAAAGATTGCACTTCTTCCGGTAGGAAATCTTTGATATCCTTTAAATTGCAATTCTCCCTTTCAACCACATCGTGTAACTCCCCTCTACTCCTCTGCAAAATATTGTCCACACTATCCTTGGGCTGTAGATGTTCGGGCAAAGTAATGGTTATAAATTGTCTAATATCCGGACTCTGCAAAAGATTGGAAGAATAAAAAGAGTATTGATAAATTGACAATTAAATTTATTTCATTTTCTGCAAGTGTATTCCTGCACCTGCTGCAGAATACATACATAAAAACGTACGTATCTGCAAGAGAGCGAATCTATGAACAAATGTGAGACTTCCTTTTTAATTTGCTGCCATAACAAGCGTTTAGTCTTGAATAAAGCTATTTTTATCCGATGCCAGTGTATGTGCGAGTGTGTGCGTTTAAGGAGAGTGCTTTGTTAGCCCTAACTAGTGGACACATGCGAGTACAAGTAAGTGGCTCGACATGGAAGCCGGTTCTTGCTCAATGGAATCCTCCATCGAGCGAACCAATAGTCGACACAAGAAGGAATCGTGCAGCAGAACCACAACAAGTGGAAAATCTATTTTTATATGGATTTTTATGGCATCATGAGCAGACTTCTTAAACATGCTTAAAATTATTAATTGCTATGTACAAGTATGCTCCTCTATGGGCTATGTATGGGATATGGTAACAACGATAGCGAGCAAGTACGCCACATCGGTTACTTTAACTCCGACTTCGTCGTCAACTTGAAATTGAACAGGAAAAGAATTGAAATATTTTATTATGGTCGTTTGTATAAAATAAAGGAAAAAAACCGGTATCGTCTGTTCTAAGTTTAGCTTTTAGTCGTCCTTTAGTCGCATTATGGTTAGAATTCATAAAGAGCGCATAAGGTGAGTTAGCCTTTTAGAGCTTCGATGTTAATCAGATGCATCATAGCATTACTGGCAGCTCTGTAGGAAGTTACAATTAAGACGCGCTGTTCAATTTACGTATAGATAGACTTCCCTGAAATACTCGTAGTGTTGGAAGATAACCACTAATCGATTAACGACCATTGGACTGCCAATTAGCAATTCATGTACCTATTAAATGTAAATTACATTGGAGTGAAATTTGGTTTTATTTATGGATTTTTGTATTTTGCGCATCCGCAGTTGATTATGTGATTATGTTGTATGAAAAAAGAAAAAACGGATTTCGTAATTGTTAGATACAAAAAAATCCTTTTTCTTATTTATATACGTTTATCATTTGCGCTTGCGCAAACGTTACGCTGTGAGAGGACTTTAATGGGAAAGGGAAATAATTCCGCCGTAGATAAGGTATTACAAAATGTAAGTTTTAAACTTGGGCCCTCTATAAAACTAGTTTACAAAAACTTTGCCGAATGGCTGTGCATATGATTTTCTGGTGTAAACAAATATTTAAAACCAGTCAGGAAAGACAGAAAGTCGGGCGGGGCCGACTACACCTCCCTAACAATGGGAAAATTTGCATTGCGATAAGAATTTGGCAGAGTTCATACATGTAATAAGAAAACTCTCTCTGCCGAATTTCGTACTGATCGGATATAAAACACGGTTTCTACAGCGCTTACATGTCTAATCGGGTGAAACATATATATGGGGGCTATATCTAAATCTGAACCGATTTTATCCGAATTTGGTAGTGTTCATTCACGTAATAAGAAAACTCTCTCTGTTGAATTTCGTACTGATCGGAAACAAAATATGGGTTCTACAGCGCTTACATGTCTAATCGGGTGAAACATATATAGCCCCCATATATATGTTATCTGAACGCATTTTCTTCGAATTTGGTATACGGGTTGTACAACGCTTACATGTCAAATCGGAGGTACATATATACGTGAGCTATATGCAAATCTGAACCGATTTTAACCAAATTCAATAGGGTACGTCTTTGGGCCTAAAGAAAGATATGTGCAAAGTTTCGTTGAGATCGGGCCATAATTGCGACCTGTACTTTGATTACAAGAATACATAAACAGACAGACAGACAGACGGACAGATAGACGGACATAGATAAATCGACTCAGAAAGTGATTACAAGTCGCTCGGTATAATAAAAAATGGGTTTATCTCTTCTCCTTTTGGCTGTTACAAACAAATGCACAAAGTCATAATAATCTGTAATACAGAGTGATGTAGGGTATACAAATGGTAATTATGGTAAATTACATTTATACACGCTGAAAAAAAATCGGCTCTGTAGAATATTGTCCCAAACATATTCTCCTTGAAACATAAATATTTTTAGGGTGCACTCCAAATATATAATATTTGACACAAACAAATATTATATGTTTGGGAGGATGTTGTTCTAAATAAAACTATGTTGCCCAAACAAAGGTCTATTTGCTTGTTTTAAAGGTAATTTTTAGACATTTTTAATGTTAGTAAAATGTCTTTATAATTGCAAATAATGACTTGGAATAGTTAGAAAATAAAAAAAGTGGTTTCAAATAGAAATTAATGGTAAGTATGTCATTTTTAATTGGAATGCATAATTCGAAAACAAGGGAAAAATTAAAACTATAATTCGAAAAATTCAGCAAAGTTTTGAAAATCTTTTTTTTTTTTTAATAAAATATATTTGGAAATATTCATAAACAATAATTTTATTTGTATTTAAACACATATTTTATTTGAGAAAATTAGTTCGCATATATATATTATTCTAATATATTAACATATGGGTTCTAAATATATTTTATTGATTTTCAAATAAAATTTATTTGCTTGAAAATATATAATATTAATTAAATTTAATTTAAAAGCAGTTTTTCAGAAGTTCTAAGAGCACGTTTTTAGAAAGTTTATGTTTGTAAAATTCAATTAAATCGTAAATCCTATAATCTTTTGCAACTATAAATTGCATTGATGGATGGGCAAAAAGGGATGAATTGGAATATTTATTAATCAAAAAATTTTGCTTTAAAACAAAGCTAATGCTGCTTCTAACATGTTCACCTATATATGTTATAAAATTTACTAAGTCTAGGAAAAACTAACTAAAGTCAGCCAAGTTTATAAGTTCTTTTTAAATAAAATATATTCGGGAAACTCCATAAAAAATTATTTTGTTTGTTGTTTACACACAATTTATTTGTGACAGTTAGTTCGCAAATATATTTTGTTCCAATATATTAATATATGCGTTCCAAACAAAATTTCTTGGTTTTCAAAAAAATTATTTGTTCACAAATATATAATAATATTTAAACAATTTGTTTCCAAATATATTTTCGTTCGATACAAACAAAAATGGCGATTTTCCTCCGTGTATATTTGGGAGATTTCATGTCAAGTGATTTAAAGTTTTAAACCAAAGTTTTTGATCACGATGAAACATCAAGCTTAATCCTATTGGATAGTTAGCTTAATTGCAACGAGATCGGTTAAGGACTGCCCGAGTTGGAGGGTGTTCAATATTGACATTTCGATCAAATCTTCCTTTTTTCCTATCCACATAACTAACTACCTATTGTATTTAGAATAATGTTGACCCAGGACAGATTTTTCTTCAATCTTTTAAAAAAAAAAAATCACGAACATTTTTGTGGATTTTTGTAGTGAAGTTAAAACTAGTTTTGGCATTTTTGTAAGAACTCATATTTTTTTGTTTTTGATCAAACGAAAGCTTAGGTCATTTCCTTAAAGAACTTTAGTGGGATGGAACTTGTATATGTCTCAAAATAAAGATGAATATTTAAAAAATATAGAGGATGAACCACATATTATATCTTAACTCGAGAAACATTTATCTTAATTGGTTCAGGATAGCTTTAAAGAACACTTGAATCATTTAAGGAAAAAAAAAATGAGAATATTTAATAATTTTTTAATTAAAACCTCTCAAAAATATTGAAAAATAAATATTATAATATCATAACATTAACAATATAATAAAGGGTTTTCCAACAAGAGGTGTTATTTTGGTATTCAAAGAAAAATTCAATTTTTTGAGATAAATGATCGGATGTTTATTTCATAATAAAGAGGAAGGTATGCCGTTAATAATCAAAAACAACATCAGCCAAATGGCCACCACGACCACTCTTACAGGATCATATCCTTTTCATGAAATTTTCCATAATCAAATCGCAAAGTGGCTGCCCTATGTCCTCGATAGCCTCACGAATTCTATTTTGGAGGTCTTGAATCGACGCTGGGCTGTTGGCGTAGACCTTATCTTTCACGTGGCCCCAAAGGAAGAAGTCGCAACGTGTTAAATCACAAGATCTCGGTGGCCAATTGTGATCACCTCTTCGAGAGATAACACGGTCCGGAAACTTTTCCCGTAACGGAGCAATGGTTACGTTGCTTGTGTGGCACGTAGCGCCGTCTTGTTGAAAGTAAACGTTGTCCAGACCAGTACCATCCATTTCCGACCATAAAAAATCATTAATCATCTCTCGATAGCGCAATCCATTCACCGCAACTGTTGATCCAACCACATTTTCGAAAAAGTAAGGTCCAATGACCCCGCCGGACCATAAACCGCACCAAACAGTCACACGTTGGAGAGGCTTCTAAACAATAACTCTTGGGTTTTCCGAGCCCCAGATGCGACAATTTTGCTTGTTGACGTAGCCACCGAGGTGGAAATGGGCATCATCATGATCTTCATGATCATCATGATTTTCGATTTTTCGAATTTTAATAATTTCAATGCGCTGTTCAATCGTGTATCGTTCCATTTTTAGTAATGGCGTATTTTCTACTTGTCAAAGAATAAAAACTTCAAAAGTGACAGCTACCGAAATACCGGGTGATTCAAAATAACACCTCTTGTTGGAAAACCCGTTATTAACATTTTTTGATAACTTGTAGGGTTCGTACACGCTGACAAAAAATCGCTTCTGTAGTATATTGACTCAAACATATTCTGCTTGAAATATACATATGCTTAGGGTACACCCTAAATATATAATATTTGACACACACAAACTGCATATGTTTGGGAGGATATTGTTCTAAACAAAAATATGTTCCCACGCTAATATTTTTTTATTTGGAAATAAAGATTATTTTATATTTAAGTATTTTGGCAATGTACCAGTTCCTTTATTTAAAGACAAGTTTTCTATTTTTCAGAAGTTGAAAGCAAAATTTTTTATAAATTTTATGTTTGTAAAATTCAGTTAACACTTAAATCGCATAGTCTTTCCTAACTATAAATTGCACTGATGGATTGACAAAAAGTGATGAATTGGAATACTTATAAATTAAAATTTACTGGTGTAAAACAAAGCCTATTACTGCTAAAGACATTTTTAACTACAAAGTTCAACACGAAATCTAGAAAAACTAAAAAATTCGAAAAATTCAGCAAAGTTTTAAAAAAAAATTTAATTAAAATATATTTGGAAAACATCTTAATCAATAACTTTGTTTGTGGGTAAAACCAATATTTTATTTGTGAAAGTCAGTGCGCAAATATATTTTGTTCTAATATATTAATATATGCGTTCCAAACAAAATTTCATGATTTTTAAATAAAATGTATTTGCTAACAAGTATATAATATTCAAAAAATTCGTTTCCAAATATATTTTCCTTCTATTCAAACATATCAAAAATGGCGATTTTTCTCCGTGTAGTTTTGCTACATTAACTACACCTTTGTATGCCCTCACAAAGGTGTAGTATATATTATTTGCTTCGTGCCAAAAGTGCAACACATCGAAGGAGTGACCTAAGACCCTAAGTATGTTTGGCGGAATTTCGATTTGGGTCACTTTAGGTCATTTGTCCAATGTTCGTCCGTCCGTGTGTCTGTCTGTCTGATGGCTGGTGCGCGCGATAACTCTCGAAAGTAGTAACCGATTTACTTCAAATTTGGTATGCGGTAATATTTTTCTCTATCTCTGGCTAAGTTCGAAGATAGGCCATATTGGTCCACTCCTTCTAGTACCTCCACCACAAAGGGTTAACATTTAGTGAAATATTGATTCTTTTATAACTTATATACTTCTTATCCGAATCCTCTGTAGTTCCACACGTAGTAATAGTTCATCTGTCGCTATCAACTTGAGAACATGTAAGAAAATTCAGTGGGGTAAACCGAATAATGAATTCCCTCACCTTGAGTCTGAAAAAATATTAGTAGATTAATTTATTTTTTTCTCTTATTTAAATTATTATAAAATTATTATATTTAAATTGCATTTAATTAATGTATGACTGGTATTAAAGTTAAAAGCTGTTTACTTTTGGTCACTTTTCTTAGCAATCTAGGCACTATAAAAGCACAAAATTGCAAGTATTTATATTCACTGGTATTATAAAGTTATAAGCTGTTAAGGTCCATTTGTGGGGGATTCTTTTTATTAAAACGAGGAAACTCCTAATTTTTGATATGTTTGAATTGAAAGAAAATATACCTGGAAACGATTTTTTTTAAATATTTTATATTTGTTAACAAAAAAATTTTATTTGAAAATCAAGAAATTTTATATAAGTCATAATATATTTGCAAACTGAATTTCACAAATAAAATATGTGTTTACACACAAACAAAGTTATTGTTTAAGAAGTTTTCCAAATATATTTTATTTCAAATGATTTTTAAAACTTTGCTGACTTATTCGAATTTTAGTTAGCTTTTACTGGATTTCGTGTTAAACTTTTTTGGTGCATGTACGAGGGACGATGATTACTGAATTGTCTTTTTTTGAAGATATGCGCTTTTAGCAAACAGTTCTCGTTCAATGATACTTGGCTGTGCGTATATATTTAATAATTTCGACTGAAGTAATCGTTGTAATAAGGATATTGATAATGGGAGTTTGGTGGCTCCCGAAACAGATCTGTCTATCCAACCATTACAACCGCCCCCAATACATGTCACTTGCTTCTTCTTTAATTTTTAACAAAGTTGTTTTCATATACTGAAAACAACAATAACGATCTTGAGCCTGAGTACAAAAACAAAATATGTTAAACTTTTTAGCTAAAATTTTCTTAATTTATAAATATTCCAATTTATCACTTTTTGTCAATCCATCAATGCAATTTATATTTACGAAAGATTATTCGATTTAAGTTTTAATTAAATTTTACAAACATATACAATTTATAAAAAAAAATTGATCTTTGAACATCTGAAAAACAGAAAACATGCCTTTCAGATAAGACATTGATATATTGCCAAATTAATAATTACAAATTAATCTTTGTTTCGAAAATACTAGTTCCAAATAAAAAAATATTTGAATGGGAGCATGTTTTTGTTTAGGGTAATTCCAAAGGAAATCGACCCACTCTGAAAATTTATGAATTTCGATATTGCTGAAATTTTGCATGCGCATACTGCAAGATGTTACGAAATAATGATAGTTTACCGTATGTCAAAATTTGTAGCGGTTTAGATTTTATAGGGTGCCAAAGTAGGACATCTACATTGTTTTGTAAAAAATTAAGCTATGTTGAAGTCGCCATAACTTTTGAACGGAATGTCAGATTTAATTGAAATAAGTACCATCTTAAAGATATTAACGATATTTCTAAGTATTACACAAATAAGGATCACTATATGTGTATTAAGGATATCAAAAGGACGAAAATGTCCTTAATCCTTGATTATCCTGAAAAATGTATTTTCAATTTTTTTAATTTTATTTCTGAATATTACCCCCATATTGCTCCATAAAATATAAAATTTTCAGAATGGGTGCTCAATGGGTTCAAAAGATATGACTTATTTAATGTCCGTCTGTCTGTCCGTTTGACTGGGTTATGCCAATGATATCTCTGAAAAGGAGTGACCGAATGTCTTACAAATTAGTATGTGGTAATATTTTCCTCAAACCTACTTAGTGTTTTGAAGTGGCCCATTTCGGACCTCTCGTTGTGGTACCTCCCTCACAAACGGTTAAAATTTTGTGACATATTAAAACTGTTATAACTTCTGTACTACTCATGGGAATCCAATGAAATTTCATACATAGTAATTATTTCACCATATTTATAAGCTGAACAAAAATGGGCGAAAATGTCACGCCCCTTTTGGTACCTCCCACACAAAGGGACCATTTTTACAATAAGTTCACAGCTTATAACATTAATACCAGTGCATAAAAATACTTGACATTTTGTGCAGTGTAATATTTTTATAGTACCTACAGGCCAGTATAAAGCGGGCGTTATTGCCCCGCCCCTTCTAGTACCTCTCACACAAATTCTAACAATTTTGTGAAATGTTGAAAAATTATAAACTCATTAAAGTAAACATATAAATAAAAAGCTCTAACATTTCATAAAATTTTTAGAATTTGGGTGGGAGGTACTAGAAGCGGCGGGGCAATAACACCCGCTTTATACTGGCCTGTAGGTACTATAAAAATATTACACTGCACAAAATGTCAAGTATTTTTATGCACTGGTATTAATGTTATAAGCTGTGAACTTATTATAAAAATTGGTCCCTTTGTGTGGGAGGTACCAAAAGGGGCGTGACATGTTCGCCCATTTTTGTTCAGCTTATAAATACGGTGAAATAATTACTATGTATGAAATTTCATTGGATTCCCATGAGTAGTACAGAAGTTATAACAGTTTTAATATGTCACAAAATTTTAACCGTTTGTGAGGGAGGTACCACAACGAGAGGTCCGAAATGGGCCACTTCAAAACACTAAGTAGGTTTGAGGAAAATATTACCACATACTAATTTGTAAGACATTCGGTCACTCCTTTTCAGAGATATCATTGGCATAACCCAGTCAAACGGACAGACAGACGGACATTAAATAAGTCATATCTTTTGAACCCATTGAGCACCCATTCTGAAAATTTTATATTTTATGGAGCAATATGGGGGTAATATTCAGAAATAAAATTAAAAAAATTTAAAATACATTTTTCAGGATAATCAAGGATTAAGGACTTTTTCGTCCTTTTGATATCCTTAATACACATATAGTTATCCTTATGTGTGTAATACTTAGAAATATCGTTAATATCTTTAAGATGGTACTTATTTCAATTAAATCTGACATTCCGTTCAAAAGTTATGGCGACTTCAACATAGCTTAATTTTTTACAAAACAATGTAGATGTCCTACTTTGGCACCCTATAAAATCTAAACCGCTACAAATTTTGACATACGGTAAACTATCATTATTTCGTAACATCTTGCAGTAAGCGCATGCAAAATTTCAGCAAAATCAAAAATGTAAAATTTTCAAATCGTCATTTTTGGGTCGATTTTCTTTGGAATTACCCTTTAGAACAATACCCTCCCAAACAAATAATATTTGTGTGTGTCAAATATTATATATTTGAATTGTACCCTAGACATAAGTATATTTCAAGCCGAATATGTTTGGGACAATATATTACAGAAGCGATTTTTTTCAGCGTGTATGGTTCCATTATGTATGGAACAAAATACCGGCCAAATGGCCGCCGCGACCTCGGCGTCATACCTCCATCCGATGGTCCAAAATTTTCGATGACGCTGAGGCATAATTGAGGTTCTATGCCGTTATTGTGTCGAATTATCTCATCCTTTAGCTCTTGAATTGTTGCTGGCTTATCAACGTACACCTTTTCTTTCAAATAACCCCCAAAAAAGAAGTCCAACGGTGTCAAATCACATGATCTTGGCGGCCAATTGACGACGTGAGATAACACGACCATTGAATTTGTTGCGCAAAAGAGTCATTGTTTCATTAGCTGTGTGGCAAGTGGCACCGTCCTGTTGAAACCACACATTGTTCGCATCCATATCTTCCAATTCGGGCCATAAAAAGTTCGTTATCATCTCACGATAGCGAACACCATTCACAGTAACTGCCTGACCGGCCTCATTTCGAAGAAGTATGGCCCGATGACGTCGTCAGCCCATAGGCCTCACCAAACGAACCGGCCGAGCATGCACTGGTGTTTTCACATCTCCTACAGACCCGGTTTGCTGAAATTTGCGCACAATTCTCCCGATTGTGGACACATTTAGTCAATTATTCTGATCAAAAAAATATCACGAAGTGCACGAAATGCATTTTGATTTGAACGCTCATTTTCGTAAAAGGCTTAAAAACGTTAACGCGTTGCTTGATTGTGTATCTTTCCATGGTTCAAATTGAGTTAGTCTGAAATTGAGAAATGTCAAATGAAATGCAGAAAAAAACTTGACGTTTAAGTGTGGTTCACATTCAACATCGGCCCTTACAATTTAACCACCCTTTATTAGTGCACATAAACGCTTATAATTCGGAACATTGCACTGTTTTTAAAGTATCTACTTTTCAGTGAAAAATAAGTGTATTTGAGAAACCCCTTCTGGTACCTCCCACACAAATTGACACATTAATTCGTGTAATATTTCATATTACATTACTCACAAAGTGAGGGTATACCCGATTGAAACTTTCTTACTTGTTGAGAGCTACATCTACAGGGGGACTACAACAAAATAAAATTTGATTTGTACACATTTTATTGAGATGAATTCTGGCCAAAATGGAATACAAAGTTTCAGCCAAATTTCTTAGAAAATGTGAAAATGTGTTGCTTGAATAAGTCTTTCTGGGAGCGACATTTATAGGTGGAATATAACAAAATATGATCTGATTTAAAAAATTTTTACTGCGATGAATTATTCTCCTAATTAAATACAAACTGCTAAGATTCAGTTAAAATGCTTAGAAAATATGGTATTTATGGCTTAAATACGTATACTTTGGAGCGACCTCTAAAGGGTGACTATAACGAAATATGGACCGATTTGTAAAATTGTTGCTGTAATGAATTCTTGTCAAAATATAATACAAAGTGCAAAGTTTCTGCTAAATTGCTTTAAAGATGCGGTATATATGGCTGCAACGCCTAATTTTAGAGCGATCTCTATAGGGGAGCTGTATCAAAACATTGACCGATATGGCCCATTTGCAATCTCAAACAACCTGCAACTATAAGAAATATTTCTACAATATTTGATCAACCTAGCTCTATTATTACGGACTGTAGGGTGATTACAACAGACTGAAGTACATGGCAAAATCGTTTTAAAATTTTACGACGATTAAGAATATACTCTATGAGGTTTCATATCAATATTTAGAGGTGTTACAAACGGAGTGGATAAATTAATAGACCCCTCCATCCTATGGTGGAGGAATATAATAAATGTCATGAAATGATCTACCAGATTGTAATAAAACAAAATTCATTTCAGCAATATTTCTGTCTTGTATTATCATTTTAAGTTCTCAAGCTCTTAAAAAACACCCGTTATTCGTTCAGTGTTCACTCAACTTTAGACTCTGCGAAAACATTCAATTATACACAATTTCAAGTATTTGTATAAACTAGAATTAAAACAAGTAAGAAAGTTTCAGTCGGGTAAACCGATACCCGAGGTATACCCTCACTTTGTGAGCAATGTAATATTGAGTATTACTCGAATTATTCTGTCAATTTGTGTGGGAGGTACTAGAAGGGGTTTATCAAATACACCTTTTTTTCGCTGAACATTAGATACTTTAAATTCATTGCACTGTGCCGACTTATAAGCATTTATGTGCACTGGTATAAACGTTATGGGACATTAAATTGTGGTATGATTTGGGCATTTTGTGTGGGAGGTACAAAAAGGGGCGTGGCAATAACGCCCATTTTTCACAGGGCTATAGACACCATAAAAGCATTACACTGTACAAAATTTCAAGTATTTTTATACACTGGTTTTAATGTTATAAGCTGTTAACTTTTGGAGATAAACAAAAAAATATATTCAACAAACAACTTTGTGAAGTCAATCAGTCACATAGATAGACGGACACATCCAAAATTTTCGGATGGTTGGAACTCAGTATGAAAAAAAGTGATTTATAGCAATTGCACAATAATAACTGTTTTCAAATTCTAGTTTTTCTAGTGTGCTTTTTCGGTAGATAGTTAAATTTTCATTTATCACAATAACCCCTAAGATCCGCAAACCTTAAGGAAGAAATATTGGCTGTCATAAATCATGAAATACTAATCGAATAACTTTTGTATATCCGTAATATCATTCATATCATTAATAGCAACAAATATTGCAAATATTGCCTATATTAATGCCAAACATGCGGTTCTCATAAATCACAATGTGATGGGTGATATAACACCTATTAGCATTTTAAGCTGACCTCGCCATAATTTAAATCGCAGCATAAAATGTGTGCATAAATGTATATAAATCACTTTTTAATTCTGCATTTCGACTGAGCCGTAAAAACCGGGTTTATGCATTCACCTAAAAAATTGGGTCGCTGTGAATGCAAAAACACAATTTTGGTGTCACCACCCCGAAATAACATTTCAAGTGTTAGGTGCTGATTGTCAAACGATTCTGACAACTCTGACTATTCTTAATTAAACAAAAATCGAGCTGAATAGTTTTTTTCAAATAAATTTAAAAATCATACATAAAATACTGGTTATTCAAATTGTCAGAACACATAAACTGTTCAAAATATTAGTATAGCGAAAACGCTTATGTTTTCATATTCGTTTTTTCATAAATATGAAAATTAAGTTGATTTAGAATTTTTTTTTTGTCTGGCGGGCGAGATTTAAAGTAGCATAAAACTAGTAAGGAAAAGGTAGAGTCGCACAGTGGGAGGAATTCAAAAAACACGAAAATAATTCAGCCGTTCAACCAGACAACCGATTGCGACCAAACTTGAAATGCTTGTAGAAGAGGTATTAGAGAAGTTAAGTTTTGAATTTTGGACCCCTATGGTATACAAGGGAGGAGCTACAGGAACTCAAAATTGGCCACTTTGGGCGATAACAATATTTATGCACGTTTAACTTTTATGTTTTTCGTCTGATGCCTAAAATCGTGTGTGCATTCTACTAACCATACAAAGGAAGTTTGGTCCGCTTAGCAGGAATTAAATAACTCATGCTAAAATGAAATATGTCCCAATGATTACAACGAATGAAGGAGCCCCACACAACAAAAAAATTAAATCAGTCGCAATTTACATGCACACGAAAGACTCTTCACACCTAAGAGTTATCTCGTATAGTTACCGAGATATCTGCAATTGAAAATTGTATATTTAATTTTTTCCCCCATCTTGTGCTAGTATTTTGTAAATATCGGAACAGAATATGCACTGATATCATTCAAATCAACTGTTCTAACTAGACAACGAAATTTAGTATACAAAAAATGTATACTTTATTTATACTATAAAATATTTTTTGTCAAAAGTACAAAAAATATTTTTTGTAAAGTATAAATTCAAATGGCCGTAATTTTTGACTCTGCGGGCAATATTTATAAATATATAAATTTTGTTGTCTATCCAGAAAAGATATTAAAAAAGGACCGTTTCCTTATATATCTGGTTCTAATATATACCAATTCGTGGGAAAGGATCTGGAAAATTTAAAAAAAAAAACTGCTTTCAAATTCACACGGAAACTACATAAATCCATAAAATATTTAAATAAATAATATATTAAATTTTTTTAAATTGGTACGTCTTAACATCATTAATCGAGGCTATTTCTAAGATTATTATTTATTTATTTATATGAGTATGAAGTACTATACAAAGTAAATGTATATTCTTCTATTACGGTCCAGTAAAAAGCCGGGCGGGCTTGCCAGTTTTTTTTGTGCCGAATCCCCAAATTTTTAATTTTTATCCCCTAAATCCCCAAAAAAAGATTTCTCATCCACAAAAAAAAAACCCCAGAATATATCTTAATTTATGTGAATGATGTATTTTACAATTCAATGTACTTTGTTCTAAAATTCATTTTGTTTGTACAAAATGTATATTGTCAAAATATCAAATATATCTGATTCAAAATCTTCCATCTCATCTACATCATCTAATTTTTTGTACACGTTCTTGGTATTAAAAGTTTGATCATTTCTGCCAATGGACTAAATAATTGATAAAGTACATCAACGAATTAATACCAGCGATTCCAGTTCTTTAAAATCGAGTTGGACCAGCAGAATCCTGTTACTAGTAAACTTTACTCCAAAATTAGCTTAAATTGTTCGTAATGTCGTCTGGGAAGAATTTTATAATCCGCATTTGGCTTCAATTGATTTATAAATGTCTATAGAAATACGTATTGGCAATTACTACAGGTTGTCTATTTAAGTCGTACTCTAAAACACTGCAAGTCAAGCTACTTTTTGTAGGAACTTTTGACACAATTTTTACGGACTCATTTTCTAGAAAAATATAGATTTAACAGAAAATACTAATTTTAACATAAATAAAGACATGTAATTATAAAAAATTGCAATCCACGCCAAATCCCCGGATCCCCAAACCAAAAAAATATATCCCCATTCGCGAAGAAAAATCCTCAAATTGGGAATAAATCCCCTAAACTGGCAGCGCTGAAGCCGGGTGAAAAAGACCATGTTGCTTGCTATTTTTGTAGCGAAAGACCAGAGCCTCTAGTGGGAATCGTACCCACGACTCCCAAATTCATAGGCAAGCACGCTACCAGCTCACCTACTAGGTCGATCGTAAATTATTATTATATTTGTAAAGGGAAATCCCACAATTCCCAAAATTATCTTTTAGTTTTTACCCAAAATCGGTTATACTAAAATCCGGACTCAAAATTCCATTCGCCCTCGTAACACATTACGAGGGCGGTCCCAACATTAGCCGACCTGACATATAGATGGCGGTAGTAGTTAGAAAAATTTTACTTCCGTGACAAACTGACAAACTTCTAAAACATATGTTTTAACTTTCAAGGCGCCACGTTGCTTATTTGTTTTTGAGCACTCAAAAATAAAAATTGTTCACCGACATGTCCAACCAATAATAATACCGAGTAGATTCTACTTTGGGGGAGTTTGCTCCTTCGTTTACAACTATAAGAAAAGGTTAAAAAATCCACAAAATGGCCGTCGCACAGTGGCGACGATGGAGCAAACATGTTGCAAAAATCAAAATTTTCATGTGCGCCTGCGATATTTTGAATTGACCTATCTTATAGCAAACTTTTCAAGGATTGCAAATATGCTATCCTTAATAATGCGAGATTTTTAGTTTAGAAGATATAACGATTGAAAGTTGACCGATTTACGGTTTTCGAAAAAACACACCATTTTTAGGTAATTTGGTCCGATTTCACGTGTAATAACACGAAAAATAGGTAACGAATTGTCTTTTTTTCTCTATTGATTGATGTATTTATTAAATGTATAATGATACAAAAATTAACGATTCCTTTGTGTTTCTCCAGGCAAATTACTATTTAAAAACTATCCATTTTTCACTATTTTTCTACTTTGACTATATTTTTCTATATTTGCCATATATTCAAAATATGCTCTTTGATTATGCCTTTACATAATTCAAAAGGATTTATCTGCCTGTAGGTGCCACTTTGGCTTCTGAGGTAAACAAGTTTTCTTTAAGGTATGTATATGATTTATATTTTTCACTCTGAAATGTTTTGACTGACAATTAGTTTGAAAGTTGCATTTTAACTCGGTTCTTACCTGAGAGCCTCTGCCAAAGTCTGCCCCTAATACTAAGCGTTATGTCTCAGAGTCATTGAAAATATGGACCATATGTCACCGAAGCCGTGGCGAGCGTTTGGCCGATTTTTTGTTTCACACATTATTGTCATAGATCCTTCTAAAGGGTCCGCTATCTAACGTTTTTTTTTCAACTAGTGCTAATTTCGTGAATGGTAACACTTAGCTCATGTCTGATTTGACAGATAATTAGTTTTAACCATCCGCTGAACGAATATGGTTGTGTATACGCTTGAACAAGTGGGCCTGCGATCGGCTTACAGAAGATGCCGATTTTGCCAAAAAAAATTATCTTTTCAGATGAAGCTCATTTTGATCTTGGCGGGTATGTAAACAAGCAAAATTGTCGCATTTGGGGCCCGCACGCATACATTGAAAAGCCGATACACCCAAAACAGTCACTGTTTGGTGCGGATTTTGGTCCAGAGGCATAATTGGGCCATTTTTCTTCGAAAATGAGCAAGGAGTGGCCGTTACAGTCAATGGCGATCGTTCACAAAAATTGAAGAGGAGGATATTGGCAACATTTGGTTTCAACAGGACGGCGCTACGTGCCACACAGCCGAAGCTACACTCGATGTTTTGCGCCCTGTTTTTGAAGATCGCATTATCAGCCGCAGAGCTGATGTCGTTTGGCCACCTCGGAGCTGCGATTTGACACCGTTGGACTATTATTTGTGGGGTGCCCTCAAAGATAAGTGTTACGCCGACAAGCCAGAGACAATTGACCCTTTAAAGGACAATGAAATACAGCTGCACACAATCGATAATGTGCTTAAAAATTGGACCGATCGTGTAGGCTACTGCATGGCCAGCAGAGGCAGCCATTTCAATGAAATTATTTTCCATTATTAACCGGAAGGATTGTACTTCCAAATAAAAAAAAAAATTGAGAAAATATTCAGTAGTTTTTTTTATATGCTATAAAATATTATTTCAAAAAAATATTACGATAATTCTCTGAAAACATTTTGTTTTATTTACAATAAACATTGTGCGTTTGTTTGGTAGAACCACACTTTACAATAAGAAAACATTTCCTACTTTTAAAGATTTTCCGCTAAAGAGATTAAATGTAGACCACTTCTTTAATATTGAGTTAATGTGCTTCATTTTAAATGTGATACTCACTCAATTCAAAGATAATAACGCCTTTAAAATTATCATTGCACCAAAAAGTGATGGACCACCACTATCTCACAGTGGGAACCATTTGAAATCATCACGTTTCAATGTAATGTCTTTCCAAATCTCATGAACATAAAAATGTGCATTTAAAAGAATAACAATACTCACAAATTGAAATCACACGTGTTTAACAGATGTTCCGTCCATTTCTAGAACTACTACTAATCATAGAGTTGTAAATGTCATTCGATAGAAATAAAAACAACAGCAGTCATTATATACATATTTCCCTACCGTCACAGAAACGTTATTGTCGGTGGTTTTTTAGTAAAAGAAATATTTTGAAGTGGAAATCACTTATGTGTATTATGTATTGAGAATTTGACTATTGAATATAAAATGCCATGTGTAAAGATTATTAAAAATATTGAAAAGTACTGTCAAAAGTATGTATGTATTTGAATATGTACTAAAAGGTCAAAGAAAATATGACTTTGAATTGTTTTTGTATGAGTACATACTTCTTTTAATGAATGAAATTATTATCTAGTGGACAATCATATGTTTATACACTGCGACAAACTGTGCTACAGGCTATAATTGTGCATTTGCTTTTTAAAATTGTTTGTACATTTGTTTTTACACAGAAAAAAACCGCAAGCAATTGTTTTGTTCGAGTTTATAAAGAAATATCGATAAACTTTCAATTAAATGTTTGTTTGAATCTGCAACCAAATGTAGGAAATGTAAGCAGATTGCAGATTCAAGCAAACATTTAATTGATTCAATTAAAAGTTAAGTTAATTTAAAACTCGAACAAGACATTTGCTTGGCGGTTTCTTTTTTTCTGTGTAGATCAGACAGACATAGCCATGAATTATACCTATGGACTTATGTAGCTTTAGCAAAGATGTAGCTTTAAAATATTTACAATTATGTAGATGAAAAAACTTAAAATTAACACAACAATTTAGGAAAAGTTATGGAAGTTTTGATGTTATGTCGAAAATCGGCTCAATAAATCTCTACTTATTATTCTTTGTTGTGAAAGAGATAGTTGTGTTCTCTTTAAAGCGACGTAGACTTTACAAAAATTGGTTCGCCCGCTCAAGAGCTATTGTAATTTCCGTAAAAACCAAAAACGCATTTTTCAATTTCAAACACATAAATTTGTTGGATTTTTTAAATCAATGAAAGCGAAATCCATTTAGAAACTGTTTATACTTTTTTTTAAACTTTTTACTTTTCATTTACGCAAACATGAACTTCATTAAAAATTCTGACCCTAATGTATTACTTAGTAGTCACTTTCTTAATTTTCATGGTTGCATGAAATACATTATTTTGACTCAATAAATAAAGTTCGGCGGTTGAGTTTCAGCCGATGTGAGCCGCTTAAATCGGCGGCGGCGCACGATGGGAAAATATGATGAAATACGCGCATAGGACTTTGAAAAAATCTTTCAAAAATCAATTTTTTGGGAGTGTTATTTTATTGTGGATAACATTTAAGAAAATACCTAAAAATTTTATGAAAATATCTCCAGGCGATTTCGAGTTATGACCATTCAAAGTTTGTCTTTTTTACTAATAAATGCAAATAACATTGCGATGATAAAATGCATATACTAAAATGCTTGTAGAATTCGCGTTTATTGGTGAAATGCGATAGGACTTGCAACATATAATAAGGTACTATTCATCTTAATTTTTGTGTATAAAACGTATTTTTAATGCCTTCCAATAAAGAGATATTTCAAAGCAAAAAACATTTTTTTTGTTTAAAAAAAAAAATGATCCACAGTAAATGGAATACAACTTTTTTGAATCACGTGGGATCACTACCATATGACATAGAGAATAGAGGTGACTTTTGGCATATTATGGCAGATTTTTATACCCTACACCACACTGTGGTACAGGGTATTATAACTTTGTGCATTTGTTTGTAACACCCAAAAGGAGAAGAAATAGACCCATCGTTTATTATACCGATCGACTCAGAATCACTTTCTGAGTTGATTTAGCTATGTCCGTCTGTCCGTCTGTCTGTCCGTCTGTGCATGTATTCTTGTAATCAAAGGACAGGTCGCAATTATGGTCCGATCTCGACGAAACTTTACACATATAATTTTTTTGGCCCAAGGACGATCCCTATTGAATTTGGTTACAATCGGTTCAGATTTGGATATAGCCCCCATATATATGTTAGCCCCGATTTGCCATGTAAGCGCTGTAAAAACTTTATTTTATATCCGATCAATATGAAATTCGGCAGAAAGAGGTTTCTTATTATATGGATGAACACTATTAAATTTGGAAGAAATCGGTTCAGATATAGATATACCCCCCATATATACGTTACCCCCGATTTGACATGTAAGCGCTGTAAAAACTTTATTTTATATCCGATCAGTATGAAATTCGGCAGAAAGAGGTTTCTTATTATATGGATGAACACTATTAAATTTGGAAGAAATCGGTTCAGATTTAGATATTACCCCCATATATATGTTACCCCCGATTTGACCTGTAAGCGCCGTAAAAACTGTATTTTATATCCGATCAGTGCGAAATTCGGCAGAAAGAGGTTTCTTATTACATGAAGGAATAATGCCAAATTTGGAAAAAAAAACCGGTTCTGATTTAGATTTAGCTCCCATATATATGTTACCCCCGATTTGACATGTAAGCGCTGTAGAGACTGTATTTTATATCCGATCAGTACGAAATTCGACAGAAGGAGGTCTTTTTATGAATGAATAAGTATTCGTATTCAGGGAAGATCGGTTCAGATTTATTTTAAAGCTCCATATATATGTTCCTCCTGATTTGGTATCAAACCGCTATAGAAGTTGTATTTTACTTCCGATCATTAAAATTTTCCAGAAAGATGTTTCCCACTTTAGGAACGAATATTGCTTAATTTAGCGATTATCGTGTTATTATCGTTTCAGATAATACGTTTCTACCCATTTACCAATTATTCCAAATTATTATGGCAATGACCCTTATCGCGTTGTTAGGGAGGTGTAGGGTATTATATAGTCGGCCCCGCCCGAATTTCTGCCTTTCCTTACTGGTTGTACTTGAAATATGTGCTTTTTTTCTTTAAATATAGAAAATAAGGGTGGGAGCTATATCAATCTATGAACCGATTTTCCCGAAACATATGGACCGATCTTCTTGGTTTAAAAAAATAACGTTTGTGAAATTTCGGCAAAATCGGATAATAATTACGAAGGGTACTGAACGGACGAGAATAAATGGATTAACACGTGGCTGCAAGTTTTATCAAGTAGGATTAAAAATAGAGATCTTGTTAATATTATAAGGATTATAGTAATCTTTATACTTCACTTTTTCTACAAAACCTATAAAAATATAGTTACAATAAAATATATACGCTTCCGCAGTTTGTGTGTATTAGGGTGGACCGATTATTTTTGGTTTTTAATTTAACTTTCTATTATTATCAGTCTACGAACCATTGTGTAAAGTACATTATAGTAAAATTTCAGCTTTCAAAAATATTGCAGCCCACAATGTTATCCTATTTAAGTTGTCTTAGTTTTAATTTTAAAGGCATGGCAGGTTTTGTAGACTTTTTTCGCAATGTTGACAAACATATTTTTGAACTTCAATGGTCTGCATATTTAAAACGCAGCAACACACAATCAAGCACCTGAAACAGATTTTAAACTAAATTTTGTCAGCTTTAATTTAAAATCAAGATCACTGAATTTGGCACGATATTCGGAGTTTTACACTAATTTCCACAAAGTCGATTTTGAAGCTCCACTGTGCGATAAATGGTAAAAGTAAGAAAAATCTGGCTACACCAAATTATTCTCCAAAGAATTCTCTTGAAGATGGTCCAAACCGTTGGACTCTATCTCTAACGGTATAATCGTGAGATTAAAAATACAGCTATGCGCGCGTATTTACCCTTTTTTCCCATTGTGCGCCGGTTTATAAGTTTCGTTCACGCTAAATAAGTTTCGTTCACAGCAAACGAAATTTCAGTTCCTGCAAATAAGGATTTAAGTTGTCTAATATTTCGATTCCCAGAAACTAATTATTTTCTTTGCGTGTATGTGTGCGGTACCAGAAGGGGCTTGACTGAGTTTACATGCACTGTTACTAATGTTATGAATTATTAATGTTTGAATGATATTGCCGTTTTTCTGTGGGAGGTGGGTGATAATTTTTAAATTAACCTATGAATTTAACTCAAGCTCAAGGTCTAGAATTATGTTCTCCTTTAATTGACGTAAACTTTGTAAAACCCAAAAATGTTTTTGTTTTTTAATTTTCATTCCCAACAAAATTTTTGAAATTAAAAATAAAATGTGACGACATCTTATTTTCCCATTTAGCAACTTTTTATAATTTTTTAGTCAAAAGATGATGAGTGTTCTAACGGGACACTCAAGCTTACAAGCACATCTTCGTCGCATAGGACTAGCAGGAAATGACGAATGCAGGGCATGCAGGGAAAACATCGAAACGATGGAACATTTTCTGTGCCACTGCCCGGCTTTCACACATGCCAGATCCCAACATTTCGGATCCGACATATTACCAGACTTGACTCATCTCAGAGAATATGACTGGAAGATACTGAGAAAATTCGTGTCTAGTATCGATTTTCTGTAACTCCTGAGGTATAAAAAGATCATAAATAAGGAGCGCACAACAGGCCGAACCACTGGCTTAAGTGTATGTCCATGGACATGGGACGTTTAAACGTCTCCTCTCTTCAACCTAACCTAACCTAGTTCAAAAATAAAATTCATACGTTAAGTTTTTAAATTTTAATAATATTCGTTTATTCGACCTGTATTGTGATTTCACCAATTATAAGCCGATGAGTATTGATGAGAAGTCGCTGCCATCTGTTTTTTTTTTATTATCCAAAAATTTATTGGGATTTAATATTTTAAACAAGTAAGAAAGTTTCAGTCGGGTAAACCGACTAAGGTATACCCTCACTTTGTGAGTAATGTAATATATAACATTACACCAATAAATCTGTCAATTTGTGTGGGAGGTACCAGAAGGGGTTTTCCAAAAACACGTATTTTTCGGTAAATACATTGCATTGTGCTGAACTATAAGCGTTTATGTGCACTGGTATATTAAAGTTACGAGCTATGTAATTGTGGTATGATTTGGTCATTTTGTGTGGGAGGTACAAAAAGGGGCGGGGTGATAACGCCCACTTTTTACAGGACTATAGGCACTATAACAGCATTACACTGTACAAAATTTCAAGTATTTGTATGCACTGGTATTAAAGTTACAAGCCGTTTACTTTTGGTACGAAATGGTCCATTTGTGTGGGAGGTACCAAAAGGGGCTGTACAATAATGCCCATTTTTTACCGGACTATAGGCGCTACAAAAACATTATACTGTAGAAAATTTCAAGCATTTTTATGCACTTGTGTTAAAGTTATAAGCAGTTAAATTTTGATGCAAAATGGTCCATTTGTGTGGGAGGTACCAAAAGGGGCATGCCAACTTCACCCATTTTTCTCGAGTTAATAGCGACTATTATACTAATATTATGTGCAGAATTTCAAAAGATTCGAGTAAGTAGTATAGAAGTTATTAAAGAATCAATATTTCACTAAATTTTAACCCTTTGTGTGGGAGGTACCAGAAGGAGTAGACCAATATGGCCCATCTTCGAACTCATCCGGAGATAGATCAAAATATTACCACATACCAAATTTGAAGTCAATCGGTTACTCCTTTCGAGAGTTATCGTGCGCACCAGCCAGCAGACAGACAGACAGACAGACGGACGGACATTGCTCATTCGACTTAAAATGACCCAAAACGGATTTCCTCCGAACATACATAGGGTCTTAGATCACTCCTTCGATGTGTTACACTTTTTTCCGTAGCAAATGATATATACCCTCATCACACTAAAGTGAGGGTATAAAAATGATTTTTTTTGGTTTTACTAAATTTTTAATTGATCTTGAATGGCTGAACTAATTATACCCTCACTTTAGTGATACGAGGGTATATATCATTTGCTACGGCCAAAAGTGTAACACATCGAAGGAGTGATCTAAGACCCTAAGTAAAGGGGTTTTCAACAGCGACGCTACAAAAGTAGACCGACAGGGACAGCGAGGTTGTCGGTTGTTTTGGAAGAAATACTTCTTGAAGTGTCTCCTTTATTTCGTTCTTTGACATCTGACATCAATTCCGAAGCCTTATACATATACTAAAATTGTGTCTGAATTTACTAACCTCTTTAGGTCTCCAGATAACTTTGTGGCTAATTAGAAAACGCGATATAACAAAAAAAATATCATTCCAAATGGACGATCAAAGTTAAACGGATAAAGTTACTTTCATCAAGGATACATTTTGGAGCACATTCAGTGTTATCGTTGGTTAACGAAACCGTTGAATTCTAAGATGTCTAATATTTTGTTACATAGCGTGCTATTTAAATCTAATATTATCACTTTGCAATTTCGTGGGTTTTTTTCAGTGAGAAAAAGTTTAGTTGTATTCGTTAAAAAAAGACGAAAATATTTCCCAAAAAGCAAAACACCCCTAACCGACTTCACATCATTCCCAGATTCTATTTATTCGCGTATTGTTTGAATTGCAGCAATTTAATTATGCATTTTAAATCAGAAAATAACAATTTCAACGATACAATGTTTGTACCTATTTATCTCAAAAGCTCTGTTATGTAATACGTAAATTCATTCATTTTATCTCAAAAAAATAAAACGTAATATTTTGAACTTTCTTGAGGCATTTCCTTTTCGGCATTCGCAAAACACAGACGTCACACAGGCATTTTCTACTTATCATTATTTTATAATTACGCAAAAACTGAAATGCAAACAAAAACCCAAACTAAACTAAAGCTGAGAGCCTAGCCGGCCGGTTGCTATCATCATGCGAAAAAAATAATACAAACTGAAAACTGAATATCCGATAAAAAAAAATTATAATGAATGAATCATTATTTGCTGCTGTTGCTGCCGCCTCCCTCGGTCGGTCAACACAAGTCAAGTCAAGCCAAGTCGACTCATAAATTATTTATAAGTTCAAAAATTCAAAACACAATCCCGTCTCAGTCTGAGCCATCGCTGCAGCTTTTGAGTCGCAACAATTCTCTGTCACACATATCCATTCATCCATCGTCGCATCAATTGTTCGATCCGATCGGAGGAATAATGTTAACCGCATTTTAGAGGCGCTAATGCATGCAAATTGAACTAAATTAATTGAATACTCAAAAAGCCAAAGTCAAACACAATACAAAACAAAATAAATCAACATTATATTTTCAAGTGAATTTTTTCACATTTTGTTGAAATTGTTCATTAAAATAGAATTTCACTTCCAATGTTCGACTATTCTATTAAGAATAAAAAAACATAAAATTTATAGTCTAATAAATGGTTGAACGGCATATTTGTCACACAGTAACTGACGTCAATTTGAAGTTATTGACAAATGCTCATTTCTAAATATACTCGTATGCTTTGGAGGAAGTTTGGAATATTCTGATTTAATTTTTCTAGAACGATTAACACGAATCTGCAAAGAATCTTAATTAGTCAAATTTTTGACGTGATTTCCAAAATACCGGATATCAGTTTTTTCTCTGGAAATAAGTGATATACATTTATAGGAACATTGCCATTAAAGTTTGTAATTACAGAATTTAAAGGCCTTATTTATAAAAAGCTATGGAAGGTTTATTGAACTGATTTCCAGTGTTAAACTTTATTCATTTAAACTAAGACTTCATCAAGCATTTGTCTTTTTAAATGAGATTTTCAAATACAAATATCACATACACTTTTGCAGATGCCCAATACAGGTCTTTAGTGCAGTTAATGTTGTTATCTGCTAATTTTATGCTAATGAGTTGGAGTAAGTTGTTCGGAGTATATATCATTTGCTATGGCCAAAAGTGTAACACATCGAAGGAGTGACCTAAGACCCCACGTATGTTCGGTGGAAATACGTTTTGGGTAATTTTAAGTAATTTTAACAATGTCCGTCTGTCTGTCTGTCTATCTGTCTGGCTGGTGCGCACGATAGCTCTCGAAAGAAGTAACCGATTAAATTAAAATTTTGTATGTGGTAATATTTTTGTCCATCTCCGTCTAAGTTCGAATGTGAGCCATATTGATCCACTCCTTCTAGTACCTCCCTAACAGAGGGTAACAATTTAATGAAATATTGATTGTCTAATAACTTCTATACTACTTATTCGAATCTTCTAAAATTCCACACATAGAATAACTTCACTAGTCGCTACCACCCTTTTTGGTACCTCCCACACAAATGGACCATTTTGCGCCCAAAGTTAACATCTTATAACTTTAATATCAGTGAACAAAAACACTTCAAATTTTGTAGAGTGCAATGATTTTATAGTGTCCACAGTCCAGTGAAAAACGGGGGTCATTGCCATCCCCTCTTTTGGTTCCTCCCACACAAAAGGACTATTTTGCACTAAAAGTTAAAAGCTTATAACTTTTATACTAGATTATACAAATAATTTAAATATTGTACAGTGTAATGTTTTTATAGTATCTACAGTCCAGTGAAAAATAGGGGGTTATTAACACTCCCCTTTTGGTACCTCCCACACAAATGGACTATTTTGCACCCCAAAGTTAACAGCTTGTAACTATTGTACTAGTGTATACAAATGCTTTAAATTTTGTACAGTGTAATAATTTTATAGTGCCTACAGTTCAGTGAAAAATGGGCGTTATTATTTGGTACCTCCCACACAAAGGTACAAAAAGTTAACAGCTTATAGCGTGAGTACCATTCCACGAAACTACTGCAAAATTGTACACAGTGTATAGCTATTAAAGTACCTATAGCCCTATGCCGTTATCACCACGCCCCTTTTTGTACCTCCCACACAAAATGGCCAAATCATATCAAAAATGAATAGTTCATAAAGTTAACATATCATTGCAGATTAACGCTTATAATTCGGCACTGTGCAATGTATTACATACCATTGCAGATAAATGCTTATAATTCGGCACGGTGCAATGTATTTAATGTATCTACTGTTCAGCGAAAAGTAAGAGTATTTTGTTAAGCCCTATTTAGTAACTGCCACACAAATTGATTCGTATAATATTCCATATTACATTACTCACGAAGTGAGGGTATGTATACCTTAGTCGGTTTACCCGACTGAAACTTTCTTACTTGTTTTTGTTATACTTTTACATATTTTAATTTTTATATTTTAATATTTCTATATTTTAATATTTCTATATTTTTATATTTTAATATTTCTATATTTTTATATTTTTTTATGTATTTTTATACTTATGTAAATTATTATAATTTATATTTTTATACTTTTATATTTTTATATTTTTATATTTTTATATTTTTATATTTTTATATTTTTATATTTTTATATTTTTATATTTTTATATTTTTATATTTTTATATTTTTATATTTTTATATTTTTATATTTTTATATTTTTATATTTTTATATTTTTATATTTTTATATTTTTATATTTTTATATTTTTATATTTTTATATTTTTATATTTTTATATTTTTATATTTTTATATTTTTATATTTTTATATTTTTATATTTTTATATTTTTATATTTTTATATTTTTATATTTTTATATTTTTATATTTTTATATTTTTATATTTTTATATTTTTATATTTTTATATTTTTATATTTTTATATTTTTATATTTTTATATTTTTATATTTTTATATTTTTATATTTTTATATGTATTTATAAATTTTTATATTTTTACATTTTTATATTTTATTTATTTATTTATATGAATTACAATACAAATTAAATTTATATTCTAATTTTAAGGTCCAGGGAAAACCGGGTTACAAAGACCATATGGCTAAATGAGCCTCTGGTGGGAATCGAACCCACAACCCCCAAACTCATAGGCGAGTACGCTACCAACTCGCCTACTGGGGCGCTCATTTTTATATTTTTATATTTTTTTATTTTTATATTTTTATATTTTAATATTTCTATGTTTTTATATTTTTTTTATATATTTTTATACTTATGTAAATTATTATAATATTATAATTTATATTTTTATATTTTTATATTTTTATATTTTTATATTTTTATATTTTTATATTTTTATATTTTTATATTTTTATATTTTTATATTTTTATATTTTTATATTTTTATATTTTTATATTTTTATATTTTTATATTTTTATATTTTTATATTTTTATATTTTTATATTTTATATTTTTATATTTTTTTATTTTTTATTTTTATATTTTTATATTTTTTATTTTTATATTTTTATATTTTTATATTTTTATATTTTTATATTTTTATATTTTTATATTTTTATATTTTTATATTTTATATTTTTATATTTTTATATTTTTATATTTTTATATTTTTATATACTTATATATTTATATTTTTATATTTTTATATTTTTATATTGTTTTTGTTTTTATATTTTTATATTTTTATATTTTTATATTTCTATATTTTTATATTTTTATATTTCTATATTTCTATATTTCTATATTTTTATATTTTCATATTTTTATATTTTTATATTTTTATATTTTTATATTATTATATTTCTATATTTTTATATTTTAATATTTTTATATTTTTATATTTTTATATTTTTATATTTTTATATTTTTTTATTTTTATATTTTTATATATTTATATTTTTATATATTTATATATTTATATATTTATATTTTTATATTTTTATATTTTTATATTTTTATATCTTTATATTTTTATATTTTTATTTTTTTTTTTTTGTATTTATACCCTCAATTTAGTGTGACGAGGGTATATATCATTTGCTACGGAAAAAAGTGTAACACGTCGAAGGAGTGACCTAAGACCCCAAGTATGTTCGGAGGAAATCCGTTTTGGGTCATTTTAAGTAGAATGAGCAATGTCCGTCCGTCTGTCTGTCTGTCTGTCTGCTGGCTGGTGCGCACGATAACTCTCGAAAGGAGTAACCGATTGACCTCAAATTTGGTATGTGGTAATATTTTTTTCTATCTCCGGCTAAGTTCGAAGATGGGCCATATTGATCCACTCCTTCTAGTACCTCCCCCACAAAGGGTTAAAATGTTGTGAAATCTTGAATCTTTAATAACTGCTATACAACTTATTCGAATCTTTTGAAATTCCACACATAGTATTAGCTTATTAGTCGCTATCAACTCGAGAAAAATGGGCGAAGTCGCCACGTCCCTTTTTGTACCTCCCACACAAAATGCCCAAATCATACCACAATTTAATGTCTCATAACGTTTATACCAGTGCACATAAATGCTTATAAGTCGGCACAGTGCAATGAATTTAAAGTATCTAATGTTCAGCGAAAAAAAGGTGTATTTGATAAACGCCTTCTGGTAACTCCCACACAAATTGACAGAATAATTCGAGTAATATTCAAATTACATTACTCACAAAGTGAGGGTATACCTTAGTCGGTTTACCCGACTGAAACTTTCTTACTTGTTTTATATTTTTATCTATAGATGTATATAAAAATGAAATGGTGTTCGTTGGTACGCGATGGACTCGAAAACGGCTGAACAGATTTTGCTGAATTTTTGCATTAGAATATCTTTTGATGTGTGGAAGGTTCGTAGCTATATTCGGTTTTGATTGGACAAATGGGCGTGGTACCGTCCATACAACGTTAAAAAAATAGTACCCAAGATATTGGGTGCTATTGGTTCACAATACTCGAAATTCGATATGTGTGACCTTGGTACCAGCACACATAATGGAGCCAAAAACCGGCGTGATAGTGAAAATGCGCGTGGCACCGCCCATACAACCCAAAATTCAAATATGAAATATTTCGAATACTATTGGAGCAAATTTCTCGAAATTTGGTATGTGTGACCTTGGTTCCATTACTCGTCATATAGCTGAAAACTGGGGTGAGAGTGACAGTGGGCGTGGCATCGCCCACACAACCTAAAATTCAAATATGAAATATTTCGAGTACTATTGCAGTAAAATTCTCGAAATTTAGTATGTGTGGCCTTGGTACAAGTACGCCTCACAGGACTAAAAACGGGGAAACAGTGAAAGTGGGCGTGGCGCCGCCCAATCAACCTAAAATTCGAATATGAAATATTTCGATTACTATAGTACAAAAATTCTCAAAATTGGGTATGTGTGACCTTAGTGCCAGTACGCGTTATGTAGCTGAAAACTAGGGTGATAGTGTTAGTGGGCGTGGCATCGCCCACCCAACCTGAGACTGCTATATTACGAGTATTATTGCGGTAAGAGTCTTCAAATTTGGTACCAGTATGCGTGATGAAATGATAAACTGGTGTGACAGTTATAGTGGGTGTGGCACCGCCCACACAACCTGAAATTTACAAATACTATAATTTGAGTACTATTGCAGTAAGATCGGCAATATTTAGTATTTGTGACTTGGTAGCTGTACGTGTGTCGGAGCCAAAAACAGGTGTGATTGTGACAGTATGCTTGGTACCACCCACACTACCAGGAGTGGCCCTAAACGTACGAACTTCAAGAAATACTTTCCTATGAAAGAAATTTTCGATTGCGGTATTCAACTAATCAATATATGACACTCCTAGGTTTGGTAAATTTTTCCAGTTTTTCCATCATTTAACCATTCACATTAAGCATCAAATGTGCTGGAGGAGAAAAATATTATTATTATTCCAGAAACCCACAGATTTATCCCTTTATGTCCGTAAAATTTTCGAAAAATTGTTCCTTGTGTCGATTATACGTTCTATGGCCTACCCTTACACCAAACTTTACGATTCTGGCCATTGTCACTAGGATTTGATTGCGCTACCCTATTTATCCCCTTTTGATAGTCTATATCTTGATTATTTTAATATGTTATTCTTCAATTTTTCTGGTTGCTGTAAAGAAAATTTGGAAAATTGAAATTGGATAGGTTTTACTCAAAATGCCGGCGATAACTCCGAACATCTGGAAAAAAGTCGTGGAAGCAGGACAACACTTACGCGGCGTTATTTTTCACGTTTATGTTAACTAAATTCTTTAATGAGTTGATATAAATTGGGTTAATCAAAAAATAACATGCTCCACCGACACCAGATATTTTGTAAGTAATTACTATAAAAAATATTACCCTTTCGAGTTTATAAGATCAACACATTGGAAAAAGGTGGTTACATCTTTAGGACAAAATTTTTCGGGACCTATTGTATTAAATTGTCACTTTAAACTTTAAAGTAATATTTTTTCTATTCAAAAAATTAGAATCAAATCACGTCTATCGATCGTAAAATTTGAAAATGTCAATGTTTATCTATCAAAGTTATACAAATCAATAAACTATTGGCAAATAAATTGGCTAGACAAATAAAACAATCACCTAAAACTAAGTCTTACATGAAATCGAGGAAGGTTAAATATGTCTCCAAAGGCCACTTGTATTCTCTTTATTTATTACTGATAAATAATTGTCAATGATACTCGCATATGAGAAAAAAAGATATTTCCATTCTTTGGAATCAAATCTTGGTGCTTCTTATGTGTTACATTCTCGTACAAAATGTCGTAAGAAGAGAGAGATTTCGTGTGTGAAAAACGTGAAACACTAAACCAATCGGTGTTCTGTAATAGGATTTGTTCTAAGAACTATTACACTATTTTTACAAGCAAAGAAATTATTCTATAGTGGAATATAACTCAACAACGTTTCGTGAGATTTCAAAATCCGATACATGAGTTTATATCGATAACGTAAGTCATAAACTCTCAACTTTCTGAAAGAAATTTGCAAAGTAAACCTAATTCTTTTTAAACTGTAATCCACAAGAGAACACATGTCTTGCTATGTCTAAAAAATATGTATTTTGATGCAACAAATAGAATAACCTAAACAAGAATTTATTATTTTTGAATTAATTATATAATTCATTAATTCAAGAAGCTACACTCACACTACTAGTATACGAATACATTAAATTATTTTTATATTAAAATTTAATAACAACTAATGGTAGCATTTCCCATGAGACATTCTTTATTCGCCAGCCTTGCTGGTAGGGTGTGCAGAAAACTGTATTTGTTATGCAGCTCAGAACGAAATCTTACAATGGCGATCACGATGAATGCTGTTGTCAAAAGTTTTCAAGCCTACGATCTTGACATTTATGACGGCAAGACCGCAGTGCTATAAAACGAAGGCGGTATAAAAATAAGGGAAATAATAGTCCCATTGTGCTACCTCATAATAATATTCCCATTGTTTTTCTTATCTCCTCCCGTTGAACCAATTTTATTGCATGAGAAGCTTAAAATATGGAGAATTTTAACATCAGCCAAACCTTCTAACTCCCCCAAACAAATGAGAGCCTGCCGTCTTCCCGAGTGGGCGGGGCACAGACACATATAGAACCAGTATACATATATAAACTCTATGTGTGCATTCCAACAAAGTATGCACCCTTCCCCCAAAAAATATATAAAAAACAATTAGTTTAAGATGTAAATTTTCTGAAAATTTTGTTGAAATTTCATTGCTCTAAAAAATATTATGAAACATTGCAATTTTTTATAAAAATTGTTGGCATTGTATTTTTAAAAAATATACCACAAATAGTATTTTTTAAAAAATTCCTTAAAATTGAATTTTTCTAAAGATTTCGTTTAAAATTCATTGTTTCTTGAAAATTTCGTCAAAATTGTATTATTCTGCAAAATTTCTTTGAAACTACATTAAAACACGTTGAAGTGCATTTCTTTAAGAAAATTTTGTTAAAACTGCATTTCTCTACAAAATTTCTAGAAATAAATTTTTCCCAGACAATTTTATTGAAATTTAATTTTTATTTATAATTTTGTCCAAATTGTTGTTTATTGTTGGTCTGTTGTTTTGATATTCAGTCAGAATTTATTTTTGCTGTTGCAAAATGTAATAGAAAGACATACAAGAAATGCTAGCATGTTACAAGTGCTTGGTAGAACTAACTGCAGTTTCGAGAGACACCACTCTATCTTTTTCAGAATTCAATAGCAATAAAAAAAATTTTCTAGAAAATTGCATCGACACTGGAATTTTCTAGAAATTTCGACGAATTTACATTATTTTCGAAAACTTCTTGTCCTTTAAACGACTCATCGATCGTTAATCCGCACGGTGGCCCTTAATCCGCTCATCGGCCTTAAGTCCGCTCATCTACCTTAAATCCGGTCATCAAGCTTTAATTCGATGACGGTATTAAATGTGATTGACGGGGCAACTGCCCGGATTAAAGGTCGTTGACTTTATTATAGGCTTCTGAAGAAATTTTCTGAAAAAAATTATTTCAAACCAAATTTTTAAGAAACCGCAATTGCCACAAAAAATTAAATTCCGAAGAAATTTTCTGAAAATATCCCGTTTCAACAAAATTGTCTAGAAATATTGGTTTTTGACGTAATTCTGCAGAAAAAACAATATTTTCGCAAACATTTAATTTTTACGAACATTTCTAGAAAAATGTAAATTTAAAAGGTATTTTATAAAAAAAAAAAAAAACGTTTTTAAAAAATTGTTACGAAAATTTTTTTTTACTAAATTCTATTTGTTTTAATTTTTCTTTGTAAATTAAATTTTCCAAAAATTTTCTATAAAAAATTCAATTTCCACTAAATTTTTAATAAATATAGATTTTGATGAAATTTGGAAGAAAATATTAATTTAGGAAAAATTTTCTAGAAAAATAGAATTTCAACAGACATATTTATAAAAGCGAAATTTTCAATAAAAAAAAAATTGCGATTTCTATGAAATTTTCAATAAAATCACAATTAATAACTTCTAGAAATTACAATTAACTTTTTTTGAAAATTTACTTTTTCCTACAAAATTATGTATAATTGTATAATATTATAAAATTTCTTAGAAATTTTTTTTATTGAAATTGCGTTTTTCTTTAAAATTTCTTCGAAATTAATTTTTTCAGAGAATTTTCTTCATAAAATATTTTTCATATATTGCAATTTTATTGAAAATTTCATAGAAATCGATTTATTTTAATTTTTCTTTCTAAATTAAATTTTGCTGAAACTTTCTTTAAAGAAGTCAATTTCCGCTACATTTTCAATAAATATGCATTTTGAAGAAATTTTCAAGAAAATATTAATCTATGAAATTTTCAATAAAATTTAGATTTCTGAAGAATATTTTATTAAGAACCGATGAAGAAATTTTTTTGGAAAAATTAATTTCAAAGAAATTTTAAAGAAAAATTCAATATCAACAACAAATTAAAATTACAATTTTGACGAAATTTTCTAGAAAAAATTTAATTTTGACATTTTCTAGAAAAACGCAATTATGAAGAAATTTTATAGAAAAATAAATTTTTTTTAACGATAGTTTTTGAACGAAATTGGGAAATTACAATTTAACTTTTCTTAAAATTCGCTTTTTTTCTACAAAAGTGCTTTAAAATTACATTTTTCAAGATAATTTCGTTAAAACTTAATATTTTTATAAAATTTCTTCGAAATTTAATTTTTTATTGAAATTTCATTTTTTTTTAAATTTCGTGGAAATTATTTTTTTCAGAGAATTTTATTCATAAAATTGTATTGAAAATTTCATAGAAATCGATTTATTTTCATTTTTCTTTTTAAATTAAATTTAGCTGAAACTTTCTATAAAAAATGCAATTTCCGCTACATTTTCAATAAATATACATTCTGATGAAATTTGCAAGAAAATATAAATTCAGGAAAGATTTTCTAGAAAAATGACATTTTGAAGGACATAATTATAAAATTGCAATTTCTATGAAATTTTCACTAAAATTGAGATTTCCGAAGAATATTTTATTAAGGGCCGCAGAACATTTTTTGAAAAATTAGTTTCGAATAATTTTTAAAGAAAAATGCAATATCAAAAAAAATTACATTTTGCAGAAATTATCTAAAAATGTAAAATTTTGACGAAATTTTCTAGAAAAAATTTTATTTTTACAACATTTTCTAGAAAAACCCAATTATGTAGAAATTTTATAGAAAAATAAAATTTTCAACGATAGTTTTTGAACAAAATTGTGAAATTACAATTAAACTTTTCTTATAATAGCTTTTTTTCTACAAAAGAGTTTTTAAATTAAATTTTTCCACAAAATTTCGTTAAAATTTTATATTTTTATAAAATTTCTTCGAAATTACATTTTTTATTGAAATTGCATTTATCTTTAAAATTTTGTCGATATTAATTTTTTCAGAGAATTTTCTTCATAAAATTTTATTGAAAATTTCATAGAAATCATTTCTTTTTTAAATTAAATTTTGCTGAAACTTTCTATAAAAAATGCAATTTCGGCTACATTTTCAATAAATAAACATTTTGATGAAATTTGCAAGAAAATATAAATTCAGGAAAGATTTTCTAGAAAAATGCCATTTTGAAGGACATAATTATAAATTTGCAATTCTATGAAATTTTCAATGAAATTGAGATTTCTGAAAAATATTTTATTAATGGCCGATAAAGAAAAATTAATTTCGAAGAAATTTTAAAGAAGAATACAATATCGACAAAAAATTAAATTTTGCAGAAATTGTCTATAAATTTACAATTTTGCCGAAATTTTCTAGAAAAAATTAAATTTTGACAACATTTTCTAGAAAAACGCAATTATGAAGAAATTTTATATAAAAATAAATTTTTTAACGACAGTTTTTCTTAAAATCCGCTACATTGATTCTAACTAGGATATTCTCCCGGCTTCAAGACCATTTTGTTTCTATATTATTATGAAACAAGTATTTTATACATGGCGGTGTATAAATACATTTTCAAAATATATTCATTTTGATGAAATTTGCAAGAAAATATTGATTTAGGAAAGATTTTCTAGAAAAGTACTATGTTGAAAGACTTAGTTATAAAATTGCAATTTCTATAAAACTTTCAATAAAATTTAAATTTCTGAAGAACATTTTATTAAGGGACAATGAAGAAAATTTTTTGAAAAAATTAATTTCGAATTTGCAAATTTTAACGAAATTTTCTAGAAAAAATTTAATTTTGACATTTTCTAGAATAAATCTATAAAATTTCAATTTCTGAAGACTATTTTACTAAGGCCCGATGAAGAAAATTTTCTGAAAAAATTCATTTCGAAAAAATTTTAAAGAAAAATTCAATTTCAATAAAAAATTAAATTTCCAAGAAATTTTTAAAAATTTGCGATTTTAATGAAATTTTCTAGAAAAATGTTTTGACATAATTTTTTAGAAAAAAATTAATTTTGGCGAACTGTTCTAGAAAAAAATTAATTTTGACATTGCATTTTTGAAGAAATTTAATAATTTTAATTTTTATATAAAATTAAATTTTTCCAGAAAATTTCGTTAAAATTTTATATTTTTATAAAATTTCTTCGAAATATAATTTTTATTGAAATTGCATTTTTTTTTTTTAAATTTCGTCGAAATTTATTTTTTCAGAGAACTTTCTTCATAAAATTTTATTGAAAATTTCATAGAAATCGATTCATTTTCATTTTTCTTTTTAATTTAATTTTGCTGAAACTTTCTATAAAAATTCAATTTCCGCTAAATTTTCAATAAATAAGCATTTTGATGAAATTTGCAAGAAAATATTAGTTTAGGAAAGTTTTTCTAGAAAAATAGTATTTGAACGACATAATGATAAAATTGAAATTTCTATAAAACTTTCAATAAAATTTAAATTTCTGAAGAACATTTTATTAAGGGACAATGAAGAAACTGTTTTGAAAAAATTAATTTCGAACATTTTCTAGAAAAACGCAGTTTTGAAGAAATTTTGTAGAAAAATAATACTTTTAACGAAATTTTTGTGAACAAAATTTTAAATAAAAAATACCATTTCTCTTAATTTTTCTTTTTAAATTAAATTTTGCTAATTTTTTTTTTCAAAATGCAATTTCAACTATATTTTCAATAAATAGACAATTTTGATGAAATTTGCACGAAAATATTAATTTATGACAGATTTTCTGGAATGTACAATTGTTAAGGACGTAATTATTTTTAATTTAAAAGTATATACAGTATAAAATCTATAAAATTGCAATTTCTATGCAATTTTCTATAAAATTTCAATTTCTGAAGAATATTTTATTAAAGGCCGATGAAGAAAATTTTCTGAAAAAATTCATTTCGAAGAAATTTTAAAGAAAAATCCAATTTCAATAAAAAATTAAATTTTAAAGAAATTTGCAATTTTAATGGATTTTTCTAGAAAAATGTAATTTTGACATAATTTTGTAGAAAAAAATTTATTTTGGCGAACAGAAAAATGTAATTTTGACGAAATTTTCTAGGAAAATTTTATTTTGACGAAATTTTCTAGAAAAAAATTAATTTTGACGAAATATTCTAGGAAAATGCAATTTGGAAAAAATTTAATAGAAAAATAAAAATTTTATCGAAATTTTTTGGAACCCAATTTTATATAATAATAAGATTTCTTTTAATTTTTCTTTTTTAATTAAATTTGGCTGCAATTTTGATGAAATTTGCAGGGAAATATTAATTTAGGAAAGCTTTTCTAGAAAAATACACTTTTTAAGCACATAATTATCTAAAAGTGCAATTTGATATAATTTTCTATAAAATTGCAAATTCTCTGAAATTTTTAATAGAAGTGTAATTTCTATAAAATTTTAAATAAAATTAAAATTTCTATTTTGTTGAAAATTGCAATTTCTATGTAATTTTCAATAAATTTTTAATTTCTTTGAAATTTAAAAATATTTCATATAAAATGCTCAATAAAATTATATTTCGTTGAACTTTTGCAGAGCGGCACTTAGCCCAGCAAAATGCGAGGCAAAATAATCAAATTAAATACAAGAGCAATTTTATCCGTTCATATTTGTATTTTGAATTTTAAAAATTGAATAGAGATTGAAGAATATTTTAAAAATGTTTAAAAACCATGCCCTAAAATAACAAATTGCTAATATTTCATTAGAATCTATTAATTTATTACTTTTTCGTAAGATCTTCTCAAGTAATTTTTAGGTATTTTCCAAATCCAAATTCTCCAAAAATTGCCGCAATTTAAAATAAAATATAAAATTAATAAAAAATAGTTATATTTTTCAAAATGTACTCGTGACTCCCGGTTGGGAAGGCCTGCCCTTCAAATCCCTTGGCCAGCCCTTCAATCTAAATCATCTCAAGATGATTTAGATTGTGAAAAATGTTGGAACTTATGGTGGAACTTATGTAGTCCCTCGAATTAAATGTAGCTTCTATTTCAAAATTCCAAAATGTATATTAGCTTATTTAAGTAGTTATAGCCATTTAAAGTTTTTCTAACGAAATTAAAAATATTGCTTAATATAATATTACGAAACCTCATCCTTTAGCTCCATGATACTTATTTAAGAAGTTACAGCCGCCTCATGATAACATGAAAAACTATATTTTCAACAGATTTAGCTCATGTTCCTATTCTTAGCATACCACCCTCCCGCCCGGTCTGCTTCTTGAACTCTATTGTACATTGTGTTTTATTTACATATTTATTATATTTTGCGCAATTAAACAACATTCAATGGCAGCAAACAACAAAAGCCCCCAATGTAACACAGTGTACGAGTGCATTGCTGCTATCCATGGAGCACATGTTGCATGTTGAGTGTCTACCAACATTTTTTGTTTGCTTCGTTTTCTTTGTTGCAAAAATGTCTGCAACGTCTCTGCAGGGTGGGAGGGGGTTTAGGAGAGGGAATTACGACGACCTAGACCTTAGCTTCTTAGTACGCGGTATTTGCCGTGTTGTATTATATTTTATGGGTCTTGCGTGTGGCGTATATGCGCCTGCGCAGAATTTTATGTCTTTTTGGTTAGAGGTTTTGCTTTGGTTTCGCAGATTCGGAATCCAACTCGTACCAGTATGAGGATATGTTATGTCTGTTATCTCCGGATCATAATTGTGTTTCGGACACGCCAAAGTCAAAGCCATTGTCAAGTGTTATGTTGGCTTTTTGTTGTTTTGTTTCTTGTATTCCTCTGCAAAACGGCTAATAGTTAATGCATTCTTAATGTCACAACATAAACCTTAGATAAGGTTGAGATAAAGAGTGAACATCATTTGTAAGTATAATGTGAAAATATGTTTTTTACTCTTATTAAAACAAAATCTACATTACGCACTTTTAAAGATTTATGATTACTTTAAGGTGTGAGAATTGCGTGTTGTTTTGCAGAATTTAAACGAAGAATTCATAGGACATGTTATGGAGAAGTTGTTGTTGTATAATAGATTTAATAATTTAATTTACATTAATTATGCATATACTAGAACATCACTTGTGCTTAGATCTTGATAACTTCACATTTCCATAGTCATAAAGTCACAGTTAAAAAAGTAACCAGAAAAATATGTTATTAAATGGGTAGACATGTTTTTCTCCCAAGGCACACATTAATACATTTTGTATTATATGCAGAATATCAAATCATAAAATCTAAAAGTGATTTTGTTGGGATGGGGGAATAATTGTGCATTTAAAACTACATGTATGTATGCAATTTTATTACATACAATTTTGAGTTTTTAAAATTAAAACAAATTATTTACGAGAATCCAAACAAAGTATTTTAAAAATATAGAATATATGAACTGTTTATTTTGAAAGTGGGGTAAACGCCACTCGGCTTTACTCGATTCACCATTACCAAAAGGGGGTTAATAACACTAGAATGCGAAAATTTTAAGTGAATATAGAAACATTGCAGTCTTGAGATGAACTGAATGTAAATAATACATATCTATTATTCACATAGTCTCAAACCTAAAGAAAATAACACCGAAAAACACAAAAAAAAAATATAGTAAATGAGAACAGTAGGAAAGTTATATCTAAATATGTACCGATATCTCCCATTTTCAATCCCAAGTTACATGCAGCTATAAGAAGTGTCTATACCAAATTTCAGCCACCTAGCTCAAGTATTATAGATTGTAGCGTGATTACAACAGATGGACGGACAGACGGACAGACGGACATGGCTAAATTGTCTTAGAATTTTACGACGATTAAGAATATATATACATCCATGGTAATAAATATACTACCACAAGTCAATGTTGCTCTAAAAAGTCACCTATGCGCAAAAATGCAACTTTGTTTGTTAATATTTCTTTATTTACCTACCAGATAAATTCCATCGGTTACATCGAACTTTTGAATGATGTCCTTATCTCCTTTTTGGACGATATTTATGAGTCGTCGATTATTTTTCAACAAGATTACATAAAGCTAAAATTGTGACGGACTGGTTTAACACCAAAAATATACCACTGCTGCGATGACCTGCGTTAAGTATAGATCTAAATCCGATCGAAAACGTCCTGGGGAATATGGCAAATCAAATTTATGACAATTGGCGGCAATTCTCCAATCTAGGAGACCTCCGAGCAGCGATAAATAAAACTTGGAGTGGAATACCCACATCACTGCTTACAAACTTAATTTATTGCATATCATAATGACTTAAAGAAGTAATTATGGTGTCTGGCGCTAATACTCATTATAAGACAAATTATGTTTTCTAAAAAAAATGTATTGTTTCAAAATTGTTTAGTCTAAATTAATTTGGAAGTATATATTTTACCAATGAAGTACTTTTCATTTTTCTTTTAAAATTCGGATACTTTTAATAAATTGAAATGTCAACACATGTTTTGGTTAACAAATCATTTAAGAACAATCTTCCAATAAAAAGTTTTTCCAAAATATAAAAACACAATTGCATCGTCCTTTTTTTATGTGGAAGTATAATTATTACCATGGGTGTACTTTATGGGGACTTAGATCAATATTTACAGGTGTTACAAACGGAGTGACAAAATGATTTTATACCCTCCCCATCCTATGGTGGAGGGTATAAAAACGGAATGGCGTTTACGCTACTTTAAAAATAAATAGTTCATATCTATTGTAGACATTGAAACAGAGATTACAATAATTTTTTTGTCGTTTTGCAAAAAGAAAACTGAAAGATATGACCTGGATTTAATTTTCCTATTTAAAAAAAAAAATTGAATTGTTCAACTTCCAACACCTCCCCTGGTGTAAGGAAAATTCTCCTAGAGTGCCAGGGCTCCACATTTGATTATCTCTAATTTATAGTATGTATGAACAATCGTATCTCGCAAAAAAACTTTAGGAGGACAGTTGGCACTAAAATATATATAAAACTAAACTCTAATAAAATTATTTATTTATTCTATAAAATATTTTATTTTGTTTTTCTTTTGCCAGCATAATAAAAATAAAGAAATAAAAATTGAAATAAAAATAAGCAAATATAAATAAAAATAAAAAAATCTGAAAATATGCAGTTTCAACGAATTTGTATAGAAAATTTTAATTTTGACATAATGTAGAAAAAACAAAATTTTCAATCAAAATTTATTTTCGACAAAATTGTTAAAAATGGAAATTCGAAGAAATTTTACAGACAAATACTATTTTGATGAAATTTTAACAGAAAAAATAAAAATTGTAAAGAAATTTTCTATAAAAAATTGATTGATTTATAATTTTTCTTTTGAATTAAATTTTGCAGAAACTTTCTAAAAAAAATCAATTTCAGCTACATTTACAATAAATATACAATTTTGATAGAATTTGCAAAAATTTTAATTTACGAAAGATTTTGTAGAAAAATAAAACTTTAAAGGACTTAAAAGTGTAATTTATGCAAATAAATTTCTTTAAATGTCCAATAAAATTGTAGTATATAAGAAATTTTCAATAAAATAGTAATTTTAACGTAATTTTCTTGAAAAATTTTATTTTGACACAATATTGGGGAAAAAAACCAAATTTTCAATCAAAATTTATTTTCGACAAAATTGTTAAAAAATGCTAATTCGAAGAAATTTTATAGACAAATACTATTTTGAAGAAATTTTAATAGAAAAAATAAAAATTGTAAAGAAATTTTCTATAAAAAATTGATTGCTTAATAATTTTTCTTTTTGAATTAAATTTTGCAGAAACTTTCTACGAGTATAAAAAATTCAATTTCAGCTACATTTACAATAAATATACAATTTTTGATTGATTTTGCAAAAATTTTAATTTATAAAAGATTTTCTAGAAAAATAAAACTTTAAAGGGCATAAAAGTGTAATTTTATGCAAATAAATTTCTTTAAATGTCCAATAAAATTGTAATCTATGAGAAATTGTCAATAAAAAGTAGTAATTTTAACATAATTTTCTTGAAAAATTTTATTTTGACATAATTTTCTAGAAAAATTGAATCTTGAAATAATTTTCTAGAAAAAAACGAAATTTTGAACAAAAATTTTCAAAAATGCATTTTTTAAAAAAATAGATAAAAAAAATTCTAAAAATATGCAGTTTCAACGAAATTGTATAGAAAAATTAAATTTCGCATAATATTGTAGAAACAACGAAATTTTAAATAAAAATTGATTTTTGACAAAATTGTTAAAAAATTGCATGTTAGAAGAAATTTGATAGAAAAATGCAATTTTAGAGATTTTGTAGAAAAATAACATTTTTAATGAAATTTCCTGTACAAATTCGATTTATTTCAAATTTCTCTTTTTGTATATCTCTCTCTTATATATAAAATGTTGATGAAATTAGCAAGAAAATATTAATTTAGAAAAGATTTTCTAGAAAATAAAGTGCAATTTAATGCAAATTTCTATAAAATTGCAATTTCTATAAATTTCCAATAAACTTTAATCTATGTAAAATTTTAATAAAATTGCAATTTTATCAAAATTTTCTAGAAATATTGAATTTTGACATAATTTTCTAGAAAATTTTAATTTTGACAACTTTTTCAGAAAATCCGAAATTTTCAATAAAAATTTTTCCCAACAAAAATATTCAAAAAATTAAATTTTTCAATAAATTTCAATAAAAATAAAAAATTCCAAAATATACAGTTTCAACGAAATTGTATAGAAAAAATTTAATTTTGACATAATTTTAAAAAAAAAAATAATAAAAAATTTTCGGTTGTGAAGGCATTTAATAGAAGAATGCAATTTTGAGGAAATTTCGTAGAAAAGTAAAAATTTTAAAGAATTTTTTTATAAAAATTCGATTTTTTAAAAACTTTCTATTAAACAATTCAATTATCAATTAATATATAATTTTGATGAAATTTGCAACAAAATGTTAATTTAGGAAAGATTTTCTAGAAAATTAAAACTTTAAGGGCATAAAAGTGCAATTTGATGCAAATTTCTATAAAATTTCAATTTCTAAAAATTTCCAATAAAATTTTAATCAATGTGAAATTTTCAATAAAATTGCAATCTTTACGAAATGTTCGAGAAAAATTGAGTTTTCACATAACTTTCTAGAAAAAGAAGAAAATTTCTTCTCGACAAAAATTTTCACAAAATGCAATTTTTGAAGAAATTTTAAATAAAAAAAAAAATTTCTAAAATGTACAGTTTTAACAAAATTTTATAGAAAAAATTAATTTTGACAACGAAATTTTCAATCAAAATTTATTTTCGACAAAATTGTTAAAAAAATGCAAATTTTAAGGAATTTTATAGAAAAATGCAATTTTGGTAGACAAATAAAATTTTTAAAGACATTTTCTATAAAAATTAGATTTATATATAATTATTCCTTTTTAATAAAATTTTGCTGGAAATTTTTATAAAAAATTCAAGAATATTAGGTTAGGAAAGATTTTCTAGAAAAATAAAACTTTAAAGGACATAAAAGTACAATTTGATGCAAATTTCTATAAATTTCCAATAAAATTTTAATATATGTGAAATATTTAATAAAATAAAATTGAATTTTGACACAATTTTCTAGAAAAAAAGACAATTTTAATAAAAATTTATTCCTGACAAAAAATGCCATTTTTTAAGAAATTTTAAATAAAAATAAAAAAATTCTAAAATATGCAGTTTCAGCGAAATTGTATAGAAAAATTTAATTTTGACATAATATTGTTAAAAAAACAAATTTCAAATAAAAATTTATTTTCTTGTCGTATTTTATTTTCTTAAAAAAAATGTAAATTTAAGGAAATTTTATGGAAAAATTAAATTTTGTAGAAACTAAAATTTTTAAAGAAATTTTCTATAAAAATTAGATTTATATATAATTATTCTTTTTGAATTAAATTTTGCAGAAACTTTTTTTAAAAAATGCAAATTCTACTATATATTCAATAAGTATAAAATTTTGGTGAACTTTGCAAGAATACATTAATTTAGGAAAGATTTTCTAGAAAAAAAAAACTTTAAAGGACATAAAATTGTAATTTGATACAAATAAATTTTTATATATTTCAAATAAAATTGTAATCTATGTGAAATTTGCAATTTTAACAAACTTTTCTACAGAAATTAAATTTTGACATAATTTTCTAAAAAATTCAATTTTGACATAATTTTCTAGAAAAAAAAAACATAATTTCTGACATAATTAGAAAAAAAAAACGAAATTTCCAATAAAAATTTATTCCCGACAAAAATTTTCAAAAAGTAATTTTTGTACAAATTTCAATAAAATTAAGAAAATTTCTAAAAATATGCAGTTTCAACGAAATTGTGTAGAAAAATTAAATTTTGACATAATATTGTTAAAAAAAAACTAATTTTCAATAAAAATGTATTTTCGACATAATTTTAAAAAATTGCAATCTTGAATAAATTTTTTGGAAAAATGCCATTTTAAAGACATTTTGTAGAAAAATATTTTTTTTAATGAAATTTTCTATAAAAATTCGATTTATTTATAATTTTTCTTTTTGAATTAAATTCTGCTGAAACTTTTTATAAAAAAATGCAAATTCCTCTACATTTTCAATAAATATACAATTTTGAAAATTGCAATTTTAGCAAAATTTTGTAGAAAAATTGAATTTTGACATAGAAAAAAACGAACATTTCAATAAAAGTGTATTCCCGACAATAATTTTCAAAAATTGCAATTTTTGAAGAAATTTTAAATAAAAATTCCAACAATATTCTAAAAATATGCAGTTTCAACGAAATTGTATAGAAAAATTTAATTTTGACATAATTTCTGAAAAAAACCCAAAATTGTCAATAGAAAATTATTTTCAACAAAATTCTTAAAAAAAATTTGATAAAATTGCAATTTTATCAAAATTTTCTAGAAATATTGCATTTTGTAGAAAAAACTAAATTTTCAATAAAAAGAATCCCACAAACATTGTCAAAAAAATTGGAAAAAAATTAAATAAAAATATTCTAAAAATGTGCAGTTTCAACTATATTATATAGAAAATTTTAATTTTGACATTTTCTATAAAAATTCGAATTATTTATAATTTTTCTTTTTGAATTAAATTTTGCAGAAACTTTTTATAAAAAATGCAAATTCCACTACATTTTCAATAAATATACTATTTTGATGAATTTTGCAAGAAAATATTAATTTAGGAAAGATTTTCTAGAAAAATAAAACTTTGAAGGACATAAAAGTGTAATCTGTAAAATAGAAAAATTTAATTTTGACATAATTTTCTAGAAAAATTTAATTTGACATAATTTTTTAGAAAAATTTAATTTTGACATAATTTTTCCCTGGACCGTAAAATTAAAATATAAATTTACTTTGTGTTGTAATTCATATAAATAAATAAATATAAATTTCCAATAAAATTATAATATTTGTAAAATAATTTTTGATCTATGTAAAATTTTAATAAAATTGCAATTTTAATCAAATTTTCTAGAAAAATTAAATTTTGACATAATTTTCTAGAAAAATTGAATTTTGACATAATTTTCTAGAAAATTGAATTTTGACATAATTTTCTAGAAAAAAAATTTTATTCTCGACAACAAATTTCAAAAATTTTAATTTTTGAAGATATTTTAAATAAAAATTTTTTAAAATATACAGTTTCAACGAAAAAAGATATTTAATTTTGACATAATTCGTAAAAAAACCAAATTTTCAATAAAAATATAATTTCGACAAAACTCTTAAAAAATTGCAAATTTGAAGTAATTTTATATAAAAATGCAATTTTGAATACATTTTGTAGAAAAATAAAATATTTAAAGAATTTTATTTTATAAAAAATCGATTTATTTATTACTTTTCGTTTGGCTAATTGGCCATTTAAATAAAAATACAATTGTCGTTTTTATTTGTTTTTGTTCCGATATTTCGACCAACATCGCTGGTCATCTTCGGGGAGCTATCACAATAAAAACACAAACATGTATTAATATACTTTAAACATTACATTGAACAACAAATTGACATACATTATTTCAATAATAATTATTTCTACATTTATTGTCCCACAAACACTGTGGGACGTAAAAACGGCCATTGTCTTTTGATTTAAATGACCAATCGGCCAAACGAAAACTAATAAATAAACCTAATAACGGTCAACAATATATCAAAAGAAATCGATTTATTTTAATTTTTCTTTTTGAATTAAATTTTGCTGAAACTTTCTATAATAAAATTTTAATCTATGTGAAATTATCAATAAAATTGCAATTTTAACGAAATTTTCTATAAAAAACAAAATTTTGAATAAAATTTATTCCCGACAAACATTTTCCAAAAATTTCATTTTGAAGAAATTTTGGTCTAAAAAGATAATAGGTTCAGCGTTCAAGAACAATTACAAATTTCGTAAAAGATCTTAGTTTTCCACTTACCAACATATTATAAATATTTTAGTCAAAAATAAAATTAAACTATAAATTAAAATTTCCGACCCCACATAATTTAGCAATATGTTTTAAAAAAGTTCATAACAAATTGAATACTTCCTCATATTTTGATATCAATGCTTTCTCCAGTTTTTTATATCAAGAACATCCGTGGAAGTGGAAAATATACACTTAGTGCATCTTCAGAGGTACATCAAATGATATGCCTCAGTAATAATTTCCATTTATTTTTTTGCTGGGTTTACCGAGAAATATCCAATTATGTTGTGTTTATTTCCTATGTTTCTTCTGAACATTGACTACTCTCGTCGAAAACATATCGAGAACTAGAGAATCACAATTCGATATTATTCGCACTTTTGTCTTCTTTTCCTCAAAACACAATAGCGGTTTTCCTTCAGTTTGTTCCTCAAATCATTTCGTCGTCGTTGTCGTCGAAGTAGTCTTCTTCCTCGGCACAATTTATGTTCTCAAAAATGATTTATTGGCGCTGCATTTAATTTTCTGCTGTGAACGAGAATGAGAATGAATGGGTTCTTTCTTTGGCTTGTGTAGAAACCAATTCTTAATGGACCGAAAAATGCACGATAATAAGCGTGAAATATGCAAAACACTTAACAAATGCCTTTGCTATCAAAACTGACTGATAATTACGGCTTGAAAGGGAAATATAGCAAAAAATCGAAAAAAAAAACTATAGTAAAACGAATAATACAGGTTCGCCGCCACATAAGTTCAAGCGAGAAAAAAGTCACCCAAAGCTGAGAACAACTTTAGCGTTTAAGTAATGTTTTCTCTTTTCAAAAGGCAAATCTAAAATGAAACGAAACGGAAGACTGGAATGGAGTGGAGTGGAGCAGACCTGAGCGGAGGAAAACAAAGATTGGCCACAAGAAGTAGTCATGTGTAAAGGTTTAATTTATCTTAACAATCGCTTTTAAAACATTCACGACCATGTAAATGACACGGTGTGGAAGAGAACATTAGTGCCACAACTACCACTTGCAGTCGCCATCAGCAGCACCCAACCTTTCCATTCCCGAGATAGACTTTCTGCAAAGTCTATCTGGCCCCTTTGGAAAAATTGCTGCTGCTGCAGCAACAGCAAAAAACGCGTAAATGTAAATTTCAATTAATGCGAAAATCCCAGCCAACAATATCAATTCCTCAACCACCATCTTCAGTTGGTTGGGGCGAAAGTCTCCCATGTGTTGCTGTTTATTCCCATGTGTTCTGATGCATCCTCGCCATGCCTTTACCCAAAGGTACCATCTTTTCTGTGTAGTTTCTGCATACAGAAGCCAACTTTTTGCAACGCTGCCTAGCAATTTGAAGTAAACTTTAATTACTAATTGCTATCATAGATAGCCGAGGAAAGCCCAACCAAAAACGGACGTAAGTATCACGAGGTAGGTATTGGGAATTTGGAAATTTAGGAACTCTTTAATTTTTTAACCATCACTTTAGTTGAGGAGGGAATACATATATCATTTGCTAGGGGTCAAAAGTGTGACATTTGAGCGACCTAAGACAATGGCATATTTGGCTGAAATTTGTTTTACAATATTTTAAGTCATTTGGGCACTGTCCGTCCATTTCACAGTACACAGTGGGAATAAATAAAAAAAAAGTAAATAATGAGGCAAAAAGGAAATAGGGTAATTCCAAAGCAGTTTGACCAACTCAAAAATAACCCCTTTCAATTCTCACAAATTTTAGCACAATAACTATCCCAGTGTGCGGGGAATATTTTGGCGTTGTTAGTTTTTAAAAAATCGTAGTAGTTTTTGTGGTACAGAGTACCAAATTTACCTATCTCAGGGATTTTTCTCAAAATTACCATTTCTTAAAATAGTCATATCTTCTTAACCGATTCACGTATTTTTAAGGTATTTATAGAAATTAAAAGCTCTGCTACTCCTCTTAAATGCATTTAAATGAGGTCAAGTGGTCAAAAATAACTTGGCGTAAAAGCACTTTCGTTGGAGATCTGTATATACATCAGTTTGTAGACTCATAGTTTTTTAAAGACTTTTTAAGTGCTGAAAGAGTGCCAATTGCTTTGGTCACCGAAGCTTGGCCTTCGGCTAGACAATGAATAGTTGTTTTCAAATCACGTTTGATATATCGTCGGTGCGCCGACAAAAACTCCTATGTTTAATTTTTCGAATTTTGTTTATTGTTGAATTAGAACGTCCTAGTGGTCAAACGACTACCCACCAAAGTATTTTGCGCTATCTTGACCGGTTCCAAAAAGTTACCAAAAACTCCTATGTGTATCCCTCTATAGCAATGCTCCGACAAAAACTCCTATGTGTTGTAGGCACAGCCTGTCCCAAGGGATAGAAGGTTGGCTTAGATTCACGCCAAAAAACGGCTAATGCTGATTTGTTCAGAATCATCCCCTCTATTCGACAATGAATAGTTCAAAATTGGACCTGCCTCCATTTGAGAGTTATCGCGAAAATAGTACTTTTACTAAAACAAACATAATAGCTTTGATTTGTAAAAAATAACGCGGAAAGTTAGAACTCTAACACAATTTCCTTTAAATATTATTATTTGTAAGACGCTTTGTAACGTCCGCGACATTTGCCATGTTTTTATATTGCGAATTTTGTGTAGTCCATAAAATCGACTTACACCGCCAAAATTTTGCAAAATATTATTCCGAATTTAATAAGATTAATATATTTGCATTCCATAATCTCTGAGCAATAGATTAATATCAGCATTTTCGCGAAAAATATCCCTCGACGAATAAATTTTGTACTAAAAATAAATTAGTTCGGAAATATTTTACTATACATATAATGCTATTGTCTCGCGAATGAACAGTTCTAGGGAAAAGTAGTCAAAGGAAGTTTGAGAGATAAGCGAAAGGCCTACAACTCTTTCTTTCACAAACAAAATTTATAGTAATTTGGTTAGGATTTACAGTGTGTTAAAACGTTTGCATGCTTTTCCCTTTATATGAGGTATATTTTGATTTGACACATTGTAAATCCCTACCAAATTATTATAATTTTTTTTGTTAAAGAAAGACTTGTAGTCGTTTTTAATATCTCCCAAACTTTCTTTGACCACTTTTTTAGGACTGACCGTTCGCGCAATAATAGCATTATATAGTTAAATAATTCTGCACTTAAACGTTTTTTCTTCGAAATGTATTCGTCGCGGAATGTTTATGGCGGAAATGCTAGTGCCAATCTATCCCTCAGAAATCATAGAATGTAAATATATTAATTTTAATAAATTCGCAATATATTTTGTAAAAATTTAGCGGTGTAAGTCGAATTTTTGGATTACAAAAATTTAGCTATACAATAATATAAGAAATATCGCGGACATTACAAAGTATCTTACAAATGTTCATATTTATGGGAAATTATGTTATAGTTTTAAATTTCCGCGATTCAATGTAATTAAGTTCGTTTTTTTGGTTAAAAATTGTTTTTATCGCGAATGGAAGCAGATCAGATTTTGATATCTTCCTATCTGATTGGAGGGAATGATTTTGTACAAAACCTCATTAGCCGTTTTAGCCAGAATCCAGGCCAACTTTCGTTTGCTTGAGGTACGCTGTGAACATTCAAATATCAAAACTCCTACACGGGCCAAAATCGCCTTCTTTGATATGCTTGAATCGAAAGAAAATATATTTGGAACACAAATTTTTAAATATTGTATATTTCTGAGCCAATAAATTTTATTTGAAAATCAATAAAATATATTTGGAACGCATATATTAATATATTACAATAAAATACATTTGCAAACTAAATTTCTCAAATAAAGTATGTATTTAAGTACAAATAAAATTATTGTTTAGGAATTTCTCCAAATATATTTTATTTAAAAAATGTTTTCAAATCTTTTGCTCACTTTTTCGAATTTCATTTTTATTTTTTCTTGGTTCCCAATTGTACCTCCCATTTATGGTACCATATGCAGCATTGATTTCTGTTTCAAATCAATCATTTCACTTTTCTGAGTATTCCAAGCCATCATTAGTTGTCAATCCACCATAAAATTTATTTTGATCCAAGATTATAGGATTTCAATTATTATTTCTTATTTTTACGAAGATTAAAAATTTCTAAAAAATACTTTAAATTACTAAACAATATAACACAATTTAGGTATTTTCTGAATACTTAAATGCAAATTTTTTGGTTGCTTCGGAAATAATAGTCCCAAATAAAAACAAATTAGTAGTAAACAAAGATTTGTTTATAACAACATCTTCCCAAATATATTACCTTTGTGTGCACCAAATATTATATGTTTAGAGTGTACCCTAAACATATATATGTTTCAAGCCGAATATGTTTGGGACAATATATGTGTCGATTTTTATGAAAACCATTTACCACGTCATGGGCTTTTCACATATACGATTTTTGTTATGATATATTGGTGGTAAATAATTAAAAGAAAAATTCAAAAATCTGATATATTAAAAATATCGCGATTTGACGAAATAGCAACGTTTTTTGTCTCTCCTGAAAACTAGTAAAAAAAACACATGGGAGTTTTCGTCAGCGCACCGCATGTATTAACATTTACCTGTTTAGATTCTTAGCTCTTAAAAACTTTTAAAATTACTGAAGTAATGACTAAAAAGGGTTTACTACACTGACCACAGTCAGAGAACTCAAAATTATTTTTCGCGGTTATATTTGTCGCGTACAGTACTTCATATTTACAGAATGTTAGCTTTTGATCTTATAAGATGCTTCTGAAAGGACAAACACAATACTCCATTTTTTTATAACGCATCAACTGACGAAGTGGCAAAAAATTACTACATAAAAAAACAGATTTTTATACAACAATCTGGTCTATGGATGTGCATAATTTAAGCTTTCTAGCTCCTACAGGAGCCTCAGCGGTCAAGTGGTCACCGGCACCACTTGACCGCTGAATTTCGTAGCAATTACGAAAAAATCCGCAGAAGGAAGTATCCAATTTGGTCCAAAAGTTTTCAAGTTTTAAATTCTCTTGACCGCTGAATTTCGTAGCAATTACGAAAAAATCCGCAGAAGGAAGTATCCAATTTGGTCCAAAAGTTTTCAAGTTTTAAGCAGTCGAACAAAACACAATCCATTTTTATACCCTCCACCATAGGATGGGGGTATATTCATTTTGTCACTCCGTTTGTAACACCTCTAACTATTGATCTGAGACCCCATAAAGTATATATATTCTTAATCGTCGTAAAATTCTAAGACGATTTAACCATGTCCGTCTGTCCGTCCGTCCGTCCGTCTGTGGTAATCACGCTACAGTCCGCAATAATAGAGCTAGGTTGATCAAACTTGGTACAAATACTTCTTATAGTTGCAGGTTGTTTGGGATTGCAAATGGACCATATCGGTCCATATTTAGATATAGCTCCCATATATAGCATCTAACTTGTTGTGATTCCTACTGTTCTCATCTACTATATTTTTTGTGTTTTCGGTGTTATTTTCTTTAGGTTTGAGCTATTTTTTGAGGTCACATGCTATCCATGGTGGTGGGTATATAAGATTCGGCATGGCCCAACTTAACGCTTTTACTTGTTATATATGGGTAGTTCTTTCTAAAGTGTCACAGGTCAAAAATTAGATCATTATCAAATTCTCAGAAAATATTGCCCTAGTAAAAAATAATATTAAAAAAATTTAATGAAAATTGGAGGCAAAAAATATTTTGTTCGTCTGCATTGGGTTTTTTAAAGTTAATTTTAATGCTACGAGGGTTGCTATATATATTTCTGGCCTAGGCAACATTAAGTGTTGTTTACAGTGACTTAAGAAATCAATTTGGCAAAAAAAATGGAGTTAACTCGTAAACATTTTCGTGCGATCATTTTTCTCAACTTTCGACGTGGATTATCACGACAAGAGTGCACCGATGAACTTAAATCTTTGTATGGCGATGAAGCACCATCCTATAGCACTGTGAAAAACTGGTTTAATGAATTCAATCGTGGCCGACGCTTGCTCAAAGACGAAGGTTGTGAAGGTCGTCCAAAAACGGACGTTGCGCCAGAGAACATTGATGCCGTGCGCGAACTGATAATGCAAGATCGTCATGTGACATACCTTGAGATAGAGGCATCCTTGGGCATTTCCTCCACCAGCATACATTCGATATTGCATGAACACCTGGCCGTAAAAAAAGTTTGTTCTCGTTGGATGGTGTCGATTAGTGCAAAGAAATTTTGAAAAAATACGATCGCGGTGCTTCAAAAGACATTTATAAGATCGTCACAGGTGACGAATCTTGAATCTATGCGTATGAGTCCGAAACAAAACAGTAATCGACCGTGTGGATCTTCGAAGACGAGCCAAATCCAACGAAAGTTGTTCGTGGAAGAAGCACTTCAAAGCAAATGGTCGCCTGTTTCTTCGGCAAAACTGGTCATGTGGCGACTGTTCCGCTTGAGCAACGTAGGACGGTCAATTCTGAGTGGTACACCACAATTTGATTGCCTGAGGTCTTCGGAGAAATTCGAAAAACGAACAAGAGAAGACGAATCATTGTGCACCATCACAATGCGAGCTCTCACACAGCTGCTGTTGAAGGGTTCAAAAACCATGTTTTGAAGGTGAATTTTCAACACACTGTAACCAAAACAATTCGCGCTCAAATGGCAAAACGGTCTGAGTGAAGTTATGCTAAAAAATGTCAAACTAATGCCTAGGCCAGAAATATATATAGCAACCCTCGTAGATAATATTTTGAAGATACAGAGGAAATAATAATAATATTTATATTCGTCCTCTCGTCTCTGGAGAATGTTTTCGAAAAAAGAATGGGTCAGAAATATTTATTAATAGCGTTACCACGCTTCTCCAATTATAGAATTAAAAACTTATATCACAGAGCAATTGCCTACGTTCTATATCACATTTACAATTCGATGAAATGTATTAATTTTTATATATTTCAAGTCGTTATTACATTTCTGTCTGTATTTGACAATTGATTTTTTTTAATTTTTGCTGACCCTGTCAATTTATAGTTTCATCATATCGAAAATTTTGTTGTCTATCCAGAAAAGATAACGAGAAAGGAATCGGTTTATATCCAAATCTAAAACATACGGATTCGTAGGAAAGAATCGGAAAAAATTAAAAAAAGAAGAAGATACAGAAACTTCTATAAAATATTTAAAAATCTATAAAATATTTAAAAATTATTTAATTTTAATTTTTTTTGGTAATTTGTACGTCCAGAAATCTAGGCTAATTCACCATAAATTTTCAAAAAAAAAATGGTGTAATCAGGAGAAGCGTGGCTACACTATTAATAAAAATTGTGGACCCGTTCTATTCTCGAAAAAATTATACAGAAAAAAAATCAATTTCCAAATGCAGGAAGAAATGTAATAACGCCATAAAATACTTAAATATATGTCAATTAAACCTCTGCAATGAATGTCTTGAATGACCTTTCAAGACATTCAGTTGTTTATCAAATACATACTGCCACACACTCTATCTTGACAAAACAAATGAATGAGTGAAGAGAACTGTAACCGCCAAACAGGTTTCAAAACAAATAAGTAACAAGACGATGGAGAAGTACACTCATTCAAGTACTGTACACAAAAACAAAAATACTCGATTTCAGTGTACACTGCACTACTGAACTCATTGTCATTGCAAAGAGAGACGCAACAACAAAGAGCGATGGACCATCTTAGAAATTTATTGATTTTGAGGAGCAAATACACTAGTGTTCATACTGAAGAAATAGAAAACAGCACTGTACTCGCTTCATTATACTCATCGTTTGACGAATTGAAACGAGTATAAAGAATACAACAACCGAACGAGCAGAGTACACGACTAGGTTGTAAACATCAAACAGTGTGAAGTGTTTGCTGTTTTTTTTTTCCAATCATGCTATGGTAGTGTCAATCGAGTAAAAAATACAATGTTTCAGTGTGCACTGAAGTAGTGTACACTACTGTAGACGAAGAAATGAATGTCTTGATGCAGAGGTTTAATGTCAATCATATATGTTGTACTTATACATAGTTTGTATGTTTTGACAAGATGTCACGTCATGCCGAGGTACACTTGCCCCGCCCATATGCCTTGACAGTGTAAGTACCTGCAATTTACTCTGTACCTATTATGACCTCCTTCCAACACTAACGAAAACCAGTCACTCACTTTGGTCAGGAATTTGGTTTCTCTAAGGTTCGTTCGCTCGTTCGCCTGGCCTTACTTCAATGACGTTAGCAATTTACCAATTGGAAAATAATGTAATTGCCAGATCAACACATTTTTGTATGGTCGACTTTAGCAAATACACCTCTGCACTCTTCACACTAGCGGTAGCCAAAAAATCGACCCTGGGTGGATCAGCTGAGCTGAACCAAGACTCACATTTCCTTCTCTCTCTCTCTATCAAGTCTCTCTCATTGTGCACTGATGATTTCTTTCCATCTTAGCGAGATGCTAAGATGAAATTGTTATTGTCATTGATTTTAGCCTAATTATTTTAATATCTACTTATTTTTGCTCGTAATAACGTTTTTTTCATTGTTACTATCAGTCGACAAATAAAATAAAGTGACTCGATCTGACCAAAATTACACTAAAATGATTACGTTTTCGTATGAGTTCGTGTGACTTGTCGTTGTGATGGTAGTTAGTGAAACCCAAATCAGCTGTTTGTCGTCTGACAGGCGAATTAAAGCAAATTTTTATGTTACAGAAACAGGCTGTTAGTATTTTGGAGATGGAGAAGAGATTACAAAAATTAAGTAAACATAACAAAATGCTAGGACAGGGTGAGGAAAAGCACGAAAAAGTCAATTTACAATTGGGAATGTTTAAAATTTCGCAACATGATGTGGTGACATTATTTTTCAGATTCGAAATCACCATAAGATAACTCGTAGCAGTCTTTTGTAGACCTCGGTTAGTAGAATGCACATAAGCCGTGGAGCTCAACTTTGAAGGGTTTAATATTTCGAGAAATATTGAATCTCTCATCAAATCAAAATCATTACTTCAATACCACTGCACATAAACAGTTTAATTTGGTACAGTGTTAAGTCTCTGAATTATCTGGTACTTAGCTCAAAAAGAGGGAGAGAATCAATAATCCCATAAATGTTAACCCTTTGTGTGGGAGGTACCAGAAGGAGTAAACCAATGTTGTCAGTCCTAGAACTTAGCCTGCGACTGAAAAAAATATTACTACATAACAAATTTTAAGTCTATCGGATATTTCTTTCGAAAGTTATCGTGAGCACCAAAGGACAGACAGACAAAAAGATGGACGGACGAAGATACCTCAAATGACTTAAAATGTCTGACGAACATACTTAGAGTCTTATATCACTCATTCGAAATATTTCTTTGCATTTAAGTATTCAGAAAAAAATTGTGTTAAATTTGTCAGTAATTCAAAGTTAATTTTTTAGAAATTTTTCATGTCGTAAAAATAATAAATAATAATAATTGAAATCGTATAATAATCGAAATATATTACTTGGAGGATTGACAACTAATGATGGCTTGGAATACTCAGAAATTTTAAATTATTAATTTAAAACAGAAGTTAATACTGCATTTGGTATCATAACTGGGAGGTTCAATTCTAAACCAAAAAAAAATAAATAAAACTGAAATTCGAAAAATGCAACAAAAGTTTCGTAAATATTTTTTAAATAAAATATATTTGGAGAAATTCCTAAACAATAATTTTATTTGTATTCAAACACATATTTTATTTGAGAAATTTAGTTTGCAAATATTATATGTTGTAACATATTAATATACGAGTTCCAAATAAATTTTATTGATTTTCAAATAAAATTTATTTGCTCAGAAATATATAATATTTAAAAATGTGTGTTCCAAATATATTTTCTTTCGATTCAAACATATCAGAAAAGGCTTATCCCTTACGACACACGGTTATTACTATTTATAATTTTCAAATTACTTACATCCAGAGTTGTAATGTTTTAATACCATTTATTTAATACAGTTTTCTTTAATAACGTTAGTACCCCTGAATAGCTCTATAATTCACAAATTTCCAAAATAATTACACCATCCTCTGTGCAGGGAAAATGTCATGAACGATGGAACCTCAAACGATTTCCCTTTTTATTAAAACAAAGAGGAAAACAAAACTAAACGTCCCAAACAAACAACCATCAATTGAAACATGGCTTACCATGTCAGGCAACAAAAAAGAAAAAAAAACATTTACATCCACATCCAGTAATATTTACTACGTCCGCCAAACGTCTCCTACTCCTCCTTTCAATGCTGCTGGTGGCGGCGGTGGTGCTGCTGGTGGGTCATCCTACCACCACCAGCGTCAGACATCCAGCCATCACCGAGTAGTAATGACGATGATCATGGTCATGGTTAAAGTTAAAGTTGTAATGCCATGACAATGACCTCTTTTTCCGTGCTTTAGATCTTCAAGGCCAATAACCAAGAATTATACGAGTCAGCGTTTGCCATATCTTCGGTCTGACCAAGACTTTTTGCCAGAGATTTTTCTTACGACCATTTCAAAGCCAATCGTCTCAACCCCAACTCACGCAGTGGTCTTCTTCTTGGCCATCTTTGACTTGATTGTTGCATTGCATCTTGCAGCCAAATTACCTTTATTGGCTTAGATGGGTTGCTTCTTTGGTCATCATTGTGGCTGGTCTCTTGGCTCTTGGCTGACTTTTCTGGTGGACTTCTTTGGCTATTTGGCTCAACAGCATTAAAGACGACTGTTCTTGGCCAAAGTCAAGTCATCATTGTCCACATCAACATAAGCAGCAGAAGTAGAAGCAACAACATCATTGTTGCGTGCATCGCAACAGAATGGGGAATTGTGGTTGCATCAATGAAAGGGTTATCACACAAATACTACAAACGGGTAAAATAATAAAGAGTACTCAAAAATTAAGGTTGCATCGGAGCCAAAATGTTTATTTGCTCATAATTGCTTTTCCTAATATTTCCACAAACGATAACGCAACTATAATAATAAAAAATAATAATTGAAATCGTATTATCTTGGATCAATAAAAATTACTTGGAGGACTGACAACCAATAATGACTTGGAATATTCAGAAATTATCATTCTGTTAATTATTTTATAAAAAATCGTAAAAAATAGTTCCCATCAATACACCACTTCCAAATTCATACAGTAGCTAACAAAGACCTCTAAGAACACGACATTAAAATTTCAAAAAAATCGAAGGGTGTAATCATTTCGAAAATAGCAATAGAAAGTATAAAAGGTCAACAACATTAAAAACCAGTAAGGAAAGGCTAAAGTCGGGCGGTGTCGGTGAATAACTCTGATATATGTATAAATTTTGTAATTCATGTATAAATTGTTTACATAAATGTACTTTTGGGACATTTTATACCTAAATAATACCCTGTACCACAGTGTGGTGTAGGGTAAAAAAAACGATTGGATCTAAGGAGCCAAATCGGACGAAACATATATATGGGAGCTATAGCTAAATCTTAATCGATTTTCTTCACATTCGGCAATGTTGGTTCATGGATCAAGAAACTCTACCATTCTAAATTTCAAAACGATCGGTTGTAAAAAACAGCTTCTATAGGACTAAAGGGCCAAATCGGACGAAAGATATATATGGGAGCTATATCTAAATCTGAACCGATTTCAACCAAATTCAATAGCGATCTTAACAGCCGCGAAATACTCTAAACTGCAAAAATACAGAACGATCGGAGTGAAATTGCTACCTGTAGTCGACGAACAACTTTACATGGACAGACGGCGGACGGACAGACATGGTTAAACCGATTCTGATTCTGAGTCGATCGGTATACTTTAAGGTGGGTCTAGCTGTGTTATTTTCAGGTGTTACAAACATCTGCCGTACTACAAAAATCTGGGTATAAATATTTGGTTGAAAAACACTTTTGTTTAGATCAACATCCTCCCAAACATATAATATTTGTGTGTGTCAAAAATTATGTATTGAGAGTGAACCCTAAACTTTTGTATGCTTCAAGCTGAATATGTTTAGGACAATATACTACAAAAGCGATTTATTTTCAGCCTGTAGATCAAGCATCGGAAGGAACAAATACATGGGACTGAAAATAAAGATCGGACGAAAAATACAGTTTCAATAGCACTTAAATACTAAATATATCTAAATCTGAACCGATTATCCCCTAATTTGGCAGTGTTTATTTACGTAATAAGAAACTTATTTCTGCCAAATTTCGAACTGATAGGTTATAAAATACAGTTTCTACAGCGCTTACATATCAAATCGTGTGTAACATATATATTCGGGCTATATTGTTTTTGTATATAAATGACAAACTCGAGGTCGGGTGTTGTTATTGTTTATTTATTACTATCCAATATTTCGTTCTTCTTTGAAGAACATCTTAAGGGATATGAATATAAAAACGAAATAACACAAAACATAAAGCGACATAAGTCTTGCTTTGCCGTTGTCTGTTTTCTAAAAAAAACAGACAAATCTAAAAAAAAAATATATATTTGGGCTATATTCAAATCTGAAGCGATTTTTCCAAATTTAGTACTGTCTCTGTGTTTATAAAGAGGCTTCCTCTATGTGCATTAGGGCAGTTCAGAAAAAAATATCACGGTGGTCCGCATATCAAATGAAAGCTTCTTTTTTTTAGTGAATATCCTCCAAACATTTCACCTATATCTTAAGCCACCAGTGAACTATATGTAGTGATATTACATAACCTCTAAAATTCATGTTTTTCTTGCAAATATCGGACTTTTTGGACTAAAGCTAGACTTTTTCATATCGCTCATTTAGAAAAAGAATGTAACAACTCAAAATCAGAAATTCCGCCTATGGACGATTTGTGTAGCCTATAGATAATGAACCTGACAAGCGAATAGGACAAAATCAATTTCTAAGTTTGGAAAAAATAGTTGCCTACCCCACAAATCCAAGATATCTATCAATAATCTTTACATTTTGCAAAGCAGGGCATTTTTGTATGAACACTTAGAAATTATAAAATTTTTTAGTTGTTACGTTTTTTTTTTCTAAATGAACGATATGTTTGCTTTAATTTAATGAAATTTTCCTAAATTTAAGAAAAACGTGATTTTACCAATAATGAAAAAATATCCTGATTTTGCATAATTTCCAAAAATTGTCCTTAAAATTGTAGAAATTCTCATGTCATGTTTTTAAAGACAATATACCCTTAATTTTGAATACTGTTTTTTGGTATCGTTGAATTAAGGATTAGTTATCTTATGAGTTCTTGTGGAGCGGTGGCAGAGAAAGGTGTATGCGAGTGGTCATTTTTTAAAATTTGGTACGGAATCAGCAAAAAAGAAGTTGTACAGTACAGCAAAAAATAACCGGATTCTGACAATGGATTCTGGTAGAGGAGACTAAAAAAAGATATAGGTTTAGGTTAGGGTGGCAGCCGTTTTTTTTGTCAGCTAACATAGACCAGTTTAGGTCCAATCGTTTGATATTCAAATTTATCGATAGTACGAATATCGGTACCGGAAAGATCTGTTAGACTGGATAGAAAGGCCGACCCTAGTATATCTAGTCGTCGTTTACTCAGAACCGGACAGTCGCATAGCAAATGTTCAATGCTCCCCACTTCTTGCTCATATCCACTGCTTCTGCAGAAGTCATTGGAGTCGATACCCATTTTCTGGTGTGTTCGCCGATCAGGTAGTGTCCCGTCTGAACTGATATATGACATATATATGACATATGATATGACATATGACATATGATATATGACATAGACAATATTGTCCGTGCGAGGAGATATTTTGACCTTCTCAGATCATACATTGGCCAGATTTGTCTAGCTACACTACAGGTGCCGATTGCTGTCCATCTTTCTTTGGATTGCCTGATTGCCTCTTGCCTAAGTTAAACCTTGCACGTTGATAGTGGCGCACCAATATACGCAAATTCTTCGAGAATTTGTAATGTCGTCCCTTTCCTAGCAAGTTCATCGGCTTTGCAGTTCCTCGGGATATCCATATGCCCAGGCACTTATACGAGGTATACATAATAAAAAAAATATACGTGTATCGGCGTTTTGAAAGATCACATCGACATTTTATTTTAGGATGTGTGTGAAGATAAATACGTATTTAACTAGCGAAGACACAAACCCTAATATGAAAATTAAAAGTCGGGGTATTTGAGGAAAATTAGGTTTTTCTCGAAAACTAGAGCGTATTTTAAAGTGAAATTAAGTTACCCTGGTAAAAACATATCATTTTGTTTAAAAAAATTACCATCTGACTTAGAGGGCATATAGAATAGATTTGATAACTAGGGAACCTCGGAAGAAAATATATGACCATATCTGGAAGATGGGACTTTGTACCGACAAGGCCTGCATACTGAAAGAAGCCCTAGGAAGGCTCTATCGACCCATGTATAGCGTTTTTCCCAAATCAATTTCAGGCTCCCAAAAACGTCATTCCAAAATGGCCCATTTTTATGGGAATTTCTGGAGAGGAGCAGTGGCCACAACTGGCAGATGGGACTATGTACCGACAAGGCCTGCATATTGAAAGAAGCTCTAGGAAGGCTCTATCGACCCATGTATAGCGTTTTTCCCAAATCAATTTCAGGCTCCCAACAACGTCATTCCAAAATGGCATATTTTGACGGGAATTTCTGGAGAGGAGCAGTGGCCACAACTGGAAGATGGGACTATGTACCGACAAGGCCTGCATACTGAAAGAAGCTCTAGGAAGGCTCTATCGACCCATATATAGCGTTTTTCCCAAATCAATTTCAGGCTCCCAACAACGTCATTCCAAAATGGCATATTTTGACGGGAATTTCTGGAGAGGAGCAGTGGCCACAACTGGAAGATGGGACTATGTACCGACAAGGCCTGCATACTGAAAGAAGCCCTAGGAAGGCTCTATCGACCCATATATAGCGTTTTTCCCAAATCAATTTCAGGCTCCCAAAAACGTCATTCCAAAATGGCCCATTTTTATGGAATTTCTGGAGAGGAGCAGTGGCCACAACTGGAATATGGGACTATGTACCGACAAGGCCTGCATATTGAAAGAAGCTCTAAGAAGGCTCTATCGACCCATATATAGCGTTTTTCCCAAATCAATTTCAGGCTCCCAAAAACGTCATTCCAAAATGGCCCATTTTGATGGGAATTTCTGGAGAGGAGCAGTGGCCACAACTGGAAGATGGGACTATGTACCGACAAGGCCTGCATACTGAAAGAAGCCCTAGGAAAGCTCTATCGACCCATATATAGCGTTTTTCCCAAATCAATTTCAGGCTCCCAAAAACGTCATTCCAAAATGGCATATTTTGACGGGAATTTCTGGAGAGGAGCTGTGGCCACAACTGGAAGATGGGACTATGTACCGACAAGGCCTGCATACTGAAAGAAGCCCTAGGAAGGCTCTATCGACCCATATATAGCGTTTTTCCCTAATCAATTTCAGGCTCCCAAAAACGTCATTCCAAAATGGCCCATTTTGATGGGAATTTCTAGAGAGGAGCAGTGACCACAGCTGGAAGATGGGACTATGTTCCGACAAGGACTGCATACTGAAAGAAGCCCTAGAGAGGCTCTATCGACTCATATATAGCGTTTTTCCCAAATCAATTTCAGGCTCCCAAATACGTCCTTCCAAAAATGGCCCATTTTGATGGGAATTTCTGGAGAGGAGCAGTGACCACAGCTGGAAGATGGGACTATGTACCGACAAGGCCTGCATACAGAAAGAAGCCCTAGAAAGGCTCTATCGATCCATATATAGCGTTTTAACCAAATCAATTTCAGGCTCCCAAATACGTCCTTCCAAAAATGGACCATTTTGATGGGAATTTCTGGATAGGTGCAGTGACCACAGCTGGAAGATGGGACTATGTACCGACAAGGCCTGCATACTGAAAGAAGCCCTAGAGAGGCTCTATCGACTCATATATAGCATTTTTCCCAAATCAATTTCAGGCTCCCAAAAACGTCATTCCAAAATGGCCCATTTTGATGGGAATTTCTGGAGAGGAGCAGTGACCACAGCTGGAAGATGGGACTATGTACCGACAAGGCCTGCATACTGAAAGAAGCCCTAGAAAGGCTCTATCGATCCATATATAGCGTTTTTCCCAATTTCACTTTAAAATACGCTCTAGTTTTCGAGAAAAACCTAATTTTCCTCAAATACCCCGACTTTTAATTTTCATATTGGGGTTTGTGTCTTCGCTAGTTAAATACGTATTTATCTTCACACACATTATTTTAGGGGGTATTGAAAAGTTCCCCTTGTGCATGTTCGTGCAGCATATCGGCAAATAAAACCATGTGTTCCTTACATCTGAAGTGTGAGCTATGTTTAACAACTTTGTAGAAAACATTAAGACCAACATTTTTGTGGAAAATATTGTACTTGTAGCTCCCACACATAACGGGACTTGTTGGCTCTATTTTAATAAATCCTAAAACACCCCTAAAAACTTGCATTTTATTTTATGCAGATTGATGTCAGACATTATAAAATTATAGAGGGGACGAGGTTTTATGGCCGTTCGTAACCCTCCATAAAACATGATATGCAATGTGAGAGCTATATTGGATGAGATCCGCTCAGATAGAAGGACATTCAACAATATTTGTGGTTTTTATACACAACGCCACACTGTGGTACAGGGTATTATAACTGTGTGCATTTGTTTGTAACACCCAAAAGGAGAAGAAATAGACCCATCGTTTATTATACCGATCGACTTAGAATCACTTTCTGAGTTGATTTAGCTATGTCCGTCTGTCTGTGCATGTATTCTTGTAATCAAAGTACAGGTCCAATTATGGTCCGATCTCGACGAAACTTTACACATATGTTTTATTTGGCCCAAGGACGATCCCTATTTGGTTAAAATCGGTTCAGATTTAGATATAGCCCCCATATATACGTTACCCCCGATTTGAAGTGTAAGCGCTGTAAAAATGTTATTTAATATCCGATCAGTATGAAATTCGGCAGAAAGAGGTTTCCTATTATTTGAATGAACACTGTTAAATTTGGAAGAAATCGGTTCAGATTTAGATATAGCCCCCCATATAAACGTTACCCACGATTTGACATGTAAGCGCTGTAAAAATGTTATTTTATATCCGATCAGTGCGAACTTCGGCAAAAAGAGGTTACCTTCTACATGAAGAAATACTGCCAAATTCGGAGAAAATCGGTTCAGATTTAGATATAGCCCCATATATATGTTACCCCCGATTTGAAATGTAAGCGCTGTATAGATTGTATTTTATATCCGATCAGTATGAAATTCGACAGAAAGATGTCTTTTTACATGAATAAGTATTCAGGGGAAATCGGTTCAGATTTATATATAACATCCGTATATATGTTCCTCCTGATTTGGTATCAAAGCGCTATAGAAGTTGTACTTTACTTCCGATCACTAAAATTTTCCAGAAATATGTTTCTCAATTTAGGAACGAATATTGCTTAATTTAGCGATTATCGGTTCAGAATTAGATAATATATTCCTACCCATTTACCAATTATTCCAAATTATTATCGCAATGACCCTTATCGCATTGTTAGGGAGGTGTAGGGTATTATATAGTCGGCCCCGCCCGACTTTCTGCCTTTCCTTACTGGTTAAATGATGTTTTTGCTTATATTGAATTCGCCATATGTGAGAGAGACATATAAGAGACATTGCACTTCCATTTTATTTTATGCGGATTGATGTCAGACATTATAAAATTATAGAGAGGACGAGGTTTTATGGCCGTTCGTAACCCTCCATAAAACATGATATGCAATGTGAGAGCTATATTGGATGAGATCCGCTCAGATAGAGGGTCATTCAACAATATTTGTGGTTTTTTATTTATGAGGTTTCATAACAGTTACTCAAGGTAGTAAAATTATATGTACGCAATACAAAGTAGTACGCGGCAGTCTTGAAAATATAGGTTGTCTACTTTCGAAGCAAACTATATGTCAGCTACAGGTACTGCAACTTATGAACCTTAAACCCGGAATTTATGAATTAAATTTCTTATTAATAAATTAGTGTAATTCAGCGCCTTAAAGAGATAAGTAGATTTTCTGAAAAATATTATATTTCGAAGTGTAAGTAAAAGGCAAAAAACTTTTCAAAGTGTAAATGATCCCGACATTTTCTGCCACATCTGCGGAAAATGTGTAATTAAAACAATCGACGTGCGTTTAGTAAAATAATAGAAGAAATATATGTGTAATATTTTAGTTAAAAATATGAACGAACCGTGGACACCTGGTATTTTGTGAAATTCGTACCATGTATGTAAATCTTACTCGATGGACTAGTGGAAGAATGCGGTAAGTACTTTAAAATTAATATATTACAATGTTTTGTGGAATAAAAAGTTTTAATTTTAGACATCACGTGCAATTTGGAATGCCAATGATTTGGAGACAACCATTCATTCACGATACGGACTGCTATTGTTGTCTAAGTTAATAGATTGGAGTAGGAAGTGTCCAAGTATATCTAACAGCCTAATAAATGAAACATCATCAAGTTCAACTGAGTACTCAACTCTGAGCGATTCAGAAGTCATCGCTTTTAACTCAGTTTCAACTCATTGATCTAGTGAGAGATTTGGAACTGACCAAAGATAAGGCAGAACTACTTACAGGATGGCTGATATGTATTGCAACCAACTTGTTGCTATCATTTCTAAACCGCTAGTCTGATAGCTGACAGATTTATTTCAGTGACAGTTCATTTTATTGTTTACAAGCTTACAAAAGCATTTTGATCTATTGCATTCAGAAAAAAAGTTATTCGTGATGGAATTCAAGCGTGATAGTGTGATTGCTTTATATTTGGGTGGACAAACACAAGTGGCTATCGTTAGAGCCCTCCAGCATTTAAATGTGAATAAATCTTTTGTTTCTCGTACCATTGCTCGTTACCGTTATACTGGCAGTGTTGCATCGCGTCCAAAAAGTGGACGAAAAAAAACGGTAACAACACCAGAAATTATCCGAAAAGTGGAGGCCAGATTTGATCGAAATCCACGCCGCAGTGGTTTCTGGGATGAAACAGTACAATATTTTGGCCCCAGATGTTAACATATCATAGGACATTCCCGGATTGTTCGAGGAACTTAATCAAACACAATCAATTCAAAGGAATGGCGGTTACTTGTTGACAACAGTAAAGAAAGTTTGAAAGCAGTACTTTTACACAACGAAAATCAGAAACCGCCGATTCCCATTGCTCATGCTGTCAACATAAAATACATAAAATATGAACAACATGACTGGAAAATTTGTTGCGATTTAAAAGTAGTTGGGATGTTATGCCTCTGGGATAGCCGATATTTTGCCACCACTGCATATTAAGCTGGGGCTCTTTAAAAATTTTGTAAAAGCCTTAAGGTAAGATGGCAATTCACTCACATATTTAAAAAGTTTATTTAAAAGTCTTTTTTTTTCAAAAATCGAAGAATGAGTTTTTGATAGACCTAAAATTAGGAAACTGATGAATGATTCCAACACGTGTAAATATGTCCCTCAAAATTCATTTCTTGCATTCTCATTTAAACTTTGGTTCCTCATTAGAGAAACCGATTCCGAATTCTACAAACGTCAACAAAGAACTCACAATTACTTCTAATGAAACTTGTTCATGTAAATAAACTCAAATGTACATAATATAAATAAAAGTAATAAATAAAATCGCTAATTAAACAGAAATTAAAAAAACGATTTTTTGAAATTCTTTTAACTCTACCAAAAGGGCTATAATTTCCACATTTATCCGTAGATTTTTTTCAAATAGGCATTATTTTCTTCGCTACGATGCAAACTTTTAAAAAATAAAATAAAATAAAATATTTTTTTTCGATTTTTTATGTTTTTTTTTGTCCCAGGATTTTTTTTTTTTTTGAAAAAATTCTACTTTTTCCAATTTGTTTAATGACTGTTACTAAACCACTGTTTGTAACTGAAAGAGATATTTCCAACATTGGTAGCACACATTAATAGCTTCAATTTAACGTATAAGTCGACCTGATCGGGCATATACTCCAAAAATTATAGTGCAAATACTAAGGGTACCTTCGACGATAATAGCATTTTTAATAAAAAATTTTTTAAAAAAAAATTTTTTGGTTTTGATTTTATATAATCAAATACACCTATTTTTCGCTGAACATTAGATACTTTAAATTCATGGCACTGTGCCGAATTATAAGCATTTATGTGCACTGATAAAAACGTTATGAGGTATTAAATTGTGGTATGATTTGGGCATTTTGTGTGGGAGGTACAAAAAGGGGCGTGGCGATAACGCTCATTTTTCACAGGGCTATAGACACTATAAAAGCATTACACTGTACAAAATTTCAAGTATTTTTATACACTGGTTTTAATGTTATAAGCTGTTAACTTTTGGTGCAAAACGGTACCTTTGTGTTGGAGGTACCAAAAAGGGCGTGGCAACAACGCCAATTTTTCCCTTGACTGTAGGCAATATAAAAGCATAATACTGTACAAAATTACAAGTTTTTTTATATGTACACTGTTATTAGTGTTATAAGCTGTTAACTTTTGGTGCAAAACGGTGCATTTGTGTGGGAGGTACCAAAAGGGACGTGACAACTTCGCCCATTTTTCTCGAGTTGATAGCGACTAATAAGCTAATACTATGTGTGGAATTTCAGAAGATTCGAATTAGTAGTATAGAAGTTATTAAAGAATCAATTTTTCACAACATTTTAACCCTTTGTGGGGGAGGTACTAGAAGGAGTGGACCAATATGGCCCATCTTCGAACTTAGTCGGAGATAGAAAAAAATATTACCACATACCAAATTTGAAGTCAATCGGTTACTCCTTTCGAGAGTTATCGTGCGCATCAGCCAGCAGACAGACAGACAGACGGACAGACATTGCTCATTCGACTTAAAATGACCCCAAACGGTTTTCCTCCGAACATACTTGGGGTCATAGGTCACTCCTTCTATGTGTTAGACTTTTTGCCGTAGCAAATGATATATACCCTCGACACACTAAAGTGAGGGTATACAAATGGAAAGCGAAATGAAAGTCATATAAAGCGTTCATCCTCATGTTCGATTTGAGAATATCCTCAGAAGAATTCCCTCTCTATAGAGAAATGTAATACAGAAACATATTCATATTATAAACATTATTCTGTCTGAATTCATAGTCTCATAAGAATAAGCTCATTTTTAGTACATTTGTGTGGGGTACCAGAAGGTTTGCGGTACTGGTGTAAATATTACTATGTGCGAATTTACAGAATATTGGGTTAAATATTATAGAAGATAAAATACTTTATGTTCCCCAGCATGTTGACTATTTGTGGGAAGTTAAACATTCCAAGAGCCTGCCAGAAACTTGGATGCACGTAACTCAAACGTTTTAAAATGTCCTGGAATTGCTTTCCAATAAAATTATCGGCTATTTGATCACCTTTGGCCGATACCAAATCAGGTATACCCTCATACCTGTATGCTGAGGATGTAAAAACTTTTTTTGAAATTTTTGATCTCGAAAATAGTTGAATTAGATAATTTTGCAAAATTCATCTCGGAGTCGACCATCTCAGAGACGACTCCGACTGCGACTCGGGCTATGACTCCGAGATCGATTTTATAAAATATACTGAATCAATTATATTCCGGACCAAATATACTCATTCATATGTGGTCCATTCATATATTTATACAAAATATTTTAAAAACATACAATGTATTTATTGGAAAGTATAATATCATGAAAGCAGCAAAAACAACGCCGACTTCGACTCCACAGCCCTGGCGGAAGCTAGATCTTTTTCTTGTTTTTAAATCATGGGACACGATATTTGCCATCGCACAACCTTACTTATCTATGTTTTTAAAATAAATATATGAAATGTGCACATGAACATAGAAGTTATAATGACAAACATTTCAAAATATTATTTATTTCTGGCAGAGTTGCGTTTTATTTAAAATGTTGTCCCTAGTAAGCGTATTAAAATTACATTAATTGCTCAACATTTGTATTAATTTAAAAGAAGAGAATTATCATTACATCCAAAGAAGTTAATAAAGTGGGCATACATTCATCCACTCAAGACAATACCAAAAAAAAACAAAAAATCTTGCATTGCTGTAAAATGGCTGGTGCAAAAGCGATGCAAAATAAGTATGTACTTCCCCGGCGCGACATGCCCTTGTAAAATTCATTGGTTTTGATCCGATTTTGCACAACTTCCGGATCATAAGATTGGGATTTTTATCACTTCTTTGGATGTTCTTTTTTTGGTGGGTTGACAATAATTGAAACTGTTCTAAATTTTGTTTCCATGCAAAGATAACATATAAAAATCTCATATTTTCTGTGTAAGAATAGCGGTAATATCAATCTGAATTTTTATTTTCTTGCAATTTGTGGATTGTGGATTTGTAATCCAATTATTGAGCAAAAATGGGGAAAACGTGCATTTTTGCTATTTTTAAGGCACTGGGTGCACTTATCTGTACTTTTTTTTAAATTTTAAATGGCCCACCCTTTTTCAAATAGGAGTACCAGCTATTTTGACTGAAATAACAATGAATGTCAAACCAATATAAGCACATCCCAAAGAGTTTTGACGATCAAAATCTTCTGTCGAATTTTGTCAGTAACAAAAATGAATATGCATTTCGATCGATATAGACCAAGTCTACCAGGGCAATGTCTGCTGGTCGTCTTATAAACTATTGGCACAGATAAACATTCATAGTTCAATATAGGAACTCTGATGTTCCTTTTAATTCTTACTTACTTAAAATTATTTAAAATTTTGCAATTGATGTTTGAAATTTTCATAGTTCTTATTTAATATCCCTTTACAAACCAAATACATGATTCCATTATGTATGTTGGTATAAATTGTACTACTATCATTATCCCAAAAAAGGGGAGAAGATGGCAAGAAAGGCTTTAAAATTTATTGTGCTTACAACACAAATATTTATTGTAACCACAAGAAAGACGCAACGCAATGCAATTCAATGCAATAACCGGACAAACTGAAATGCGTTCTTTAACCGAACCGAGAACTGAGCTGGAATTGCAGAAGAAGAACGGCCAAAATAATCAGGAAAAAAGAAGCAAATGCTCATGTTCGAATAAAGGCAATTGCCTGTTGCTGCTGCTGACGTTGATTGCTTGCTCGCTGACTGACCTAACCAAAAATACTTTGTCCAAAGCACAGTGGTTTCAGGTGGAATGTTCAAAATATGTTTATTTCAAATCACAAGTAATTTCAGATGCTGGTCCTAAAATGTAACCGAATGGATATACCTATTGGGATATACCTATTTCGACCATGATGAATTCATTGGTGGTAACTAGGATTGCTCTAATTTATGGAAAAATTCGATATTGCTGGGAAATTAAAGAGGTTAGTTATGTCGGTGTTAATTTTGAAGTGAAAGACATCGGGATACATGCTTCAGTCCAAAGAACGAAACCTTAGAGAATTATTTCTTTCTAATTCCATTATGTTTAAAGAGACCAAACCCATAAATTAGCCCGTTTTCGCCATGTTTATACCCTACACCACACTGTGGTACAGGGTATTATGACTTTATGCCTTTGTTTGTAACACCCAAAAGGAGAAGAGATAGACCCATTGTTTATTATACCGATTGACTTGTAATCACTTTCTGAGTCGATTTAGCTATGTCCGTCTGTCTGTCTGTAGATGTATTCTTGTAATCAAAGTACAGTTCGCAATTATGGTCCGATCTCAACGAAACTTTGCACATATCTTTTTTTAGACCCATCCCTATTGAATTTGGTTAAAATCGGTTTAGATTTACATATAGCTCACATATATATGTACCTCCGATTTGGTATATATGTACTGTACATTTTTGAACCGATTTGTACAAAAATTGACAGAGAGTAGTCTCATGATACACTTAAAGACAATACAAAAATTGGGGGAAATCGGTTCAGATTTAGATATACCTTATATATATATGTTACCCCCGATTTGACATGTAAGCGCTGTAGAAACTGTATTTATCCGATCACAGCGAAATTCGTCAGAAAGAGGTTTCTTATTACATGAAGGAATACTGCCAAATTCGGTGAAAATCGGTTTAGATTTACATATAGCCCCCATATAAATGTTACCCCCGATTTGAATTCGAAAACGTCTTCCGAGACATTCTACAGGTGGCTCTGAACAAATTGGCTAGATGGGCCAGAAGCAGCGGTTTTGGCGTAAACCCAAACAAGACAGAATTGGTTCTCTTTACCAGGATGAATAAAGTCCCACATGTGGACCCTCCACCTCGGATAAACGGAACAGATCTAGTCTTTTCTGAAAGTGCAAAATTTTTAGGAATAATTCTAGATAGAAAACTGTTATTTAGACTTAACGTATTGGAACGTGTAAGGAAGGCCAACGTCGCCTTATATTCCTGCAAAAAGGCTGTAGGGTCGCGGTGGGGCCTCTCTCCTAAAATCGTCCACTGGATATATATAGCAGTAGTTCATCCTATACTGCTATACGGCATTGTGGCAATAAGATTAAATTGCCTGTCAATGTGGAGGTACAAAAACTACGGTCACATGAGGATATCAAAGTGTAGTGCTATGGTAACCGACCGAGTGGACTATATACCAACGGTGTACACCTTCGAGAGAAATTACATCACTATGATTCCCGCCAGAGATGAATGGGTTGGAAGAATACCAGGTAATAGAAACCATCTCCACTTTTACACGGATGTTTCGAAGCTTGATGAAAAGGTTGGCTTCGAAGTACACTGTGCAGAGCTTAGTTTGGTTATAGCTCACAGACTACCAGATACCTGTAGTGTCTATCAAGCCGAAATAATGGCAATATGGGAAGTAGCCAAGTGGCTGAGTCGCAACATAGTAACCAACACTGGCGTTGTCATTTACTCGGACAGCCAGGCTGCCATCAATTCTCTGGAGGCAACATCCCTAAATTCACAAACAGCCCTCGACTGCCGCAGATCTCCTAACGAGATGGCTGAGCAGTTTAATATACACCTCATATGGGTGCCTGGGCATAGGGATATCCCGGGAACTGCACAGCCGATGAACTTGCTAGGAAAGGGACGACATTACAAATTCTCGAAGAATTTGCATATATTGGTGCGCCACTATCCACGTGCAAGCTTTGGCTTAGGCAAGAGGCAATCAGGCAGTCCAACGAAAGATGGACAGAAATTGGCACCTGCAGGGTAGCTAGACAACTCTGGCCAAGGTATGACCTGAGAAGATCGAAATATCTCCTCGCACTAGAGAAACAAAGATTGTCTACGTTAGTATCAGTTCTGACGGGACACTGCTTGATCGGCGAACACGCCCAAAGGTTGGGTATTGACTCTAATGACTTCTGCAGAAGCTGTGGAGATGAGGAAGAAGTGGAGAGACAAATTTGTATATCAAACAGGTTGGTTTCGATGAGGGGCATTTCAGCCCGTGGTAACACTAGGGACCTAAACTGGTCTATGTGAGCTTGTATACAAACAAAAAATACGGCTGCCACCCTAACCTAAAACCTAAAAACCTACCCCCGATTTGAAATTCAAGCGCTGTAGAAACTGTATTTTATATCCAATCACAGCGAAATTCGGCAGAAAGAGGTTTCTATTTTACAAGAATGAGTATTCAGGGAAAATCGATTCAGATTTATACAAGGTGGCGCAAAGGTAATCCTCCTATCAGAAAATGCTATAAATTTTGCGATTGGCCCCTAATGTCAGTTCTGTTTTGACATTTGTGTAGTAAACACATGCGAAATACACGTTAATAAACAATGTTACGCTACACTGCTCCAGAACGCGGAATATTGCTGACTATTTATTTGACCAATAATTGGTCGGTGACTTTGGCACAGATTTCCTGGCCGTCCAACGCCTACTGGTGAAACACTGCGACGTTTAGCCGCTCGCCTCGAAGAGACTGGTACAACACGAGATGCTGCCAGGCGTGGCAGACCCCGGAGTAGCCGTTCTGCAGAGAATATTGCTGCTGTAGCCGAGGATGTCATTGAAGCGCCGTCGACATCGACCAGACGACGTGCCACGCAAATGGGTATCAGTCGACAGTCTCTACAGCGAATTTTGGTACAAGATTTGAAGATGTTTCCGTACAAAGTCCAGACGGTGCATCAGCTGTTAGCTGCTGACCGCCAATCACGTCTAACATAACATCGAAAGGTTGCGAACCTGTTATACAATAACCTCCATATATATGTTTCTCCTGATTTAGTTACAAAGCGCTATAGAAGTTGTGCTTTACTTCCGATCATTACAAAATTCTCCAGAAAGATGTTTCTCAATTTAGGAACGAATATAGCTTAATTTAGCGATTAGCGGTTCAGAATTAGATATATCCACATATATATGTTCTTACCCATTTACCAATTATTCCAAATTATTATCGCAATGACCCTTATCGCATTGTTAGGGTATTATATTAAGGACTTATACTATATAAGGACTAAGTTATACTAAGGACTTGTATATCGTCGCTTGGATGACCAACCGACGTAACTGACCATTTTTCAGAAATTGAGTTAAGGCTGCCATTCGATTTATCTAGTCAAAGTACAACGTGTGTATCAATTTTGTGCATATATATATTACCGTTTTCTCAAAAAAACGGTAAATGATTTTAGACGTAACTGACACAATGCCAAAAAAAAATTTCACCAAGAGACGTAAGTTCAATATGTCACTTAATATTTCGTTTTTCCGAAATGTTTGTTCATTATTGCAAAATGTTATGGAGTACTTGCTGGACCCAGCCCACTCGTTGCCCATTTTTGGACCGATTGCGTTCGAAATGGGATCACGGTCCAGTCCCAATCATCAGACAGATCGAGACAGTAGGAATCTCGATAATTCATTCGTAGGTAGGAACAGTAGGAATCACTAAGAAAATAATAACATGCGCGGGGCCACGCCTCCTCAATAAATAACTAATATAGCCTATGTCATCCGCTAAGATAATCTAAAGATTACAGTATTTATCCCTTTTCCGTTATGTGCCTCTAAGAAAAACATACTGTATATTCCAAAAGCTAAATTCGCACCCTTAGCCCTACTCTACCATATTTCACCCTTTTTGCCATATCGTACCATATTTTACCATTTTTGCACTACGGTACCATATTTAACCCTTTTTGCCCACTGTGCCATATTTAACACATTTTTGACCCACGGCACAAATTTAATTTTTTTCTCCCACTGTACCATATTTAACACTTTTTGCCCCACTGTGCCATTTGGACTTGGATTTGGTGCCGTATTTATCCCTTTTTGTCCCAATGTGCGCGTAAATTTTTTTAATTTCGAAAAATTGTGATTCATACCGAATCTTCGCCCTAGGCGCTACCCTCACACGAAACGTTGCAATTCAAGCTCCAGCCGTTTGGATTTGGCTGTGATACCATTTTTGTTTTCTTTTTTGGCCCATTGTGCGCCCAAAATTTCGAAAAACCCTTCCATATTGCACGTCTATATAGCAAGGAATACCATCCTACCAAATTTCATGACTCTAGCTTTAGCCGTTTGGGCTGGGCGGTGATCAGTCGTAACTGACATTAAGTATAATATTTTTTCCCACAAAGTGACGTATCTGCATTGTTTATGAAAAACATTATAATCAATTTTTTTTTATTTTTTTGTTAATAATATTGAAAAAGATGGAGTTAAGTACACAATAAGAAAAGCAAACTGGAAATATAATAAATATTACGCCGTGGGGAAGAATGGACATTGTCTCAAAAACAGAAAAACTGCTCTCCTGAACAATTTTGAAAATGTCAATTACTGCAGTTGGTCATCCAAGCGACGATATAAGTATACCCAAAACTGAAAAGGCCCATGAAAGGACGACGCTACGCCACGATTGAGGAGATAAAGACGGCATCGAAGGAGGAGCTGAACAAGATCACAAAAAATGATTATTTGAAGTGCTTCGAGGATTGGAAAAAACTTTTGGCGGAAGTGTATTATATCCGAGGGGAATTACTTTGAAGGGGACAAAATAGGTATTCCGGGATAAATAAATACTTTTTGAAAAAATACAAAATTCGCAAATTTTTTTGAACATACTACGTATATCTTAGCCATTTACCAATGATTCCAAATTATTATCGCAATGACCCTTATCGCATTGTCAGTAATACATTTTTTTCCTTACTGGTTAATAATGTATTACTGATAGATTATCAGAGAGTACCTCTCCAAACCACTGTGCAATCATCGAGCCAAATCAAAGTCTTTTGTATGTTCATGTGTGCATAATCATAGGAATATGTAGTACTTGATTACGCTGGGAGGAATACCCGTACCCGTTCACAGCACACAAACCTACCTGTGGAGGGAGTACGAGTAGTATCATTGTCCGTCTTGTCCGTTTTGTAGCCAAAGGGTCTGTTTCTTTTTTGGTCGTTTACAAAGTTTTCTTGTACCTCTGTGTTTTGTTTTTTTTTTGTATTATTTTATTTTCATGTTCTTTCTTGATTTTGTGATTGATTTAAGTTACGATCTGTGTTGCCAACAGAGACAAGTTTAAAAATATACATACGAGTCTGTATGTCTGTATGTGCAAGTATACATACATATATACAAGTATATTTAGACTGAAGAACCTTTGTGGCTAATAGCCGAAACCAACCAAATAAATGAGTGCTTCTCGTAAATATGTACAAACGACGTAAGTGAATGTCATCCGATCTGTACATTAGACTTGTTCTTTATTTGCGGTTTCGCAATCACAAATTAAGAACTTATGTTTTTTCTCTTTTTTTTTTGAATTTTTTCTGTTTTTGATACTTTGCAAATTTGCAGTTCTTTTGCGAACCCTACTTTTAACTGCAAAATCATGTTCATTAGCATTATTTTGTAGAATTATATAAACACATCATAAATCAACTTGACGAGTGACCATCACATTGTGACCGGTACCCTACAGAGTTATTTCCAATAGCTCTATCAGCTTGGATAACATTTTGGATTATGGTTTTACATTTTACAATTTCAGATTAATTTTCGACAAAATATTAAACTGAAGAAAATATTTTGATGGATTATTGCAAAATCCACCAGAAAACTTTATCAAAGGGATGTCTAGAGTCTGAATTACTCAAAGATTGGGAGACATCCACTAAAAAAGAGTGAGAAATATGGCCAAAGACAAATATCTTAAACATGAAATGTTCGCTCCTTGGCATAAGGCATAAGGAAACAAGATAAGGAAAGATCGTAATTTTTTTAAGTAAGATAAACCCTTTTAAAAGGAAGGATCTCTGGATCTGCCCCATTGACAAAAATCGATAATAGTGTATTGTCCGAAAAATTGGTAAAATTGGTACTCATAATATCTTAACAAACCAATTAAGATAAATAATAACAATATTTTTTGATTTAGCTCTTTCTGACACCACGAAAGGGCGCCAAAGTCGATGGTTGCTTGTACAAATAAATAACATTGAACGAATTCCTAATAATACAAAAATTCCAAGTCAGCAAAAAATTGCCTTCATACTAAGGACTACGCACGAAAAAAATAATGTATGCTTTTAGCCTTATAATTTGTTTCCTACTCCATTTTTTTTAAAGCGCTATTTTAAGTTGTTGGTACGTCAGTGTCATAAAAAACTACATGGGTAAAATTAGCTCAATCGATCAGTTATAACAAAATGTACGTGAATGGATTATCAAAAATTTCCAAGAAAAATATTGTTCTTCATCATCTGCCAGGAAGGCGGTTATTAAGTTTATAGATCTGCATTAAGTTTATAGATCCACAAGAAGACTTAAGGAACTCTTAACCTCGAATAGGAAACCTGGCAGTGGCGGAACAAGGAAGTTTCAGACCCCATAAAGGTTAAGAAAATAATAGACAATTTGACAAAGAAGCCCAACGTTTCGGGAAGAAATAATGCCTTTATGACTGATTGCTCGTAGATTTTTGTTAAAAAATTGAGACTCATCATAAATATACAAGTGCAAATGGTGCAAGGAAGTAATTCAAAAAAGAATTATGAAGTAATACACTGAATTCGAAAATGGCAAAGGAATTTTCTGTCAAAGTATGATTGCTGAATCTTCTGAGTTTTTGCAATTACAATGGCAGAAGTTTTATATTGCTTATATAGCGTGATCCATTTTGGGGTTCCCTACTTTTTTAAAGAAAAAAAAAAACACAGAAAATTCAAATTTAATGGGGAATGTTTATTATCATTTGAAAGAACATTCTTTGGCATTTTTTTTGAAGATTATGTCTATCAAATGTCCGTTGAGTCCAATTTTCGATGACTCGTTCGAACATTTCGACTGGTAACTGGCGAATGACCCGCGTGATGTTTTGCCCCAAGGCCTGAATCGAAGCGGGTTTGTCCGCATAAACTTTAGACTTTACATATCCCCACAGGAAAAAGTCTAACGGTGTGATATCACACGATCTTGGTGGCCAATCGACCGGCCCAAAACGTGAAAAAATCTGCTCACCGAAGTGTTCTCTCAATCAATCCATTGATTGATGCGATGTGTGGGAAGTGGAGCCATCTTGTTGAAACCAAATGTCGCCGAGATCACGAGCTTCAATTTCAGGCATCAAATAGTCGGTTATCATGGCACGATAACGGTCGCCATTGACGGTTACGTTCACACCGGCATCATTTTTGAAGAAATATGGACCGATGATTCCAACGGCCCACAAACCACACCAAACCGTTGTTTTTTCTGGATGAAGTGGCAGCTCTTGAATCTCTTCAGGTTGCTCTTTGTCCCAAATGCGGCAATTTAGCTTGTTTACATACCCATTGAGCCAGAAATGGGCCTCATCGCTGAACTAAATTTGGCTCGAAAACGTCAGATCTTCTTCGAACTTTTCAAGAGCCCATAGAGCGAAGCGATGTCGCTTGGGAAGGTCGGGCGACTTGTTGCGCCAGGTCGTTCCATACGTCAGTCCGAGTTGCTGCGAACGGCGCCGAATCGACTCTCCACTGTCTTCGTGTACACTCTCATCTACGGCCGCTACATTTTCTTCACTGCGTGCTGGTCGTGGTCTATTCGGTCGAATATTATTCAATAATGAATGCTGGGTCTCAAGATGGGTGATGGTATTGCGAATAGTACGCTCAGTAGGCCGATTATGTTGACCATAAACACATTCCTCACAGAACGTGAATTTTCGTAATAAAGTTGAACAATTTGTAAACGTTGTTCAGGCGTAAGTCTTTCCATGATGAAATGCCAAACAATACTTAACAAAAACAACATGACAGCATAACACGACTCACACGTGATCTGTCAAAAAAAGGCTATTGAAACTTGGGTCACCCATTAGTAGGGGGAATATTGCTGAAGAGTTCCGTGTACAAAAGAAGTCAAAGTTTCCCAAAAACCTTTTTTGTATTTTTGGTATACTATTTGTGCAGTTGGAAAAAGAAACAGCATATGTGTAGCCTTGGGTGCCATAAATACTGAAGGGTATCTCAAAGACGGGGTTATACCCATTTATAAGAAAATACGACGTCACTAAATTTTTCAAGCACGATCGTTCGTCTTGTATTTACAGCAAAAGGGCTATTGAGTGGTAGCAGCCGAATAACATTTTGCTTTGGAAAATTCTTATTTTTGTTAAAGTGAAAGAAGTTAGCAAGTTTAATTGGAATGAGAAAGATGTAGGAAAGTTCAGTCGGGTAAACCGACTTATGAATCCCCTCACGTTGAGTCCCAAAAAATTTTAGTAAATTTATTTATTTTTTGTTTTAATCAAATTATTATCAATTTAAATTGCATAATAATTTACTTTAATAACTTTAAAGTATGTACTGGTATTTAATGGCGAATTCTTTTCTGCAAAAAGTGCAACATTTGCATTGCCCTTTTTCCGAAAACGGCACTTTTGTGATACTTTTTTGAAATTTGGTAATTAGGTTACTCGAATTTAGCACAACTAAAATTTCAAAAAAGCGATATTATAGTGCAGTTTTCGGAAAAAGGGCAATACAAGTGTTGCATTTTTTTTGCAGAAAAGAATTCGCCATAAGTTGTAAGTTGTTAACTTTTGTTGTAAAATGGTCCATATGTGTTGGACCAAAAGGGTTGTGCCAATAAAAGCCACTTTTCTCTAGACTATAGGTACAATAAAAGAATTGCACTGTACGAAATTTCAAGTATTTGTATGCATTGGTAATAAAGTTATAAGCTGGTAACTTTTGGTACAAAATGGTCCATTTGTGTGGGAGATGCCAGAAGGAGCGTGGCAACAACGCCCATTTTCCCTGTGTTGTAGGTATTATTAAACCTTACGCTGTACAAAATTTCAGGTCTTTGCATGCACTGGTAATAAAGTTATAAGCTGGTAACTTTTGGTACAAAATGGTCAATTTGTGTGGGAGGTACCAAAAGGAGCGTGGCAATAATGCACATTTTTTTACTGCATTGTAGGTACTATGAAACCATTACACTGTACACAATTTCAGGTCTTTGTATGCACTGGTAATCATGTTATAAGCTATTAACTTTTGGTTCAAAATTGTCCATTTATGTGGGAGGTACCAAAAGGGGCTTGGCATATACGCCCATTTTTCTCGAGGTAATAGTGACTAATAAATAATTTCAGAGGATTAAAATAAGTAGTATAGAAGTTATTAAATAATCAATATTTCACTATATGTTAACCGTTTGTGGGTGAGTTACTAGAAGGAGTGGACCAATATGGTCCATCTTCGAACTTGGCCTGAGATAGAAAAAATATTACCGCGTACAAAATTTGAAGCGAATTGGTTACTCCTTTCGAGAGTTATCGTGCGCACCAGCCAGCAAACAGACAGACAGACGGACAGGCATTGCTCATTCGACTTAAAATTGCATAAAACGGATATCCGCCAAACATACTTAGGGCCTTAGAACACTCCTTCGATGTGTTTTGTTAAGGTGAAAAATGTTGGAATGTATTTTTCAACAACAATATATGTAGTGTTACTACTAAATAAAAAATTTTAAAACATAAAATATTTACGCATAAAGTTAGAAAAATTTATTTTAACGTCTAAAAACGTTAATTTCAAATATAATTTGTAGGGGTATTCCAAAAACAGTCACCAACGCTTAACTGGTAGACCAAACGCATATTTTTTTTGCGCCAGAATTGTAAATGCCATGTCCTTTTTTGACATAAAATATAAGACTTCCAATTATTCGCGCACAAAATTACGAAAAAGTACTTTTGCTTTAGGTTTAAATCTTGAGACAAAAAATTTACATGAATGCATTTAAGGAGTTCCTAATAGCAAGAAGGATAATAATTTTGTGTGGTTCCAATAATATTATATGCCAGTAGTACTAATTCATTGATAAACTATCCATTACAAATCAATTACACTGTGCAACAGTGAAAAAATACACGGACTTGACAGTATAGGTTCGATTCTACTATCAAAGGGTAGTATAACCCTATACTCGGTTTGACAAAATTTGTGACCAATTTTTTTATGGGCCTCCAAAGTTTCTGAAAATCAGTGGGCCTCTCAAAAAAGGTGTCATCAGCTTTTGTCCAACAACTAATTCAGACTTGGTGATACTGCTTGACTATATTTGGCAATAATGTAGCTAAGAATATGCTGAACAAAGTTTCCTAAAATTTTTTGCGAAAAAACATATTTTCCGGTACTTTTTTTGAGAAAGTAAAGGAAAAAAATATTTTTTTTTTACTTTTTTCAGCATAACTTCCAGGGACTCGTAATTGTTCAATAACAATGGTTGGCAAAATTGTAGCCAACGTAGATTTAAACAACTTTTGTGAACATATCAATACAATCTGAACATATCAATACAATCTAAATAGCTCAAAAAACCACATTGTACCCCAAAAATGTTAGTATTTCGCTATTATTTAACAAAAATATATATTTCTGGTATAGGGTATGTTTAGCAAATTTATAGAAAATATTAAGGTCGATATTTTTGGAACATATTAACCCCCTAACTCCCCCACATAACTGTAATTGTTGGCCCCATTTTAACAAAACGTGAAAAACACCCCTTAAAATGGGGAGGGCGGGGATGAAAAGTTTTCCAAAATGTTGCCCATAAATTTTTACTATATGTGTCAGAACACACCAAAGCCCGAAACTTAACACAAAAACCAAAAAAACGGTCAGTTATGCTGAAAAATGTGAAAAAAAATATTGTTTTCCTTTTTCAAAAAAAAGTACCGGAAAAATTGTTTTTTCGCAAAAATTTTAGGAAACATTGTTCAGCATATTCTTAGCTACATTATTGCCAAATATGTATAGTTAAGCGGTGTCACCAAGTCTGAATTAGTTGTTGGACAAAAGCTGAGGGGCCCACTGATTTTCAGAAACTTTGGAGGCCCATACAAAAAATTGGTCACCAATTTTGCCAAACCGAGTACAGGGTTATACTACCCTTTGATAGTAGAATCGAACCTATACTGTCAAGTCCGTGTATTTTTCAAAAAGTGCTCATTTGTTGCATAGTGTTATCAAAGGTTCAGAGAATCAACTGCCAATACATAAGCGGAACGTTTAGAACTACAGCGACTGAGTCTCTACATGTCCTACTCCATCTACTCCGTCCATTGATATTGTGGCGAGAGAAGTTGCCACCGCAGAGGCATTGCAAGAACTACGGCCACATGAGGATATCACAATGTAGTGCTATGGTAACCGACCTAGTAGACTATATACTAACGGTGTACACCATCTGGAATGTACATCACACTAACCACAGGCCTTCGCAGCGCATGGGTTATTGGGTTCGATTTCCAGACAGGGAAGTGGGCAAACAATTCATTTTTTCATCATAATTCGAATTTTTTTCAGCTAAAAATAACTCACCGGACGCACTACCACTACAATAACATCTGATTGCCCAAGACAACAGAGAAATTAAAAATAGACATATCATGACGACTATTAACTGAAATGCTGCCGTTCTATTCCCTAAGATTAACAGAAATATTTTAATTAACATCCGGACAAGAATTATCACATCAGCGTCTCCATGCTGTTACAGCAATAACATTCGGGAGGAACTTCACCACTAAGATACCTGCCAGGGAGGAATGGATTGGCAGAACACCAGGAAATAGAAGACATCTCCACTTCTACACAGATAGTTCGAAGCTTGACGATAAGGTTAGCTTCGCTAGGCTACCATCAGATCTCTGGAGGCCACATGCCTAAATTCACCAACAGCCCTTGACTGCATATGGTTACCTGGTCATAGGGATTTCCCGGGGAACGGCAAAGCTGATGAACTTGCTAGGTAAGGGACGACATTACAAATTCTCGAAACATTTGCATATATTGGTGCGCAACTGTCCACACGCAAGCTTTGGCTTAGGTAAGATGCAATCAGGATATCCAATGAAAGATGGACAGAATTAGGCACCTGTAGGGTGCTAGATAAATCTGGCCAAGATACGAACTGATTGGGCAAAATGTCTCCTCGCACTAGAGAAAGACTGTCTACGTTAGTTCTGACGGGACACTGCCTGACCGACAAACACGCCAGAAGGTTAGGTATTGTGTCCAATAACTTCTGTAGAAGCTGTGGTGATGAGGAAGAAGTGAAGCGCATTGAGCACCTTCTGTGCTACTGTCCCTCATTAGGAAAACAAAGTCTAGATATACCGGCCAGAAGGTTAGGTATTGAGTCCAATAACTTCTGTAGAAGCTGTGGTGATGGGGAAGAAGTGAAGCGCATTGAGCACCTTCTGTGCTACTGTCCCTCATTAGGAAAACAAAGTCTAGATATACCTGCCAGAAGGTTAAGTATTGAGTCCAATAACTTCTGTAGAAGCTGTGGTGATGGGGAAGAAGTGAAGCGCATTGAGCACCTTCTGTGCTACTGTCCCTCATTAGGAAAACAAAGTCTAGATATACCGGCCAGAAGGTTAGGTATTGAGTCCAATAACTTCTGTAGAAGCTGTGGTGATGAGGAAGAAGTGAAGCGCATTGAGCACCTTCTGTGCTACTGTCCCTCATTAGGAAAACAAGGTCTAAATATACCGGCGTCGGCCTTTCTAGGTAGTATGACAGATCTTTCCGGTACCGATATTCGTACTATTGATAACTTTATTTATCCAACAGTTTGGTTTCGATGAGTGCCTTCTGCGCCCTTGGTATCGCTAGGGACATACATTGGTATATGCAAGCTGGCTGCCTTCCTAACCTAAACCTATATGTATGTATGCCCACTTTAAAGAAAATGTTTTTGGATTTAAAGCCTAATTTTTGGGTTTTTTGGAATGTTTACTATTAATTTTATGACAAAATTAAAAAATTGTTCACGAATTTGTTTCAGTAAAATTTGCCGCTTTTTTCAGAGATTTGACACTGAATATCTAAATTTAAAAAAGTCTCAGCAACGGGGGATCACTAAGGACTGTTTGCATACTTTTCCAATAAATAACTCAGTCATGAATGGCAGATCAGGTGATGAAACCGTCTCCAACTCAAACGATAATTGCTAATTTTAGCTAACTCTAATAATTAAGAGGTCAACAAGATGTTAGAAGAAGTCAGTTACAGTATTGCAAAGTTCACGATCAGAGAGAAACAGCTGTCAGGACACAACGATGGAAGTTGAGAAAGATGAGTCGACATAGCAAAATGGCCAAGGCACAGCATGCGTCCTAAGGCGTTATCTGAAACTTCTTTCACCTCTTCGAAAAGTCGGAGCAGAACACTGCGAAACCACCGAAGAAGAAAAAGAGATTCCCGCTTTCAAGTAAGTTGTAAAGTCCGAGTCAAACCCCTCACAACAGAGGCTCTAGTCCGGAACTTTCTGGAGAGGTCGACAAAGTCGATCCAATTCAGCGTTGCCAGATATTTTTTTTAAAAAAAACTTGAAATGTTCAAAGAAAAAACTTATTTTGCAACAAAAAAAACTTATTACTTCAATTTTGTACAAAAATCGAAAAATAGTAGCAATTCAATCTGAAATTGTTGAAATGCTTCTTTGAAACTCTTCATATAGTTTAGGTTTTAAATGGTAAAGTGATTGGCGAGAAGGCATGTTTCTCTAATCACGAGGGCCCACTTATAGGAATGTAATCGCATCATTATAAATATAGAAAACAATTATTGTACAATTTCTGAAATAAATGGATGATACAAAATATAAATTTTTCCCGAAGAAAAAGTTCTATGGTGCATTCCGCCCTTTACGCCGATAAATTGCAATTTCGAAGCCCCTAAATTAGAAACTAAGATTTCTGTCGCATTACAAAAATTTTAATTCAATTTATATAAATTTATTCGTATGCTTCCACTATGAAGTACGTGGATAATCCTATTTCCAAAATCGAATATTAATTTAAAATTAAACCAAAAATTAAATGGTTTGGAGAAGGTTTTGTGTTTTTCTGAGATAATAATATAACATTAAATTTTTACAGAACTTAAAAAAACTTATTTGTGGAAGAAAAAACTTAAAACTGCTATTTTCCATATGAAAAAACTTGAAAAATAAGTTTAAACTTATCATCTGGGAACGCTGATCCAATTACAAAAAAGTCGCAACCACGGAATCCTCCAGGAGATTAGGAAAGATATCCCAGTCGACACGGAAGAGTAAGATGGTTGTTGAAAAGCTAGCATCTTAAGCCAAAGTATCCAGAAAGCCATATGGAGATGAGCTCTCGCACTAATCAATATAAATAGGGCATCCGTCAAAATTCCCACAGACCAACACAACAACAACGAAGATTTGGTCAATAAATAAATTTAAAAGTACTCAATTTCGACTAAGCTCCCCAATTGAGGTAATGAGCTGTGAGTTTTACGCGGACATCCTGAGGATGAATTTGGCTGCATCAACATGCACAGATACCATGAGCTTGTAGAGCTTGTGGATTGCATTCCCACTCCCTAGGAATGCGCTTAACTGAAACTGGTAAGAAAGATGGACATCATACAGCTCATAAAAGCAACAGCCTACGTCAAAGGATGGGGCAGCAGGTTCACAACAGAGCGCATGCTTGGAATCTTTCGCCACCAAAACAAGCCACTGAACGTGAAGAAGTGGGAAGTCTTCCACTGAGAGGATGACCGTGAGGGTACTTTACTTGTGGCGGGCCATAGCCGGCCTGGTCAAGGCAAGAGTATGGCATTCTAATGGTGATTTCTTTTGTGCAAAAAAAATTAAAATTTTTCCTAAATTTTCTGTGTAAAATTTCGGAAAATTTTTAAATTTTTTTAGGTTCGTTTGTAAAAATCTTGCAGCCGTATGGACGGGCTTTGATTTCGTTTGTAAAATTATTACACTCCGCAAATGCGAAAATATCGCATTTTCTACATTCAGCCCATTTCACGGTGTGGATTGTTGCACCGTCAGAACCAAACCTAATCGGAATCGTACATAATTAATGCACTATCAAATGGTTGCGCCATAATGTAGGTATAGGTTTTACTCAATTTTTGTTCGATTGTTCGCATGCAAAATGCGAAATTAGCAGTGGGTGCAGGGAGAATTTTTAAAATGTCGCAACATGATGTGGTGATATTATTTTTCAGAAACGAAATCACAATAAGTGTCCAGAGCTACCTTTTTTTTAATTTGTAGGGCAAGGGTTGGAGCTGAAGACCCGGTAAATGACATCTGATACGTAGAGGACGTTAGTACTCCTGGGGGGACGAAACGGTTTTATAAATATAATATTACTGGGCTCGACCAAGAGGTCTAAATAGAACTCGGCCAAAGAAGAAAGTTGGCTGTTTACAAGGAAAATGAAATTTTGTCATTTGCATGACCCACTTATCCTTAATAAGAGAATTTCAGTAGCCGAAAAGGTTAAATACTTAGGGGTAATGTTGGACAGGAAACTTAACTGCAAGTAACGCATACAAGAATGAGAAAACCAAGCTCACAGATTTTGGTCACTATGTAGAAGGGCCATAGGCTCAAAATGAGGTCTTAATCCTAAGATGACATACATAACATAAAAATATTACAATCGGTCAAAGGAATGTGTTGTCTCGGCGTAAGCAGAGCAATAAGGACAACATCTACAGGGACATAAGAAAAAAATTCAAATGTCGAACAGAAAAAGATACAGAATATATATAATGCGGCCCTCATAGCAATAGACTAAATTAATTATGGGTAAATGGATCGAAAGCGATCAAAAATCATATTAACAAATAATAATTGAGGTTACTGAGTGTGAAACTCTGATACCAGACTGACAATCTAGTATTGATGGAACCCTAGCGCAGAACCCTGCTGGAACTCGCTGTTATACAGATGGCTCAAAACTAAGTGAAAAAGCGGGCCTGAGACTTTACATAGGGGCTGGACTTTCATTTACTTGAAAATTTTACAAAACCAAAGTGACCAAGAACATTTACGAAAAAATTTATTATAGTGCTTCAAGCTATTTTTGAAGCCCAAATATAAAGAATATTATTCAAATGATACAAACATGATATGGAATCAATATTGCCACAAATATCTAGGATAATTTCTGTTAAGAATTTTTAAAGCTGCATGCATTAATTATCGTTATTAAAAATTTTGACAAAAATCTACAAATAAATAAAATACGAAAAATATAAAAATTAACAACAAACTAAATGATCGCATAGAATTGGTTCTATGCTAATGGCCAGACGCCATTCGTAATTACGATCCAAATGATTTGCATGTCAAACGTTAATGTTTTCTGTTTTCAAGTTTTCCAGTTCTCAGTGCTGCTTTTCTTAGACAGACATACAGACAGACGGACGGACGGACGGACGGACGGAAAGATGATGATGGACGGGGTTAACCCCCAGCATTTTGTAGCGGTGGCAGGTAATGGATAGTACGAGTAGCATCTATCTACTATCTGCGAAATTAACCGATCTAATCGCTAAGTGGTGGGCTAACGCCAATCACATAGCCATCGTGATAGCCATAGACCCCGTAGTCTCAGCCAAAGTTAGAGTTAATCTGTTTTGTGGCTCTTGGCTATCCAACCCAACTGCCTGGTTTCTGTCTGTTGTGTTCATCACTAGACCAAAGGCGCCTGACGCTCGTGTCGCTCCATCCAATCATTGTACTTGAAATAGTTAACCTTCATAGGTATAATTTGTTTTGTTTTTTGTTTGTGCTTTGTTTGGTTTCGGTCTAACTCCGAGTTATCATTATTAGTAGTATTGTTTCATTTCAGCCAAGCTGCATTATTGCCGATTCAGAAAACGCATCATCAGAATAATCGAAAGGCGCGAATAAATTCTTAAACACTTCCAATTTCAAACACACCAATCACTGGATTCTCTATAAAAATAATATCGTTTTATAATTTAATAATTGTTATTTGCATTTTAAATGCCACGAGCAATAATTATAATGCATCTTCTAGAGAAATGATCAATTGTTAAAATTTGCTACTTACTTATATTAAATGGAGCTACTAACAACTAATAAAGCTAGACAGAAAGAGAGAGAGGGCGAAATGTAATTAAATAAATATCGTGATTTATTTAGCCACATTTATCATTATCAGGCGTTATTTCCGTTACGACTTCATAATCAATTTAGATCTGAACAAAATTCCGATTCATTCATAAGTAAAGTCACGAAGTTTGAATATTCTAATGATAAGTCATTATTTCTGTTTTTATATTTATAATGAATATTTAATTGGAAAATAATGATAAATAATAAGTTATTAAATAACTATCCCTTTTTTAATATTTCATCGAAAATATTTAATTACACTATGCAACAAATGAACACTTTTTGAAAAATACACGGACTTGACAGTATAGGTTCGATTATACTATCAAAGGGCAGTATAACCCTATACTCAGTTTGGCAAAATTGGTGACCAATTTTTTTTTATGGGCCTCCAAAGTTTCTCAAAATCAGTGGGCTTTTGTCCAACAACTCATTCAGAATTGGTGATACCGCTTAACTATATTTGGCAATAATGTAGCTAAGAATATGCTGAACAAAGTTTCTTAAAATTTTTTGCGAAAGAACAATTTTTCCGGTAATTTTTTTTTGAAAAAGTAACGGAAAAAATATTTTTTTTCACTTTTTTCAGCATATCTTCCAGGGACTCGAAATTTTTCAATAATAATGGTTGGAAAAATTATAGCCAACGTAAATCTGAACAACTTTTGTGAACATATCAATACAATCTGAACGTGTCTGGGCAACCTAAATAGCTCAAAAAACCACATTGTACCCCAAAAATTTTAGTATTTCACTATTATGTAACAAAAATATACTTTTTTGGTATAGGGTATGTTCAGCAAATTTATAGAAAAAAATAGCTCCCCCACATAACTGTAATTTTTTAACAAAACGTAAAAAACACCCCTTAAAATGGGGAGGGCGGGGATGAAATGTTCTACAAAAATGTTGGCCATCAATTTTTACTATATGTGACAGAACACACCAAAGCCCGAAACTTAACACAAAAACCAAAAAACGGTCAAATTCCAGCCAATCACGCCCTTGATTGGTATCGTTATAGCTTCGACCACTAAATCGCTTGACAACATTGCTACACGAGCAGGAATTTGACCTTTTTTGGTTTTTGTGTTAAGTTTCGGTCTTTTGTGTGTTCTGACACATATAGTAAACATTTATGGCCAACATTTCTGTAGAACATTTCATCCCCGCCCACCCCATTTTAAGGGGTGTTTTTTACGTTTTGTTAAAATGGGGCCAAAAATTACAGTTATGTGGGGGAGCTAGAGGGTTAATATGTTCTACAAAAATATTGGCCTTAACATATATTTTTGTTACATAATAGTAAAATTCTAACATTTTTGGGGTACAATGTGGTTTTTAAGCTATTTAGGGTGCCCAGACACGTTCAGATTGTATTGATATGTTCACAAAAGTTGTTCAGATTTACGTTGGCTACAATTATTAGTTATTAAAAAATTACGAGTCCCTGGAAGTTATGCTGAAAAAAGTGAAAAAAAAAACATATTTTTTTCCTTTACTTTTTCAAAAAAAAGTAACGGAAAAATTGTTTTTTCGCAAAAAGTTTTAAGAAACTTTGTTCAGCACATTCTTAGCTACATTATTGCCAAATATAGTTAAGCGGTATCACCAAGTCTGAATTAGTTGTTGGACAAAAGCTGATGTCACCTTTTTTGAGGGGCCCACTGATTTTCAGAAACTTTTTTGGCCCAAAATAAAAAATTGGTGACTGATAGTAGAATCGAACCTATACTGTCAAGTCCGTGTATTTTTTTCACTGTTGCACAGTGTTATCTATTAGCAGTATGCTGGTCCTAAAATTTAACAGAAAGTATATGTATGTATATATAATGGTGGTGATGTTAGATGTCTTAAACCCAATTTATAAGTGAAACCGAAACAGGAAATATGAACAATGAACGCAATTTAATATTGACGGAATTGGACATGAATATAATTACTAGAATTGGAACATGGAACGTATGTACTCTTTTGGAACCATCACGACTTGCACAATTGTGCAAGAAATTCAAATTTAACATTACTGAGCATCTGTAAAATTAGATGGTGTGATTCCGGTGAATTCACAACAGCTGACGACCTTACGATCCTGTACTCCCGTATATCTACAAATAATTTACCACGATACAGTGGTGTTGGAATCATGCTCTGCAAACATGCAAAATGTGTCCTAATTGACTGGAAGTCCCAATCTGACAGGAACATAGCAGCCAGAATACGCGCTAGAGTTCGAAGCATCACCTTTGTGCAATGTAACGCTCGCGGAGACTTCTGAGAAGTCGACAAAAGACAATTTTTATGATCAGGTATCCTTCTGCAGGTATCCTTCTGGATACCTGCAGGATCAACGATCTGGTCATAGGTAGTACTCTATTTCCACAACCGAAAGGACACAAGGTTACCTCGGTTTCCCCGGATAACATCACTGCAAACCAGATAGACCATATTACTATCAGTAGAAATTGGCATGGTTCCCTACTAGATGCTCGAAACAGGGACAGATTTTGCCAGTGATCACGATCATAGGAGTTAAAATGTCCGCCTTTAAAAATACCAGCTCAATGTCACGCAAGAGGCTCAGCGTAAAAAACCCGGAAACTGCTAGAGAGTTCTCCAGCGAATTTAAATGCATCCATAAGAATTAACATATCAGATGATGTTAAGAGATATATTTGTTGACGCTGCAAAAAAGCATCCTGGATACCAAACCAACGCCGACGATGGTGAACTCATTACATCAAAGTCACAGCAACTTACAATGTGGGAAAATGTTTATACAGATATGCTAACCAAGTTGAGTCCCCCACAACACTCAAAATTTAATTCCATTTCACACACGCATAACTCCAATATATAGCGTGCTCCATTTCGAGGTTCCCTACTAGAAAAAACACAGAAAATTCTAATTGAATGGGAAATGTTTATTATCATTTGAAAGAACATTCGTTGGCATTTATTTTTTGAATATTATGTCTATCAAATGTTAGCCGCGGCTACGTCTCAGATGGTCCATCCGTTGAGTCCAATTTTCGATGACTCGTTCGAGCATTTCTACTGGTAACTGGCGAATGACACGCGTGAGATTTTGCTCCAAGGCCTGAATCGAAGCGGGTTTGTCCGCATAAACTTTAGACTTTACATATCCTCACAGGAAAAAGTCTAACGGTGTGATATCACACTATCTTGGTGGCCAATCGACCGAAATTATCTGCTCACCGAAGTGTTCTCTCAATAAATTAATTTTACATACATTTTCTTCACTGCGTGCTGGACGTGGTCTATTCGGTCGAATATTATCCAATAATGAATGCTGGGTCTCAAGATGAGTGATGGTGTTGCGCATAGTACGCTCAGTAGGCCGATTATGTTGACCATAAGTTGAGCGAAGTGCACGAAACACATTTCTCACAGAACGTAAATTTTCGTAATAAAGTTGAACGATTTGTAAACGTTGTTCAGGCGTAAGTCTTTCCATGATGAAATGCCAAACAATACTTAACAAAAACCAGTAAGGAAAGGCAGAAAGTCGGGCGGGGCCGACTATATAATACCCTACACCTCCCTAACAATGCGATAAGGGTCATTGCCATAATAATTTGGAATAATTGGTAAATGGGTAGAAATATATTTTTTAATTCTGAAACGATAATCGCTAAATTAAGCAATATTCGTTCCTAAATTGGGAAACATCTTTCTGGAAAATTTTAATGATCGGAAGTAAAATACAACTTCTATAGCGGTTTGATACCAAATCGGGAGGAACATATTTATGGAGCTTTAATATAAATCTGAACCGATCTTCCCTGAAAACTCATTCATGTAAAAATACCTCCTTCTGTCGAATTTCGTACTTATCGGATATAAAATACAGTATCTACAGCGCTTACATGTCAAATCGGGGGTAACATATATATGGGAGGTATATCTAAACCTGAACCGATTTTCTCCGACCTCCGCTTACAGGTCAAATCGGGGGTAACATATATATGGGTGTTATATCTAAATCTAAACCGATTTTCTCCGAATTTGGCAGTATTCCTTCATGTTATAAGAAATCTCTTTCTGCCGAATTTCGCACTGATCGGATATAAAATACAGTTTTTACAACGCTTACATGTCACATCGGGGGTAACATATATATGGGGGCTATATCTAAATCTGAACCGATTTTCTCCGAGTTTAGTAGTATTCCTTCATGTAATAAGAAACCTCTCTTTGCCACATTTCGCACTGATCGGATATAAAATAACATTTTTACAGCGCTTACATGTCAAATCGGGGGTAACGTATATATGGGGGCTATATCTAAATCTGAACCGATTTCTTCCAAATTCAATAGGGATCGTCCTTGGGCCAAAAAATATATATGTGTAAAGTTTCGTCGAGATCGGACCGTAATTGCGACCTGTACTTTGATTACAAGAATACATGCACAGACGGACAGACCGATTTGACACGTAAGCGCTGTAAAAACTTTATTTTATATCCGATCAGTATGAAATTCGGCAGAAAGAGGTTTCTTATTATATGAATGAACACTGTTAAATTTGGAAGAAATCGGTTCAGATTTAGATATAGCCCCCATATATACGTTACCCCCGATTTGACATGTAAGCGCTGTAGAAATTGTATTTTATATCCGATCAGTGTGAAATTCGGTAGAAAGAGGTTTCTTATTAGATGAAGGAATACTGCCAAATTCGGAGAAAATCGGTTCGGATTTAGATATATCCCCCATATATATGTTACCCCCGATTTGACATGTAAGCGCTGTAAAAACTGTATTTTATATCCGATCACTATGAAATTCGACAGATGGAGGTCTTTTTACATGAATTAGTATTCAGGGAAGATCGGTTCAGATTTATATTAAAGCTCCATATATATGTTCCTCCTGATTTGGTATCAAACCGCTATAGAAGTTGTATTTTACTTCCGATCATTAAAATTTTCCAGAAAGATGTTTCTCAATTTAGGAACGAATATTGCTTAATTTAGCGATTATCGTTTAAGAATTAGATAATATGTTTCTACCCATTTACCAATTATTCCAAATTATTATGGCAATGACCCTTATCGCATTATTAGGGAGGTGTAGGGTATTATATAGTCGGCCCCGCCCGACTTTCTGCCTTTCCTTACTGGTTAAATTTTAAGTGTTGAAACTACAGTAAGTGGAGTCTTTATCCGAAAATGCCTTTGTACATTTTGGGCCGATTCCGCGGACTAGGAAAAAATTAAAAAAATGGTTTTTGCGATTGTCTCGAGGTAAGCTTTCATATTCCGCCTCGCATCCGGGAACTTTTATTTTTTACATGGAGGCCAACCCGGTTTAGTCTAGTCTAGTACTGGCAACCCTAATTACAAGCAAACATAATCTATGGAATTTTTATTCTGTTTTCCTTATCCATTAATACTTTTTTAATACGATTCTAATTAAGAGTTCGCAATGCTTAACTTTCTTGTGAATCACTCTTCCGAAATAATTGTGTTATATTTTGTTTATTTACTTCTCACATGTTTATCTTCAAGAAGTGCGAAAAATCTATACAAAAACAGTCAATTTAATTTGCATATACTCACAATTCTCAAAAAAAATATATATTTAATTATTTGCCACTTTTACAATTCAATATTCGTGGAATACCTCATTAAAAGTATGAAGGTACTCACTCACTCGTAACAATAAATTACGCGGACATGTCTTCGTAACAGATAACATTTGCATGATTAATGATAACTGACCTGAACTGAGCAGAACTGCTGAGTAGGCTTCTTTTCTAAAGGTTATAAACAAATAATCGCTTTTAACTAGAAACGTTATACGTACGGTGTTCACAAAAAATCTGAACAAAAACAAAAACTATCAACAAAAAACACTTGTTTATATAGATTTAATTACATTAAGGCACAGTGGTGCAAAGAAACATGATAAAATGTTATGTGTAATTGATTTGAGGATTATTTATTGAAACTCTACAAATCTAGAGTCTATAAAAATATATACAATCCATAATGATTCTTAATTAATTTAAATTAAAATTAAATGTTGATTTTGGGATGTTTCACTAGGTAAATTCTCCCCAAAAGATATTACATTTTGTACGAATACTCCATGACAAATAAAATTTTTACTAATTCAAACTGATATACTTATTTAATACTGCAAATAAGGACGCACTGAAGTGTTTCAAAACACTGTGCGAAATATTTATACGTGAATAACTAATTATAACTCACGTGTTTCACATCATTGTCATTTTTTATTATTATAAATGTTAAAACTACATACATACATATGAAGTTACCTAGATAAATGTATATCTGTAGATTTACATATAATAAACATATGTCCGAACAAATTGTTTAACAAACTTTAGCCATTAACAATTTACGCAGATAACATCAACGGAGCAAAAGAATTGCAAAAGTTCACAGAGTTTTGAAAACGAGTTTGTTTAAAATTGAAGTCAAACCAAATATGTACAATGAACCAGGAAGGTGTAATTGTTTAAAACACAAAACAACAATAACAGAAACCTATCGCACATTACGCGCAGAACCACCCCATATGAAATTATCGGTAGCACGAGTATATTGTGGCAAAAAAATTAATATTCGATAAAGCAAAATAATTGCGTGAAAGTTGAACTATCTATTTAATAACTGACATTTGAGGGGATTACTTAGAATTAAACCCAGCATTTTAGTTACTCATAAAAAACACACTCGTTTGACATACTTTATGCTAAATACTTAATTAACAACTAATTTGCCGCGGTGTATTTAACACTAATTACAACATGGCATCACATGTCACTATTTACCACACAACCACAGCCACTGCTTCTGTACATCTAATTACACTGTACAACAATTTCAAACTTTTTTCAAAATAACAGGGTTCTGTCAGTGGATTCTGGTAGAGGAGACCACAAAAATATATACGTGTATCGGCGTTTTGAAAGATCATATCGGAATTTTATTTTAGGGGGGGTTAAAGTTTTCCCCCCTTTGCTTGTTCTTACAGAATATCGGTATATAAAACTATGTGTTCTGTTCATCTGAGGTGTAGGGTATCTTCAGCAACTTTGTAGCAAATGTTAAGGCCTATATTTTTGTGGAATATATTAACCCTCTAGCTTCCCCCCATAACGGTGATTTTTGCCTATATTTTAACAAATCGTAAAAAACTCCCCTAAAAATGGGTGGAGCGGGGTTGAAATGTTCTACAAAAATGTCGGCCATAAAATTTTACTATAAGTGTCAGAACACACCAAAGCCCAAAACTTAACACAAACTCCAAAAAAAAAACGCCCAAATTTAAGATAGCCTGTTAAGGGTTAATTTGTTATTCCTCGCATATGTAGGTTCTCCCAGCTCTGAAGAGAAGGTTGTTATTCAACAACTACCAAGAGTACTTTTGTTCTTCTTCATTATTTCTGTCATTATATTTTTGTCACTCAAAATTACCATAACGGAACTTTTGAGTGGCACGTTACTTATGAACGTTAAAGTTTGACATCGTGGGTCAACCAGTTAATCTTTTATTTTCTTACAATAGTCTACAAGGGAATTTGTAAGAATAATAATGACTGACTGTTTGGGAAAACTTGACTGGTTTTGCTACGTCTGTGGCAAGCATACCCTTATGGAACATAGGGTTTCATTTTTTACGAGCAAAGTGGAGGATATATATTAAGTTTATTTTGAACTGGAAGTTTTACCTGATGAGCCATTGGTGCCAAAACATATATGCCGAAATTGCTATATCGGTTTGATGCTGTGGTCTAAAGGTAATTCAAGTTTTGATTTATATTTGATTATACATATATATTTATATTTTGATTTTCAGTTTTCAACTGAAACTGATGAGCATGGCGAACGGTTCCATCAGATATACCTCACTCACTTCAAGAGTGACATAACTCAAAATTGAAAATTGTCAAGATGTGTAACTTTAAGTCCGTATAAAAAGATAAGTAACATGAAATAACATGTTAAGAAACGCTTGAATAATCCTAAATATGGTTGTTTACTTATGGACCAGATTTCGCTGAGATTAATTTATGGACATTTGCAAAATTCGCATTTTTGTAAGGCAACCTCAAAAATTTTATATTTTGAGTTATGTCACTCTTGAAGTGAGTGAGCGATATGTCTTCCTATTGAAAAACGCTATAAAGGCAAGAGCATTTTTTCACTTATAACAGATTTATGTTGGACATTGTTTGATAATGGCGTCGAATTGACAAGAGTGAATTAAAAATAAATGAACTTATGTATTTAATAAGTATTTCTCCTTGTATATGCGTTATTAATAGATTTTTTGTTTATTGTCCTGAAATATAATTTAATATAAAATAAATATTATTTAATTGTAAATTAAAATCATTATTTTTTTGGCATCTCTCACATCAACCCCGAAAAATCCAATTTTTAAAGACCTTTTTGGTACTAACACTATATAATATCTAAATTAACCCTTAACAAGAAATCTTGAATTTGGCCGGCTTTTTGGTGTTTGTGTTAAGTTTTGGGCTTTGGTGTGTTCTGACATGTATAGTAAAATTTTATGGCCATCATTTTTGTAGAACATTTCAACCCAGCCCCACCCATTTTTAGGGGAGTTTTTTACGATTTGTTAAAATATAGGCAAAAATCACCGTTATGGGGGGAAGCTAGAGGGTTAATATATTCCACAAAAATATAGGCCTTAACATTTGCTACAAAGTTGCTGAAGATACCCTACACCTCAGATGAACAGAACACATAGTTTTATATACCGATATTCTGCACGAACTAGCAAAGAGGGGAAAACTTTAACCCCCCCTAAAATAAAATTCCGATGTGATCTTTCAAAACGCCGATATACGTATATATTTTTTTGGTCTCCTCTACCATAATCCATTTACAGAACCCTGTTATTTTTTTTGTGTTGTATTGTGTTATATACACCACAACTGCACATCTAACAATATACACCACACCTTCTCTCATCATATTCACCTCAACTATTTAAAGTAATTATCACTCTCGAGAAGTGTCAAAGTGAGAATCGCAGCTAAGTGCTGGTAATTACTCAGCTCGAGATGGAGACAAGGTTGTCTGTCGGGCTGTCTGTAAGTCCGCCCATCTGTAAAGGAGGGGGATTTATGTCAAGCCATGGCTTCTATTTAGTAATTGTATTTCCGTGCACTTTTATTACAAAATTATTCTTCTTTCTCGGAATCATTTCGACATTTTTTTTGTAGAATGTTCTTTGTTTCTTTTTTCTACACTTCCGTGCGCTTTCTTTAATTTAGTTCAGTTCATTCATTCATCTGTAATCCTCAGACAACATGATCAGAGTACACATGTAGAGTATATTAGGTTGTAAAGAAATGTATTCTACAGGTTCAGAATTTCGAAATGAATACAGGTTTAAAATCAAATTACAATTAAATGAGTCTACTGATTCCAGTACTGTTTAAATTAGGAACTATCACTGGTCTGATAGGTCTTAAAAACTATTTGCAAAATATTGGCAATTATTAGGTTAGGTTTAGGTTAGAGTGGCAACCAGCTTTGCCAGCTCACATAGAACAATGACTGAGTACAGACTGAGTTCTTTAAAGTGAACTCCGAAGCCAACCTTATCATCAAGCTTCGAACCATCTGTGTGGAAGTGCAGATGTTTTCTAATTACTGGTGTTCTGCCAAACCATTCCTCTGTGGTAGGTATCTGCAACCGTGGGTATATAGTCCACTCGGTCGGTTCATGTATCTCCACATTGAGAGACAATTCAATCGTAATTCCGCTCTGGTGGCAACATCTCTCGTCACAATATTAAGAGACAGTAGATGGAGTAGGGCTTGTATAGACTCAATCTCTGTAGTCCTCTACGCGCCGCTTATGCATAGGCAGGCGGTTCTCTAAGCCTTTGATAATTGGTTTGTAATAGATAGTTCAACAGTTACCGACCACCACACCAAAATGCCCTACAACAGTATTAGGTAAATTACTGCTATGTACTTGTATCCAATGTACCACTTTAGAAGTGAGGCCCCAATTCGACCCTACAGCTTTCTTGCTGGAATATAATGCGACGTTGGCTTTCTTTACACGTTCTAATGCATTAAATCTGAAGTACAATTTCCTGTCTATGATTGTACGTCGAAAATGTTCACTTTCAAAAACGCTTGGGTTAATGCTCAAACCATTACTTATGGTTCATCTGGCAGTTTGTTCAGAGCTACCTATATAATGTCTTTAAGGATATTAAACAACAGGCTGCAGTATATACAACAATCTGTGAGAGACGAACAGGCTGGTTTTGGTCGAACAGAAGTTGCTTAGACCATACAAGTATTTTCTGCATTATAATAGAGCAGTCCATTGAATGTCGAACCCCATTTTATATTGTCTTCAAGAAAGCTTTCAACTCCATAAAACGGAGATCCAAAGGAGAATGATCACCGATCGCAGATCGCCTGGAGAACGTGAATGGGGCCATCCTACGAAAGCCAGAAAACAGAATTTGCTAAAAGTAGAAAAATCATTGCAAGACATAAAAACAATTTGTATTGATAGATTAAGTTGGAATTTCCTTGTAGAAGTCCTATGTTCCGAAATGGAACAATAAATGGGACGTCATACTGATCTGATGACGTAGGAGTGATGTGTATGGCTGTGCGAAAAATCATGAAATATCAATAATATTTATACATTGAAACATCACCCACACAGTAATAAACTTAAGCCCAAATCTGAAATGAAATATTACCCATTTTTTGCGCGTTTATTCCTATTATTATTTCACTTTGGTCAGCATAGCCGATATGTATCAATAAATTTGGGTTGAATGCGTCAAAAAATATTGCTAGATGTGGTATGGTATAATCTACTACATACTTACTAGACGACCAGTAAGATTATCTTCTCCATAGTAGAGAACCCGTATGGTTATCTACTCCTTAGTAGATGACCTGTTGGTTCATCTATTCTTTAGTAAATGTTTAGATCGGTTATTTACACCTTAGTAGACGGCCAGTTGGGTTATCTACTCCTTAGTTAACGAGCTATTGGGTTATCTTTTTATTAAGATATGATTCGTTGGTTTATCTAATCTTTAAAAGAAGTCCAGTTGGGTTTTTCCCTGTCTTAGAGGTAGTCATATATTCATTAGTTAAAGATCTGTTGGGTTATCTATTCCTTAATATACGACTAGTTGGATTATCTACGCCTTGGTTGACGACTTGTTGTTTTCTTTAGAAGACCTTAATATAGGACAAGTTGGGTTATCCACTCCTTATTAGAGCAGAGGATCAATAGTAGATCGTTAGTAGACGTCCGGTTGAAATATCTATTCCTTAGCAGTTGGTCAGTTAGTGTATTAACTTCTTAGTAGACGACCAGTTGATTTATATATTCCTTCGTAGATGACTAGTTAGGTTATTTTTTCCTAAGTAGGCGACCAGTTGGGTTATCTAGGGTTATGTGATCGTTAGTAGAGGATCATTTGGGTTATCTACCCCTTAATACGACAAGTTGGGCTATCTACTCTCCTTAGTAGGCGGCCAGTTTGGTTATTTACTGATTTTTAGATAAATATTAGGCGGCCAGTTGAGTTATATTCTCCTTAGTTGGGTTATTTACTCCTTAGTAGAGGACATATTCGGTAACCTTCTCCTTAGTAGAGGATCACTATGATTATCTACTTCCTAGTAGAGTACTAATTGGGTTATCTATTCTTTAGGAGATGACCACATGATCTTCTCCATTGTAGGGTACCAGTTGGGTAAACTAATCCATGATAGTCGACCAGTTGGGTTATCTCTTCCTTAGTAGATAACCAATTCGGTTATTTGCACCTTAGTAGATGACCAATTGGGTTAGAGGGTCAGTTAGGTTATCTACACTTTAGTTAAACATAATATGGCTTATCTATACCTTAGTTGGCAGCCAGTTGGGTTATCTACTAAATTTAAAAAAGGCTTTGAAGTTGGATTTAAATCTACGCGTTACAGAAGTCACACTTTCACACTGATCATGGTGCAATTTCTAAGAGTTATTTTCTTAATTCAAGAATGAACACTGTGTAATAGAGTAATATTCTGAGATTCCTAATACCGATATGTATACTTAGTCAAGCTTAACAAGGTGGTATATGTTATCATATAGTCGGCTCCGACTGACTTTAACCTTTCTTTACTAGTTAACTTTTTGAAAAAGGTAAATTCGGAAGGGACGTAACTGACCATTTTTATACCCTACACCACACTGTGGTACAGGGTATTATAACTTTGTACATTTGTTTGTAACACCCAAAAGGAGAAGAAATAGACCCATCGTTTATTATACCGATCGACTTAGAATCACTTTCTGAGTTGATTTAGCTATGTCCGTCTGTCTGTCTGTCTGTGCATGTATTCTTGTAATCAAAGTACAGGTCGCAATTATGGTCCGATCTCGACGAAACTTTACACATATCTTTTTTTTGGCCCAAAGAATATCCCTATATAATTTGGGTAAAATCGGTTCAGATTTAGATATAGCCCTTATATATATGTTAGCCCCGATTTGACATGTAAGCGCTGTAAAAACTTTATTTTATATCCGATCACAGCGAAATTCAGCAGAAAGAGGTTTCTTATTACATGAAGGAATACTGCCAAATTCGAAGAAAATCGGTTCAGATTTAGATATAGCCCCCATATATATGTTACCCCCGATTTGACATCTAAGCGCTGTAGAGACTATTTTATATTCGATCAGTACGAAATTCGACAGAAAGAGGTTTCAGATTTATATATAACCTCCATATACGAGTATATGTTCCTCCTGATTTGGTTACAAAGCGCTATAGAAGTTGTACTTTACTTCCGACCATTACAAAAGTCCCCAGAAATATGTTTCTCAATTTAGGAACGAATATTGCTTAATTTACCGATTATCGGTTAAGAATTAGGTATGTCCACATATATATGTTCTTACCCATTTACCAATTATTCCAAATTATTATCGCAATCACCCTTATCGCATTGTTAGGGAGGTTTAGGGTATTATATAGTCGGCCCCGCCCGACTTTCTGCCTTTCCTTACTGGTTTAAATCAACTTTTTTTGGCATATTCTGGTCGAAAACTTTGAAATTTTAACAGAATATGTAAAAAAGTAAAATTTCACGATAAACCATTTTGTAGAAGATACAACTTAAACATGTCCATTATTTCTATGACTTTTGGTATATTTAGCGATGGCGATTTTTAAGGGTAAATAGATGATATTATGTCGGATATTCTGGCCTAACACAATAACAAACTCAGAGCTATGGAGGATTACAAACGAAGAGCCAATAATACGTCAAATTGCAAGAAGGAAATTAACCCGGATTGGTCACACCTTACGGAATCCTGGAAACAGCATATCAAGGAAATTCCTAGAGTGGAATCCTCATGACAGTTCACGTCCCGGGCGAACAATGAATATTTGGCGAAGGACGATAATGAAGGAAGAACGTTTGATGAAATTAAATTGTTATGTTACGATCAAATTAGTTACCAATCTCTTGCAGATTATATGCTCCCAAGAAGAATAAATAAAGGAAAAACAGATGAATAGGATCGAGTACTTTAAAAAAAAATTATGTCAAAATACACATTTTATTTCCTTCTGCGGTATATAACAAATATTAAAACGCCTTAAAATCATCTCCGAATTGAGCAGCCATTTTTATGAAGAGGAAACTAGTGCATTTAAAATACATGGAGAAAACCCCCCGATTTTCGTTATAACCCAACGTAAGCAAGGACTGAATAATTCTTATGAATAATATCAACAATAATAAAATAACAGTATAGTGTGCCCTTTGTGCATATTGTACATATGTACATATTCGGCAGTTGTATATAAGTACACGATACAATTAAGTTTCTTCTTTCCGCACCCGCACAAAACTTTTAGGAAAAATCCCGAAGATTGTTTTGTAATATTATTAAGTGATCTTTTATTTTTTTTTCTACAGAAAAATAAAATAAGTTCAAATTAAAAGAAGACAACAAACGGTAGCAATAACGACTGCTCTTACGTAGTACGAGTACATATTACGAGTATTGTTAAGTATTATTGATGTGATTGTTGTTGCTTTCGAGGCTACTGAGCGGCGCAGTCACATGGCGGCACTTGAATATGTATATCCGACTGACTGACTGCCCCCGGCTGCCAAACGGGAGCCTCTTCCACTTAACTATCTTCACAAATAATGCGGTAATTCATTTCGTTTTGAATTTTCTTCTCACATTTGACATCGAAATCTTTTGATTATTTTTGCTTACGCGACTGCATTCTTCTGATGCTCACTTCCCCAATTCGGTTTTTCATGGACTTGACTCGACGGGGCTGGGCTGAACAGTCGGCCACGACTCATGCGCCAATGACTCAAAAGAATGTTGACACATTCACTTTGCCTCATTTCAAATGGAGATGGATTTGTATGTATTTCCTTTTAGCAACTGGTTGATTATAGCTTTGCTCAACACTTTCGAAAGTAGTTCAGTAATGCATTCTTGAACATTTCTTTATAGATTTGTGCTTTGCACTTTCGGGATTTGACATTAAACCAAGGCAAGAGGTATCATGAATGAACTGGTTGTTTTTGGGATAATGAATGGAAAGGCGTTACACCTATTTTCATAACAGACGATAACATAACATTAGGGTTAGAAATATATTTGTGATACAGAACCTTAAATATAGGAAAATTTTTATTAAATCAATTTCAATGGAATTTCCCTTTCCACAGATATGCACAGTATTACTGATTCCCTAAACCACTCTGCTGTACAAGGTATTATACATTTTTTGTGCCCGATGTTTGTGTCATCAAAAAATATGTTTGAATCGAAAGAAAATATATTTGTAACACAAATTTTTAAACACGATTATTATATATTTCTGAGCAAATAATTTTTTTTTTCAAAATCAATAAAAAATATTTGGAACTCGTATAATAATATGTTACAACATATAATAACGGGTTTTCCAATAGGGATGATATGATTTTGAAGTGACATTTCGGCCATTTGTAATATGTTATGATCTGTCATTTGTTTTTCATTGTATTCAGTTGTGTTTACAATTTCATCATAGAGAGATATAGGCAAGAACAACATTTACAAATTATTCAGTTTTATTATCAAAATAATCGTTCTCCAATTGCAAATTTTTGGTGCGCTAAGTAAATTTTTTTAAAAATCCAAAAAAACACTTTCCAATCGGCCTTCGTCCTTGACAATATTTTAGCTCTCGTTATGAGCTATATTTTTGCCATTGACCGATTCCCGATCCGACGTACCGTTAAGGAGCTAGATCAAAAATAAACTTTCCGTTCACATTTGAAAATGATGCTAAGTCCATTTTTTTAAATCCAAAAAAAACACTTTCCAGTCGACCTACGACCTTGACACCCATAAGCAATATTTTAGCTCTCATTAAGAGCTATATTTTACCCATTGACCGATTGTGGCTACATGCCACACAGCAAATGAATTGTTGCGAGAAAAGTTTGAAGATTCGATTATTTCAAGAAATTGTGATATTGAATGGCCTCCAAGAAGTTGTGATTTAACACCATTAGAATATTTCTTGTGGGGTTATTTGAAGTCATTGGTCTTTCGAAATAAACCAGACTCTCTTCAAGCTTGACAAGTCAATATTGAACATGCCATTCATGACATATGACTTGATTTAGTCGAAAAAGAATTTCCATAACAATAACTGTGTTTTTTTTTTTCAAATAAATCATATCACTCTTATTGGAAAACCTGTATATGAAATAAAATATGTGTTTAAATACAAATAATAGTATTGTATAGGAATTACTTATATATTTTATTTAAAAAAGATTTTCAAAACTTTTGTTGAATTTTTCGAATTTCACCTTGGTTTCGAATTGAACCTCCTAAGTATCATACCAAATTAACTTATTTTTTAAATCAATCATTTAAAATTTCTGAGTATTCCAAGCCATCATCAGTTGTCAATCATCCAAGCAATTTATTTCGATCTAAGATTATACGATTTCAATTATTATTATTTATTATTTTTACGAACATGAAAAATTTCTAAAAAAAAAAATAAGTTTGAATTTCTGAAAAATTTAACACATAGGTATTTTCTAAATACTTAAATGCAAATAAATATTTGTTTCAGAAATAATAGTCCCAAATAAAAACATATTGAGATGGGCCAGAATATTTAATATCGACCTATGTAGTTTATTTTTGGCTAAATGTTTGTAAGCAGTTACATATAGGTAAAATAAGATGACGCTATCTTTTTTGTTAAAATTTTTTTTTTTAAAAATTTTTTGGGCATTGTAATTTTTGGAAAAATATTATTTAATTATGTATACCCTACACAGGGTATTATAAGTTTGTTTCACGGCAGATGTTTGTAACACCTGAAAATAACACAGCAAGACCCACCTTAAAGTATACCGATCGACTCAGAATCACTAGCTGAGTAGAGTTGTGTAGTTCGTGAACGAACTAGTTCAATTGAACGGGTCACTATACTGAAGTGAACGAACTAGTTCACACAACTCTTTAATTTCAGCTCAGTAGTTCACTATGTTTTTTTCTTCAACCATGTCCTTTCGTTCTCTCTTCTCTGCTGTTATGTGTTGTTTCCATTTTTATGGCATCATCAATGTATGATTCTACCTATACAAACGCCTTTGCATTAGTTTTTCCAACTCTTACATTCATATTCCAATCAGATGCATTTAATAGCGGCTTATTTGAACTGGTGATCTACTGAAAGAAATGAATTGTTTAAGTGAGCTGGTGTGCTAAAGTGAGCTATTGAACTAAATGAACGAACTAGTTCACTCAATTGAACTGAACTAAAAAGAGCGATCACTTAAAAGAACTATAGTGCCCAACTCTATAGCTGAGTCGATTTAAGCATGTCTGTCCGTCCGTCCGTCCGTCTGTCCATGTAAAGTTGTTCGTCGACTACAGGTCGCAATTTCACTCCGATCGTTCTGAAATTTTGCAGTTTAGAGTATTTCGCAGCTGTTAAGATCGCTATTGAATTTGGTTGAAAACGGTTCAGATTTAGATATAGCTCCCATATATATCTTTCGTCCGATTAGGCCCTTTAGTCCTATAGAAGCTGTATTTTACATCCAATCGTTTTGAAATTTAGAGTGGTAGAGTTTCTTGATCCATGAACCAAAATTGTCGAATTTGAAGAAAATCGGTTAAGATTTAGCTATAGCTCCCATATATATGTTTCGTCCGATTTTGCTCTTTAATCCTGTAGAAGCTGTATTTTACATCCAATCATTTTGAAATTTAGAGTGGTAGAGTTTCTTAATCCATGAACCAACACTACCAAATTTGAAGAAAATCGGTTAAGATTTAGCTATAGCTCCCATATATATGTTTCTTCCGATTTGGCCCTTTAGTCCTATAAAAGCTGTATTTTACATCCAATCGTTTGGAAATTTTGAATGGTAGAGTTTCTTGATCCATGAACCAACATTGCCGAATTTGAAGAAAATCGGTTAAGATTTAGCTATAGCTCCCATATATATGTTTCGTCCGATTTTGCTCTTTGTCCTGAAGAAGCTGTATTTTACATCCAATCATTTTGAAATTTAGAATGATAGAGTTTCTTGATCCATGAACCAACACTACTGAATTTGAAGAAAATCGTTTAAGATTTAGCTATAGCTCCCATACATATCTTTCGTCCGATTTGGCCCTTTAGTTCTATAGAAGCTGTATTTTACATCCAATCGTTTTGAAATTTAGAATAAACAATATATACATGAACTACAAAATTTATATTTCAGAGTTATTCAATATTACGAGAGTGGTGTAGGGTATTATATAGTCGGCCCCGCCCGACTTTAGCCTTTCCTTACTGGTTTTTAATTAACTTTTGTTTTTTACGAAATTTATAATTGCTCTCGAACGGCTGAACCGATTTTTGCAAAGTTTACTTTGTTTATAAGAGGACACAAGGCGCCATTGTTTGCTAAAAATCTTTAAAAAATGTTACGGAAGTTTTTTTGACAAAACCTTTGTAGAAAAAGGCTCCCCCTCGATTTTCTTCAAATTTTCACAGAATATTCGTCAAATTTTGGAAGACTCAATATTTGGAAAAGTTATGCACGAAATACCAAGACTAGTCTGACAATTTTCGTCTGTTTTTGCAAAACGAATTCAAAAAAGGGAAATAATTCGACCGATTGCGACCAATCTTGGCATGGTAGATGAAGAGGTGTTAGAGAAGTTTAGTTTTATATTTGGGCCCCCTATGTCAGACAGAGACGGAGCTAGAGAGCCTCAAAGTTGGCCACAGAAGAAAATGTTAAAGCGCGTGTTTCTCTTCCGATTTATAAAATGTGTATTCTACTAACTGAAGTCTACAAAAAAACTTTTTACACCTAAGAATTATATCGTATAGTTACCGAGATATCTGCAATTGAAAATTGAATTTTTCATTTTTTCCCTTTCCGTGTGCTAGTATTTTGTAAATATCGGAGCACAATATGCACCGATTTCATCCGTAAAAAATGCTTCGATATACCCCAATAGTACAAAAGTTATGCCCACTTGAAGTTATATTTAAAAAACGATTTTTGTCATTTTTTTTAGGAAAAAAATATAAATATATATAACTTCAGATTTCATCCGTAAAAAATGCTTCGATATACCCCAATAGTACAAAAGTTATGCTCACTTGAAGTTATATTTAAAAAAACGATTTTTGTCATTTTTTTAGGAAAAAAATATTAATATATATAACTTTAAGTGGTCAGTGATTTTTGTACTATTGTGTATCGAACCAATTTTGTTTCATCATGTAGGAAATTTGATGAAAATCGAGGGGGAGCAATTTCTTGTAAAGGTTTTTTCAAAAAAAAAACATTTTTTTTAAAAAATTACAAAAAATGGCGCATTGTTTGCACTTTAAAACAAAAAAAAATAGTTTCAACCGTTCGAGAGCAATTACAAATTTCGTAAGACACAAAAACTATTTTTTTTAATTTTTTCAAAAATTTAAATGCCCAAATTATTTTTTTATGGAGTAACGTTGGACAAAGTGTTTATAAGGATTAAATATGTTCAATATAGCTCCACATATAGCATCCGTCCGATTTGTCTTCTTAACGCCATAAAAACGATAAAGTTCAACTGATCTGGCTGAAAATTGGAATTTTTTGTGTACTTGTAACCAAAACAACAGTCGAATACATTACCCAAAAAATCCATCCATTTCTATGACTTTTGATATATCACTATTTTTGAAGGGAGATTTTCAGGGGTAAGGGGATGAGCGAATGCGTCGGGCATTTTGGGTGAAATACTTCTTGAAGTGTCTCCTTTCATTTATTCGTTGACATGGAACATTTATTCCGAAGTTTTATATACTAAAATTGTGTTTGAATTTAATAACCTCTTTGTTTACCCAGCAAACTTTGTGGCTAAATATCTCGAAAACGAGATGTCAAAGGAAAAAACAGCTAATGCCATTCGATTTAGAGTATCAAAATTGTGCGGGGTAAGATATTTTCTTCGAGGATACATTTTTAAAGCGCATTTTGCGCACACAGTATTCTTTCATAGATCAAAGATCGAAAGGAGTAAATAGATGGGACTATTCATAAACTAAACCAATTTTCATCAAATTGGTTAAAAAAACTATTTTCTGCGATATAATATAAAGGTCGGACGTAAAATATAGTTTCTGTAGCGCTTAAATACTAAATAGGCAGGAACATGTATATATGTGGCTATATCTGAACCGATTATCCCCAATTTAAGCAATATTCGTTCCTAAATTAAGAAACTTCTATCTGTCAAATGTTCCATTGATCGCAAATCTGAACCGATTGTCAAATCGGTGCACCCAGGAAAATAATTGGTTCGAATTCCATTGTAACAATAAAAAAATAGTACTAGCAACCAAAAGTATATATAAATAGTTGAAACAACAATACTAACATGGGTACGATCAAATGAAAATGCTTGCAACTAAATCGATGGTTGTATCAATCGAATTAAGAGTGTTATTTTCATTGACACCCGGTTATTTGTGGTAACCAATTTTAAACTTTCATTATAGTAGCATATGACAACCAATGTTTTATTCTTGACAACAGAAATTGTATCAATAGACCAAAGATTATTATTGCAACGAATAATTGGTTACTACAACAGAAAAAATATTAATTAATACTCGTTTTTTGGTTATCCCAATAATTTCCCAAATTTAGAATAATTAAATGTATTTTGGGAAATACAACCGTAAGATTAGTTGCTGTTCTGCAAACAAAAAATAAAATTACTAAAATTACTGTAAAATTTGTGTCAAATATTTCCACATCTCATAACAGTGACGAATTTGTAATATGACATTTTTAATTTTGTTGTGAATTGTTTGTTTTTGTTCAATAAATAGAATAAAAATTAATGAAAACTGTTTTTGATTAATTGTCATTAGTATATGACTGACAAATGGTCAGAACAACCAATTTTTAAAAACAGTTGGTTGTGGCAACATACAACAGATAATTTTAGCCACCATTTTCGTAGTTGGCGCAACCAAATATGATTGTTGTCAACATGGAAGCAGAAGTATACCACAACCAAAATGTTGGTTGTCCTGATGGAATCGCATGATAGTAGACAGAACTACCAAAATTCGGTTGGAAAATAATTCGGTTGAGGCAGCCAAACTGTATTCTGCGTATGGTACTACATGTAAATCCGAACCGATTTCAACCAATTTCAACAGGGTTCTTGGGCCAAAAAAGTGCACTGTGCTAAATTTCATCACAATCGTACAATAAATACAAACTGCATTTTGGTTACAACGATACATCTACAGACGGGCGGACCGACAGACATCGTTAAATCGACTCAGGAAGTAATTCCAATTCAATCGGTATAATAAACGATGCGTCTATTTCTTCTCCTTTTGGGTGTTTCAAACAAATGCACAAACTCATAATACCCTGGACCACAGTGTGGTGTAGGGTATGTGTATATAGTGAGGTTTCAATATTCCAGCTTTTGTCATTGGAGAAAATGTGGCTTACTTTTGAGTGTAAAAAATTTTGTAAATAGGAGAAACTTGTCAACAATATGAATATTTTTGACCCCTTCTTTTTGGAGAATATTCTCTAGGAAGTTTCCTTTTACATGAATATAAATACGTTACACTTTTCTCAAATAACTTACAGCCTGTTCAGCTAAATGTACCAAAACGCAGACGTGCGATAGCTACCCAAGCAACAATTTTCTTCTTCTTATTCTCACCCAAGCGATCATGTTTTTAATTGGGTTCATTGTCACTTATCGTTTGGGTAAGAAAGCTTTATACAAACTAATAAAAATACATTTTTTGAAATTTTGGTGGATACTTCAACAAAAGATACATGTGTATGTTGTTTGGTTCATTTATCCATTTTTTTATTCATTTATCCAACAATTTTCACTTTATCATTCAAAAGGGCGGTAAACATAACCGACACGAATGAATTTTTCTGATCGTCTAATTTGACATTTCATTTCGTTCGTTGTTGTCTTATAAGAACCAAAATGTTGGCGATAATTGAAAGCTTCTTTGTTTACAATCAAAACAAAGTGTGCAAAAACCAAAAATTTCATTCGCTTGCCAATAGACGTGCGAAGTGACAAAAAATAAGTTACAAAAACAGGCCCTTATTCTTTAACTCCAAAATAAGACATATATTTTTCCCAAAATATTAACAATTTTTTTTTTTCAAAATATAACTTCATATCGTCATAACCTGTGTCTTATTGTGTATATCAGATAGATTTTTTTTGTTATATAGACAATTTTGTTGCCAAATCAGATAATTGAGTTGAAAGAAATCGGTAATTTTTAGCCAAATTTTAGGCCGAAAATTCTTTACCAAAACTCTTCACCAGAAAAATTTGGTATTTATGGCTTAAAATAGCACGGGGACTACAACAGAATAAAATTTGATTTGTTTAAACTTTATTGAAACTGCAAAGATTCAGCAACATTTCTTAGAAAATGTGGTGTTTATGGCTTAAATAAGCCTTTTTGGGAGCGACATCTATAGGTGGACTTCAACAAGATATGAACTGATTTAAAAAAAATTTACTGCGATAAATTCTTGTCTTAATTAAATACAAATTGCAAAGATTCAGTTAAAATGCTTAAAAAATGTGGTATTTATGGCTTAAATACGTACATTTTGGAGCGACCTCTATAGGGTGACTATAACAAAATATGAACCGATTTGTAAAATTTTTGCTGTGATGAATTCTTGTCAAAATAGAATACAAACTGCAAAGTTTCTGCTAAATTGCTTTAAAAATGTGTCTTAGAATTTTACAACAATTAAGAATACTTTATGGGGTGTCAGATCAATATTTAGAGATGTTACAAACGGAATGACAAAATGAATATACCCCCCATCCTATGATGGAGGGTATACAAATTATGACGCAACTACAACGACTGTCATCAGCCGAATGATGGAAAATGTCATAAATAGGGCCCGTGTGTTCATCTGGCGGTTCTAATTTAACAGCAGATCCTGTTGATGAAATTACTTGGGAATTGTGTATTTAGGAGCATGTGTATGAAGTTTAGGAGGTTAACCTTTTCTAATTTGTTTCACAAAGCGTTATTAAAGGAACAACAAATATTTTTTTAAACGCATTTAAAAATGTTTTGAGTCGCCTGGGTAATGACCTTTCCATTCCCATTTTTGTAATATTTTTTCTAAAAGAGAATTGATTTTTGTTAAATATGAAAAATGATTTCTTTGTAATATTTCCTTTTTTTTGTTTGTTCATTTTCTTAAGATCGAAAAACTCAAAAATAATTGAGCGTTCTTAGTAAAAAATAAGTATTGTTTATTTTCTGCACTTTTGAAATCTTAAACAAACACGTTAAATTGAAATTTGTTATGGTGTTCAAGACAAAACTCAAAATCAGACATTGACACGTTCATCAACCCATGTGTAATTCCGAAAAATTATCCTTTATTTCAAAGAAAGAAAAAAAAAATAAAAATTAACAATACAACCACTGGACACATTTTGCAAATCTCTAAAACAAAAGAAGCAACGCACACACATAATCCAAAAACAAATAAATCTCAGGTAAACGTCTACAAAATCAAATCCCTAAGCGGTGTTTTGAATGTCAATGTCGGCGGCAAAGTTATTTGGGTTTTACGAGAATTCTGTTTAGACAAAAAAAATAAAAAAAAAAAACGCCGCAATCATCATTCTCTCAATGTAACTTGTAATAAAGACCGGTTTACACTATCCCCGTTTGTGAGGAGTGTATTTAAAATTGTGAAGATCCGTGCATCTTAAGATTTAAGAAGAAAGGATGGCAGGTACATACTCACAGTATTTTATATGAAAGGAATTACATTTTTCATAAAATACTTCTGTAAACATTTTCATTTATTTCTTAAGGCAATGTAAACTCTCCTCGCAGATGCCATAGATTAATATAAAATTTATTAATGCCAGTATAAACATAAAATTATGCACGAAATGATGAATGATAATTAACTTTGACCACCAGAAGAATGTAGTGTTTTACGATACCTACTCGTATATATGGACGTAACACAGGTAAAACAAACATTAGATGTAGAGGAGATTCTAGGAAAGCCACTAAACACACGGTCAAACTCAGCAAAATAAACATTTGCGAGCAATTAAGTTGGACAGCAAAAAAAAAACTGAAAATATTAATTAATTTGTTCGTTGCGATTATTATAGCCGCAACATCCCCATTTCGAAAATTCAAGGAAAATAAATTGTACTCGTATTGCATTGTGATAATGGCAATGAAATATTTGTTTACTCCCTTCAGCGAGTGGTTGTTATGCACATAACAATTTCAATCATAAGTGAACATTTAAATAAATTTAAAATAAAGAAAACGTTAACCTCGTCTGGGATAAACATCAATTTCCATTAAAGTCCGTTGTTGAAACTGTACTTGAAACATACAATGTTTCACTGCAATTAATATAATTGATTCTTTCCTCAAACCACAAAAATGCTCATCGAATGAAACTAAAAGTTAAAAAGTGGAATTTCAAATTTTTTTGCCACGAGCCAAAAATTCAGTACACATAAGATCCTAAGTATGTTCGCTAGAAATCCGTTTTAGGGAATTTTAAGCTATTTAAGCAATTTTCGCCCATCTGACTTGCTTGTGCACACGATAACTCTCGAAAGGAGTAACCGATTTTCTTTAACTTGAGTATGTGGTTATATTTTGTCTACTTCACGCTTATTTCGAATATATGTAGGTCATATTGGTCCACTCCATCTAGTACATCTTCCTCCACAAATGCTTAACATATAGTGAATACTGATGATAAAATCGATGCTCCTTATCCGAATCTTCTCTAAAAGCATACATAATAACAGTTCAGCTAAAAATGGATGAACTTGTCAAGTTCCTTTCGCCATCCCCACATGGCTTCTGTAGCCGTGACATGTAATGGCTATAGATTGGGAAAAATGTTTCCAACATTCTGGCTCCCATATAGTTTACCCTATTTCATATCACCCACAAAGTAAAGGGTTTATTCGTACATTATTCGTTACATTACTATTTTTTAGTATTTCAAGAGACATTTAAACTCTCGCCTCAACTCTTTTTTGTACAAAGTCCAGAGTCCCAAAAAAACCCAAAACTTCGACGTATGCAATCGAAGAGATTCTTTATACAGAACAACTTTATAGGCATCACAAAAACCAATAAGGAAAGGCTAAAGTCGGGCGGGGCCGACTATATAATAACATGCACCACTCTCGTAATATTGAATAACTCTGATATATAAATTTTGTAATTCATGTATATATTGTTTACATAAATTTACTTTTGGGACATTTTATACTTAAATAATACCCTTTACCACAGTGTGGTGTAGGGTATAAAAACGATTGGATCTAAAGAGCCAAATCGGATGAAACATATATATGGGAGCTATAGCTAAATCTTAACCGATTCTCTTCAAATTCGGCAATGTTGGTTCATGGATCAAGAAACTCTACCATTCTAGATTTCAAAACGATTGGATGTAAAATATAGCTTCTATAGAACTAAAGGACGAAACATATATATGGGAGCTATATCTAAATCTTAACCGATTTTCTACAAATTCGGCAATGTTGGTTCATGGATCAAGAAACTCTACCATTCTAAATTTCAAAACGATTGAATGTAAAATAAAGCTTCTATAGAACTAAAGGGCCAAATCGGACGAAACATATATATGGGAGCTATAGCTAAATCTTAACCGATTTTCTTCAAATTCGGTAGTGTTGGTTCATGGATCAAGAAACTCTACCATTCTAAATTTCAAAATGAGTGGATGTCAAATACAGCTTCTACAGGACTAAAGAGCAAAATCGGACGAAACATATATATGGGAGCTATAGCTAAATCTTAACCGATTTTCTCCAAATTCGGAAGTGTTGGTTCATGGATCAAGAAACTCTACCATTCTAAATTTAAAAACGATTGGATGTAAAATACAGCTTTACCGATTTTCAATCCCTAAAAATTTAGAAATATATATTTATTTGTCCTACAAACATATTTTTCGACATTTTCTAGTTTAGGCAATGTTTTTACCAATTATTTTGTGAGATAACCGCACGATTAACAAAGTACAGCATTTTCGGCTCATTGATTTGGGGCTCAATTCTGAGAATAGGACGTGAAAGTAACCCCAAAAATAAGAACTTTTGCATCATTTGTTTAGTCAAGTTGGCTCAATTAATAATTTAATGGTCATACGATTTTTTTGCTGAAGATGGATTTTTAGCACTTTTTCTATATTTTAACACGGTTATATCTCGGTATACCGTACGGAATATCTCTTTTGTGTCTGAATCAAAGTTGTAGATATTGAATAGGAGAAAAAAACGGAACAAACCGACCCAAAAAAAGTGCATCCAGCGATGATAGGTATTTGTCAGTAAAATATTGAAAAATACGTAGTATTTATAGGTGTTCATTGATCGTTTAAAGTTTATAAAGAAAACCCCGTAAGAAAAGACAGAAAGTCGGGCGGGGCCGACTATGTAATACCCTACACCTCCCTCACAATGCGGAAATGGACATTGCGGTAATAATTTGAAATAATTGGTTTCTTTTCAGTTAACAAAGTACTTAGCTTCACCTCCTCATCAAGGCTTATCCCAAGGAGAAGTTGATGATGTTGATCATAATAAACTAGATCTAAAAGTGTATTCTTTCATAGATGAAGAATCGGTAGGAACAAATAGAAGGGGCTATACATAATCTAAACAGTGTTTTATCAACTTGGATCAAAAACATAATTTCTGCCAAATAATATAAAGATCGGACGTTAAGTACTATTTCGATAGCGTTAGATACTGCATAGGCAGGAACGTAGTATGTATCGCGACCTAAGAGTGTAAAGGCGCTAAGTCCAATATTTAAAATTTTACAATATTTAAAATTTTTACAACTGGTATATGAACTTAGCGCTTTTACGATTCAGATATTAAAGATCACAGAGCATGATTTTTTAGACTTTTTGTTTCCAACTCAAAATATATTCAACTCATCTTGCATTTCGCTTCAAAAAATACATTTAGGCAAAAAGTGGCTATATCTAAATCTCAACCGATTAACCCCAATAATAAGTATTACTTCCTAAATTAAGAAACATCTCTCTGCCGAATTTCTTAATTATCGGATATAAAATGCGGGTTTTGCAGCGCTTACATGTCCAATCGGGAAAAACATATATATAGGGGGGCTACAACTAAATCTGAACTGATTTTCCCGAACTTGGCAGTGTTCATTCATGTAATAATAAAACTCTTTCTGCTGAATTTCGTACTGATCTGATGTAAAATACAGTTTCTACAGCGCATAAATGTCAAATCGAGAGTAACATATATATGGGGCTATATCTAAATCTGAACCGATTTTCGCCGAATGTGGCAGTGTTCATTAGTGTAATAAGAGGACTCTCTCTTACAAATTCCGAACTGATCTGATGTAAAAAACAGTTTCTACAGCGCTTAAATGTCAAATCGGGAGTACCATATATATGGGGCTATATCTAAATCTGATCGTCCTTGGACCAAAAGAGAGCAATGTGCTAAATTCCATCACAATCGGACCATAAATACGACCTGCACTTCGATTACAACGATACAACGATACCGACTCAGGAAGTGATTCCAAGTCGATCGGTATAATAAATGATGGGTCTATCTCTTCTCCTTCTGGATGTTACAAACAAATGCACAACTCATATTACCCTGGACCACAGTGTGATCTAGGGTATAACCAGTAAGGAAAGGCAGAAAGTCGGGCGGGGCCGACAATATAATACCCTACACCTCTCTAACAATGCGATAAGGGTCATTGCGATAATAATTTGGAATAATTGGTAAAAGGGTAAGAACATATATATGTGGATTAGGGCGGGTCGATTTAAAAATCGCCCATTGCTCAGTGAAAATCGTATTCTAGGGATCAAAATAAGAAACTTTGCCGAAGGAACCATACCTCTAAAACGAATTCTGATGTCCGGGAAAAAATCCCACTTTGACCCACTTAGAGTGCTCCAATCGAGTCCAAATGTATGGAATCCCCAGGGGGTGTGCCACTGGCACGGGTGGGTCGGGCCTCCAAAGTTAGTGGTGGTCGGTCGATTGGAGCACTCTAAATGGGTCAAAGTGGGATTTTTCAAAATTTTCCCCTACCCAAAAGTTCGACCCAAATTCCGGGACATCAGAATTCGTTTTAGAGGTATGGTTCTTTCGGCAAAGTTTCTTATTTTGATCCCTAGAATACGATTTTCACTGAGCAATGGCGACTTTTTTTGCCTCCCCACGACCCGGCCTAATGTGGATATATCTAATTCTGAACCGCTAATCGCTAAATTAAGCTATATTCGTTCCTAAATTGAGAAACATCTTTCTGGAGAATTTTGTAATGATCGGAAGTAAAGTACAACTTCTATAGCGCTTTGTAACCAATCCAGTAGGAACATATATATGGAGGTTATATATAAATCTGAATCGATTTTCCCTGAATACTCAGTCTTGTAAAATAGAAACCTCTTTCTGCCGAATTTCGCTGTGTTTGGGTATAAAATACAGTTTCTACAGTGCTTGAATTTAAAATCGGGGGTAACATTTATATGGGGGCTATATCTAAATCTCAACCGATTTTCACCGAATTTGGCAGTATTCCTTCATGTAATAAGAAACCTCTTTCTGCCGATTTACGTAATGATCGGAATAAAATACAGTTTCTACAGCGCTTACATGTCAAGTCGGGGGTAACATATATATAGGGTTTATCTAAATCTGAACCGATTTCCCCCAAATTTTGTATTGTCTTTAAGTGTATCATGAGACTACTCTCTGTCAATTTTTGTACAAATCGGTTCAAAAATGTTGCTTATACCGTACATATATGCCAAATCGGAGGTACATGTATATGTGAGCAATATGTAAATCTGAACCGATTTTAACCAAATAGGGATCGTCCTTGGGCCTAAAGAAAGATATGTGCAAAGTTTCGTTAAGATCGGACCATAATTGCGACCTGTACTTTGTTTACAAGAATACATCTACAGACAGACGGACATAGCTAAATCAACTCAGAAAGTGATTACAAATCGATCAGTATAATAAACAATGGGTCTATCTCTTCTCCTTTAGGGTGTTACAAACAAATGCACATAGTCATAATACCCTGTACCACAGTGTGGTGTAGGGTATACAAATGATGTATGTTAATGTTTGAGAGATTTCCTATGTCATAGTGGAATTTTATGAGGATCATTTTTGTGGAAGATCTTAACCCTCTAGCTCCCCTCTAAATGGGTCAATTTGGCACTTTTTCGAAAAAAATTAAAATAAGTCCTTTCAAAAACGACGTTTAAGGATTAAAATAGAAAATGGTTGCCGGAAAATTAAAATATAGCTATATACGCTTAATTAGCAAAATTGCACGCCAATTTATGCATATAAATAATATAATGTAACGTTAAAGAAGAATGTAACATCAAACAGAATTTGTTTAATAACTTGCAATTTTTAACTCTTTAAACCTATAAGAGTCAGAGGATGAGTTAATTTCGTTTAACATCTCTTATCGCGCTGAGTTTGCTTGTTAACGCACTAAGTGAAAGTTTTTGATTTTTTTATTGTTTTTTACTCCTTATGAAGTTATTTTCAAATCTTAATTTTTAAAAAGGTAAATTACCTCCATTATTTTCAGATGTAAAAATGCATACCTGAAAAGAAAAAAATAAGAAGAAATTAATATTACTTAAAATAAATAATAAATAAATAAATAAAAAAATTGGTGTTTGATTTTATGCTTTAAATTTGAAGACATGAATGTTCAGTCGGGTATACCGACTTAGGAATCCCCTCATCTTCAGTTCAAAAAAATTTATTTATTTTTTGTTTTAATTAATTTATTATCAATTTAAATAGCATTCTGCAAGTTTAAAGCATGCTCTGGTATTAATGTTATAAACTGTTAACTTGTAGTGCAAAATAGTCTATTTGTGCGGGAGGTACCAAAATGGGCTTGCAAATAACGGTTTATCCTTTCGAGAGTTATCACGCGCACCAGCCATCAGACAGACGGACGGACGGACATACGGACATTGCTCAAATGACCCAAATCGAACTTCCACCAAACATATTTGGGGTCTTAGGTCACTTCTTCGATGTCTTACACTGTTGGCTCGTAGCAAATGATATACTCGTATACCCTCCTCTCTAAGGTGAGGGATAAAAACTATATTTGTCGGTTTCGCGCGACTTAAGTTGTATTTTTACCTCCGCAAATTATAATTAGAAAATGGCAAAAAAACAAGATATATTTTAAGAAAAATCTTTGCTGATCTACATAATGTCTTCAGTAAAATAGTACAAGGAAGATTTTTGAAGATAATTTCGAACAGGTATCTACAATTTGGAGAAATCGAGCGGTTTGTTGAAGGCCTATCATTTGATAAATGAACTGTCCTACACAGTGCTAAAAATAAAACAACTACGCTAGACAAGAAATCTAATAATAGCTAAAAACATATTATTTTAAAATTTTTCTAATTTGTAATTCTTAATTTTTCTAAATTTGTTGCAGCAAAATCGGACTAGTCGTTCTCAATTCATGTCAAACAAAAGACCGCCCTATATGATACTTACTAACTTCAAATCGATATATCTCGATTCCTGGACTTGACGCAGCGAAACGTCCGGGCACGTATAACTTTGTTTTACCTATAAAGCTTTTCCCGGTAGTCAGAACCCCCGCCGATCACGGATACCTACCATTTGTCGCACTGTGTAATCGTTATGAAGTCAATTTTGAAATCAAATTTGCGAAAGAAAGTAGTTTATTGGTCCATTAGAGAATTAAAAAACTATGCGCTGTGCGCTTATTCTGATCTCTCAAGGGTCTATATTAGGGCGGGTCAATTTAAAAATCGCCCATTGCTCAGTGAATATCGTATTCTAGGGATCAAAATAAGAATTTTTGCCGAAGGAACCATACCTCTAAAACGAATTCTGATGTCCCGGAAAAAATCCCACTTTGACCCATTTAGAGTGCTCCAATCGAGTCCAAATGTATGACCGACCCCCACTCAGTGAAGTGCTCAGTGAAAATCGTATTCTAGGGATCAAAATAAGAAACTTTGGCGAAGGAACCATACCTCTAAAACGAATTCTGATGTCCCGGAAAAAATCCCATTTTGACCCATTTAGAGTGCTCCAATCGATTCCAAATGTATGGAACCCCCAGGGGGTTCCAGGGGGTGTGCCACTGGCATGGGTGGGTCGGGCCTCCAAAGTTAGTGGGGTCGGTCATACATTTTGACTCGATTGGAGCACTCTAAATGGGTCAAAGTGGGATTTTTCAAAATTTGCTCCTACCCAAAAGTTAGACCCAAATTCCGGGACATCAGAATTCGTTTTAGAGGTATGGTTACTTCGGCAAAGTTTCTTATTTTGATCCCTAGAATACGATTTTTACTGAGCAATGGCGACTTTTTTTGCCTTCCCACAAATCGACCCGGCCTTGTCTATATAGAATATTCGCCCGACTTTCGCCTTTCTTTAGTTGTTATTTTTTACCTCCGCAAATTGTCCTTAAAAATATTTAAGGGCAAGTCTTTGCACATAAGCCTGCAGAAAATCCTTTGATGAATATGTTTATATATACGAGTATAATATCAAATACGTATCTCAAATTTTTAGAACTAATTTTTGACCTTTTTTTTGGAAAAAAGAAAATAAGTCAAAGAAAACGTTCAGTTTGTTACATGACCATAAAATTAGCTATGGGGTCAGAATTTGTATACCCTACACCACACTGTGGTACAGGGTATTATAACTTTGTGCATTTGTTTGTAACACCCAAAAGGAGAAGAAATAGACCCACCGTTTATTATACCGATCGACTTAGAATCACTTTCTGAGTTGATTTAGCAATGTCCGTCTGTCTGTCTGTCTGTGCATGTATTCTTGTAATCAAAGTACAGGTCGCAATTATGATCTCGACGAAACTCTACACATATCTTTTTTTTTGGCCCAAGGACGATCCCTATTGAATTTGGTTAAAATCGGTTCAGATTTAGATATAGCCCCCATATACATGTTAGCCCCGATTTGACATGTAAGCGCTGTAAAAACTTTATTTTATTTCCGATCAGTATGAAATTCGGCAGAAAGAGGTTTCTTATTACTCGAAAGAATACTGCTAAATTCGGAGAAAATCGGTTCAGATTTATATATAACTCCCATATATATGTTACCCCCGATTTGTCATGTAAGCGCTGTAAAAACTGTATTTTATATCCGATCAGTGCGAAATTCGGCAGAAAGAGGTTTCTTATTAGATGAAGGAATACTGCCAAATTCGGAGAAAATCGGTTCGGATTTAGATATAGCCCCCATATATATGTTACCCCCGATTTGACATGTAAGCGCTGTAAAAACTGTATTTTATATCCGATCAGTATGAAATTCGTCAGAAAGAGGTTTCCTATTATATGAATGAACACTTTTAAATTTGGAAGAAATCGGTTCAGATTTAGATATAGCCCCCATATATACGTTACCCCCGATTTGACATGTGAGCGCTGTAAAAATGTTATTTTATATCCGATCAGTGCGAAAGTCGGCAAGCCAAAAGTGGTTTCTTTCTACATGAAGGAATACTGCCAAATTCGGAGAAACTCGGTTTAGACTTAGATATAACACCCATATACATATATGTTACCCCCGATTTGAAATGTAAGCGCTGTAAAAACTGTATTTTATATTCGATCAGTACGAAATTCGGCAGAAAGAGGTTTCTTATTACATGAAGGAATACTGCCAAATTCGGAGAAAATCGGTTCAGATTTAGATATAGCTCCCATATATATGTTACCCCCGATTTGACATGTAAGCGCTGTAGAGACTGTATTTTATATCCGATCAGTACGAAATTCGACAGATGGAGGTCTTTTTACATGAATTAGTATTCAGGGAAGATCGGTTCAGATTTATATTAAACCTCCATATATATGTTCCTCCTGATTTGGTATCAAACCGCTATAGAAGTTGTATTTTACTTCCGATCATTAAAATGTTCCAGAAAGATGTTTCTCAATTTAGGAACGAATGTTGCTTAATTTAGCGATTATCGTTTCAGAATTAGAATCCAAATTATTATGGCAATGACCCTTATCGCATTGTTAGGGAGGTGTAGAGTATTATATAGTCGGCCTCGCCCGACTTTCTGCCTTTCCTTAGGTTTAGGTTTAGGTTTAGGTTAGGGTGGCAGCCGTATTTTTTTACAAGCTCACATAGACCAGTTTAGGTCCCTAGTGTTACCACGGGCTGAAATGCCCCTCATCGAAACCAACCTGTTTGATATATAAATTTATCGATAGTACGAATATCAGTACTGGAAAGATCTGTTAGGCTGCCTAAAAAGGCCGACCCCAGTATATCCAGTCGTCGTTTACTCAAAGCGGGACAGTCGCAAAGCAAGTGCTCAATGCTCTCCACTTCTTCCTCATCTCCACAGCTTCGGCAGAAGTCATTGGAGTCAATACCCAATCTTTTGGCGTGTTCGCCGATCAAGCAGTGTCCCGTCAGAACCTGTACTAACGTAGACAATCGTTTCCTCTCTAGTGCGAGGAGATATTTTGACCTTCTCAGGTCATACCTTGGCCAGATTTGTCTAGCTACCCTGCAGGTGCCGATTTCTGTCCATCTATCGTTGGACTGCCTGATTGCCTCTTGCCTAAGCCAAAGCTTGCACGTGGATAGTGGCGCACCAATATATGCAAATTCTTCGAGAATTTGTAATGTCGTCCCTTTCCTAGCAAGTTCATCGGCTTTGCAGTTCCCCGGGATATCCCTATGCCCAGGCACCCATATGAAGTGTATATTAAACTGCTCAGCCATCTCGTTAAGAGATCTGCGGCAGTCGAGGGCTGTTTGTGAATTTAGGGATGTTGCCTCCAGAGAATTGATGGCAGCCTGGCTGTCCGAGTAAATGACAACGCCATTGTTGGTTACTATGTTGCGACTCAGCCACTTGGCGACTTCCCATATTGCCATTATTTCGGCTTGATAGACACTGCAGGTATCTGGTAGTCTGTGAGCTATATCCAGACTAAGTTCTTCACAGTGTACTCCGAAGCCAACCTTTTCATCAAGCTTCGAACCATCCGTGTAAAAGTGGAGATGGTTTATATTACCTGGTATTCTGCCGACCCATTCATCTCTGGCGGGAATCATAGTGATGTAATTTCTCTCGAAGGTGTACACTGTTGGTATATAGTCCACTCGGTCGGTTACCATAGCACTACACTTTGATATCCTCATGTGACCATAGTTCTTGTACCTCCACATTGATAGGCAGTTTAATCTTATTGCCGCTTTGGTTGCAACTTCTCTCGCCACAATATTAATCGGCAGTATATGGAGTAGGGCTTGTAGAGACTCGGTCGCTGTAGTCCTTAAGGCTCCGCTTATGCTCAGGCAGGCAGTCCTCTGAACCTTTGTTAGTAGGTTGGTAATGGTTAGTTTGTCAGTTGCCGTCCACCATACCACAATACCGTATAACAGTATTGGACGAACTACTGCTATATATATCCAGTGGACGATTTTAGGAGAGAGTCCCCACCGCGACCCTACAGCCTTTTTGCAGGAATATAAGGCGACGTTGGCCTTCCTTACACGTTCCAATACGTTAAGTCTAAATAACATTTTCCTATCTAGAATTATTCCTAAAAATTTTGCACTTTCAGAAAAGACTAGATCTGTTCCATTTATCCGAGGTGGAGGGTCCACATGTGGGACATTATTCATCCTAGTAAAGATAACCAATTCTGTCTTGTTGGGGTTAACGCCCAAACCGCTGCTTCTGGCCCATCTAGCCAACTTGTTCAGAGCCACCTGTAGGATGTCTCTGAGGACGTTTACGAATTTGCCACTCACTGCGATTGCCACGTCGTCCGCATATGCCACGACCTTGCAGCCACAACGTTCTAGATCTAGCAGGATTTCATTCACCGCTAGGTTCCAAATTAGTGGAGACAATACTCCTCCTTGCGGGGTCCCTCTGTTTACATACCTTGTTAGAGTTGTGGACCCTAGACATGCTGTTATGCGTCTTCTGGTGAGCAGACTTTGAATTAGTCTAATCAAACTAGTGTTAACTTTTAGATGTGAGAGTGCCGCAATTACCGCATCGGAATGAATGTTGTTAAAAGCCCCTTCTATGTCAAGAAATGCCACCATGGTGAATTCCTTGAAATGCAGGGACGATTCGATAGTGCTCACAAGTTCGTGCAGGGCTGATTCAGTAGACTTGCCCTTGTTGTAAGCATGTTGGTTCCCCGGCAGGAGTTTTGTATCCAGGTTTTCCCTAATAAAATGATCTAAAAGTCTTTCCAGACCTTTCAATAAGAACGAGGATAGGCTAATTGGTCTGAAGTCTTTTGGCCTAGTGTGTGATATCTTTCCCGCTTTAGGTATGAATACCACTTTGGTATCCCTCCATCGATTCGGGACGTATGAAAGCCTGATACAGCCTACATAAATTTTCTCCAGCCAGGGGATAATGTACTTTAACATTTTCTGCATTTCTGCTGGAGTGATGCCATCTGGTCCAGGTGACTTGAAGGGCTCAAAGCTGTTAATAGCCCAGCTTATTCTGGATCTCTCAGTCAAGAAGCTAGCGACGCTCGCAGTCCACTCGCACTCTTGTTGGTCCTGCTGATCCTCGGGTTCTGTTATAGAGTTCCCCGGGAAATGTGTGTCGAGCAGTACATTGAGCGACTGCTCGCTGTTTTTGGTCCAGTTATTTGCCTCATCCTGTAAATATCCCACTGTACAGGGTGAAGCAGATAATATCTTCCTCAGCCTAGCGGTGTCGGAGGCCTTTTCCACTTCACCACAGAAGGTATACCAAGAGCGCCTTTGCGCCTTTCTAAGCTCCTTCTTATAGATCTTGAGTTGCTCTTTATAGGCATCCCAATCATTAGCGACCCCAGTAGATTTAGCCTTATTGAATAGCTTGTTGCAGGTCTTTTTCATAGCCGTTAGCTCAGAAGTCCACCATTGGGGTTTAGTTTTACCCTTGTACCTTGTTTTTGGACAGGCTTCTTCAAGGGATCTATTGAATGATATGGTGATATGATCGACCAGATTATCCAAACCGGCTTTGTCATTCGGTTCGTACGGAAGTTTAGAGTTGAGGACTTTCTTGAAATTCTTCTCATACAGATGCCACTTTGTCTTCCTTACATTTCTGTGGACGGCGGGTTTAGGCGCTTTTTCCGCGAGTTTGAACTCAATATAATGATGATCTGAGAATGAGTGGTCATCCAGTACATTCCACCCAATAATTTTGTCTGACAGCCGGTCAGTAGCAAACGTTACGTCGAGTACCTCTTGTCTGTCTTTAATTGTGAAGGTCGGTTTATTACCTATGTTACAAATACTAAGATTGGTAGTTAGAATAAAGTCAAGAAGCGAATCACCCCTATTGTTTATATCCGTACTACCCCAGATAGTATGATGAGCGTTCGTGTCTGCGCCAATAATCAGCTCGAGCTCGTCAGACGTTGCTTCTTCTACTACTTCCCTGAATAGAGCAGTCGGTACTACAGATTCATAAGGCAAGTAGCTGGAGACCACCCAATATATGCGATTACCGATCTCCAGGCTAGCAGCTGTTTGGTCTTTACCACTTAAATTAGTCAGGAGAAAGATACTTAGATCTTTCCTGGCCAAAATGCAGGTTCTTGGAGTGCCTTCACAGTTGGCCACAAGCAGTTTAAAGTTGGGTGTCCTAATACCGCACACCCTTCCTCCCACTACGTAGGGCTCCTGTATCAGGACGATGTCTACTGCGCCTGTGGACAGGCGCAGCAATAGAGCCGCTGAGGCTGCTTTAGCGTGATGGAGGTTAATCTGTAGAATTCTTACCATCATTGGTAATTGACAGATTAACATCCACCCCAAAAAGGGTGTTATCGAACTCTTCGTCCATATCGTCGAGAAGCATGTCCCCGCCAGATGCGTCAAAGAGTCCGGAGACTCCCCTCAGCCCCTCTGTGTCAGAAGTAGAGCTTTCGTCCTCAGAGTAGGACGTTACAGATCTTCTGTTAGACTTGGAGTCACCAGAAATAATAGGCGTGGCTACCTCCGCACTTACAGAAAGTGCCACGGTGGACGACTCACCTTCTGCAGTGGGAGCTATATCCTGCTTGTATATCTTCAAGATTATAGTCTCGAAGCCATATTGTAGGGTTGCACTCGCACTTTGTATATGGGAGGTGGATTCAGCGTTTAGGATAAGATTGACCTGCTGCTTTTTACCATCCGCCTCACCCACCTGCCTTTCCTTACTGGTTAATATTAATTCAAGAATTTTATTTTTGACTACAAATTTTATGGAGATTTTAAATTTTTCAAAAATCACAAAAATTTTATATAAGTATTTTACGAAATTTTTAAATACTCAGCTGAACCGATATTTATAAAACTTATGTTGTTTAAAAGAAAACATAACGGTTCATTTATTTGTGATTTTTTTTTTTAAATTTTACGAGATCTAATTTTACCATAAGCAACTTGTTATAACCTTTTTCGGCAAAAATAATATTGATAGGTTATTATTAAAAATGAGTCAATGAGTCATTAAAAAAAAGTCATCTGCTTAGTGTTAGAAATAAAACAACTAAGAAAATACCAAAACCTATCTTCTACTAAAGCTTTAGAATATTTAATTCATACAGAGACCATTTTTACTGATATTGGTATTTTGATAACCTAAAACACAAACTACAAAATTTTCGTTTATCATGGAATACCCCATAGTAATCTATCACCAAACACTGCGTTTGTTGCTCCCCTTTAAAAGTGCTGCTACAAGTGTAAAACAAACACTCTAAAAACCTATCATTCCCAAATGGAGCCACTCATTCACAGAACGTTAGTGTTAGATGGAGTAGCTAATCGATCGATAATAAAAGTAAACAAAGAAATTTTCCAAAACATAAATAGAAGAAAAACTTTCCAAAATTGTCTTAAAAAACGACTAATCACAATGTCCACAGACACAAACCATTAAACAAACAAACACTCGCCCGTTGCATTGGAGATTGCGTGTTCTTATCTGTCAAAAGAAAACTGACATTTAACAGAGATCCACACCACGCGCCCTTTGGCATTGAAAGTTGTTTATGTCTATTTTATTTGAAAAGGGATCTGTGTATATGTGTGTGTGTGTGTTTGTGTGTATATATAAAGAGATAACACATCGGACGGCCTTTATTTAATTTCAATTTGGAAAATTTCCATTGGTAATCCCATTCCCAACCCTCCCATGAACTCCAGACCATTTGATTGATACAATTTACGATGTGATTTTATTTTTCTTACAGCTTAGAGAATTCACTCAACTCGATAATGAAATGTTAAGTCCTCCACCACATCAGAATGCATATGGTTTCGAATTACTTCCAATCCATCCATCCATCCATCTGTCCGTCCATCCATCCAAGAAGAGGGCGACAAAGATCAAAAACGATTAACCTGTGATGGGTGAAAGTATGAGGCGGTGTTCGTTGTTCTTGTTTAGGCTGACTCTGACGGTGATGGACAGATTGTAAAAATCAATGAAGGTTACTGACCTGCGTCTCCTCCGTCAGCATAAAAAGCCGCATTTAAACATATAATCAAATGATCAAACACAAGATACTCGTTTAATAACCAGGCTTAACTTCTATAAACATGAAAATGTATTTAATTCAAACAAAAAAAAAAGAAATGAAGAAACAAAAGCGAAGATACCTGACTCCATAATGATTTTTTCAATTCACGCTATAACTTATCCGGAGGGAGATCGAATATAAAAACAGGTCTACAAATGTGGAGTTATCTTCAGCCGGATAAAATGTGGTTCACTTTTCTCAAAGGAGTGTGTGCGCCATTCAATTGATCTGTGTAAAGTATTTTGAGATACAGTACAGTTCTTAATACTACGTACTTTTTTTCGTTATTCTATGTCTGATTTGACCATATCGAGATTTTTTTTTACCGAAAAAAAATTGCAGCACAATGATGGCTAAGAAGACAAACAATTGGATGTCCTATATATGTATATCCCTACTTTGATTCTCAGGATCCAAATTTCTGATCAAAACTTCGATATTTTTGTTGTATAACACTTTATTCATTAGAGACGAACGCTGCCAAATTTTAAGAAAATCTGTTCATATTTAGATATATATCCTCAACTAGAATCAAGCCGTAGCGGTGTAAAAGCACGGTAAGTATGGATTTTCTTAATCCAAATATAAAATATATGAAACAAGTACGGAATCACAAAAGACGAAGTCCTACTAATAATGAAAATTTAGATCGACAATTAATAAGAATAGTCAAAATCGAAAAGTCTCATTTTTGGGACACATGAAGAGAAACCATAAATATTAATAAATTCAAACCATACTCACAGGACGGAAGACCCGCCAGATGTCTGAATGAAATTCCCTGGTTGCTTAATATCCAAGACTGGACCGGTTACCGCGATGAAAGTAGCCTACTGAATGTCCCTAAAAACAGACAACTTCCCAGAAGTATAAAAAACGGTAGAAATAAACAAATATATATTTATAATCTCACTTTATTGGAGTGAGATTATAAAGGAGTGACCTAAGACCGAAGGAGTGACCTAAGACCAAAAGTATGTTCGGCGGAAAATCTTTTTATGACATTTTAAGTCATTTTAGCAATATCCGTCCGTATGTCTGTCTGGACCGCACGTTAACTCTCCAAAAGGAGTAACTACTTGTCTCCAAATTTGGTATGTGATAATTTTTTGTCTATCTCAGGCTAGGTTCAAAAATGGTCCAAAAGGAGTGGACCAATCCGATTTAGTAGCTCCCTCACAAAGGCTTCAAATTTAGTTTTTGATTTGTTATTGATTCTCTAATATCTTGAATGCTACCTGTGGGAATCCTCTATAATTCCACACGCAGCAATACGAGGGCGATCCCAAAATTATCCGACCTCACAAAGAATACACAACAAATTTGGGAACATTTTTCTTTATTTCTCAACAAAATCTCCTTATGGCTCGATACACATTTTCCAGCGATTTCAATAGCTTCGGTACACTGTTTATAGTAAGAACTGTGTAGTTCCTGAATATAGCCATCAACCGCAACATCTACCTCTTAATTGCCAGCAAATATTTTTCCGCCGAGCCATTTTATCAAGTTTGAGAACAAAAAATAATCCGAGGGAGCTAAATCTATGCGCCAGATTTAGCTCTCTCGGATTATTTTTTGTTTCCAAACTTGATAAAAAGCGCGTGCTTAAGCAATTCGAACTTTAATTCATAGATTTGATTGTCTTGATTGTGAGCAAACGCCGCACCCATATTGTGGACAGCTTTCTAATCATCAAAATGTTCCGTCAATAGGGGACGTATAGCATTTTGAAATGCATTTACTTCAGCGAGCTCAAGAAGCATTAACCGACGGTCTACCAATACCATTTTGTGGATTTTTTAACAATTTCTGGCGTTTACCCCTACGGTGTTCGTTTTGGTAGCTCGTACGGACTCTGCCACCCAATATGTTATAGTTATAAACGATGGAGCCGACTACCCCAATGTATAATATAACTCGGTGTTAATACCGAGTTAGATGAGGTATTGGAGAAGTTCCCAGCAAAATCTTGGTAAGTACATGTCACTACCACTCGCATTACCAGGTAATGATATCTCATTATCGCCTCATTAGTTTCGGTAAATAAATAACGACTAACAAATAATGACAAAATTAATAAGTTATTGCAAGTAATCTAAGTTAGAAAATCGTATTTGAATTTATAAACTTTTCTTTAAATGATTAAAGATTTGTTCTTAAATGATTAACGTATATACGTTGTAGTTGGTATTCAGTAAATAAATAAATTATCCAAATCTCGGTAAGATACGACATTTACTTACCGAGATTTCGATGGGTTATATTTATGCACTTGTTTAGTATATGTATGCACTGGTATTAAAACTATAAGCAGTTAACTTTTGTAAAATGGTCCATTCATGTGGGAGGTACCAAAAAGAGGCTTGGCAACTTTGGCCATTTGTCTTGAAGTGTTAGCGACTACTAAACTAATACTATGTGTGAAATTTCAGACGATTCGAGTAAGTACTATATAAATTATTAAACAATCAATATTTCACTAAAAGTTAACCCTTTGTGGCGGAGGTACTAGAAGGAATGGACCAATATGGCCCATCTTCGAACTTAGCCGGACATAGGAAAACCGAAAGAAGAAATTAGTCGAAGTCGGTTCAGATTTATATATAGGCCCTATATAAATGTTCTTTCCGATTTGGCCTTTTAGCGCCACAGAAGCTTTTTCATATCCAATCACTTTGAAATTAAGCAGGATGGAGTTTCCTGATCCAAGGGCCCACATTGTCGAATTTGGTGTAAATCTGCTCAGATTTAAATGTAGCACCAAAGAACAAACCTTGCCAAATTTGAAGAAAATTTGTTCGGATTTATATATAGTCCTCCGATTTGGCATCTAAGCTAGGGTGTCCAAAACCGGGACCGGTTATCCGGTTAACCGGTGTTGCAACCCAAACCCGTAACCGGTTTCTTAAAAAATTTCATTTTCGGTTAACCGAGAAAGCCGGTTTTTCCATATCGGTTAACCGGTTTTTTTATTTATTGTTTAAAACAAAAATTAAAGGATTGATATATTTTTTTTACTTGTTGTAGATACCATTTATACAAGATGCAACAAATAACAACGATGAGGTGGATAATTCCGACAGTTGTTCTGAATATTTTGAAAGTGAATATGAATTCACTGATCTTGAAACTGATTTTGGCTTTATTCCTGATATCATGATGTAATAAATAAAGTCAGGAAGTACAGCAAAGCATTTAATAAGTCGTCCATGAAGCACAGAACACTTCAAGCATACGTTCAAGAACGGAAAGACAAATAGCTTCGTCCTTTTTGCGATGTTAAATCCCGACAGAACAGCCAGATACCTCTGATTCGGTTTGATATATAAGTTGTTATATTGATGAGTCAAATAATTTAAATTTGGATTTATGTCACACACAGAATCGGAAAACGAAATGCAAGCAACATTGTATGATGACTTTGGTTTTTTTGAAAAGTTTAAGAAGAAAACGGAGAAGCTGAGTTACTTATACAATGCTTTAATGACTATCGGACTAATATTGACTACATCAACGTTTGTGAGCTTTTTGAACGCCAAGTTACATAAAAAAATTAAAAGAAAAATCATTTAAAAATAATCATTTAAATTGTATTCTATTTTTAAGATATTTGTACGGGAATTGTCCGAGCGCAAAGTTTCCACGGAATTTTGAACACCAAATACAAAACTCAAGATTTCGAAGCAAAGGTTCTATATTTAAGTATTAAAATTCCTATTAAAAGGCAAAGAAATTATACACAATGTCTTATTATACTTATACTAACTTTTTGGTATGAAAACAAAGCGCAAATTATTTAAATATTCGAAATTAAAATTACAAGAGTAAGCCTAAGACCTCTGCAGTCATGGCTTTATCCGTTATGCTTATAATTTAGTTATAAGTATAATCATTAAATAAATAAAATAAAAAAAATAAAATTACAAGATCTTTGAAACATATGATTATACCCTCACTTTAGTGTGACGAGGGTATATATCATTTGCTACGGAAAAAAGTGTAACACATCGAAGGAGTGATCTAAGACCCTAAGTATGTTCGGAGGAAATCCGTTTTGGGTCATTTTAAGTCGAATGAGCAATGTCCGTCCGTCTGTCTGTCTGTCTGTGTGTCTGCTGGCTGGTGCGCACGATAACTCTCGAAAGGAGTAACCGATTGACTTCAAATTTGGTATGTGGTAATATTTTGATCTATCTCCGGATGAGTTCGAAGATGGGCCATATTGGTCTACTCCTTCTGGTACCTCCCACACAAAGGGTTAAAATTTAGTGAAATATTGATTCTTTAATAACTTCTATACTGCTTATTCGAATATTTTGAAATTCTGCACATAATATTAGTATATTAGTCGCTATTAACTCGAGAAAAATGGGTGAAGTTGGCATGCCCCTTTTGGTACCTCCCACACAAATGGACCATTTTGCATCAAAATTTAACTGCTTATAACTTTAATACAAGTGCATAAAAATGCTTGAAATTTTCTACAGTATAATGTTTTTGTAGCGCCTATAGTCCGGTAAAAAATGGGCATTATTGTACAGCCCCTTTTGGTACCTCCCACACAAATGGACCGTTTCGTACCAAAAGTAAACGGCTTGTAACTTTAATACCAGTGCATACAAATACTTGAAATTTTGTACAGTGTAATGCTGTTATAGTGCCTATAGTCCTGTAAAAAGTGGGCGTTATCACCCCGCCCCTTTTTGTACCTCCCACACAAAATGACCAAATCATACCAAAATTACATAGCTCGTAACTTTAATATACCAGAGCACACACACGCTTATAGTTCAGCACAATGCAATGTATTTAAGAATGTACTGTTTACCGAAAAATTTGTGTATTTGGAAAACCCCTTCTGGTACCTCCCACACAAATTGACAGATTTATTGGTGTAATGTTATATATTACATTACTCACAAAGTGAGGGTAGTATACCTTAGTCGGTTTACCCGACTGAAACTTTCTTACTTGTTTTTTTGAAACATAGATATAAAAGTTGTAACCACAAATCAACTTTTCTTATTTCTGCAGAAAAGGCGCTTGCATTCGCTTGAGCTTACTTTTATCTTTTGACATTACATTACTTGACGAAAAACAAAAAAATACAACTAATCTGTAATATTGTAATAAACGAAATAATAATCTATTTTTGTTTACTAATTTTTACTACAAATGATTGTAAGTTGTTTTTTGTTTTACACTAAACATTTAATGAAATTTTAATCACTTTCGTATATTATTTAAAAACAGGACTTAAAACCGGTTAACCGGTTTCGACAAAAAATTATAACCGAAAACCGGGGTTTAAAAACAGTAATATTTCGGTTAAACCGGAAACCGCATTTTCGAAATAACCGGTTTTATGGACACCCTAATCTAAGCGCTAAAAATAAAAATTTTCGTACAAATCATTATCATAGGAAATTGTATTTTTTAAATGTCCTCCGAAAGTTTCTATCTCTCTTTGTAAATGTTACAAATGTCATCCTTTTCTGACACAATAGTCCTCCTTTCCGAAAAAGTTTATGGTAATCCTGGTCTTAGGCCACTCCTTCGATGTGTTACACTTGTGGCTAGTAGCAAATGATATATATTCTGAGGGTGAGGGGATAAATATAGCTATCAAAATTGTACTGCCCAGCTGCCATGTAACTATATTTGTATACCGTCGATATGTTTTAATAGTGATAAATAAATCACCTGATATCTTGCATACCTCATCAATATATTTTCACTTTGATTTGTCTTTTGACCTGAATGTCAAGTAATTCGGCAATCAGCAATAGTTCATTTTTTTCTGGCACAATTCTCGCGAGAAAAGATTGCAATAATCTTCATCGGCCAGTAAGTGAGTGGCACTGATCCAACTTCAACCTTTCTCATTTGCCAACCAACAAAGTTAAGAGCAACAATTCATGTTATTGTGGTTACAAAAGTTGGAATAAATTGATTATGCCATTCGCTTGTCTTTTTTTCTTATGCAAAGGAACCCAATGTAAACCAGGAAAAAACCTACCCGAGTTTTTTCCTCTTCACTCTGGATCTGTTTTTTGATGTTGTTGTTGTGTGCAACCAACCAACCACATTCTACTTGTTTTCCATTCTATTAATAACACTAAACAACACAAACAGAACAGAAAAACAACATTATTTTCCATTTTAAAGTAACATTGATTTTATCGACTTCTTCAAGATCTTCGTCAATTTCTAGCTTTCCAGAAGCTAGCCAACAGACTGAAGCTCACTCCATTCTATTCTTGTCTACGACCAGTGATTGCTATTACTGTTGTCGTTGTTGGTGTTGGTGTTGTGGTTATTGTCTAGTTGCTACTACAACTCTCCAACACCTTTCGATCAATAGCCTGCAGCAGATCCAGCTCCAGCTATAGCTACAGCATCATCATCATACCCCATCATCTATTCCAGCAAGCCAGCAACCGGGCAGAGCTAGGCAGGCAACAACCTTCTTTAGAAAACCTATTAAAAAATGTTCAATACCAAAGAAATTATAATTTACCATAAATGGTATCTGCAAAATACAAGAGCAACTAAAACAAAAACAACAACAACAGCGGACAGCAACAATCAATAATAAAAAACTGAACTAACTATAAATAGCCAAAGACAAAGCCAAAAGGGGAGTAAGACCACGAAGACGAAGGAGAAGGAGAAGAGAAAAAAAGCACAGCTCACGATTTTCAAATAAGGTTTATTGGCGATATCAAGACTATGCAGACCTTTTGGGTTACCCGCAAAAGAATGGCAAAGAATGAGAAGACGGCGGCGACGGCGCAATACGGGAATAAAAGAACATCCACCACCACCATCAGTGGTGTGGCGATAACAATCAAATGGCCCCAACATGATAGTGGGGCGGTGGAGGTTAATTCGTTCGTGGTGTCAGTGTTGGCAATAGCTAAGCTTTATATAAATCGGATAGTAGGTTTTTATGGAACACCTAAAATTAAAAATGATATGTTTTTTAAGAAGTACAGTATATCATTTTATCATCATTTAAAACTGATATTATTTTTAGGTAAACATTTTTGGAATTTGAGGATCGTTACCACATTATTAAATTTTTGGGTTTATAAGAACCACTTTTAGAAATAAGTACCATTCTTAATCATTTTCGTTGATTTTGAGAGAGCCTTTTGCAACAGGGACTCAATGTGGTCAGCGCTGTACAACGTCGGTGTACCAGACGATCATCTCCCTGATCACAGAACGAACGTTTCGAAGGACCAGACAGAAGACCATTTAATATAAATACCGGTGTGGTGGCTGGTACTATTCCTAAGCATACTCGACACTGTTTTATACCAAATAAACGGAGAGTCACCAGCCGGCATTAATTCAGGCGGCACGGATGTAACAAATCGAATCAACTCATCGCAAATATCTAAAAGACACAAAATTGAAATCGTCATCTTAAGCGTAAAATCTGTTGTCCTCTATGGTTGCGAAACGTGATTGAGGAAAATAAATAAAATATTCTGGCCCAATTGAATCTCTAACAGCGACTTGCTGAAACTAGCAATCAACAAGTAAAAGCGTTAAGTTCGGCCATGCCGAATCTTATATACCCTCCACCATGGATAGCATGTGACCTCACAAAATAACTCAAACCTAAAGAAAATAACACCGATAAACACAAAAAATATGGTAGATGAGAACAGTAGGAATCACAACATGTTAGATGCTATATATGGGAGCTATATCTAAATATGGACCGATATGGCCCATTTGCAATCCCAAACAACCTGCAACTATAAGAAGTATTTGTACCAAATTTGATCAACCTAGCTCTATTATTGCGGACTGTAGCGTGATTACCACAGACGGACGGACGGACGGACAGACGAACATGGCTAAATCGTCTTAGAATTTTACGACGATTAAGAATATATATATACTTTATGGGGTCTCAGATCAATATTTAGAGGTGTTACAAACGGAGTGACAAAATGAATATACCCCCCATCCTATGGTGGAGGGTATAAAAACCAATATTGCAAGAAATTCTGCAAAGGAAGTGGACATGAGTCGGCATGAGTCTGGAGCAGAACAAATGAACATTTGAAAATAAAACAAGTAAAATCGCTGATAAGTTAGGTCAGGTCTAATATTATGTATCTTTAACCAAGGATGTCATTCCACAGTATAATAACATTATGCAACAAACAAACTCTTTTTGAAAAAAAAAAACCAGTAAGGAAAGACAGAAAGTCGGGCGTGGCCGACTATATAATACCCTACACCTACCTACCAATGCGAAAATGGGCATTGCGATAAGAATTTGGCAGTGTTCATACAAGTAATAAGCAAACTCTCTCTGCCGATTTTCGTACTGATCGGATATAAAACACGGTTTCTACAGTGCTTACATGTCAAATCGGGTGTAACATATATATTGGGACTATGTTTAAATTTGAACCGATTTTCCCCGAATTTGGCAGTGTTCATACATGTAATAAGAAAACTCTCTCTGTTAAATTTCGTACTGATCGGATATAAAACACGATTTCTACAGTGCTTAAATGTTAAATCGGGTGGAACATATATATGGGGGCTATATCTAAATCTGAAACGATTTCCCCCGAATTGCGCAGTGTTTTTTCATGTAATAAGAGAACTTTCTCTGCCGAATTTCGTACAGGTCGGATGTAAAATACGGTTTTTACAGCGCTTTCATGTCAAATCGGGTGAAACATATATATGGGGACTATATTTAAATCTGAACCGATTTTCCCCGAATTTGGAAGTGTTTATTCATGTAATAAGAGAACTCTCTCTGCCAAATTTCGTACTGATCTGATTTAAAATACAGTTCCTACAGCGCTTACATGTCAAATCGGGTGAAACATATATATGGGGGCTATATCTAAATCTAAACGGATTTTCTCCGAATTTGGTAGTGTTCATTCACGTAATAATAAAACTCTCTCTGCCGAATTTCATAAAGATCGGATGTAAAATGTGGTTTCTACAGCGCTTACATGTCAAATCGGGTGAAACATATATATGGGGACTATATCCAAATCTGAACCGCTTTTAACTAATTTCAATTGGGATCGTCCTTGGGCCAAAAAAGAGCAATATGCTAAATTTCATCACAATCGGACCATAAATACGACCTGCACTTTGGTTACAAGAATACATGGACAGACAGACGGACATGGCTAAATCGACTCAGAAAGTGATTCCGAGTCGATCGGTATAATAAACAATGGGTCTATCTCTTCTCCTTTTAGGTGTTACAAACAAATGCACAAAGTCATAATACCCTGTACCACAGTGTGGTGTATGGTATGAACACGGACTTGACACTATATGTATGTTCGATTCTACTATCAAAGGGTAGTATAACCCTATACTCGGTTTGGAGAAATTGATGACCAATTTTTTTTTTGAGCCTCAAAAGTTTCTTAAAATCAGTGGGCCCCCCAAAAAAGGTGTCATCAGATTTTGTCCAACAACTAATTCAGACTTGGCGATACGCTTAACTATATTTGGCAATAATGTAGCTAAGAATATGTTGAACAAAGTTTCCTAACACTTTTTGCGAAAAAAAATGTGTTTTTCAAATTTTTCAGCATAACATTTTGTAATTTTTCGGTAACAATATTTGGCAAAATTGTAGCCATGGTAAAACTAAACAACTTTTATTAACATATCTTTACAATCTGAATCTGTCTTGGCACCCTAAATAGCTCAAAAAGAACACATTTTAGCTCTAAAATGTTAGTATTTCACTGTAATGTAACATGTGTGGGGTATGTTCAGCAACTTTATAGAAAATATTAAGGCCAAGTTTTTTTATGGAACATATTAACCCTTTAGCTCCCCCACATAACTGTAATTTTTGGCCCTATTTTAACAAATCGTAAAAAGTACCCCTGAAAATGAGGAGGGCGGGGATGAAATGTTCTACAAAAGTTAGGATACAATTTTACATATGTGTCAGAACACACCAAAGCCCAAAACCTAACACAAAGACCAAAAAATCTCATGTTTCGGTCAAAAACCGACCTTGGCCTGTTCGTACAGCAATGTTAGTCATACGACCTGGTGTTCAAAGCAATAACGATAAAGAGGGAAAGATATATTCCTTTGATGTCTGTCCACAAGAGGACAATTACATTTAAATCAGGTATTTGTAGTGTATATATATATACATATATAACGGGTTTTCCAATAGGGATGATATGATTTTGAAGTGACGTTTCGGCCATTTGTAACATGTCATGATCTGTCATTTGTTTTTTATTGTAGTCGTTTTAGTTATTGTAGTAGTGTTTACAATTTCGTCATTGAGAAATATTTGCAAGAACAACGTTTACAAATTATTCAGTTTTATTTTTCAAAATAATCGTTCTCCAATTGCAACTTTTCGTGAGCTAAGTCGATTTTTTTAAAATCGAAAAAAACACTTACCGGTCGACCTACGAGCATTCTTTGTGCCATTGAACAATTCGCGATCCGATGTACCGTTAAGGAGCTAGAGCCAAAATAAACTTTCCGTTCACATTTGAAAATTATGCTAAGTCCATTTTTTTTTTAAATCCAAAAAACCCTTTCCAGTCGGCCTACGACCTTGACACCCATGAACAATATTTTAGCTCTCGTTATGAGCTATCTTTTTGCCATTGACCGATTGTGGCTACGTGCCACACAGCAAATGAAACAATTGAATTGTTGCGAGAACAGTTTGGAGATTCGATTATTTCAAGAAATTGTCATATGGAATGGCCCCAAAGAAGTTGTGATTTAACACCATTAGACTATTACTTGTGTGGTTATTTGAAGTCATTGGTCTTTCGAAATAAACCAGACTCTCTTCAAGCTTTACAGGTCAATATTGAACGAGCCATTCATGGCATACGACTTGATTTAGTGGAAAAAGTGCTCGAAAATTGGGTTCATCGAATTCGTTACTGCAGAATAAGTCGTGGAAGCCATTTGAATGACGTTTTATTTAGAACTAAATTGTATCGATTGTACTTCACATTAAATAAAAAACTTTTGAATTTCCTTAACAATAAGTGTGTTTTTTTTTTCAAAGAAATCATATCACTCTTATTGGAAAACCCTGTATATATATATATTTCTTTCTCGTCGCATAGAGGACATAGGCTGTCTACAATTTGTCTCCATCTCTGCCGGTTAGTAGCTATTTCAATTAGCTCTGTAATGTTACTGAAGGATCTGCCAAGACTATGCGATATTGACTTTATTTCCGTCAATGTTGACGTTCTCCACATGTCCTATTTTTCTACTTCCATGCGGATTGTATACTAAGGCACGATTACATACTTATTCTGGCGGCTTACGAAGGGTATGACCAATCCAGCCAAATTTTCTTCTACGGATTCCGATATTTACGTCTCCATGTTCTGCCTTTAGACATAGTTGTTCTTTGGAGATTCTGCGCGGCCAAAATATTCGAAGAATGCTGGTAAACATCGGTTGACGAATGCCCTTAGTTTCTTGTGTATGTTCTCTGTAACAAACCATATTTCGCAGCTGTACAATAGAACTGAAAGAACTCAGGCTTTAAAGATTTTAATTTTTGATTTGAAGCTGTAGCAATTAAAGTTCCGCACTTTACGTAGTTGTGTAAAGGTTCCTAGGGCTATTCCAATCCGGCTCTCAATGTATTTTTTGGCACCCCCGTTTTCGGATATATTGCTTCCAAGGCTGCTCTATCCGTTCTACACGAGTATTAAGTAGGTTTAGAAGATTCGTGGATGTGGAATTGATTCTTAGTTCCTTTGTCTTCGCAGTATTAATTTCTAGGCCCACTTTATTTGATTCTCTTGCAAGATCATTAAGTTTTTGCTGCATGTCACATAGCCGATGCGGAAGTTTGCATTTATCATCGGCAAGATCAAGCGATTCCAACCGTTGAAACCGTTGGTTTCAGAGGGTCCCAGACAATGCCTCACTGTTTTTCAAGGTAGGTTCGTCCGGCTACTGCATTGTCGAACCCCTGTGCATTCAAAATTCGTCGTAGCTGCTACGTATAGTAGTAGTACGCGTTAAGAATTGGTATACCAATCTATTAACAATTCATTCATAACGCTGAAAGAATGCTCTCAGAGTAACATAGACAGATTGAGTACCCTAGTACTGCCACGGACCATTTTCCTTCATCGAAACCAGTGTTCGGAAAAAACAGTTCGTTATACGAACGGTTCGTTCAGAGAACACAAACGTTATTTTTTTTAGTGTTTGTGTTCGCGAACGCTACCACTACTACATGGTCGGTTAAAAATGTCCCCACTAGAGCCCAAATATGTCTTATCGAAAGGGACCTTTGTATGGGGGCTAGGTTAAGAAATGCGGCTGTACCCATTGACGAATAAAAAAAGAATATAACGCTAAACGTAGTGTATTCTGTACACTGAAAAAAAGTGTACTGAAAGTCATTGGAATTTTCTTAACTTTTAAGATTTTTTCTTTGATTTGGCTCCAAAGACAAAGACTATTAAAATAAGTACATCTTGTACTGCAATTAAAGTCATTAATCATCTCTAAATCAGAACATCAAACGTCTTTGAAAAAATTACGCCTTATACTGCGATGAAAGACTTCACATTTTTAAATCAATTACGCCTTGTGCTTACATTAAATACATAAAATGACTTTAGATTAACTACATTTTGTAATTAAACCAAGCACATGATAAATTAATAATACTTATAAATCATGATACTAATAATAATTAAATACAAATATTTTTTATTACAATTTATTAAAGTTTAAAGCAGTTATCGTTTGGTGCAAAATGGTCCATTTGTGTCGCAGGTACCAAAAAGGGAGTGACCACTTCGTCCATTTTTCTTGACGTTTTCGCGAATAACAAACTAATGCTATGTGAAATTTCAGAAGATTCGAGTAAGTAGTATAGAAGGTATTAAAGAATCACTATTTCACTAAAAGTTAACCATTTGTGGGGGAAGGGGGGTTACTAGAAGGAGTGGGCCAATATGGCCCATCTTCGAACTTAGCCGGAGATAGAGAAAAATATTACCACATACCAAATTTGAAGTCAATCGTTTACTCCTTTCGAGAGTTATCATGCGCACCAGCCAACAGACAGACAGACAGACAGACAGACAGACGGACGGACATTGCTCAAATGACTTAAAACAAGTAAGAAAGTTTCAGTCGGGTAAACCGACTAAGGTATTCCCTCACTTTGTGAGTAATGTAATATATAACATTACACCAATAAATCTGTCAATTTGTGTGGGAGGTACCAGAAGGGGTTTTCCAAATACACATATTTTTCGGTAAACAGTGCATTCTTAAATACATTGCATTGTGCTGAACTATAAGCGTTTATGTGCACTGGTATATTAAAGTTACGAGCTATGTAATTTTGGTATGATTTGGTCATTTTGTGTGGGAGGTACAAAAAGGGGCGGGGTGATAACGCCCACTTTTTACAGGACAATAGGCACTATAACAGCATTACACTGTACAAAATTTCAAGTATTTGTATGTACTGGTATTAAAGTTACAAGCCGTTTACTTTTGGTACGAAACGTCCATTTGTGTGGGAGGTACCAAAAGGGGCTGTACAATAATGCCCATTTTTTACCGGACTATAGGCGCTACAAAAACATTATACTGTAGAAAATGTCAAGCATTTTTATGCACCTGTATTAACGTTATAAGCAGTTAAATTTTGATGCAAAATGGTCCATTTGTGTGGGAGGTACCAAAAGGGGCATGCCAACTTCACTCATTTTTCTCGAGTTAATAGCGACTAATACACTAATATTATGTGCAGAATTTCAAAAGATTCGAATAAGTAGTATAGAAGTTATTAAAGAATCAATATTTCACTAAATTTTAACCCTTTGTGTGGGAGGTACCAAAAGGAGTAGATCTTCGAACTCATCCGGAGATAGATCAAAATATTACCACATACCAAATTTGAAGTCAATCGGTTAATCCTTTCGAGAGTTATCGTGCGCACCAGCCAGCAGACACACAGACAGACAGACAGACAGACAGACGGACGGACATTGCTCATTCGACTTAAAATGACCCAAAACGGATTTCCTCCGAACATACTTAGGGTCTTAGATCACTCCTTCGATGTGTTACACTTTTTTCCGTAGCAAATGATATATACCCTCGTCACACTAAAGTGAGGGTATAATGACCCAAAACGGATTTCCGCCGAACATACTTAGGGTCTTACGTCACTCCTTAGACGTGTTATACCTTTGGCTCGTAGCAAACGACATATACCCTCCTCTCTAAGGTGAGGGGATAAAAATGTACACTCGCACAAGCGCGCACAACCTTTCTCTAACACCGCTCAAGAAGAAATGATTCCAAAAAATTCCAAACAAACTTCACTGTAACTCTCACTATTATTCTCAATTTTGCGACCAACAAGAGGCTAAAGTGTCTTCTCGCAGATAAAAACGATCTCTTAATTTAAAAGATAACTAATCTTTAATTCAAAAAACAAAGAAAAGTGGACTGAAAATTAAGGGCAAATTGTTTTTAAAAACATGACATGAGAATTTCTACATCAATCTTACAAACTATTAAAATATGTACTTTAGTTAATGACAGTTGCACTACAATCCATTATTTTTTCTTTAATTTTATGACGTAACGTTAAAGTAAACCTTACATAGTATTATGGATATCTTTTCATAGAAGTAAGAAATTTGTATTTAACTGAATGAACATTTCTTTGAAACCAAGTAAATTTTCTTAAATTTAAAGAAATTTGTTCTTCAAACAAAGACAGATTAAATCTTTTAATTTAAAAGCAATATAGTTTTTAATTTCAGGTACATTTTTTTTCAGTGTAGTATTCTGTTCGAAAGTACACTAACACTACGATGTAGTAATAGCTTTCGAAGAACTGTACGTTATCGTAGTGGTAGCGTTCGCCGTGTTTGAAGAACCATACGTTCGTTCGTTCGCGAACACAAACATTTTTTTAGTGTATTCTTTCCCTTTGTAAGAGTTGTGTTAGTGTACTGTTCGCGACGTAAGAACCGTAAAGAACGCTAACGAACCGTTCCTTAGTGTTTTTTTTCTGAACTCTGATCGAAAACCCACATTTATCAATATTTCTCATGTCCATAACGGCCAGATCTGTCAGACTTCCTAGAAAGGCCGACCTCAGTTTATCGTTATCGTTATCGTTTAACCGAATCGTTATCCAGAATTTCGTTTATTGCTCAATACTCTTCAATACTCTCCACTTATTTCTCATCTCGACAGCATCTGCAGAAGTAATTAGAATCAAACGGGCAGTGTCCCGTCTTATCTAACACTAACGTAGACAGTTTTCTTTTCTTCTAGTGCGATTGATATTTTGACCTTCTAAGGTCATAACGTGGCCACATTTGTCTAGCTGCCCTACAGAGGCCACGTTCACCCCTCATTGGACAACTTGAGTCATGGCTAAGACAAAGCTTGCATGTGTATTAAACTTGATAAATTTTTATTCTTATAGGCTCCGACTTTTGCCCTTCCTTAATGATATGTTTATATACAACAAGAGGTGTTATTTTGAATCACCCGGTATTTCGGTAGCTGTCACTTTGGAAGATTTTATTCTTTGACATTTGACAAGTAGAAACTACGCCATTACTAAAAATGGAACGATACACGATCAACAACGCATTGAAATTATTAAAATTCGAAAAATCGAAAATCATCGAAAAATCATTTTGACTGATGAGGCCCATTTCCACCTCGGTGGCTACATCAACAAGCAAAATTGTCGCATCTGGGGCTCGGAAACCCCAAGAGTTATTGTTGAGAAGCCTCTCCATCCTCAACGTGTGACAGTTTGGTGCGGTTTATGGTCCGGCGGGGTCATTGGACCTTACTTTTTCGAAAATGAGGTTGGATCAACAGTTACGGTGAATGGATTGCGCTATCGAGAGATGATTAATGATTTTTTATGGTCGGAGTTGGATCGTATTGATTTGGACAACGTTAATTTCAACAAGACGGCGCTACGTGCCACACAAGCAACGAAACCATTGCTCTGTTACGGGAAAATTTCCGGACCGTGTTATCTCTCGAAGAGTTGATCACAATTGGCCACCGAGATCTTTAGATTTAACACCTTGCGACTTCTTCCTTTGGGGCCACGTGAAAGATAAGGTCTACGCCAACAGCCCAGCGTTGATTCAAGACCTCAAAGATAGAATTCGTGAGGCTATCGTGGTGGCCATTTGGCTGATGTTGTTTTTCATTATTAACGACATAGCTTCTTCTTTATTATGAAATAAACATCCGATCATTTATCTAAAAAACGGCATTTTTCTTTGAATACCAAAATAACACTTCTTGTTGGAAAACCCTTCATTTATAAATAACACTTCTCCTATTTTTATGAATATACTTTTAGTACAAAATTGGTAAATGCATCGCGAATAACTAAAACATATTGACAACATTGCAAAGAGCTGTAACTATTTAGAAATGGAAGCGATTGTTTTTCATAGCTCATAGTTTAGAGTTTAGCATAAAAGAGGAAAATGTTTTTTATAAAATGCTAAAGGCTAGAAAACCAGAATTGTTGACTACATTTAGCAAACAGCAACAACAACAACTACAAAGGCAATATAATGCCAACAGCAACAGTATTAATATCAACAAGAGCAACTGCAGCAGCAGCAACAGCAAGAAAAAAGAAGAAACTCTTAGAAAAGAAACTATCTTCGAGAGCTGCAAAAATGTTGATTGTCGATACGACCGTCCGAATGAACCATAGTTTAGCAGCCACTCAAGAAAACTATCATGTCCAACTAAACAACCAAAGAGTAAATTGTTGTTAACCAATGTCCCATACTCAGTCACTATGTGCTTCTTCTATGGGTATTACCAAACCACCCGAATGGACTAGGCCCGTTGGCCTCCGGCCTACCTCCCCACCCGATTTGGTGATCACAAGGAAAGGCAACAAAAACGAGAAGAAGATTGTCACAAGAAACTGGCAATGTGGTTTTTGTTTCCTCTTCTTGAAGTCGGGATTCGCAGCACACAAAGAAGAAGGAGGCACTGCACCATGGCACAGCGTAGCACACAACACCGCACCGCACCACATCAGACCAGACCAGACCACAACACAACTCAACTTAACTCAACTGAACTCGAGAAGAAGAGACACTTGTGCCACAAAGCCATAGAAAAAATATTGGTACTTGATGTTGTGGCGGCATATATTGGCTTAAATCAAAGCTATCACATCCATTGCATTGAGCCACTCTTGACCACTCTGGTTGACTGGCATTGTTGTTGTTATTGTTGTTCTTGGTGGTCATTGTTGGTGGTGCCTGAAGACGTTTAACATTAAACCTGGCTGGAATTGCAAATGACCAATGGATGTATATATCGTATGTATGTATATTCTGTAGATACATCCAACCCTTCTCGCCTCTTGTACCCTACAATTTAGAAGTTTTCCTCCCCTCGTGCTTACTGAAGTGCCCGCTCTCTCCGTCCAAGGGTGACCACGACGACGACGACGGTGTCGGTCGGTACCATCTGCAACAGGAAAAACGAAGGAAAAAGTGCAAAATCTATTCAAGTTCTTTGTAATTGCATGCAACTGCAATAAGAACAAACAACAGCAACAACCACTACAACACTAAGAACAAAATGTTGCACTACCATTAAATGAATAAAACAACAACAAACACAACGACAAAATTATATCAACCATCCAAGCAAGGAATACAAAAAGAGCACAGTGGTCCCGAACAAATAAAAATGGAATAGAAATCGTTACATCATATTAATGTTAATTAATATGATAAAATAAATAATAATATGATATGAAAAATATTGCCAAATTTTATCATGATTCCTATATAGAGGACTTGATATCTGCCAAATATAAATATCTATTGAGAGCTATTTTAAATAAAATCGTTTGTTTGTCTGTTGCCGCATCACGCCAAGACGGCTGAACAAATTTTTTGAAAATTGATGAACAGATAGAACAATAACCGGAAATTAAAATAGACTACTTCGATTTTCTATTTACCAACAAATGATTTTCGACCACTTGACCGGTGTGGCTCCTGTTAGAGCTAGAAAGCTGAAAGTTTGCACGACAGGAGTGTTTTATAAACCTCTAGCTACTCACGTAGTAATTTTTTGGCAATGGTCAGTTCTAGCTGTTTCAAAAACTTGACTAATGTTTTTGTACTTTCAGAAGCCCCTTAAAAGATACTCAGTTTTAATCTTTGCAAATATGAAGTATGAACACGACAATTATATCTGCGATAAATAGAAATAATTTTCAATTCTCACATTGTGGTCAGTGTAGCAGTGACCGAAAACAATTTTCATTATTTCACTGCTTTTAAAAGTTCCTTAGCAGCTAATAATCTAAAAATGTACAGGGTGATATTCAGGAAGATATGCAGACGGTTTACAAACATTTGCAATTTACGTTTCTGATGTTCACGCACATGCCCCATATGCTGCAACCGTATAAAAGGGGAAATGCTACTAAACGGCGGGAAATGCTACTAGACCGTTACCATTTATGTAGCGATTTGAAGGCTACTCTAGCTTTGTTGATTCTTAAATTTATGTCATCGTCAATGTCTCCGCTTGTAGTTAGCATGTTTCCTTAATAGCAGAATTTCTCGACATCTTCAATTTATTCAACTTTTGTAAATTGTCCCCGTCGTCAATGTCCCCGCTTGTAGTTAGCATGCTTCCTAAATAGCAGAATTTCTCGACATCTTCAATTTGTTCAAATTGTCGATCGTTGAGTTCATGCGTAGCAATATCCACGTCGTGTAATTGTTCGGTTAAAGACCATTGGATTACACGAGGCACATCTTTAGTTGTTTGGTGCATAACGGTGTCTAACGGTGTCTAACAGGAACAGGAAAAGAGTTGGAGAAAGGATACAACCTTGTTTGACCCCAGTGTAAATATCGAAGGGTGTGCATATCGAACCGCTGAATTTGTACCTGGTTGAAGCATCTCGGTACAGTTCAGTAATCATGCCTATTATTTTAGCTGGTATGCCTTTTGATTTTAAAGCGTCCCATAGGCCAGGACTTGAAACAGTGTCAAAGGCCCGCTGGAAATCCACAAACAGGAGATATAATTGGAAGTTGTATTCCGAGGACAGTTCAGTAATGATGCGCAAAGTATTTATTTGGTCGGTACAAGATCGTCCTCTTCAGAAGCCTGCATGTTCTTTGCGTATGCTCTGCCCATAGAGCACAACAAACAGTGACTTTTTGTGGGTGTAACGGCGTGTGAACAATGGCTTGTGGATTATCATTACTCCAAATGCGACAATTTTGTTTATTAACGTACTCCTTCGTCCAAAAAGGAGCTTCATCGTTAAACAAAATGTTTATGTTTCAGTGCGCGATGCGTCACGCGAACCAAACCATTATTTTGGTAATAAATTTGCACGATTTGCAAACGTTGCTCCGGAGTAAGTCTATTCATTATGAAATGTCAAACCAAACTGAACATAAATCAAGTAAAAGCTGTCAAAAAGACCAACTCCGAAAAAAGTATTGCCAGATTGAAAACCACACGTCTAAAAAACACCCTGTAACACCCTGTAAAAATTGTGTTCCAAATATATTTTCCTTCAATTCAAACGTATCAAAAACGGCGATTTTTCCCCGTGTAGCCATATTTGACCATTCTACTTTGATTATTTTGTTTTAAGAACTATTTTCAAATTTACTCATCCATAAAATAATATAAACAATTATGTTCAATGTTTATAACCCATTTAGACAACCTAGGACTGGCAGACAGACTGACAAATTACACATAATACTCGAATTTGAATAATTATATCCTTACAAAATTGCATGTTCTCGTAGAAGACAGGAAACCACTGTGCATCAATATTCTTCAACTCCAAAGCAGAAGAGTACAAAAATAGAAGATCCAAATTGTTGGCAATAAAAGCAATCACGTATCGGCGGCGAGTGTGTCGTCCATATCCCCATAAATACATAACCATTGGTTTGGTTTGACTATAACATCAAAAGGAATAATGGATGGACAGTCGGGCGGTCATCGACTAAGGCAACCGGTTCTTGATCGCCAATCCCTTTTCCTTACTCCTCACGTAGCCAAAGTCTACGGACAATGATCGCATTTGAAAAAAGAATAAAACGTATAGCAAAGACTGATTTAAGGGATTCTATTAATACAACACATTAGCAACTTTGGCCAATAAAATCTAAATTTAGGGAAAATCCAAATTTAAACCTAAGAAAAAGAAGAAACAATTCCAGCAATAAATGTAGAGTATTGACTCATTTATGTGATTCTACGATTACGTGCAAATGAAGGCAAGAGGCGTATCTTTTAAGATTTGTATTGAAGGGTACGCTAACCTAACCTAACCTAACCTAACCTAACCTAACCTAACCTAACCTAACCTAACCTAACCTAACCTAACCTAACCTAACCTAACCTAACCTAACCTAACCTAACCTAACCTAACCTAACCTAACCTAACCTAACCTAACCTAACCTAACCTAACCTAACCTAACCTAACCTAACCTAACCTAACCTAACCTAACCTAACCTAACCTAACCTAACCTAACCTAACCTAACCTAACCTAACCTAACCTAACCTAACCTAACCTAACCTAACCTAACCTAACCTAACCTAACCTAACCTAACCTAACCTAACCTAACCTAACCTAACCTAACCTAACCTACGACAGGAGTGTTTTATAAACCTCTAGCTACTCACGTAGTAATTTTTTGGCAATGGTCAGTTCTAGCTGTTTCAAAAACTTGACTAATGTTTTTGTACTTTCAGAAGCCCCTTAAAAGATACTCAGTTTTAATCTTTGCAAATATGAAGTATGAACACGACAATTATATCTGCGATAAATAGAAATAATTTTCAATTCTCACATTGTGGTCAGTGTAGCAGTGACCGAAAACAATTTTCATTATTTCACTGCTTTTAAAAGTTCCTTAGCAGCTAATAATCTAAAAATGTACAGGGTGATATTCAGGAAGATATGCAGACGGTTTACAAACATTTGCAATTTACGTTTCTGATGTTCACGCACATGCCCCATATGCTGCAACCGTATAAAAGGGGAAATGCTACTAAACGGCGGGAAATGCTACTAGACCGTTACCATTTATGTAGCGATTTGAAGGCTACTCTAGCTTTGTTGATTCTTAAATTTATGTCATCGTCAATGTCTCCGCTTGTAGTTAGCATGTTTCCTTAATAGCAGAATTTCTCGACATCTTCAATTTATTCAACTTTTGTAAATTGTCCCCGTCGTCAATGTCCCCGCTTGTAGTTAGCATGCTTCCTAAATAGCAGAATTTCTCGACATCTTCAATTTGTTCAAATTGTCGATCGTTGAGTTCATGCGTAGCAATATCCACGTCGTGTAATTGTTCGGTTAAAGACCATTGGATTACACGAGGCACATCTTTAGTTGTTTGGTGCATAACGGTGTCTAACGGTGTCTAACAGGAACAGGAAAAGAGTTGGAGAAAGGATACAACCTTGTTTGACCCCAGTGTAAATATCGAAGGGTGTGCATATCGAACCGCTGAATTTGTACCTGGTTGAAGCATCTCGGTACAGTTCAGTAATCATGCCTATTATTTTAGCTGGTATGCCTTTTGATTTTAAAGCGTCCCATAGGCCAGGACTTGAAACAGTGTCAAAGGCCCGCTGGAAATCCACAAACAGGAGATATAATTGGAAGTTGTATTCCGAGGACAGTTCAGTAATGATGCGCAAAGTATTTATTTGGTCGGTACAAGATCGTCCTCTTCAGAAGCCTGCATGTTCTTTGCGTATGCTCTGCCCATAGAGCACAACAAACAGTGACTTTTTGTGGGTGTAACGGCGTGTGAACAATGGCTTGTGGATTATCATTACTCCAAATGCGACAATTTTGTTTATTAACGTACTCCTTCGTCCAAAAAGGAGCTTCATCGTTAAACAAAATGTTTATGTTTCAGTGCGCGATGCGTCACGCGAACCAAACCATTATTTTGGTAATAAATTTGCACGATTTGCAAACGTTGCTCCGGAGTAAGTCTATTCATTATGAAATGTCAAACCAAACTGAACATAAATCAAGTAAAAGCTGTCAAAAAGACCAACTCCGAAAAAAGTATTGCCAGATTGAAAACCACACGTCTAAAAAACACCCTGTAAAAATTGTGTTCCAAATATATTTTCCTTCAATTCAAACGTATCAAAAACGGCGATTTTTCCCCGTGTAGCCATATTTGACCATTCTACTTTGATTATTTTGTTTTAAGAACTATTTTCAAATTTACTCATCCATAAAATAATATAAACAATTATGTTCAATGTTTATAACCCATTTAGACAACCTAGGACTGGCAGACAGACTGACAAATTACACATAATACTCGAATTTGAATAATTATATCCTTACAAAATTGCATGTTCTCGTAGAAGACAGGAAACCACTGTGCATCAATATTCTTCAACTCCAAAGCAGAAGAGTACAAAAATAGAAGATCCAAATTGTTGGCAATAAAAGCAATCACGTATCGGCGGCGAGTGTGTCGTCCATATCCCCATAAATACATAACCATTGGTTTGGTTTGACTATAACATCAAAAGGAATAATGGATGGACAGTCGGGCGGTCATCGACTAAGGCAACCGGTTCTTGATCGCCAATCCCTTTTCCTTACTCCTCACGTAGCCAAAGTCTACGGACAATGATCGCATTTGAAAAAAGAATAAAACGTATAGCAAAGACTGATTTAAGGGATTCTATTAATACAACACATTAGCAACTTTGGCCAATAAAATCTAAATTTAGGGAAAATCCAAATTTAAACCTAAGAAAAAGAAGAAACAATTCCAGCAATAAATGTAGAGTATTGACTCATTTATGTGATTCTACGATTACGTGCAAATGAAGGCAAGAGGCGTATCTTTTAAGATTTGTATTGAAGGGTACGCTAACCTAACCTAACCTAACCTAACCTAACCTAACCTAACCTAACCTAACCTAACCTAACCTAACCTAACCTAACCTAACCTAACCTAACCTAACCTAACCTAACCTAACCTAACCTAACCTAACCTAACCTAACCTAACCTAACCTAACCTAACCTAACCTAACCTAACCTAACCTAACCTAACCTAACCTAACCTAACCTAACCTAACCTAACCTAACCTAACCTAACCTAACCTAACCTAACCTAACCTAACCTAACCTAACCTAACCTAACCTAACCTAACCTAACCTAACCTAACCTAACCTAACCTAACCTAACCTAACCTAACCTAACCTAACCTAACCTAACCTAACCTAACCTAACCTAACCTAACCTAACCTAACCTAACCTAACCTAACCTAACCTAACCTAACCTAACCTAACCTAACCTAACCTAACCTAACCTAACCTAACCTAACCTAACCTAACCTAACCTAACCTAACCTAACCTAACCTAACCTAACCTAACCTAACCTAACCTAACCTAACCTAACCTAACCTAACCTAACCTAACCTAACCTAACCTAACCTAACCTAACCTAACCTAACCTAACCTAACCTAACCTAACCTAACCTAACCTAACCTAACCTAACCTAACCTAACCTAACCTAACCTAACCTAACCTAACCTAACCTAACCTAACCTAACCTAACCTAACCTAACCTAACCTAACCTAACCTAACCTAACCTAACCTAACCTAACCTAACCTAACCTAACCTAACCTAACCTAACCTAACCTAACCTAACCTAACCTAACCTAACCTAACCTAACCTAACCTAACCTAACCTAACCTAACCTAACCTAACCTAACCTAACCTAACCTAACCTAACCTAACCTAACCTAACCTAACCTAACCTAACCTAACCTAACCTAACCTAACCTAACCTAACCTAACCTAACCTAACCTAACCTAACCTAACCTAACCTAACCTAACCTAACCTAACCTAACCTAACCTAACCTAACCTAACCTAACCTAACCTAACCTAACCTAACCTAACCTAACCTAACCTAACCTAACCTAACCTAACCTAACCTAACCTAACCTAACCTAACCTAACCTAACCTAACCTAACCTAACCTAACCTAACCTAACCTAACCTAACCTAACCTAACCTAACCTAACCTAACCTAACCTAACCTAACCTAACCTAACCTAACCTAACCTAACCTAACCTAACCTAACCTAACCTAACCTAACCTAACCTAACCTAACCTAACCTAACCTAACCTAACCTAACCTAACCTAACCTGAACTACATTTTGGTATGATTTTGGAGGAACGAAAAGGGGCGTGGTAATAATGCCAATTTTTCCCGGACTGTAATTGCAGATGATTTTGCAAAGCAAATCTTTGAAATGTTTTAAATAAAATAAGATTAGTTAGTCATATTTAAATCTCAATGAACCTCTTCCATATTTAGTATAGTTGCGACCAATTTCAACATCTTCAGCCATCCTATCTTTAGAGCTAATCTAAAATTATAGTTGTCAAATCGTATGGAATTTAAAAATATTAACAGTTGGTTACCAGAGCTGGTGAAAATAGGGGTCATACAAATAGATTTCAAAGCGTTTTGAAAAGCAACAGTTCTATACAATGCAAACAGGGAATTTTTAAAATATACATAAAACTGGATAAACTGATCACAATTTTCTTTGGGCACAATATTTTTTTTGAAATGATTTTGAATGCCGCAGTCATAATAGGATTTTTTAACGTCATTGTTATGCGTGAATATTTAAAAACTAAAATCCGGTTAATCATAACTATTATTGGATAATAACATAATTTATAATCATTTGATTATTGTTAACGTTTATCTAAAGGTGACGATGTATAAGCAAATCCGCTTTAGTTAGAGCCACTAAACGTGGTTTGAATCAGTTGAATACGGACTAAAAATGCCTTTGAAAAACTCGAAGCATTTGATTTTTACCCACTTTTGAAAGTCAAATTTCTGGATTCATAATCTGAAATGTCAACTGTTAGTCCAAATAATTATAATTTTTTGTATAATTCTCCCATTTTCTATATTGACAATATATTTAAAGGTTGTGTCAACCTTCGAAAATAACTAATCGGAGTGTGAAATCAGTGGTGAACCATTACTAGGACTATATCTCAATCGTTTATCGTTCTCCACCTCCAACGTTTTTACATAATTACGTTAAATTTCGAAAAAAAAATGTTTGCCTATGTCAGACATTTTACAAACGAGACACATTACTTTCTTATGCAAAGCCGAACTGACAACGAGCAGATTGAACGAATAAAAACTAATTTTGGCTGGCATAATTTTGTTGTCAAACATTTTTTTATAGAAAATTAGCATATGCAGAAGATGCTAATTTGATTGAGTATTGGGGCGATGTCATTTGTTTTGTTTTAAACTACTATTAGTATTTTTGCTTTAAGCTACTATTAATTTTTAATTCAACATTTTCATATTTCAAATTAAATTAATAATTAAAAACTAATTAATATTCGATTTTTTGTTCGGTTTGGATCATAAGTGGTGAATTGAAAATTATTCTGACTTTTTTGCAATTTGGATATGAATTTTTAAATTCTATTGACACACGGCGACTCATAAAACTCATTACGAAATTAAAATTTTTAAATTGTAGAACTGGACGATATTTTGTCGCCTTGATTGAGTTGTGTCTAAATTTAGACTGGTTGACAGGATTTAATTTCCCAACAGGAAATGTGGCACCAAACTGTATATACCGATCCCAGGACTGATCAACATTCGATCAAACGATCTGGAGGAAATTTGTTTAATTGTTGAAATGGTAAAAAAATCGCTGGTTTTCACTTAAGTGTTTTCAAAAAGCAATTACACTAGTTTACAAAATTTTTTACGAAGGGCTGTGAATAACATTTTGTTGTAATATGGTGACGTAAACACGAACATATATTTCAAAAATTGTTTATGGTATTTTTTTAAACTTTTTTATCCTAGAAAAAATGTATTATTTTTTATTAGAAAAAATTTTCAATGATTGATGCTACAGTCAAAAAATCAAAAACCGCGATACTATTTTTCTTGTAGGTCTTGGCGAGTAAAACACCGTTTATTCTACGAAATTTGCCGGACAGCCCTAAAATCTGGATTTACAGGAAAAAAACAATTTTCTTGCCTTTTTTCACTTTATCGCCTATAACTTTGTTAATTATTAACCGATTTTCAAGATTCACACGAATTTGGAAAGAACAGACTTAGACCTGAAACGTTAATAACTCAGTCAATTGCAAACGGATTTTTAAGAGACTGGTTGCATTTTTTCCTTATAAAATATAATACACACGAAAATAAATTAATCGTACGGTTATTTCACAAAATAATTGGTAAAAACTTTGCCTAAACTAGAAAATTACGAAAAAAAATGACAAAATGCGTTAAATTAACAAAATATATATCGTTCAAAAGGTCGAACGAAGTCTTTTCTTTCCTAATTCGTTTAGAGATTGAAATTCAATTAATAATTAACAAAGTTAATTATTCAAGTGAATAGTTTTTACCGGTAAATCCGGATTTTGGAGGTGTCCGCGGAATTCCAAAAAAAAAGATTTGTGTTCTACTCGACAAGACCTACAGGAAAAATTTTATCGCTTCATTTGCTTCTCAACTTGAGATTCTTTAGCCGCACTGTGTAATTTTGGGTTACATGATTAAATAACCTGTATTAAACAGCTATAACTCTAATACATACAAATATCGCAGCATGCAAGTTCTATCTCATATTTATGAGAGTTATAAGAATATGTATATTGTTATATTTCTCCATATTACTCCCTCGCCCTACGAATTTATCGTTTAAAAGAAGAGATACAATTGATTCATTGATTTTCTGAAGTGATACCAAATTTAATCATATGATATAAAGAGTAGAGTGGACTAAACTAAAGTTATATTTGTGCTCTCTCTTTCTAAACTAAAAGTATATTTGTGCTCTCTCTCTCTCTTTCTCTATCTTTTATCTTTTTAGTTCAAAAACGGGCAAGGAATGACTGTCTTAGATTTATGAGAGTTATAAGAATATATTTCCTCCATTCTTCTCTCTCTGTGATTTTTTTGCTTAGAGTAAGAGTTTAACTAACTATTGATTTTCTGAAGTGATAAAATATGAGCTAATGAGCGGACTAAGCTAAAGGTAGGTTCATCTATCTCTATAAACCGTTATGTGCTTCATGTACTCTCTCTTTCTCTATCGTTTTCATTTTAAAACATTAAAATCTCATCTAGTCGGGGAAATTACCAAACGGCGACATTAGGAAATACCTGCTTAATTTTTAGAAAGGATGAAATATTTTATGTGTATTTTTATGAGTTGCGCTAATGATCTGCCAGGTAAGAAGTGCACTTAACAATAGGGCACAAAAACATGCAAGGATATCTGATTGAAATATTTCTGATGTGTTAGTTTTTAGCGTTTTGTGTTATAATATTAGGGTGGAGAGGAAAAATCGTTATTAAAAAAATGTGTTGACAAATGTTACTACTTGTATTTCTTAATTCATGTAACTTCCATTGGTGGTCATTTAACTAGTTTGATTATTATTTGAAATAGAAATAATACAGGAAAAAAGCAACACGGGGCAAAATTGCATTTTTTGATATGTTTGAATCGAAAGAAAATATATTTGGAACACAAATTTTTAAATATTATATATTTCTGAGCAAATAAATTTTTTTGAAAATCTATAAAATATATTTGGAACCCGTATATTAATATTTGCAAACTAATTAGATATTTGCAAACTAATTAGATATTTGCAAATTAAGTTTCTCAAATAATATATGTGTTTAAATACAAATAAAATTATTCTTTAGGAATTTCCCCAAATATATTTTATTTTGAACAGATTTTCAAAACTTTTGTTGAATTTTTGTTCTAATTTTTCTTGTTTTCGAATTGAAACTCCCATTTATGATACCCAATGCAGTATTAACTTCTGTTTTAAATCAATCATTAAAAATTCTGAGTGTTCCAAGCCATCATTAGTTGTCAATCCTCCAAGTAATTTATTTCGATCAAAGATTATACAATTTCGATTACGAACATGAACAATTTCTAAAAAATTAACTTTGAATTACTGAAAAATTTAACACAATGTCATGCTGTCATGTTATTTTTGTTAAGTATTGTTTGGCATTTCATCATGGAAAGACTTACGCCTGAACAACGTTTACGCGTGTCATTCGCCAGTTACCAGTCGAAATGCTCGAACGAGTCATCGAAAATTGGACTCAACGGATGGACCATCTGAGACGTAGGCCAACATTTGATAGACATAATCTTCAAAAAATAAATGCCAAAGAATGTTCTTTCCAATGATAATAAACATTCCCCATTCAATTTGAATTTTCTGTGTTTTTTTCTTTAAAAAAATAGGGAACCTCGAAATGGATCACCATATATATGTATATGCTATATCAAACCATTATCGCTAGGAATTTTTTGCAGGTTAAATAGAGTATAAATTTGTAAATTTCATGCAATTCGGTTAAAAAAACGTAGCATCACAACGCCATCAAATCGGGAACCGATATGGCTAATTTTTACATTGGTACTGGACAAAGGTCAATAATTTCAGCCAGATCATTTATTTACATTTATTCAAATTGGAAGGTGTCTTCATATGGGAATTTATATAAAAGCTGCACACAGAATACAGTTTGGTTGCCTCAACCGAATTATTTGCCAACCGAATTTTGGTAGTTCTGTCTACTATCATGCGATTCCATCAGGACAACCAATATTTTGGTTGTGGTATACTTCTGCTTCCATGTTGACAACAATCATATTTGGTTGCGCCAACTACAAAAATGGTGGCTTAAATTATCTGTTGTAGTTGCCACAACCAACTGTTTTAAACAATTGGTTGTTCTGACAATTTGTCAGTCATATACTACCGACAATTAATTAAAAACAGTTTTCATTATTTTTTATTTTATTTATTGAACAAAAAACAAAACAATTCATAACAAAATCAAAAATCCCATATTACAAAATCATCACTATATGTAGTACACGAAAAAAAAACATAAAACTTTTATGGAAATATCGCTTAACCCTGTGCTTTCAATTTCATGATTGTTGCTTTTATTTTTTATTTATGTAAAACATTTTGCACAACATATTCTGCATTCCACACATTATTATCCACACGAGATTATTTTGGGGTTTTTTATGTTGAGTAATTTTTTTTTGTTTGTCATGTATCAGCAAAAGAACAGCAACCAATCTTTCGGTTGTGTTTCCCAAACTACATGTAATTATTCTAAATTTGAGAAATGATTGGGATAACCAATAAACGATTATTTATTGATATTTTTTCTGTTGTAGTAACCAATTATTCGTTGCAATAATAATCTTTCGTCTATTGATACCATTTCTGTTGTCAAGAATAAAACATTAGTTGTCACAACCAAAAATCGGTCATATGGTACTATAATTAAAGTTTAAAATTGGTTACCACAACTAACCGAAGTAAAACACAAGTAAGAAAGTTTCAGTCGGGTAAACCGACTAAGGTATACCCCCACTTTGTGAATAATGTAATATTGAATATTACGCGAATTATTCTGTCAATTTGTGTGGGAGGTACCATAAGGGGTTTATCAAATACACCTTTTTTCGCTGAACATTAGATACTTTAAATTCATTGCACTGTGCCGACTTATAAGCATTTATGTGCACTGGTATAAACGTTATGAGACATTAAATTGTGGTATGATTTGGGCATTTTGTGTGGAAGGTACAAAAAGGGGCGTGGCAATGACGCCCATTTTTCACAGGGCTATAGACACTATAAAAACATTACACTGTACAAAATTTCAAGTATTTTTATACACTGGTTTTAATGTTATAAACTGTTAACTTTTGGTGCAAAAAGGTACCTTTGTGTGGGAGGTACCAAGAGGGGCGTGGCAACAACACCCATTTTTCTCGAGTTGATAGCGACTAATAAGCTAATACTATGTGTGGAATTTCAAAAGGTTCGAATAAGTAGTACAGCAGTCATTAAAGAATCAATATTTCACAACATTTTAACCCTTTGTGGGGGAGGTAATAGAAGGAGTGGACCATTATGGCCCATCTTCGAACTTAGCTGGAGATAGAAAAAAAGATTACCACATACCAAATTTAGAGGTCAATCGGTTACTCCTTTCGAGAGTTATCGTGCGCACTAGCCAGCAGACAGACAAACGGACGGACATTGCTCATTCGACTTAAATTGACCCAAAACGTATTTCCTCCGATCATACTTGGGGTCTTAGGTCACTCCTTCGACGTGTTACACTTTTTTCCGTAGCAAATGATATATACCCTCGTCACACTAAAGTGAGGGTATAAAAACAATCTTAATTCGATTGATACAACCATCGATTTAGTTGCAAGCATTTTCATTTGATCGTATCCATGTTATTATTGTTGTTTCAACTAATTATATATAGATACAACCGACAGACGGTTTAGGCAATATACTTGTTGTTGCTGGTATTATTTTTTTAATGTTACAATCGAATTCCAACCAATTATTTTCCTGGGTGTGAACCAACCGTCATCCACTAAAGTGAGGATATAATAATAATAATACAAAATTTAAAAAAAATCGGTCACCCCTTTCGGCGTATATGAATGACTCTGTGCACTTGAATTTATTGATTGATTTAAATTATGTTACTTTCTGACGACATTGCATGTAAAACATACAATTTTACTGCAAAAATCAGTATAGAGCTTTTATTACAATGATTATGATAATTCGCGATAATACGTATGGGGAAAAGAGGCAGAGATTCACTAATCATTAGTTTATCTTATATGTTTGAATGACCTGTGTTATCAAGCGGACTAAACTAATGTCGGCTACAATTTTAATATACATATATTACCAGTGTTCCCAACTCTTCCGAGGCAAAAATCTCAACGGACCAAGAAACCAAGACCAAAACCACTACCAACAAAGTATAAAAAGCGCCAAAAAGCGCTGTGAGAAAATAAAAAAATCTCCCAAAAACTCTAACACTGACAAAAATGTTAACCATGAATTATTTTGAAAAACCACCAATAAAATATTTTTGAATTCAATTAATTTTTTAAAACATTTAGATAACGCTTGTAAATTTTTTTTTAAAAACATAAATTAGAACTTATATAACATCAATTTAACGGCCTTTTTTGTTATTCAGTCAGAATTTATTTTGGTTTCAGACCATATGTTTCAGTTACTTTCTGTCTATTGCAAAAAAGTAATAGAAACAAATACAAAAATTGGTAAAGAGTTTTAATTGCTTGGTAGAATTGACTGCAGTTTCGATAGACACCACTCCATCATCTTCAGAATTCAGCAGCATACCATTCAGTAGAATTGTTTTAAATTCTTAGGATTAAATTATTAATAAATGACATAGAATTATTCTTGGACAAATAAAATGATACTAATTTTCCTCTATCTGTTCTGGCCATAATAATGATTGTGTACAAAATTTAGATTTCTGAAACGTTTCATTGGAATTTAAATTTAAACATACGATTTTGGATATTTTATACTTAAAACAGCAAACATTTTGAAACTTTAACCCATATTTTATTTGAATTTAAGAATTTAATGTCTTTAGAGACATTCGATTCTAACACTGTTCTTGAAGAAATTCATAACGCTCAGTTGCATGGATTTGCATATGGAGAAACATAAATGAAAGCGCCATCGTTTTTACATTCTATGTGCTCTAAAAGAGTGCGACGATGCGTTGCGTAAAATACATGAATTTTTCAATGTCGCCGTCTTTTGCATTCGTCGCCGATGTATGTAAAAAATCACTACAATCGATACAAAAAATTGTTAAAATTGGTTTTTCTGAAAAATCACTACTTTTACAAAACAGTGGTATTTGGAGAGCAAAAATCACAAGTAGCGGAAAAACCAACAAGTTGGCATCGCTGTATATCACAGACGTGTATTTATAAGAGTTATAGGAATACTGTTATATTTCCAACATCTTTCTTCCTCTCATGCAGTGAAAGAGATTCGCTAGATTAATTTCTGAATTGATACAAAACTGAATCATATGAGCTAAAGGACTAAACAAAATATAGATTTATCTATCTCCATGAACCATTAGACGCTTCATGTGCTCTCCCTCTCTCTTTCTCTAATTTTTTATTTCAACAGCTTGTTTATTTCGGATATGCAATGACTGGCTTAGATTTATAAGAGTTCTACGAATATATTATACTAGTTTTATACAGCTGTTCTATTTCCTCCATCTTTCTCCCTCTCTCTATGAATTTCTTATTTAGAGGATGAAATTCACTAACTATTGTGAACTAAAAGTAGATTTATCTACCTCTATGAACCGCTTTGGCACTTCATGCATTCTCCCTTTCTCTATCCTTTTCATTTCAAAAACATTAAAATCTCAACTAATCGAGAAATTTTCCAACGGCGACATTAGGAAATGGAATTTTCAGAAAGGATAAAATATTTTATGAGTTGTGCTAATGACCTGCTAGTTAAGAAGTACCTTTAACAATGGGCACAAAAACATGCAAAGATGCTCGTATGTGATTGAAATATTTCTGATGCGTTAGTTTTTAGTTTTATTGTGCAAAATATTAGCGTGAGCAGGAAAATTGTTAACTCGAAAAATAAAAATTGAATGACAAATAAATTACATTTAACAATTCATGTAAATTTTACCATGGTAATAGTTTGTCTGTCGACGTCACAATCAGAAAAATGGGCGAAGTGGCCCCGTCTCTTTTAGTACCTTCTACATAAAGGGGCCATTTTGTACACAAAGTTTACTGCTTAAGACTTAGAAATACTTGATATCTTGTGCAGAGTAATGATTTATAGTAACTACAGTCCGGTAAAAAAAATGGTCATTATTGACACGTCCCTTTTGGGTACCTACAGTTTAGCGAAAAAAGGTATATTTGTGAAACGCCGCCTGGTCCACCCCCCCCCCCCCCGTTCGAACAAAACTTCCCCATAACTGAAGTAGCAATCATTAAATGTTTTCATATTTTGTATTTTAGACTACTTTTGAAATGACTCTAGACTTTCTGGGACTCACAAAAAGTACAATATTACATTACTATACCTATATTGGATTTATTCAACTGAGATATTCTTACTTGTTCTTTTAAGTTTTTTCATTTTTTTTTTATTTTTTTCATTTAAAAAAAAATAAGAAGGTTTAAAAAATGCATTTTATCATTTAGAAACGTTTTAAGAAATATTGTGTAAACAAATCTTAGGTCAATATCAACGATTTTTTACAATAAATAATTTTTCAACATTTAAATTCGATAGTTATTCTTGTTAAATCTGCAATCTGATTGTCCGTCCGTCCGTCCATCTGTTGTTCGCTCTATCTCACACTCTAAGCAACTTTATGTTTCCATTGACATACATATATGAACAATTGCTTACTCAAGCTCGTGCCTATACAAATCAGCCTAAATATTGCATCAAATATTCGAATTTCGATCGAATTGTATACATTATGTAAATTTCCGAAACTTGAAAAAAATTCTACAAACTGAAGGCGCCAACTAATTTCTAAGCCCAAATACTGCTAATATGGGGTCAGAAATCTAATCAAAAAAATTAGCAATGTAAATATTTTTCTTTCAAATTTTTATTTAATTGGATGCTACTGCATAAATTCGAATATGAGGTGTAATAAATAGGCTTTCAAAAGGTTTAATTATGTCAGCTATATAATTTTGCTTCAGTTATTTTAAATAGATTTTTTTATTAAAAGTTTTAAAAAAGAAAACACTATTAAAAATATATTTTATGATTGTGGAAAAATATTTTTTATTAGCTTGAAAACATACAAATTTAAAAATAAAAAAATATAAAAATATAAAAAAATAATATAAAAATAAAAAATTTTAAAAATTTAAAGATATGGAAAATATAAAAATATAAAAATATAAAAATATAAAAATATAAAAATATAAAAATATAAAAATATAAAAATATAAAAATATAAAAATATAAAAATATAAAAATATAAAAATATAAAAATATAAAAATATAAAAATATAAAAATATAAAAATATAAAAATATAAAAATATAAAAATATAAAAATATAAAAATATAAAAATATAAAAATATAAAAATATAAAAATATAAAAATATAAAAATATAAAAATATAAAAATATAAAAATATAAAAATATAAAAATATAAAAATATAAAAATATAAAAATATAAAAATAGAAAAATAGAAAAATAGAAAAATAGAAAAATAGAAAAATAGAAAAATAGAAAAATAGAAAAATAGAAAAATAGAAAAATAGAAAAATAGAAAAATAGAAAAATAGAAAAATAGAAAAATAGAAAAATAGAAAAATAGAAAAATAGAAAAATAGAAAAATAGAAAAATAGAAAAATAGAAAAATAGAAAAATAAAAAAATAGAAAAGTAGAAAAATAGAAAAATAGAAAAATAGAAAAATAGAAAAATATAAAAATATAAAAATATAAAAATATAAAAATATAAAAATATAAAAATATAAAAATATAAAAATATAAAAATATAAAAATATAAAAATATAAAAATATAAAAATATAAAAATATAAAAATATAAAAATATAAAAATATAAAAATATAAAAATATAAAATATAAAATATAAAAATATAAAAATATAAAAATATAAAAATATAAAAATATAAAAATATAAAAATATAAAAATATAAAAATATAAAAATATAAAAATATAAAAATATAAAAATATAAAAATATAAAAATATAAAAATATAAAAATATAAAAATATAAAAATATAAAAATATAAAAATATAAAAATATAAAAATATAAAAATATAAAAATATAAAAATATAAAAATATAAAAATATAAAAATATAAAAATATAAAAATATAAAAATATAAAAATATAAAAATATAAAAATATAAAAATATAAAAATATAAAAATATAAAAATATAAAAATATAAAAATATAAAAATATAAAAATATAAAAATATAAAAATATAAAAATATAAAAATATAAAAATATAAAAATATAAAAATATAAAAATATAAAAATATAAAAATATAAAAATATAAAAATATAAAAATATAAAAATATAAAAATATAAAAATATAAAAATATAAAAATATAAAAATATAAAAATATAAAAATATAAAAATATAAAAATATAAAAATATAAAAATATAAAAATATAAAAATATAAAAATATAAAAATATAAAAATATAAAAATATAAAAATATAAAAATATAAAAATATAAAAATATAAAAATATAAAAATATAAAAATATAAAAATATAAAAATATAAAAATATAAAAATATAAAAATATAAAAATATAAAAATATAAAAATATAAAAATATAAAAATATAAAAATATAAAAATATAAAAATATAAAAATATAAAAATATAAAAATATAAAAATATAAAAATATAAAAATATAAAAATATAAAAATATAAAAATATAAAAATATAAAAATATAAAAATATAAAAATATAAAAATATAAAAATATAAAAATATAAAAATATAAAAATATAAAAATATAAAAATATAAAAATATAAAAATATAAAAATATAAAAATATAAAAATATAAAAATATAAAAATATATTCCTTGTAACTTCTCTTACATTTTATTTAGTTAAAAATAAAAATATGTATATTTTTTCATCTAGAAGAACGTTTTACGATATCTGAAAAATCATGGAATACAATTATAAAAATATATTTATTATGTCAAAAATTTAATAAAAAATATATTTTATTTTACAATGGTGGAAAACTCATTGAATACGACTATGGAAAAATATTTATTAGTGTTGCAAAATATTTAAAAATATAAAAATATAAAAATATAAAATATAAAAATATAAAAATATAAAAATATAAAAATATAAAATTATAAAAATATAAAAATATAAAAATATAAAAATATAAAAATATAAAAATATAAAAATATAAAAATATAAAAATATAAAAATATAAAAATATAAAAATATAAAAATATAAAAATATAAAAATATAAAAATATAAAAATATAAAAATATAAAAATATAAAAATATAAAAATATAAAAATATAAAAATATAAAAATATAAAAATATAAAAATATAAAAATATAAAAATATAAAAATATAAAAATATAAATATATACAAATATAAAAATATAAAAATATAAAAATATAAAAATATAAAAATATAAAAATATAAAAATATAAAAATATAAAAATATAAAAATATAAAAATATAAAAATATAAAAATATAAAAATATAAAAATATAAAAATATAAAAATATAAAAATATAAAAATATAAAAATATAAAAATATAAAAATATAAAAATATAAAAATATAAAAATATAAAAATATAAAAATATAAAAATATAAAAATATAAAAATATAAAAATATAAAAATATAAAAATATAAAAATATAAAAATATAAAAATATAAAAATATAAAAATATAAAAATATAAAAATATAAAAATATAAAAATATAAAAATATAAAAATATAAAAATATAAAAATATAAAAATATAAAAATATAAAAATATAAAAATATAAAAATATAAAAATATAAAAATATAAAAATATAAAAATATAAAAATATAAAAATATAAAAATATAAAAATATAAAAATATAAAAATATAAAAATATAAAAATATAAAAATATAAAAATATAAAAATATAAAAATACAAAAATATAAAAATATAAAAATATAAAAATATAAAAATATAAAAATATAAAAATATAAAAATATAAAAATATAAAAATATAAAAATATAAAAATATAAAAATATAAAAATATAAAAATATAAAAATATAAAAATATAAAAATATAAAAATATAAAAATATAAAAATATAAAAATATAAAAATATAAAAATATAAAAATATAAAAATATAAAAATATAAAAATATAAAAATATAAAAATATAAAAATATAAAAATATAAAAATATAAAAATATAAAAATATAAAAATATAAAAATATAAAAATATAAAAATATAAAAATATAAAAATATAAAAATATAAAAATATAAAAATATAAAAATATAAAAATATAAAAATATAAAAATATAAAAATATAAAAATATAAAAATATAAAAATATAAAAATATAAAAATAAAAAATATAACAATATAAAAATATAAAAATAAAAAATATAACAATATAAAAATATATTCCTTGTAACTTCTCTTACATTTTATTTGGTTAAAAATAAAAATATATATATTTTTTCATCCAGAAGAACGTTTTACGATATCTGAAAAATCATGGAATACAATTATAAAAATATATTTATTGTCAAAAATTTAATAAAAAATATATTTTATTTTACAATGGTGGAAAACTCATTGAATACGATTATGGAAAAATATTTATTAGTGTTGCAAAATATTTAAATTTTATATATGAAGTTCACATAGCAATTTTCTATATTGTTCGTTTTGAAGTTTGTGGAAAAATATTTATTCAATTTTTTCAAACAATAAACAATTTAAATTTTAAAACTTCGTGTCTCTACTACAATTGGTATGTAAATTTGTGTAAAGGATGCTAATGAAATAGCCGATAAATATGTGTATTTGCCTATAAAATTAAAAATATTTTTTACAAATATTTTTTAAAAATATAAAAATATAAAAATGTAAAAATGTAAAAATGTAAAAATGTAAAAATGTAAAAATATAAAAATATAAAAATATAAAAATATAAAAATATAAAAATATAAAAATATAAAAATATAAAAATATAAAAATATAAAAATATAAAAATATAAAAATATAAAAATATAAAAATATAAAAATATAAAAATATAAAAATATAAAAATATAAAAATATAAAAATATAAAAATATAAAAATATAAAAATATAAAAATATAAAAATATAAAAATATAAAAATATAAAAATATAAAAATATAAAAATATAAAAATATAAAAATATAAAAATATAAAAATATAAAAATATAAAAATATAAAAATATAAAAATATAAAAATATAAAAATATAAAAATATAAAAATATAAAAATATAAAAATATAAAAATATAAAAATATAAAAATATAAAAATATAAAAATATAAAAATATAAAAATATAAAAATATAAAAATATAAAAATATAAAAATATAAAAATATAAAAATATAAAAATATTAAAATATTAAAATATTAAAATATTAAAATATTAAAATATTAAAATATTAAAATATTAAAATATTAAAATATAAAAATATAAAAATATAAAAATATAAAAATATAAAAAAAATAAAAATATAAAAATATAAAAATATCAAAATATAAAAATATAAAAATATAAAAATATAAAAATATAAAAATATAAAAATATAAAAATATAAAAATATAAAAATATAAAAATATAAAAATATAAAAATATAAAAATATAAAAATATAAAAATATAAAAATATAAAAATATAAAAATATAAAAATATAAAAATATAAAAATATAAAAATATAAAAATATAAAAATATAAAAATATAAAAATATAAAAATATAAAAATATAAAAATATAAAAATATAAAAATATAAAAATATAAAAATATAAAAATATAAAAATATAAAAATATAAAAATATAAAAATATAAAAGTATAAAAGTATAAAAATATAAAAATATAAAAATATAAAAATATAAAAATATAAAAATATAAAAATATAAAAATATAAAAATATAAAAATATAAAAATATAAAAATATAAAAATATAAAAATATAAAAATATAAAAATATAAAAATATAAAAATATAAAAATATAAAAATATAAAAATATAAAAATATAAAAATATAAAAATATAAAAATATAAAAATATAAAAATATAAAAATATAAAAATATAAAAATATAAAAATATAAAAATATAAAAATATAAAAATATAAAAATATAAAAATATAAAAATATAAAAATATAAAAATATAAAAATATAAAAATATAAAAATATAAAAATATAAAAATATAAAAATATAAAAATATAAAAATATAAAAATATAAAAATATAAAAATATAAAAATATAAAAATATAAAAATATAAAAATATAAAAATATAAAAATATAAAAATATAAAAATATAAAAATATAAAAATATAAAAATATAAAAATATAAAAATATAAAAATATAAAAATATAAAAATATAAAAATATAAAAATATAAAAATATAAAAATATAAAAATATAAAAATATAAAAATATAAAAATATAAAAATATAAAAATATAAAAATATAAAAATATAAAAATATAAAAATATAAAAATATAAAAATATAAAAATATAAAAATATAAAAATATAAAAATATAAAAATATAAAAATATAAAAATATAAAAATATAAAAATATAAAAATATAAAAATATAAAAATATAAAAATATAAAAATATAAAAATATAAAAATATAAAAATATAAAAATATAAAAATATAAAAATATAAAAATATAAAAATATAAAAATATAAAAATATAAAAATATAAAAATATAAAAATATAAAAATATAAAAATATAAAAATATAAAAATATAAAAATATAAAAATATAAAAATATAAAAATATAAAAATATAAAAATATAAAAATATAAAAATATAAAAATATAAAAATATAAAAATATAAAAATAAAAAATATAACAATATAAAAATATATTCCTTGTAACTTCTCTTACATTTTATTTGGTTAAAAATAAAAATATATATATTTTTTCATCCAGAAGAACGTTTTACGATATCTGAAAAATCATGGAATACAATTATAAAAATATATTTATTGTCAAAAATTTAATAAAAAATATATTTTATTTTACAATGGTGGAAAACTCATTGAATACGATTATGGAAAAATATTTATTAGTGTTGCAAAATATTTAAATTTTATATATGAAGTTCACATAGCAATTTTCTATATTGTTCGTTTTGAAGTTTGTGGAAAAATATTTATTCAATTTTTTCAAACAATAAACAATTTAAATTTTAAAACTTCGTGTCTCTACTACAATTGGTATGTAAATTTGTGTAAAGGATGCTAATGAAATAGCCGATAAATATGTGTATTTGCCTATAAAATTAAAAATATTTTTTACACCAACAGAAAAATATTTTACGACTTAAAGATACGAGTAATAAATATTGTTACTATTTTATACATACATATTGTATTTATATAATTAACAGTTATTTTTAAATTGGTTTAACGATTATCAAAATATGTTTATTAGCTTAAAGTTTACAGAAAAATATTAGCTATTTCTCTTAAATACGTATTTCTTTAGCTAAAAAATTCATATTTGTTTTTCAACGGCAGGAAATTATGTTATGTTTTGAAAAAAAATAATCTTGGTAGGTACTTATTCTAAATAAGAAATTTTTTAAATAAAAAATATTGGTAAACCCTTATAAAGATTGTGAAAAAATATTTATTAGCTTAATGTTGTTTTTGCTTCTCTTAAATTCCTATTTATTTTTCGACTAAAGACTCAAACTACTTCTTTTCAACTACAGAAAGTCATTTAACGATAATGAAAAAAGCATGGAATTTAATGATGGTCTATAAACATGTTAAAAAACGTGTTTAAAGTTTAAGTATCATTTCTTCTATTTATCTAAAATATATTCTATTAAATTATTGTCATAAAATCTAACAGGAAAATTGTAATAAATATTTAGCTCTGAAAAAACCGACTAAATTCACCACATTCTAATGGAGAATGTCTGTCTGTCGGTCCGTCTGCCTGTCTGAATGTGTTGAAGTACCGGTCTTTTCAACTAAACACTGAACATACAAAAACAGATCAGAAATTGAATTAAACAAAAAGTGGAAAAACACAGAGAGTAGCAAAGATGGATAGAGAGAGAGAGCAAAACATTTTAGATCAATCAATAAAAAACCACACACACAAACATTCGACATTAAAAAACTCTGTTAAAAATTATGTTCACCATTAGACAACAACGAAGGCAGCGCTTTATCAGCTCTGATTAACAGTGGTCATCACAACATAAACTAAAACAGCGCAGTAAGAATATCATTCATCACACACACACATGCGCTTATCCTCACTCTGTGGCACTTGTACTCACGCAGTGAGAATGAAAAATGTTAGTACATTCTATGTCCATACATAGATTAAACACGACACAAAGAGAGACTCAAATGTAAAACTAACAGAAGATAAACACACTCTCGCATACATCCATGCATACTATGTGTTTCTTGGTAGTTGTTCGCAATCTCAAAATCTGTGGCGGGAAACAAAACAGGAGACGAGCATGAGCACACACAGATACTACATACATCAACAGCACAGCACAACACCACACACAAAGAAGAAGAACGACATCACCACCACCACGGCCAAAGCAAGGCCCCAACATATCACACACACGGACACATCACTCACACCATCACCGACCATAGGCAAAAATACAATTTGTTCTTATATTCACCACAGAAAGGGATATAAAAGCAGTTGAGCATCACTGCAACAATTCATAGTGCTTTCTGTAACTGACCGCAGCAGTGCAACTCAACGCAACGGCATCTCATCTCTCACATAAAAGAAACATCAAATCAACAAGAAAAATTAAATTAAAGAAAATTACACACACATTCTTTACAAAAGAACAAGAAAAAAAGACATTCAATTAGTGCTAAATTTCCATTGCAAGAAGAAAAGGAACATTCTCAACAAGCAAGAAGTGTGTGTGGTGCTTACAAAAGTTTTGTAATACAAATTGTGATATTTTTCTCCAAGAAGAAGAGTCCATCAGATCTTTGTTATTTTTAAAAAAATATACAAAGATTTTTGATCGTTTTAAATAAATATACTCTACTACAATTTTGCTGAAGTCAAAAAACCAGTGCAAATTTTAAGGTAAGTTTGAAACAAATCTAGTCTATAGTTTTGTGTTAAGAAGTGGAAAATGTTCGAAAAATGTGTGGGCAACAAAAAGTTCTAGAAAATTTGTTGTGAGAACAAAAATGTCCTTTAAAAAAGGTTGAAATTGTGAGCATTGGATTTGAAGCTAATCATTTAAGTGATTTTTTCTCTTAAATGAGTTAGCAACAAAAATATCTTAGATAGTTTTTGTAAATTGTTTCTATTTAAATAGAAGAAAAGGAAATTAAAAAAACACAACGATTTACAACTATAGAAAGTTCAAATCTATTTTTTCGTTTTCTGAGGAAATCAGAAAATATTTAAGAAATAATCCCAAAATTTTTAATGTGTTTATTCAAATAGTCATTCTATGTTCACCAAAAATATGACTATATTATTTCGAAAATCAATTCAAAATTACAAAATTTGGAAATAAAATATTGTTCATAACAAAAAAAAAATGTTTTTAATTAAATCATGGGAAATTAATTTTTTAAATATGCTTATGCACTCTTTAAAGCAACTAGTTTTAAACTATAAAAAGTACAAACAAGGTTTTCGTATTTTTTAATTAATAAATTAATTCTTCAGAGGAAGCCAAAACAATATTTAGGAAATAATTAAGAAAGTTTTCAATTTTTATATAAAGAAAGAAACTGACAATTTAGTCATGTCATGACAGTTGTTAGTCATGTATATTTTTTTTCGAAAATTTACATTTTGAAATTTGAGTGGGGAAAATCAGAGAAAATTTTAATTTATTTTAAATTTAAAATTTTCCGAAGAAGTCAGGCAATTTTTAAGAAATAATTAATTTTTTAATATTTATTAGACATATAAACATTTAACAATTCGAAAATTAGGTAACAGTTTGGCAATGAAATACTTCTATTAATAATAAGACTTTTTTTAAAATGAAAGTCGGAAAGTCGGTGAAAATTTTTATTTTAATCAAATAGATAAATCTTCTTTAAAGAAACCAATTTGTAAAACTACAAAATAGTACAGTCTACTTTTTACTTAATATATGAATTCATCTGAATCCAAAAAAATTATTACGAAAGAATTGAAAAAAAAATACAAACTAAACCCTAAAATTGACGTTAGAAAAAAGTTCAATGTCATTTTCATATATGTAAATATGTTTTAAATCAGTCAGAATTTATTTGGGTTTGAGACCATATGTTTCAGTTACATTCTGTGTACTGCAAAATGTAATAGAAACAAATACAAAAAAGGTAGCGAGTTGCAATTGCCTGGTAGTTTCGATTGACACCGCTCTATCATCTTCAGAGTTCAATAGCAATAATGTATGTGTTTAACTTAACTCAAATATTTAAATATTTTAAAACCAATTTTCTTTTGTAATCATATTTTGGAAAACTGCTTCAGAAATATATTAAAATGTAGTTTACTATTTATTTAAATAAAAAATTATACAATTTATTTATATAAAAAAATAGATAAAATTTATTTTAATAGAAAAATATATAAAATTCATTTAAATAAAAAAATATATGTATAAAATTGATTTATATACAATGTATATAAATAAAAAAATATATAAAATTTATTTAAATAAAACATATATAAGATGTATTTAAATAACAAAATATATAAAAATTTATTTAAATAGAATAATATATAAAATTTTGTTTAACTAAAAAATATATACAATTTATTTAAATACAAAATATATAAAATTTATTTAAATAAAAAATATATAAAATGTATTTAAATGAAAAATATATAAAATTTATTTAAATAAAAAGTATATAAAATAAAAACAAATATAAAATTTATTTATTTTTTAAATAGAAAAATTTTTTAAACGAAATATAAATTTTGTATAGAAAAATTCAAAATATATACAATTTTTTAAATGGAAAATTATATAAATTTTATTTAAATGGCAAAATATATAAAATTTATTTAAATAGAAAAATATATAAAATTAATTAAAATAAACAAATATAAAAAATATATAAAATTTGTTTTAATAAAAAATATATATAATTTATTTAAATGAAAAAATATATAAAATTTGTTTAAATAAAAAAGTTTACTTAAATAGAAAAATAAATGAAATTTATTTAAATAGAAAAATATATAAATTTTTTTAAATGAGAAATATATAAATTTTTTTAAATAAATTTTATATATTTTTTATTTAAACAAAATTTAATATCAAATTTATTTAAATAGAAAAATATATTAAATTCATTTAAATAAAAAAAATATATAAGCTTTATTTAAATTAAATGTATAAATAACGAAATTATAAAATGTATCTAATTAAAAAAATATATAAAATTTATTTAAATAAAAAATATATAAAATTCATTTAAGTAGAAAAATATATACAATTTATTTTAATGAAAAATATATAAAATTTATTTAAATAAAAAATCTCTATAATTCAGAAAAATATATAAAAATATATAATAAATAAATAAAAAATATATCAAATTCATTTAAGTAGAAAAATATATACAATTTATTTCAATGAAAAATATATAAAATTTATTTAAATAAAAAATCTCTATAATTCAGAAAAATATATAAAAAATTCATATTTTGTTTTTGTACTCAGGCTCATAAAAATTATTTAAATGAAAAATATATAAAATTTATTAAAATGAAAAATATATAAAATTTATTTAAATGAAAATAATATAAATTTTATTTAAATAAAAAATTTATATATTTTTGTTTAAATAAAAAAATTTATATATTTTTGTTTAAATAAAAACAAATAGAAAATTTTTTAAATAGAAAAATATCTAAAATTTATTATTGAAAAGAAAAACTAATAAAATTTATTTAAATAAAAAATATGTAAACAAATTTTAAAAAAAATATATACAATTTATTTAAATAGATAACATATATAAAAATTATTTAAATAAAAAAAAAATAAAATTCATTTCAATAAAAAAGTATATTAAGCAATTTATTTATATAGATAAATTTATAAAATTTCTTTAAATAGAAAAATTAATAAAATTTATTTAAATAAAAAATATATGAAATATATTTAAGTATACAAATTATAAAATTTATTTAAATAAAAAAATATAAAAAATATATTTAAATAAAAAAATATTTATTTATATATATATATAAAATGAATATATAAAATTTATTTATATAGAGGAATATATAACATTTTTTAAATAGAAAACTTCTTTCGCAAAAAGACTTTGGAAATATTTAATGTCAGCTTCTTTTAAAAGAGTACACTTTTGACATGTTTTTAAATATAGATACCTTTGCATACTATATAAACTGACGATAAACTGAAGTTAATTTTCGATAAATATTGTTATCGAAACCTAAAGCCTTCATTTACACGGAAAATGGAATCGTATCAGATAATTTTTTGGAGAAGATAATTTTTTATAAATTAGTAAAAACAATTAATAAACATTTTCGATAAATTCTAATTGAAATTTCGATAAAAAAAATTATCGAAATAAAATCTATTAATTGGTTTGACATTTTCTTTTTTTAAATGAGATTTACTGTTATATATTTTTAAATATATCGATAGAATACCACAAGAAATGACCATGTAAATTTCAATAAATATTTGTTATCGAAATTTCACTTCAAATACGGCACATGTTTATCGAAATTTGTATTATTTTTTCTTCACAAATTTATCGAAAGTTTCTATCTCTATAAATTAAGCGAAAGGGCTGTAATGACGGTTTACTGTGTAAATAATGGCTTTAAATTTTGATAATAGAATTGACGACGATATTATTTCCCTGCATTTTGTCAGAAAAGCTACTATATTTTCTTAAACATTTTAGGTTTAATTCATAAAAAGTATTGACAGTTTTAAAATACATTTTCAACTATTTATAAATCAGTCTCTTTAATTTTGTAAAAGAATTATATTATAACCACATTTAAATAAAAATAACAAACTCTGGAAATTTTCCGAAATAATATAAAAATTAATTTGGAAACCGTTTCATATAGAAATGAATTCTTCTAAAGAATATAGGATTTTTACCTTTTTAAACTTATATTGCCATACTACATTTTAAAAAATTGTTCTGAACTTTAAATAAAAAATTGAATCACTTCAAAAGAATTTTAATCGAAAAAAAATAAATTTTTTAATAGGTAAAATCTTTAAGCTAATTTTGACACATTTTGCATATGAATAATAAATAATAGAAAAGGTTAATAATTAAATTAAAAAAAGATTTTGAAAAAAATATTTGCGATTTATTTTCATTTATTGAAAATCAGCTTAGTTTAAAAAATACGAATTTATATATATATCTACAAGTATTTCCATTTCAGTATTGATATTTAAAAAAAATGTCCATTTATGATTCGAAAATGTTTATTTTTCATTCCTGTGACATTTATTTCATTTCATAGTAACGTCGATTTTCTTGTCTTTTTTTTAAATGTATTTACCCAATTGCTATGCTGGGTTATGTTCGGATGTAGGCACTTGTAAACTTGACATTGATCTTGTAATGCCTTTTTTTAGTGTTACACACGTCAATCCAGTTATTAAGACCACCGCCAGAGCAGACATTATAAATGAAGCCAACAAAAGCGAAGATAAGCCAAAAAAAACCCAACAAGTTTTGCTACATCGAAAAATTTGTTAAAGAGGCGATGAAGACAAAAAGCACTGAGAAAAAATATAAAGAAATACAATTTTAAATATTTAAACACAATGTGGCAAAACTAAATGAACTAATTACGTTACTGACTCTGAGTAGTCTGTCATGGGGACAATTATCAATTTTTATATTAAAAAATATATAAACCCATTGTATATTACGTAGAAAACTTATTTTGTCGTGTAGGCAAAATATAGGTTTAATGAATATAATTTCGGTAAAAACAAAATATCACGAAGCTTTGTGGACTGGTTACTTTACTGAGTAATATGCTATAAAGAGAGTTAAGATTTTTTCTATGATAAACCTATTGAGTATTTTATAGAATAAATCACTTTTAGGGAAAATATATAGATAATGTATATGATTTCAGTTATAGCCTGGTTACCTCACTGACTTCTAGTAGTCTAAAAATTGGAAAATTAACATATTTAATATTTTTTAGAATTTTTCACAATTGAAAATTATTGCCAATTGTAGCAAATTATTGCCAATATTTCCCTCCATAAAATTTAAATTAAAAGCCTATGAATCATCCTCATTCCCATAAAGATGAAATAATCATATTAATTAGTTTACAATAGCAATTTTTATAGTAATCCGAAGCAATTATTAAACAAAGTGAATACAAAAAAATGCTTATCCGTTCGGCATAAAGGAATTAGCTATAAGATAAAGTAATCTGAGATTCGCAACAACGCTTATACACCATTCAATTCGTTTTGTAGCTTAGCTGATTGATAAATTTCCGATTCTCTGCGAATAGCGTATTTAAACAATACTCAACGTCTGCATTGCATGTTTATAGAATAATTAATGAATTGTAGTAGTAGCAGCAGTAGCCGTAATAGTTTACTGTCTGACGTCTGATTTATTTTTTGTCTTTCATTACATTTTGTTTGGAGTTTGTCTGACCGATCGACAGTTAGTAATAATTACATAAATTGTAGCCATAATTTATCGGCACCCTTAAACCAGTTCAGCAGACCACGAACCATAAGTGACACCTTCTCAAGATTGTGCGCAAATACAAAATAATGTAATTAATTTCTAAAAAAAAATGCGACGTGATTTTTGTTTTTTTTTTCTAAGACATGGCATGTGCCACAACAAACCCATATTAGATTGCAATACCAGATTAGAGGAGAACGGAACGGAGAATGGAATGGCGGAGAGACATGTAGATTGTCCATTTATTATGGAGACATCAGTCAGTCAGGTCAATACAGGAATATTGACAGTAAATGGGGTTTGAAATTTAACGTGATTTTGTTTCTAATGATTTGGAAATGAATTTCTTAAGATTTCACATATTATTATTACTTAGTTTATTAGTTATTCTGTATAGGAACCAAGAGCAGATTTAAAAATTTCGTTGTCATAAATTTCGATTTATTAAAGGACAATATTAATCGATTTTTCGGCCTCTAAATTTTTTTATTGGTAATAAAAATTATCTTTTCCGGGTCAGAATTGAAATAATAAATAAATCGAAATAAAAACAGATCAATTGAAATTTAGATAAATTTTGTCATGGAAATTTAAATACATGATTTACACTATAAATCAAGTCATTGTAGTATTTGCTTTAAATTTATAGAGAAGAACATTTCCTATATATCAGTAAAGAAAAATATAATAAGATTTTCTATGAACATTGAAATAGTCGATAGAAATTGAAATACAAACAGATCAAATCAAATTTCGGTAAATTTTGTCATCGGAATTTAAACACATGATTTACACAATAAATCAAGTCGTTGCAGTATTTGCTGTAAATTTTTAGAGAACGTATTCTATATCTCAGTAAAGAAAACAGTTCGATAAACATATTAAAGCTTGAATTGAAATTTCAATAATAAAAATATATCGAAGTGGCTTTGACTATTTTATCGAATATTTACAGTATATGCAGACCACGTCCATTGCGATAAATCTTTTTTTTTTATCGAAATTTGTATTCAAATTTTAACAAGTTTATCTACAGAAAACTCTGTAAAGATAATTTAAAGAAAACTGTGATGTAAATCATGTCGATAACAAAATTTATCCCAACTTTGGTAGGTTAATTTATTATGTATGCTGACAATAGATACGAGATTGTGCCTATATTTACTGAAAAAAATTACCAAATCCATTTTAGATAAACCTTGTTATGGATATTCAAAGGTTAATTGGGGTTTCTTTAAAGTTATTGCTTAAAGAAAATCGAGAAAATATTTCAATAAAAAAAATATTTATTCATTTGCAATAAATTTTGTTATAGAACGAAATCGAAAAAAAATTCAAATTGGAATTTCGATAAAAAAATAATTACTCATTTTCGATAAATTTTGTTATCGAACTTTTAATATTATCATTTACACAATTCATTATAGAGTTTTCCTTCAATACATGTTCAATGGATTAGTAAAGAAAAAAAAATTAAAAAACTTTTCGATAAATCGATTAAATTTAAAATGAAATTTCGATAAAAAAAAGTTATCGAAAGAGACTTGGTCAGTTTCACCCTCTATGTCTAATAAATAAAGGAGGAAAAATATTGTATAACGGGTGAATAATATCAATTGGTCAAGTTCATTTTGATAAATATTTGCTATCGACATTTTTATTAAAGTTTTAAAGGGTTTATACTGATTTTTCCACTATTATTTTAAAAAACAACGTTGATTCGATTTCTCTTGTAAATCACAATTTTAAAGTTCGATAACAAAATTTATTGAAATGAAAAAAGTTTATGTTTCTTTAAAAATATCTAATGAAAATGACTTTTTATCAAGAAATATTTTGATTTTTTGAATCAGAAGTCTCACAAATCATGACTTCATGTTCGATATTTGATAAAATATTTCTGCATACCCACGATATACAGAGAAATTTAATTTTCATAGAAATATTCTATTCCAAATATTAAAAATATCGACTTTTGGCAGAAAATCTTTCGATTTACCGATTATGTTCCTTTCTTGGAATACCTCTATTAACTATTTATATTAGGGGTATATAGAACAAATGAACCAAGTCTATTTCGATAAATATTTGTCATCGAAATTTATATACATCTTTTACGGGTTATCGAAATGGTTGTTTTATCAATTTATATGAGAAGTCCTCCGAAACTATTCAGAATTCGATTTCTCATGTACATTATGATTTTAAAATCGATAACGAAATTTATCGATATGGTTTATTTTGCATACCCACGAAATAAAGAACAATTTTAATTGTATTCACATTTTCATAGAAATATATTTTTTTTAAATAGTTTAAAATATTGGAAATATCGATTTATAGATCGCCATTATTGCATACTTTAGCTTACTATTAATATAGAATAAAAGGAAAAAGTTAATTTCGATAATTTTTTATCGAAATTTCTCTGCAATTTTTTTAGATTATCGAAATGTTTATAATAGTTTTTTTTGTACTATAAGTTAATTATATAGAATACCCTCGACTACAAATGTAGACAACCACTATGGTGATATGAACCGATTTGACATGTAAATCATGACTTTAAAGTCCGATAACCAAATATATCGAAAATATGGTAGGCCAGTTTATCCTGAAGTGAAGGGAAATTACAATTTTATCTGCATTCTCAATAAAATCCTTGGCAGCCAATCTTTACCGGTTATCGAAATGTTTTAAAGATTTTTTTCTTTACTAATTTTTTAGAGAATATCCTCTATGTACTACAAATTAATAGAATTCGATTATCATGACATTAAATATCGATAACCATATCTATCGAACATATGAAAGGAGAGTTTATCCTGTAAACCCTAGAAATAAAGAGAAATTTCCATTTTATCTGCATTCTCAAGAAAATCCTTGACATATAGGGTAACCTAACAATGTCTAGGAAAGACATAGTCTTTAAACTCAGCCAGAAAAAAATTCTAAATTTTTTAACAATTTTATTTAAATTCAAAATGAAATTCTGATAACAAAAATATTTATCAAAACAAATTTACTAATTTTAGCCTGCACATCCTGGAAATATTTAAATTTCTTCTCATTAAATAATTTAAACAATTTATTTAACATTCTCCTTGGAAAAATAACCTCTTACTTGACTTAGAACATTTGAGCCTCATTAGACATTAGACTATCTATCGTATCTACTTACAGCCAAGTTCTTACGGTCTAAGGCCAAGTTGAATGCATACAAAGCGACATACGAGTACATTCTCTTTTTCAAACATTATGTACTTCTACCAAAACGATGTGGAAATGTGCCTTATCTCAATCTGTTTTTTCTAATGCACTCGAATATTTCTATGAAAGTCATCAGCAAATAAAAAAAGTCATATACTCACACCAAATGAGAAAAAAATCCCATCCTTTTGAAAAACGACAAAAAGTTCCAACAATTTCAAGTACTTCCTACAGAGATAAGTGGACATACATTGTACAATGTATCCTCGAGAAACAAGTTTATGCAATTTCTTCTCAATGCTTCTTGCACAAAAGAAATTGTGGTCTTCTCGCTGGTTTAGAAGAAGTCATTGTCCGCCTTTAAGCACGGTGCTGGACAGACAGACAGTTGGAAGGATGGACGGACGGGACGGTCTCAAGTTTCAAGCATTCAACAATCGAGAGGGAGAGAGAAAAACCCGCTTTATTGATTATTTAATTTTTGTGCCTTTGAGATGCTTTCTGATGATGTCGTCGACGTCTTCTTCATCTTTTGCCAGGCCTTTGGACCTGGCTAACAGGCACAAGGTGCCTTCAGAAGCCATAAATCCTTGGCTAAACTTTTTTCATAAAGTGTGTAATGGCAATTGAGGCAAAACGCCGCACGCGACCAGAGGAACTGGTTTCAATGGTATGCAAGAGTGGGCTTGTAAGCGGCTTTTCGAAATAAAAAACCTACTTGATATTATATAACGGTTTAGTGGTTATCATGTTTAGTTTTTTGCGTGATTTAGCTTTTTTTTTCTTCAAGAAAATAAATAAATAAAAAGATATCAACTATGTCTAGAGACTTGAGAGCAAAAAAAAAAAACAAAATAAACAACCATAATAGTAAACTGAATAAACATGTTCAGCAGTTAAAGTCAAACTGACTACAAAGTATGTATACGCAATGTATATTTTATATACATACACTTAGCAAAACTTAACTTGTTCTATAAATTTGGTAATTTTATGAGAGTTTGACATGTTGATTTCACAATATTTCTTTGATATTTTAAAGTTGTTATTAGTTGATTTAAGTTAAACTTCATAATAATAATTATTAAAAAAATATTAAGATCAAGTTCATTTCAATAAACATTTGCTATTAAAATTTAAATTCGATTTTTGAAATGTTTATCGATTTTTTCTTTACTATTCTATATAAATTGCTTATTGTGGCGAAAAACGTATGGTCAATGTAGACGTCCGGTGGCGCGTTACGGCTTCAGCATTGCCAGTTCAAAAAACATGTGGTTGTCTGCAATAATAGCTGAACAAGAAATGGTGTCAGATAGAGAATAATTGAATGTGATAATACCAAATCAACCGACGGGGCGAAGAAATTTAACAAATTTCAACTTTTCTGACACGCTGCGTCACATTCCGCATTCATTCCACATTCCATTGGCCCTTCACCATTAGTCATATGGCACATTTTCAAAAATTTGGGTAATTGCTCCTGTGGAGCAACGTTTACGTTTACATAATGTAACGTTAACGTACGGGTAAACCATCCTTACTATCCCAATCAGCACAATTACTGCAAATATGCTATGTTAATAGTACATTTATAGGGATTTTTTCAAGTTTCAATCAAAACTTGTCAAAAATTGCTACAAATCAAGCAAAACGAACTAAAAAATGTAAATAAAAATTCAACAATACAGATTTTTTTATTAAAACCTTTAAACAATTTAAGAAGATTTTGAGATTTTTTTAAAATTAAAATAGAAATTAATCTGCACGTCTAAGAAAAGTTGTGAGTTGACTAATTTGGCCATTTTTGTATCGGCTATAAAAAAAGTTAAAAATTTTTATTTCAAATTTCTGATTTTTTTGGAATGGTTGAACTTTATCATTTAACAATGGATCACAATATCATTCATATGACTACCACGACTGGCTCGGCAGTGCCTCAACCGATTAACCCAATTTTTCAGTACATTTTCGATTGATTCGGGTCGAATCTTTTCAATGGCAACTTCGACTTCATGTTTCAACCCTTCAATTGTCTCTGGAAGCTTTGCGTAACATTTATCATTAAGGGCTCCCCACAGAAATGAAACCAAAGGGCTTAAATCAAAAGTCAAAGTAATCGGTAGTTCAAATTTAAAATTTTAAATGGCCCACCCTTTAATAGTATGCACATCATTGGATAATTAGCTATTCAACGATATTAAATCTTTCCACATTTGGTGTTTTTAAAGTTTGTAAATATGTACCACAAAATGTATATCACAAAATGTGAATTTGATTCGTAAGAAATACTTTAACAGAGGCTAGCATTTTATTTAAAAAGACGTAAAAAAATAGGAAATGTAAATTATTCGGCACATCCTTAGATAAATAGCTTGCCACCAATAAAACCTTTTAGCAAATTTCGTGATTTTATAGTTAGTGCAGATGTACCACAAAATGTTTACCACCGTAAATCAATTTGAGTTTCAAAAAAAAGTACTTTGCAAATGTTGGGAATTTAAAGAATACTAAAGACATAAAATATAAAGCATAAATTTTTCGGCACATCTTTGGTTAATTAGTTATCCATTGATAGAATGATTAGCTAAATTTAGAGATTTTAAAGTTTGTTAATATGTACCACAAAATGTATAACACAATAAGTGACTTTGAATCTTAAAAATGTCTTTGAGAAACGTGGGCATTATAATTCAATTAAATTAAGAAAACATTAAATATATGCTGGTCTGTACATCCTTGTACAATTAGCTTTCAACTGATATAACCTTTTGCCCGATTTGGAGAACTTAAAGTTTGCAACTGTGTACCACTAAATGTATACCATTATATATGAATTTGAGACTCAACAAATATTTTGCTAATGTTGCGAATTGAAAGACTATTAAAGCAAGAAAATATAAAATATATATTATTGTGCACATCTTTGGATAGTTAGCTATCCAGTGGAATAATGTTTACCCAAATTTGCTGATTTTAAAGTTTGTAAATATGTACCACAAAATAAATATGTACAAAAACACAATATGTGAATGTGAATCTTATAATTGTCGTTGAGATACGCGGGCATTATAATTTAATAAAACAAAGAAAACAATAAATATATGTTAGTCAGCACATCCTTGGATAATTATCTATACACCGAAATAATATTTTCCCCAATTTTGTGGTTCTAAAGTTGGTAAATATGTACCACAAAACGTATAATACAATATGTGACTTTGAATCATTAAAATGTCTTTGAGAATCGAGGGCATTATAATTTAATAAAACAACATGAAATATATGTTAGTGTGCACACCTTTGGATAATTTTCTATTCACTGATAATTTTGTATTGGTAATATTTTTAAATATGTATATCAGAATATGTGAACTTGAGTCATAAAAAATACTTTTACAAAGCCTGGAATTTTAATTTAATAAAGCTAAGAAAATATAAAATTTCCACTAATAAACATCCTTACCAAATTTGGTGATTTGATAGTTAATAAAGAAGTACCACATAATGTGAGCAAACCTATATGAATTTGGGCTTCAAACAAAGTTCCTTACAAATGTTTGGAATTTAAATACTGTTAAAGAAAGAACTTATAAAATAAATATTATTGTGCACATCTTTGGCCAATTAGCTATGCATTGGTATAGTTTCTACCCAATTTTGTAGATTTTTAAAGTTTGCAAATATGTACCACAAAGCGTATAACACAATATGAGAATTTGAATCTTAAAACATTCTTTGTGAAAGATGGACATTTCAATTTAATGAAATAAAGAAAACATTAAAAGTATATTATTCTGCACATCTTTGGGAAATTATCTTTCCACTGATATAACCCTTTCCCCAATTTGGTGATTTTACAGTTTGTAAATATGTACCACAAAACACATCTCACAGCAAAAAAATTTCATATTACAAGTAATGGTAGGTGGGGATTTGTTTATATATTTGTTTTATAATTAATTTCAAATCATTGACATTTTCTCACATAAGAAAAGAGAAATCTTGTCACATAAAATTCCCATAAAATTTTCCCCGCTCCTTTTTTTTAATTACGATTTAAAGAAAGTTATACGACCGAACATAAATATTTTTATTTACATTTTCCCTAATGAGAGGCTCTAATTGAAAATACAAACTTCACATGTGAATCAATAAAAACGTCCCACAAAATTACCACAATTTACATATCGCATAAACACAACCAAAATGTAAATCAGCCATGTTAGTAAGAGATGACAATGACAATACAAAATACAAAAAATTAAATCAAATATTAGAAAGGTCTACCGTCGAGTGTAGGAGATAAGAGCCTCAGCTAAAAACCTCACATACGGCAAAACCTATTAACCCAATTTATATGTAAATTATACTTTATTATTTTACATGTCCGTCCGTCCATCCGTCTGTCTGTCTGGTCATTCGTGTGCGTTGTTTGTTGACCATTTATCACTAATGATTGGGAGTTTATTCAATTCAGTTTTGTTGTAGTTTTTTTTTTATTTCATAGACTTGTTATATTGATGATAATGATTTGATTATGATAATTTTTTATCCAAACAATACCGCATTTCTATTTGCAATTTAATTTAAATCAATTCCGTATCAATGTTTTTTTACATTAGTCTTCAAAAAAAGTAGTTCGTCAGTCAAGAAAAAAATAAAACAAAAATAACCGTTTCAGGGTTATCAAATGGGCGTGTCTGTCCACTTGAGTTTGTTTGTGAAGCGGTTTTTTCCAAAAAGAAAAAATAAACATGATTTTTCACATACTATGTATCAGTTCCTTGTCACATCTTGTTTTGCTTTTGAATTTAGTTGAATGATGTTGATGATGGTTTATGGTCACTAAAATAAAACTTGATAATATTTTGCCATGGCATTAAAACCGTTTTATTGCAAATATGTAGCATGTATGTTTATTCATGTCGATTTTTTAAGAAAAAAAAATAAAAAGACACAAAGGTTAATAACCTGCTGACAAAAGTAGGATTTCTTTGAAGATTAAAATAAAATTTATAAATTGATAATTTGCAAATTTTATGGATTAGAAAATTAAAAAAAAATAATAATAATAATAAAAAATATATTTTTTTAATTAAAAATATCAGCAAATAGTTTATTTCAGATTAGTTTTTTCAAAATCTTAAAGAACCATAGCAATTCCGAGGTGAAGTGTAAATTTGAGTTTTAAAAATTACCACGCAAAAAATGGAATATTATTGTGCACCTCTTTGGACAATTAGCACTGGACACTAATAACACTTTCTACTAAATTAAGTAATTTTTAAAATGGTAAATATGCACCACAAAATGTATATCCCAAGATGTTAATATGAGTCATTCAAAATACTTGAAGAAATTTGCGCATTTTAATTGAATAAAAGAAAAAACAAATAAAAATTTTTAATAACATTCTGCACAACTTTGGATAATTAGCTTTCTTTTGATATAATGTTTTTTCCAATTTGGTTAGCCTCTAAAAAGCCTACCAGGCGCTGAGGCGTTATATTAAAAATTGTATAAACGATATTGCAAATAAATATAAATAAAAAAAAATTGCTAAATATGTACTACAAAATGTTTGTCGCAAGATGTGATTTTATGTCTTTACTATTATTATCAAGCAAAAAGTGTGAATTTAATGATTATTCAAAAAAGAAAAAGATATTATTCTGCAAATCTTTGGATAATTAGCTACCCAGTGATATATTATTTTCTCGAATTTTGTCATCTTACAGTTTGTAAATATGTACCACAGAATTTGTACTACAATAGGTGCATTGGAGCCGTAAACAATACTTGCAAATTATATGACTAAATATTAACATAAGAAAGAAAATATAAAATTTATATTATTCTGCACTTCTTTGGACAATTACCTATCCACAAAAAAAAACTTCCTACCATATTTAGTGATTCTATGGTTAGTAAAGATATACCACAAAATGTGTTCGAATATATATTAATTTGAATCCTAAAAAATACTTTAGAATTTAGAGACTATTAATGAAAGAAAATACATAATATACATTATTCTGCAAATCACTGGATCATTAGCTTTCTTCTAATTGATGGTTTACCAAAATTTGGTGATTTTTAAGTTATTAAATATGTACCACAAAGTGCATTATCACAATATATGACATTGACTTTTAAAAAATACTTTGAAAAAGTCTTGCATTTTATTTTAATAAAACATAGTAAATATGAAATATTAATAATTCTGCGCATCTATGGGCAATTAGCTTTCACCAGAAATAATGTTTCGGCATTTTGGGTGATTTTAAAGTTAGTAAAGATGTACCACAAAATGTATATCGCAATATGTGAAATTGAGTCTAACCAAAAACTCTGTGAGAGGCGCTTATTTAAATTGAATAAAATGAAGAAAACATAAAATAGATACTACTCTGCACATCTTTCCACTTATAAAACTTCTTACCAAATTTGGTGAATTTATAGTTTACAAACCCTAAGAAAAAAATCGCTTCTGTAGTATATTTTCTGGAAACATATTATATTTGGGAAAAATTACTTTTTTCCTATAGGTAGGAAAACAAATTCTGCAGCCGATTTAAATACTTCCCCGTTTTTAAACATAATTTGCACCAAAACTCCGAAAAAAAATAACATTGATAAGAGAGATATTCAAACTTTTTTTCCGGTATGTAAATATAAAATATTTGCACCAAAGTATTTTTTATTTAAATTTTGTTCCCAAACATATTATGTTTCCTGTTTTTTTCTCCGTGAAGATATGAACATAAACCGTAAAAATACTTTGCAAATTTTGTGAATTTTAAGATTATTAGGGAAAGAAAATATATATTATTGTGCACATCTTTGGACTATTAATTATAAATTGGTATAATGTTTACCCTAACGTATATCACAATTTGTGGTTTTGACTCTTAAATACTACTTTGCGAAAGGCGGCCATTTTAATTTAATATAATATAGAGAATATCAAACATATATTCTGCACATCTTTGGACAATTGACATTATACTAATAAAAGTTTTTACCAAATTTTGTGATTTTATAGTTTGCAAATATGTACCACAAAATGTGTGCCACCATATGTATATAAAAGTTGAGCCTTAAAAAATACTTTGTAAATGTTGTAAATTTTAAGATTATCAAAGAAAGAAAATATGAAATATATATTATTGTGTAATTAATTAATTATCAATTGATAAAATTTTTACCCAAGTTTCGTAATTTTGAAGCTTGTAAATACATATGTACCACAAAACGTATATGTGACTTTGATTTCTAAACAATAATTTGTGAAAGTCGTTAATTTTAATTTAATAGATTATGGAAAATATAAAATCTAAATTATTCTGCAAATCTTTGGATAAGTTGTTTTTCACTAATAAAACTCTTTACCAAATTTTGTGATTTTATAGTTTGCAAATATGTACCACAAAATGTGTGCCACCATACATAAAAGTTAAGCCTATAAAAATGATTTGCAAATGTTGGGATTTTTAAGATTATCAAAGAAAGCAAATATTATAAAAATAATATTCTGCACATATTTCGATACATAGCTATCCACTAGAACAATATTTACCCAAATTTGGTGACATTAAAGTTGGTAAAGATGTACCACAAAACATATATCACAATAAGTGATTTTGACCTTTAAAAACTGCTTTGTGAAAGGATGTCATTTTAATTTATTCAAATATAGAAAATATAAAATATATATTATTCTCCACATCTTTGGGTAATTAGCTTTCCACTTATAAAACCTTTTACCAAATCTGGTGATTTTATAGTTAGTAAATATGTACCACAAAATGTTTACCCACGTATACGAATTTGAGCTTTAAAAAATACTTTGTAAATGTTTGCAATTTTAAGATTTAAAAATAAAGAAAATATAAAGTATATATTATTGTGCACATCTTTGGAAACTTAGTTATCCATTGGAATAACGATTATCCAAATTTGGTGATTTTAAAATTTGTAAATATGTACCACAAAACGTATATCACAATATGCGATTTTGACTCTTAAAAACAACTTTGAGAAAAACGGTTATTTTAAATTAATGGAATAAAGAAAATATAAAATCTAAATTATTCTGCACATCTTTGGGCAATTGGCTTTCCACTGATATAACTTTTTAGCAAATTTAATTATTCTAACGTTTTTAAAGATGTACCACTAAATGTATAACACAATATATGAATTTCAGTTTTAAAAAATGATTTGAGCAAGTCTAGCATTTTAATTTAATAAAAAAAGAAAACATATGAAATATATTTTATTCTGCACATCTTTGGACAATAAGCTTTCCACTGATATAACATTTTACCATTTTTGATGATTCTAAAGATTGTAGAGATGTACCACAAATTGTATACCACAATTTCCCTCACAACATTTCTATCTCATTTATTTTCTTATATCTAAAATTTATTAATTTCTACCACTCTCTTTGGCTTTTCTGCTATCCCACACCTTAAATTATAACAAAAAGCTATCACTCTCTCAAATCTATTCCACTTTTCCGCCCATTTTTTGTCAGAGAGATTTTTTTTCTTTCCATTTTATTAACATTTCAAGTTACTTTTCTTAATTTTTGTGTTGCATACAACTACCTAAATTAAATAAATTTTTTTATGCTGCACTTCTTTAGAGAGTAAGCTTTCTTTTGGTATCCTTTTTTTTCACAATTTTCAATTGCTAAATACCCTAAAAATGTACCACAATTTTCTGGGCATAACTGTTATACTTCGAGAAGTTCTCCTGTCTTTTAATTTACCCTCCTTTAGCAGGATATCTTGGGCGTTGCGAGGCACCTTAAGCTATCATTGTCAAACTGGGTATAATAAGATTTTAAACTGTTGTTCGTTTAAATAATCTCCACAGTCAAAATGTTCCTCAATTTAAAGACAATTTTCTAGATTTATACAAAATTTTCTCACCCCAATTTCACAAGATACTTACGACAATGTATGGTCAGTCGTACGACGACAATTGCGATAACATATAAGACGTTGAACTTAAACTTGTTGCTCGCGAGTTTATGAGTTGCTACTACAATAGAATAATTCTCGAAAAATCTGCATTAAATGGGAAATTTTCGAAATTATACAAAAGACTTCCGTCATACTGGGTCGGCGTTTTTTTGAGATTGAGCAGTGTTCAGCAGATAGGTGAAATGTGGTGGTGGGGCTGCATTGAGGCTGGCGTTCATTCAATTTACAAACATTTCAATTAGGTGACGACAAAACATTTAATTGAATTAACACAAAGCGCACAGATTACGCCTCTACGAAACCAGAACTGCTGGTTTTCCTCACATGACATTATGATGATAATTAAGGAATTCTAGCTAGATACTCGTACATTGGGGTAACGCGGACGGACGCGTGGACTGGGTAACCACGTAATATATGGATAACGTGATAATAGTGACGTGAAGATGGCGATGGTGAGATGATGTTGCAATCAAGCTGATCATCTCTGGTGGCACCAACAACCACAGTGGAGGACAAGCCCCCCTTTTTGTTTTGATGAACTTCTGCATTTATTGCCATTGCGCAATTTGCCCACATCCATTCCGTAAAAATGTAAATGCTATGCCACAATAATTTGGTCACCATAATCATGACAATGATTAGACGATACTTGTTTGTTGGGTACCCAATTGCCATTTGCAATGTTAAGTCATCGCCGACATATGCAGATTTTGTTTTTTCTAAAATTTTAATTTTTTTATTGTGGTTTCAGATATCTGCAATTTGACCTCTGCAGTTAGAGGAGAACAACATAACAAAGTGTTTCTAATGATTGTCTTTTTTCTGTGGAATTAATGATGTTAACCACAGCCACATATCGATTACAAATGCGGACGATTGGAAACTTCAATCAAAAGGGGAGGGATGGGGGAGGGAGAATGTTAAAGGTTATGAGACATTCTTAAGAGATCATGGGAGACAAAAAGTGAAGATAAAATTACCAGTTGCAATTTGTTAAACAAAATCAGCAATTATTTACTAAAACCAAATTACACAATAATTATTAGCAAGTAATCAATTACTGAAGTATGGCTTGACTTTGAAATAGCGCCCAACGAGGTCAGCGATTAGTGAAGAGACTAAACCGCAGCCACATGCACATTAATGGCTCTTATTACAGATATAAATCACAAAATGTCATAAATATTGGATGGGCTTAATGGGCAAATTATTCTATACATCAAATGCTTAAAATGGCGCCCAACACGACCATCAATTAAGCAACTCTGAACAAAGAACATGTTCTTCATTGTTCTTCAAAATAAAGAATACATTTATTTTGTCTTAAAAGCAAATCCTGACAAATTAGGTCATTTTTATTAAAACATTTATTGCTAAAAAGGAGTGGATAATAATAATAGAGATCGTATATTGTTATACAGTAACTATTTTTTTTAAAATCAACAGTCATAGGATTTTCCCAATTTCTAGATTTTTTCCACATTTCCCACACTTTTCCAAAATTGCTTTCTATATTCCCAACTCATAAACTAATCTTCATTTTTCTTCTTTCATTACAGCATGAAATTCCAATTAGTCATATTATCCGTCCTTTTGGTGAGCGCTTTTGCTCTACCCGTGCCGGACGAAGAAGTCTCAGCCCCAGTCGTTGCCGAATCCGCCGTCTCTGTGCCCGAAGTCAAACCTGAAGTTGTACAAAATGTCGATGAAGCCGCCAAGCCCGAGTCTAGAACACTTGAGGAGGAGAAGAAACCCGCTGAAGAGGCTCCATTGATTGCCGCCGCCGCTGCTGAAACACCCATTGCTGTACCCGAAAAGATTGAGGAGATCAAAGAAGAAAAGAAAGAGGAACAGGCCGAAGAAAAGAAACCAGAATTGCCCGCTGAAAAGCAAACCCGCAGCGAAGAGGTTGTGGAAGAGGCTAAAGCTTTGCCTGTTGTAGAAGCCCCTGCCGCCATTGCCCCTGTTGCCGAAGAAGCCAAACCCGCTGCTGAAGAAGCCAAACCAGCCGTCCAAGATATTCTCCCCGAAGGCAAATCTGGCTTGGTCTCCGAACAAAAGAAAGAAGAACTTACCGTTGCGGAAGCCGTTCCCGAAATCAAGGAAGAAAAGAAAATCGAATTGGCTGCTGAGGAAAAGAAGGCCGAAGAATTGCCCGCCCGCCAAGAACGCACCACTGAAGAGAAACCAGCTGAAGCCGAATCTGCTGTTGTGCCCGCCGTCGCTGCTGCCCCTGTCGAAGCTGAAGTTGTCCCTGAAGTCAAGACTTTGGCCGTCGAAGAACCCAAAGCAGAAGAATCCAAAGTCGAAGTTGCTGAAGCCAAAGCCTTAGAAATCCCCGCCGCCGAACAGAAAGCCGAAGAAGTAGCCCAACCCATTGTAGCCGCCGCTTCCGAGGAAAAACCCAAAGAAGAGAAACTCGCTGAAGCCAAGAAACTCGATGAAGCCGAGCCCGCTAAGGCTGAAATCGCTGCCCCCGTTGCCGCCGAAACCAAAGTCGAGGAAGAGAAGAAGACCGAAGATGCTCCCACAGCCAAGAAACTCGAAGACAACTCAGCCACCGAAGAGGAAAAGTCCAATGAAAGCAAAAAACCCGAAGCTGACTCAAAAGAATCCGAAGAATCAAAAGAATCTGAGGAATCTAAAGAAGACAAATCCAATTAGATTGTAAACAATAATTAAATAAACACACGCTTAAGGTTCACTTATAATTTAAACTTCGAATATCCTTACTAATAAACTAATAATAATAATATAAAAATCCCCACACATTTTGAATTTCCCTCACCCACGAAACACCCACAGTTTCCCCCCAAAAACTCCCGCACCCACCACCCCCAAAATATACATACACATGTATTTTTTCACAGTTTGCACTTCCCCGGGGCTACCTTTCCCATGGATCGAGGTGGTTCTGAGGAGGTTAAGAACTTGAAGATTTAAACTCAAATTCTTAAGTATAAAATTAGTTAGTTATTTTTAGTTGTAAAGTAAAGAACAAAGCTTAAAAATGGAAGAGAGAATAAAACAAATGACAATTTTGAGAAAAAATCAAAAAACAAAAAAAAAACTCGAATCAGAAACCTTATTCAAAATAACGGACAAACCAGGGACCGCCAGGATATCATAGACAAAGCAACAAAAGCACAAATAGAAATAGAGACAAACAAAAAAAAACGAAAAAGAAAAATCACAAAGAAGATTGGACAGAAGAATAAAGAAAAGCTAAAAAAACACTCCATAGAATTAGACTACATACTGCAGTGATAATTGAAATAATCGAATATATAGATATTTTTAAACAACAATATACATATATAGCAAAGACAATGACCAGTATAGACACATTATAACGATTTGTTAACAAACTCTCCACAGATGAGAAACGGAAATATGAGGCCATCTAGCGAGAATATTGAACAAACGTTGTAAAGAGTCTATGCTTTCAATTTGTTTTTTTGCAAACACAGCACACAAATGATCCTCTCACAAAACCAAACCCTAGACCCAAACCCACCACATCGCCACCACAACACCCCCAACTCAACTCAACCCTACAAACAAAGCAAGGACAAACCAATATGATGGCATAAACAATAAACAAATACCTACAATTTGTTTAATTTTTAACAGAGAACAAGCAAAAGCAAAATACTTATTGATAATTTTAAAAACCGCAATTAATACAAAAAACACAAATAATAATTATATTATATTTTTTATAATTAATTAAGGCTATTTTGTAATAGCATAAAATCGGGGACAACGAATGGACAAACTCTTTTTGGGTAAAAGAAAGATCAACGATCTTGATTCTGGATCTTTCGAGGGAGTACATTATATCTACATATAACTAAGAGTAGACCAACCTCCCCGCCACTGCTCCCTCCCACCCATAAAAAACTCTTTATTATTTTCATCATAAGATCTTCTACATTTTTAGTAAGAAAGGCAACCACTCCAGGATTTTGGCGACAACGAAGAAGAATAAGAAAACAATTTAAATATATTGCATATAATTACGAATATGTTAATTATCTTTAGTTTTTTTTTGTGTACAACATTTTTTAATTTCCGCTGGCAAATGCAATTGATCGATTTAGAATTTTTTTCTTTTTTTAATTTGTTTTATTTTGATTATCACATATATACACACACACATTCACATACACATAGACCCCCACAAATCCCTGATTCGCAAGCGAACACACAGACACACACACATAGCGGTGACTTCTCAATGTATGAACTTGTGTGGGAGAAGGGAAGGACGATCCATCCCCGCCTTCTGCTCTGATCTTTTAAGGATCTTTTGCAGTTTATACATTTGGAGAATTTGCCGCCTTAGAATGGTAAACATGATTTTGTATGATTTTTTTTTAAATAGACTGAAGATAAATAAAATTGAAAAATGAAAAAAAATATATTGTAGTTGATTTTTAATTGGTACAAAAATTTTAAAATAGAAAAAAATTAGGAAATATTTTCAGACTTGGTGTGGTGAATGGGACGAAGTTGGTGGATATGGAAACATTATTCGAACGGACATTTCCCATAGATAGTATGGGTATATAATTTATATTTACGAATCTATCGCAACAATTTTTTCGAAATTGCCAGAAGTAAAGAAGTCTCATCACTTTTTGACGATATCATAAACCCAAAAATAGAAAACAAGTAAGATATTTCATTCGGGTAAAGAGACTAAAGTATACATACCATCACTTTGTGAGCAATGTAAATATGCATGTTACATGTACTATGTAATATTATGAGCTATTGAATTTTGTTATGTCATTTTTCGACAGACTGTAGATACTGTAGAAACATTACACTGTACAAGATGGTACCTTTGTGTCGGAGGTTCCCAAAGGGACATGTCAATAACGCCCATTTTTCGCTGGACTGTAGGTAATATAAAAACATTACACTGTGCAAAATTTAAAGTATTTATAATATTAATACCTGTTAATATTAGGTGCAAAATGGTCTATTTGTGGACAAAAGGTGGGCGGCACCTTTGTGTTGGATTTCAGAAGATTCGAAAAAGTAGTATAGAAGTTATCAAGGAATCAATATTTTACCAAATGTTAACCCTTTGTGGGGAGGTATACTAGAAGGAGTAGAATATGGCCCATCTTCGAACTTAACCTAAGATAGAAAAAAAATATTACCATATAACAAATTTGAAGTCAATCGGTTACTTCTTTCGAGACATTGCTCAAATGACTTAAAATTAACCAAAACGGTTTTCAGCCAAACATACTTGGGGTCTTAGGTCACTCCTTGGATGTACTACAATTTTGGCCTGTAGCAAATTATATATACCCTTGTTTCACTAAAGTGAAGGTATAATTACGATTAGACAATTACTGCCCCGAAGTGTTGCCCCGAAGATATAAAAAAAACATAAAAATGGCTAAAGTCGGACATAGCCGAATTTTATACCCTACACCACACTGTGGTCCAGGGCATTATGAGTTTTTGCATTTGTTTGTAACACCCGGAAGGGGAAGATATAGACCCATCGTTTATCACTTCCTGAGTCTATTTAACAATATCCGTTATACATGTATATGTTACATCCGATTTGACATGTAAGCGCTGTTGAAACCGTATTTGATATCCGATAAGTACGAAATTCGGCAGAGAGAATTCTCTTATTATAAGTACATGAATGAGCACTGCCAAATTCTTATCGCAATGCCCATTTTCGGATTGTTAGGGAGGTGTAGGGAATTATATAGTCGGCTCCGCCCGACTTTCTGTCTCTCCTTACTAATTTTTTTTCCTCGAATTTTATGTAGTTTTCATTCATGTAATAAGATGACGGATATAAAATACGATTCTACAGCGCTTAAATGTCAAATCGGGTGTAACATATACATTGGGACTATGTTTAAATCTGATTCGATTTTCCCAGAATTTGGCAGTGTTCATACATGTAATAAGAAAGCTCTCTCCGTTGATTTTCGTACAGATCGGATATAAAATATGGTTTCTACAGCGCTTACATGTCAAATCGGATGAAACATATATATGGGGACTATATCTAAATCTGAAAGGATTTTCCCCGAATTTGGTAGTGTTCATTTTCCCCGAATTAAGTTTTGTCGCTAAGTGTATCAAGAGACTGCTCTCTGTCAATTTTTGTACAGATCGGATAAAAAATGTTGCTTATACAATGCTTATATCTTTCACTCCATGCCAAACCGAACACCGTTTTTGGGTCACCATTCCCGATTTCCAAATAAATTGGCATATCGATTCTCTGCTCAAAACAAAACATTTTATAGTTCGCGAAAAAAAATTACCAAATATTTTTCCAGATGTTATTAGCATCTGAAATCTGAGAAAATAGCAAAATATTCTCAAAGGGCGTACGTTTCCAGTTCTGTATTTTGGGAACGCGTGGACGGCTTTTTACAGAAAAAGGCTAATTTTAAAGGTCGCAAGTTATATTTTTCATAGCATGGATTTATGTTCGCGTCGTTAACGTTTTTGAGTGCATCCGATGCATCTGCAAATTTAATTTGCATTATATCCACCAATGACACCAACTTAACATTCTGTGAAAAATATAGTTATGAATGAACGCTGAAAATTTGAAGATGGTGAAATATATATAGGCATGGATGGAGCCCTATCTAATCTGATCCTGTAAAACTTAATCTGTTGTTTTCTTTAGTTTCTATATAATATCATTTTTACTTAAAATAACTTGAAATTTTTTTGTAAAATTCCGTAGACGCGTTTACAGAATACATAACTTCCACAATACCCTTTTTCAGATATTTTCCCAAATTTTTCAGATTTCACATGCTTATAACAACTGAAAACAAAATTTTGTTTTTTACTCGCCAACTACAAGATGATACATTTCCATATTAAAACTCATATATAAATCAACTGTACTTTGATTACAAGAATACATGCAGAGACGGACATAGCTAAATCACCTCAGAAAGGGGTTCAAGTCGATCGGTATAATAAACGAAGGGTATATTTTTCCCCTTTTGGGTGTTACAAACAAATGCACAAAGTTAGAATTCCCTGTACCACAGTGTGGTGTAGGGTATAAAAATAGAAAAAATCGGAAAATTTTGTTCGTTCCATTTTTTAAAAGCTAGCATCCTAAAGAAGAAATCATTCCATATTCGAAAAAAAATCTATGGATGTATAAATTATGACATGTAATTATTATTTATTATGACATAGTGTAAAAGTCGGGGAAATTAAAAAAATATATATTTTTTATTTTGCCCATTTTTTTTTTGTGAGGTTTCAAAAGGGTCGTGGCAACAAAGCCCACTGTTTAATATATAGAATTTATAAAATAATCAATATTGCAAGGTCATACCTTCAATGTGTTATCTGCCGCAACTTATATATACCCTCGTCCACAATAGTGGGAGTAGAAGAACTTGATTTTGTTTACTTCTACCAAAAGGAATATAATTTCTACATTTATCCACAGATTTTTTCGAATAGACATTGTTTTCTTCTTTAAGATGCTAGCTTTAAAAAATGGAACACATCTTCAAGAGTTTCAGTTTTGTCGGCATAAACCAATGACTTTACATAGCCCCATAAAAATAAATCCAGAGGCATCAAATCGCACGAACGAGGGGCCCAGTGAACAGGAACACTTCTGAAAATAAAGTTGTCACCAAATTGATTTTGCAAGAAATCGATTGTTAAGCGCGCTGTATGACAAGTTGCGCCGTCTTGTTGGAACCAAATATCGTTGATGTTTAGCCGATTATTTTTTGGAAACAAAAATTCAGTCACCGTACCGGCAGATCCTTTCTAATTTCGAAAGAAAAAGGGACCGATGATGTCGCCAGTGTGTAAATTTTAATGGATGTAATGGCGATTCTTAACGGCCTGACGATTGTCTTCGCTCCAAATACGGCAATTTTGCTTATTGACGTAATCGTTTAACGAAAGAGCTTCATCACTAAACACAATTCTTTGATTTGAACTTCGTGAACAGATTTATTTTTTTCAAAGTAAATTTCCACAATTTGGAAGCTTTGTTCTGGCGTAAAACAATTCATGATGACTTGCCAAGCCAAACCTTACTGAACAGAAATGTCAATACAGGTTGACATTATCAGTTATCAAACCATTGTTATCGATATCGAAAGTTTACATGCAGTTAAAAAAACACCCGTTACAATATCAGAAACTTTCTTTGAAATTAAATTTTTCTATAAAATCCTCATTTTTAATTTCGGTGGCGATTCATTTTGTTTTTTTTTTAGAAAATTTCTATCAAATTGTATTTTTCTAGAAAATTACGCCTCGATTTTTTGTACAAAATTTAATCTTTTTTTTATTTCATTTCTTTAAATTCGTTAAAAATTCATTTTTCTACAAAATTTCATTGAAATTGCATGTCTATAAAAAAATTCGTTGACTTTTTGTAGAAAAATGGCAATTTAAAACAATTTTTCTAGGAAAAAGTAATTTTAAAGAAATGTCTAGAAAAATTAAATTTCAACAACATTTTGTAGAAAATGGGGATTTTCAGAAAATTTTGTAGAAGAACCTATTTTCATAAAATTTTCTGGAAACAATACGATTTTTTGCATGATTGTACATTACACTGTGGTACACGGTCGAGTTGAAATCACTTCTTGTGTCTATCTAACCATAGTCGTCAGAAAGAGTATAACTGTCATTTTCGGAATCATGATTTGTATATATTCCGATCATCGATCTTTAACCTGATCATCGATCCATTGACTATTAAACTGTACTAAAGTCGATAAAAAACATTTTCCGAAAAATGCAATTTCAAAGATATAGTATAGTAAAATTAATTTTCACAAAAATTCCAAAAAAAAATAAATTTAAACAAAATTTTTAGAAAACTTTATTTTGAAACTAATTTTATAGAAAAATTAAATTTTCATTGATGATTTTTTGTTATAAAAATATAATTTTGTTTAATATTCTATAGAAATTTAATTTTATTGATTTTTCTATAAAAAAAACAATCGACTAAATTTACAATAAATATGCAATTATTATTAAATTTGCAAGAACGTGTCAATGTAGACAAAAATTTAATTCCGACATGAATTTCTATATTTCTATTCGATGACATTTTTTATAAAATTTCAATTTCTATGAAATTTTCAATAAAATTCAATTTTGACGAAATGAATTGTTTATTTTGAAAGTGGCGTGAACGTCATCCGACTTTTAATGATTTGTATATATTCCGATCATCGATCTTTAACCTGATCATCGATCCATTGACTATTAAACTGTACTAAATTCGATAAAAAACTTTTTCCGAAAAATGCAATTTCAAAGATATAGTATAGTAAAATTAATTTTCACAAAAATTCCACAAAAAAATAAATTTAAACAAAATTTTTAGAAAACTTTATTTTGAAACTAATTTTATAGAAAAATTAAATTTTCATTGATGATGTTATAAAAATATAATTTTGTTTAATATTCTATAGAAATTAAATTTTATTGATTTTCCTATAAAAAAAAAATCGACTAAATTTACAATAAATATGCAATTATTATTAAATTTGCAAGAACGTGTCAATGTAGGCAAAAATTTAATTCCGACATGAATTTCTATATTTCTATTCGATGAAATTTTTTATAAAATTTCAATTTCTATGAAATTTTCAATAAAATTCAATTTTGACGAAATGAATTGTTTATTTTGAAAGTGGCGTGAACGTCATCCGACTTTTAAACCAAGAGTAGTATAGTTAAAAGGCTCGGTGAATAATATAATTATATTATTTTCATTCAGTTCATCTCAAGACTTCAATGTTTTTACATTAAGTGGAAATTTTCGTAATTGGATTTTATTTAACCCGGTTTTTCAATGGCGAATAGAGTAAAGCAGAAGGGCGTTTACGTCACTTTCAAAGTAAACAGTTCTAATATGCTTCCTATACGTTCCAACAATACCATTCATGTCCGTCCCCGCAAAAAATAATCGGAAATTATATTTATATTTTCATCAAAGCGATTGAAATAGGGTAGCTCAGCAAAATCTGATGAATTGTTTCAAATTGTTTATTTTTGAACAATTTTGATACATTTTATAACCAAATGATCTGGACATAGTTTTCATATCGGTACAGAAGTCCATCGGTATAGTGGACATGATAGAATAACGGAAACTACGTTTCTTTCAATTCTAGAATTGTGCACAATAATCGACCAACAACCAATTAAATATTTCAAAAGAAATAAACTTTTTTTCGATTAACTGTAACACGCTTTCGGTCTTTGACCTTTAAACTATAGCAAAACCGCAAATACAAATCAAATCCCCCCTATATTTCATATCAACAACGCCATAGCCGAATAATGAAAAACTAAAAAAAAACTATTTCAGTTTGCAAAAAATAAAAATAAAACTCAAAACAATCAGAAATACAATGAAGCACATCATTATCACATCGTAGACTCGTATATTCTGTAGACATTTTATAACGCGTCACACAAAACATTTCATCCACAAGTTAATTTCATCCGTCAAATTTTCTAATTTATGACCACTTTAAGAGTCATTAAAACGGGCGGACAATAGAGGCGTTTGCATTAGCCTCGTTGTATCGTATACGAGTAGTACTACCTTCAATTTGAATAAAATTAAAGAAATAAATACATATGTATGTTTGTAAATGAGTTTAATTTGAAATTCTGCCGGTGAGCGAGAGGTGAAAATTTAAAAGTGCAGAAAAAAGAAGATATGTCGAAAAATGTCTATGAGTTGATTTGTTAAAACAGTTTTTATTCCCCTAATTTGGTGGTGAAGGGTATATACTCGTGTCGAAAAAGTAATGTAGAAAGTACAATTTGTGGCGCTTATGGTTTTAAGACGTGATATGATGCAGCGCTGCCAGTTTAGGGGATTTATCCCCAATTTGGAGATTTTTCTTCGCGATTGGGGATATATATTTTGGTTTGGGGATCCGGGGATTTGGCGGGGATTGCAATTTTTTATAATTACATGTCTTTATTTATGTTAAAATTGTATTTTTTGTTAAATTTATTTTTTTTAGAAAATGCGTCCGTAAAAATTGTGTCAAAAGTTCTTACAAAAAGTAGCTTGACTCGCAGTGTATTAAAGTACCACTTAAATAGACAACCTGTAGTAATTGGCAATACGCATTTCTATAGATATTTATAAATCTTAATTGAAGCCAAATGCGGTTTACAAAATTCTTCCGAGACGACATTACGAACAAATGAAGCTAATTTTGGAGTAATGTTTACTATTAACAGGATTCTGCTGATTCAACTCGATTTTAAAGAACTGGAATCGCTGGTATTACCCGTTGATGTACTTTAAAAAAAATTCAGTGTGTTATCAATTATTTTGTCCATTGGCAGAAATGATCAAACTTTTAATACCAAAAACGTGTACAAAAAATTAGATGATGTAGATTAGATGGAAGATTTTGAATCAGATATAATTGATATTTGATAATTTGACAACGTACATTTTGTAGAAACAAAATGAATTTTAGTACAAAATACATTGAAATAAGTTAAAATATTTTCTGGGGATTTTTTTGGGGATGAGAAATCTTTTTTTGGGGATTTAGGGGATAAAAAATAAAAATTTGAGGATTCGGAACTAAAAAAAAACTGGCAAGCCTGATATGATGGTGATATGCTATGTTTGTCGTCCCGTTTGCAACAAATATGAATGTGAGACTCTATAAAGTACTTATATATGAGGGATTTCATGTCTAGTGAGTGAATTTTGAAAACCGATGTCTTCTGCTCGGGATGAAACTTGCACTAAGTTTAGTCCCTTTGAAAGGTAGTTATGATACAAAATTTCAACGAGATTGGTTAAGAATTGTCCGAGTTGGAGGGTGTTGAATATTGAAATTTTGGTCAAAGGGTCCTTTTTCCCAAAGTGATTTCGATAGCATTTCTTTAATCTTGAAAAAAATTACAAATATATATTTTTTTGCGAAATTAAAACTTATTTTGACATTTTTGCAAAAACCCACATTTTCTATTTTTTTTGTTCAAAGGTCGTTTCTTTTATGGTCTTTTAATGAGATGGGACTTTTTTTTTTTAGAAATTTTAGTTTTACTCATAGATTTGTTTATACAATATATCTTTAGAGCCCCAGCGCCTTATAGGCTTTATAGAGGCAAAACTGGCAACATTAACAAAATATCTCAATCAATAATATTAAACAATATCTTAAAAATAAAAAAATAAAATAATTATGAATGTACATAAATTATAATTCGAAATTGAAAATAATTCTAAATTTTATGTTAGAAGTGTTTCTAAATTCTCTAAAAGGTGTTGTTTTACCATTTTTTTAAAAGTTTATATTACCGATATATTCATCAAATCATCAGCCAAATCATTATATTCACTTGGTCCAGCAAAACCAATACGTTGTTTAGTTAAATCAAGTCGGCATCTTGAAACTACCAAATTATTTGCTTGTCTGGTATTTCTACCAGTTCTCATTCGATTTTCTCCAAATGTCATAGTTGTTGCACCTCTTGTTGACTTGAACATGTACATTAGGATTTGATGTTTGTATAAACCTCTGATTGGTAACACATTTTTATACCCTACACCACACTGTGGTACAGGGTATTATGACTTTGTGCATTTGTTTGTAACACCTAAAAGGAGAAGAGATAGACCCATTGTTTATTATACCGATCGACTCAGAATCACTTTCTGAGTCGATTTAGCCATGTCCGTCTGTCTGTCTGTCCGTCTGTCTGTCTGTCCGTCTGTCTGTCCGTCCGTCTGTCCATGTATTCTTGTAATCAAAGTGCAGGTCGTATTTATGGTCCGATTGTGATGAAATTTAGCATAGTGCTCTTTATTGGCCCAAGGACGATCCCTATTGAAATTGGTTAAAATCGGTTCAGATTTGGATATAGTCCCCATATATATGTTTCACCCGATTTGACATGCAAGCGCCGTAGAAACCACATTTTACATCCGATCTTTATGAAATTCGGCAGAGAGAGTTTTATTATTACGTGAATGAACACTACAAAATTCGGAGCAAATCCGATCAGATTTAGATATAGCCCCCATATATATGTTTCACCCGATTTGGCATGTAAGCGCTGTAGGAACTGTATTTTAAATCAGATCAGTACGAAATTTGGCAGAGAGAGTTCTCTTATTATATGAATAAACACTGCCAAATTCGGGGAAAATCGGTTCCGATTTAGATATAGCCACCATATATATGTTTCACCCGATTTAACATTTAAGCGCTGTAGAAATCGTGTTTTATATCCGATCAGTACGAAATTTAACAAAAAGAGTTCTCTTATTACATGAATAAACACTGCCAAATTCGGGGAAAATCGGTTCAGATTTAGATATAGCCACCATATATATGCTTCACCCGATTTAATATTTAAGCGTGTAGAAATCGTGTTTTATATCCGATCAGTACGAAATTTAACAGAGAGAGTTTTCTTATTAAATGTATGAACACTGCCAAATTCGGGAAAAATCGGTTCAGATTTTAACATAGTCCCAATATATATGTTACACCCGATTTGACATGTAAGCGCTGTAGAAACCGTGTTTTATATCCGATCAGTACGAAAATCGGCAGAGAGAGTTTGCTTATTACATGTATGAAAACTGCCAAATTCTTATCGCAATGCCCATTTTCGAATTGGTAGGTAGGTGTAGGGTCGGCCCCGCCCGACTTTCTGTCTTTCCTTACTGGTTAGTTTTATATTTATACAAATTTAGTGTGTGATATCTGATTGGTAGGTTATGTACAATTTTTAGAGCCTTATTTTGAGCAGATTGTAAGGATTTTAATGGAGTACTCACTTTACATCCATATATTATCGGAAGATACGTTAAATGAGAGTGTACAAGGGTTTGATAGATCAGTTCTTTCGTTTCAGTGTTTAACTTGTTCTTGAATTTGTATAAGATTCCTGTAGCTGAAGATAGTTTTGCTTTTACATCTTCTATATGAGAATCCCACAACAGATTATGACTAAAAGTAACTCCCAAGTAGTTTACTGTTCTTGATTCAGCAACAAGAGCACCATTTATGTGAACAAACATATCACCGTCACTACGATTAACATGGGGCTTGAATCGTATGAATTTCGTTTTACCAGAATTTAAAACCAATTTATTAAAACGGGCAAATTCAGCTAGAATAGCAGCATCATACTCAATCTGCGTTTTGAGGACCTTTTCGTGACTATATTTATAAAACAAACACACATCATCCGAAAACATGTAAAGCTTTCCATAAAAATTTATATTTTTAAGATCATCAATGTAGATTTTGAACAATAGGGGGCCCAAAACACTCCCTTGAGGAACACCATGTTGAACAGGTAGATCCCTTTCTGAAACCATATTGTCTCTCAAACAAAATGTCATTAACAAGAAGATATTTGGACAACTGATCAAATATAAGTTTTTCCAAAACTTTGTCTATAATTGATAGTACGGATATGGGCCTAAAGTCAACAATATTGCTCGATTGAGCTTTTTTGGGTATCGGTAAAATTTTATGAATTTTCAAGGATTCAGGGTATTTTTTATCTACAATCATGTTGTTAAATCTTTTTGCTAGAATATCTATTATTAACTGTTTTTTAATAAATAGCATCTTCGGCGTAATGTTGTCATAACCAGGGCTTTTCTTAACTCTTAAATCATCCAGAATGTCTAAGCATCTAAAAACAGAGCTTGAGCCACATATTTTATCATAACTCTAGAATCATGTATCCAATTTGACATCTAAGCGCTATAGAAGTCACATTTGTGAACATAGCACATACAGTACTGAATTTCCAAAAACTCTGTTCAGATTTAAATATAGGTCGCATATATACCTATATCCCGATTTTGCATCTATGCTCTATTAATTCCCCATTTCTCAACAGATCAATTTAACAGATAACCGTTTTTTGAATTAAAAAACGTATTCATCTCAAAAACTGTAAATCTCTTATACAATTTAAACATGCATTGTTTTGTGGAATATTATTATTAATGTCTAATGTAATCCACGTGATTCGCATAGCAGAAATACGTATTTAAATCGTTAAATGTCAAAACAACATTTAATTTTATTACTTTTTACAGCATCAATATGACGCAAGAATTCTTTAGAGAAATATGCAAAAAGCTTACAATTACCACAGAAATCAATGAGACTAAATAAGACAATTATCAATAGGCAGAATTTTAATATTCTGTTCAGGTACTAAAACCACCACTCCCATCAGCTTGTTTAATGCGTACATTGGGCAGGGAGGCAAAGCTTTTTGAGCTACGCTGATTTTTTCAATATACTATTGGAGTATTTAAGTAAGTAAATATAATACATATTTACTTACATATGTACCCAGCAAAATCTTGGTATGTTCGTGTCATTACCACCTGCATTACCAGGTAATGATATCTCATTATAGCCAGCATTACTTTCGGTAAATAAATAACGACTAACAAAATAATGACAAAAATAAGTTATTGCTAGTAATCTAATTTAGAAAATCTTATTTTTATTTATAAACTTTTCGTTAAATGATTTGTACTTAAATGATTTACGTATATACGTTGTAGTTGGTATTCAGTTAAATCATTTAAAGAAAAGTTTATAAGTTCAAATTAGATTCTCTACTAATAATAAGTTATTTTTGTTTTAATTTAGTTAGTCGTTATTTATTTACCGAAAGTAATGCTGGCGATATTGAGATATCATTACCTGGTAACGCAAGTGGTAACGACATTTACTTACCAAGATTTTGATGGGTTATATTTTTTTACTTAATTATGAGGCGATTTGTCTACGAATCGCGAGGTAGGGCAGTGGTTGTGATGCTAAACTACGAAACCAGGAGGTCGCGAGTTCAATCCCACCTCCCGGCAAATGAAATTTTTCGTCATATGACGACAAAAATCAATAACTACTCCCTCACAGTTATACGCTCTACCCAATGTTGCGCTCATCCCAATGTTACGCTCTTCCCAATTTTTCGCTCTTCTACTTTCTCACCGCATGCCACCACTGATGGAGGTGACAGGGACGATAATTGAGAGTAAACAAATGGTACAAAAGTCGTTCTAAAAAGGTACCTTTTCGACCCAAAGAGTACCAATTTTAAAATTTGTTTAAATTCTTCTTGAAATATTCAGATACAAATTAGTAAGACCCAGTAATACATGAACAATTTCTTGATAACAAGCCACTAAAATCTTATAGCAGCATAAAGCCTTTTGTTTGTACTAGCCTATTCCACATTGTTGGAGCAAAATAAGCACACATATAATTGTTAAATATCTAAAATGCTTCATTTTAAAATCGTACAGGTCGCAAATATAAACCCATATTTACGGAAATTGATACAAAATCATTTTTGATCCCTATTGAAAATGGGGCATTTCGGTCCATATTTTGATTTAGACTCTACATTTATAGAGGTACCTTCTGATTAGAATTCTTGACGCTCTAAAGAACTCATTTTTAGCCGATTATGATGAAATATGTTTCATATTGCATAAAATCATCTGTAGAAAAAAGTGATCCATGTCTGTCCAGTTTTAATATAAAATTAATTGACTTTACATTTTATTTTATACAGTATCGCTTCTTGTTATAATTTCTTCACGTTTTGATATACGATTATACCCCACGTGATGGTTCCAGACGAATTTGAGTTTTTGGTGTAGATGCCACGTTTTACAACCTACGTGCCTTTAATCCTTTCTTATAGGTTTTTAATTTCGTTAAAAGTGCAAAATTTGTCAAATCGCAAATTTTTTCACTTTTTAAACTGGAAAGGCGCTATTTCATACACAATAAAAATAAACTGAATTTTTTGTAATACAAAGAGCCAAACATATTTCTTGGCGTTGCGTAGCTATGTCGAACAATGTCGAAAGAGCATGGGTACGACTTATATAATTTTTTTGAAAAACTATATTATTTCCGTGCAAAGACATGTTGAATAAAAAAAGTATCAAATGTGTCGCTGGAGTATCACGGTACTTTGAGGGTCTGAAAAGTACCTAAAAAAGTACTAAAGTATCAAATTTATCATCCCTGGGTGGTGAACAAGCAGTAGCAACTCAGAAATATCTACGACCCACAAACACACTCATAAAAAGTATTACTTACGTCCACGCTTACTTTTTAATAATTGTAAGCGTGGGGGTAAGTGGTTATTTTTCAGCTTCTGGTATGCTTGAGTGGAAGCACTTTTCTCCAATGACATGCATGTGTAAAAATAATTCGAAGGGAGGCCAAATTATAAGCAGTTACTAGATTTGAATTTAGCTTATCCGTCAGGTTATTTGGTAATGGGAAATTTTGCTGGGTATGTTCGATGATATCACGTAAAAATTGCCACGATTTTTAGAATAAAGAAAACATTTTCTATACTTGATCTATTTTTTTATATCTTTTTAGACAGAAAATGATTTCTTTAAAAAACTTTTAAACAAGAAAGTTTCAGTCGAGTAAACCGGCTAAGGTATACATACATACCCTCACTTTGTGAGTATGTATGTATACATTATTTGTCAATTTGTGTGGGAGGTACCAGAAGGGGTTTATCAAATACACTTTTTTTCGCTGAACATTAGATACTTCAAATTCATTGCACTGTGCCGACTTATAAGCATTTATGTGCACTGGTATAAACGTTATGAGACATTAAATTGTGGTATGATTTCGGCATTTTGTGTGGGAGGAACAAAAAGGGGCGTGGTAATAACGCCCATTTTTCACAGGGCTATATGCACTATAGAAACATTACACTGTACAAAATTTCAAGTATTTTTATACACTGGTATTAATGTTATAAGCTGTTAACTTTTGGTGCAAAATGGTAACTTTGTGTGGGAGGTACCAAAAGGGGTGTGGCAACAACGCCCATTTTTCCCTGGACTGTTGGCAATATAAAAACATAACACTGTACGAAATTTCAAGTATTTTTATACACTGTTATTAATGTTATAAGCTATTAAAGTTTGGTGCAAAACGGTGCATTTGTGTGGGATGTACCAAAAGGGACGTGGCAACTTCGCCCATTTTTCTCGAGGTGATAGCGACTAATAAATCAATACTATGTGTGGAATTTCAGAAGATTCGAATAAGTAGTATAGCAGTTATTAAAGAATCAATATTTCACAACATTTTAACCCTTTGTGGGGGAGGTACTAGTAGGAGTGGACCATTATGGCCCATCTTCAAACTTAGCCGGAGATAGAAAAAATATTACCAAATTTGAAGTCAGTTGGATACTGCTTTCGAGAGTTATCGTGCGCTCCAGCCAGCAGACAGACAGACGGACGGACATTGCTCATTCGATTTAAAATGACCCAAAACGGATTTCCTCCGAACATACTTAGGGTCTTAGGTCACTCCTTCGATGTGTTACACTTTTTTCCGTAGCAAATGACGTATACCCTCGTCACACTAAAGTGAGGGTATAAAAATATCCATAAATTTGTAAGTGCTTTTAAACCATTTATTTCAAGCTCAGAACAATGATTTGGACTGTATATGTAAGGAAATAACCCATTCTTTTAGAGACAGCTATACATGCTGAGTAAAAACATTCATACTCGTCTTAATCTTAATCTAAAGTACAAACTTAATTAGTTTTAAAACTAGGTACTTAAACTGTGAAAAACGAGACGGAAATCATGGCTACGCATGTCTCTTCGAATATGGGATAAATTTATCTACATCTAAAATCTAAAATACCCCTTCTATAGGCCTTAAAAGCCAAATCGGAAGAAACATATACATAAGGGCTATATCTAAATCTTAATTTCCATATTTTCTTTAAATTTAGTAGTCTTTATTAATAGACGCGTCTCTGCCAATTTTTAGCTCGTTCTGGTGTAAAATACACCTTCTATAGCCCTTAAAACGCAAATAGGATGAAAATATAGGCGGAGGCGGATCAATTTGCAAAAAAATTGAATTAACTCGTGAACATTTTCATGCGTTCATTTTTCACAACTTTCGCCATGGATTATCACGACAAGAGTGCATCGATGAACTTAAATCTTTGTATGGCGATGAAGCACCATCCTATAGCACTGTGAAAAACTGGTTTAATGAATTCAATCGTGGTCGACGCTCGCTCAAAGACGAAGGTCGTGAAGATCGTCCAAAAACGGCCTTTGTGCCGATATTGCATGAACACCTGGCCGTAAAAAAGGTTTTTTCTCGTTGGATCCGGCAGAATTTGACAATCGCCGCTTAAGCAACGTAGGACGGTCAATTCGAAAAACGAACAGGAGAAGATGAATCATTGTGCACCATGACAATGCGAGCTCTCACACATCGGCTCAAACCAGCGCCTTTTTGATTGGCCGAAACGTCGAATTGATGGGTCATCCGGCGTACAGCCCTGATTTCATTTAATTTTCATTATCCCCTCACCTTAGAGAAGAGGGTATATATCATTTGCTACGAGCCAAAAGTGTAACACATCGAAGGAGTGACCTAAGACCCTAAGTATGTTCGGCGGAAATCGTTTGGATCATTTTAAGTCGTTTGAGCAATGTCCGTCTGTGTGTCTGTCTGTATGTGTGTCTGTCTGCTGGCTGGTGCGCAGGATAACTCTCGAAAGGAGTAACCGATTGGCACTACCATTGATTGACTTCAAATTTGGTATGTGGTAATATTTTGCTATATCTCCGGCTAAGTTCGAAGGCCATATTGGTCCACTCCTTCTATTACCTCCCCCACAAAGGGTTCACTTTTAGTGAACTATTGATTATTTAATACCTTCTATACTACTTACTCGAATCTTCTGGGATTTCAAATATAGTATTAGTTTGTTAGTCGCTAACACCTCAGGGCGAAGTGGCCACTCTCTCTTTTTTATACCTCCCACACAAATGGGCCATTTTGCACTAAAAGTTAATGGCTTATAACTTTGATTCCAGTTCATACAAATACTTGAAATTTTGTACAGTGTAATGCTTTTATAGTACCCAGAATCCATAAAAAAAATGGGCGTTATTGGCACGCCTCTTTTGGTACCTACCACACAAATGGTATATCGTATATTGTAATCCTTTTATAGTACCTAGATTCTAGAGAAAAGTGGCCGTTATTGGCACGCACCTTTTGGTACATCCCATACAAATGGACCATTTTACACAGTTAACAGTTTATTACTTTTATACCAGTGCATATACATACTTCAAATTTTGTACAGTGTAATGCTTTTATAGTACCTTGAGTCCACTGATAATTGGGCGTTATTTGGACCCCTCTTTTGGTACCTCCCACACAAATGGAACATTTTGTACCAAAAGCTAACAGATTTTAATTTAATTTTAATAATGTAATTTAAAGCCAGTAGGCCAATTAAAGGTAAATTACAAAATTCTTCAAAAATAACTGGTTTACGCTAATAGACTGTAGGTTTTGATACTTAAAGTTTCTACTACGGTGTAGAATAATTTTTATCTAATTCTAGACAAAGGACTTAATAAATATTTAAGTAATAATATCAATCGCAGATTGCTACTTTATAATTGCTACTACAATTTAACAAGATTAAAAAATAAGCATTAAACATTAAACATAGAAAATAAATCTTTTTAAATCCCAAAAAAAATTATAAGAAAATAAAAGCCATGAATTAGAGTTTTTAAGCTCCCAAATGGGACACGCCAAGATGAAAAAAGAGAAAAAAGGTAAGTACATTAGACGATAGTAAAAATTATGAAGCTACCTTGCTGATACTACTCTAAAATGACACCCAATGACTAATTCTCAAGAAAAAACTGCTTGGTCAACGTTTTTCGATGGAAGTTCCAGTTTTCATCTGGCAACACCAGCATTGCCAGGACCGAAATATAAATAGCAACCCTCGTATGGATCATTTTTTGGTAAAAAAAGGACTGTGCTACATTTCATTACGATCGGACTTTAAATATATTAGCTCAATGGTTAGTGGATTAGACTTCGATTCCGAAGGTACTGGGTTCGATTCCCGGCCAGGGCACTGGGAAAATGTATCATCATTTCATGTTTTCATCATAATTCGAGTTTCTGTAGCTAAACATATTTCACCGAACGCACTACCACTACAACAACATCAAAGCGCCCAAGTCAACAGGGAAGCTAAAAATATACATAACTCCATGAGGACAGTCAACAGAAATGTTCTGTTCTGTTCTCCGCTTATAGTGGAGAACAGAAATGGCAAAACTCAAATAACATCCATTCCCTGAAATTAACAGACACATATTAATTAACATCCGGACAACATTGAGTACACATGAAAATCACTATAAGGTTCCCGCGATAATCGGATATATGCCGGAACGAAGTCTGTAAAAGAAATTGACTAAAGGATTATCACCTCAGCGTCTCCACGACAACTACTGACGACTATTTTTCCTTATGCACACACTGACATTATCGGTAAACAAATCAGTGATTTCGGAAATCTGGAAATCGGCGCGAGTGATACCGAGTGAAACCGGACAAGCTCGATAACCGAGGAGAATCGTACCGGCCGATCTCCGTGTTGTCACCTGTAGCCAAAGTTCTTGAAGCCCTACTGCTGCCCACAATGACTGATCAACCAGCTCTAGCCAATCACCAACATGGCTTCAGAAAGGCACATAGCACCACCACGACCCTCAATAACATCGTCACGAGCATTTCGAATGGACTCAATCAAGCTGGACCTGCCGCTCGCACATTAATCGCCGCCCTAGACATGTCTAGAGCCTTCGATACTGTCGACCACTCGATACTGCTAGACGATGTCATAAATTCCACATTGTCTCCCATTATCAAGAGATGGCTTTGTAATTACATCAACGGTAGGCAGGCATATGTGGAATTCCGAGGCAGAAAATCCATGTATAGGAAGATTAAAAAGGGCGTCCCGCAAGGTGGAGTTATATCTCCCTTACTATTCCACTTCTACGTTGAGAAGCTGCCTGCGTCGCCGGAACGAGTTAAAATGATATCATACGCTAACGACTATACCATTATGGCTACAGGCGTGGATGTGCACGAGATCAGGCCAGGATCAACAGCTACCTGCCAACTATGTTCCAGTGTTCAGAAAAAAACAGTACGTTATACCAACGGTTCCTTCAGAGAACACTAGAGTTATTTATTTTTTTAGTATTACTGTTCGCGATCAAATCAAAGAATGGGCCCATTTTAAATAGTGATCGTCCCTTGGTTAAGAAATGCCTCTGTACTAATTTTCATTAAGCTTGCTTCATATTTGCGACCTGGGGTGAAGAGTGTTACAAACCAGCCAAAATAATGCACTCCGCATCGCTACCGGATGTGTCAGTATGACGAGTGAGGATCACCTTCATGAGGAGACGAGGATGTTGTCAATGAGGAGACAATACCTCCTGGCCTGTCACCCAAACCACCACATTGTGGTGCAGGATCCCCGTAGACACATTCGGAAGGATTTCGGACGCTACTGTCCCGACATCCAGCATGTAATCTCTAGTAACATGGACCGATTGTCACGGCAGTAGCTGAACCGGCTACTTCCGAAGCAGTCCAACACGCAAAAAACGGAAATGCCAGCAATAGAGTCCTCAACGACCACCCACCAGCGATAGCAGATGTCGAACGGACCTTGCCCAGAGGAACCAGAACTACCCAAGCACAATTATGATCTGGTTGGCCAACAATCCTCAACACCTATTAAGCTAGAATAATAGCTGCCGAAACCGACCCACATACTTCTGCCATCTGGATCTGTGGCGTCGTACAGTGATTCAGAATAGTTTTTAGTGGTAAAAACTCTGTAACTTTTGAACCGAATATTTTATTTATTTTTATTCGACAGATAACTCCTTAAAGTTTTCTCCAGCTTCAATTTTAATAAAATCGGTTTAGTAGTTAGGAATTCAAGGTCTAAGTTCAACTTTTCAATTTGTTTAATATTTAGCATGGAAATTTGGGGTTTTTTTGTTTTTTTAATCCTTGTTTATAATTATTAAAAGAAGGTCATACTTGGATAAATAAACCATTTTAATAATAAATTCTGAAAAATTAACAAAAAAAATTGTCTTCGAAAATTTTTTCCAAAAAACTTTTTTTAAATGTTGGTAACAACATATATATGATATATAAATATATTGATAACTGAATGATATAACACACACAACCTGGATTGGTGTACATGCACACAAAGTCACCTTTCTTCTGGTACAAAAATCTCTTTAATTCCTTTTGACCCTCAGAAGTTCGATTCCTCTAAAATTACAATTTGACTAAAATATAGTACCTGGGGAAACATATAGTAATACACCACGTGAAAACAGTACAGAAATACAGTATACCATTTCTTAAAGACTACTATCCTTAAAAAAATTAACTGTTACAACAACAACAACTACTTACCACTGACCAAATTTTAATATTTTTTACTTTTCTTCTTCTTTTGTGTTTTTCACTATGAAAACACCAACCAAAAAATTCAGAAAAAATATGTATATGCATATTCCTTGATTGATTCTGAACAAATCCTAAAAATTTCAGCGTGGAGAAATAAGGGTTTATATATAAAAAAAACCTTTTCGAAATATAGTCGCCCGAGAACACTATTTTTTTAGGAGTGTCAAAAAGGTCGAAATCGAAATTGCGATTAAAAGCCTCAAGAACAACAAAACTCCTGGAATCGACAACATATCGCCTGAGCCCCTTAAAGCAGATCATACCGTAAGTGCTCAACTCATACGGCCGATCATAGATGAATTATGGGTCACTGGTGATCTTAGCGAGGAATTGAGAAAAGGACTCATAATCAAGATTCCAAAAAAGGAGACCTGACTGAGTGCAAGAACTGGAGAGGCATCACTCTCCTTAGCATGGTGAATAAGGTGATTGCGAACATATTATACAAGCGACTGGCAGATACTCTCGCCAACGACATTCGTAATGAACAAGCTGGCTTTCGTCCTCACAAATCTGGAATTGACCACATCAATAGTGTACGCATAATCACAGAACAATCAGTGGAATGGAAATCACCATTATATCTGGTATTCGTAGACTTTGAAAAAACGTTCGACACTCTAAACCATTGTGCCATATGGAACGCACTTCGCTGCAAGGGACTACCAAGACAACTTATATCTCTTATTGTCTCCTTGTACAGGAATACAACCTGCAGCATTGTACACGAAGATATAACAAGCGACCCCATTAATGTAAACGTTGGAGTTCGCCAAGGATTTCCACTATCGCCCTTGCTTTTCAACGTGGTCATTGACACCATCATGGCAAAAACAACATCGAAACTGACAGAAATGGAAACCGAAGCCGCACTATATGGTCTTAAGATAGACACGGCAAACTCAAACAACTTCACACTAAAACATCAGAAAATTGAAGACGTCCAATCATGTTGCTACCTGGGAAGCATTATTACAGCAGACGGAGGGTCCAAAGAGGACGTTGCGAACCGCACCAACAAAGCCCGACAAGCATATGGCCAACTACATCCAGTGTGGAACTCCAGCAATCTCACCGCACACCAAACTAAACATTTTCAACAGCTGTGTGAAGTCAGTCGCCTTGTACGGATGCGAATCATGGAATGCAGCTCGTTACGACCTCAGAACAATCCAGGTTTTTGCTGCCTTCGACGAATCCAAAAAAAATTCTGGCACAAACCAGGCAGACCCCATTTGAAATCGAAATTCGAAGAGGGTAATCGAGGTGGATCGGGCATGCTTTGGGCAGACCACAATCTGACATAACCAGGACTGCAATCGACTGGAATCTCCAAGGCAGCCGAAGGCCAAGCAACACTTGGCGCCGACAGTTGGATATAGAAGATGCAAAAATAAATAAATCGCAGCAGACAAAAAAGAATGAAATGTAATCGTTGAGGCCATATGCTCCTTCTAGGAACAAAAGGAAGTTATATAGATAAAAAAGTAAAATAGACACACGTATTTTGTGTATGTTTATGATAACGGGAGTAAACGCAATCGGTCATATATTTTGAAAAAAAAAATAGTTTTTTTGTCTTATACTTATATAGCGTGATCCATTTCGAGGTTCCCTACATTTTTAAAGAAAAAACACAGAAAATTCAAATTGAATGGGGAATGTTTATGAACAGTCTTTGGCATTTATTTTTTGAAGATTATGTCTATCAAATGTTGGCCGCGGTTACGTCTCAGATGGTCCATCCGTTGAGTCCAATTTTCGATGACTCGTTCGAGCATTTTGACTGGTAACTGGCGAATGACACGCGTGATGTTTTGCTCCAAGGCCTGAATCGAAGCGGGTTTGTCCGCATAAACTTTAGACTTTACATATCCCCACAGGAAAAAGTCTAACGGTGTGATATCACACGATCTTGGTGGCCAATCGACCGGCTCATAACGTGAAATTATCTGTTCACCGAAGTGTTATCTCAATAAATCCATTGATTGATGCGATGTGTGGGAAGTGGTGCCGTCTTGTTGAAACCAAATGTCGCCGAAATCACGAGCTTCAATTTCAGGCATCAAATAGTCGGTTATCATGGCACTGACGGTTACGTTCTCATCGGCATCATTTTTGAAGAAATATGGACCGATGATTCCGGTACGTCGGATCGGGAATCGGTCAATGGCAAAAAGATAGCTCTTAACGAGAGCTAAAATATTGCTCATGGGTGTCAAGGTCGTGGGTCGACTGGAAAGTGTTTGTTTTTAGGATTTAAAAAAAATGGACTTCGCGCAATTGGCGAACGATTATTTTGATAATAAAACTGAATAATTTGTAAACGTTGTTCAGGCGTAAATGTCTTTCCATGATGAAATGACAAACAATACTTAACAAAAATAACATGACACAACTCTCACGTGATCTGTCAAAAAAAGGCTATTGAAAAAGGTATCTCTTCTTTGATCACCCTATACAAATAAAATATTTTATAGAGTTGCGTTATGCTACAAAGTTTCAACGAAATCGGATATGGTGATGGATTTAGCGCGTTTACGATTCAGCCAATAATGATGACAAAGAATATTTTTTTGGCTTTTTGTTTTCAGATAGATGTTCCGCTTCAAAAATATACATTTAGACAAAAAGAGGACTAAGCGCTTTTTCACTCTTATGTCGAGATATATTTAGTAATATTCATCAACAAAATTTAACAGAAATATAACTACAATGGTTTTTATTATTTGATATGACATTCTCCCTAAGTTCCGCTTATAGTGGCAAAGTTTAATGTTTCCAAAACCAAATTTTCAGATTCAGGGAAGACTCGAAAAATGTTTTTTTTTTTCATTAAATTTGAAATTTGTTAGTAAATTTCGATTATTAATATACAAATCGTCATCAAAGACGAGAAAAGGCCTATCATCATATTTGAGAATTTTACAGGAGAAGCAAAACATTAAATGAAATGAAAAATGATTTCGTTAGAAAAACGGGATTTTCAGGATAATACCTAAACATAATGATGCATATATAAAAAATCGCACAAACATGATTTACAACCTGTTTCTGAAAATTGCGTGAAATATGAATTTTTAACTATGAAAAAAGAAATAATTTGTTGTTAGACAATTTGGAATTTGGTTAATAATTTCGCCATTTTTGATAGTAGGACGCTAAAATTTTTTCAGGATATGTATTTTGATGCAGTGTACCGAAACCCATCAAAAACTGAATTTTAATTTTTCTTGTTGTTACGCCCTTAATTAATTCCAGCACTACCATTAGCAGAAAAAAATATTTTAAAAATGACTCTTACCTTTTTAACAAACATTTGACAAACAATAATGCCCAACGACCACCAATCCACGGAGTGAGTATATGGATCACCCCGTAAAATTTCGGGAGCTGTAAACAAAACAAAAAAAGAACTAATTTACTTACCTGTAATAACAAAACAATGCAAAACAAATGAAGATTGGCAAAACTACATTAAACTAAAAAAAAAAAACTATGGGGACTTACCGCATATTTTAATTCGAAAGAATATTTTCGAACTTGTCCATATATATTTGGTAGATATTTTCGAAAACCTCTCTTTCGAATAGAAATACGCGATAAGCACCACCCACCACCTGGCTGGAACTTAAATGAAATGTCCATCCTCTGTCCTTGGTTACAACAATAAAAACAACAGTTCGATTTTTTGTTTAGATTTTAAAATTGTTTTTGATTTCATATTTTCATTGATTCATTTTGTAATATGTTTTTGTGTTTTTTTTCTGTTTGTTTAACTATACATTATACAGAGAATATTTACACAGCATTTCTTTTACTTACTTTCATTTATATATGTATATGCGAATTATAATTAATAATAAATGTTCATATGTTTAGCTTAATTTACTAAAAAAACTCTACAGTTCTAAAAAATCACTTTTTTTAATTTATTTATAACATTATCATCATTCTTATTCATTATTTACTGCAGCATTGTTCATCATTGTTGGTTTTAGCTTAATTTCATGTTTTAATTAGATATTATTTTATATGCTTATTTTATTCTTTTTTTTCATTTATTTCTATTATTAATATTTAAACATTTTAAGCAAATCACATTGAAATATATTCTTTGTTTGTTGTTGTTGATGGAGGGGGTTTATACTATATATATAGACTTTTTTATAACTAAAACGTACAAAATATACACAGATAGAGATAGATATACTAATATAGAGTGTAAAAATTAAGCTTAGTAGAGTTGTTTGTTAATTTGTTTTGCTTTCATTTGTAATCTATATGTAATCTATAATCAATAATCAATCACTTTTTCTTTTATGTCACAAAAAAAACTGAAACAGTTTATTTTGAGGGGTTTTTGTTTGTTTAATATACTTATTTATTCAAATCTGGTTGATTCAAATAAATTTGTAATTTTAAATATGTATAAATATTTCATTTGGGGCAATGCTGTTTTTTTGGAATTAATTGCTATGTTAGAAATTTTAAATCAATGACCTGATTAATGAAATAAAATAACCCTTTGCACGTGCTGAGATGCCTTGATTTGCCATAATGGATTTATAAACGTTAAGCTGAAGTTTATAAACACCAAAAATGATAATTAATACATATCGCTCACTCACTTCAAGAGTGACAAACTCAAAATTTAACATTTTTTTTGAGGTAACCTTACAAAAATGCAAATGTTCATAAATTAATCTCAGCGAAATTTGGTCTATAAGTAAACAACCATATTTCGGATTATTCAAGCGTATTTTAACATCTTATTTCATGTTACTTATCTTTTTATGCGGACTTAAAGTTACACATCTTGGCAATTTTCAATTTTGACTTATGTCACTCTTGAAGTAAGTGAGCGATGTATACATTCATGTATAAAAATTTCGAGATATTACGTATGTATTACTACTTGGTGGTTAATTTAATAGAGGGTCTTGATTTTATTATGCAACAAAATTGAAAAGAAATTTATTATGCAAAAAATTTAAATAATTTTTCTGATAAAGTTCGAATTACCGACATCTTAATAATAAAAAAATTATTTTATTTAAATCGGATATCTCCGTTTATAAGAAAATGATTAAAATAATCAAGTCACTTCTTTCAAAAATCCAAAATTTTCTAAATTCTTTAATAATGAAGAATATCAAACAATAATAATGTTTGTAAATTTTTTTTAGAGATTTATATTACCGAACTATATTAGATAAATGATTTGGTGATAATATCATTAATTTATATAATATTATAAATAATATTTATATTTTAAATGATAGCTTTTCCAATTTTTTTAAAAAAAATTGCCCCAACTAATGAATTGTAAAATTGTTTATAATCAAATAAATCCTACTTAAACTAAATTTACAAATTATATATGTATGCATGTTATTAGAAAATTAAAATATTACATACAACTATCACTACTAACTAATTAAAAGATCCTTTTCTTTTTTTTAATAATAAAATTATTACATAGTTTTCTTTTTTGCAAAATTGTCCACTTAAATTTATAAACATTTGAAATATGAATCACAATATATTTGTTGTTGTTGTTTGTTGCTTGTTGCTTTACTATATGTGTAGATGTTGTGTGGATTGTGTTCGTGTGTGTGTGTAGTTGTAATATTTAGCATTAATTACTTTTTTTCTGAAGTTTAGGGTGATTAAATTATTAATCAAAAATTATCTTTTTTTGTGTTTTATATAAATATACAATAGATAATCTATTCTAGAGTTGACAATATGTAATATATTTATTTGTTTGAATCAACATTTTAATCACCCAAAAACTCAGTTAATCATTTAACTATGTATCTTTTATTGTATGTATTTCTATTATTTCTTTTTTATTTATTCATGTACTTGAACTTTGTGTTGCAACATAAATATTGAAAAAAAGAGATGTCCTACTTATGTTCTACATATGTGAGAAATATTTATTTTTTTTATTTATATTATTGTTATATGTATTTATGGTGATGTGTTGTTGCTTTTTTGGGGGGAGATGAAAGCTAAAAGATTTTATTAAATGATTTTAAATGAGAATTTTACTGAGAGTTTACAACGTTTATTTGGATCGAAGGAAAAAAATTACGAATCATATTTCTTTGGATTAGAAATAAATATTAATCAATGATTAATTATCTAGAAAAATAAGACTTAATAAAACAGGTTTTATAACAAATGCTTTTTGTCATAGATTGAAAAAATTGTATTCTCGAATTGAAAATCGTACCTTACAACTTCCCAACATTGTGAAAAGAAATAAAAGTATAGTAATTTAATTTGAGGAAAAATACAGTTCTGGACAAACATGTGTTACCCCCACCCATTCCAGCAAAGTAATAAAGAAATTGTATTGGTTTTTGTTGCGATATTATACAAAATTTGTTTTTGCAGAATACAAGTTTAAAAGCAATCATCGAAAAAAGCGATATTACTTACAGTGAATTGTTTTTACAAAACAATTGCTCAACTGCAATCATCAAACATTTAATTGTATTTTTAGAACAGTCAGAAATGGTCGAAAATAATAATGCTTCGGGCAATTACATATTAAAAAGTTCATATTTATTATTTGATATCTAAATTATTAATTTTGTACACACGAAAATATTCCTATACTCAATTTTATAAAAAAAATTAAGAACATTTTAAAAAAAGAAATAAAATTATTCAATTTTTTTTTTTGCTTAAATATTAATTTATTGACTTGAATTTTAAATATTAATGTATTCAACATTTTTGTTTTGTGAATTTTACAATTAAATAAATCAATTAAAATAATTAGTTGAGTTGAATTAAAGCATTTTATAATTTAAAATTTTGTTTTTAGTTGTTTCATTTAACAGAGGTTTTTTTCTGTGCATCAAATTATATTTCATAGTTTGTAATATATATCAGTATTGCTATATTATTACCAAATTGCAAAAGTATATTAAAAATCTGACCCAACTGATTTGTTACTAGGATATTCTCCTGGCTCCAGACCATCTTTTCCTCTATTATGTATTATAGAATCCAATTTTTTTAAAAACGAAGCAACTTTAGGAGCGGCAGATGGGGGGAGCAATCTTATTTTAATTTATTTATTAAAAATTATTGTAATTTTGTAGAGGTTCCCATGTTTTTTTTGGGAAGGGCTTAAGTTTATTTTTTGTCTTCTTCTTGGGGCTTATTTTCATCTATAATTTTAGAAACAGCCGACGCTACGCATAAAAGGTTTGCTCCGAGTAGCCAATTTTGAATCCTGTCCATAGGATAAAGTCTTAAGGCCGACAGCGCAAAAATAAATTTGTAATTAGAAAAGGAGTTCTTATTGGTAAAATTTGTAGTAAAATTTCGCAATTCATGCCTTTTTTCTTAATTGTGGCGTAATTTCCTAAACCACTTTATGTAACGAAAATAGGCCCAAAATTTGGAGCGAACCTTAATTTTCAATTTGGGGGAACATTTTCCTGCGGCCCAACTTCCGGCCGCCGATTGAAACTGATTCATCGAGCCTAAATGTGTCCAAATAGTAATACTATACCAATTTCAACAGTAATTAAGAAGTTCCCCATTGTAAGTGAGAAAATGTAATTAGAAAATCGGTAAGGAAAGGCTAAATTCGGTCGAAACCGACTATCGGGTCTATTCTGTAATCACGGCGATTTGATATCACGGTGATTTTAAAATCACCGGCGACTTTACATCACTTTTGGAGTTCGAAATCACCCGAAAATATTTTGAACAATCTTTTTTGGGATGCTATGAATAATAAACCGGGAGATTTCGAACTCAAGCAGTGAAGGTAAGTCGCCGGTGATTTTAAAATCACCGTGATTTCAAATCACCTTGCTGCAGAACAGACCCGTATATTATACCCTACACAATCTTATTAGGGCAGAATAAGCATATATACTCGTATATAGTTGCACTGGCTTAACTATATGTCCAAGGACATGAGCTGTTCAATACAGTTCAATACAATCGAAACTGATTATCTAACTCCCAGGGTACGTTCTTATTCTGTATCACTTGTAAAATTGGAAGATATGGATATTAAGAGACAAATTTGACAGTGTTTTTCTATCTGCTACATTTCATAATTCTACTTAGATTCTGCTCATTCTTGAATCTATGCAGAAACTCCGATATGCCAAATTTGGCTATATTTAGGTCCCTATAGTGCTTTTATGCCAAATCAGATTTATACCAAATCAGATCAAACATACATATATGTGCCTATATATAAATCTGAACCGATTCTATAAAATTTAGTACCGTTATTCGTGTCTTTGTTCGTTTCTGTGGTCCTTTGTTATATAATAATTCGCGTCTCAAAAGACTTCGCTCTACCTATGTTCATACTGATCGGGTGTACAGCATCCATAGTGCTTAGATGCCAAATCGAAAGAAACATATATAATCTGAGCGATTTCGTTCAAATTTGGTATGGTACATGTCAACATACTTCCGCCTGTAATTTTTCATAAATAATGAATGAATAAAGCTAGTCGAAAATAGATTTCAATTGAGTGGAGTGTATGATTATTAATTATGGAAGTAATCCCATTTTTTTAGTGTGGAGGAGAGTTGAGAAAATTGTTTTTAAGGTCAAAAATAGAAATGGACGTTTTGACAATTTTTAGAGAAAAATTCTAAAGAAAGATATTTTATATTCTATTTATAACACAGACCTTTAATTAGACGGATGTTCCGTCCGCCTAAAACGTCAAAATCGATCATTACGAACGAATAGGAATGAACTGTCACACGCGAAAAACTGTTTTCCGCGAACATAGTTTGAACTTTTTTGCACTAATCGATTAATACCAATTTTTGTAATTGTGACAATTACAAAAAATTCGGGAAAATCGGTCCGAAATCCGCGGAAAACCTCACGCTTTGATATCCTACTCGTTCAAATTCCTATTCGTTCGTACCTGACAACTTACTCGCTCGGTGATGACATACATACTTATTATTTATTGTTTTTGATTTATAAATCCTTCGCAATTTATTAATCCTTCCTCATGCTTTTGAGACGACAATTAGAATTCTAGTAAATTCAACCAGGTCGAATCTGTATACCATGGACAGCGTGCAGTGACATAACAAGAAACATTTATGGAATGACATTAAGATGACAAATCAGGACAGAGAGTTTTAATGAACAATTATTAAGTGAAGTAGAGACCTAATAATAATTCATACTAATATTTTTAGGTAAAATGAAGCACAAATCATAATATTTTCAGGCCAATTTGTTGGATATTGTCACTCCTGTTATGTATTCCACTTAGAATCGAGTTTCTACATTTGTTTTGTTTAAAGCTAAATGGTTCTTATATCAGATAGGCTTAGAATAAAATATTGAAGAATTACAGAAGTCTTCAAACGGAAATTATAGGCAACTTTATGAACAAGAAATTCGGATTCAATTCAATCGGAATACAGAACAGTGACGTGAGTTTTCTATGACACCAAGAAATAGTATCGGTTGGGACATTTGTGGCTATAGCCAAATGTCGACCAATGAGCTCCATTGCCCAATCGGTAAGGCACCAATAACTCAATACAGGTCCCTTGAATGGGGACTGTATCGAAATAGGAACGAATCTCATCAATTTTCAAGCTCAATGTGTCTGTCAAATTTCAGTCACCCAGCTTTATTATTGCGGTTTGTAGTGTGATTTCCACAGACATATTATCATGTCTGTTGAAATCACAAATAAATCGTCTTAGCATTTTACGGTAGTCAAGAATATATATTTTTATGGAGTCTCAGATAAAAATTGCAAGTTGTTACAAACGGAATGAAGAACTGAGTATACCCCCACCTCTGTGAGAATGAAGAGGAACTGGAGACAATCGAATACCTTCTCTGTCAATGTCCTTCTCTATCAAGAGGAGACATCGCTACCTAGGTGATTACACGAAACAAAATCTGGAATCTCTGTCATTGCACGATATTGATAGAATTATGAGCTTCATCTCATGCTTGAGGTGGAAGGTTTGACATCAACTCATCTAAACCTCTCCTAAAAAGCCATCTTTCCCCTCTCATATCTACACTCATCACCCCCTTCACCTTCTTCGACCTCTCCCGCTTCTTTTAATCATCTTCTCAGGACGAACACATGGACCAAATGGTCTCCGAGTGAATTGGTGCACAGCAACAATGGTTGTGTGCCGCGCGTCCTTAACCTAACCTTTACGCGAGGATATATTAATACATATCTGTCTCTGAAACATTTCCCTAACCTGAAGAGCTCAAATTCTGTATGTAAATTGTAGACTTTTGTGTTGAAAATTGTTGGACTATTTCGAAAAGTGATTTTGGTTATTTGTGTCCTCATATTGACTATTTTAGGTCAATTCATTTGGCAACACTGAAGATAGTAGAAAATCGTTTTCTAAAAAAAGGCATTCCGCTTCGGACCTGCCGCATCTATCCTCACTATTCCACTCTATGGATTTTTTGTAACCAACTTATTGGTTCGATTTAATGAGGATTTGAAAGGACACTGCAAGGGAACACACATGTTTGGTCAGAAATTTCTAAAGTAAATAAAACTAATTTATTCCATGTTTCACTCAATGTTTCGTTGACTTTATTCCAACTTCATCGGGAGTAATTGTTGAAAACCCTAGCGACAAAAAGTTCTCAATTACTGTTGGAAATTGGGTTGATGAACAACCTAAAGAGAAGAAAACCTTATGAGGTATCCCTGTTTCAATTATGCTAATTGAAACTAATCGGCTAATGAGATATTTGACACAAAGTTTGTTTGTTTTGGGAAATAAAAACGTTAAGTCTTATCGAACTTTAATTTGAAGAATAGTTACTTGGAATATGCATTTTACGAGTACATCTTTAAAGGCTAACTTACAAAAAATTAAGTAAGCAACATAATAACTCGTCTTCTTCATTTCAATAATAATTCGCAGACTTCAAAACTTACCATATGTATAAAAGAAATGTTAAAATAATGAACAGTTTTAGGTGGTGTTTTCGTGAATAAAAATCGATAATTTTGGGAAGAATGTGACTACCCAAACAATCAATAGATCAGTTTGATGATTTGTCTCATTAAAATGATCACAAATTAAAAAACGGTGTTATGTCGTTAAATTTTAAATGAAAAGTTTGCTCCGTTAATGACCTATTCAATCTTGAAATTGTTGATACACATAACATCTTTAAAATGCATGTTTAGATATTATATATGGGGGGAAGACTCAAATGTAGCCAAATTCATAATTTTAATAGTAATATTAAAAATCCTCTTAACTTTGTAGATCTTTTATATAGGCATTATCTTTGAGAGTTTTGGTTTTTCTAAAAGTTCTTACTTTAAATTGTTGTTTAAAAATACATATTGCTAGTTCAAATGTCACTGCAGACAAAAACGAAACACATTTTTGTCTGGAAAACTACACTGCCCCTTTTCAAAACGAGATTTCAAAACCGGACTAATATTAAACAAACAAAAACAATTTTAATCTTATGTTTATTAGTGGAATTTTGAATTTATTCGTATATGAAATTATAATTTACTTCCACATTGAAGTGCTACTGCAAATGGCATAGACAAATTCTATCAAAATAGACAACTCATTTCTTTCAAAATTCATCCGTACTCTCGACACTCTAAAGGGACTTTAAAAATAGCTAAAGAAATGAAAGCTTCTTTGAAAATAATAAAAAAAGATATAAAGCTTTAAAAGGTCCTATTACGATATTGGCAGAGCAAAAAAAACATGAATGAGATAATTATTTTCTATATATTAAATATAAAAGAAACAAAAGCAAAATAATAAACAAAAAAATCTCTAAATTAGAAACTGGCAGTATGTTTGATGTGTGTGTGTGTGTGTGTGTTGAAGAAGATAACAAAAATAAATAATATATAGTAGATATTTTAGTTTACTACAACTACACAATGGTCCTTTTTTCGGTTTCAATAGTCATTAGTGTTTGTTTGGTTTTTGTTGTGTTTTTGTTTAAGACAAAGAGAAAATAAATACATATTTAAGTATGTATGTATGTATATAGACTTCAGTGTTTGTGTTGGCGGTTGACAGTAGCCCCACCAAACATCCGTTCTTAGCTAATGTCCTTCTTGTGTTTCATATATAATTAGAGTTCGACTTAAAAACTAAACGATGGGTTTTGCAATCCTTACAACTTCTATAAGTAACTAAGGCTTTGTTGTTGTTTTGTTTTTTTTTGCATTTTTTTAGAAAAAAGTGAATAGATAGTTTTAAATTAAAAGTTATTTATATTTCATACAAGTAGATATATATGTATTATCACGCTTTCTTTTTTTGCAGAATTGTTCTTTTTTGTAATCGCTTTTTTTCGAAACACAAAAATAAAACAAACAAAAAAACTTAAAATATTATTTAATAATAGTTAAACAAAACTTCAAATTTAGATACTCAACGAGATTTCTTAATAAAGTATATCATTCAGACACATTTTCAGAAAATCATTCAATTAATCAATCATTCATAGCGTTCAAAAAAATAATAATAAATAAATTATAAAAATTATATGATTAACTACTCGTATAACGGTAAAGTAAAGTAAAAAAAATTTAAAATGTACCTAAACGTCTTTGGTGATGATGGCGACAGAAGCAAATGAACATGAAATCACGAGCCAAAGCGTGTAGAAAACATGTGAAAGGAGCTTTCGAGATAGTCGAAGAAGGATTATAATAGACAATCATTTGTTTCTTCTCCAAATGTGCCGGATTGGGTTGTACAACATCCCAAATCACATAGGGGCCATAAGCGCCGCCGGGGCCATCATCATCATCATCATCATAATCGCCATCGCCGCTGTCCGCATTAGTTTCTTCGTTTTTGTAGAGCTTCTTATAAACAACTTGAGACTTGTTAATAATATATTTCTTGCTATCACGTCGTCGGCATTCAACAATGCCTGTTGAAGGAGTTTTATTAATTGTATTATAATGATTAGATTGCGTTACCAATAACGGTTTTGCAACGCGTCACAACGCGAGGGTCTCTTTTATGATTTTCTTCATGGCATTTCCCATCGAGGGCGCCGCGGAATTCGATGTGGATGAGACAAATTTGAACAGATACGGCTGTACATCCGGATACGTCGTATCGAATATTAGATCCAATTCACTTTGACTGGGCGTCTTAGGTACATAATCGTGTCTATTCATAATTTCCGTTATGTAAATCACTTTATCTGTCAGCAGATCGGCCACATTCTCCCTGCACATCTGCCGTTCGTCTTCATTCTCGTGCTTTATCAAGTCCAAGTGTATAGTCCACACCTCCCAGGGTATACATTCGGCGGTAAATGGCCAGCGGGATTTTTTCTTTTGAAAGAACTCCAAACTTATTTGCCCAGAGCCACAACCCTCATTGGAGCGAAGTTTCTCGCTGAAAACATTGATGGCCCGTTTGACGGTCCGCTGCAGACTATCCGATGTGCAGCAGACATAAGTGAAATCAATGAAATCACAATCGACATCCGTGTAACCGACAGTACCAATGGAATACTGGGCATCTCCGGTATACATATATTTACCAAGGCAGCGATGGAATAGCACCGTATGAAAAATACTTGCCACAGCTTCGTCCACTTGACGACCCTCCATGCTCAAATCGAAAACTTGTGAACGGGCATTCATTTTGACTACAGTTTCTTAATTACTTGTAGATAACTTTAAGAGAAATTATATCTAGGTTGATGTGATGTTGTTGTTCTTCGTCTTATTATTATTATTATTTAAACGGTCTAATACAGCAATCACGTACCGTTCTATTCTACTGCACTAATTTGTTTTTGTTGTAGTTGTGTATAAATGATATATAGACAGACATATATTGATAGATAGAAAGATAGGTATTTCTATATAGTATGTAGTATTTATAGCAATTACTTCTTTTACTTCTTGTTACTGGTTGTTTCTACTGTTTGTTTTTTTTGGAGTTATTGTTTTTGGTTTGGAGGGGAAAATATTTTTTTTAGAAAATCGTACCCATATATTGAAAAGTGCCGCACATCGTTTTTGTTGTCAAACCAAATTTCAACCACTTGCTGAGTCCAAAATCCGTCAATTTTATGTGATAATCAGCAGTTAGGAGAATATTTTCTGGTTTAGCATCGCGATAGATAATGCCGGCGTTATGGAGAAAATCTATAGGATAAGAAAATAATGTCAGTTTTATATGGGAATATATATTATGGTTAGACTTAGATTTTCATAGTTAGACTTACCTAAAGCCAAAGCTATTTCAGCCAAATATAAACGAATGAGATTTAAGGAGAATGTGGATATTTTGGAAAAAAGTTCACCATTTGGAACGTATTCGGACACTGAAAAGGAAAATTAAAAAAAGTGTAATATATTTTTTATAATTAACACATACAACTTATAATATATGTATACATAGATACAGTATGTGATGAGATTTTGTTTATATAGCAAAGAATTTTTTTGGAAAAACAAAATTTTACTCGAAGAGGTGAACCAACGTGGTCCATTTTTGTTGTTATCCTGAGATAGAAAAAATATTGAAACATACCAATTGAAATTTAAATACTCCTATTGAAAGTTATCGTGCGCACCAGACAGACAGATGGACGGACAAGCGAACATTGCTCAAATGACTTAAAATGACCCAAAACGGATTTCCTATTTTGTGGTTTCTTAGGTCGCCCCTTCGATGTGCCACACATTTTTCGTGCCACACATTTTTCGTGCCACACATTTTTGGTGCCATCAATTTTTCGTGCCATCAAAAAACGATTTAAAACAAAATCAAATTATTATTAATTGTTTTATACACACTTCTGTCTATACGTGAAAGTGAAATTCCCAACATTGGTAGCTCTCATAATTTCCTTTATTTTATAGGGTATACCGTATTTTTCGAGCTTATATTTAAACCAATGACAAATACCAAAGAAAATCGAAATTTAAAAAAAAAATCCATAAACTTTTTTTAAATGTTTTTTTTTCGTGTTTATGACAACATATTAAACCAGAAAATGTTATTAACAGCCCTTCGTCAAAAATTTTGTAATCTAGTGTAAGTTAGCCATAGAACAACAACAAAATGAATTCCCTCACAAAAGAAAGCCTTTTTGCACTTTTGGCGGGGCCATACTCCGATCTGGAGTATATTTATGGAAATTTTTTAATGCCATTCTAGTGTAGCATGTGGACAAAAATAATGCAATTAAAAAAATAAAGGGAAGTCTTTTAACCTGAAAAAATAGAATTTCAAAACACTTTCTTGACATACTGTATAAATATCTGTATATATAAAATCCTTTGTACGTTTGTTAGTACCGCATGATCTCCGAAACCATAAAAGCGAATGGGCTGAAAATTTAACAATGTATTCAGTTTTGGGTCATTTGTGTTTTAGAATTATTTTCAAATTGCGGAGTGGTCAAGTTATTTGCCACATTCGCATTTCCAGAGCGATTTGACTGAAATTTAAAATATATGTGTGGTTCGCCTTAATAATAGTTTGTATGTATGATTCTAACCGGTAGATATCGCTGCATCTACATTCTTTTCTTGAAACTCGGGATGTATGAATTTTTTAATGAAATATCAATGAATAACAAACCAAAAAATCCCAAACGGGACGAGCAGGACAATGTCTGCAGGGGTCAGCTAGTGTACTTATATATATTGGTAGGTGAGAAGACTTTGGGACCTAGACGTGCGCACAGTTGCTGAGAAGCATATTTAATGATTTGAACTTTAACACCGACGGATCAAAAATGATAGACGACAGGCAGCGGATACGAGATGTAATAATGGGTTTTCCATTAAGAATTTTTTATATTAACTAGCTGACCCCAGCAGACGATGTCCTACCCGTCCTGTTTGGGATGTATTTAATTGTTATTCATTGATATTTCATTCAAATCTCGAGTTTCAGGACCATATGACCATTACAGGGATATCTACCGGTTAGAATCATACATACAAACTATTATAAAGACAAACCACCCATACATTTTAAATTTCAGTCAAATCGCTCTGGAAATTCAAATTTTGCAAATAACTTGATCACTCCGCAATTTATCGCGGTGAAAATAATTCTAAAACACAAATAACCCCAAACTGAATATATTGTTCAATTTTCAGCCCATTCGCTTTTATGGTTTCGGAGATCATGCGTTACTAACAAACGTACAAAGGGTTTTATATATAAAGAAGATAAAACACAGAATATTTAGATATAGAGTTGAAATTTATTCTGTGTGTAGTGCAAATGTTTCATTTTAAGAATGAAATTCGATTTCGGTCATATGACCACCACGAGCCCCTCTACAGCGATCTATTCTTTGGACCCAATTTTCTACCACTCTTGCACACATTTCGACCGGAACGTTGGTAATTTCGCGTTGGATGTTGTCTCTGAGCTCGTCTAAAGTTGTTGGCATAGACCAATGACTTGATGTGGCCCATAAAAAGAATGGCGTTAAATCGCATGAATGAGGTGGCCATTCAACCGGACCATTTCTCGAGATAACACGTTCACCGAATTTGCCTTTCAGTAAATTGATTGTAATGCTGTGTGGCTAGTGGCACCGTCTTCATGAAAGCACATATCGGCGATGTCAAGCTCATCCAATTCTGGTGAAAAACAATTTTATAAAATGGCACGATAGCGCTCTCCGTTGAAGGTAGCGTGACGATTGTTTTCATCGACGAAAAATACGACCCAATCAAAACTCCGGCATGAAAATCTTGGAACATAAACTAGAGATAAGAAGCGTTTTGTATTGGATACTCGTACTTTTAATGGCACTGTGTATGAAGCAGTTAAATATAATACATTGGTGCAAACAGAGTTAAATATGTTCCCGAGTTGCGAGAGTATTTCTGGAAACATACAACTAGAGAAAAGTAACGTTTTTCGAAATTATTTCTTGTACACTTACAAAGAACGGTTAAATATCTCTAAGGGAAATGCGAACATTTGAATCAACACGATTTTGAGATGTACGAGTATAGGGTCTTTGGTCACTCATATCTGGGGATGAACTCTGACTTTTTCAAATGGTAGTCTTTGGTGAGTATAAAAATAACTCTAAAGGACAAGATCGCACATGCCCCCATCTTGTACGAAATGGGCGATGTGCGAGTATAGGGTCTTTGATCACTCATTCTCATTCGACATCTCTATGCTTCAAAATCTTGATGAACTCTGGCTTTTCAAATGGTAGTCTTTGGTGAGTATAATATACACCTCTAAAGGATAGGTTCGCCCATGGTCAAATCCGACTTGTGATTTATTCACCAAATCGATAGCTACTTTCCAAGGAGTGCTAAGTCGAAATAGGCAATTTAAAAGTGTTCAATGTTATATTGTATGATATGGAATTTCGAAAGATCTCTATTATTTTCTACATAACTTTTGATTGGTGGAATGTCGTAACGTCTATGGACATAAAGTCCATGGATGTTGTGACACTATAAAAGAAAGTGTTATAACATCCATGACCATTGAGGCACTTTCGTGGGTGTCGTAATGTCCACAAAATCAATGTCACTTCGTCCATTAAGTGATCATTGAAGACAACTTTTTAGTTATGGAAAAGTCTAAAGCCGCCTATGTGGACCAAGGTGTTTCTACATGGGCGGCCATCGCTGAGGTTAAGGATTTTTTACTCCTCTGGGATAGGTCCGAAGACGGGCGACAAAAGTGACATGGACATGGTGACAGCTTTGAAGTGATTAATTTAATTTTTAGAAAAATATATCTTTAGTGAAATGGGAATATTTTAGTAGAACATTGAGACTCCATAGACCACATACATGTTGCCTCTTTAATTTCGAATATTTTTGTACAACATTTTAATCTCGTGTTTCTAATTTTAATGGATACTTTTCGTAATTTTTGTGCGGGGTACCAGAAGTGGTTTGACGAATACGCCTATTTTGCGCTGATCAGTATATATTTCAAAGACATTGCACTGTACTGTATGTAATTTTAAGTGTTTAGGTGCACTGTTATTAACGTTATGATCCATTTAATGTTGGTATGATTTGGGCTCTTACCGAGCCGAAACCTCAACAGCCTCCAACTTCGTCAAAACTCTGAGCGCTACACGATGCTCGTTGTGCTTCCGTTTTGACGGTCGGACATGACGTTTTCCCCTCACCGCACCACCTGTTGTGAGTACTTGGGGGAGATTTTCACCATTTTTGGTGTGGTCGGCCTTGGCCAAGACCAACGGACGGACAGTCGGACGATTGGGGAACCGCGCTCCATCGGAACACGAAGGCATCCCCGTCAAGAGAATTTATTTTTATTTTGTCTGTATTATGCCGTAATATGCACTACGATGTAGGCCTCACGGACTTTGTACAGATGTTTGCTATTGCGTAATAGGTACTGCTAACCGCTATGTGATAAACACGTCCGTTCACTGCGAATGATCAGCAACTATAGTACTATAAAAGCATTACATTGCACAAAATTTCATGTATTTATATGCACTGTCATCAACTTTTGAATCATCGAAATGTCCAAAGACTGCTACGCGGAACAAAGGGTTTTTGGGTGGCAGGCCTTCGTCCGGTATTAGAGATTTTCTCCTCTGGGGTATGTCTAAAGACGGATAAAAGTGCCTGTAAAAAGAAACACAACACAAGAAAAAGTTTATCCTTTCTCTTTGGACCGCGTATCCGTTTTTGGACATACCAAATAGGAGAACATCTTTAACCTTGACCGAAGGCCGTCCACGCAAATACACCATTGTCCGTGCTGTGCAAAATTTTATTATTATTGGGATATTGCATTTGTAATTTGGGCGATATGACATTCATGGTTTTGGGCAATATATTTAGTTTGAAAAAATCGTTGGTCTTTATGAAACTGCATTTGGTCGATATCGCATTTGTGGACAATCGAATTTGGGCCATATTTCGCTTTTTGAGCGATAAGAGATACATGGTTTTGCGCGATATGACACTCCGCCATAATGCCCATCTTCAAACTTAGCCTGAGATAGAAAAAAAACAGTAAGGAAAGACAGAAAGTCGGGCGAGACCGACTATATAATACCCTACACATCCCTAGGGATGCGCAAAGGGGCATTGCGATAATAATTTGGAATAATTGGGTTTGTTTCAGTTAACAAAGTACCTAGCTGCACCTCCTCATCAAGGCTTATTCCAAAGAGGAGTTTAAGACATTGATCATAATAAACAAGATCTGAATCGATAACCTTAAAAAGTTTAAATACCCTGTACCACAGTGTGGTGTAGGGTATAAATATTATTTCATACCAAATTTAAAGTCAATCCGTTAGACGTACGGACATAGCTCAAATGACTTAATATGACATAAAACTGATTTTCGCCTAACATACCTAAATTCTAGGTCATTCCTTCAATGTGTTACCCTTTGGGCCTCCTCCACTAAAGTGAAGGGTATATTTTGATAGAGACAACATCTATGTGGGGAAATTCCCGGCATTGTTTCTGAAAGGGGAAGCCCCTACAAAGAGCCATATAATATTCACTTATGTTTACCGATACACTGAAAGAGTACAGTGTATTCTGCCGCCTAATAAAACATATATACGAGCGTTAAAGAAAAATGTCAATCGCAACCGCTTTACGCAGTTGATGGACTATTCATAAACTCCATATGGATGGTTCGTGTTTGCTGCTCTTAAACAAATAATGTATTAATTAAATTTTAATTTTTATTTTTTTTTTAATTTTCTAAACGTTCTAAGGCAGGAGCCTATTCCCTACTCCATGGGAGCCGTTGAGACTTGTAAAATACAAAATTTTATAATATAGAAGAATTCAATTTAGGTGATTTCGAGGTCAGAACGTTTGCTTAGCCTATTCGCATGAGCTCACAGGAGTCACAGAGCAAAAACAACTGAATGAGAAGCAATGAGATTTTTTTAAATTTTTTTGGAATTCTAAAAACTCCTAAATATTTAATTACTGCACACTTACGTATATGCAAATTGTAACGATTTTGCCACAGATCAATTTGTTGCACTATAAACGGATGATGACCGCACAATTTCTGGATATCTGCTTCGTCTTTAATTTGCTGAACACTATTTTCCGAGATGATCTGAAAAACAGAAGTCCCATAAGTTAGTTATCGGTGACACCCAAGAAAGAATAAACAATACTTGCAAATAGATGTGCATATGTGTGTATGTAGTACTTACTTTAGATTTCTTAAGAACTTTTAATGCATAAACAGGAGTTGAACAAAGATTATCAGCACTGGAGTGGGGGATTTGCTTTTGCTCTGACGTTTCTTTCTGTTTTCTTACTATGTTCTTATCAATAACTCTAAAAACCACACCGAAGGCACCCTTAGCCACCAAATGGTCAATGTGAAATTCCCCGTTGCGACTCGTCTCTTTAAAGTGTGAACTGAAAATGGCATTTGTTAGAGGTTTATGCCATTGTGTTTTTGAACGACGGCTATATTGTAAAGTACTAAAACTGTAGAGGAAGAAAAACACACACAAAATCAAATAATTATATTGAACTCAGATTAATACAATGTGTTTTTTTTGCGGTATTACTCACCTTTTACGTGAAGACCTCTGACGTTGTTTGAAAGAATGACGTCCGGAAAAGGAGAGATTCCAATTCAAGCTACCCAGACTCCAAAACGAGGCCTAAAAGAAAAACAAGTGAAAAATAAGAATACATTGCAATTGTAATAAATAAAAATAGCAAATATATAGATTTTAAATAGAAATTATAATGGGTTGTAAGTAAATATTGGAATATTCTGTTGTTACTTTTGAAAACACACATCACTGCCGTTTTGGCGTCATTATTTATATTTGCGCGGTGCTTTTGTTTTGTCTTAACAAAAATAACAACAACGATTACGTGCAAACGGACATGAGTCAGTGAGTCCATCAACGAGTGAGTGAAGTCTGTTTGTCGGTAAGTTTCTTTAACCTTTTTCTGCGAGAAGGTTTTCGCTGTGGCATGACTTTCTTTTTTTGTTGTTGTTTTGCTTCTATCATAGTATGTACTGAACAAAATTATACATATATAATTAACGAAGGGGGACGGGGATTTAATATTAATAATTTATTGTGTCAATTTGTTACATGTGTATTAAATTCATTATTGCAAATTTGTGTAATTCTATCAGATTAGTTGTGCTTTCTAAAGTAATTGTTTAGAGATATATGCATTGGGTTTTTATTTTATATAATTATTTAAACAATATACTTCGTTATATACTGTGTTACGAGTTCATTATGTTGATCGAATGACATTGTGTTAACCAAAATTGGGTCAGTCGATCAGTTGTTTCGTGTTTAAAGCACATAAGCTTATAATGAAAGCGGCTGGCAAAGTCATTAACGCTTTAATTTGTTTTTATTAGGTGATTATAGAACAAACAATTCACCAAAAGTATTTCAGTGGGCAGAACGTTATATGAACTTTAAAGGCCTTATTTACAAAATGGAGGTTCAATGAACAGATTTTACAACGGTAAAATGTGTTTCAAACTGTCCATACTTTTTATGAATGAGACCTTTATGGTCGAAAGTCAGGAGAATGTCACTGTCACAAAACAAACAACATGTATTTAATTTTTAAATTTAATAATAGTACAATTTAAATTTTTGCCAATATAAAAATGAAGTATTATTCATGTATGTCGTGTTCTAAACACAATTGATAAATATCAGGAAAATAACCACATGAGATCGGATAGATAGATTTATCGTAACTGATAGTCTATCTTGATATAGTAATGTAGATCGAACAATTTCGAAACCTACTTTTAGCAGTCACACCATAAAATAAAGTTAATAATAAAGGGTTTTCCAACAAGAGGTGTTATCTTGGTATTCAAAGAAAAATGCAATTTTTTGAGATAAATGATCGGATGTTTATTTCATAATAAAGAGGAAGGTATGCCGTTAATAATGAAAAACAACATCAGCCAAATGGCCACCACGACCACGCTTACAGGACCATCAAATTTGTCCACCAATTTCTGTATTGCGGTCCGACAAGGTGCTTCACGACGACCCAAAAATGCTTTAGTTTTGCGAACTGTGACTGCAAGATTTTCACCATTTTGGTAGTGAATTTTAATAATTTCAATGCGTTGTTGAATCGTATATCGTTCCATTTTTAGCAATGGCATAGTTTCTACTTGTCAAATGTCAAAGATCAAAAGCTTCAAAAGTGACAGCTACCGAAATACCGGGTTATTCAAAATAACACCTCTTGTTGGAAAACCATGTACATATATGGGGCTATATCTAAAGCTGAAATGATTTCCCCCAAATGTAGCAGTGTTCAATCATGTAATAAGAAACCTCTTTCTGTGGAATTTCGTACTGATCGGATATAAAATACAGTTTCTACAACGCTTACATGTCAAATCGTGAGTAATATCTAAATCTGAGCCGATTTCCCCTAAATTTAGCAGTATTTGCTTAGTAGGTAAGAATCTTCTTTGTACTACATTTCGCAATGATCGGATATAAAATACAACTTCTTATCACTTTGATGCCACATCGGGCGGAATATGTATATACTCCTATATAGGGGCTATATCTAAATCGGTTTTCACCAATTTCAATAGGTTTCGTCCTTAGGCCAAACAAGGTATACGTGCCAAATTTTATCGCGATCACACAATAGTTGCGACCAGTACTTTGATTACAAGAGTACAGGCACAGACAGACGGACGGATACAGCTAAATCGACTCAGAAAGTGATTCTAAGCTGATTGGTGTAATAATCTCATATCTCATCTCCTTTTGGATGTTACAAACAAATGCACAAAGTTATAATACCTTGTAAAACAGTGCGGTGTAGGATATACATACGTAAAAATAATTTCCATGAATAAGTTAGTCAAAATAAGAACAAAAATAAACTTCCTAACAAAAGTTTTTGGTCGGGCCCGTACTCCGATCTGAAGTGCATTTATGAAAAATTGTTTGTTACTGTTGTAACTAAAACAACCGTTCTTGTTGAAGAATATTATTAGAGTAATTTATTTCTTAGTGTTAGTTGTGATATTCACCTATTAGTGATGAATATGAATAATCCATATGTATGTAATCGATATCGAATATATAATAGGAATAATCGACGAATAAACAAACATGATACTATGTTTACATTATGACAGTTACCATTCTGTTGTCTATCTTGTCGACAACATAATACAAATTTTAAAAAATCATATAAATTAAAAATAAATTGTTATTTTCTACTCTGAAAAAATCGAATGTCATAAAACTCTCTTGACATACTGCATATTTAAACTCGACACCAAGCTGTGGTACAGTCGGCATAGAATCACTTTTTGGGTCGATTTTGCCATGATGTCTGTCTGTCTGTCCGTATATTCTTATGAGCCAAGTGCAGGTCTCAAATATGAAGATATCTTTACGAAAACTAATACAGATTGAAACTGAGGCATATCGGTCCATGTTTTGATATAGCCCCCATATCCACTGATATCACCGTAAATAACACATTTTTCAATATCTAGATGAAATTAAATTATTTATATTTTATTTTAATTTTCCTCTACTTGGGAACTTATGGCTTCTACAAGATTAATCGAAATTACTCTATCATAACACGAAGTTGTAATTTTATCAAAGTTTTTTTCAATTCAATTTGTTTATTTCATTTCCTTACTACATACAACGATAAAGAGTTTAGACTTGAGTCAACCTGTGGCATCAACGGTTTTGTTTGCCTTTTTCAGGTCATTTAGTTCTAAGCCATGTATTTTTTGTCTCCCAGGACGTCTGCTTCCATGCGGATTCCATTCTAAAGCCATTCTTGTAATACCATCGCATGGCTTTCGCAAAGTATGGCCAATCCAAATCTATTTTCACCTTGTAATCTGGCGTGCAATTGGCCATATTTTATATTGCCCTTAAGCGTCTCTAGTTAAAATAGGCCAAATCGGTCCATGTTTTGCTATTGCTCCCATATAAATTTCCCCTCCTTCTTATCGATAATTCAGAAGTTTAAGCATTTGTACTTTATGTTGTATTAAATCGTCCCTAATAAAAATGGAGTATATCAGTCCATGATTTTATATAACCTTCTTATTAATGTCACAGACTAATTTCACTTCTTGGCGGTGTATATCCTATGTTTCTTAACCTATGTGGCCGGAATTTAGAAATTTACTTCATTTAACCTGCAACAAATCATTGTAATAATTTTTTGATATATCCCTACATATCGATATCTCCATTCTAAAACATGCTAAGTCGACTTAGCATAGTTTTAGGGAGATTGCATTTAATTTCACAATATTCCAAATTATATTCAGTCAAAATTTGGTGTTTATCCGTCAAAGTTATTCACAAAACAGTACAGGTCATTTGATTTGTATTATAGAGGAATTCCACACAAAAATTTTAAAAATTCATCAAACTTTGATCGCCTCTACTGAAAAACTACCTTTTGGCACTTAGCATCACAGACCTTAAATAGACAGATGTGTCGTCCGGACGAACGTCAAAATCTATCAGTTACGAACGAATAGGAATGAAATGTCAAAAGCGAAAAACAGTTTTCCGCGAACATAGTTTTATCTTTTTTTGCACTAATCGATTAATATTAATTTTTTAATTGTGACAATTACTAAAATTTCGGCAATATCGGTCCGAAATCGGTGTAAAAACTCACTCTTTGAAGTTCTACTCGTTGAAATTTCTATTCGTTCGTATCTGTCATCCCGGAGCTTACTCGCTCCGGGATGACATATCTTATTATTTATTATTTTAGCTTAGCATAGTTTAGAATGGAGGTATCGATATGTATTTCTCCGGGCATTGTTTGGCAAAGAATGTTGGAGGAGAGACTAAAGTCGGTCCCACACACTCTAGTCTTTCCTTACTGGTTTTCTATTAAAAAATTCTTACATTTTGAAATGTCAACCTTTATATCTCCTATGTATGTATGTATTTCAAGAAAGCTATATTGCACTTTACCAATCACCCTTTCATTTTTGTTTAGAAGACCTATACCCGTCAAATACATAGTTATATTATGTTGTTTTTTTTTCACTATTGAATAAGCAATAATATTATATAGCTTACTGATTTCTTTATTACGCCGGCACAGTATTTATTGCAACAAAATGCAATGAATTATTTATACAAGATTTGTTTAGAACACAGAACCGCGTAATGTTTTAATAATTTATTCGAAGAACTTTTGGTTTTTGACTTTAGCTTTTTCACACTTCACTGTTTTCGGGTTTCTCAAATGTTTACTGAGCGAAATTCATTAATGAAAACAAAATAAATTTTAAATCTAATCATGCGTATGCGATAAATGCAACGTAATACCCGCATTTCCTTACGATATTAATAAATAATTGTTTATGCAAAACACACACACTCCCCATATATTTTGAATACAAAAGTTCTGGAGGTTTACTAGGAAGGAAGGTAGTAATTGATGGTTAGTTAGTTAGTGTACGATCGATCAGTCTGTTTTATAGTATAACAAAGGCGGAGGATTGCGACTACCTTAACACTATGATGACATCAAAGTGTTGGGTGTTGGTTCATGTGAACACTAAGGTAATTCCGCACTAAACTGCAAATACAAATTGTGCTGGTCGAAGCACATGGCTGCGAAATTCTTTGACTCGATGATGGTGTGGTGTTGAGTTGTCTTTTGTCTCTGAATGTTGTTTTGTTCTCAAAACGTGTTCGAGTATTGGAATATTTCAAAATCAAAACAACAGAAATGAATGGCATGCAAATTGCTCAAGTGAAATGAAAACAAACCGAATCAAAACAAAATGTGAACAAAATACAGTAAAAAAAAATTTAAATCACACTCATTTTACTCTCTCTCGCTCATTCGCTTTTGATCGCTGTCACAATTTTGTTTTCGTATTTTTTGTATTTACCGTCGTATAAGGAAACAAACCCAACCTAAACAAGTGAATTCAATTTGCAAAAAATTAAAAACAAATAAACATTCATACTTTCGTCTCGTCATAATAATATGTGTAGAGCAGCACCATTTTATTAGCTTTGACAGTCTGTGGTGTGGTTTTTCGATTTTGTTATTGAAAACTAGTGTAGAAAAAAAAACAAGAAACTGCAAAACACAAAAGTAATACTATCACATAATACTTGCTAATAACAATAAACAATAATAATAAAACTACCCCAGACTTTAATAAATTGAATTGATAACACAAGTGATACTATACTAAATGACGAAGCGTCTAGAAATACACGAAATAGTGAGATCCGCCCGTCTGTGTGTCTCAAAGGTAGAACAGACAATTACGTTGTTCGTTTTTTTTTTCTTTCTTTTTGTTGTGAATCCAAATGGAAAAAAGTGTGTGTCTGATGAAATATTCGTGAGAACATATATCAGATTTATTATTGAAATGATCATTACCTACTTATATGCAGTTTAGTTAAGCACATTAACCCAGCAGAAAAGAAACAGTAAGGAAGGCTGAAAACCGGACAATGGGGTTCACCATTGACCCCAAAAAAGTCCCTTTTTCGTAAAGATCAAAATAAATACCTTGAACAATCTGTAGAGAGAAAGCTCTCAAACTCTCTCACGCAACCATATGGAGAGCCTTGTAATGCAAAGGCGTACCACAGAAACTAATCGCACTTATAAGAGGCTTATACACTTGTTCTACTTGCAGAGTATTGCCCGAAAATCGATTGAGCAGTAGAATCGAAGTGAAAACTGGTGTAATATGTCCTGTCTCCCTTATTGTTCAATATTTATCTTAATGTTGTAATGAAGAGCGTCTTAAGAAATCCGGTATCCAATGGGGATTGTATAAGCGGCTGGGAGATCTAGATTATGCGGATCTGCCTCCGCACGCTTTCATACAGCGACATATCGTCTTTTACTTAGACTTAGAGACAGACAAAGCAGGCATAAACATAAATATTGCTAAAACCAAATCAATGCGAATTATTTGTGAATGTTAAAAATTTTCAACTCCAACGTAAAGTCCACATTGTTGTATGGGTGTGAGACGTGGAACGTTGCCGCCAGAGACGTAAACTCCTTACAAGTTGTTGTAAACCGCTGTCTGAAAATATTTTGGCACAATACCTTAACCTGCAGACACCAATTAAATCCCTTTACATACTGAAATTACGAAAAGAAATTGGAACTGGCTTGGTCATACTTTAAGAAAACCCTCTTTCTTGACATACCGTATCCATATAATCCCTAAATGTATTTTAATTGGGGTTTCACATATAAACACTTTATTCTACTTTCAACCCCTATGACATTTGCCAGACAGGATCCAAGAATGAATATTAACAAATTTTGAAAAAGTAGGTTCAAACTTATATACATAAATATATATTTATATATATGTATATATGTATATACACATGATTCTTTCTATTTGGGATCTGTATTTTACATTTGGCCATTAGAACATTGGCAGAGCGGAGTTTCTTGGTCCAAAGTTAGTTAACATTTAGACATATATCGGGTTTTCCAATAGGGATGATATGATATTGAAGTGACGTTTCGGCCATTTGTAATATGTCATGATCTGTCATATGTTTTTCATTGTATTCAGTAGTGATTACAATTTCATCATGGAGAGATATACGCAAGAACAACGTTTACAAATTATTCAGTTTTATTATCAAAATAATCGTTCTCCAATTGCAACATTTTTGTGCGCTAAGTCAATTTTTTTAAATAAAAAAAAAACACTTTCCAGTCGACCTGCGACCTTGACACCAACGAGCATTATTTTAGTTCTCGTAAAGAGCTATCTTTTTTCTTCCCGATCCGACGTACCGTTAAGAAGCTAGAGCAAAAAAAAAACTTTCCGTTCACATTTGAAATGCTGCTAAATTCATTTTTTTTTAAATCCAAAAAAACACTTTCCAGTCGACCTACGACCTTGACACCCATGAGCAATATTTTAGCTCCCGTTAAGTGCTATCTTTTTGCCATTGACCGATTGTGGCTACGTGCCACACAGCAAATGAAACAATTGATTTGTTGCGAGAAAAGTTTGGAGATTCGATTATTTCAAGAAATTGATAACGACGAAGAAACTATTACTATGTGCAAAATTAGAAAAAATTCAGGAAACTAGAATGGTAGCTACACAAATTTTAATATTTGTATACAATTTTAAAATAATATACATACTTATGTACGTATATATGTACAGTAGTTATATCCATCTAGTAAAAGGTTAGGGTTGAAATTACAACATTCTAATAACATTATATTTTTTTTTGCTGGGTTGTGCTAAATGTCAATGATTTCGCCAAGCATGTGCTTAGAAATTCTGCTACTCACTAACGACAATAACAACAATGTAAGTAAGTTGAGGATTATTTCTATATAGTGACACCACCCCTATGAAATACGTCTTCTCCCCCAGCGCCGATATTGTAAGCGTGTGTGTTTTTTGCGTTTTGTTATTGAAAGTATTTCGGATCACTCGTATAAAGAGTGGTTGGGGTCGATCTGCGTCTGGTCTGGTCTCTCTCTATCTCTCGTTTCAGTCTGGACTCTTCCGCTGGGGCTCTCTCCTGGTTTGGCGAATAGATTATTTTCTGTCATTGCTGTCATTACTGCTTATGTATGTACAACTTTTACAAGGCCATTCATTCATAACAAGCATACCAACTAAGAACAATTACGAAGAGAATAGTAAATTTGTGGACAAAGTACGAGTACAGTATATGGTCATTTAATTGGAACCATATGTTTTTTATAGTTCACTAATTTTCTAGAGTATACCAAAATTAAAGAGAAGAAATGCTCTGTGATAAACTTGATTTGGCAACAGTATCTTTGCAAAATTTGCACCATACGAAAGTTCCTTATATTCTGTATTTTTTTGGAATACAAACGTCACGTTTTCTTTTCATATCCATTTCAAGTGTAGTACATTTTCGGCACAAAATTTATAATCGAAAACAGTCAAATTGTCACGTTTACCTTTGTCTCAGAGTCTCACTAGCAGGAATGTTCTACCACACAAGGTATATACTGATTTCAATCGATTTAAAAAATGGCTTGCAGAAAGAACGGCATCAGCTCTTTTAACTTTTTATATTAATTTGCATTAACAACGTAATAAGCTACATATGTAAGTCTCTTATTCATAATAATTTATCGGTGTTTTATCGAATTTTGTATACACTTAGTTCAGTGAAGGAGGGTATATCTGTGGTTTTCAGGAATAACCGCTTATGTCAGAATTTTTCGATTTCTGAATTTTAGCAAATGTATCCAGCTAATTATTATCTATCGATCGATATATGATCAACACTCAACAATGCGAGAGAAAAAGTACTTTGGCTCTCCTAAATATTTTTATTTTTCGAGATCTGCTGTTATTCCAGAAAGCCACAGTTATAACATTTGAGTGACCTAAGACCACAAGAATGTTCGGCGGAAATCCGTTTTAGAACATTCTAAATCATCTGAGCCTTGTATGAGAATTGAAAATAAGTTTCCCAAATTTTTGTGGGAAAAATATTATATCTTTTAACCCCCAATTTCACAACCTCAGGTTAGAGCTAACTCACAGTTAAAAAAAATTAAAATTTCATACAATTTGACAGCAATAACTGTAGGATAACCGGAGATTGTGGAATTGGCAGTAAACCTTGAAAAAGAAGATTTACTAATTATGAATATATTTTGCAGCAAATAATTAGGGGTAGTCTTTTTTGCCTAATTATCTCCAAAGAAATTTCAATCATTATTGAACTATTTCAATGACCTTCTACTATTGGCTAAGAATATCTCGTATTTACTACATACACTGGGCAACAGAGAGAAGACATCGTGATAGTGTGCGATAAACGAGCAATTTTTGTTTATTTTTCCATTTCAAAGTGCGTAATTAAAGGCGTCGTCGGAGGCCGGCAATAGCAATAAACTCAAAAACAAATAAACAAAAAAATATAAACAAAATGTACGTATAGACGTAATTTAGCAGTGTGATATCTTTTCAAACATGTGTAAAAACACATTATTATAGAGCTTCTGACTGACAGGCTGACTGGTGTTCATAGAAGTTGTCTTTTGCTGTAGACACACATTACTAACTGTAGTATTACCCAAAGACAAATAGAATATAAGAAGACATTCCTTCCTGTAGCGAGTAATTGTCAGTTACGAACGAATAGGAATTTGATTCCAACGAGTGAGGTTTTTCGCGGGGTTTCAGACCGTTTTTCCCGAATTTTTTGTAATTGTCACAATTAAAAAATTAATATTAATCGATAAGTGCAAAAAAAGGTCAATCAATGTTAGCGGAATACTGTTTTTTCGCGTGTTACAATTCATTCCTATTCGTTCGTAACTGATAGATTTTGACGTTTCGGCCTGAAGGAATGTCTTCTTATATTCTATTTGTCTTTGGTATTACCGGTCCCAAGAACCGCTTTCCAAGTACTGAAACCAAATTTTTCTAGAAAAGTTTTAGCAGAATTTGGGGGAAAAATACAAATTTCTTTTTTACTTTATTCTAAAATAAAAAAAGAAAATATATGAATAAATAAAATAAAAATTGATTGGAAGCTCTTCAACGCAAAAATAATGAATAATAAGATATGTCATCCCGGAGCGAGTAAGTTATCAGGTACGAACGAATAGAAATTTCAACGAGTAGGTGTTCAAAGAGTGAATTTTTCCGCGGATTTCGGACCGATTTTCCCGAATTTTTTGTAATTGTCACAATTAAAAAATTAATATCAATCGATTAGTGCAAAAAAAGTTGAAATTACCTTCGCGGAAAACTGTTTTTTCGCGTGTGACATTTCATTCCTATTCGTCCGTAACTGATAGATTTTGACGTTTCTGGCTGATGGCACATCTGTATAATTTAAGGTCTGTGCTTCAACATACATATATATTTTTTAGATTTGAAATGCTTCGTAGGTCAAAGTACCCAGAATCTAGGAATTATAATCGTAGTCAGTTGTATGCTGTAGTATCAGATAAGGTCAACAAATATACATACATATCGATACCTCCATTCTAAACTATGCTAAGTGCAAATATGTAGATTTTCAGGAGAGGTTTAATGATTTTTTTAAAATTATGTGGAATTTCTTTATGATGGAAATCGAATGACCTGTACTGTTTTGTGAATAACTTTTCATTGTATTGACAGATAAACACCAAATTTTGACTGCATATTATTTGAAATATTAAGAAATTAAAAATGCAATCTCTCTAAAAACGTACTAAGTCGACTTAGCATATTTTAGAAAGGAGGTATCGATATGTGACAGAAACTAACTAAAACAAAAGTTTTAAAAAAGATCTAGAGGAGAGTATGATAGAGCACAGGTTAACGATATCTCGCTTAGTTATTGAGTTATCGGACGCTAAAGTTATCGATAACACGAAAGTTATCGACAAATTATATTCGACTTGTTGGCTTTTTTTCATTCAAATGAGTTCAAAATAATAAAAAAACAAACAAAAAAATTCCGATAACTAATCAATTTTTGTGTTCGATTTTTCGATATTTTTCCTTTTTTTCTCTATAGAGCGCATTTTACTTCTTATTTTGAGGTATCCAAATAACGGGTTTTCCAATATGTATGATATGATTTTGAAGTGACGTTTCGGCCATTTTTAATATGTCATGATCTGTCATTTGTTTTTCATTGTATTCAACAGTGTTTACAATTTCATCATGGAGAGATATACGCAAGAACTTTTGAATTATTCAGTTGTATTATCAAAATAATCGTTCTCCGATTGCAACTTTTCGTGCGCTAAGTCCATTTTTTTTAAATCCAAAAAACACTTTCCAGTCATCCTACGACCTTGACACCCATGAGCTCTCGTTAAGAGCTATCTTTTTGCCATTGACCGATTCCCGATCCGACGTACCGTTAAGGAGCTAGAGCAAAAATAAACTTTCCGTTCACATTTGAAAGTTATGCTAAGTCCATTTTTTAAAAAAATCAAAAAAAAAACACTTTCCAGTCGACCTACGACCTTGACACGCATGAGCAATATTTTAGCTCTCGTTAAGAGCGATCTTTTTGCCATTGACCTATTGTGGCTACGTGCCACACAACAAATGAAACAATTGAATTGTTGCGAGAAAAGTTTGGAGATTCTATTATTTCAAGAAATTGTGATATTGAATGGCCTCCAAGAAGTTGAGATTTAACACCATTAGACTATTTTTGTGAGGTTATTTGAAGTAATTGGTCTTTCGAAATAAACCAGACTTTTTTAAAGCTTTACAAGTCAATATTGAACGTGCCTTTCACGACATACGACTTGATTTAGTGGAAAAAGTGCTCGAAAATTGGGTTCAACGAATTCCTTCCTGCAAAAGAAGTCGTGGAGGCCATTTGAATGACGTTTTATTTAGAACTTGATTGTATCGATTGTGCTTCACATTAAATAAAAAACTTTTGAATTTCCTTAACAATAAGTATGTTTGTTTCAAAGAAATCATATCACTCTTAATGGAAAACCCTGTATGTGGTCAGAACGAGGATATCCGATATCCTACTACCGATATCATACTCTTGCCATTTCATACATTAATAATTGAGAAAATTTCACTTCAAATTTAGACTTTACATTTCAAATTGTCAAAATTTCCATTGAAATTGCGCTTTTCCATTTGAATTCACTAAAATTCAATTGAAATTCAGATTTTTTTTCCGAAATTTGCTAAATTTTATTTGAAATTGAGATTTAACATTTGAAATTGACATTTTACATTTGGAATGGACTAAACTGTATTTGATTCATTTGAAATTAGCTAAATTTCGTTTGAAATTAGGATATTTCCAAATATAAATTAAATTTTTTAAACTATGCATCGGGTTTCTTCTGAATGGATTCATTTTATTCATGACCGATTTGAAATTATTTTCAATATAAATTAAGAAAGTTCCATAATAATACATATTAGTAATGCAAACGGTGAAGATAAGGAAACGATTACACAGGCCGACAAAAACAATTTTTTTCTGGTTTAATGAATAAATACTTCAAAAAACGCAAAAATATCAATTTTTCTTTTGTCAGTTTTACATCGATAAGAATGTTTTGAAGTGAAAACCTTTTTAAGTTATGCATCGGGTTTCTTCGGAATGGGCTTATTTTATTCATGACCGATCACAAAAATATAACAATTAATATTAAAAATTATTAAAATTTTCTCCAAAAAATTTAATTTTTTGCAATATTTTGCGATTTATATTGTACACCGCGTTTTGTTTAGGAATAACATTCCATTTACACTTTTTAATTCTATCGAATGCAAAGGTCAATGAACCTATATTGTTTATAATCTACTCCATTGACTGCGAAACTTGAAAAAGTTGAATGGGTAACAAATTCAAACACATCTCAATAAAATTTAGCAAAACCTGGCACTTTTCGTTAAAAAGTGCCAGGTTTTATTATGATAAAATTGTTTTTAAATTCTAATGATAGGTAAAGATGTGATATCGATCAGAAAATAGTAAATTGGTATTGATTTTACATTGCAGTATTGCATTGTTATCACAACGAAATTTCGAAAAATTCTCCTAGTTTGATTTTCACTCAAAATATTTTTTAAGGATTTTTTTTGAGAATAATTGTCTAACATGCTTTTGAATAATGTTCAGATAATAATGTTCAGATTTCTTCATAACAAAGAAAACAAAACAGGGAGAAAGTAAATGCGAATATATAAACAAAATCATAGACATTTTAGAAAAGCTACCCCAGCAAAAATTTTGCTAAGTGACCTTCGTAACTCAAAGGGTAATGGTCCAGTAATTTGAAAAAACTAGGTCAATATGCACCATGGAAACGCTTACGCGTGCATTGCGACTAGAATAATGAACGAGCTTGTGAAACGTCAGCCAACTCAAGCCGACGAAGTCCGGCAACACGAGAATTCTTATTCCACTCATTTTGACAAAATAAATGCAAAAATAAAACAAAATCTTCATCGTGAAGATATATACGCAAGAACAAAGTTTACAAATTATTCAGTTTTATTATTATTAAAATAATCGTTCACCAATTGCGCTAAGTCAATATTTTTTAAATAAAAAAAAACACTTTCCAGTCGACCCACGACCTTGACACCCATGAGCAATATTTTAGCTCTCGTTAAAAGCTACCTTTTTGCAATTGACCGACGTACCGGAATCATCGGTCCATATTTCTTTAAAAATGAGGCCGGTGAGAACATAACCGTCAATGGTGACTGTTTTCGTGCCATGATAACCGACTATTTGATGCCTGAAATTGAAGCTCGTGATCTCGGCGACATTTGGTTTCAACAAGACGGCGCCACTTCCCACACATCGCATCAACCCAGCAAAAACTTGGTAAGTACATGTCATTACCACTTGCATTACCAGGTAATGACATATCATTACCACTTGCATTACCAGGTAATGACATATCATTACCCTCTGCATTACCAGGTAATGACATATCATTACCCCCTGCATTACATGTAGTCAACAAATAATGACTTACTTATATTGACATAAATGTGTACTTATTTGTAAGTTATTTTAAGTCGGGTATTGTAAAATATGCGGTAACGCCAATTTTGATTTTCTTATCAAATCAACTTTTCTTCAATTGTTGCATATTTTACAATACCCATCTTAAATTGACTTACAAATACATATCTATGTCAATAAAAGTAAGTCCTTATTTGTTGGCTACATGTAATGCAGAGGGTAATGACATGTCTTACATGCTAAGGCAATGTACAATGACATGTACTTACCATGTTTTTGATGGGAATATTCCGAGTAAAAAATATGTCTCGTCGTATTTAATTATATATGATAAGTAAATGGTTATGAATATCATTACTGGTAAGGTGTTATTTAACCTTTTATTAAAATGACAATAATAACTACTTATATGTTGGATCTTCGTAAGCGTAGGGGTAAGTAGTTATTTGTTAGCTCTTCGTATGCTTGCATGGAAGTACTTTCCTCCAATATCATGCCCATGTAAAAATAATCTGAAGGGTGGCTAAATGGTAAGTCATTATTTCTTTTGAATTTCACTTACCCGCCAGGTTACCTGGTAATGAGAGTTTTTGCTGGGAATCATTGGATTTATTGAGAGAACACTTCGGTGAGCAGATAATTTCACGTTTTGGGCCGGTCGATTGGCCACCAAGATCGTGTGTTATCACACCGTTAGACTTTTTCCTGTGGGGATATGTACAGTCTAAAGTTTATGCGGACAAACCCGCTTCGATTCAGGCCTTGGAGCAAAACAGCACGCGTGTCATTCGACAGTTACCAGTCGAAATGCTCGAACGAGTCATCGAAAATTGGACTCAACGGATGGACCATCTGAGACGTAGCCGCGGCCAACATTTGATAGACATAATCTTCAAAAAATGAATTCCAAAAAATGTTCTTTCAAATGATAATAAACATTCCCAATTCAATTTGAATTTTCTGTTTTTTTTTTCTTTAAAAAAGTAGGGAACCTCGAATTGGATCACCGTATATATACATTTTTACCGATTTCGACCCAAATTTCATAAAAATTTTAAATGTCAAAGCCTTAATAAAATTGCTAATAAACTGGGAATGAACAGACAGAGAGACATGACTAGCTAAGTAGTGATTCTGAGTATATACCCATATAACTTTAACTTAAAAGTGGGTACGAAATTACATTGCCTTTTCGTTTAGAAATAACATTCCATTTCTACTTCTTTTAATGGCCTCGAATGCACAGGGCGTAGTTCCAATTTATTTGATCTTTGTTTTGGAATTCCTCAGGAATAATATTAGGTCATATTATTATTTATTAATGGTATCATAATGGTTTACGCAGATGATAGTCAATTATTTTGTACGTTATATTCAAGTTCCCTTGACCAACTTTTAGACCGATATATAGGTCGTATTTGCTCTTGGCAATAATTAATAATTTAAGAATTTATGTTGAAAAGATAAAATATGTAATATTCCATAGAGGGCAAAGATTAGGGTGATCAAAAAACCGGTTATTTTGAAAATACGGTTTTCGGTTTCTTCGAAAATTAAGTTAACTCTAAAACCGGTTTTCGGTTTAACCGAAAATAAAAAACCGGTGAACCGGTTGTTTTCGGGTTTTCTTTTTTAATAAAAATGCATAAATAATGCTCAACATTTTGTTAGATGACGTAAAATAAGCGTAGTGCAAATTCAATATGTAACCATATTCCAATTAAATTAAGATTTATTTGAAAATTTTATGTTAAACACTTCATGTTTTTATTTATAATAGGTAATTGTTCCAATTTCATTTATGATATAATATTATAATCTCTGCAATATTTGTAATATTTATGTTCAATTTTTAAAGAGATTTCTTTCAAAAAAATTGATTATGATTTTTATAATACTTGACTAATAGTGAAGATCGGCAAAATCTTAGCTTTTAGCATCATATAAATTGCAAACCGATTATATACATATATTATCAGAAGTAGCGGATTCTGCCTTGAGCATACTATAGAGATGAAAACTTGTCGAAATGTGAAACTGAACATATGTATTTTATTTATACCTACATTTCAATAAGAAAGGATTGTTAATTAATTTCTATACCGCAATAAGACCCTTGATAAAATATGCAGACGAAGTCAATAGAGAAGTTAGCAATGTAAACAGTATAAATACATATAAAACTGAATTTTGAAATCGATGGATATGCACAAATGATGTCAACGGTTTTTTTTATTGATGTTTTCAAAATTTTAGGTAGGTTCCTGTTTCAAAAATAATATTTTCTTTATCATTTTATAATGGTTTCAAAAAACCGAAAAGTCGAATAAACCGAGTTGAAAAAACCGACGGTTCGAGTTATTCGAAAAAGCAGAAAAAACGGAAACCGATAGGCGGTTTTTAAAGAGAAACCGATTAAACGGTTAACCGGTGCGGTTTTTGATTACCCTAGCAAAGATCCATTGTATATTACGACATAACTGTGCAGAGTAGTGTTATTACTTCCACGGATGATATAGCATGCCTTGGCTTTGATGTTGACTGCTACCTTAAGTTTGTCAACCATATTGCTCATCATTGCTCTTAAATTAATCTCCTTCCGGAGCGCCCCAGTAGGTGAGTTGGTAGCGAGCTCGCCTATGAGTTTGGGGGTCGTGGGTTCGATTCCCACCAGATGCTCTGGTCTGTCGCAACAAAAATTTACAAGCAACATGGTCTTTGTCACCCGGCTTCTCCCTGGACCGTAAAATTAGAATATAAATTAACTTTGTATTGTAATTCATATAAATAAATAAATAAATAAATAAATAAATCTCCTTCCGTTCGACAGAAGTTGTTGCAGGTACTAACATAACCTAACCTAAACATTTTAAGATACGTTTCTGCAAATCGTTGTAGAAGCAACTATCATCACTTCAGTACACAACACTTGGGCTCTTCGTTTGAGCGCTTTCTCGATATGAGATGTCTATGGTTTTTCTTTCGTGTCATTAAATCTGGCACCTTATCTTTTTTTCGGATTTGATCTTTTTAAATTCTAACAGAAATGTTCAAATTGTTATCGAACGATTCATAAACAATCAGTTGCAGTTCGTAATGTAAGAGTTTCAACAGTATCATGAATTTTTCAACAACCGCAAAAAAATTTAAAGAAATTATACTTCGTTACTATTCTCAAATGGACGAATAAATATTTGTTGGGAGTTTTCATTGAGAATTATTACAAATGTATAAAAGTCTCCTAAATTTCAGGTGGTTTATGTTTAGAAAATTTGCGTGCTAAGGGTTCTATTTATGTTTATTTATGTGGTTATCACATACAACAAGATTTATAATCTTTTAATTACAGTGTGTGAATATTAGTGGTACTGGGTTTAGTGGTTTTAGTATTAAGTCTAGTTTACGAAATTTTACTCAATGAATGTATTCTTATGGGCTTGAGTTGATAAATAAATGAAATGAATCAATAAGTAATTGTACCTAAAAATTGATGAGGGATCACCAAGGAACTTAAAACGGTCAAAGATGATCTCTGATAATGGGCTCAACAAAGGGGAGGCAAGCAAAACAATGCACGTGGCCAATGGTTACAACAAAAACCTACTCTAACATTCACCTCCTTCATATCATAAGATATCGCGCCACTTCTAAATCCAATCAGAGTACATTTTCCACTTCTATTAACATTCGACGCAAAATGAACCAGTTTCTGTTCTGTCTTCACAATTATCATTCCCCCATTCCCATTGTGGTATTGTTTATATTTGAAGAACGACGGCGACAACGGCGGCAACGTGCCGCTCAGCATTGTTCAGTTTCTTGACTTTTGCATGTCTTACTCCGCTCCTCATATGTAGTCGTATGTTCGGATATGGTTTGCTTTCTTGTTTTAGCGCGCGCTATTCTTTTCTGTTTGTTTATTTAATAATTCTTATAGCTGCTCCACTGCTGCCGATGCTGATGCTGTTGTTCAATCAACTAACAAAACGGAGAAATAAACAAAACTACAGTAATTCACTGACCGAGTGTCGAGAGATGTGAGTATATGTTCTTAACATAGTAGTAATTAAAATTTGTCGCATGAGGTCATAACCTCTCCCACACATGTTTTTTCTGCACCAAATGTTAATGTGGAGTAGTAACAAATAAGTAGAATTAATTTACAACGTTTTTTTTATTATAATTGAGTCTTTTAAAAGTAATGGTTATCATTAAAATGATTGACTTTTGTGCTTTATTCTTGATAATGCTTTTGACAGGGCACTTTTTGTAACGTAAGATATGCAATAATATATAGCATGTTATAAAATATGATGATAACAAAAATATAGTCGGGCAGAGTCATTTTCATGATATCCACACAAATCTGTTAATGAAGAATACAGTTCCTCCAAATTTGTACCCATTGTCTTCAAATTGGACAGTGCCCTTTCTTGGATCAATAACAATTACCATCCTAAAAAACAGGCGGCATTACCTTGGCTGCAGATGGAACTGTCTTCGCGACACGATAATCCACTTCCAGCCCCACAGTTTTGATTGTTCCTTTGCCTCAATTGTGAAGTGGTGGACACATGTCTCGTCCATGATAAGGAATCAATGAAAAAACTCGGCTTCATTGTGGTAAAAAATAACCAAACAAGCAATGAAACACTCTTCACTACGCTGTTTTGTTCTATTGTGAGCAAACGCGGCACCCATATTTCTGTAGCACCATCAGCCGAAGATAATGCAATACCATTTTGTTGATTTTATTAACTGTTTATGGTGTGGTCTACCACTACGGTTTTAGTGTTGGCAACTCGTAGGGCATCGTTTTAACTCTATCCACAATATTTTATAGTTGTAAACGAAGGAGCAGACTCCCCCAGAATAAAATCTAGTTCGGCTTTAATATTAGTTGGACTGAGACCTTTCAAATGAAATGTTTGCATGTTTATAAATTCACTGTTTTAATGGAAGTTCTTTACATGAAAGCCAGTTGTGTTAAAATTCAGAAGATTTCTTAAAAATCTTCAGCAATTTAATAGATTTTTAGTCTTGTATTTCCGCCTTTAAAATTGTTGTTACTTCGTCTTGCACCTTTATATCGACAATATTAACACTCTGTAAACAATTAAAGTTTTATAAATATTCGCTTTTGGGATTTTGTTCTGACCTATGATACATGCCAGGCTAATAAAGATAGACTAATTAAACAATGCGGTTTGTCATTAAAACTTTCTCTTCTTTTCACAGCTAATACTTGTTTTAATTCAAAATGCAGATACAATATTACCGACATATAGCTATTAATTGAATCTTTATTTATTCATTTTATATTACAAAATACATAAAAAAGCAACACTGGATTTACAACATTGTTTCTGCCTGAAAAGACTATGGTGAAACAAGCTTGTTTCGTTAATGTATTGTGTCATTTGGTGGTTAATGAAACGTGGTTTTATAATATTCGACTTTGAATAAGAAAATATCATATAAAATTATCGTGTATTCAAGAGTTTTAGATTATATTTATGCATTTATGTAAATATCTCGTTTCAAAGTGTTGATTATATTTTCACTGTTATCTTGAAGTAATTTAAAATTTTATTTTTATTCTTTAGTTGCAGATCAGCTCTGAGGATGCAAATCAAAGAATTGCGAAATATAAATTGCAAAATAAATGAATAAAAACCCAATACCTCGAGCTAAAATAATTTTTAATTTAAAAAATAAATAATACAGGTAATACAATAACACCCGTCGACAAGTACAAAAATTGTTCCTAGTTTTCTGTTTTATTGCACAGATTATGACTTTAGACATTAAAAAAACGAGAAAATATCCATTCTTATTTTTTCAAATTTGCTTTTACTAGTTTTAAATCGATTAGAATGTTCTGAAATTAAAACCTTCCTAAACTGCCTACCACTTTTCAAATTATTCATAGATTTTCTTTAACTTCACTTTAAGATAAAATCTTAAAAATATTAAATTTAATAATTTTTTAGATGTGTTTATGAGAATTTTATATACAAATTATTACAGTTTAAACTTTCCCGAACCAATTCTTATAAATGGTTTTCTAGTCATGCCAGAAATATTAAAGCTGTCTTTTTTATAGCCTAAATGGTCTTTGAATTGACTCCAGTTCTCGCGATAAACCTTGATATTGAAAAATAGAGAGATTAAACCACATAATTTGGCATAACTCGAGAACCACTTGTCTATAGACTGAGTAAAATGTTTCCACCCTTCTGACTCCCACAGAACGTTCTGACTCCCACAAAATAACCTATTTCATTACTCACAAAGTAAGGGTATGTATACCTAGTCTTCTTATTTTTTAAGTAAGTACTCACTGTTCCGATCAAAATAGACATATTTGTCGACCCCTTCTTTTGTCTCATACCTATATTATTTTTTAAATGAGTTCAGTAGTTTATGGATAATGAGGCGAATAATATGAATATATTATATATTTTTTAGGTCAAATAAGAAGTAAATTTTAACCATTTCGTATTAGCTTTTAAACTTGTTTTATTTTTGTATGTTTATTTTTGACCATTCCTTGCTGGCGTTGGAATTCCATAATAATTAAGAAAATTTTGTGTAGGGGGAATACGCAATGAGTTCACTGCCACACAACTACGCCGCACCGAACAACCTACGAAGTATTTGTGCGAAAAATAACACACAAAACAAAAAAGCAGATTACTAAACAAAGTGAAGAAAGCCGAAAACAAAATAGAACAACAAAAATCCACATAGCACAATAACACCAAACGTAAGGAGACAAACAAACTTCGAAATAAATCTCACAAAAGAAGTTCGAACCCGGACGAGGGATGGGCAAAGTAACACCAAAAACACGAGACCCACACAAAAGTAAGTGCAGTGTGATTGAGTTTATTGTTGATTGAAGCCAATAAACTCATAACGTCTTCTTGACTGTGGCGCAGAGTGTTACTGGCTTGTTCACAAAAATATCCCAACACCCAACTCCTAGATTTCTGCCCTGACACTCGCACACACACACATATATCCATATGCAAAGAAGTAACAAGGGTTGTTATTGATACAATGACGGCGTCACCGCAGCAGAGAAAATCCACCAATATACCCCTGCCCACTACCTACCTAGCTAGTATCAATGCAATGCAAGTAACAAAAGACCAACGAGTTTTAGGGTTTACTGACCACCTATTTTGTTTCGTATTTCCTTTTGTTTACTTCTGTTTTTTTTTTCAACGTCAACCAGTTTATCGCCAGCAAATGTTATGATTATTTTAAGCAATTTAAACAATTTCTCCTTGATAACAACTCATCACTTTTGTTGGTATTGACTTTGACGAGGTTCATTTGGGATCGTCGAGAAATCTCTTTGAGATGTACATATTAATGTTATTTAAAGATACTTGGTACATATGTATTTACCGGCATATATGGTAGCAACCAGATAAGACTGTACAAAATAGATTCAATTTTAATCATATGCACATGTGTCAACGACCAATATTCCCATGGAATTGCGGATCTCAGTCATTTGTTATGATAACGATATAGGTCACAGATAATCGATGGAGGTGCAACAAGAAATATTTTTAAATGTATCTGATACATGATACAATGTTTTTAATTTAAATTAGAAAATAAAGCCAAGTATTTACAATTTTAATTTAAATTTTATTGTAGTGATTTAGGATGTCCCTAGTGTGTATAGCCATAAAGTCCAGATATAAGTATGTATGTAGTACTTTTAAGTCCATATAAAGGCGTTCATGGCAAAAAAGCGGGATTTTGTAACAAAAAGCGGGTCTTTTTTCTAAATAATTGAAATGAATACAGTATTGATTAATGTTTTAAAAAAAACAAACAATTATCTATCTTTTCAGTGAAACACAAATAAATGAAAAATATTCCTTATTTCAATTGGAACAATACAGAAAATAGTTGAGATCATATATAAATTCAAAATTCTGATTATGATTCTAATTATATTTCAGTCTATAATTTAGAATCATAATAATAAGAGAATTCAAGTGTTGAAAAACCGGGACTGGCTTAAATTTAGGCGGGACCCGAATGCAAAAAGCGGGGTGGTCCCGCCGAAAGCAGGATGGATGGTCACTTTATATAAACCCCATACTACACTAAAGTGGAGATATAATATTAAATTTATAACAGTTGGCAGCAACGGCACATTGTCCTAAAACTGCGCCCAATTTTCGGTCAAAGCAAAACTCGAAAAACAACTTTTTTATTTTCTCTAAAATTTAACTATTTTAAAGCAGAAAAATCCAGAAAAATTAGTCGAAATTGCGGGCAACAGAATATTTTTTACAAAAATATATTTTTATGTATAATGACGTCCTGTTCCCATGTGATATTGTTGGAACGTGCGACCCATCAATTGAAACCAAAATTCGATGTAATGTCATAACGTCCAGGGATATAATGTTAATGGACTTTGCGTCACTTGGGGCTGATTTGCGGGCTTTTTACATGCCCCTCAGGAGAATGTCTTTAATCCAAAAAGATTCCTTGCCTTGACTTCTTTGGTGATCATTTACAGTCCAAATGGTCGATTCCATGTCCACTATACCCATACCCAGCCGCAAATGTATGACGATACCACCAAATAAGTGCTGTTTTGGAACGCATTTAAAAAGCTGTTGACATGCAAGACGGATATACAATGCTTTGAGAACAAATTATTTGAGAAAAAAAGAGGTATTTAAGATTGTCATTAAATGGAAACATTGTTCCATGGGTTACCTTAGGGAAGAAAAGAATTTTGCTATAATAAAGCTATTAAATTTGGTTTTTTTTTTAACTCGACAAATCAAATTTCTGCTTATTTGATATTAAATAAATTTTGATTGTGTCTTTGATACTCGTATTTGTTTTTTTGGAAAAGCTTTTGTAGCGCCAAAAAAATGGAAGTGAGAGACCTATTTATAACCATTTTGTTTCCATTTAGCCATGTCCTTCAATCAATGCATTCACGAAAATTGGTGCAGCGGCACATCTTAGACTGAGCAAATGTCCCCTATGATGTCACTTCTTGACACTGTAGAGAACACATTTTTCAATTGAACTGGCTGAAATTTGAGCATTTATATTTTATAGTGCGCTAGATCCATAGTGAAAATGGAACACATCGTTCCATGTATTGATATAACCTCCATATAAAGGTCACATACGAATTTGACTTCTTTGAATTTTGTAAGCGATATGTTTGGAATTTATAAATTTACTTACAGGCAACAATTTGTGGTAATAATGGTTACATAGGTCTTTACTGTTTCTAAATGTGTTGGTTGGCAAATAATGGTGTATGGTTTCCTTATTGGTTTTAAAAAGCCGCATATGTGCGACATTACCCATTGTTTCACACGCGAAAATCCCAGTCATGTTGCTGGAAAAAGTCATTATTTTGTATTTAAACTGACTCTGTTCCTTTACCTACTGCAAGTTACATCCTTTTATAATTTTTACAACAACAACAATTGCAAATGTAAAAATTTTTGGAAATATGTAGTAAAATGTAGTAGGTAAAGGAACAGACGTCGTGTTTGCCATTTAAGTGAATACGTTAAAAATAATACATTTCATTTGATTCATCGGTTTATAATCTCTTTCTGCAGATTATAAGTAGATGAATAAAATCTATAAAATAAATAGAAAATTATGAGTTATTTTATTGTGTCCATTAAAGGGCGAAATTAAAAACCAAAACAAAACACAACTATTGTATTCTTGCCTGTCTTCGATTTTTTGTTAATTCCATATTTTTTATTTATTTTCAAATATCAATACACAGGAAGCCTATAATTATACATGTATTGTACATATTTTTAAGTTATATGTTCACCACAGTTTCCCCGAAAAGATTAACCTATTTTGCACGCTAGTACCTCGTACAAATATTCCATTCCATATGAAAAAAACCTAAACGACAGCAACAAAAATAAGATGACGGGTGACGTTACCTGTTTTAAACGCTGCTGCTGTTCCTGGTGGTGTTTGTGTGGATGATGTTGTGGTTCTGTTAATGCGACTGCATTAGCAGCAGCTGAAGTATCAGCTGCTTTTTGTTGTCGTCTTATTTGTGGGATATATTCTTTTGCTTTGTTGGCTGGTGTTTCGGATGTTTTGCTATTGTTTTTGCTGCTGCTGTTTCTGTTTTTAACATCCACAATCGATGGACCTCCCACAGCTGCTGTGAACACTTCGTTGTCCACTCCTCCTCCTCCTGGTAGTAGGTGCTGGTGGTTAGGCTGCTGCTGCTTGTGATTCTCTGGTGTTGTTGTTGTTAATTGAGGTTTGCTTAGATTCCTGGAAATTTTTCTATTCGATTTGTGATTATAATCATTCCTAGATTTAACATTGCCCATTAAAAAGTTGCAAATCGTATTATTAAGCTATTTTTCACGCAACACAAAAACACACACACAAACACTTTCGATACGTTTCCTTTTTTGCATTTATTATTGTTTTGATAATTTTTCGTCTTCTCTTTTTGTTGGAAGGGTATTTATTTTTTGTATTTTATTTCAAATGCCTTTTTTACAGTTCACACCTTAAATTCACCGAAATTTCGCTTCTACTATAAAGTCATTATTATTATTTTTAATTTAAATATGGTATATTGGTTCTGGATGTGATTTATTTCCGTAAACTCTCTGATTTTCTGACTGTGTCCTCTCAAATAATTTACACAAAATAAATGAATTCCAGTTATTTAAGCAGTGCAGCCAACATTGGGATAATTTGATTCTTCGTTTGACATTCTTGGGGTACAATTAAAATAAAACCGTTCGGCGGAAGGCGTCTGTATTGAGCCGTTTACATTTTAAGATTTGTCGTTCACCCTTCAACGATATGTCGTTCAATTAGATTGATCCTGGCAAAAAAGTGGTTAATAGCCTGTTTATCTATGTCAAACGACAGCGATGCGAACGAAAACCAGCTATCTTTAGACCTACAAACTGGCATCAGCCAGTATGTTTGCATTCGCTTTGTTGTTCTGATACCCTTTAGTAGGTCTAAAATCTGCTGTTTTTCGTTCGCATCGTTTTCGTTCGACATAGAGAAATATTCTGTAAGGGTATCTTTAAATACCAGTGAATGCGTCCGGCGTCTGTCAAACTCAAATTTCATCCTATTGTTTTCTGTGCATACAACAACACTTTGACAGACGCAGGACGCAATTCACCGGTATTTAGGAGATGCCCAAACATTTTAGCAGAACAGCTCGACTAACACAAAGCTAAGTACTGCTTTACACTCGGCAGTTTTTCCAAGCAAGTGTCAAAGTTTGTTGGAAAGGCGGGCGGAAAGAACTCCTGTCTCTCTCTCTATCAAACTTTAAAGGCGCCCATAGAGTACTGCCACAGTTCCTGCCGATAAACCCCTTGTGTACGTGTGTGATTGACATTTTCGATACGCACATATCAATCAAAATGTAATTTTTTCAATTTTTTTAATTTTTCTCACTATACTATTTGTAATTTTCGTTGTTTACATACATATAATAAAATTTCTAATTATGTGACATAAAACGATGAGCAAATTTCATCTGATTGATAGATACACTGTCATGTTGTGTCAAATTCACCAATATACAAATATTGCCGTTCCTGCGGCAGTACTCGTCTATGGGGGGCTTAACACTTGATGGAAAAAAATGCCGAGTGTGAATAAGGACTTTGCGGACGTTGACATTTTCCAGATTCACAGGAGACAATTCTTTTCAAGCAAGTGTCATAGTTTGTAGGAGAGAGATGCAGACGGAACGAGCTCTCTGCCTCCCTTTCCTACAAACTTTGACACTTGCTTGGAAAAAATTGTCTCATGTGAATCTGAACATTATTATTTGGTGTGAATGAAAATCGCACGATTTCGAGAAATAATCGAAGACTTGGGGAAATGAAAGAGCGGATCACACGACAAAATTGACAGTCTTGAAAAAGTACTAAAATGGAACGATTTAAACAGAAGTCATACTTATTTTAATTCATTATTTAATTCTTATCTCATATTTCTCAAAAGAAAACCAACTGTCTACTTGTCACATGAAAAAGAGAGATAATTGAAGGGTATTTAGGTTATTCTTGGCGCTGAAAAACGTCTGTTTTGTAGGGCAGCGCCAGTTCAGCATTTTCTTCACAAACGAAAACAAAAGGGCGTTTTTGGGCGGTAGACAGAAAAATTTTAGCTTTTTTTGCACAACATCATGTTTTCTCAAATGTTGTGTTCGCCGATTGTTTGCCCTCAAAATACAAGCAATCTGTTCAACATCATTTCATCAAAGACTGTGAATGGTCGCACGTATGCAGCGGAAAAAACAAAACCTTTTGACCATTTTTGAACGAATTTGTTTATACCCACATCCAAATGAATGTGCATCGTACGTTAAGGAGGTCATGTAATAAGGCGTTCACACCAACCCGTTTTGGCTCATTGAGATGTTTTCGAGCCAAAACGAGTTGCGTTCCCCTTATAGAAATGTCAATTGAAACCGTCTCAATCGGCATGTTTTTCTCAATAACACGACCCAAAACTGCATGTTGAAGTATGTGAACCCCTTAAGTTGTCAATCTGTCGCACACTGAACATTTACATTTCAAATTTTGTCAACAATAAAAATGGAAACAACAATTGAAATGGAATCTAGTGGAAATATAAAGCTTTGTTGGTACTTTCCATGTTTCTTTTTTATATTTTCAGTAAAAGTTGTTTGTACACAATAAGTTGACATATGCCATTTGAAAACATAATAAATGTAATAATAAAGCAGGCAACATGTGTGAACGGTGAGATGTTTTTCCAAAACAAATGAGCCAAAACGGGTGGCGCGAACGCCTTATAAGTGGTCTACAGAAGACTGTCAAAGTTCTCAGGGCGGCATTTTGGCAGGTCTGTATATTCTTCCACTGCGTCTCGCTCACATTCGGTGACCACACTGGTGCTGCATAGTTTACCACAGACCGACCTATCGCTTTGTAAGAGGTCAACAAGGTTTCTTTATCTGTGCCCCAATATTTTTAGGTTCCTCGCAGCGAAGAAATTGGCAACCTCAGCCAGGTAGATATTCAGCCTTCCACATATGTCATCGATTAAAGGGCCCGACGCCAGAATCGTACAGTCATGAGCATATGATACGATTTCAACGCCGTCAGGTGGGGGTGGAATTGCAGAGAGGTAGAGGTTAAACAGTGCCGGAGATATCACCCCAGCTTGGGGAACTCCCTGTTTGACTCTACGGGGTTTGGATTTCTTGTTTCTGAATTCCACATACGACTGGCGTCGTACACATGTAATTGACGGTCCAACGTATCAAACTATTCGGGAGGGACGTGTTGGCTACGTCCTCAAAAAGCGTGGCGTGGCTGACGGTATCGAAGGCCTTCGATAGGTCTAGCGCCACGAGGACGGTTCTGTCACCGGCTTGTTCTGGTTAAGACCGCGGCTCACATGCGTGGATATGGCGTGTAAAGCTGTAGTCGTACTATGCTGCTTTCGGAATCCGTGCTGATGATCAGCAATTGGAAAATGTCCAATAAGGCTCGGGAGGATTAACGCCTCAAGCGTCTTTGCTACTGGCGAGAGCAGGGAGATAGGCATGTACGATTCTCCCTTGCTCGCATATTTGCCCGGTTTCAGTAGCGGGACCACTCTGCCCATTTTTCAGGCTTCGGGTATTATCAGAGTGGTCAAGGACAGATTGAGGACCCTAGTCAGATACTCAACTCCCGGTATGTCCAATTGCTTCAACATCGAAATTCCGTCGGGGCTTTGGATGACTTAGCGCCACGGATGACATCTGCCACTTCTCCAACTGTAAACTGTGGTTGTATTTCTTCAGCTCAGAGAGCATGTATACGACGCATTACTCTCCTTTTCGCCCTGTCACCCACGGGGTGCTCTATAAATTGTCGGTTAAAATAACGCGCGCACCTCTCCGGGTCAGTCACAGTGGTGGCACCAAATGTGACTGCCGTCCGGTCGTCTTTCCTGCCTGGATTCGAGAGTGACTTAACCGTTGCCCACGGCAGTCCCGGACTTAACTGCTACCCCCATACATTCAATGTGTCTCTGGAATCAAGCTCAAGCGAGATAGGTCTGTATCCCCCACCTCCACTTCTAGTGCGATCCTTACGTAGCACATTGTAACCCTGACAACTGTGCAAGCTGTATGTGTCGCTCAGTTTTGCTTCCTGGATCGCAGCTACCTTGATGTTCTTCCGATTCATAAAATCTACAATCTCGTTGATTTTGCCGCGGAGACCATTGCAATTAAATTGCAAGAAGGATGCATGTTCGGGGTTGGTACAGCAATGTGTGGTGTTAGTTGTGGTGTTGATTGCTGTAGGGGAAATTGCGGCGGTGTCCCATAAACCGAAGGCGCCGATGACGTAGACGACGAGGCCGACGACACTGACGACATAGCTCCCTATGCGGCGATACTCCCCGGCGTTCCTAAGGCCAGAGCAACCCCTGAGATGCAACCACTCCATACATCGGGTACACCTTACTGATGTTGAGTTGCCACGTATAAGGTTCCCACAGACGGAGCAGAAATATTGTTGTGGTCCGGGATTTTGTTCGGTCTCGGCACGGACCAGAAGAAGCAGACACTCCGGGATGTGCCTCTCCCAAGGCGAAAAAATGGACGAACATAAAACACGTAGTATTGAGGTGGCAGCCCCTGGCCGAAGAATTGCTTCTTCGGGTCAATCCGGTACAAAGAACCGGCTGCCATGTGATTGAGAGAACTAATAATGCTTAAAGTCGACGTACAAATTAAACGATTACGGTGTAATGAAGATCCCCCAATGAAAATACACTTGTTCTGCTCTTTATGACAGAATTGTGTAAATCATCGATTGCCAATGCGACTTGTGTGTAGATTCACCTATACGTAGAGCTACGTTACGACACGTTTGTTGCACTAATCGTCGACTAACTCTGGCATCTCTCTATGTCATAAACAACCACCAACTTCACTCATAAAATAAAAAAAACCTCATAAGCACCCAAACTGCACCGCTCCAATTTTTAAGGATTTAAGGAAGAATTTTCTACAAAACATATTTTCCCATATACATCTAACAAAAACAACAGACTATAGTTATCACAAGCATCTAAGATGGATATGAGCTTAGATGATATAATAAAGAGCAAGAAGATTGCGGTGGCCCCCTCCAAAAAATTGTAAGTAGTTTTATGTCAACGCAGGATTGCTATAAGAAAATGGCGTTGAAAGAAAAACATTTCCTGGAAGTCACATTTTCACTTCTTGTTTTTCAGCGCTGTCAAAAAACCCCCATTGAGAAAAACACTGAACAGACCGGCCTTCAAGGAGGCTGCTCGCATCACAGATGCGCGTGTCAAAATCATACAGAAAAATCGTGCCAAAATCCGGGATGCCAGAGACAAACTGGCAGAGATCACGCGTAGCAATGGTGACGTTCGCAAGAAGTTGTCACAAAAGCAAGATTTAATAACTGCAAAGCCGTATAAATCGAATAGCTTCAAATATAGCAGATTAGGTGGCGATGGAGTTCGAGGTGGTGGTATTGGCAAAATATCCATAGAAGGCGGAGGTTTGAAGACTAGAAATTCGGGCTATAATAAAACGTCTCTGTCCACATCATCATTGAGACGAAATGAGGTATTGGAAGTACCAAGGGGCTATGTTGATTATGATAATATGGAAAAAATGGAGGAAGGTAAGTTATGAGTTTATGTTTTAGCCAAAATGCATTAGTTAAGTACCGAAAACACTTCGTAGCAAACATATATGTTTGTATTATAAGCAAAAAATGCAGGTACACATGCAGACAAATGCTTAGAAAAATCTATGCTTTGAAATTATGTATGAAAATGTTTAGAAGAAAGTATGCTTGGAAATTGTATTCTTGTCCGGTAGTGCATTCAATTTAAGACCGCTTTACGCCACGTGTATATGTAACAAAAATAACTTTACATTTTCACGACAACGATGTATTAATTTACATATTGTGCTGGAGAGAAAACTGTGAAAAGTCGATTTTATAATAATGCTGCTGCGGTAATGTCGGATCATACTTAGGGCTATCATGTAAACAATAGTCGATAAAAATGTTTTAATTTCTTTTAACGCTGCTATTTAGTTGCTACCAAACAAAATTCACAAGCAAGCTGTTTTGTTTAGCTTCTATATTAGAGTCGACTACAGTGCTCTTTTTCAAAACTGGTCGACCTATGTACTAGTCAACTTTTAAGGGTTTTGTCTGTACGGGGATCGTCCTCAGGCCACAGACTTCTTTCTCTATACTAGATTCGACCACAGAGGCCCTTTCCGGTCCTAGATTCGTTTTCATTTATACTTTACGGCTGTCATTTTTGTGTGTGCGCCGCATAAAATTTTTAATTGAAAAATCATAATTTATTTAAAAAAATGAATACATCAATCGTTTAGGCAAGTGTCATCAAAGTTTTTCGCCGTACTGGTTTCCATGGTCAATGAACCATCGTCAAATCATTCGCAACGTTAAAGGACCCGTCCCTGAAGGTGATATCTTGACATTGTTGGAACCCGACCGCGAAACCAGAAGACATCGCTGAAAAAATAAGCAGCTGTGGTCGAAGCTGCAAAGAAAGGAAATATTTTGTTGCACTTATTTTTGTGCGGCTCAAATGAATTCTATTTTAATTATAAATGATTCGGTGATGACTATTAACTTAACGAAAAAATAGAGTCGACCACAGAGGTATTCCTTTATAATAGAGTCGAACTCTGAGGCATTTTTCTATACTAGGGTCAACCTCAGAGGTCTTCCTCTATACTAGAGTCAACCTCAGAGGTCTTTCTTTATACTAGAGTCAACCTCAGAGGTCTTCCTCTATACTAGAGTCAACCCCAGAGGTCTTCCTATGTACTAGATTCGAGTAGACTACTAAGTTCTTCTGTATTAGAGTCGTCCTCGGATGTTTTATACTAGAGTCGTTCTCAGTTGTCTTCCTCTATATTAGAGTCGACTACAGAGTTATTTCTCTAAACTAGAGTCGGCCACAGTGGTATTCTTCTATACGGAGGTCTTTCGCTATTCGACCTCGGATGCCTTTCTCTATATTGGTGTCGGCCTCAGAGGTCTTCCTCTATACTTTAAGTCACCCTTTTAATTTAAAAACCACAATTTATTAAAACATGGATAAACTAGTCGTTTGTGCACGTTTCATCAGTTTATCTCAGGGGTCTATTTCTATACTAAGTTCGCGTAGACTGCTGAGTTCTTCTATGTTAGAGTCATCCTCAGAGGTTTTGAATCGACCACGTAGGTCCTCACTATACAAAAGTTTTGCTCTATACCAGAGACGTACACTGAGGTTGAAATCGACAGCTCAGTTCCTCCTCTACACATAAGATTTGATCTATACCAGAGTCATGTACTGATGTCAGCAAGGTGTCCAAAAACTGATAACAATTTTTCATTCAAAGAAAAAATGTTTCCTCAAGTTGAAAACGAAACATTTTCTCGTTTTATGTCTACTCAAGGTGAAGTAAAATTCCTACTATTTTAAGGATTCCACAATCTCTACTTCATTCGCATGCTCTGAACAGAACTACATGACTCAACATTAATTTTCTTTCAGAGGAATATGCTGCAGCCACAAGACTTAGCCGTACCGTGAGAAATGACATGGTTTATGAAATGCCACCCCCAGCTCCCAGACGCCTGGACTCATGGGGCTCAGCTCCCAACGAACACTTTGATCCCTTCGATGTCTATGAAGTTCCTCTTAATACACGACACGAACGACGCATGTCACCTGATCTACCACCGCCACCTGCAAAAGGCATTCTCAGACCATCGATGCGGGATCGTAGTCCTGATCCTTATCAGCGTCGCTATGCGAACGAACAGTCATCCCATCTCTCCTATGAGATGCGCTCGCGCCTAGAAAGAGCCCCAGATCCACATGCTTCCATGGGCATTTTTTCAAATCCGCTAACGCCACCATCACCACCTAACTCTTCGGCTTTTGGTGCGCCAAAATCATCTTCATCAGGTTATCGCATAGTTGTTAGCAATTTACATCCCAGCGTAACACAATCTGATATTAAGGAACTATTTGAGGATATTGGGGAATTGTATGACTCGCGTATCGTACGACCTGGTGTAGCAGAAATTATCTACAAGTCACTGGCTCATGCCGAAAAGGCTGTGGACACTTACCACAATCGTCAATTAGATGGTCAACCCATGAAATGTTTATTGGTAAATCCTAGAGCGTCAAATAAACCCACAGCGCCAGCAATGAGATCATCAAGGTGAGTTTAAAATTAAATACTTCTGTTTTGAAATAAAAGATACTAATTTATTTATCTTCCCTTACTTGGCTCTTTTCAGTTCTCACTTATCGAACAAGACTCCCTTAGAAATTGATATAGATGCTTTGCATAAAGTGCTTTTCCGACGTCATTAGTGTTGTTTATATACAAAAAGAAATATTAAAACCGCAACATTCAAAAAAATTAATAATACCTTTAGACACTTACTATGTATGTAAAACCCTTCTCTAATAACTCCTAAACGCATTTGACAACTAATTGAAATTATTATTGAAGTACAATTTTATTTAATTTGAACAAATATTCTTGATTATTTTGTAATTTATTCTCTTATCTATTCTAGCCTCCTTTTTCTATTATTCCCTATTATTGGTAGTTTGTTTTTTTAATTTACATTATTTCATAACTTTGATAAGTATTTGCTTGAGAAAGCTTGCCTTGAGGCGAGTTTAAATTTTAGACAACATAATTTAAAAGATTCATTTAGATCTTGTTTTGTTTCGCCTTGATTTTAGTTTTTAAATATACTTTTACACACAACCTCGAAGAATGATGATGATGAAGATGAATGTTAGGATAGTTCAGTTCATGCATACATACTATTTCATTGAAAAATACGTTTCAGGTATCGTAAATTTCACAGTAAATAATCAATTATAAAAATAATTTAATACAAAACAAAAAACAACAATAAAATTATATACAGAAATGTAAAGAAAAATTAAATGTATTTATTATTTTATTTTAATGAAAATGGTAAGAATATTGTTGATTGTACTGACATGATATTCAAACAAAATTTTGTTCGTCCATTTTCTTCGTCCTTCAGGTCATGGAATACATTGCTGTAATTAATATCACTTGCAGTAAATAGTTTCATTTCATTTTAAAACAAAACCCAATTAGGCCAAAAATTAGTATTACAAACAAATTACATCCATATAAGATTCCATACAAAATATTAATATAAAGTTAACATAATAATAAGAGTAAATATATAAATAAATCTAAGAATTCTTAACAACAAAATATTATTTGAACATTAAGTGGCTCCCCAGGCCAATACAAATGGTAATAATATTAACTCAATTGTATATAACGGCTGAAACATGTGGACAAACACAGTTCATATACATATGGGCAATTCCACGGTGTCGAACGTGACTGCCGTACACATTCAAAGTGATCAAAAGGTCAGAATAAAATATATTTTGGATTCATCATTTACATAATTTCCATACAAAATATTAATATAAAGTTAACATAATAATAAGAGTAAATATATAAATAAATCTAAGAATTCTTAACAACAACAAAATATTATTTGAACATTAAGTGGCTCCCCAGGCCAATACAAATGGTAATAATATTAACTCAATTGTATATAACGGCTGAAACATGTGGACAAACACAGTTCATATACATATGGGCTATTCCACGGTGTCGAACGTGACCGTCGTACACATTCAAAGTGATCAAAAGGTCAGAATAAAATATATTTTGGATTCATCATTTACATAATCGTATAGATCGTTAATAGTACTATCACTGGCGTTTTAGTCTTTTTCAGGCGAAGTATTGATTTGAAAATAAGGACAAAAAGGAGCGGTTCGAACGCGACAAAAATAGAAGTAGTTTTCGTGAAAATCTTCAAAAATATGAGATTCAGCGAAATTACAAAGAATATGTTAAAGATGAAAATTTTAAAAAATAATGAAGTTGTTCAATCCTCTTTGTTTGATAGAAATATCTTGGGTTGTTTTTTTTATTTTAAGTTTTATGTTGGTTCGAACGTGACAGGTCGAACGTGACATTTTTAAATAAAATAAGTAAAGACGGATCCAGTTAGGTAATGCCGAATCTTATATACCCCCCACCATGTATCGCAAATGAATGGTTTCGGGTACAAATAAACTAATTATACCAAATTTCAGACCAATTCGTTGAAATTTGAGGTTTCGAAGACAAATCCTGAAGGACCTTTGTATAAGAGCTATATAAAAACATGGACCTATGACTATCATTCGGGTCTGTTCTGTAGCAAGGTGATTTGAAATCACGGTGATATTAAATTCACCGGCGACGTACAATCACTGTTGGAGTTCGAAATCGCCCGGTTTATTATTCATAGCCTCCCAAAAAAGATTGTTCCAAATATGTTCGGATGATTTCTAACTCCAAAAGATATGTTAAGTCGCCGGGGATTTTAAAATCACCGTGATATCAAATCGCCGTGATTACAGAACAGACCCGATTGTTCGTGTGAAGGATTTCGGATATATATAAACACCAGTTACCAATTTTCAGCCCGATCAGTTGACATTTGTGGTCTCTATGACGTTAAGACGTCAAATCGGGGAGATGCTATATATGGGGGCTATATCAAAAAATGGACCGATAGTGTCCATTTTCAATCTCAAGTTACCTGTAGGTATAAGAAGGTTCTATACCAAATTTCAGTCATCTAGCTCAATTATTATAGCTTTAATACTAGATGAAATAAAATTGTGTGGCGTGAAGTTTATTTTTTTTTTCACTTACGGTGTCGAACGTGACCAACTTCAAACGGATACAAAAAAGTTCTATATAATTTTTTAAACTGATTTTTTATACCCTCACTTTAGTGTGACGAGGGTATATATCATTTAAATGTTGATTTTATACAAATTCTATTTGTACCAATAGTTTGATGCACTTGCTTTGAATATTTCTGGTCTACTGACAACTAATGTTTCTAACGTGACAATAGAATTTGTAGTAGAAATAAGCTCAAAATTACCGTTATTCTTCATTCCTTTTGCCTCGACACTTTTATTTAAGATTAATATTGCTCTTAGGAAGATTATTTATAATAAGCCTCTATATACGAGGTTAATTTTAAAGAAAGGTGCAATAAAAATGCGTAAATGAACCAAAACTACAATTTGCCACTACGCAATTGTTTTTTTTTTCTTAAAATGTTGTGTAATTACATGCGAAATTTTTTCATTTTATTAAAATTTGAAAATTTTTGTATAATAATAAATTACCTGAAGCACCAGCTATCTCAGATAAAGAAATAATAAAAAAATCCGTGGCTAATAATTTTCTGATTTACATTATTATTTATCTTTTAACATATTCAGATGAATACGAAGAAGAATCTGTCGATATTGCGAAACCGTTACCCACATATGGACAACTTTCTTCATCAGTTGAACGTTTCCGTACCTATTTGGAAATGAAAACCAACGTACCAAATACTGTATTAACTTCTCTAAATGTTTTAGAAAATTATATTGAAGAAGAAAAGTGGGAAAATTTACTTCAAACCAAAATAACTGACTACTACAAATAAAAAACGTTAAAAGGAACAAAATTGTTTTTATTTTCTATATAGCGAATTTTCTTTATAACGAAGTAAATATTCAGTCCCTTGGAATTCGTTATAGAGAGTTTCGACTGTATTTGTATACACTGGTATTAATGTTATAAGCTGTTAACTTTTGTTGCAAAATGGTGCATTTGTGTGGGAGGTACCAAAAGGGGCCTAGCAACTTCGCCCATTTTTCTCGAGCTGATAGCGACTAATTAACTAATACTATGTGTGGAATTTTAGATGATTAGAACAAGTAGTATATCATTTATTAAAGATTCAATATTTCACAACATTTTAACCCTTTGTGGGGAAGGTGCTAGAAAGAGTGGACCAATATGGCCCATCTTCAAACTTAGCCGGATATAGAAAAAAACATTACCACGTACCAAATTTGAAGTCAATCGGTTACTCCTTTCCAGAGTTATTGTGCGCACCAGCCAGCAGACAGACGGACGGACATTTCTCATTCGACTTAAAATGGCCCAAAACGGATTTCCGCCGAACATACTTGGGGTCTTAGGTCACTCCTTCGATGTGTTACATTTTTTTTCGTAGCAAATGATATATACCCTCGTCACACTAAAGTGAGGGTATAAAAGACATTTGTGTTTTTTCTGGTCTAGCTCCAATTCGGATTTTATCATATCGTGAATATTTCGGCTGAAAGTTTATCTTAGTATTTTTTAGAGACTATTTATTTTTCCCTCGTATATATTTAGTTAACCGATTGGAATTTTATTTTACGGCTCTCAGCATAATTGTGAGTGTAGACTAGGAGACAAAATAAGTAAAACAACCAGGTTTGAAAAAACGGTATCTAGTGCTTCAAAATAGCACTAGATGCTCAAACTTTCAGAAAGAAAACTGAGTCAACTTTTTATAGGATACTAAAAGAAAAAATAGAGATTTTTGAGATAGATCAATTTTTAAATAACCCATTGAAACGTTCAGAAAAAGTTATTTTTTTGAAAAGCCCTCACGAATACATTCATATGAATTATTTTATTTATTTTTTCATTCGAGAGTTATAATTAAAAATATAAGACTATTTTTGGCAAAAGTGGCATACATTTGCTAACTTTGACCCAGCTAATTTTTTTGTTACTGTTATAACCCCAACGACCAAAAAATGTAAGGCAGATCCTAAACAACAAACATGTTTTGAGCTAGTTGACAGAGAATTGTTCATATATCTGTATATGTTCCTCCCAATTTGATCATTTAGGAACGAATAAACATTTGGGGCCTTTGAGGATCGTTTTAGCAGTGTTAAAACGTTCTTCAAACCTTCATTAAATTTTTATGAATAAGGGCCAGTCATCAAAAAATAAAAAGCTAGCATGATAAACAACGCCTAATTTAAAAAAATCTATGGATGAATGTATACATTTTTTTCATATTGTTGATGTTGGCCATTTCGTTTGGGAGATATCAAATGAGGTGTGACAATAACGCCCATTTTTCACCGGAAAATAGGAACTATAAAAACTGTACGAAATTTCAAGTGTTTATATGCGCTGGAATCGATGTTATAAGCCGTTGACGTTTTGTGCAATGGTCAACTTGTATGGTATGTCCCAAAAGGGGCGTGGCAATAACGCCCATTTTCATATAGGCACAATAAAAGCATTACACTGCATACAATTTCAAGTGTTTGAGGTACCAAAAGGGACATGACATCTTCCTATTTTTCTTAAGGTTATAGCTACTAATAAATTATTCCTATGTGTGGGATTGCAGAAGATTCTGTCAAGTAGTATAGAAATTATCAAGGAATCAATATTTTTACCAAATTTAAGAGAGAGTCATCTCTGATCTTACCCCGAGATAGAAAAAATTAAAACATACCGAATTTGAAGTCAATCTGTTACACCTTTCGAACGGACAGACATTGCTCAAATGACTTAAAATTACCCAAAATGGATTTCCACAAAATATTCTTGGTGTCTTTTAGGTCACTCCTTCGATGGTTATATTTTTGGCCCAAAGCAACTGATATATACCCTCGTTCACAATAGCGGGGTATAAGAACATGATTTTGTTGAAATCCTCTGCTACCAAAAGGGATACCCCTCCTATTGTAAACAAAAGTGTAACACACCGATGGAGTGACCTAAGAGACTCCAAGTATATTTAGCGGAAATCCGTTTTGGAGCATTGTAAGTCATTTTAGCAATGTCCGTCAGCCTGCCCGTCTGTTTGTCTGGATCTCTACATTTATCAACAGATTTTTTCAAATATGCATTAAACAAACACTATTTTTTGAAAAAATCTATTATTTTCTAGTTGTTTCAACGACAGCTACTAAACTTCTGTATCCACGTGAAAGTGATGATTTTAGCATTTGTAGCCCACATAATCGAGCTTATACTTCAAAAAATATGGTCCAAATACTAAAGGTATCTTCCATGAAAATTGGAATTTTAGTATTCTTCAATTTACACAAATAAAATTTTTAGGGCAAAAAATATCAAATTCAAGGTTGGAATCTGCTAAACGTTGAGGTACTTTTCGTTGCCTTGTTGATCGGCGTAGCTCGTCAGGAGTTGACGTGGAATTTCCTGTTCTCGGAGTTTCGTCGGGAACATGAACAATTTTATAAGTTGGATCCGAGTCTGCTTGGTTGTCCGCGTGTATTTGATTTCCAGGAAGTTTACCTTTAGCATTGGATCAATGGTAAAGGTAAACTTCCAGCTGATATGTTGTTTGTTATAGTTGGTACCGGTCTTGAATATTCAACGTTCGTATTCACGCATTCATTTACCGCTGACTTTCGTATTTGATCTACATGTCTTCGCCAAATACGACCGTCGTCTAATCTGACATCATAATGAAGTTCGCCGCATATTTTTCTACATTTCCATATTGCCACATCACCTTTGATAAGTAGTCTCGCACTGCAACTCTCTCTCCCTTAGATGCCAAATCGGAGGCCTATAACTAAATCTGAAAAAAATATCTTCAAATTTGTACTTGGGTGCTACATTTAAATTTGAGCCGATTTACACCAAATTCGACAATGTGGGCCCTTGGATCTAAAAACTCCATCCCGCTTAATTTCAAAGTGATTAGATATGAAAAAGCTTCTGTAGCGCTAAAAGGCCAATTCGGAAAGAAAATATATAGGGCCTATATCTAAATCTGAACCGACTTTGACCAATTCCTTCCCTGGTATGAACGAGTCCTTATTGTCAAATTTCAGCAAGATCGGAATGAAAATGCGACTTTAACTTAAGGAACAATTTTAAATAGACAGACAGACAATCGGTGTACTTTAAAGTGGGTCTAGCTTCAGTATTTTTAGGTGTTAATTATAATAAATAAGCGAAGCGGCGTTAAAATCTGACGTACCGTATTTTGCATACCCTACACCATAGATTGCATGTCAACTGTTTTTTGATTTTTTGAAATTTGTTGTGTTTCTTGCGTTAAGAAGTAAAATCTTGAGGGCTATATCAAAACATGGACCTATGATGACCATTGTTCGTCTGAAGGGTTCTGGATACACATACACCCAACTTACCAATTTCAATTTGCCGTTAATAAGTCAAATCGGGCAGAAGATGCTAACAATTGATCGTTATTGCTCATTTTCAATCCCAAATTACCTGCAGCTATAAGAAGTTTCTGTACCAAATTTCAGTCGTCGAGCTCAATTATTGTATTACTAACTTTGCTAGTATAATTCATGTGGAGGTTTGTGAACAATTTTAATTTATAACAAAAGGAGGACAAATCCATATATTTTGAAAAAGGAGGGAGTACAGGAGGACTCTGGTTAAAAAGGAGGATAGTATGGTAACCCTGTGTATACTCGTATTCCACGAAAAATACAACCGTCCTGAAGACTAAATTCTGTTTGTTCCACACCAAAACTATCTTTCGAGTCACACTTACGTCCGTACTGCAAACATTTCAACAATTTCGTAACTTCGTGGTCAGCCTCAGTTTCCTTTTTAAGTTCTTCTGCAGTTACCGGTAGATTTTCAATCATTTGTTGCTGAATAACAAAAACTTCCTCCACATGTGAATATTTTTCTCGGTCTGGTAATCGCGACAATGCATCAGCGTTCGCATTCTCTTTAGATCTTCTGCATTTTATTTCGTAATTAAATTGCTGGAGAAAAATAGCGTAGTGCTGCATCCTCGTAGCAGAGTATAGGGTAAACCTTTTTGTGGTGAAAATATTTGTGTCACGGCACGATTGTCTGTAATTAAACAAAATCTATTTCCATATAAATAATCAAAAAATAGATTATGTATATATTTTTGCTGAGTATCAGTTAATGTTTGTGAAGCGAAATGAATGGGTCTTTCCTAGGGTGATAAAAAAACCGGTTATTTTGAAAATACGGTTTTCGGTTTCTTCGAAAATTAAGTTAACTCTAAAACCGGTTTTCGGTTTAACCGAAAATAAAAAACCGGTGAACCGGTTGTTTTCGGTTTTTCTTTTTTAATAAAAATGCATAAATAATGCTCAACATTTTGTTAGATGACGTAAAATAAGCGTAGTGCAAATTCAATATGTAACCATATTCCAATTAAATTAAGATTTATTTGAAAATTTTATTTTAAACACTTATTTATAATAGGTAATTGTTCCAATTTCATTTATGATATAATATTATAATCTCTGCAATATTTGTAATATTTATGTTAAATTTTTAAAGAGATTTCTTTCAAAAAAAATTGATTATGATTTTTATAAAACTTGACTAATAGTGAAGATCGGCAAAATCTTAGCTTTTAGCATCATATAAATGGCAAACCGATTACATACATATATTATCAGAAGTAGCGGATTCTGCCTTGAGCATACTATAGAGATGAAAACTTGTCGAAATGTGAAACTGAACATATGTATTTTGTTTATACCTACATTTCAATTAGAAAGGATTGTTAATTAATTTCTATACCGCAATAAGACCCTTGATAAAATATGCAGACGAAGTCAATAGAGAAGTTAGCAATGTAAACAGTATAAATACATATAAACCTGAATTTTGAAATCGATGGATATGCACAAATGATGTCAACGGTTTTTATATTGATGTTTTCAAAATTTTAGGTAGGTTCCTGTTTCAAAAATAATATTTTCTTTATCATTTTATAGTATTTTCAAAAAACCGAAAAGTCGAATAAACCGAGTTGAAAAACCCGACGGTTCGAGTTATTCGAAAAAGCAGAAAAACCGGAAACCGATAGGCGGTTTTTAAAGAGAAACCGATTAACCGGTGCGGTTTTTGATTACCTTAGATATTATGATATCGCTCAAATTCCGAATGAATCTTCCGTAGTAATTTATCAGGTCCAAGAACACAAGTACATCGTCTACATTACTAGGTCGCTTCATGTTTCTTATTGCATCCACCTTATTTTGCATCCGCCGTATGTCCGTTTTAATTATAACGTACCCGCAGTATTCTACAGGGTTTTCCAACAAGAGGTGTTATTTTGAATCATCCGGTATTTCTGTAGCTGTCACTTTTGAAACTTTTATTCTTTGACATTTGACAAGTAGAAAATTTCAAGTGTTTGTATGTGCAGGAATCCAAGTTATAAGCAGTTAATTGTTTCTGCAAAATGGTCCATTTGTACGGGAGGAACCAAAAGGGGCTCGACAACTTCGCCCATTTTTCTAAAGATGATAGCGAATTGCCTCGTGTGTAGCACGACTTGTCGTGCGCACCATCCAGACAAACAGACGGACATTGCTAAAATGACTTACAATGCCCCAAAACGGATTTCCGCTAAATATTCTTGGAGTCTCTTAGGTCACTCCATCGGTGTGTTACACTTTTGTTGGCAGCATCTGATATATACCCTTCTTTACAATAGGAGGGGTATAAAAAACGAATTCTGTTGAAATTCTCTTATTTCTAAGGCCAAAAGTGCTATAATTTCTAAATTTATCCACAGATGTTCTTGAAATTGGCACTGTTTTCTTCGTTGGGATGCTAGCTTTCAAAATATGGAACAAATGTTTTTTTTTTAAGTTTTTTTTCGTGCCAGCAAAAACGATTTTTTGAAAAGAAGTCTAATTCCATTATTCATCGCGAACATATGTAGCCCTCATAATTTCCTTTAATTTAACGAGCATAGACTTAAGAAAATATTAAAGACACCTTCCAAGAAAATTTGAATTTTAAAGAAAATTTTTTTCAAAAATTTGTCACACAAATTTTTTTAAATATTTTTTCGTGTTTAGGTCTCCATATTACACCAGAAAATGTTATGCGCCGCCCTTTAACAAAAATTGTGTAGCATAGTGTAATTAGTCAAAATTCAGAATGTCTTTGACCGATCTCGTTGAAGTTTTGTGTGATAACTACTATTTAATAGGACTAAACTTGGTGCAGGTTTCATTCCGATCAGAATACATCGCTTTAAAAAATGTATTCACTTGGCATGAAATTCCCCATGTGCCTATTCTCCTCTAATACTGGTGTAGGTAACCTATAATCGGCTTCGTGCGTTAGTTTTTAGTATTACAGCAGAAAGTTTGCTGTAATGACAGTGAAAATACAACACACAATTCAGCATTCTACTTCTACTTCGATTCAATAATAAGAAATTTCCTATCTCAATAAACGTCCTAATTTCTTCCCTGAAAATATAAAAATGCGTTAGTGTTTTTTTTTGTTAAATTTATTTGACTTTTATGTGTTTTTTATATTTATTTAATTTTTTAATATTAAAAATACATTATTTTTGAAGAGAATTTTTCTTTGTTTTTTTCTTTTTTGTTAAAAATACCTTGGTGAAAACATGACGAAAACATATTAGAAAAAATTAAGAAAAAAGAGATACAATTGTGAGAAGGGAAAAAAAGAAAGAATTGATGATGAATTGTTGAAGTTGTTGTGGTCGATCAATGAAGTCAAAAAACAAAAACATAAAAACGTAAAATATTAAAAAAAACATCATCATTTCATCATGTCAGTGTTAAAAATTTAATATGTCTTAAATACACTTAGAAGCTAATCAGGACTTTTATTGCAACATTTTGCTCTTATACAAAAAATAATAAAACGCTTAAAATCTTGCATTAAAAATGAAGAAGAAAAAGTACACTTTAAACGAGAGAACGAACGATCGATCATTTGATCCATCGATCGATCGAGCGACTGACTGACCGACTGATCGATCAATCGATTTACATATGTATGCAGTTGTTTTTAGTGGGTTGGTTGTAGTTGATTCTATTTGATTTTTGTTTACTTAGAAGTTACGCACACCAGTACCGTAATTAGCACCACCGGCACGATTTAAAGCATCACGGAAGAGTTCAATGTCCAGTTCATTGTCAACGCCGGCTTGTAATTCCACAGCGAAATTCTGCAAGAGACAAAAATCGAAAACAAATAATACAATTAACAATACGAAATACAATATTTATTTTTGAATTTAGAGCGTCTGCTCCAAGCTACGCCACTTACATTTAAGACATCTTTTATGATGGCTTTATCCGTTGACATTTTGGCTCTTTGTATGACACCGACATCTTGACCGATCCAGGTGAGGAAAATGAATTTTTTTCTCTTGGACATCTCATCGCCCATTTGAATGCGGATGTAACCAAAGGCTCTTTCAGTATCACCGAATTGTTGGCGGAACTCTTCGAAGCATTGTCCACGAATAGAGCAGATTATTCTGGGGCCATCGAATTTGAAAACAGCCCTGAAAAGATACAAAAAAATTAAGTGAGATTAGATAAATGAGTAGGTGTTATTAGAAAGTGTATTAAAAAATAATACTCGTTGTTTTCGAGTTTTAAATTTTTTAGGAAAAATTAAATTGAGCTTCTGCTCATTTCTTATTTACCGCCTGACCCACGATCAGCTGTTGTTCGCATAGAAGTCATGCAAACGTTCTCGTTCGACACCAAAGGCAATCGAAGGTATAGAAACCTTATCGGACTTGACTATTAAACTAACAACAAAGCTTTCTGTAGATGGCTACCTAAAAATAGTCTCACTCGCATACAAACGTACGCGAAATTGGCTTTTTCCCCCCCATCTTTTGGTAAAAATGTTCGAATACACTGGGGTGCCTATTAGGGTGATGACTTTTATACAACCTCGTTTCCCTGTATCACATATAGATGAGTTTTTATTTAAGATTAGATAAAATCTTACATATAAGGTAATTCAATAAAAAAAAACTCACGCACAAAATGATTTTAGAATTTTTATTTATCAGCATTTTGGGCAATTCTTTTAATTTATTTTTGCAATTTTTTCAAAACTTTCAAAATAATGACCGCTCATAAATTTGGTTTCTGTAAAAAAATCAGAAAAAAAGAGAATCATCAAAAAGTCGTCAACGTCTTTTCCAAAGAGATTCGATTCAAAAAGATGTTCATCGATTTCTATGATCAATGTATCATTTTGTTCATAGGTAATGTGACTTTTCATGAAAGTTATAAGACTTGACACTTTTTTCCGTTTTGGATTTATATGATTTAAAAAAAAGGCAAAATTTAAATTTTTTCTCAAAAATATCACTTCAATGTGGTTTGTGCGTGACCGTTTCAATATTTTTTCAGAAAAAATGAGAATAAAAAAGTTGTCAACGTTTTTTCCAAAGAGATACATTCGATTTAAAATCAGATACCTTCACTTAATTGTAAATAAAAACGAAAGATGTTCATCGATTTCTATGATCAATGTCTCATTTTGTTCATAGGTTATGTGGCTTTTCGTGAAAGTTATACGACTTGACAATTTTTTTCCTTTTAGATTTATATGATTTAAAAAAAAGAAAAAATTTAATTTTTTTCACAAAAACCACTTCAAAGTGGTTTGTGCGTGACCTTTTTCAATATTTAAATGGAATAAACGTTATTTTAGTCATTAATAGGCAAATTGTCTTTGTCGACACTGTGGGACAGGAGGTTAAGTTACTCTTTCACTCCAATTTTCAGAAAGATTCGTTAAGGCTCCGTTAGTTCTAACCGACAGTTACTGCAGTCAGTTTTTGTGGAGATTATCATATATAACGTATTGTTAGCGTTAAAGAAGCTTCCTGAAAAGGGGGTTAATAGAAAGGGTGTTAATTCTCCTAACTAGAGAAATATTTTTGTTCATCAAAATATTAAAAACAATTATAAAATTTCTTTATGATTAATCTAGTGTGGAATCCCTACAAAAAGTGATTAATCTCAAAGTTTGGCATCACTGGTTGAGTTTAACAGCCGAATAAAAAAAACAAACAGAAGTAAACAAAGCGGGAAATTTACTCGAGTATAGTGTTTTTTGGTTTTAAATTATTTGTTATTAATTTATTTATTAAACATGTGCAAAAATGTGATATTTGCGATGTAGTGACTAATTAGTCGGCTAAAATCTACTTATTCGAATTTGTTTTGTCGTCTTAACAAAATACTAAATCCGTTGATGGCTCCCGGCTTCACTTACTCGGTTGGTGATATTTCCATCTGTGGAGACAAATCTACGTCTTCAAGACACAATATCCAGGTAAGCGAATCTATTTTTTCGTCTGGTTATAAAGGTTATAAATCTCAAGTGCATCGTTGTGGCAGCCCCAGCATGTACACACGTTTTTTGGGTATTCGACACCATCTTCATCTTCTTATACCTTATACAAAACTCTGTCGTACAGGGATTTATAACTTTGTGCATTTGTTTGTAACAAACATAGGAAGATCGTTTATCATACCAAAAGACTTAGAATTACTTTGTGAGTCGATTTAGCCATGTCCGTTCGTCTGTCTGTCCATGTATCCTAGTAATTAAAGTACTAGGACGCGATAAAATTTAAAAAAACGTATATCCTATTTGACTTAAGTACGACCCCTTTTGAAATTGTTGAAAATCGATTTAAATTTGTCGATTAAATGGTGCAAATATTTGTGTAGTGTTTCATGTAGACGGGACATTTTTTTTCCAGAAACGTAATCGCCGTAAATAAATCGTCCACCCCATGTGGCATCAAAGAATATATGTATAGCGTGATCTATTTCGAGGTTTCCTACTTTTTTAAAGAAAAAACACAGAAATTCAAATTGAATGGGGAATGTTTATTATCATTAGAAAGAACATTCTTTGGTATATATTTTTTGAAGATTACGTCTATCAAATGTTGGTCGCGGCTACGTCTCAGATGGTCCATCCGTTGAGTCCAATTTTCAATGACTCGTTTGAGCATTTCGACTGTTAACTGGCGAATGACACGCGTGATGTTTTGCTCCAAGGCCTGAATCGAAGCGGGTTTGTCCGCATAAACTTTAGACTTTACATATCCCCACAGGAAAAAGTCTAACGGTGTGATATCACATTATCTTGGTGGCCAATCGACCGGCCCAAAACGTGAAATTATTTGCTCACCGAAGTGTTCTCTCAGTAAATCCATTGACTGATGCGATGTGTGGGAAGTGGCGCCGTCTTGTTGAAACCAAATGTCGCCGAGATCACGAGCTTCAATTTCAGGCATCAAATAGTCCGTTATCATGACACGATAACGGTCGCCATTGACGGTTACGTTTTCACCGGCATCATTTTTGAAGAAATATGGACCGATGATTCCAGGACGTCGGATCGGGAATCGGGCATTGGCAAAAAGATAGCTCTTAACGAGAGCTAAAATATTGCTAAGTGTTTTTTCTTATTTAAAACAAAAATGGACTTAGCGCAATTGGCGAACGATTATTTTGATAATAAAACTGAATAATTTGTAAACGTTGTTCAGACGTAAGTCTTTCCATGATGAAATGCCAAACAATACTTAACAAAAATAACATGACAGCATGACACGACTCACACGTGGTCTGTCAAACAAAGGCTATTGAAAAAAATATCTCTACTTAGATCACCCGTTATATAGAAGTTGTATTTTATATTATTTATATGTACATATATATTTTATATCTTATCTTTTCTGTAATTTCATTTCATTTATTTCATACATTGTAATACAAAAGCCAAGAAGGCCAAATATTCGTATTACAAACAAATTACATACATCCATATAAGATTCCATACAAAATATGAATATAAAGATAACATAATAATAAGTGTAAAAATATAAATAAATCTAATATATAAGAATTCTTAACAAAAAAAGAATAATATTACTAGAGCATTAAGTGGCTCCCCAGCCCAATACAAAATGGTAATAATATTAACTAAAGTTTATAAACCCTCGCTGATAACGCCTGAAACATATGGACGAATAATATACAGTTGATATACATACGCATATCAGGACTGCAGAGAGTATTCCAAATATTTTCGCCTAAATATATGAACAGGATATGAAAATGTACGCAAACATATAGGAAGATGATTCCATGTTCTAGTAACTCTCACTACGAATGATCGTTCAAATGTCGAAGTGAAAACCCTAGGAAGTACTAATTGGGGGTTTCGAGTTGACTTAGAAAAATTGAACTTTTCACGCAGCAACGCAGGACTTCCATACCGAATAATCTTATAAAACTTTAATAAAACGCGTTGTTTTAAAAAAATATCAAATGGGGCGCCAATAAACTGTATTGTGTAATCGGTTATATGATCAAACCGATTTAAATCATAAACAAAGCGAACAACCATATTAAATAGTCTCACAAGCTTATTAAAAATGCCTTGGCTTGTGCCTGATACTACTTCAATGCAATAGCAAATCGTCGGCTTAATGCTATTTTGGTCCATACGCCATTTTTGTGTTTTTTGAGTTAGGAGTTGATAATATGGGTTCCAAGCATGCTCTTTCAGAATCTGCAATCATTTTTTTCCTATCTCGCCTAGTTTTCGAGATATTGGTAGGGTAAATTTGTTTTACTCTGAATAACGGGAAATAATTTCGATATTTTTGTTCTATTTCTCAATTTTTCTATCGCCCGATATTTTTCACTCTGTATTTTACGTTCTTTCGATCACAATATGTAAATTAGTGTCCATCCATACCGACCCTTTTTGTGGTCCATGTAATACAAATACGAAAAAATGTTAAAATAAAAGTGGATATGGACCAAAATGCCAAGTACAAAAATTGTTATAACTTGTTTATTTTTGGATGTAATGGCATAGAAATGCATGAGAATCATACAAACACTGTTGGGAACCCTATGAAATAAAAAGTGTGTAACTCTTCAGTCCCGTTTTTACTCAAACAATAAATTGCGTTTTTCTCCGTTCATAAAAAATGGCGTATGGAACAAAATAGCATTAAGCCGACGAAATGTTTGACATAAGCAAAGCAAACGCAAGTCTCTTCCTAACAAACTGAGGAAAATATAAGTTAGTGCTATATAATTTGCGCAACGTAATTACCACTTTAGGAAATAAAGACTCAATATAACTGGCAAAGTCAAGTTTGTGGTCAAGAACAACTCCTAAACACTTCATCTGATCTACAGGAACAATGGCTGTTCCATTTATATAAATTTGAAAGTTATTATTTAGACGCACATCCCCAAACATCAAAGCTCTGGATTTGGTTATATTGACGGGTAAACTATTATTTACAAGCCAACTACTCAATTTAGCAGGAAGAAGATTTTTAACACAAGAGCGGACACTACAAAATATGGGAAAAATCGGTTCAGATTAAGATATAGCCCCCCACGTATGTGTTCCTGCCGATTAGGTATCAAAACGCTATAGAAGTGGTTATTTACTTCCGATCATTACAAAATTTGGCAGAAAGTAGTTTTTTAATTCCATTTAGTATTTAATATCTATTGAAACTGCATGTTACGTTCGATCTTTACATAATTTGGTTGAACTCAGTTTTTTGATCAAAGTTGATGAAAATCTGTTTAGATTATGTATTGTCCCATCTATTTGTTCCTTCCAATCCTATATCTATGAAAGAATACCGCTAGTTTTAAAGTTATCGGTTCAGATCTAGTTTACATATGAACATCACCATCAACGTCTCCTTGGAATAAGCCTTGACGAGGCTTATTCCTTAATTGAAACGAAACCAATTATTCCAAATTCTTATTGCAATGCCCCTTTGCGCAACATTGCCAGATTATTTGTGTTGAATCCCCAAATGTTTATTTTGTATACCCTTTTAAATTTTATTTTGTCAACATATATCAAATACATATGTACATATGTATGTCTAATTCAAAAACTTCCATCTCAGCTATATTTTCATTTCCATGATTGCAAATATTTGTTTGTTCTTAACAATATTTGAATAATATCTTATATAATTTCCTATTTTCGTCATTGTCCTGCAGAAGCTGTATAAGATTTTATCTGGCATTTGTCCATTCTTGTTTTTAAATGCAAACCTCTAATATTTTTTTTTTTTTGAAAAAAATACAAAGTTTTTAAATTTTTTACAGTACATACATACATGTTCCTAGATCTAATTCAAAAATACTAAATTAGTATTCTACGATTCATTGATATGAGATATGTTTTTTGGGTGACTATGGTTGTTGCAAAGATTCGATCTTGTTCCAAATACATACCATTCTGTGTCTGTGAGATCTGAGCGCACATCTTCATATGCTTCGCGTATGGCATCCTTATCCAACGATGTAGCCATGGGCATCTAAAATAATAATAAAAAGAAAAATGATTAATTACAATTTCGCATTTAAAAAAGAAAGAGGAAATGATTTCAATTTCGATTTTTATCTATAAACATTGAAGCAACGTTCGAAAAAACATTACTTCCTTTCGACACAGTGGCCATTAATACAAAAAAATATATATAAGTGTATGTACATATGTATATCCGAAAAAATATTGAAAAAACATACATAAAGTTTATGTTTCCTGAAATATATTATACGATTGACCACCATTATTACATCCCACCAAAGAAAACACACCAACGAGTGAGTGGTGGAGTACAGACGTCAATGAAATTTTGATGAGTTGACGACCGTACGTGATAAACTTGAAAACTTCAGGCGGGCGCACAGGCGTCCGAACATCGTTAAAGACTACGACGATGATGAACGAACATGCAGGTGGAGTGGAGAGATTGAATGCATTGTTTAATACCGGCCGGGTATTGAATAATGAATAATAAGCGTAATTTCAGTTTAATGCAATATATGTAATAAATAACTCAGCACCCAATGCTAACAAATATGTATGTACGTATGCTTTTTGTTTTATAGACATTTTCATTTTGGAGAAAAATCCAAATAAATCAGAAAAAACCTAAACCAATTTTGGCTATAAACAATAAAAAACAATCATAAAATTCTAATAAAATGTATTTTTGAGAAAGCCGCATAACCATTTAAGGATTATTGAGAGGAGTACAGATACATTGCTACCCGTATTTACGAAATTTACTTTGTTCATTGAAATAATGGAAGGCAAACAATAAAACCTTTCCTTAAATGCATTTATGATTCATTGAGGTCGACAACAACAGATTATGAAATTTGCCATAAAAAAAACAAACAAAATATTCAACACCTTTTTTCGTTGTGGGCCCCCGGTAATGATTATTCCTTCCCCTCCCCCAAAAATCGACGTAATTTCTTTGTTCACAAAAAATTGCATGATTTTTCAGTAAATGATTTTCGTTTTAGGAGTTTTTTTTGTGTGCAGTTTTTAAATTTTATATTTATATTTTTTTCTTGCGTTTTGTTTTCTGTATTTGTTAACAAATTTGTGTTGTTGTTTTATTGTTTGTTTGTTAAATAGACTTTCGTTTTCAATTTCATGGCGTTGGAAATTTTTGTCTGTAATTTAATTTTAGCTTTTTATTTTTCCTTAACTACCATATTATTTCTGCATGGTTTTTATACGATTATTTAATAAAAAAATAAGCATCAAAAATATATGGCTTTTCATATTAAAAGCGTTTTACTAAATAAGGCGTTAATTGCAATTATCTTCATATAGTTTACTTAACATTGATTTATAAAAAATTGTTTTTAATTAAAAAAAATAACAATTTGCTATTCATTTATTTACTCTTGCGTTTTAGTTAATATAGCTTTAATTAAAATGACGTTTTACAGTTTACTCCAGATTGATTTCTAATAAATTGTTTTTAATTAAAAAAAAATAATTAACAATTTTCTTTAGCTTGGGAAGTGCATTAAAAAATATTTGTAACAGAATTTTTCGAAGAAATCCTTTTCATAAACGATGTTTAAATCAATTGTTGACCATATAATAATTTAGTCGATATGTATAGGGAAACTATCGTTCATGAAGAGAAAAATCAAAAAACAAAATTTATTTTAATTGAAGAAAGAAGAGAATAAACTGCCATAACAGTTTATCTATTATAGTTCCCGACTTTTTCAAATTCTTATACATATGCATATACATACTTTACATACATACATATATATATAATACTTAACATACTTAATATACATATATAACAAAAACCAACATTTTTAAAATTTCTTATTTGTGGTTTTTTTTTCGCTATTATTTTCTTGGCAATGGAATGCTTAAAAACCAATAAATAAGAAATAAAGGGACAAAAATCCCGCAATTCCCAATAATGTTAAGAAAATCTGCCAATAAATTAATAAGTTAAGGGACAATAAAGTTACACAAAGTTATTCCATTTACATATAATATTAAAACGGACCGAAATTGTTATTTAATTTATATGGTTGGATAAATTATGAAATGTATAGAAATAGTGTCAGCACTATTGTCGCATTTGCTTAAACCAAATCATATTTTTTTTGGAAAATGACAGCTCAAAAAATCAAAACTGGGAAATACGGGGCACAATTCTACAATTGCCAAATATATTTAAAAAATCACATAAATTGGGAATTTTCATTTTGTTTGCTATATCTGCATCGCAAAAGCTCGCATAAAATATCGGAAGGTAAGATTATTATTTCAACGAGTTTTGCGATATGTTTATACTGTGAAGTGGTATGATCACATTTCCCAATATGTAGCCGATTTTCTTGGGTGCTCATTTCCTAACTACATCAAAATACGAATTTTGTTGCACTTCTATAAAGTGCATAAGTTGCAAACGCCGCGATTTATGTTGGATCTTTTTAGCTTTGGTAGATCAACAAGAAATACCCAAATTGTTATGCCGAGGTTAACTGCTACCTTAGATAGGTCATTTCTTGTGAGAGTGGCACGCATTTACAACCATCTACCGGTATCGCTTAGAACTTTCAGTTTTTCGTTGCATACATATAAATATAAGCTCTTTGAATATGCTCAGCTTCATGATTTTTAATTTTTTTTTCTTGTTTATTATTTTTTCTATTGCCTAATTGGATGATATAGCCTGTCAGAGTAGTTTTTTTTTGCGCGAGTAGTAGGGATGTTTATTATAACTCAATATTTTTTTTTCAGTCGCCTCGTAATTTGATTTAGTATTTTCTTTAAATTTTATAGTTTTTTTTAATTATTTTTATTATTTATTGCATTAAATTGTTAAGCTTTACGTATGTTTTTTTTTTATGAAATTAAGTTGATTTTTGTAAATTTTTTTTTCTCACAGTGTGTGAGTTGTTTTTCTTATTGTTAGATGCTCTATAACTGTTTATATATACTGTGAAAGTTAGGAGAAAATTGTTTACTTGGTTGTTTACTACTCTTTCTATTGTTTTCTGTTTTATTTTATAATTTATTCATTTTATTTATTTAGATATTTAAGATTTTTGAGTAGTCTACATATTGTTGTTTTTTGTAACTGTAAAAGGCCATATAGGCTCGGTTACTATGATGGAAAATAAATTAAATTAAAAATTAAAATTATAATATCTTAAGTAGATTCATTAAATATAAATTTGTATTTGGGGGATTTCATTTACATATAATATTAAAACGGACCGAAATTGTTATTTAATTTATATGGTTGGATAAATTATGAAATGTATAGAAATAGTGTCAGCACTATTGTCGCATTTGCTTAAACCAAATCATATTTTTTTGGAAAATGACAGCTCAAAAATCAAAACTGGGAAATACAGGGCACAATTCTACAATTGCCAAATATATTTTAAAAATCACATAAATTGGGAATTTTCATTTTGTTTGCTATATCTGCATCGCAAAAGCTCGCATAAAATATCTATAGTAGTATCTATATAATATCTTAAGTAGATTCATTAAATATAAATTTGTATTTGGGGGATTTCATATTAAGTGAGTGAATTTTTAAAACCGATGTCTTCTGATCGGGATGAAACTTGAACTACATTTAGTCTTATTGGATAGTAGTTATGACACAACATTTTAACCAGATCGTTTAAGGATTGTCCGAGTTACTGGGTGTTGAATTTTGATCAAACAGCCCATTTTTCCCAACCATATAACTAAAATTTTGCCCAAAGTGTTTCCGGTAGATTTTTTCAATCTTTTTAAGAAAATAAAAAAATTCGCAATTGTTTGACATTTTTGTAAAAACCCATATGCTTATTTTTAATTGTTTTCGCTCAAAAGAAATTATGAAATTAGCATTTTAAATAATGCATCGATTTTCTTCAGAATGGTCGCATTTTATTGATGATCGATTAAACTTTACGAAAAAATAATAAAAATATAGTAATTGTGAATTTTTAGATGTTTTTAAGAAGTTATAATTTAAAAAATATTAAATTTGTAAAAAAAAATTGTTTGCAAAGGCACGTAAACATACCGACCAAATCAAATTTCAGCAGATTCAGCCGTCCGTTTACGTTTCGTTTTCGTTGGCTAATCGCTTACACTGATTTCCATAAGTCAGAATGAATCAGCTGATTCGTTACGCTACGCTACGGGAGCGTTTCGGTTAGTTTGCTTTGCCCAGCCTTAAAGCTTTCCTGAACCAGTTACGATAAATAGTTCTCCAGTAATACTAAAATATATTTTTGAACCTCAATTTTCTTTAGAGTTTTATCTATATTTTGATAGATAAACCGTTCTCATCCCACTAATACCCAAAAAGATTTTAAACGAACTTAGCTAAGCTTTCTTTTAAAAAAAAAAATATGGATTTTTAAAAAAATGTCAAAACAAGTTTTAATTTCGCAAAAAAAATTAAAAACAATATTTTTGTTAAATTTTCTAGATACAATAAGTAATTCACTTGCCGATATTGAAAATCGCTTACGAAAAGCCAAAGGTGCCTTTGCACGCCAGGCGATTAGCCTGTGGAGATGTGGAAATGTCCAGCAATCTACAAAAATATTTAACGCCTGTGTAAAATCAGAGTTGTTATATGGAAGTGAAACCTGGTTCGAGACGAAAACAACCACTCAAAAGTTGGTGGCCAAAAACAATTAGCAAGGAAGGTTTATGGCAAATAGCGCACCAAGAACAAATTGAAACTGAAATATGACGTAGAAAGTAACTATGGATAGGTTAAAACCCTAAAAAGGAGGTATCGATATGTCAGATTGAATAAACTGATTCGTTACGTTACGGGGCGTTACGGTTACGTTAGGCTAACCCAACCTTATGTCAGGTCCGCAAGAGGGAAATTATTGAGGACTAATCTGCAGAAACTCGAATTATGATGAAAACATGAAATTATGATGTTAAATTTTCCACTGCCCTGGCTGGGAATCGAACCCAGCAGCTTCGGAATCCAAGTCTAACACACTAACCACTGAGCTACCGAAGGCCAACCATCAACCTTCGATCGCCTCTCCGGGAAAACTACCTTTTTGCACTTAGCATTGTTTAGAATGGAGGTATCGATATGTCAGATTGAATTAGCTGATTCGTTACGCTACGCTGGCGTTACGGTTACGTTTGCCTAACCCAGCCTTAAGTCAGGACCGCAAGGGGGAAATTGTTGAGAACTGATCTGCCCTTCTACGAAAGAAAGCCACATCTCCATTTTAGTAGTTTTGAGATAATTAGATTTTAGGTTTTTTTAACTGTCGAGGGACCTAAAACCGGCTGCCACCCTAACCTAAACCTAAAGGCGTGAAAGTTAAAAAACGTAGAACCTAAATATTTCAAAACTACTAAAATGGAGATGTGACTTTCTTTCTTAGGAGGGCAGTAATATCGATTATGGTGTAACGAAATTAAGCCTATTATAACTTTCTGTTAGCTATTTCAAAAATTAAAAAAAACTCACCTAAGTATATCACAATGTACACTTTGCTAAGTATGTAAGGTCAGTTAATTGCATGACACCTCCGCCCTAGGTATTAATAATTCTTAACTACTTCAAGTTAATCCTTTACCTTCGCAGTTGAAGTAATGAGCTTAATATTCACCTTTTCATTAAAACAACCCACTTAACACTCCTTTTGAGCGAACAAAGCAAAGAAAACGTCAAAAAGGTGAGCTGCTCGCCGGCCAGGTGTGCGCGTTGGAGAGTTTGGGAGTGCAGTCAGACGTATCACAATTAAGAAATTTAATACAAGTCTAAAAGCTAACATGACCTGACATGTCTGACACTTGTCCTTAAAAGGATATTTAGAGAAGTAAAATTAACACGAATAAACATAGAGGAGTGTACTGAAGTAAGTAACACCATTGAATACTTGCGAACATGAACAATGAACTACCATACACTGAAAAAAAACTTAATTTTAAAGACTTTGCTCCAAAGACATTTCGAACTTAAAATTAAAACAATTTCCTTAATATGAAGTATATTTTTCTAATAATAAGTACGAATTGTCCATTTTTGACAGTAGCAAATTCCTTAAATTTAACAAAATTTTTTAAGTGTGTAGATACAAAAATTCTTGTTTCCCCAAAAGACGAAGAAGTTCTTTGTAGTAAAAAGGGAGCGTTTTTCAAAAAGAACAATGGTTGTAATAAAAAATTTAATGAATTTCCATTGAAACCCCGCCTGGCGTTGTTGATGATTATGACGACGATAATGATGATTCAGAAGTTTATGCCAAAAATAAAAATCACCCCACTCCATCCATCCATCCATCCCAATCCAAATACTTAACCACCAATAATGAATGCTTCACTCCATTTCGATTGAACACATGTGTTCCGTGGCTGAAGACGTCGCTGCCACCGCCGCCAATGATGATAAAGAGAAATGCGAAACAAAATATTGAAAGAAACGAAATGTTGAAATTGAAAACTTGAAAATGGCAATGAACTTGTTGTTAATCGACAAACAAAAAAGGCCATAACTCATTTGGGGAGTTTTCTTTGTTAAACGATTAATTGAAAATAAATACTTGATAAAAATCATTGCTTGGTTTTCTCCTACTTCAGAATAAATAACCACAATGTGCCGGCCGGCCGGTCATACCAACAAATTTCAATTTTTAAAAAGTTGTTTGATGGTATCGGCTAGTACTTTTTGTACAGCCTATTTTATAAATTGTTCGATAATTAGTTTGACGTGTTTTTGCCAAGTGTATGTCTACTTTTGAGCACAAATGTTTGCAAATGAACAATTTCACATTTATATCAATCGCCCAACTTATAGGACACTGTGTAAATGTCGTATATAAAAATAAACGGCTGCATTAGTGTCACTTTGAGCGTGTGAGTGCGTGTCCATTTGTGCGTTGTCTGTGTACGCGTTTTTTACAGCCCACAGGGCATGATGAGACAGTGGAACCAAATACAGAAATTTTCTTCCCCAGAATGGCAACACTTGAAGAGTTTAAAGGCTGCCATGAGTCTGGGTAGACATACGTAGCGTTACAAATCAGCTGATCCAATCTGTCATATGGAACGCTTACGTTTTCAAAGGTCATGTCTACAAAATCAAAAGTATCCTTGGTTTCTTTAAAGTATCCTTTTTGCCATACTTAACGTAAATTTAGCGTAAACGAGATGCGCTATATGATACAAGGCTGAGTGAAGCAAACGTAATCGTAACGTCGCCGTAGTGAAACGAATCAGCTGATCTAATCTGTCGTATGGAAATGAGAGTAAACGATTATCCAAATAAAACTTAGGAAAATAATTTTACCGGGCAAAGATGCGTTAGAGAGAGTCGTACAGGCCAAATTATCTTCTTTCGTCAGTAGCAAAGACACTTGAGGCTTCAATCCACCCGATCCTGATTGGACTTTTTCTAATTGCTGAACATCACACGGATTCCGAAAGCAGCATAGTACGACTGCTGCTTTACATGTCATAACCACGCACCAGAACAAGCCCGGAGGCAGGACAGCCCTCGTGGCGCTTGACCCATCGAAGGCCTTCGGTACTATCAGCCACGCTAAGCTTTAGGACATCGTCAACACGACCTCTCGAACAGTTTGAAACGTTGGATCGTTAATTACATGTGTGCGCGGCAGTCGTATGTGGAATTTCGAAACAAGAAGTCCAAACCCCCTATAGTAACACAGGGAGTTCTCCAAGGGGTGGTGATATCTCCGGCACTGTTTAACATCAACCTTTCTACAATTCCACCACCACCTATCGGTATTGAAATCGTATTATATGCTGATGACTGTACGCTTCTAGCGTCGGGACCCTTGATCGATAACATATGTGGAAGGCTGAAGGTCTACATGGCTGAAATTGTCAATTTCTTCGCTGCGAGGAACCTGAAGATGTCCGCCACCAAATCATCTGCTACACTGTTTACTGCATGGACAGCGCAACTCAATGTGATAGTCGATGGAACAAGAATTCCGACCACCAATTACCCTAAGGTTTGTGGTGTCACATCCGATAGCCTCTTCAGGTCTAACGCGCATGCCACAGCTATCTGCAATAAATTGAGAAGTAGGAACAAGGTCCTCAAGTCGCTGGCCGTCAGCACTTGGGAAACCGACAAAGAAACCTTTTTGACCTCTTACAAAGCGATGTGGTCGCCGATTGCGAGCGGAACGCAGTGGAGAAACCTGACAAAATGCCGCCTGCGACAGAATGCCTCCTTATGTCTTCAATTGAGATCAGACAAACATTGTTGGCAAGTCGAACAACTGTCCCTCATGCAACCAAGGACCACACTACACCTGTTCAACTGCCCTGCCAAACCCACTCAACTTGTACAAAGGTCTTTTCGGATGCAGTGGAAGCAACCATCATCCTTGGCCTTGAAACCAAACAGCAGAACCCACAACAAAAGGCGAATCAAACAACACCTAATGGAGAACAGCCTATACTATATACCTATACTGATACAGCAACCAAAGCAATGAAAACGAAACGTAAACAGATGTATGAAATGGGATTTCGACGTTACGTTTACGTACATTTATGAACAGCTGATCAATAACGTGGTTATGATGCCAGCAAAATCAGTAAACCAATGAATAGGAGAAGAAATGTGTAAACTATTAAACTTAGAAAACTAAATATAATTTTTGTAAATAAACTTCACGAATTAATAAATTTTTAGTCTGCTCTACATTGTATCTGTCTGAAACTCATGACGCCGACGACAGTTGTCCAGTAAAAAAATTACTGGTTGTATTTATATCTGGCTTGCCCACTCAGCTTAATTCCAAAAATCCTAAAAAGGAAGCGAGGCTATCGAAAAAATAGTGTTCCCTTAAATATAGGGTGATCTAAGTAGATATACTTTTTTCAATAGCCTTTTTTTGACAGATCACGTGTGAGTCGTGTCATGCTGTCATGTTATTTTTGTTAAGTATTGTTTGGCATTTCATCATGTAAAGACTTACGCCTGAACAACGTTTACAAATTATTCAGTTTTAGTATCAAAATAATCGTTCGCCAATTGCGCTAAGTCCATTTTTTTTAAAATCAAAAAAACACTTTCCAGTCGACCCGCGACCTTGACACCCATGAGCAATATTTTAGCTCTCGTTAATTGATGCCATTGACCGATTCCTGATCCGATGTACCGGAATCATCGGTCCATATTTCTTCAAAAATGATGCCGGTGAGAACGTAACCGTCAATGGTAACCGTTATCGTGCCATGATAACCGACAATTTGATGGCTTAAATTGAAGCTCGTGATCACTTCCCACACATCGCATCAATCAATGGATTTTTGAGAGAAAACTTCGGTGAGCACATAATTTCACGTTTTGGGCCGGTCGATTGGCCACCAAGATCATGTGACATCACACCGTTAGATTTTTTCTGTGGGGATATGTAAAGTTTAAAGTTTATGCGGACAAACCAGCTTCGATTCAGGCCTTGGAGCAAAACATCACGCGTGTCATTCGCCAGTTACCAGTCGAAATGCTCGAACGAGTCGTCGAAAATTGGACTCAACGGATGGACCATCTGAGACGTAGCCGCGGCCAACATTTGATAGACATAATCTTCAAAAAATAAATGCCAAACAATGTTCTTTCAAATGATAATAAACATTCCCCATTCAATTTGAATTTTCTGTGTTTTTTCTTTATAAAATAGGGAACCTCGAAATGGATCACGCTATACTTAGTACACTTTAGCATTGACGAGTGCGAGACCTTTGGTGGTGCAGAAAGCTACCATGCACTGTTTTGAAGCACGTAACCCGGGTTCAAATCCTCGTCGGATCGAAATAAAAAATAAATAAGTATAAAAATAAAATTAAAAATAGAAAATAAGAAGAAAAAAAAAACGAAAGAAGAACCATTTTTTTATTCATTTTTCTAAACTGGTGAAAAAAGGAGGCATTCTTTTATCAACAATTCAGAATTAGTTCCAGAAGTCTTATCTCTTTATAAAAAGAATCGGTTAGGGAAGCGAGTGGGGAATTAGTACGGACAAAGCTGCTTAAAGTCCTACTCGATTGCTCTTTCGGAAAATTGTTTACTGGGTAGTAAACATACTGGACTTTTATACCACATTTTGGAACTTTGAAGTAGGAACTAAGCTTAATTCGAGGGACTGTGTCAGTTCCACACAAACAGAGCAAATATTTTTCTGAATTTCGCTTTGACGTGACAACATTTCTTTCAGAATCGAATCACCTTTAGTATAGCAGTTTGAAACGAAATCAACTTTTTCCACTATCTGGCGTATTTTTACTAATTTGCGTATTTTCACTAAAGGCCGGGTTAGGCAAACGAACCTGCAACATAACTTTAGCGTAGCCGTAACGTTGCCCGTTGGAGCAATTTCCCAAAATTTGAAAAAGTGCCATATGACTCGGTTAGTTCTGATTCACACGAGGCAATTTTTTCCACGCAAGTGTCAAAGTTTTGTAGTAGAGAGAGGCAGGCGGAAAGAGCTTTTTTCGTCTTTCTCCAACAAACTTTGACACTTGCTTGGAAAAAAATGCCACATGTCAATCAGGACTTAGTGTAACTACAACAGCTGGTGTAAACTCGTCACGTTATTTGAAATACGTTATTTAGTTTAAATAAGTTATTTTCATTGCAAACTTTCCAAAAAATAATATCTACTCGCTTTGTACTTTCTACATTCTCTGCTAGTTACCAGCAAGTTATCTCACCATTTGTAACCATTGGACTTTTGGATCTATGAATTTCGAAAGAAAGTAATGCTTGACATGCGATTAATGTCTCTCTCATAATGTTCCACTGTCTCTCCCTCATGAATGTGTGTAAGCAAATGATACATTCTCATTATTCTGTCCGTCCTGGTTTCGTTTGCATTCGGTTTTAGTTTTTTTTTTAAAGAAAAAAGTTGTTCAAGTTGACCGACCGAACGACCAGTCAGTCGTCCACTCACACACGCCTTATTTTGTGTCTTAGCTAATTTTTTTTTTACTTTTCGCCCTGCGCTCATTGACAGTTGTTCGTTTCTGCATTGACTCACTCACCTTTTTCCCCGAAAAAGAAAAAAATACAGAAACACAGTTGTCGAGTAAAATAATAAAATCATACACATGTACATACATATGTTGTACATCTAACATTCTTGGTAAGAAAAAATAAATAAAGTTTAAAACTTAACATGGAAATGACAAAGAAAGAAACATGTGAAATTTCTTAGAGGAATTTTTTATTCGTGGAGGGGCATCATCATGTCATTGTGATGAGTAAAAATGCGTTTTTAAACAATGACTCATTCAGAGACAGACGCATTTCCCCTTTTTGCGCCAACAGATCCACATCCACAAGTAGGATATACATACATGTACAATTTTATACATACATAAATATGTTTGTATGTACACTTGGATATAAATATTTATTTTTGTTTGCATAATTATAGCAACAAAATGCTAAACTGTCCATACTGTTGCTGGTCTTGTCTGAAATTGCACTTCGTTCCCTTGACGTTTTTGCATTCTCTACTCGGTCCAAAGGCCTCCCGAGCCCCATCCGTAGCTGTACACGCTTTGCCGCGGTATCGATTGCATTGGACTTTTTTTGTCGGACCGCATTTTTTTCTCGTTTTGGCGTAGCAGCCGGAAAAAATCCCTCGAACAAAATAAATATTCGTATGCGTGGTTTTTTCTGCATTGTGGCTATGGGACGATGATCGTCATCTTCTGTGATAATGAATATGGTGTTGGGGATTTATTTTTAAAATTTCATAAACTCAAAACGCAACTGAACACAACTTCTTTACAGATAACCACACAATACTTTCAGTTACAGTCGAGGAAAGAAATATAAATTCACATTAGGCATGTTTTTCATATAAGCTATAGACTTTATGGCGATATCCTTTTTGCAAAAAAGTGCAATATTGCCTTTTTTCGAAAACTGGACTTTAATACCACAATTTGGAACTTTGAAGTAGGAACTAAGTTTTATTCGAGGGACTGTGTCAGTTCCACATAAAAAGGGCAAATATTTTTCTGAATTTCGCGTTGACGGGGCAACATTTCTTTCAGAATCGAATCACCTTTAGCTTAGCAGTTTGAAATGAAATCAACTTTTTCCACTAACAGGCGTATTTGTACTAATTTGCGTATTTTCACTAAAGGCCGGGTTAGGCAAACGAACCTGCAACATAACTTTAGCGTAGCCGTAACGTTGCCCGTTGGAGCAATTTCCCAAAATTTGAAAAAGTGCCATATGACTCAGAAATTCACAACAAAAATTTTAATATCATTATTTCATTATATTATTTTATATTTTCTTGCTCTTATTTTAACATTTTTTGCTTTCATTTCATTTCAAAAGTTTCGCATAAATGTCTTCTTTTTCCGATGTTTTGGTGATTTTGTTTGCAAAAGCACGTAAACGTACCGTCCAAATAAAATTTTAGCAGATTCAGCCGTCTGTTTACGATTCGTTTTCATATGTCAGATTGAAATACGTTTGCCTAACCCAGCCTTAAGTGACGTATTTCCATTAACTGATGTATTTTCAATACCAAGCAAAATTTCTCATTACCAAATAATCCGACGAGTAAGCAAAGTTCGATAATGGTAAGTACTTATTATTTAGCCACTTTTCTCATTATTTTAACATGGGTATGTCATTGATTAATAAGATTATTATATATGTATGTACATATATGCAAAAATTTAAAAAATATGTTATTTTACAAATTCAGACATATATTTGAAATTAAAAAAAATTATTATTATTCTATAGAAAATTTCGTCTAAATTGTATTGCTCTATAGAAAATTTCGTCGAAATTTTTTAATTCTATAGAAAGTTCCGTCGAAATTTTTTTAATTCTATAGAAAATTACGTCGACATTTTTTAATTCTATAGAAAATTTCGTCGGAATTTTCCAATTCTATACAAAATTTCGTTGAATTTTTTTAATTCTATAGAAAATTTCGTCGAAATTTTTTTAATTCTATAGAAAATTTCTTCGAAATTTTTTAATTCTATATAAAATTTCGTCGAAATTTTTTTATTTCTACAGAAAATTGCGTCAACATTTTTTAATTTTATAGAAAATTTCGTCAAAATTTGTTAATTCTATAAAAAAATTTATCGACATTCTTTAATCTATAGAAAATTTTATCGACATTTTTTAATTATATAGAACATTTCGTCGAAATTTGTCAATTCTATACAAAAAATGTCGCTGAAATTTTTTAATTCTATAGAAAATTTCGTCGAAATTTTTTAATTCTATAGAAAATTTCTTCGACATTTTTTAATTCTATAGAAAATTTCGTCGAAATTTTTTAATTCTATAGAAAATTTCGTCTAAATTGTATTATTCTATAGACAATTTCGTCTAAATTTTATTATTCTATAGACAATTTCGTCTACATTTTATTATTCTATAGAAAATTTCGTCGAATTTTTTTAATTCTATAGAAAATATCGTCGAAATTTTTTAATTCTATAGAAAATTTCGTCGAATTTTTTTAATTCTATAGACAATTTCGACGAAGTTTTTCAATTCTATACAAAATTTCGTTGACATTTTTTAATTCTATACAAAATTTCGTTGACATTTTTTAACTCTATACAAAATTTCGTCGAAATTTTTTAATTCTATAGAAAATTTCTTCGACATTATGTAAAAAATTTCGTTGAAATTTTTTAATTCTATACAAAATTTCGTTGAATTTTTTTATTTCTATACAAAATTTCATCGAAATTTTTTAATTCTATACAAAATTTCGTCGAATTTTTTTTAATTGTATATACAATTTCGCCGAATTTTTTTTATATCTATAGAAAATTTCGTCGAATTTTTTTAATTTTATAGAAAATTTCGTCGAAATTTTTTAATTCTAAGGCGTAAGCCTTACTTTAAGTGTTTTTTATAATTTTAAAGAACATTTTATACTAATTTTAAAGAAATTTTAGTTGTCGTATTATATGTACATATCGTCGTTGCGCCGACGAAAACTCCTATGTGTTTTTTACTAGTTTTCAGGAGAGACAAAAAGCGTTGCTATTTCGTCAAATCGCGATATTTTTAATATCTCTCAAGCAAACGAAAGTTGGCCTGGATTGTGGCTAAAAACGGCTAATGAGGTTTTGTACAGAATCATCCCCTCTACTCAGATAAAAAGAAATCCAAATCTGATCTGCTTCATTTCGCGAGTTATCGCGATAAAAACAATTTTTAACCAAAAAACCGAACTTAATTACATTGAATCGCGGAAATTTAAAACTATAACATAATTTCCCATAAATATGAACATTTGTAAGACGCTTTGTAATATCCGCGATATTTGTTATATTATTCTATAGCGAAATTTTTGTAATCCAAAAATTCCACTTACACCGCAAAATTTTTTCAAAAATATTATTTCGAATTTATTAAAATTAATATATTTACATTCTATGATTTATGAGGGATAGATTGGCACTAGATTGATAAACATCCTGCGACGAATACATTTCGAACAAAAAACAGTTAAGTTCAGAATTATTTAACTATATAATGCTATTATTTGGGAGATATTAAGAACGACTACAACTCTTTCTTTTACAAAAACAATTATAATAATTTGGTATGGATTTCCAATGTGTCAAATCAAAATATGCCTCATATAAAGGGAAAAGCATACAAAAGTTTTAACACACTGTAAATCCTTGCCAAATTACTATACATTTTGTTTGTTAAAGAAAGAGTTGTAGGCCTTTCGCTTATCTCCCGAACTTCCTTTGACTACTTTTCGCTAGAACTGTTCATTCGCGAGATAAGAGCATTATATAGTAAAATAATTTCGAACTAATTTTTTTGTACAAAATTTGTTCGTCGAGGGGTATTTTTCGCGAAAATGCTGATATTTATCTATTTCCTCCGAGATTATAGGATGCAAATATATTAATCTTATTAAATTCGGTATAATATTTTTGGAAAATTTGGCGGTGTACGTCGATTTTATCGATTACACAATATTCGCAATATAAAAACATGACAAATTGTGTTACAGTTCTAAATTTCCGCGTTTTCTTGACAAATCAAAGTTATTAAGTTTGTTTTGAGTAAAAGTACTGTTTTCGCGATAACTCGCGAATGGAAGCTGATTTAATTTTGAGCTATTCATTGTCGAATATAGGGGATGATTCTGAACAAAACCTCATTAGCCGTTTTTTGGCGTGAATAGGAGTTTTTGTCGGAGCATTGATATAGAGGGATACACATAGGAGTTTTTGGTAACTTCGGAACCAGTGAAGATAGCGCAAAATGCTTTGGTGGGTAGTCGTTTTAATTCGACAATAAAAAAAATTCGAAAAATTACACATAGGAGCTTTTGTCGGCGCACCGACGATATGTACTTATTTACAATATTCTGGATTAGGCACAAAATCATTTGAAGGTTTCCCTAATTTAAGGAAATCTTCTTAAATATTTGTAAACGTTTTTTTCCAAGATTCGTCGAACTTGGAGACTTTTACTTGTCTCCACTATATTGCTGCATTTATAATTTTGTTTTTTGTGTTTGGAAAAATAATCGTTTTATATTATGATTTTTTTCTTGAGTTTATTTTTTCCATATTCATATCGTAGTATTCGGATTGTCCGTGTACATATGTACGTATGTATATATGTTTGGCTGCAAGAGATGTGCCGGATACGGATGTGATATATCCGTATTATTGGATTAGAATATTTATGTTGGTTTTGCCGAATGCCGCCATTCGTTGTAGTTTACATTCATATAAAATAAACATATTTCGCCTTCATTGCAATCGGAATTTATCTCTGGAGTGTGCATGAAATTTAAATACGATTTGTGATTTATTAATTTACGCAAATGAGTCATGGGTTTCTGAGTTACAGAAAAAATAATATTTTTTGCTGTTGAAATATCTAGAGATTTTTCCTAAAATGTTGAAGAAGTCATTTTGTATTTGGAAATTTTCTTTTTTGCTTATTGTTTGCCTCAAGGTCCGTGATTAAAAGACTGATCTTATGTTTTTATTTATATTAAAATTTGTATTTTCTTAATATTACATCGTTAGTCGACATCAGGAGATATTGAAACATTGCTGAACGTGAAATGATTTTTTCTGGCTATCCTTCGCTAATCACATAAGGAAATATTTTCATAAAAACTACACTAAAAAAAGTGTCATAATATTAAAGACAATTTATTTGGCGCCAAAGACGATAAATCTTTGATAAAAGAACATTTCGTACTTAAGCTTAAGAAAATTTACTTAATACCAAAAGTGTCATAAAATAAAAGACAATTTATTTGCCGCCAAAGACGATAAATCTTTGATAAAAACATTTCGTACTTAAGCTTAAGAAAATTTACTTAATACCAATTATATTATCTTAAATTTAAGGTTTTATTGTCTTCGGCTCCAAATCAGAGCCAACACATCTTCCTAAGGGGAATCCCTTGTTTTTTTATAATGGTTATGTGTTATTCGTATAATGCGTCTTAAGTCAATTTACCTTATTCTAAGTATGAATGGTCCCTCTTTTAAAGCTTAGGTCATCCTTACACCAAAACCTTAAAAATTAAGTAATTTTCCACCGTAAAATATGTGATAAAATATGTTACTCGTAATTAAATTTTTTCTACCAAACCATTAGGCCTTAAGTGAATTGTATTATTACTTAATTGCTTAAATCACACAATGTGGGGAATAAATTTATGTTTCCTACGTCACATTTGGGTGCGTTTTAATATATGTATGTAGGACAAAAACCTTCCACGGGCCATCCTATTTTATTTTTTTAATAACAGGAAATAATTTACTCCACTTAAGTTCTCAGCACTTACTCGTACTCGAATTTAATTAATCTACAAAGTAAAAGTGCCCTGGGTAGTAGGACGTCCACTGCCTTTTATGGAAGTCCGTTGACACTCCCTTTTTCAACATCATATACATAAACAGGCAAATGACTTGAAGTCTTAAATTGTGCAAACACTTATTTGCTTAAAACAGCCATATTTTTTAATAAGAACTTTCAGTTAAATAAAGTAATCCCTCTATATGTATGACATATAGCTCGGGAATAGGACAACATGAATAGAGTTATTTATTTTCTCTGATTTGTTCATAAAGTACTTTTATATGTCCTTTTAAAAATAATCAGGTGTAGTCCTTTCAGAACCTTTAATTAATTAAGAAATCCCAAATTTGAATGTACTTACTGAGATCAATGATAAAAATCAAATTTATCAAAAAATTGGAAACTAGAACTTACCTAAAAAGATAAAAACAAAACACAAAATTAGTTATAACTTATTTCATATACATATTAAAAGTGTAAATATTAAAATACTGCTAAAATCATTACAAATATCATTATTTTCATCCAACAGTTATAAGGTATTTTCGACGAGGGTTGTCATTTATGTTTTGGATAGGGCAACATATATCGATGGCGGCCATCCTGTCTCATGTCCACCATTATTATTTAATCAAATTATTACACAGGCAAATTAAGTAAAATAAAATTTACTCACAATGTCAGATATCATTTCTTATCCCCATAAATCCAGTTAATCAGATATTTTTCTACTACTTTTAAGCCAATCTCTAAAAATCTCGTCATCGGTGGAACCCCATTTCCCCAGAAGAATATACATAAAGGTATCCCCTGACAACCGCACCGAAATTCAGATATACATATGTATCATAACGCCGTAAGAAAAAATACATCAGTAACTCGCACAAGCGTACCAGTACCAAAGTAGTCCATCATCACGACAAAAAGCCCCCTAGAAGAAGGAATTTCGTCGTGGCCAACGTGCAGTTGAAACGAGGCCATGTCCAGAGGTTAAAAACATCTTCACCAGTGCCGCTAGGGAATCAAATATTCAAGGGTTCAAACTGGAAGGAATGGATAGCGACGTTGCACGAGACTTGAGAAAAGTGCTAAGAACTCGGTCAGCCAAAGCATTCTATAAGGAGCGATTTATCCAACTCAATCGTGAGGTATCGATACTTTCAAAAATGTTTGAGTCCATTCCCATGAAGAAAATCACACCTCATATAATTTCTAACAATAAACCTGACAATCAATTTGGTTTTCGAAAAAGTCATAATACTATAGAACAGGTACACCGTATCGTAACCTGCATCAAAAGAGCTTTTGACAATAAAGAATACTGTTCGGCGTTATTCATAGATATTTCCCAAGCATTTGACAAAGTCTGGCACGAAGGACTTTTGCACCAAAATATGCGACCTTCTGCCAATCAACACTCATAAAGAGTTCAAGAGTTATTTGACTAACCGTAAATGCCGTTGTCCCACAGGGAGCATTCTTGGCCCTATACTGTACGTTATTTTTACGGCAGATATGCCCATAACCAACTTTACGCACACGTCTACTTTTGTGGACGATACTGCTTTCGTCAGTACTCACAAAATACCTTTACTTGCGTCCGCTCAACTGCAGTCTCATGTCCGAATCCTAGAAGAATGGTTAAAAAATGGAGAATAATGGTGAATGCCCCAATGTGTACTCACGTTACTTTTACCCTACGAAGGGATACAAGTCCTCGAATTTCTATTTTCGATTCCCCAAAAGGATCATGTGAAATATTTTGGAATCCACTTAGATAGGCGCTTGACGTGGTCGCGCCACATAGACTCTGAAATTTACTCAAATAAAACTCTAAACTAATCAACTTCAGTGGCTTATCAGCCAAAGATCTGCCCTAGATCAAGAGTATAAAGTTATTTTATACAAAACGGTATTGAAGCCCATTTGGACATGTGGTATCCAGCTCTGGGGTACAGCGTGTGCTTCAGATGTATGCAAATTACAAAGAAGACAATAGAATATTCTCCGTTTAATTACAGGTGCACCATGGTATATTAGAAACGCTAACATCCATAAGAATTGGACATGTGGTATCCAGCTCTGGGGTACAGCGTGTGCTTCAGATGTATGCAAATTACAAAGAAGACAATAGAATATTCTCCGTTTAATTACAGGTGCACCATGGTATATTAGAAACGCTAACATCCATAAGGATCTCAACATGCCAACAGTAAAAGAGTAAAAAATTGAAAAATATTGCCGGTGTTACGTGGGCAAACTATTGAATCATCCAAACATCCCGGCTCGAGAACTACTAAATTTTGAAGGTCAGGAGAGATACGCTGGACTTGATTTAAATTAAAACAAATCAAAAATAAAATTATGAATTCTTAAATTTGAAATGTTAAACTTTTGTTAATTTAAAAAATCGTCTCAATGGTTTATTCGCAATGGCAACAACCCAGAGAATAGTATTCTAGGTTAAGATTTGTCCACTTATTGTTATTTTCATTGTTTAATAATGAAAGATTCAATAATAAATGTAATGAATTGAAAAAAAACTTTGGTGAGTTATGGTATGAGGTATATGATGAAGAGCATACCAAATGAATCACAGGCAGCAGCCGCAACACATCGCGCCGAAGATATATACATCTCTTTTAACAGCTTAGCTAACAAACAAACTATTCCATCAGAAAACCGCTTAAAAATGAATCTGGTGAAAGCCAAATCACAACAAATCAGCCTATGGGAAAATTCTACAACGACGACAGTGGCTCAGAACATTCCAATCGATTCCAACGGAAGGCCCGGACGTAGCAAAGATCAGCGAATCACCTAAAGACAAACCAATTCCGTGGTTTATATAAGTTGGAACCAGAACTATAAACAGCAGATCGGATCATCAGCGTGCAACTACTTCATCCTGTTACATCTTCATTCCAGGAATCTGAAAATATATCTGCGGAACTCAAAGAGGTTACGATAATTAACCTTCCCAAAAAGTTGAGCTGTCATGGGCTGACAGACATAGCCATTAGGATCATTAGAGTAAGAAATATGTCTGCGAAGTTAAAACGTGTCTGGTCCTCATCAAACAAATTGGAAAGACTAAACTGAGGATATTAAATTCCAGTGTAAAATCCATTCTGCTATATGGGGGTGAAACATGTAACATGGCACCACGTGACATACAGAGATTGCGTAAATGCATGCGAAGAGTTTGTCTCTAGAGTTGAGGAACACCTGCAAAGAGTCCCTTTAGTCTAGAGGAAAACATACTATAGATTGTCTTTAGGGTAGAGGAAGACCTGCGAAGTTTTTGTCTTTAGTCTAAACAAATACCAACGAAGAGGTCGTCTCTAGTATAAAGAAAGATCTGCGAAGAGGTCGTTTCTAGTATAAAGAAATACTTGCGAAGAGGAGGTCTCTAGAATAAAGTAAGATCTGCGAAGAGGTCGTCTCTAGTATAATGAAGGACCTGCGAAGAAGTATTCTCTAGTCCAGAAGATGTCCACCCAAATAAACCTAGGGGAAACGACATTCTGTCAAAGACATCTACATAACAACAGCAAACTACTACATCCTATTATGGCGTCATTCTGGAAATCTGAAATCATACCTGCGGAGTTAAAATAGGGTGCGATAATTAACTTTCCTAAAATCGACTGACATATCCAATAGGAATAACAGAGCGAGTCTGATCCTTATCAAACATATCGGAAAAACTAAGCTGAGAATATTAAATTCCTGTGTAAAATCAACTCTGCTATATGACTGTGAAACATGGAACATGGCGCCATGTGTCATATAGAGATTGCGTGTTTTTACCAATAAACGCCTGCGAAATCTCTAGAGTAGAGGAAGACCTGCGACTAGATATTCTCTAGTGTAGAGGAAAACCTGCGAAGAGATCGTCTCTAATATAGAGGAAGACCTACGAAGATATCATCTTCACTCTAGAGGAAGACCAGCGAAGAGAGATATTCTCTAGTGTAGAGGAAACCCTGAGAATAGATAGTCTCTAGTATAGAGAAAAACCTGCGAATAGATCATCTTCACTGTAGAGGAAGACCTGCGAAGAGGTCGAATCGAATTTACGGTAATACTTCCGAAGAGGTATACTCTAATGTAGGAAAAGATCGACTCTAGTGCAAAGAAATCGGCTTTAGTTTAGTGGAAGTCTTGCGAAGAGGTTGTGTCTTGTGTAAAGAAAGACCTCCGAAGAGGTCGTCTCTAATATAGAGGAAGACCTGCGATATTCCTTAGTGTAGAGGAAGACATGCAAAGAGGTCGAATCAGACACCCGATGAGGTCGAATCAAATCTAGAGGAATACTTCTGAAGAGATTTACTCTAATTTAGGAAGGCCAAGGAAGAGATCGACTGTAGTGTAGATGAAGAGTTCCGCAGAAGCCGTCTCTAGTGGAAGAAGGCCCGCGAAGACAGCGACACAACTGGAAGAAGAAATGTGAGGCGGTCGTCTTTAGTCTAGAAGAAGACTTGCGAAGAGGTTGTCTCTTGTGAAGGAAAACCTGCGAAAAGGTCGTCTCTAATATATATGAAACTATTTCAAGTCGACTGTAGCATAGAGAAAGACCTTCGAAGAGACATCTTTAAGTGATCTTAAAAACAATTAATACTTAGAATTAAGACAACTTTCATAAAATTAAAAAATGTAAATATTAATTCCATTGTCTATTATTAAGATACTTTTTTCGGCGTCGAATATAATCTATATATATCAAAATGAAACGGTCCATCTGTGTAATGGCATCACGTCAGAACGGCTGGAGCGATTTGGATGATTTTTTTTTTATTCGATTCTAAATTTTCACGAGATGGTTTATATAGAAAAAAAAAATTAATTGGACAAAGGGGCGTGGTACCTCCCATACAAATCGCAGGTTAAAAATCCGATATTTCTGCTCCTATTATAGGTATAGTGCTGAAATTTTGTTTGTATGCATTTAATGGCAGATTATGTGAATTTTCCAAAAATGGGCGGAATCGGACCAATGGGCGTGGCCCCGCCCATATAAGCCAAATTTTGAAATTGAGATATTTTGCACAATTTGTTAGCGAGAGTGCTGGAATTTTGTGTATATGTAAACGGTGGCAGTCTACGTGATTGGTCCAAAAATGGGCGGGATCGGACCAATGGGCGTGGCCCCGCCCACATAGACAAAATTTTGATATCTTGCACAATTTGCTAGCGGGAGTGCTGCAATGTTGCGTATATGTATCTGGTGGCATTCTACGTAATTGGTGAAAAAATGGGCGGGACCGGACCAATGGGCGTGGCCCCGCCCATATAAGCCAAATTTTGAAATTGAGATATTTTGCACAATTTGTTAGCGAGAGTGCTGGAATTTTGTGTATATGTAAACGGTGGCAGTCTACGAGATTGATCCAAAAACGGGCGGGATCGAACCAATGGGCGTGGCACCGCCCATATAAGCCAAATTTAAAAAATGTGATATCTTGCACAATTTGTTAGCGAGAGACCTGGAATTTTGTGTATATATGTCCGTTGGCGATCTACGTGATTGGTCCAAAAATGGGCGGGTTCGGACCAATAGGCGTGGCCCCGCCCACAATGACAAAATTTTGAAATTTTTATATCTTGCACAATTTGCTATCGGGAGTGCTGCAATGTTGTGTATATGTATCTGGTGGCATTCTACGTAATTGGTCAGAAAATGGGCGGGATCGGACCAATGGGCGTGGCCCCGCCCTTATAACCCAAATTTTGAAATTGATATAACTTGCACAATTTTTTATCTAGAGTGCTGTCATGTTGTAGATATATATCTGGTGATAGTCCACGTGATTGGTCCAAAAATTGGCGGGATCTGACCAATGGGCGGGCCACCGCCTATATAAGCTAAATTTTGAAATTGAATTATCTTGCTCATTTTGTTAGCGAGAGTGTTGAAATTTTGCGTATATGTATCTGGTAGCAGTCTACGTGATTGGCTTTCAAATGGGCGGAATAGGACCAGTGGGCGTGGCCCAGCCCATATTTTGATATATCTTGCAAGTATTATATAGGAAATACATGAACAAAAATGCTCGGTATGCGATAATTACAGCTGCTCACTCCAATACAATCGCAATATGATAATGTGATGGATGACCAATGAAACAAGAATTTGGAAATTTTATAAGTATACATTTCTATTTTCTGGACTTTCCACTGAATTCGGTATTTTTTCATTCAGTGAATTTATTACTAATACCAGTAAGGAAAGGCAGAAAGTCGGGCGGGGCGGATTATATAATACCCTACACCTCCCTAACAATGCGATAAGGGTCATTGCGATAATAATTTGGAATAATTGGTAAATGTATTTTGAACCGATAATCGCAAAATTAAGCAATATTCGTTCCTAAATTGAGAAAAATCTTTCTGGAGAACTTTGTAATGATCGGCAGTAAAGTACAACTTCTATAGCGCTTTGTAACCAAATCTGGAGGAACATATATATGGAGGTTATATATAAATCTGAATCGATTTTCCTAGAATACTCATTCATGTAAAATAGAAACCTGTTTCTGACGAATTTCGTACTGATCGGATATAAAACACAGTCTCTACAGCGCTTACATGTCAAATCGGGGGTAACATATATATGGGGACTATATCTAAATCTGAACCGATTTTCTCCGAATTTGGCAGTATTCCTTCATGTAATAACAAACCTCTTTCTGCCGAATTTCGTACTGATCGGATATAAAATACAGTTTCTACAGCGCGAATTTTGACATGGGCAGCGAAGCGCACCGGGCTCAGCTAGTGAAATTATAAAATACTCTCAAAAATTCCCGAATCCCCAGATATCTACACTAGTTTAGCTTTCTATACATTCCTTCTACAAAATGTTCACAATTAATGCAAATTAATTTCAAACCAAACTAAAAAATTTGATTGATTGTCATATAAAACTTTGTTAATAACTTAATAACGTTTTCTTGAATTCCACACTTTTGATATAATATTACTCGGCATAGCTCAGCAAAATTTGGCACAAATAAAATCAAATCAGAAGTCCCTTAATGCACCTAAACCCCCCTCTCTACAACGAAACATGATATAGTCGTAAACAAATTTCATTAAAAATGACACACCACAACAGTGGGTTCTAGAGAAATTAGCCGCGAACAAAGAAAAGCCGGTTGACAGACATTTAACTGCTGTTACTTTGGCTGCTATTTCTGCTGATTGTGGTTTAAATGACCGTCGATGAAGGGGCCAGCGGAGGGGATGTTAAACGTTTTGAGTGGGGATATGCAAAAAAAAACGCCGTTAAGGTTAAATCGCTTTAAGCACGTTTTGGGGCCCATTAACGGATGTTGGTGCTTGTCGTTTAAACGTTTTCCCTCTAAGCGTCTCGGCGGCGTGTGAAAATTATTGCCAACTTTGAATGAATAGAGTGAATGGAAGGTAGTCAGTCAGCAAATGGGTGTCATTTTCATCGTTTTGTGGTTTCTGTTAATATCTAATGTCAATGTCAAAACTCGACTAGGCAATTGTAATGATGATGATGGGGATGTGTGGCGATGATGTCTGTGTTAAGAAATTAAATAAATATTTTAGATTTGTTCGCATTGAAAGTTATCTTTGGCTTTATTTTTAAGCAAACACGGCTGCAATTTTAAATGCTTTCACTTTAACACTGTGACTCGGTGCAATATAGCAGATGACAGCCGGTCAGGTTCGGTGAAATGAAACAAAACAAATCTCTAAAAAAATCTTTTGTTTTTCTGCCAGCTGTTTTTTTGTTGATATACCACGTCTATGTAGCAGACTGTCTGGAGCTAGTGTTGTCTGTAAAAAAAGTCATAAGCCTAAATGTTAAATATCTATCATTATTTGTTAAGACTCCATCACTTACATCAACAACATGCCCACCACCATCATTGTTGTCGTCATCATGGCCACAAACTATCATTGGCCGCGACCGCCAAACGCTGCAGTTGTATCTAGAGTAGCCAGATGGTCAGAATTCGACGCGGAATTTACAGTCATTGTCCAAGCAATCATATTGAAAATTCTACAAGTCTCGATAAGATGAAAACCTCTGTGGCCGACTTTAGAATAAAGGACGACCTTCGAAAAAGTCGATTCTAGTCTTAAGAAATATTTCTGAAGATATATACTCTAGTCTAGAAAAATATCTCTGAAGAAGTCGAGCTAGAGGGATAGCTTTGAAGATGTCCTATTTGGACTTGGGCAATGTTTCCGAAGAAATCGACTGTTGTCTATAGGAATACTTCTTAATATGTCTCTAGTCCACAGGAAAACCTTAAGAAAGAAGACCTGCGAAGAACTACATCCAAAGATATCGACCTGCGTAGCTTTCGTCTCTAGTCTACAGGAAGGCCAACGAAGAGGTCGTCTCTATTATAAACGAAAACCTGCGAAGAGGTCGTCTTTAGTCTCGAATATGACATGCAAAAGGAAGACCTGCAAATAAATCGTCCCTAGTATAGGGGAAGACCTGCGAAGATATCGTCTCTAGTATAGAGGAATACTTCCGAAGAGGTATACTCTAATATAGGAAGACCATGGAAGAGATCGAATCTAGTGTAGAGGAAGAGTTTCGAAGAGGCCATCACTAATGACAGAAGATTTGCGAAGAGGTTGTATCTAGTCTAGAGGAAGATCCGCGAAGAGGTTGTTTCTAGTGTAGAGGAATACATGGAAGAGGTCATGTGAAAAAAGATCGTCTCTAGTGTAGACGAAGACCTGAGAAGAAGTTGTCTCTAGTCTAAAAAGGACGACCTGCAGTATAGAGGAAGACTTCTGAAGTCGACTCTAGTATAGAGGAAGACTTCTGAAGTCGACTCTAGTATAGAAGAAGACTTTTGAAGACGACTCTAGTATAGAGGAAGAATTCTGAAGATGACTCTAGTATAGCGGAAGACTTCTGAAGTCAACTCTAGTACAGAGGAAGACTTCTGAAGTCGACTCTACTATAGAGGAAGACTTCTGAAGTCGACTCTAGTATAGAGGAAGACTTCTGAAGTCTTCCTCTAGTATGGAGGAAGACTTCTGAAGTCGACTTCGACTCTAGTATAAAGACCTATGTCAGCAGAAATACCAATTTTGTATTCCCCTCTTTGGAAAAATGTCAAACTTGTTTTCGTCTGGTAACCCTAATTGCATCTGCAGTCAACTCTCGCTAATAACATAGCAACAGCCGAAACGGCCAGCCAAAGATTTAACTGAGGAAAACATAGCCTTGATATCGTCTTGATTGTAGTCGTCACAGATGACGTTGCGACGACGTGTGTGCGTTTAAATTGTTAATCATTTACCATAAAAGAAAGTGTTTAAACTTCAAATCAACCTTATAAACGTCGTTCAACGTTCGGCTGAAAGAAGGAAAATTACAGACTATGAAGAAAACGACGACAACTGTATTTATTTTCATTTGCCAAGGCTGCTGAGGTTAAATAAAATGAGACGACTGACAGTTACAAAACAAGTCGAAATGATGGCGTGCCAAAAACGGTTAAGATTGAATGTGAAAAGTACGCTTTGGATCTGAATTCTTGTTACCCAGTAACGGAATATGTGAAACCAACCCGGTAGTGGTCACGAGCACGAAGATAATTCTAAATGGCCTTCAGTAATCAGGAGACACAAAAGATCTTCCTTTTACCTTTACAATTTCTTTTAGCAAAAATTAAAAAAAAAATATTTCGTCTATAAATGTCTTTATTCCAAAATCTTGCCAATATCCTCAAGAATTTATTATAACTATACTTAATTACAATGCTTTTAAAAATATTTAAATATTTTCAGGGGAATGAGTGCATTACCCCTCTGAGTAATTAGGGAAGAATTTAGTTCTGATTATAACGGTTGCCAGGCCACTGCAGTTAGTCAAAAACGTAACGTACAATCGTTAAACGTTAAACAAATAGTGGTACCAAATGTCATTGTAATATTTATTCTGGATAATTTTGCCACAAATTGTGATCAGGAATAAAATACTGTAAACTAAAGTACAAAAATAAAAATTATAAATGGTATTGAAAATAAAATACACATAACTGGAAAAGGCGCATTACCAATGCAAATTATTGGAATGTAGTATAGATGGAATGCAAAAATTCCCAATTTTAAAGATTTTTTCAAATAAGTTGTCATACACTCAACGAATTTTGGTGCGTGCGCTTTGGTACACTTGTTCTGACATTTCTTTGCCGAGTCTCGTGAGTTTAGTTTCAGTTCTTCTAAAAATAATTCCAAAACCATAAAACTGAGTCAACTCATAACATTTACTGTATGGCAGCAGTCAAGCACAAATATTGAATGTGTTGGGCAGGGGGCAGGGGACTTTTTTTCATTCTTGGTTGGGGTTGTTAATTGGTTAGATGAATTTCCTTATCTCTGGTTTGGTGAAGTGAGTGAGGGTGGTGGGATTTTTTTTCTGTTTCTTCTGTGATATGATATGCACTTTATTTTATGGGTCTGTTTAAAAATAACTCTGTCATCATATTTTCCTGTGGGGTGACATTGATGTTGAGAGGTTCATGTTTGAAAACTCTTCAAAGTTGGGAACTATTTTAGTAAAATTAGTCTAGACTTCTTTCTTGTTTTTCAAATTGTTATGTATTTTAGGCATTTCATTTTGGGGCGAGGTATGTATAACTACATATAACAAATAAGAAAATATAAGTCGAGGAAAACGACTGAAGTATAACCTCAAAATTGCTGCAATGGATTATGAAATTTTGTATGGAAGTCTATTAAGGTCTCAGGTCGCTGTTTCTATGCTTTTCACCTTAGGTAGGTTACTCTAGTCTAGAGGAAGTCCTGCGAAGAGATCGTGTCTAGTTTAGAGGAATAACCTGCGAAGGGGCCGACTCCAGTCTAGAGGAAGATCCATGAAAGGGTCGTCTCTAGTCTAAAGAAAGACCGGCGCAGAAGTCGTCTCTAGTGTTGGGGAAAACCTACCTCTAGTCTAGAGTATGTCTTGCGAAAAGATTGTCCTAGTCTAGAAGAAGATCAGCGAATGAGTCGTTTCTTATCGTTTCTAGTATAGAAGCAGACCTGCGAAGATGTCGACTGCAGTCTATCTGCGAAGAGATCGTCTCTAGTCTATATGAGAACCGCTAGAAGGTCACCTCTACTCCATAGGCAGACCCGCGAAGATGTCACCTATAATCGAGAGGAAAAACCTCGCCTATAGTCTAGAGGAAAAGATGTCGTCTCTACTTATAGTTTAGACCTGCGAAGAGGTCGCCTATAGTCAAAGGAAAAACCTACGAAGAGGCCGTCTCTAGTCTCGAGGAAAACTGTCTCTAGTCTAGAGGAAGACTTGCGAAGAGATTGTCTGTATTTTACATGAAGACATGCGAAGAGATCGTCTCTAGTCTAGATGAAGATATGGAAATAGGTCGTCTTATGGCGAATTCTTTTCTGCAAAAAAGTGCAACACTTGCATTGCCCTTTTTCCGAAAACTGCACTATAATATCGCTTTTTTGAAATTTTGCAATTTTAGTTGTGCTAAATTCGAGTAACTTAATTACCAAATTTCAAAAAAGTATCACAAAAATGCCGTTTTCGGAAAAGGAAAAGAATTCGCCATTAGTCTAGAGGAGATCTGCGAAGAGGTCGTCTCTAGTCTGAAAGAAGATATGCGAAGAGGTCGTCTCTAGCCTAAAGGAAGATATGCGAAGAGTTCTTCTCTAGGCTAAAGGAAGATATGCGAAGAAGTCGTCTCTAGACTAATGGAAGATCTGTGCCGAGGTCTATTCTAGTCTGGAGGAAGGCCTGCGAAGATGTCTTCTTAAGATAATATGAGAAAGACCTGCGAAACGGTCGTCTCTAGTCCAGATGAATACCTGCTAAGTGGATGCTCTAGCTTAGTGGAGCACCCGAAAATAAGTCTTCTTCAGTATAGATGAAGAACTGCTAAGAGGTATTCTCCAGTCTAGAGGAATGCCTGCGAAGGGGTCGTCCCTAGAGAGACCTGCGAAGAGGTCGGCTGTAGTCCAAAGGATTCCACTCCCACCGGAGGCTCTGGTCTGTCGTTGCAAAATATAGTCGCGGCAATGGTCTTTGTAACCCGGCTTTTTCCTGGACATTAAATTTACTTTGTACTTTAATTCATATAAATCAATAATTAAAGTTATCGAAAGCGGATTTGTTCGGTTTAATCTGTATATATATGATATATATTGTCAGCAGACTGCACAAATAAATAATTTATATTTAGAAGATACCAAGTAGACATATCTAGCTAACAATGTACATACATTGAAACAAAATGCTGCAATATGATTTAGTGAGTATTTTTCGAGTTTATGGATTCCGATATTTTTATATAATCAGTTCGAATTTACATTCTTAATATACATACATATTAAAGTAATATATTTTCTAGTGATTTACTGGCCTTTTATTGCAATTCAGCTCAGCCTTCAACTCTCTCAAAAACTCAATGAAAATATCATCGAAATAAATCAGCAACTGTTTTATGGGCAGAAACACTTGCTAATAATATTTAATTGAAAATAAATATTTTATATACGTCTCTACACTGTATGAATAAAGCATATTCATATACAACAACGAAGTGAGTCATTGCCACTTCCGACTATAGATAATATTTAAACTTGAGTGAAGTTTAAAAAAAAATCGTGATTTATTTCTGGATTCAATTGAAGTTAAATAACCGAAGGTTAACACTTCCATTCAGGCTAAGGTCGCTGGCTAAATAATCATATAAATGGTTTTTATTGCCTTTATGAATACAGGGAGTAGTTTAAGGTTTACTAACAAAAATTTTGGGAGTACTTAAAATTTTGTTTTCTTTAAGCAACCAATAATGCTCAATAGCTAAAGCTACGATCATACTGAAAAGATATTTGAGGGAAACGTTCAATATTTTTGTTTCTAGAAGTCAGCTGATTTTTGAAAAACTAGAATTTGTCGACATTTTACACGTTCATTAAATTATTAACATGGTAAATAGAGTCGTATCATTGGTTTTCTTTAAATTTATAGAGCTAAACATGTAAATGAGGTTATATAGGGTGATCTAAGTGGAGATACTTTTTCAATAGGCTTTTTTTGACAGATCACGTTTGAGTCGTGTCATGCTGTCACGTTATTTCTGTTAAGTATTGTTTGGCATTTCATCATGGAAAGACTTACGCCTGAACAACGTTTACAAATTATTCAGTTTTATTATCAAAATAATCGTTCGCCAATTGCCCTAAGTCCATTTCTTTTTAAATCCAAAAAAAACACTTTCCAGTCGACCCACGACCTTGACTCCCATGAGCAATATTTTAGCTCTCGTTAAGAGCCATTGCCATTGAACGATTCCCGATCCGACGTACCGGAATCATCGGTCCATATCTCTTTAAAAATGATGCCGGTGAGAACCTAACCGTCAATGGCGACCGTTATCGTGCCATGATAACCGACTATTTGATGCCTGAAATTGAAGCTCGTGATCTCGGCGACATTTGGTTGCAACAAGTCGGCGCCACTTCCCACACATCACATCAATCAATGGATTTATTGAGAGAACACTTCGGTGAGCAGATAATTTCACGTTTTGGGCCGGTCGATTGGCCACCAAGATCGTGTGATATCACACCGTTAGACTTTTCCCTGTGGGGATATGTAAAGTCTAAAGTTTATGCGGACAAACCCGCTTCGATTCAGGCCTTGGAGCAAAACATCACGCGTGTCATTCGCCAGTTACCAGTCGAAATGCTCGAACGAGTCATCGAAAATTGGACTCAACGGATGGACCATCTGAGACGTAGCTGCAGCCAACATTTGATAGTCATAATCTTCAAAAAATAAATTCAAATGATAATAAACATTCCTCATTCAATTTGTCAAATTCTGTGTTTTTTTCCTTAAAAAAGTAGGAAACCTCGAAATGGATCACGCTACATAACTTAAAAAAGTATTTTTATATTGTATTACTCGATTTACCCAATCATGGATTTAAATTTCGATAACAATATTTATCGAAAATGAATATATATCGAGGGAGTTCTGAAGAAACTGTACAAGTTCTTAACGTTAAAGAAAAGAAATGTCAACTCAATTTTTTTTTATAATTATCGATTTTTACGAATTTAATGAAGAAAAATAGATTTTATAGATTCAAGAAATATATTATATTTGAAAACTTTTTTATTTATTTATTTATATGAATTACAATACAAAGTAAATTTATATTCTAATTTTACGGTCCAGGGATAGGCCGGGTTACAAAGACCATATGGCTAAATGTTTGCAGCGACAGCAGACCAGAGCCTCTGGTGGGAATCGAACCCACGACCCCCAAACTCATAAACTTTTTTAATATGCCTAGGGAGTTCTCACAAACGGAAGTAAATTTCTATAAACATTTTTAACAGAAATTTCTACTATTTTTTATGTTAATCGAATGTATTCATTATGAATATATTGAGGATGTCTTCCTTTATAATGTCTATAAATTATGGAATTGCTGAGGTTGTATTTTTTTAAAAATGAAATAACTTAAAAACATCTTAAATAACTATCTTTAAATTTCGATAACAAAATTTATCTAAAATGGACTCGGCACACAAAATTTATTTACATACATTCAAATATATTATGTGTTTCGAATTCGGCTCCAAATATTTTTTAATATAAATTATTTGTAAGCACTCAAATATTCGTTACCTTAAATCATAACAGAATTTGTTTTAAAATTAATTTTTTTACATAACGGTACCTTCATTCCACAGTGTATTCAGTCGTCTTTGAATGTTTTAAGGGACATTGCATTTTTAAACTCTAAATATTCAAAATTATATTCAGTAATAGTTTGGTGTTTATCCGTCAGCCTAAACAAGTAATGTAGAGAATAGTGGAGGATCATTCGATTTACTTTATAAAGGAATTCCATACAAATTTAAAACTTCATAAAACTTGTATCGCCTCCCCTGGATTTGAAAATATGTCCCGTTTTTCCCTTTGAGAAGCGATAGATCATGACCAAGATCATTTCGATAAATATCGTAAGCTCAATTCGAATTTTTATAGAAATTGGTTTTTCTCTTCTAATTTTTAGAAAATATTCTACCCTATAAATTAAAAGAAAACAGCGAAATTATATGATCCGATTTTCCATGTTAATCAGTCCTTTAAATTTCGATAACATTTTTTTGAAAATTCACTTCTTCAGTTTATGCATTATGCAGACGATGTCTTTCATTCACTCAAAATCTTTCCTAATGTTAAAGATTTTCCGCTAAATATGCTACAGTCTTTAAAATAAGGACATTTCAAGCTTAAATTTAAATAATTTCATTAATATTAAGTGAATTATCTCAAATTTTAAATAAGAAATCGTCTTATTTTAAGGACTTTTTTTATTTAGTAAACACATTTTTATATTAGTAAATTTTTCTCAGCTTTTTTCATCAATCTTGTATCTTTTAAAATCACTTGCGATACATTTGTATCATATGTTTCGTAAATTGAAAATTTTAATTATTTACATTCCAGCAATTTCAAGATAAGTGATAACGATAATTTCAAACATGTGTAATAAAAATTATTTTTTTTCAACAAATGTTTAAAACTTCAGTATTATTATTTTTTTAATGTTCACTGTGAAACTTACAGATTTTTAATAACACAATTTAAAAAATCTTATTTTTTTAATGTTTATTTAAACCAAATGAACGCTTTACCGATCTTAGCTCTTTTGCGGCCGGAATACAACTAACCTCAAGTTGTTGTTTCATATCATTTTTTATTTCTGTATATTTTTATCGGAAATGAGTTCTTATTGCAAAAAATTTTAGTCATACATCCCCATTGATTGTATGTCATTTTTATGACTCAATATAGATGTTGTGGTGCCTTCGGGAGAGTTATACTTGTACTAACAACCGGCAGAGGGCAAATCAAAACAATTTTGAACGATTTATCGTTAAACAAATGTTTGTTACATTTAGTTTGTATATTTATCGGTTTTTTTGAGTTGATTAAAGAAATTTATCTCAATGGTTAAATGAGTTGTTGTTGCCTAGGTTGTGATGAGTTCTCATAGTGGAAGCGTAATATTAAAAGTACTTGCCAAATTTTTACATATATATAAATGTTTTTATCAAAATTTTCAAATATTTATTGAATTTTTTAATTTTAAAATTTTTCTTCCCTAATTTGCAGTAGACCTTCGCCTATATAAAATTAAAGAAAATATTGTAATATAAACCGATCATGGATTTAAATTTCGATAACAAGATGTATCGAAATTGTATGTATCAAGGGAGTATTTGACCAAGTCCATTATGATAAATACCTTTTATTGACATGTCAAGTCAGTTTTTGTAAATATATATATCGATTTTTTATGAGATTTAAAAAAAATTCAATTCAATGGGTAAAGTAGTTGTTCCCTACAATTCTATGGGTTCTCATAGTGGAACCGTAATATTAACATAATTTTTTAGGAAACATATCGATATTTTTTTTATCGAAATTTTATTTTAAATATTTATCAATTTTATTTAATTTTTTTCATGGCTGATTTTTAGACCTTTATATTTAAAAAAAATATTGTAGTATTGACCTATTATTCATTTACATATCGATAACAAGATTTATCGAAATTTTATATATCAAGGGAGTACTGGAGATTCTGACCATGTACATCACGATAAATACTTTTATTGACATTTCAACGTAGTTTTTGTATATTTATAGATATTTGTGTTGTTGTCTAGATTTCGATGGGTTCTCTTGTGGAATCGTAATTTTTACGAAACAGAAGCAGGAAATTCATTTCAATGAAATTCAAATCTTGTATCGAAATTTTCAAATATTTATCGATATAAATGCCGTATATAAATGGAAGGAAAATATTGTAGAATTACAAGATGTATGTATCGAGGGAGAACTGGAGAAAATAACCAAGTCCATTACGATAAATACTTTTATTGACATTTCAACATAATTTTTTTTTATATTTATCGATTTTTTTATGAGTTTGTTGAAGAAATTCAATGGTTAAACGAGTTATTGTGGCCTAGATTTCGATGGGTTCACAAGTAGAACTGTAATATTAAAATTACTTGCCAAATTTTTACGAAACATCGATATTATCGAAATTTTTAAATATTTATAGATTTTTTTTAATTTTTTTCAAATACTGTAATTTTAGAAATACTTGTAAAATTTTTACGAAACATCGATTTAATTTTTTTATAGAAATTTTCAATAAATTTTTTTTCTTCGCTAATTTTTAGATCATCATGGTAATAAATTTCTATAACAAGATTTATCGAAAATTTATATATCGAACTGACCAAGTCCATTACAATAAATACACCTATCGATTTTCTTTAGCTCGGATTTTGTATATTTATCGATTTTATTAATATTGTAGTATTACCCGATCGCATTTAAAATTCGATAACAAGATTCATCGAAATGTATGTATCGAGTGAGTACTGGAAAAACCGCCCAAGTCCATTATGAAAAATACTTACATTAACATTTCATGTCAGTTTTTGTGTGTTTATGGATTTTTTATAAGTTTATTGAAGAAATTCTTTTCAATGGGTTTTCATAGTGGAATCGTAATATTGGAAGCATTTCCAAATTTTCAAATATTTATCGATTTGTTTTAAAAAAAATTCTTTGTTGATTTATTGTAGATCTTCTCCTACATAAAGTTCGAAAAAATATTGTAGTACATATTAACCGATCGATAATTTATGTTGCCCTGTTGTAAATATTATTGTCTTCGATTCGCAGTGAAAGCCAAATTAATTAAATTAATGAAATTTTAGTTAGTCTTCAAATTTGTTTTTTGTTTTAGTATTTTGCAAAATTCTTTATCTTTATTGTAAGTTTTAATATTTCTTTTAAAGCAAAGGTGGCTAAGGAATATGATTAATTACTTCAACGTTAGCGATAACTTTAAGATTGCTAGTCAAATTACGCTTAGACAATGCGAGTCACCACCACCATTATAACAATTTCAATTGTTTATCACATAAAATTGTATTCAAAATATGCACATATATTATCTACTTAATTTAGATAAGAATTTGAATTTTATGACAATCGAGAGAAAATAAACCGAAGCGAGATATTGCAATTATTATTTCTGCGTGCTATTTAACCGTCTGAAGTAACTCGAGGGTGTACTGCACACAAACAGACCAAGTTAATTTTCAATTCGAAATTTTACATATTCAACAATTTGTTTCTGCGATAGGAAATTTGGCTCTAAATAGGAAATTTGTCTCTATTTATACAAATTAGAAGATTTTTTGTAGAAGATTTTTTTCTATATAAATTGAAATAGAAAACTTCAATGACCGTCCCGACAAATCATGCAGATTATGATTTTAATTTTCGATAACAAAATTGATCGAAAATGATCAATTTATGCTGTATGTCACTATGAGATAATCTACTTCAGAATCTATACCTAAAATAATTTAGTTCTTCATACAAATTAAGCAATAGTGGGACTTGATTAAAACGTCTCTATTTAAAAAAAAAATAGATCTAAGTTTTCTTCAAAGACTACGCCGAGTAATTAATATGTTGTTTTGAAAGATTTTGTAAATTGATTGCTCTAGTTTTGTAGTAAAGTAATCGATTGTTTACCTTATAATGTGACATTAATTTATTACATAGTATCACTTAATATTGTTGTCAGACAACATTGAGAAATCTCATTAAGATGTAGGCATAGTGACATTGTAGGTTATCCTCAGCTGCTATGTATAAAATTTCACCGACCGAGGTGCACATAATAAATATAACGGAATAAACAATTTTTTTTTTCAAATTGCAATAACATATATTGAATATCCCCCATTAGTGGAACCGCCACTCGGATGGATTGATAAATGGACGGACGGACATATGCTAAATACGTGTAGGTAGTTTGCCGGTGGACCGCTCTCCCCTGTCTAAACCCCGACAAAAAGGTGAAATCAGTTTAAATTCAAATCGCAATCACATCCACCAAAAAGTTGCAAATTTTAAGCTGTCGTCTCAGTTGTTGAACACATTAATTTAAATTGTTGAAGTTGGACTTAATTTAAGCGTTAATTCACTGAAAGTCTACCCTACACAGTTGGTGTAATTAAAGCATGACACTGTCTGTCTGTCCATCGGTCTTAATAACTCCGTCATTTGCACTCAGACAAAACATTTCAATTGTGTTATTTAATATAGTGTTGTGTCTGGTGTCTTCAATTTTAATTAAGTTTTGCCAACTACAGAAACTAAATGCTCAAGTAATTCCAAAAGGATGGCCTCAGGGAATATGTAGAGAAATAGTGTGCGATTAAATAGCACCAGAACATATTTAATGCATATCTGAACACAAAATTAAGATTGGAATAGGCGTGTGTTCTTACATCATAATCGGTTAATTTCTAAGTTAATTTCAGTTAAGTGATTTTAGTTCTCTATTGAGTTTCCCCGCTTGTGTTCTCGATTTAATCGAGTACGGTGTTGCCAGTATGGGAATTGTTGGACATTTTACATTTAACTATATGGCAACTCAATTTTGGGGAGATTGTTATCACTTATTTGTAAATTGAAGAGGATAAGAAACACAAAATTGAAAAAATTTTGTTGAAATTGCAATAAAGGGATATATTTAATCATAGAATATATGTACTCGTATATATTACATATAAAATAGATTTCTACTATAATTTTTCAGCTTGTTCAACAATGTTTTTCTTGCAAATCGAAGCACCATTGTTACCAGTTAATGAAACCACGTCAGTTAGTGAAAATACGTCAGGTAATGGAAATACGCCATTTAATGGAAATATGCCAATTATTGGAAAAAGTTGTTTTTGTTACAAAAAAGGACATTGTTCCAAGGAATTGCACAAACAAACTTCGCGGAAAAAGTTATCAAAACTCACCAGAAAATATGTATTACAAATTGAGAACTTACCTGAAAACAAAAAATGAGAATTGAAATTAGTTTAAATTAGAGGAAGGAAAAAATAATATTACATATGGGCATTTCCGCGGGTCGCGAACTTACGTTCGCACTTTTTTAATGTACAAAATATATAGAAAACAAAAGGTTTCCCCGCATTTTTTTCTTGTTGATTTGATAGCATATTGGTAGCTCTATGTTAGGTACAAAAGATGGGTTTCATCGATTTTTAGTTTTCATAACAATAGCAATAAACATGTGGTCACGAACGTACGCGAAATAGAAGTCAAGTTTGACTGAATCTAGTAACATGCAAAAATCAGCGAAATGGAACGGAATATTCTAAAGCTATTAATTTATTTTAAAAGAGATTAATGTAAGATTAATGTAGCTTTCTATCGAGTATTTACTCAATAAATAAATTAGAAAGAAATTGGCTTAGGTGCCGGTCGCGAACGTACGATTTTTCCATATGTTTTAACCGTTAAGGGCCTGTTTCTGTAACTTTTTTTCGTTCGTCTACTGCGAACGATCAAAAATCACTCAATTATTCCGAGAAATCTATAAATCGCAGAAGTTTATAATTCGTTGTGTCTGTAAAAAATCATGTAAAAAGCTTGTTCCTAAAATATTTCAAACCTGCGTTTTATAGAATTCAAGTTATAGCTGAGAGAATTTTGATCGTTCGCCGTAGACGAACGAAAATAAGTTACAGAAACAGGCCCTAAATCAACCGTTAATCGAACTTTTTTTTGTCTCCTTGCATTTTTCTCTTCTTTTGTAGAAAGAGTGCAAACATAACATATGTTTTTATATGTAAAATATGAAAATGTCTTTAAAAGTAGCTTAAAATGGAAAAAATATTTTTTTTCAGTTTTTAGGCCAATTTTCTCATGAAAACTCAGATATGCTATGGAACAATGTATTTTAAAAATGTAGACATTTTTTATTAATTTTTTTATAAATATTCACAAGAAAATACGATGACCAACATTTTATTTTCCGAACCTGGTTGACAATTCGGCGGAAATGCCAATATATAAAAAAAATTTTGATTTTAGGGTGATTAGCATATGTAATTGTCTAATCAAGTCCATTTCGATAAATATATTTTTTAACGACTTTTTTATTGATTTTATTATTTACTAATTTATAGTCATTGCCCTGCGCTCTAGATTAAAATAATACGAGACAATGGTCTTACCTAACATCTAACATAGTCCCGATTTACACAGGCTGAATGTTCAGCAGATTATCGGCGTTTTCTAGGAGAGAGGCAGTCGACAAGTGGGGGATAAACTCCCGTACTCGGGCTGAACGTTTTGTGTTTTTCACTCGCACTTTGAAACAACAACATTTCACACAGGAATATCCGAAACAAAATTACGTGTTTAAACGCAGAGGCAAGTTTAAAAGAGAATTAGCGGATAATCTGCTGAAAAAAATATCCTAGTGTAAATATGGACTTACCGTATAAATTAGTACTTTAAATATCGATAACAAAATTTATCGAGAATTTACTAGGTCAGTTTATCCTACTATACCAACTAAACAGATAACACCGACCGACACGAATTTTGAGTCTGGCTTTTAAGTGCCTAATTTTGGGTTCTTTTTTGTTACAAATAGAAGAAAAATATTTTTTATCAAAGTTTGTTTTTGTAGAAATGAGAGCAAATTTTGGAAAAATGGTGTTGTAAGAAGTATTATATTTGAATTTTTTAAAGATTTCCTGAACCATTTCGGATAAATTAAGGGTAAATTTTAAAGAATTCGAAATTACTTCTTACAATACAATTTTCCATCCGTTCAGCGGTCATGAATAAAATGAGCGAAAAAAATTGATGCATAATTTAAAAAGTTGTACCTAATTTAGCAAGATTTTAACTTCAACACTTTCTTATCGATGTAAAACAGACAAAAGCTAACTTTAAAAACTAAGTTCCTGTCGAAGGTTCGTATATAGTCCACTCGGTCGGCTAGGCTGATTTTTCTCTGCTTGTACTTTGAACTTGGCGTTTTTTGATCTAGTATCAGAATCTGTGCATTAAAACAGAAACCCAAGAAAACATTTTGTTTTTGTCGGCCGGTGTAATAAAATCAGTTTATACATAATTTTATAACCTCACGTTAGACAGATATTAAAATTTTCTACGAAAAAGTTTTGTAATACAGTGGAAATCTGTTTCAGGACATGTTCGAAGATCCACTTCTTCGGGTACTTCACTATTCGACACTTATAATTGTAGGTTAGCTCAAACAGTGGGATAGCCGGAGATGTTGAAAATGGTTATTAATGATAGTTGCACTACTTCGTCTACATATATTTTGGAACAGGTTTAGATTGGTTTCTAAGATATACATATTTGTATATCGTAACACAGCTGATTTTTGGTGATGCTCCTACAAGACAGCGTAACATCAAATCTGATTCTGCACATCCTTGGCGTAAGAGCTTCAAACTGAAATAAATTTTTTCATCGTTTAATAACTCCAAAGACACGAAAAGTGTACCACAAACGGGCTATGACAATACATGCATTTTTGTGGTACAAATTCTAGAAAAATGTATATTTTTCCAAAGTGTGCAGAAAAAAATAACACTTTTTGTAATTTAGCCAAAATTGCAAATAAAGTTCCTGTGGATTATAACCTTGCAAAATAAAATAAAAAATATGATTCTGCACATCTTTGCAGAAGGAGGATTAAACAGAAATAAATGCTTTCATCGTTAGATAACACTAAAAACCCGAAAGGAGTATCGTTTGTCCCCTCAAATTGTAGACAAATGCAGAGGAAACCCTTTTTTCAAAGCAGTTTAGAATAAAGTTTTTTTTATTTCTTTTTTTAAATTTGAGTGCAATCATTGTCGTGAATCTCATTCTTCTAATTTATAGAAAAATTTAAATAAAGTTTTTGGATTATAATTTCGAAAATTGAAGTAAAATCTGAATCAGCACATTTTTTGAGAAAGAGCTTTGAACTGAAATAAATAATTTCATCGTTTCATAACGCTAATGACCCTAAAATTTTACCTCAAAAATTCGGTAACAATACATGCATTTTTGTGGTACAGTTTTGTCACGGTATTATTTTTCTAAAGATGTGCAGAATGTAGTTCTTTTAAAAACAATATTGAATATGGAATACTTTTAGGATATTTTATCCCTCAACTAACAGACATCACGACCTTATGTTTTCACTCGCTTTGTCGTTCTTATACCCTTTTGTAGGTCACAAATCGCATATAAGTGTTTGTCACATACATATGTAGTTTTTGCCTGATGATCTTACATATAAACATTATGTACAGTCACCCTAAATGTAAGGTAGCCTAAAAGGAATTTTGAAAATTAAAAGTTAAAATAAAGAAATTGTACATTGTGAAATATATTGATGATTTTTGTGGCATATTTTCAATGATTTCTATAAAGAACGTGGATATAAAGATTTCTTACATTAGCCAAAATCAGTTTTCTTTATTTTGTTGTTACGTTGTCTTGCATTTAAGGTGATGATATGCAGATATAGGGAAAATTCAACCCTATGAGCTTTCAATAGTGTGAACATACAATTTTGTCTTGCAACGTTGGCAGAAAAGTCATTGTGAGATAATTTGCAGACACTTTTGATTGTCAGATGTGCGAAGTTAATGCATGTGACAATAGCGCCATTGTCTGTGCAACATTTTATTGGTAACACTGTCTATAAAATATTTTTATTGGCAACTCTGCATACAAATATTTACAAAATATATTGTAAATATATGAAATTGTAGGTTTTCTTGCAATCCTCTGAACTGTCAATTCACCGCTGGCTCTCAATCTGTCATTGTCCGTACATTTGCGGCACTTTAACAGGGTTGATAACATTGTCCGCTCTGCCAATCGTCTGTACATAGCTTTAGGTTACAACGTAGCCTAACACTAAAAGGAACAACAATGATTTACATTACGTTACGCCACTAACTTAACACCAAATTTTTTTTTCGTTTACATTTCCTAAGCATATGCATCTGTGCTATTTTAACGACCTCCACTGTATGTGATACTCATGTGTCATGTGTAGTGGTGCTACACATTAAAAGACAATCTCACTTATTAATTACAATAACTTAAAACTTAAACAAAAGTACAAATACGAGTGATTATTTGTTGTGTTTTTGCTGTTGTCGCTGAATTCATATGATAAATCAAAACCACAGGAAAAATGTGGAGAAAAAAAATAAAACGGCAGAAAAAGGTCAGTCCGTAGTGAAAAGAAGAAAGATAGAACAAAAATGAATGAATGTAGTTGCAGCAAACAATAGCAAATTAGCGCATTTACTGTTTCTCAGTTAGTTTCAGTGTTGCCATGTGATACAAGTAGATACTGAAACTTTTCCGAGAAGTGTGCGTGTGTAGCTGTGATGAGATCGGCGGCTTGTCTGCTGACATTCTCGTGTAAGAATGTTTGAAGGCAGAGAGCTTTTTGATGAGAGGAACTTCAATATACGTACATATTCATCTACGTATAACTTGATACAAGCGCAATACGAATGATCAATGTTGCTGGCTCGAATGACAAAAGCAAATTTTAGCGGGAAAACTGATAGAATACATATACTCGTACAAAACACAGTAGATAGATAGTCAGATCTTAGCTTCGTATCTGTTTTTTCATTTGGTTGTTGTTTTGTTTTTACTATCGCCTACATACAGATGGCAGCCGCCGACGGCCGTTATGGCAAAACATGATAACACACTCGGAAGATAATGACAATTCGCTGTGCGGTGGTGGTGGTACAGAGAGAGATTACGAAGTTGTTGCTATCATATTCGTATAATATGCATATTTGTCAGCATACATTTCATTATTTTTTTGTTTTTATCATAATTAATTGCTTAAATACGAGTAATATAAACTAGAGTTGGAAGTAAAGATAATATCATATGCACATTGTTGTTTTTGCCTATTAAGTTGTACGATAAGAAATCTAACCACGAGTTTTTTTGACGTTATTCTCACTTGTCATATGTAGGCGAAAAGTTAGATAATAGCTGAGTTTTTATTACATCTTCAGGGGGATATGATGCAGAGAGACTAACGAGATTGTTGTTTTTTGACATAATTAAACATGTGACGCGTTGTCACTTTTTATTTGTCAATGCTTTATCAAAATTGTTATAATATTGCAATAGAGAATGATGATTTTTTGTGGTACCCTTTTTGGGTTGTTATGGTACTTAAATAATCATGAAATGTATGTATATCGTGGAAAGCCCTAAAAGTGTACCAAAAAAATTCAATTGCATTACATGGATTTTAGTGGTACACTTTTCGCATTGTTTGTTTCCTCAAAGTCTAGAAAAATTAATTTCTGTGGAAACAACTTTTTCCAAAGTGGTGTAGAATATATATCGCTCATTTAGAAAAAGAACGTTACAACTCAAAATATTTTTTTTTTGAGTTGGTCATACTAAATTGTCCTACATTTCAATATATATAAGCTTATCAATGACTGGGCTGATTCCTGAGGAAGACAACAATATTTGCTAGTTATTTTTGTTTGTTGATTATTAGGGATGTAACGAAAGTGAATTTAGCGAAAGCGAATATTGAAATATACATTTTTGCGAAAGCGAATAATAGTTTGAACCTTTGGTACCAACAAAATTAAGGAACTGAATTGATACATTTGCAGGATATTCAATTATTAAGAATGTTTTCCATATTTTTACCTCCTGTTACCACAAGGACAAACATATTTTTCAACTGTTTTGAAGAGAAGTGGCAGAGGTTTTCATTGGTCTTAATATCTTCAAAAAGTGTGAAGCGAATAAGAAGATATAACACTTTTAACAGATGGAAGCGAATACTGGAATATATCTTTGCGAAAGCGAATAATCCAAAGATGGTTTTTGCAAATGCGAAAGCGAATGTTGAAATGATTCGAATATTTCGCGTTCGCATATGCGAATATTCGTTACATCCCTAATTTAAATCAAACTTAAGTGAAATGTAAAATTTTGAGTTGTGACGTTCTTTTTCTAAATGAGCGATATATTTTATTTGTTTTAGTAAATCTCTGTCCATCTTCTCATTATTCTGGTTTAGTCAAAATTTCATGGGTACGAGGAAATTCTAGCCTAGGCAACACTAAGTGTTGCCGAACAGTCTACCACAAAAATTTGATTACAAAACATGAATATTTGTGGTACGCTTTAAGCATTGTTTGTCTCCTCAATTTCTATAAAAATGTATATCAGTGGAAATCCCTTCTTTAAAAGATGTGCAGAATACATATATGTAGTTTTTTAATGCGAATAAAAATCACACTCTATCTTCTCATTTTGCTGGTTTATCCGAAAATTTAAATAAGTGTGTGTTATAACTTTGCAAAAGAGGTAAAAATCTGTTTCTGCACATCTTTGGGGAAAGAGCTTTAAACTGAAGTACATGTTTTCATCCTATGCGACCATTTCAGGCCCGAAAAGTGTACCACAAACGTCAATACATTCATTTTTGGGGTACACTTTTAGCATTCTTGTCCCCTCAAATTCTAGAAAATGTATATCAGTGAAAACCTCCTTTTCCAAAGATTTTCCGAACATACATACACATTTTTTAATTTTTTACATTCAAAAACACAGTAATTGCTGATCTTTTCATTTTTCTTGTTTGCCCAACAATTTAAAAACAGTTCTTGGGAATTACACCTTTGTAAAATAAGTTAAAAATCTGATTATGCACATCTGTGGAGAAAGAACTTTAAACCGAAATATTTTTTTCACAGTTTGATAAAAATAAAGATTCGAAAAGTGTACCACAAAAAGGCAATGACTATACATGCAGTTTTGTGGTACACATTTAGCATCAAATTCAGAAGAATTCTGAAAAATGATTAATGTTTTTCTAAAAAAAAAATCTGAAAAATGTATATCAATGGAAACATATTTTTCCAAAGATGTGCAGAATATATTTTGTCATTTGTTTTATGAGTATTTAGTACAATATCTGTAGTATTTATAATTTTTCTGATTTAGTCAAAAAAGTAAATAAAGTTCTTGAGTATTAGAACTTGTGAAATAAGTTAAAAATAGGATTCTGCACATGTTTTGAGAGGAATATTTCGATATACATTCACTTTTGTATCATTTGGCATCACTAATATCCCGAAAAGTGTACCACAAAAATTCGATTACATTTCCTCACTTTTGTGGTACACTTCTAGGGTCCATTGTCCTATCAAAGTCTAGAAAAATGTGTAACAGTAAAAATCTCATATACCAAAAATATCAGGACTATATCTTTGAATTTGTTTTAGTAAATTTAAATGCAATTCATGTTGCACTTTCCATTTTTAAGATTTAATCAACAATTTTAATAAATTGTCTTAATTAATATTAAATCTAAGTTAAATAATTTACAAATTTTATTGTGCACCTCTTTGGAGAATGAACTTTCAATTGGTGCCAAATCTTGTATCATTTAACAAGACCCAAAAAATGTACCACAAAAATCCAAATGATTTTTTTTTGGAGCTTTATCCCCCTGAATTCTGACAGAGTATATATCAGTGGAGACCTCTGCTCCCCAAGATATGCAGAATATATATTTGTATATATTTAAATATCCAAAGAGTAGTTAAAACTTTTTTAAAAGAACAAACGAATACATTTATTGAAACTTTTTGAATTTGGAGTGCTTAATCCAACATGTTTAGCTACATTTCCAAATCATAAAAAATGTACATAAATGTTCATGTCAAGTGATTCCGTCCGTCTGGCAATTCAAATGTTTCCATAGTTATTTATTTTTTATATAAATAAATATACGAAATTGTAAACAATTAAAAAATAATTTATGGCTCTCTATGACATACCCGGAGAATAATTGGAGGAGGAGTTAAACTCAAGGGTTATTGAGTGAAGTGTGCGCATTTTATTGACACAAATTAATATAGAAAATGTTAAAATAAAAAAAATACTTATATGAGCTTCTGTGTAGAGTACCATCAAATTAATTAAAGCTCTTCAGGCATTAATGCCACCACCATTACAGTCCGCAATAATAAACAACAAAATTAAACAATGTTTTCTGTCACTAGGGGAAAAAATAAAATTGTGATGGGGAGAAGGGAAAGGAATAGCATGGAAAATATTACATGGAGTAGTGCGAGATGATGGATGGGTATGTTTCCCCCTAAATTCTATATTCGTTTGCTTAATATAAAAAACCATAAATTTTAATAAAAAAAAAAATAGAAAATTAAAGTAGGTTTGAAAATATGCATGTATACATTTAGAACTTCAAGTGTGTATATTCTTATATATCTATGTAAAATGCATTATCGCATTATGCGATCGAAGCATGCAACAATAGCAGCTCTGAGAAGAAACATGTGCAGCAGCCCGGCAGTTGCATCTGCATGAGCATCACATCAGCATCTGTGGCATTTGCCTTTCCCGACCGAACCGAACCAAATGTTGATAGATTCGAAATTGTAAAGAAAGCCAAGTAAAATCTTTCTTATTTGAATAGCCATTTCATCTCATCCCATCCCCTTCCAACAATCTATCTACTCGTGAAGTACATTAGAAAAGATCTCATTTCAAACCAGAACAACAAAAACAACAGCCATCATGCATTATTATAATGTGGTGTTGTTGTAACCTAAAATTAGATGCACTTCGTCGTCGTGTTCCTCTTCAACTTCATCACACTCCCTGTTGTGGTTTTTCTTCTATTATTTTAAGAAAATTGTTTTATTTCTTTCGGTATTTTTCTATTTCGATTTCCCCTCATGGATGGCTGAGGTTGATATGGTTGCTCTGTGGCCGGGGGGTGTGCAATGATGCTACTTAGGGTACAACTCGCCCATTGTCGTTTTTGAACAATTCAAAAAAACTCCACTTGCCGCTCTTATCTAAATTAGTTTCTGATGTAACTGAAAATTCTTTAGAGTGTTTGTTTTTTATCACACGAAGTCTTTTTTGTGAAGAGTGAACATTTTGGGACAAGCCTAATTAGGTGCGTGTATGTCTTTGGTGGGGCAGAATTCTTTAATTTTTTTATAAAAATGAGGAAGTGAATATCAGATCAATGAATCATCAACACTTGAAGGAATTTTAATCAAGTTTCATCAATTTTCTTAATGTCGAGTGTGAGGAAAACTTGTAGGCAATGAATGAGAAAGGACCTACTGAACTCCTCCAAAAACCATGAGGTCAGATGTCTCAACTGCAAAGAAGCGGCTACTAATGAACTGCCGACAAAAGGTAAATCTGATGGATGTTCCTAGTTAAACCTTCATACCCAGTGATAAAGCTGATTAAATGGCTCTGAATCAACCATGGACTGAAAGATCAACAACTCAGAAAGACAACACCACAAAACCACGATGGAATACCTACAAAATGAAAAGGTTATGGATTTTTTAACTACAACTCTATCAATTCAATATCCTCCATAAGGTAACGAAAAAAAGATGGTTTAGAGATAAGCAGTAGCTTGGAATACAAAACTACGAAGCAGTGGGATCCGATTGGTTACCTAGGAACAGATAAGAAAGGAATAGTTTATCTACAATGTTATAAAGTAGGAATTCGTGTTGGATATTTTTATAACTACACACTGATAGAAAAAGCATCGTCATTCGTCAAAAGTCAGCTAACGTACGGATAATCCTATTGATGAATTTGTTCGTCGCCCTGACGAATCTCTGTTTAATCTCTGGAAACTATAGTTTCGAGGGTTATCGTTCGCTCCAGTCTGGCTTACGGATGGACGGACATAATTCAAATGACTTAATGCATAAACTTAGGGTCTTAGGCCAATTTGATGCGTTACACTTTTGGTATAGGTTATATATACATACATTTATTGATATTTGTATTATAAATCCCCATATTTATCTACTCACATTAGAGAGGAGGGTATATATATATAATTTTTTTATTTATGAGCACGATTCATCGTAGGGATGATATGTAATCACCCAGTGGGGTTTTGTTTTTATTCCACTAAATAGTTCTTGTTCTAGTATACTTAAACAGAGATTCGTCATGGCGACGAACAAATTCATAGATAGGATTATCCGTACGTTAGATGATTTTTGACGAATGACGAAGCTTTTTCTATCAGTGCAACTTCGATATACGAGTAGTAAACAGTTTTACTAATTCCATATCCTTCATAACGAAATTGAACGTATGTTTAGAGATAAACCGTCGCCTCGAAGACAAACCCCCTAACGACAGTTCCCATTGTATTACTGAGGATGAAGTTCTGTTGGTATAGGTTACCTTGCGTTACGTTATAATTGACAGTTTCTAATGCTAAAAACTGGCTACCATGCTTGTTCCCTTTTATTCCTCATGTTGTTCTCTACTCTTCTTCCTTCTTCAGTAGAATACGAAATATGTACCAGTTCCTCCAGAAAAAATTGTAAGGTAAGCATTTCAACAGGAGCAGTTCTCCCCACATATCTTTATTTCACAAGTAATAGCATGACAATGGCCCAGTCCCCACCTTGACTGAATAAGGTTAAGTAAACCTAAGATTACCAGGAGGTTATCTACTTCTTTGCAGGGACCAGGGTTAAGTACTCCTTAATAATCGACTGACTCATTGGGTTATTTACCCATTAGTAAACGACCAGTTGGTTTATCTATTCCTCAGTAGAGTAGAGTAGAGGTCCAGTAGGGTTATCTACTTCTTAGAAGAGGACCAGATGGGTTATCTACTCGATAGTAGTATACTAATACTAAACCAGCTGAATCTATAGATTCATCTGGTTTATCAATTCCTTAGTAGAGGATCAATTAGGTTATCTACTCTTTAGTAGAGGTCCAGTTTGGTTATACATTCCTTAGTAGAGAACCATTTGGGCTATATACTCCTTAATTGACGACCAGTTGGGTTATCTACTCCTTAGTAAACGACCAGGTGGGTTATCTACTTCTTTGCAGAGGACCAGTTGGGTTATCTTCTCCTTAGTAGGGGACTAGTTGGGTAATATACTATTTAGATGGCGACCAGTTGCGTTATCTACCCTTTAGTAGAGGAGCAGTTGGCTAATATACTACTTAGATGACGACCAGTTGGGTTATCTACTCCTTAGTAGAGGAACAGTTGGGTTATCTACTCATTAGTAGTACATTCAGCTGGTTTATCTACTCCTTAGTAGAGGACCAATTGGATTATCTTCTTCTTAGTAGAGTACCAGTTCAGTTATATACTCCTTAGTAGAGAACCATTTGGACAATACACTCCTTAGTTGGCGAAAAGATGGGTTATCTCCTCCTTAATGTAGGACCAGTTAGGTTATATATTCGTTAGTAAAATGACAGTTGGTTTTATCTACTGCTTGTTGCAAGTTCATTTGAGTTATCTATTCCTTAGTTAACGACAATAAAAGTTATATATTCCTTAGGAAACTACGAGTTGTGTTGTATACTCCATAGTAAACGACCAGGTGAGTTATCTTCTTCTTTGCAGAGGACCAGTTGGGTTATCTTCTCGTTAGTAGATGACCAGTTGGGTAATATACTATTTAGATGACGACCAGTTGGATTATCTAATCCTTAGACAAAATTAATGAGATATCCCATCTTGATAGCAATAGCAGATCTTGAGACCGTTTTAAATTTATGATGGGTCACATGTTTCTATAATATATAATGTTGCTAGAGACATGCCCATAGATTTAAACAACCCTGGAATTTAGTACCCAAACAGTTTTATCTGCACCACAGTTCCCTGGGATGCTCCTCTGGCCATGTAACCATATTAAGTGGATATTGAACTGCTAAGTCAGATGGTTAAGAGACATGTGGTAGTAGAGGGCTGTTCTTGAATTTAGGAATAAATAGTGCAGTGATTTAATAGCAGTTCTACTATCGGAGAATATGCCTGCGTGAAACGGGACCGGTACCCGATCGCACTCACAATAGGTCACGTCAAGGATAGGCACATGTCCTCACATTGACCCTTTTATATGAAAACAACCGGTAACTTAACATGGCGTTGTCATTGGAAGTTGTGTATTGGAACCCTGTGTCATATTCAAGTACTGATGTAAAAAAATAGGTCAGTACCTCTTACTACAATAGCAGTCAAGATACAAGATTTCTTTTAAACCATCGGAATAGAAGTCCACACATATCCTACTACCCGGAATGCGGTCTTTCCATACATCTATAACGTGTCAAAAAGAGGATCGTATGGAATGTTGTCAGTCATACCTGTAATTTCAGAAGCTGCCTGGACTAGTAATGGTTTAGTCCATTACTACTCCAAAGAGTTAGAAGTTCGAATCTATGGATAGTCAAGCATGCCTCTAATCTCATACGGCTTTCCTATGCAGAAGGTATTGTAAAACTTGGATATGCAGACTTCATTATAAACTCAGAAGTTCTGAGAGTAAAATATTGATTAGAAAATTTCGAATGAAAAGACTACCATAATACCAAGAAGTAAAAGGTAGAAGAACGACTTCAAAGACTCCCTTCTAAATTGAAGCTGATCTACTGTGGTCGAATTTAATTTTACATTGATTACATTTTTTAAAAGAAAGTTTCATTAATTTAATTAATTTTCTAAACTTTACAATGAAGATGCTTGTGAGCGGAAATAACATTCAATGTATGGATGATTTCATAATTCCCCGTTGGGAAAAACACCACGTGATATTTACTTTTGGTAGAGATCTCAGCAGTAGTGTTTGTGTTTCTTGCAGATTTATTTCAATTGAATTGAATCTCTAATAGGTGTGACCATGAAATAACAAAATTAGGTTTCTTAAGAGGATTAACTTTAACAGCCTTTGTAGAGCTGTTGACATATGGGATCAACATTTTAACCCAACTCAACATTCAATCTATTATGTATAATTATAGAGTACCTATCTTTGTGTGGGGGGCTTCATTGGGGGCTATTCATGAAATAAAAATAATAATTACATATGTACATTCGTTTGAAATTGAACAAAAAGTAAACAAAGATAGTTTTGTTTTCTGGCTGATTTCAATGGAAAACTATTGTTGTGACATTGACCGTCTGGGCAAGAAGCCATGGCAAAGTACGAGTAGTTGGTAAGAAAAAACAAACTGCTGCTTATAAGTACTATGTATGTTGTTTCAATACGACCTTGATCAAGTCATGTCTCTATCTCATCCATCCATAAGAAACTAATGAAACTTAATAATGATTGGGAATTTGAAGATATACATATGGACAATTCTGTATAAATGGAGCGTATAAACGCCAACATTTCTGTTGAAAATTGTGGGTTGTCTGGCTAACTGCTAATGTTATCCATAACATGTCTTTTTCTACTCAAAGAACTGCACAATTCATTGACTTCATCCACTTGCCCACAGCCATGTCAATAAACTTATTAACATTCCCCTCTACAAAAAACGAAAACACTAGAGACATTTAAATTTTTTAGCCAACATTTAAAAATGTTCGCAAAGAAGAAATCCAAAGAAAACAATTAAATGAGAGTTGCGACTGAACTGAGCTGTGAACTACATGGAATTAACCCATTTTTGTCTGCAAATTAAGTCATAAATTTATATGTATCAGCTTTGAATTCGTATTCTAAACGTAATGTCTTCTTTTGTTTAGATGGGAACTTACTATCGCTGATTGCAGTGGAGGCGCACTTGCACTGATCCACATCCATATGTTATCTTTTCTAAAATGCCCGCTCGAATTCCATTGTATAGAAAATCAAAACGTCTGTAGTTTGGTTTTGGTTTATGGTATAGAAAAACCATTTGTCTATGGATATTTCAACAAATAGCAAAACAAAAACTGGGTTTTTATTTTATTTTTAATTGACATATTTAATGCCGAGAATGTATGGACGTTTGAGGGACAGACAGACTGACGCGTATTACGAGTAGAAGAAATGAAAACGGCCGCATTTTATGGGTCTGTTAACACAACAACAGAAGAAGACAAAAATAAGAAAACAGAAAAAATCTATTCGCAGAAAAACTGCTTAGTAAGTGACTGAATAAGTCTAAATGTGTGTGTGAGAGTTGTGGCTTTTTATTGGCAAGAAAAAGAAAGAAAATAAATGACCAAGAAATCAAGTGGAGTTTTTGGTAGACAACGAATTTTGCAGTAGCTCTACACAAAGTTTTGTATGCAAATTTCAAATCAACCAAAAATTAATCATGCAAATTAAAATAAGAAATACCCTGAGGGAAATGAAGCGCCAATTTACCTGAGTCTACTGGCCCCAGTACTGTCTTGGGACCTGTCACTGATCTCCTCACGTAGGGAATTATTGGTTTCGGTTAGTAGGAGACAAATGCAACAAACAATATTTGCAGCGCAACTTCATCAGAGAAATCTAATCCATAGTAGACGTTGGATTATCTACTCCTTAGTATATGAGAAGTTGAGTTATCTACTCCTTAGTATATGAGAAGTTGAGTTATCTACTCCCTAGTAGAGATCCAGTGCGGTTATAAACTCATCAGTAGAAGACCATTGAGAATTATGTACTACTTACTAAAATGCCAGTTGGGTTATCTACTGTTCAGAACACGTCCAGGTGTGATAACTACTTCTTAGTAGGAGTAAACTACTTTTTAGAAGACGACATATTGGTTTATCTACTCTTGAGTGGCCCTACTGGGTTATCTACTCCATTGTAAACGACAAGTTGGATTATCTCCGCCTTATTTGACGACAAATTCGGTTATCTAAGGAGTAGGCGGCCAGTTGAGTTACCTACTACTAAGGAAAATTTCAGTTGGTTTATCTACTGCTTCCTACACGTCCAGTTGAATTATCTACTTCTTAGTCAGGCGTTCAGTTGGGCAAACTACAGCTTAGTGGTCGACAAATTGGGTTATCTACTCTTCCGTAAACGTTGGGTTATCTAATCCTTAGTGGTCGACTAGTTGGTTTATTTACTACTTAGTAGACGGCTAGTTGGGTTATCTAATCCTTAGTTGACGACTTTTGGGTTATTTACTACGTTGTAGAGGGCCAGTTGGGTTATCTATTCCTTTATACAAGGTCAGTTGGGTTGTCTACTCCTTCGTTGAGGACAAATTGGGTTCTGTACTCTTAGTATAAGACGAGTTTGGGCTATCTAATCCTTTGAGGTCGACTAGTTGGTTTATTTACTACTTAGTAGATGGCTAGTTGGGTTATCTAATCATTAGTTGACGACTTTTGGGTTATCTACTTCGCAGTAAACGACGAGTTGGGTTATGTAGTTCTTAGTAGACGACATGTTAGATTATCTATTCCTTTGTAGAGGGCCAGTTGGGCTATCTACTCCTTAATATAGGGTCAGTTGACTTGTCTGCTCCTTAGTTGAGGTTAAATTGGGTTCTTTAATCTTCTTTAGGGTTATCTAATCCTTAGTGGTCGACTAGTTTGATTATTTACTCCTTAATAGGCAACTTGTTGGGTTACTTATCCTTAGTTGAAGACTTTTGGGGTCCGTAGTAAACGACGAGTTAGATTATCTAATCCTTAGTAGACGACTAGTTGGGCTATCTACTCCCTTGTAGATTGTCAGTTGGGTTATCTACTCCTTAATACAGGGTCCGCTGGGATGTCTACTCCTTAGTTGAGGATAAATTGGGTTATCTACTCCTACTAAACGACGAGTAGGATATCTGCGCCTTATTTGACGATAAATTGGGTTATCTTTTCCTTAATAGTTGGGTTATCTATTGCTTAATATATGACTAGTTGGGTTATCTACTGCTTAATATATGACTAGTTGGGTTATCCAATCCTTTTTTCACAATTCTTCTGGGAAACTAAGAGACTTTCTGGGGATAGAGCTTGACCTATACACTTTGGTTCGATGTCCTTACTCATTAAGTTCAGTGAGGCACACAGGGTTTCGAAGTTATATCACCAGAAGTTTAATTCGAAATCGATTACGTATTGTCATTCCGTCCGTCTCGTAAAATCTTAAAGTTGGATTAGTCATACGTAAACATAGCGTAACTTTGAAAAGTTTCATGGATTTGCTCCCGCTGAGCGGAACTTTAACTAACGAGTTTTTTCCTTTTTCCGGAAAGACACTTAAAAAAACGTTACATTCTCCGCATATGCCGAAGGAAGTAGGGTATCCAAGAAAACAAGAAATGAAGCAACAAACACAAACAACAACTGTTAAATAACAGAGAATGTACAACAACTAAGGCAACAACGACATGTGCCACCGATAGATCAGCCGATGAACTGGTTTGTTGTATTTTTTCTTCCATTTCTTTTCTTACAAAATTAAACTTTTTTAATGTGATTTTAATTGCGGCATTTAACAAATGCTCTTTTTCTGTGGTCGTCGTCGTTGTTGTTGTTGCGCCAGATTGAAAAATACTTCTGAAAATAGATAGGAATCATGTCGATTTGTGTTAAGAAATACATACATATGTGTATTTATTTTTTTCGAGTAATTTCCAATTGAGTTTTATGCTACCGCCAAAGTTAACTGTAAAGTTTGTCGGTTATCGTCGTAAATGTTAAACGTTATTGTCATTCACATTGTCTTGTCAAAATGTGTGATTTTTATTGACATTTCGAAGAAAGTAAATGGAGTAGAAATTGAAATAAAATCAGTTTGAAAAAATATAGCAGAAGTCACGTATTGAAGAAGTTGTTCTCGAAGCCGTTTTTGTCTCAGAAATCTATATAGATCTTTAGTGGAAAGTTGTCTTTAGACTCAAAATTAGTTATTAAAATCAACAGGAAAATTAAAAAAGACAATCTTGTCAATTTCGTATAGAAAATTCATCAACGATGACCTTTTCGTATAGAAAAGTCATCAACGATGACCTTTTCGTATAGAAAAGTCATCAACGATGACCTTTTCGTATAGAAAAGTCATCAACGATGACCTTTTCGTGCAGAAAAGACATCAACGATGACCTTTTCGTGTAGAAAAGACATCAACGATGACCTTTTCGTATAGAAAAGTCATCAACGATGACCTTTTCGTATAGAAAAGTCATCAACGATGACCTTTTCGTATAGAAAAGTCATCAACGATGACCTTTTCGTATAGAAAAGTCATCAACGATGACCTTTTCGTATAGAAAAGTCATCAACGATGACCTTTTCGTATAGAAAAGTCATCAACGATGACCTTTTCGTATAGAAAAGTCATCAACGATGACCTTTTCGTATAGAAAAGTCATCAACGATGACCTTTTCGTATAGAAAAGTCATCAACGATGACCTTTTCGTATAGAAAAGTCATCAACGATGACCTTTTCGTGCAGAAAAGACATCAACGATGACCTTTTCGTGTAGAAAAGACATCAACGATCAAGTTTTCGTATGGAAAAGTCATCAACGATCATCTTTTCGTATGGAAACGTCATCAAAGGTCATCTTTTCATATTCATCACCATATTTTCGTATGGAAAAGTCACCAACGATCATCTTTTCGTATAGAAAAGTCATCAACGATCATCTTTTCGTATAGAAAAGTCATCAACTATCATATTTTTGTATAGAAAAGTCATCAACGATCATCTTTTTGTAGCTGTTTGTATTTTATAATTTCCTTTTTGAAAATAGTTTTATTTGTAAAACTCAGCCAACTTTTGAATTCATTTCAATTATATCTTAGTTTGTGAAGTAAAACTTTGTGACCGCATTCTAAGTTTCTCCGTTTGTGAATGTGAATTTAAAATAATAATTAAAAAAGATTAGTTCATTAATTAACTTAACTACAAATTTCAGATTCCTTATTACTTTTACTTTATTGAAGCAAAATTGAAATTCAGGGCAACCCCAAGGCTATTAACCAAAATTAAGTTAATTTTGGTTAATATGATTCGATTGATTAAGTTATTTTACCGTTGTTGTCTGGCAGGAACAACATATTTATCAGTTTAAAGAAAACTGTAAAAATTACTTTTTTTGAGACAAAAGTCGAATTCAGAACAACCCCAGGGCTGTTAGCGTTAATTAAGCTTATACGCGTTAATAAATTTCTATTAATTCATTATACACTATTGCTATCTTCAAGGGATACAATTTTCTCATTTTTGAAAATTAAAAATTCTATTTAATTTTCAGACTATTCGCTGCTACTCTTTAAGTTAACATTTGTGTTTCCCATTTATGCTTCTCACAAATGTCAAATGACGACTTTGAAAATTATTTTCATTAACAGTTTTGGTGAGAACCCGCATTTGTTTGGAATAAAAATAGCCATTAATTTTAAAATGTCAATTTAATTGATTGTTTATGTGGGACATTTTCAAGGGAAAGGCTGATTAAATTGATAGTTTCTTCAAAATGAAATGTGAGTGTTTCGAGTACTTTAGAATTTATGAAATTCTAAAGTCTATGACTTTTGTAGTTAGAAAGTCAAGCAGAGGTCATTTCCGGTGACAAAGAAAAAACGAAAATCCAACTAAAAACTAAGTGGAATCCTTAATTAAATCGAAAATTAAATTAAAAAATTTTAAGTGAAGAAGTAAAAATAACCCGAGGCGTAGAAAAGCTACATTTTTTTCAGGCATTCTTTTCTATGAATATTTTTTTATAAATTTGCGATTTTAGAAAAACTCGTTTCACACATTTGATAAAAAATAGACGAAAAAGGATTTACAAAATATATAAAATAAATGAAAAAATTCCCGAACAAAACCTGAAATTGACATAAAAACCGGTTCTAAATTAAAATATTTCATTGGCAGTGCCAAATCGGAACGAAACAAAGAAAGGTTTTCTTTCTACTTTGTCAATCTTCAACGTTGCCACCTCTGGGAATTGTCCAAAATAAACTAACCAAAGACAAGTATATTGGGTTTTTTTTGGATTCGTCGGGATTTCTCCTGTGGACAGGTCAATAATTAGGAATACTGAAAAGTCTTTCTACATTGTCAGTCTTCAATATTTCCTTATTTAGCAATTAACCAAATATCGGCTTTCCAAAAAAATAACTGACTTAAAGAATTCTTATGGACAGGTCCAAAGCCGAGAAATAGTTCGGCATTATCGATCTTCAATATTTTCTGCTCTATTGTCCAAATAAACTAACCAAACTGAGATCCCCAGTAGGTGAGTTTGTAGCGTGCTCACGTATGAGTTTAGGGGTCGTGGGTTCGATTCCCATCAGCGGCTCTGGCCTGTCGCTGCAAAATCTAGTCTTTGTAAACCGGCTTTTGCCTGGACAGTACAATTAGAATATATATATTGTTATTCATATAAATAAATAACTAACCAAAGACTATGTACACCATTTTCAATTGTAATTCGAAAAAAATCAATTGAAATTCGAAGATTCCATTTGAAATTCGAAAAACATCAATTGAAATTCGAATATTCCATTTGAAATTCGAAAAAGGTCAATTGAAATTTGAAAAACATCAATTGAAATTCGAAATTCGTAAAATTGCAATTGAAATTCGGAATACGTCAATTGAAATTCGAATTTTTCCATTTGAAATTCGTAATACACCAATTGAAATTCGGAAAATATCAACTGAAATTCGAAATTCATCATTTGAAATTCGAAAATGTAAACAAAATCAATGCTGTATCTTAGATGGGGTAGCATTTAAGTGATACAATTTGTCTGTGTTAAACCTTTAATACTAACATATGTAAATATGTTTTGTTTCAACTAATTTTGAATAAACATTCATAAAAGGTAAGATCATCTATATGTTTTCTGTTCGCCACATTATATGTTAAGATTTAGTCAGCAAATGTGTTTAAATAAATTCTACCCAATCTAATGTACAGATTTGTTTACATTTTCGAATTTCAATAGATGTATTTCGAATATCAATTGATTTTTTTCGAATTTTAATTGGTGTATTGCGAATTTCAAATGGAAAATTTCGAATTTCAATTGATGTATTTCGAATTTCAATTGATGTTTTTTGAATTTCAATTGATTTGTTTAGAATTTCAATTGATGTTTTTCGAATTTCAATTGATGTGTTTCGAATTTCAAATGATGTATTTCGAATTTCAAATGATGTATTTCGAATTTCAATTGATTTCTTTCGAATTTCAATTGACCTGTTTCGAATTTCAAATGGAATCTTCGAATTTCAATTGATCTTTTTCGAAATTGAAATTATTTTCCTAGAATTACAGTTGAAAATGGTGTAGTATATTGGGTTTTATTCAGGTTTTCTCCTGTGGACAGGTAAAAAATCGGGTATACAAAAAAGTCTTTGTACATTGTCTCTAATCTAAATCAGATTTCCAAAGAAAAGGGCTGTCTTAAAGACTTTCTCCTACGGGTCCAAAGTCCGAAAGAGTTCTGTATTATCGGTCTTCACTATTTTCTGCTCTATTGTCCAAATAAACTAACCAAAGACAAGTTTATTGGGTTTTCACCTGTGGACAGGTCAATAATTGAGAATACTGACAAGTCTTTCTACTTTGTCAGTCTTCAATATTTCCCTCTCTAGGAGTTATCCAGAATTGTCAATTGGCTTTTTTACAAAAATGTATAGGTATTTGGAACATTAGACTTTACAAGTGGCGCCGTCTTGTTGAAACCAAATGTCGCCGAGATCACGAACTTCAATTTCAGGCATCAAATAGTCGGTTATCATGGCACGTTAACGGTCGCCATTGACGGTTACATTCTCACCGGCATCATTTTTGAAGAAATATGGACCGATTATTCCGGTACGTCGGATGGGGAATCGGTCAATGGCAAAAAGATAGCTCTTAACGAGAGCTAAAATATTGCTCATGGGTGTCAAGGTCGTGGGTCGACTGGAAAGTTTTTTTTTTGATTACAAAAAATGGACTTAGCGCAATTGGCGAACGATTATTTTGATAATAAAACAGAATAATTTGTAAACGTTGTTCAGCCGTAAGTCTTTCCATGATGAAATGCCAAACTATACTTAACATAATGAATGATGAAATGCCAAACTATACTTAACATAAATAACATGACAGCATGACACGACTCACATGTGATCTCTCAAAAAAAGGCTATTGAAAAAAGTATCTCTACTTCGATCACCCTATAGTGAAATGCTTTTACAATACCTAAAGTCCCATAAAAATTGACGTTATTGCCATGTCCCTTTTGGTACCTCCCATACAAATGAACCAGTTTGCACAAAAGTTTAAAGGCTTATAACTTTGATTCCAGTCCTTATAAAGTCCTTATAAATCACAAAATATATTTTTGTGAATTTTTTAAAAAGATGGAAGAAAAGCTACCGAGGCAACGTTGTACACAATTTTCAAAATACAATAGGTAACTACTTATATGGGCGGGAAAGAGGGCAGTTTGACCAAAATGCAACACCCTCCAACTCGACCAGTCCTTAAACTGACTCATTAAAATTGTGTGTCATAACTATTATCTAATAGGACTAGATTTGACTTTTCCTCCGAGATATGTAATTCAGATGATGGACATATCCCTTCAGAATTATATATGTATATATAGCTGCCACATATCTGTCGCTTTATTTCCCTAGTGGGCAGGGTCAGATGGCCTCATCCTACTGTATCCTTAATTAAATGATTTTTTGTTCCTTTTGACAAACCGCAACTTCCATTCAAGCTACATTTTGTTTCACTTTACAAAATATTAATTTCATAAAAACCCTTCTAATGTTAGCCAAAGAAAGTACAAAATGTATTTTGTAATCTACAAACTATTATATGCCTGATTAGTTTATTTTGTCTTCTTCTTGAAATCCCTCTATTCAATTGCCCATGTGGTTTAAAAATGTAAAATTGAATTCATATCCTATTTATAAACTTGACTTCCTGACTAAATAAACGACAACGTTGTTGTCCTCTTAACAAAGGCATACACAAACTCTTACACACACACGCACTATCCCATGGATAAACTCTCAAGTATCTCTCTCGGTGTGTAAGAGTATTTGGGCATAAGTAATACAAGTACTTGTCTTCTGAGAACACTTTCGAGTAAGGGGGTGACGAGGGGCGAAATTGTGGAATATATAGTGTAAAAGGAATATGTCTCGTTTTGGATTTTAAATATATTTAAGTGTACACTGAGAGTACAAGTATCATGAAGTAAAGTATTTACAAGTATGCATGTGTTTGGGGCTGTATGCATGTTCATGCATACAAACGCAAATGATGAGAATGCAAAGAAAAGGAATAACTCTAACTTACCCTTCTTGGTTTAGATTCAACAATTTCAGGCATTTGTTCAACTTCGATACCGTCTGACATCTTGGGTTTGTTGTTGCTGCTGCTGTTGTAGAGTAGTTTAGTTTGGAGTTTACTTCAAGGCGAGATTAGGTTTCTTGATCGTCTGTTGCCTCTTCGTTGTCTTCGGCTACTTAGTGATGCTGCACGTTCTTGTTTCGGGTTGGGTTTTCTTTTTGTCTGCTGTCCGTTGTGTTGTTTGTGGTTCTTTCTTTTTTACGTTCTGTCCGTCTTTGGCGAGAGAAGAGGAGGTATTGTTACAATGCCGGTTTTTATTTTAGCACAGCACCGCGCGTATTGTTTGACTGATGGATGGATGTTGGTTGGTTGGTTGGTTGGATGTAGCGGGGGTACCACAATGAGTTCTTGTTTTTTTATTGTTATTTCTTTTTTTCTGACTTAATATCGTTCTTGGGATATTTTTTGTGTTTTTAGTATTTTTTGTTTTCGTCTTCCTTACACAAAAAGATACAAAGATACACCAAAAGAATGCAGACAAGGAAGCAAAAAACGTACACCGAACTGTATTTTAAGAAACAAAAAAAAAACAATAATATGATAAATAAGGTTATAAAAATCGATAAACAATCAAATAAATGTAACACAAATTGAAGTTCTTATTTTCCATAAATTGATTTAAAAAAGTCCTTTGATTTTTATTTTTTTGTACAAATAAAGTCCATAAAAAACAAACACACACGCACCTTTTTCTTTGAAGCTAACACTTGCTTATATTAATTTAATAAATTAAAAAAAATGCAACGGTTTATTTTTTTGAAAGGATTTTTAACAATGATATATGTTTTCACGCGTTAAATACGTCCGTTCCGTTGTTACTCACGAATACGAATGAACCTCGAACATTTCACATGACTATAAACGGAGTCTCAGCGAACACAAATCGCCAGCAGCAGGCGCTCAGTCACAGCGCCACCGGCAGAGGCCCCAAGCAGAGCAATACGACAGCAGCACAACACAGATAATGACCCAAACACCAAGACCAGACCTCTGTAACTCGCCTTGCTTACGCCGCAGTCGCAGTGACAGACGTTTGTCGGCAAACAGAGAAACTACAAATTGAAGATACAAAACAGCAACATCTCATACAACATTCAACACAGCTCACTGCACACAGAGAGCAGGCTAAATTGCAGTATGTGTGTGGGTTACAATGTAATGTTGTAGCACACACGCACTCAGAACACATGGATATGGTATCTTCAATGGAGGATCTCATTTACTCGTGAGATATTTTTTTCCAATTGGGTCTTTTGTGCTGGTACCTCAATGTTGCCACTGTATGAAAAATATCACAAAGGCGGGGAATGTCTTAAAGTCATGTGGGAAGGACTACAAATGCCACTTGAAATAAACATAAACGTAATCTTAACTATTAATTTATTTTTGAGAATGATGATGTACAATATCAAGAAAAGTAAGTAAAAAAGTACAATACTCGTACATGTATAATTTGCCTTTATAGGCTTCCTTTGTATTGATATTTGGAAATAAAATATAAAAAAATAAAAGTAAAAAAAGACTAAAGTCTTTTATATCGCTGTATTGGAGAAATGTCTTCTAAATGTGCATATGATCATCAATAACGCAGGGCGACCAAAAACTCGTTGCTGCGGCATAAGTTTAATGCATCAATTCCATACGATAAAGGATTTATGAACCCATAAATAAATTACCTTAAATTGACGTTAATATTCAATAAAATGCTTTCTATAGAAATAGAATTTTGATTAAAGTTCAGGTGGCAAATATGAAGCGATTCTTGTACAAGGGACGATCACTATTGAAAATTAAGCATATTGGTCCATGTTTTGGTATAGCCTCCATATAAGGGTCCCACCGATGGCTGTAGAGAACATATTTACATCCTCACTTTAGTGACGCGAGGGTATATATCATTTGCTACGGGCCAAAAGTGAAAGACAGAAGGACTGCCCTAAGAACCTATGTATGTTCAGTGGATATCCGTTTTGGGTAAATTTAAGTCGTATGAGCAATGTCCGTCCGTCTGTGTGTCTGCTGGCTGCGCTCGATAACTCTCGAGAGGAGTAACCGATTGACTTCAAATTTGGTATGTGGTAATATTTTTCTATCTCCAGCTAAGATATGCCATATTGGTCCATTCCTTTAAGCACCTCCCCCACAAAGGGTTAGTATTTAGTGAATCATCTGAAAGTCTACACATAGTAAATAATAGTAATATTTATTTTATTAGTTATTTATTTTATTTATTTATTAGTTAGTAATAATTATTATTTTATTAGTCACTATCACCTCGAGAAAAATGGGCGCCACGCCCCTTTTGGTTCCTCCCACACAAATGGACCACTCTGCGCTAAAAGTAAACTGCTTATAGCTTTAATATCATTTCATGCAAATACTTAAAATTTTCTACAGTGTAATACATTTATAATATCTAGAATCCAGTGAAAAGTGCGCGTAATTGGCACGCCCCTTTTGGTAACTCCCACACAGATGTACTAGTTTGCAACAAAAGTTAACAGCTTATAACTTAAATACAAGAAGTGCATGCAAAGACTTGAAATTTTGTATAGCATAATGGTTTTATAGTACCTACAATCTCAAATGCTCTTTTGGTACCTCCCATACAAAGGTACCTTTTTGTACGAAAAGTTTACAGCCATTAACTTAACTGCTTTTATAGTACCTACAGTCTGTCGAAAAATGGGCGATATTATCACGCCCCTCTTGGTACACAAACGTACCATTTTGTACGAAAAGTTAACAGTTTATATCGTGAATATCATTACATATATATAGTCAAAAATTTGTGGACAGAGTATAGTTTTTAAAATTCCTACAGTCCTGTTAAAAATAGGAGTGTGTGATCACACACTTTTTAGTACCTCCCATACAAAAGAGCCAAGACATACCAAAATTAAATAGCTCATAATATTAGTACATATACCAGTGCTTATTTACATTGTATACTTTCTTGACGCTCTAGGGAAAACATTTTTCAATTGATTTGGATGAAATTTAAGAATTTATACTATATAATCGTTTCTGGTGAAAATTGGGAACATCGGTCTATAAAATAAAGGTCTCTAGTGAAAATTGAGTATATCGGTCCATGTTTTGATAAGCATAAGCTCCTTCTGAAGGTCACGTTTTTTAACCTATGTGCCTTAAATTTAGAATTTAGTTCATATTAGGATGATAATCCCTTGCACACAAATCTGTAGAGTGGAGATCTCCAATATATCTAGTATTTATTGACTTTGAAGAAGCATTTCATAGACTCGATCATAGTACCTCTGGAATGTACTTGAATGCAAAGGCACCCCCCCAAAACTATTTGCCCCTATCAAAAATCTCTACAATTGCGCGACTCGAAAGTTCTCTATAAGAATAAACAGCAAAATCGATGTGGAAACCGGCGTACGACAAGGATGCGTCACTCACCTCTACTATTTAACATAGTTCTGGATGTAGTGATGAAAACAGCCAGAGAAAATACCAGCGGAATTCAGTTGGGGCTATACAAACGTCTGGGTGATCTATACTACTCCGATGACATCTGCCTCTTGCCACATACCTTCCTACAACATGAGCTGGATTATAGACCCTAAAATAGAGAAGTCCTCCATATGAACGGCACCGCACTTGGAGATATTGACAGCTTCTGCTATCTCGGCAGCATTACTGACAACAAGAGTGGAACAAAAGCCGATATCTTTTTATATCCTACATTATTCTTTCAAAGTATACCGATCGACTCAGAAGTCTGTCTATCCATCATAAGTTGTTTGCAAACTCCAGGTCAAAAAAATTTAGTAATCCGTACTTGAATCAAGCCGTAGCCGTGTCAAAAGTACGTTAAGTACGGATTTTCTTAAACCAAGTACAAAATACTTGAATCAAGTACGGATTTTTAAGCTCTGAATTCTTAACCGGCTCTTTAGACGGCTCCGCCCTTAATGGTTATACCCTCATCGAATGAGTGACTAAAGACCCTAATTATGTTCGGCGGAAATCCCCTTTAGGACGTTTGATGTCATTTAGGAAATGTCCGTTCTTCCGTCTATCTGGTTGGTGCGCACGATAACGACAGAAGTAACTATGATTGACTTCAAATTTGGTATGTGTAAATATTTTTTCTATCCACCACAGTAATGAAATATAGATTTTTTAATAACTTCTAAAATACTTATCAGAATCTTTCATAATTCCACATATAGGATTAGTTTCTTAGTCGCTATTACATTGAGAAAAAAGGGCGAATTTCTCACGCCCTTTTTGGAACCTCCCATTTTGCACAAAAAGTTAACGTTTTATAACTTTGACTCCAGTCTATACAAATAGTTTCGTGAAAAATGGGCATTATTGTCACTCCCTTTTTTGGCGAAATCATACCAAAATTAAATGGTTTCTAACGTTAATACCAGTGCACAGAAACACTTACGATTCGGTAGAATACAATCTCTTTGAATTATCTACTGTTCAGAAATAGGCTTATTCGTCAAGCCTCTTCTGGTAACCCCACACAAATTAACAGATTCATTCGAACAAAACATTCCCATAACATATATTAATTATTATATTCTCAATGTGAGGGTATAACAATTTTCTTACTTGTAATTTTAGGGCAAAAATCGTCATTTTCTACTTTTGGGCTTTATTTGTGGTTTCTGGCTCTTTCTTTCTTTAGTCTGAATCGTTAATGGGTTGTTAGCATTACATGGGCCATTTTCTTATTTTCCCCAAATGTTGTAATTCTCACACTAAGAAAATTATTATTTATCACAAATATAAGAAAGATTGCGGAAATCTTATTTTTATTGAAAAATCACGTATTTAAATTTATTAATTTTTTTTTAAATCAGTTATTTTTGGTCCACGGGCCATTTTTATTTTGTTCTGCCATGAGGGGGACATCCCTGAAAATAGAATAGTCCAATTTTGGACTCCACATTAAGGTGTCATTTAAATTCACTAGTCCTAAATTGAAAATCAGTGGAAAGCTAATTAATATCCAATGCCTTTTATTCATTTTATCTCTATTACGTGTAGAGAAAGTGGCAACGCCACGGGATATTTTTGTATTTACCTAGGCATTCGATGGCAGCAGCAGCAGCAGCTGGCGCTGTGTGCGTGTGTTGTTAGAGTTATTTGGACAATTCGTGTTGGGACCCTGTATTTTTTACGTCTGCTGTCTGACATTGCCGATGATGTCCCCTCGTTCCTGTTGGTTTTGTTGTTTTATTGTCTGCGTTTTCTCTTTCATTTTATTATCGTTGTGTTTGTATTTGCGTCTGGCTGGGTTGGTTTGGTTTGGTTGGTTAGTGTTTGTGATAAAATAAAAAAGTTCCTTTTAGCCCGCCTGTCCGTCCGTCCTTCGTTGCATGTGTTACATTAGTCACTGAGTTTTTCAGTTTTGAGTTTTTGGGTGTAGTCGCCGCCAGTGTTGTTCTCTCCGTTCTCGTTGTCGCTGTCATCGATAGACAGTTTTGTTGTTTTTGTTATTGCAATAGTAGTTTTTGTGTGTGTATATGCGTGTGTGTTTTGTTGGAGCATTGTGGGGGAATAGCACGGACACACACCCCACACACATGTAGGGTCATGCATGTGTACGTGATGTTTAATATTAAAGTTGCATTTGTTTACTAAAATTAAGTAATATTTTATGTTGCGCCGATTGGCGCTGAAGTTAGGGTTCAGTGGCATTTTGGCACGATTAGATTTAAGAATTAATATTCGGTGTGATTTTTACATGTATGTAGGTCTGTATAATCAGGATGTTTGTTATTTGTGGGCATATTTTAATACTAAAGTAATGTATTTGCCTGTCGCATTGTTATCGATTATTTATGTAAGCAGTTATGCGTTTCATATTTAAATCATATCTTGTAAGTCAGAAATTGTAATCTTATCATAAAAAGTACTCGAAACAAATTGGTAGACTGTGGGAGATTCAAATATGGATGGGAATATTCTTAATTAAAATAAACACGTTGTAAGGGTGGGAGAGGTACAACGAGTGCTTAAAAAGGAAACAAGTACATAATATAATTTAAGTTGAGTAAACCAAGCTAAAGTATACTCTCACTTTATGAGTAATGTTATGTATAATTTAGTACAATCTGTGGGAGATGTCCGAACGGAGATGTTTAGTGGGAGAATTTAAATACAGGGAATTCCTTCTGCAGTTTCTTAACCAGTCAACCGATTGCAACAAAAGGAATAGATACACGCATTTACACACTGTGTATACACGAGGTTGCCCATTTTAAGACCCTGCTGCCGATCCGCCTTTGTGTATTATAGAGGACCTTCTAGAAACGTGACAAGTTTTGTCGCTTGTCTGGTTAAAAAACTACGGAATTATTTACTTTTTTAGTATTATTCAGTATCAAACACAAGACGAATTAGAATATTTCAGTCGGGTAAACCGACTAAGAAATACCCTCACTTTGTGAGTAATGTAATATGGTACTTCTGGTGGGAGATGCCATAACGTTGAAAAAAGTTCATTCGTTGTCAGTCATTGGAAGTTTTGTCAAAAGTACCAAATATCAGGCATTTCACAGAGTGCAAAAACTTACAAGAATTTACGTTTTTAAAATCGAAAGCGTTTTTAGCTTCTACAAAAAACTCAAACCGAAAAATAAATATCGGTTTAAAACGCTTTAACACTGCTAAATAATGAATAACATTTGAATTAGTTTCAAGCAAAAAAAAAAATATTTCAAGTGGTATATCCCCTATAGCAACCATAAAACAAAACCAAATAAAAAAATAAGGGAAAATGCAATCCTGAAACTAAAGAAAGACACAACAAAAAAGAAGATTCGATCAATGAAATGTAAGTTTTTACTTTAATGTTAAATTTAACAATAATAATTGTTTTATATTTTAAGAAGCTTTAATATGTTTTATTTATTTTCACTACCGCGAATCAGAATCTGGAGTCGAACCGATATTGTTGACGGCGGTGGCTGAAACAGCTGTTTCTGATTTCTATGCTGCCATATTTTGATAGTGTTTTTCGGCAAGAAACAAAAGTAAAACGATACGATTTTGTAAAACGAAAATGAACCAATTTCGTACAAAACCTGTGACATGCCTGTATGAAAACATTTAGATCATTGCTGCAGAAGGGAATGTTGTGCGCGATTGAATCCGTTAGTGGTTTGTGGGGGTATCAGAAGTGGTTTGACGAATACGCCTATTTTGAGCTGAACAGTAGATACTTCAAAGACGCCATTGTACCGGATTGTAAGGGCATGTTTCTGTATTTCTAACGAAAATCTCTGCGAACGAAAACCAGTCACTCACTTTCGTCAGGAATTTGGTTTCTCTAACGTTCTATCGTTCGTTCGCCTGGCCTTACGTCAACGACGTTAGCAATTTACCAATTGTAAAATAATGTAATTGCCAGATCAATAATTTCACAACTTCCGGTCTAAAAAAGCACACATTTGTGTATGGTCGACCTTAGCAAATACATCTCTGTACTATTCACACTAGCCGTGACCAAAAAAGCAACCCTGGGTGGTCAGTTGAGCTGCACCAAGACTCTCATTTATTTCTCTCTCTCTCCCGTCTCTCTCATTGTGCACTGATAATTTTTTCCATCTTAGCGAGCAACCAATATTGACTTCTGTATGCTTAAATATGTACCCATATGTACACAATTTTATTATTATTTAATTGTTTTTACCATAATTATATTAATATCTACTTATTTTTTGTTTTAATAAGGTTTATTTTGTCATTGTTCCTATCAGTCGACAAATAAAATAATGTGACTCGATCTGACATTTGTGTTCGCCGAGATGACAGCAAAGAGAGATAGAGAAACCAAAATTTGCACTGAAATGATTATGTTTTCGTACGAGTTCATTATCGTACGACTTGTCGTTCTTATGGTAGTTACTGAAACCCAAATCAGCTGTTTCTCGTCTGGCAGGCGAACGAAAGCAAATTTTTAAGTTCCAGAAACAGGCTGTAAGTGTTTATGTGGTACTAACATTAGGAGCCGTTAAATTTTGGTATGATTAGGCAATTTTGTGAGGAAAGTACAAAAAGGAACGTGACAATATTACCCATTTCTTACCGGTCTGCAATGCACAACATGTCAATTATTTACATACCCTAGTATTAAAGATATCGAGCCATAAACTTCAGAAAGACGAATGTGCCAAAAACGCAAATTTTGACAGAAGAAGGTTTTTTGTGATTATTTTTTATTTAAAAGCATTGATTATTGTGAAATTTAGTAAACGGTATATTTTACATTACAAAATCGAAAATCGATTTTCATAAAAAAATTTATCATGATGGCGCTTACATCTTTCTGATTCTTATGGCTCTATATAAACAGTTCCTTTTTGTAAGAGGTACCAAAAGATACCCATTCGCCTATTTTTCTTAAGGTGACAGCGACGGATAAACTATTACTATGTGAGGAATTACAGATGATTCAGATAAGTAGTATAGATGTTATTAGAGAATCAATATTTAACTAAATTTTAACCCTTTGTGAGGGAGGTACTAGAAGGAGTGGACCAATATGCCCCATCTTCGAACTTATCCTGAGATAAAAAAATGCTTTTAAAATTAAATTATTTATGATTAAAAGGTTTTTTTTTGCTGTAATGCTTCGTTGTACATAATTTTCCGTACATGTTGACTTTAAAGATATTTATTTGAGTTTTTGAAAATAACATTGACCTAAGAACAAATGTTTTTCTTTTAAGTAAACATTTCAATATTTTTAACGAAATTTTACATGGACTACATATATTGGTGGTTTCGACATTACTTGCCAATTTCGACATAATTGGCATTGAAGTTTTTTGCAGAATTCAATACTTCAGATAGGTCCATGGTAATGACGGAGGAGTATAATACCCGAGGCCCTGACGATCTGATGACATATTTGGATAGAGCACCTCAAAATAAGAAGAACATATAAGGTGCATTTTATCGATATCTCGCTATGTTATCGGTTTATCGGACATTACAGTTTTAAAACAATACGATTTTTTCAAATTTTATAGTCCGATAACTTTATAACTAGGCAAGATATCGATAAAATATCCGTTAATTTTTCGTCTTATTTTGAGGTGATCGATACAAATATCAAATCGAGGATTCTGGTGGTCGCCCTTTATAGTTCCCTTGATATTCGTCCCTGGCGTATTTTTGTGACGCAAGGTAACGGGTTTTCCAATAGGGATGATATGAGTTTGAATTGACGTTTCGAGCATTTGTAATATGTCATGATCTGTCATTTGTTTTTCATTGCTTTCAGTAGTGTTTACAATTTCATTATGGAGAGATATACCCAAGAACAACGTTTACAAATTATTCAGTTTTATTATCAAAATAATCGTTCTCCAATTGTAACTTTTCGTGCGCTAATTCCAAAAGGTGTGTTTTTTTTCAAACAATTCATATCACTCTTATTGAAAAACCCTGTATATTCCGATTTTGCAAATACGGGGTATAGATATATAGCAACAATCGACATCAAATCTTTACGAAATTGCAAACAGGATAGTTGTTCGCGCCAATAATAAACTCTTCCGAGTTGGAGAAAAATAGTTTCAGATTTAGAGATTATCCCAATTTTGCATATAAGACTTTACGTTGGAATTGTGCTATAGAATCTGTATTTATGAACAGAACTTTGAAACATTTAGCAGATAAAAGTTTCTTGAACAAAAAATAATATGTAGTTGGCAAATTTTAAGAAAATCGTATCAGATTTAGATATAACCCCTATACCATATCCCGATTTTCATACCTTTTTGAATAGGTCTTTATAAAAATTTAGAAGATAACGGTTTTTTGAACCTAGAAATATATATAAAGGGTGATCTAAGTAGATATACTTTTTTCGATAGCCTTTTTTTGACAGACCACGTGTGAGTCGTGTCATGCTGTCATGTTATTTTTGTTAAGTATTGTTTGGCATTTCATTATGTAAAGACTTACGCCTGAACAACGTTTACAAATTATTCAGTTTTATTATCAAAATAATCGTTCGCCAATTGCGCTAAGTCCATTTTTTTTAAAATCAAAAAAACACTTTCCAGTCGACCCGCGACCTTGACACCCATGAGCAATATTTTAGCTGTCGTTAAGAGCTATCTTTTTGCCAATGACCGATTCCCAATCCGACGTATCGGAATCATGGGTCCATATTTCTTCAAAAATGATGCCGGTGAGAACGTAACCGACAATGGCGACCGTTATCGTGCCATGATAACCGACTATTTGATGCCTGAAATTGAAGCTCGTGATCTCGGCGACATTTGGTTTCAACAAGACGGCGGCACTTCTCACACATCGCATCAATCAATGGATTTATTGAGAGAACACTTCGGTGAGCAGATAATTTCACGTTTTGGGCCGGTCGATTGGCCACCAAGATCGTGTGATATCACACCGTTAGACTTTTTCCTGTGGGGATATGTAAAATCTAAAGTTTATGCGGACAAACCCGCTTCGATTCAGGCCTTGGAGCAAAACATCACGCGTGTCATTCGCCAGTTACCAGTCGAAATGCTCGAACGAGTCATCGAAAATTGGACTCAACGGATGGACCATCTTATCTTCAAAAAATAAATGTCAAAGAATGTTATTTCAAACGATAATAAACATTCCCCATTCAATTTGAATTTTCTGTGTTTTTTTCTTTAAACAAGTAGGGAACATCGAAATGGATCAAGCTATATATTTAATCCCGTTGTTCCAATGTGTAGCATAGGGCCATTACAAATACATTCCATTCAGAACTATTATAGGCTAATAATTTAATTTCATTCCAAGATTTGTTGGATTTCTCAACTTCCCAGTATAGCTGCCTCTTCCATGTGTGGGCGGGCCTTCCCCTTCTTCTGCTGACCTGATATATATTTATTCCCGTTGTTCCAATGTGGAGCATAGGGCCATTACAAATACTTTCCATTCAGATCTATTATAGGCTAATAATTTTATTTCATTAAAAGATTTGTTGGATTTTTCAACTTCCCAGTCTAGCTGCCTCTTCCATGTGTGGGCGGGCCTTCCCCTTCTTCTGCTGACCTGAGGGTTCCACTCAATTGCTATCCGCGTTAGGTCATCAGAGGGTTTTCTTAAAGTATGACCAAGCCAGTTCCACTTTGTTCTCGTAATTTCAGTATGTAAAGAGCTTTGATTTGTGGCTGCATATACGTCAGTGTTGGTTATGGTATTGGGCCAGAATATTTTCATTATTCTTCTCAGACAGCGGTTTACAAAAATTTGTAAGAAATTTACGTCTCTGGCGGCAACGTTCCACGTCGCGCACCCATACAACAATGTGAACTTTACGTTGGAGTTGAAAATTTTTAGTTTTGTTGTTCTTGATATATGTATAAAAGGCTTTCAATACTGAATTCAGAAGACCGAAGGATCGCCGGGCGCTGTTAATCCGGTTAGTAATATCAGCACTAGATCCGCCTCTGCTATCGATGATGCTGCCTAGATAGCAGAACCGGTCAACATCATCTATTTTTGCATTTCTGATTTCAAAGGTTTGATAACATTCACAATTAAGTCGCATTGATTTGGTTTTAGCAATACTTATTTTTATGCCTGCTTTGTCTGTCTCTAAGTCTAAGAGACGGAGTTTTTGTGACATGTCGCTGTATGAATGCGTGAGGAGGCAGATATCATCCGCATAATATAGATCTCCCAGTCGCCTATACAATCCCCATTGGATACCGCTGGAAGGAATGCTGGAGACGCTCTTCATTACAACATCAAGAACAATATTGAACAATAAAGGAGATAACACATCCCTGTCTTACACCAGTTTTCACTTCGATTCTACTGCTCAATTGATTTTCGTGCAATACTCTGCAAGTAGAAGAAGTGCATAGGCCTCTTATAAGCGCGATTAGCTTCTGTGGTACGCCTTTGCATTCTAAGGCTCTCCATATGGTTGCGTGAGAGAGTTTGTCACAAGCTTTCTCTAAGTCAACGAAAATATAAAATAAATATAAGGGGGATCTCCAAGAAAGGACGCAGACAAATATTAATGATAAAACGTGACAATATATCTTCTTATATTGCACAAATAGGTTGGTATATTGTATATAGTCGGCTCGGCCGACTTTTGCCGTTTTTTAGTAAAGAATGGTAAAGAATCTTTACTGTGTTTTTTTCTAAAAAAAAAATCCAGAAATATATCATTTGAATTTTGTTTGTTACTAGCCGATCGCAGCAGACGTTGTTTTGCTCGTCATATGTGGGATGTGGAGAGTTAATATGCATTGTTATTTCATAGAAAAATTGAGATAAGTCCACTACAGCGACAACTTTCGGATAGAATCAACTATACGAACCAAGACAAAACACAAATAAATTTTTATTTTCAGTCAAATCGCTCTGGAAATTCGAATTTTACATCCCGTCATTTATCGCAAATTAGCCCGTCCTCCTACGATTACGGAGATCATGCGTTACATACGAACGTACCTAGGATTTATATATACATACATAAGTATATAGTATATTGTTTTGAACCTTACCCATTTAAACATGACAAATTAATTATTTTACAACTTTTGATATTTAGATGACAAGAAAAAAATCGTCATCATATGTATTCCTCCCCACCCATTTGTTTGTTTGCACTCTTGTTTGTCTATTATTTTATATTCTTATTCGTATTGTATACGAGTGAATATATTCTTATAGAGAACGCCGGTTCTTCGTAAACATTGTAAATAAGAAATCAAAGTGTTTTTCTGTGATTTTTTTTATCGGACATGTTTTGTTTAATTTTTTTTTTAGTTTTTGTTTTAAGTGCAAATCTACTTCTCGTGGTCGTTGATATCAGTTCAGTGCGCCTTTATTGGAATAACCCAGATAATTCTGAGTTATGGCATAATACTTAGCAACCGCTGACGACGCCGCCACTGCTTATGTGAAGAGGGTACTTTCCTTTTATTCCAAGCACAGCGCCGCACGAATAACAACACACCCATCCATGCACGTTCTAGTTCTCCTCCAGTCTTCCATTGATAAGAAAACAAACGCCAAGTATGCATCATCCATTCTATCCTATACAACCATTCAACCATCCAGCCATCCGACCATTCTGCCATTGTTGGCGTGTTTTATGAGGATTTGTTGTAGTAGGCCTACTCTTCAAATATGCCCTCCCCTCAAGGACATGGAAAACTGCTGATGGTTTGGAGTATAACATATAATATCGATTTTATGTCTACTTATTATGATAGGTTGTTGTCTTTTATTATTAAATATTCTTCTTTTTAAGAAAATTTTGAAATAATTTTTTTTAAATTTGATCTTGAAAGTTCATAGACCCCACACGGTAGTTCAGATACGATTTTTAACGGCTAAGCTTTTAACATATATCGTTTCAGCACTGATATTAACAAAATATAAGGTAGAAAAGGGTCGGGAAAAATTCAATTTTCAAATGCAGAATCTCGGGAACTCTATCAGATAACTCTTAGGCGTACACAAAACTTTTGGTAGAACTTTTACTTTTTTTTTTTCATTTATATTATAGATTGACAATAAAAATCATATTGGAAATATTTCCCATTTTTTAATTCCTCCCACATAGCTCAGATGTTTTAAATAGTCATAAGACCGATTTCCGCCACATACGAGTATAATTCAAATCTTACATTATATATCTCTATTCTTTCGATTTACATTGAAAATAAATATTTAAATGTTTAAGCACAAAAATGCCTACTTATTTATGTATCTTAAATAAAAAACATAGTGCCGACTGGGAAATCCACCCTTAGATCCTCTACGTTATTGTAGTAGATGCTTAAATATACTCACGTATAAACATTTGTGTACATCAAGAGGTTTACACTCAATTTTGGTAATAAAGGGTTTTTAAACAGGGACGCTACAAAAGTAGACCGACAGGGACAGCAAACGACGCCATATTTTTTGCCGCTCTTTTGACATTTCTCTTCAGTAAGGTTTGCCATTTCATGATGGAAAGATATACGAGCCAACAACGAGTCGAAATTATTAAAATTTACTACCGAAATTCGGAGTCAGTGGCCTCAACGTTAAGAGCGATTTTCATCGAAAACTCATCTTCAGAATCGCTACCGTCATGGGAATCGCTACCGTTCAATGATAACCGAATAATTTTGGCCCCAATTGGATGATATGGACTTGGAGGACATGTGGTTCTAACAAATGCCACAATCACTTTATTGGAAACCAAGTTTGGAGAACGTGTTATCTCACGAAATGGTCCAATGGTCGATTGGCCGCCTCGGTCGTGCGATTTGACGTCGTTAGACTATTTCCTGTGGGGCTACGTCAAGTCTATGGTCTATGCCAACAAGCCAGCGACGATTGATGAACTTCGTACGCATATCGAACGTGAAATTGCAGCAGTATCGGCCAATTTATGCTTGAAAACCGTCGAAAATTGGGTTCAGCGTCTGGACTTCTGCAAGCGTGCCCGTGTTCCATACACGCTGAAAAAAATCGTTTCTGTAGTATATTGTTCCAAACATATTCTGCTGGAAACATGCATATGTTTAGGATACACTCCAAATATATAATATTTGACACTCACAAATATAATTTGTTTGTGAGGACGTTCTTCTAAACTAAATTATGTTTTCATCCCAAAATTTTTTTATTTGGAAATAATATTTCCAAAACAATGATTAATTTGTATTTAAGTATTTTGGCAATGTATTGATGCCTTAATTTAAAGGAAAGTCATCATCGTTTTTTTTAGAAATTTAAAGTTGAATTTTTTAGAAATTTTATATGTTTGAAAAATAATATTTAAATTTAAATCGTATAATCTTGGGTAACGACAAATTGATGGATTGACAATTGGACTATTTATAAATTAAAAATAAGTGCTGTAAAACAAAAGAAAATGTTGCTTACGACATTTTTACCTATAAAGTATAACAAAAAATCTAGGAAAAACAAAATTAAAAATTGCCGAAGTCAACAATGTTTTAAAATTATTTTGTTTATAATGTATTTGGATAAATTCTTAAACAATACCTTTGTTTGTTTGTAAAAACATATTTTATTTGTGAAAGTAAGTTCGCAAATATATTTTGTTGTAATATATTAATATATGCGTTCCAAACAATATTTCTTGATTTTCAAATAAAATATATTTGTTCAAAAATATATAATATTTAAAAATTTTGGTTCCAAGTATATTTTCTTTGAATTCAAACATATCAAAAATGGCGATTTTCCTCCGTGTACATAATGGCATCGAACGTACTTTCACAGGAATAAAGAATTTCATTGATATCCAAAACCGTTTTTGTTTTATTTAAAAAAACTTTTGTAGCGCTCATATTGAAAAACCCGATATTAAAATGTCTTCATTATATGCCCTTCTATAACTGAAAATGGTACCACTTATTTAGCTAAAAAAAAAACTAATTAAGTTTCAAAACTGTTTTGTTGTTTATAAATATATTTTTGGATAAATTTATGTGCGAAGTACATGTCAAGGTAACGGTATTTCATGTTTGAAACTAATTTGAAATTTCAAAAATTAATATTGTCATTGCATGAACACTGTAACTGCGAGAAGGTGGGAGGATAAGCTGACAATTAGTTAAGTTGTACTTAAAAACCAAATACTATACAGTTCTAAAAATAATAAAAATAGGCTAAAAAGTATAAACAAACTTATGTAGCTTAATTTATTTTAATTTATGGTGGTGAATTTTTGTCTCCCAAATTTGTTGTGTAGTTTAATTTTATTGTGTTTTTGTCTGAGATTGCGTTTTCCTGAAATCCTCGGTCTCTCTGTCTGTATGCCATCGACCAGTCAAACATACCTCTGTATTAGATTCTTTATTGAACCATTAAAATCACATTCATGCCACACAAAACCACTTAGTCCTGTGATAGTCTAATTCACAAACCGGATGTCTGCACTCATCCATTAATGATTTGTGTTTATTGCTATCATTTGATTGTTTTGTTGGGAGCTGGGAATGAATGCCTCATTCGCCACAATATATCCGAGTGGATAACAACCTAAAAATAACTAGCAGCCTGTTAGCCTAATTTTTTGAGAATTAGTAAGCGGATTTTCGATTTCCTCGCACTGTAAAAAATTAAAGAATGGCTCCAAAGACGTCATCAATCTTTGAAGTAAGTACGTTTTTTTATTTCAAATTAAGAAAATGTAATAAGAGTTAATTTAATTACCTATATTTTAACAACAAAATTTACTTATTTTAAAGAATAATGGTGTTTGCTTTTCTAAAAAAGATGTTACCCTGTCAGAGAGCAGCATTTTAATAATGTCACCCTCATGTACTGCTGCATTTTTTATGGTCAGAATCGAAAACAAAAGTGCAAAAAACTAGCCTTTTAGCTCACTAAAAAAACTAAAAACAAAGAATACCCGACGGCGCCGCCTAAATAAAGCATCTGTCCAAACTTCTTTAGAAAAAAGCACGTACACACGCGGGTATTTAGGCTATTCGCTCGACGCTGCAAAAACATCTGTTTCGTAGGATAGCATCCACCCTTTCGATTAATACATGGCTGAAATGTTGCATTTTTGCACTGTGCAAGTGTGACAAACGAATTGCAATTTTATAGATAACCAGTAAGGAAAGGCTAAAGTCGGGCGGGGCCGACTATATAATACCCTACACCATTCTCGTAATATTGAATAACTCTGAAATATAAATTTTGTAATTCATGTATAAATTGTTTATATAAATTTAATTTTTGGGACATTTTATACTTAAATAATACACCGTACCACAGTGTGGTATAGGGTATAATAAAAGTGTCGAATTAAGTTGGAACAATTGTTAGTCCATGGATCAAGAAACTCTACCATTCTAAATATCAAAACGATTGGATGTAAATTACAGCATCTATAGGACTAAAGGGTCAAATCGGACGAAAGATATGTATGGGAGCTATATCTAAATATTAACCGATTTCCTTCAAATTCGGTAGTGTTGGTTCATGGATCAAGAAACTCAACCTTTCTAAATTTCAAAATGATTGGATGTAAAATAAAGCTTCTACAGGACTAAAGAGCAAAATCGGACGAAACATATATATGGGAGCTATAGCTAAATCTTAACCGATTTTCTTCAAATTCGTCAGTGTTGGTTCATGGATCAAGAAACTCTACCATTCTAAATTTCAAAACGATTGGATGTCAAATACAGCTTCTATTGGACTAAAGGGCCAAAGCGGACGAAAGATATATATGGGAGCTATATCTAAATCTGAACCGATTTCAACCAAATTCAATAGGGATCTTTACAGCTGCGAAATACTCTAAACTGCAAAATTTCAGAACGACCGGAGTGAAATTGCGACCTGTAGTCGACGAACAACTTTAAATCGACTCAGCTAGTGATTCTGAGTCGATCGGTATACTTTAAGGTCTAGCTGTGTTATTTTCAGGTGTTACAAACATCTGCCGTGAAACAAACTTATAATACCCTGTACCACAGTGTGGTGTAGGGTATAAATATAATTTTATAGAAAATTTTAATTTTATAGGAAATTTTAATTCAGTCAGAATTTATTTTTGGTTTGAGACCATATGTTCCATTTACTTTCTGTCTATTCCAAGAAAGTAATAGAAACAAATACAAAAATTGGTAGAGATTTTTAATTGCTTGGTAGAATTGACTGCAGTTTCGATAGACACCACTCTATCATCTTCAGAATTCAGTAGCAATAGTGTATGTCTTTAACTTAATAAATAACAAAAGCACAGACCAACAATAAATAACAACAACACATACAAACACATGAGGTACGATGACGTCGGCATTAGCCGTTGACAAAACTACATTCGTTTTCGTGGTTCGCGATGCGAACCCAAGCAAAAAACAAAAATGTATTGGTATGAGAGTTTTAGTATGTTGACTTAGTTCGGCAAAATACGGGTTTGGTTAGCAGTTCTTGTTAAATTCAATTTACTGCTTCCATAAGTATTTCAGCTGATTTAAGTTAAAGACATACACTATTGCTACTGAATTCTGAAGATGATAGAGTGGTGTCTATCGAAACTGCAGTCAATTCTACCAAGCAATTAAAACTCTACCAATTTTTGTATTTGTTTCTATTACTTTCTTGGAATAGACAGAAAGTAAATGGAACATATGGTCTCAAACCAAAAATAAATTCTGACTGAATAACAAAAGCACAGACCAACAATAAATAACAACAACACATACAAACACATGAGGAAATTTTAATTTTATATAAATCGTCATCATAATTACATTTGTCTACAAAATATCTTTAAACTGCATTTTTTGTTTTTTCTCGAAAATTGCTTCAAATTTGTATTTTCCTAAAAAATTCTGAAATCTAATTTTTCTACAAAATGTTGTTGAAATTAAATATTTCTTGAAAATTTCGTCAAAATTGCATTTTTCAGCAAAATGTTGTTGAAATTTCATTTTCTTGAAACTTTCGTCAAAATGTAATTCTCTGGAAAATTTTGGTAATATTTTATTTCTCTACAAAATTTCTTGAGATTAAATTTTTTCTAAACAATTTTGTTGAAATTTCAGTTTGATTAAAAAATGTTGTCCAAATTAATTTTTTTTTAGAAAATTTAATCGATATTGGATTTTTCTACAAAATTTCCGGGTATGTCCCTTTATAATCCCGTCAGTGACTTTTAATCCGGTCATAGAACTTTAATCCGGGCAATGGTCAGATGATCGGAATAATGGCCACCTATCGGATTAAAGGTCAATGACCGTCAATGCCGTTGATAGGATAAGGGGAAAGAAAAATGCTATTTCAACGAAATTTTCTAGAAAAATTTAATTTTGATATAATTTTCTGGAAAAATCTAAATTTTCAAAACAATTTACCGAAATTTGATATAAAAATTCAATTTGACGAGTTTAAAAAATTTAATTTTCAATAAATGCACTATAGTCGAAATTTTCTATAAAAATTCAATATTATAGTAAATATTTTTATTTAAAAAAAAAATTGAAAAAAATTTTATTTAAAAATTGCAGTTTTATAAATTTATTATAAAAATTTAATTTTGTGGAAATTTTCTATAAAAAATTACGCTAAATTTGCAATTTTGATGAAATTTTAACATAAATTTTATTGTTTTATTTTTGAAAAAAATTATAGAAAGAACTAATTTTTTAATAAAAAATTATTAGAGAAAAAAAATTTCAATAAATGTAATTTTACCAAAATATTCTATAAAAATTAAATTTTAAAAAGTTCAATCAAAACAAATTTTTTCATCTAAATTTAAAAAATGTAGACGTAATTAAAAAAAAAATGTTTCGGCAAAATTTTCTATAAATGAAAATTATCCAAAATTTTCAAAAAATCTATTTTATAGAATAATAATTTTTTAACGAAATTTTTAAAAAAAAATTAATTCTGATGAATTTTTAGAAGCACCAATTTTGACGAAATTTTATTTAAAAAAATTTCGACAACATTTTTAATAAATGCAATTTTGCCGAAATATTCTATAAAAATTATATTTTATAGAAAATATCAATCACAACAATTTTTTTTTAAAAGTTGATTGCATTTTTTGGAAAATTTTATGAAAATTTCATGCAATAGAAATAAATTTTAATAATAAAATTAATAATTAAATTTTTCTACAAAAATTCATAAATTTAATTTTTTCAAGAAAATTTCTTTAAATTTGCATCTTTTTAGAAAGTTTTTTCAAATATGTATTTTTCTAAAAAATTTTGAAATCTATTTTTTCTAAAAGTTTTCATTGAAATTGCATTTTTCTTACAAAATTTAGTCAACATTAAATTTTTTTCCAATTTAATGTTAACTTTTTTAAAGAAAAATTATATTTAAAACGAAATATTCCAGAAAAACAATTTTGACATAATTTTCTAAAAAAAATAAACCTTCAATAAAAATTCTATTTTTGAAAAAAATTTTCCATAAATGGAATTTTGTCCAAATTTTCTTTAATTAGTCAAAAATGTATTAAAAAAAATGTGACAAAATTTTATTTAAAAATAATTTTTTTTTCGACAAAAATTTCAATAAATGCAATTTAGCCGAAATTTCAAAAAATCAATTTTATAGAAAAATTTATTTTTAACGCAATTTTTAAGAAAAAAACATTTTGATGATTTTTTAGAAATACCAATTTTGACAATATTTTACAGTTTTGTCACTAGGTGTATTTAAAAAATTTCGACAATATGTTCTCTAAATGCAATTTTAGAAAAATTTAATCTCATTTTTTACAAAAAAAGCGTTTTTGTCAAAATTTTGTTTAAAAATTCCAATTCTATTAAATTTTTTATTAAAATTAAATTTTGCTTAAATTTTCTATAAAACAATTACTCTGAATTTGCAATTTTGATGAAACTTGAACAGGAATACTTTTGTTTTAATATTGACAAAATTTTATAGAAAAAAAACTAAATTTTCAATAAAAAATTATTATTTTAGACAAAATTTCCAATAAACGCAATTTTGCAATTTTGATAAAAAAATGCAAGAAATTATTAATTTAGGGAATATTCTCTAGAAATTACCATTTCCCCACTTTTAATGGACATAATTATAAATACAATTATGCCGTAATTTTCTGTTAAAATTAAATTGTATATAAAAATTCAAATACAGCAAAAGCTTTAGAAAAATTATGCTTTGCTGAAATGATTAAACATTTTTTTTACAGATTTGTATTGTAATTTTTTATATTTCATAAAAAAATTCAATTCTGTCGAATTTTTAAAAATACCAATCTTGAAAAAAATTTCTTTAAAATTTAATTTATATTAATTTTTTTATAAAAATTAAATTTGCTGAAATTTTCTATAAAAATTTACGCTAAATTTGCAATTTTGATGAAAGTTCCAAAAAAATTAAAAAAGAAATCCTAATTTAGGCAAGATTTTCTAGAAACAAAAAAAATAAAAGTGCAATTCCATGAAATTTTTTATAAAAGTTAAATTTCTATAAAATTTTTTGTAATTATAAATCATTGTAGAGATGCCCATGAGATAACCAAACAAAGAAGAAGGACCAATGGGACCAAAAAATCTTATCATTATGGAAAAAAATCAGTTACATCAAATAGCAAATATTTTAGAAACCGGCTCTCGGTTTGAAGGTGGAGAAAATCCGGTTCAACGGTTAGTTTGATTCACCAATCGGTTTTTGACAAACAAATAGTATAATTTTAAGAAACGAATTCGGTTTTGTTGGAACAAATTTCTTTGGGAACCGGTTTTCGGTATAATCGAAAAGAAAACAAAAGTTTGACGTCTCTTAGAAAACACAATTTTAAATTAAAAAAACCTATTTGAAACATTTTAATATTGTAGAAACCTATCCTCGGTTTGACATTAGAGGAAATTCCGGTTGGTTAACCATTTTTTTATACAACTGGTGAACTTATATGTCATTTGGTAAACAAATCTTTTATCTTTAATAGACGTAGTTCGGTTACTTCGGAAATAATTTTCTATGTGATCTGGTTTCCGTTGGTAAATGTCGAAACAAATGTGAAGTAGAATATGAAAGATTTTCATTATAATAATATTAAAATTTGATGAGGTATGCCAAATCGATATTAAATTTCCAATTAAATATCTGAGTGCCAAGTTTCAGAAATGTAGGTAGAATAATAAAAAAAGTTATATAGTCATCAAAATAATATTGGATAAGTCAAAATTCCCCTCGCCTTTTTTTATAAAAATTAATAAAAAATTAATTATTAATTATTACTAAGAACACGATTATCAAGACACAAATCCGATATAAAACTAAGACTTAAAAATTCAACTGGAAAACAGCACTCACATTCCACTGTGCAGCAGAACAACATCACCCCGATCTTGAGAGAGTACGAGTACTACAGTGTGAGAGTAACTACAAGTTGTAGTTACTTTAACTACAAGTTGTAGTTACTTTTTTTAATTTTGCAGTTTAGAGTATTTCGCAGCTGTAAAGATCCCTATTGAATTTGGTTGAAATCGGTTCAGATTTAGATATAGCTCCCATATATATGTTTCGTCCGATTTTGCCCTTTAGTCCTATAAAAGCTGTATTTTACATCCAATCGTTTTGAAATTTAGAATGGTAGAGTTTCTTGATCCATGAACCAAAATTGAAGAAAATCGGTTAAGATTTAGCTATAGCTCCCATATATATGTTTCGTCCGATTTGGCCCTTTAGTCCTATAGAAGCTGTATTTTACATCCAATCGTTTTGAAATTTAGAGTGGTAGAGTTTCTTGATCCATGAACCAAAATTGAAGAAAATCGGTTAAGATTTAGCTATAGCTCCCATATATATGTTTCGTCCGATTTGGCCCTTTAGTCCTATAAAAGCTGTATTTTACATCCAATCGTTTTGAAATTTAGAATGGTAGAGTTTCTTGATCCATGAACCAACATTGCCGAATTTGAAGAAAATCGGTTAAGATTTAGCTATAGCTCCCATATATATGTTTCGTCCGATTTGGCCATTTAGTCCTATAAAAGCTGTATTTTACATCCAATCGTTTTGAAATTTAGAATGGTAGAGTTTCTTGATCCATGAACCAACATTGCCGAATTTGAATAAAATCGGTAAAGATTTAGCTATAGCTCCCATATATATGTTTCATCCGATTTGGCTCTTTAGATCCAATCGTTTTTTATACCCTACACCACACTGTGGTACAGGGTATTATTTATATATAAAATGTCCCAAAAGTAAATTTATGTAAACAATTTATACATGAATTACAAAATTTATATATCAGAGTTATTCAATATTACGAGAGTGGTGTAGGGTATTATATAGTCGGCACCGCCCGACTTTAGCCTTTCCTTACTGGTTATATTTTAATTATAGAGTGTAAGATAATGCACATTTTAACATTTCATGGGGAATTTGTATTGAGTTTTTCTTAATTTATGTTAGTGTGTGACAAATAAGAAAAGGATGGAAAATTGTTCACAGAAGGTGTTATTTATTATACCCTACACCACACTGTGGTACAGGGTATTATAAGTTTGTTTCACGGCAGATGTTTGTAACACCTGAAAATAACACAGCTAGACCCACCTTAAAGTATACCGATCGACTCAGAACCACTAGCTGAGTCGATTTAACGATGTCCGTCCGTCTGTCCATGTAAAGTTGTTCGTCGACTACAGGTCGCAATTTCACTTCGATCGTTCTGAAATTTTGCAGTTTAGAGTATTTTGCGGCTGTTAAAATCGCTATTGAATTTGGTTGAAATCGGTTCAGATTTATATATAGTTCCCATATATATCTTTCGTCCGATTTGGCCCTTTAGTCCTATAGAAGCTGTATTTTACATCCGATCGTTTTGAAATTTAGAATGGTAGAGTTTCTTGATCCATGAACCAACATTGCCGAATTTGAAGAAAATCGGTTCAGATTTAGATATAGCTCCCATATATATCTTTCGTCCGATTTGGCCCTTTAGTCCTATAGAAGCTGTATTTTACATCCAATCGTTTTGAAATTTAGAATGGTAGAGTCTATTGATCCATGAACCAACATTGCCGAATTTGAAGAAAATCGGTTAAGATTTAGCTATAGCTCCCATATATATGTTTCGTCCGATTTGGCCCTTTAGTCCTATAAAAGCTGTATTTTAAATCCAATCGTTTTGAAATTTAGAATGGTAGAGTTTCTTGATCCATGAACCAACACTACCGAATTTGAAGAAAATCGGTTAAGATTTAGCTATAGCTCCCATATATATGTTTCGTCCGATTTGGCCCTTTAGTTCTATAGAAGCTATATTTTACATCCAATCGTTTTGAAATTTAGAATGGTAGAGTTTCTTGATTCATGAACCAACATTGCCGAATTTGAAGAAAATCGGTAAGGATTTAGCTATAGCTCCCATATATATGTTTCATCCGTTTTGGCTCTTTAGATCCAATAGTTTTTATACCCTACACCACACTGTGGTACAGGTTATTATTTAAGTATAAAATGTCCCAAAAGTAAATTTATGTAAACAATTTATACATGAATTACAAAATTTATATATCAGAGTTATTCAATATTACGAGAGTGGTGTAGGGTATTATATAGTCGGCACCGCCCAACTTTAGCCTTTCCTTACTAGTAATATTTTTAGTTTTGTTGAACTGATTTCAACGTTAAAAATATTTTTTAACTTCCAACGTTTCCAACGGTGAAAAGGTTTCATATCAATCTTAAAATTATTCTGTATTATATTACAACTTAAATATTCGAGAATAAAACCGACCAAAATTGAGTTGGTCGGTCCATCCGACCAGAAAGAAAAATTTTAAAACTTTCCGACCAAATTTGGTCGGAAATGACCAAAACGGCAACGCTGACTACAACAAGCGACTCACACTGGAGATGCTGTATATCATAAACACTTTCAGCCTGATGATGCCTTTCGATGAAAGGCGAAATATTGAATAAAAGAAAATAAATTTATAAAAACCAAGACCTCGAGCTCGAGTTTTGGTATGAACATAACAAATATAGGATAAAATTCAATGCAATCAAGCACAATATATAACCTTTCCCAATAAAATAATTATCAATTCTCTTTATTTTCAGTTACGTCTGCAATTTTTATCAATGACATTTCGAGTGCCAACAAATTGTTAACAATAGATTTTATTTTTATTTTTGCTTTCGTCTTCTCCTAAAACTGACCTAATACAATTTTACATTTTAAATAATTGTTAAAAATAAAAAAGATTAAAATAGACTCTGCTACAACGCTGTAACAACAAACACAAAGTGTTATAATAAAACTATACTAATTACTGAACACTGTGGTACCTACCTCAGAAGTAAGTATAACATTTCTAAATAATGTGGAAAAAACTCAAAGCTTTCTCATGTTGAGTTATAACAGCTACATTTGTATAGAAACACAGCTAGTTATAACAGATACATTCTCTGCATTATAAAAGGTAGATAGAGAAACAACTTTTATCTTTGAGATACATACGAATACATATGCGACATTGTATCTTAAACATTATTACCAATGTTTCTAAACAAAAACATGTTTAGAAACATTACCACAAAAACATATTTGTGATCCTCCCATTAAGAAATGAGCTTGAAACAATGTTGATGGAACAAAGAAAGAGTCATAATATGAAAGTGTCATACATAAATGTTGCTTTGTTATGACAAAATACAACAGTGGTTGCTACAATGCAATAGAATGATGAACAACTACAATGCATTGAATCCAATAGTGTAAAGCTGAGTATAGACGATTGCCAGATCGGCAAACGTTATCAACTCTGCTAAAGTGCTGCAAATATACGAACAATGACAGATTGTTTGGCAAAGGTGAATTGACAGTTCAGACGATTGCAAGAAAACATTACAATTTTATATATTTACAATATATGTTGTAAATATTTATATGCAGGATTGCCAAAGGTGTTGCAAATAAAATGTTTTTCTGGCAATGGCGCCGTTGTCACATGCAAATACTTCGCACATATAACAATCTGCAAATGATCTCGCAATGACTTTTCTGCTAACGTTGCAAAACTAAAATTGTGTGTTCACACGGTTGTAAATTCACAGGGTTGCATTTTTCCGCCATTTTTCTGGCAACGTTGTCCGATCTGCAAATCGTGTGTACTTACCTTAAATCTTAATATTTTATTTCCCTTACATACTATACCAGGTATGCAATTTACATCATTGTCAATGAACTTTCATATTCTTTATTAATTTTCTCAAACAGTCTTACTTTTAAAAAGATGGAGAAAATAAAATTTCGCTTTTTATCAACTAATATTAATCGGGTGTTTTGGTCAGTGCATCCAGTACCTTATCTGCCATATGGGCTAATTGGGCTGAAGCCCCGGGGCGCAAAATGTTTGTCATTCCTTTTTTTTTTTATATTGGCAAAAAATATAATTTTTCATAAAAATAAGAAATTGCGGAACTGAAAACTTTTGCTAAAAAAAACAATTTCGGCTTTACACTGTTTAGAAAAATATGAAAATTATAAAAATCATTAATTTTATATTTGTATGCTTATAATTTGCATTGATTTTGAAACCAAAATTAATAACAATCAACTAGAGCAGCCCTTCCCATGCGTACATGGAGCCTTACCGATCTTCCATTTTTTTGTTATATTTAAGATATTTTAATTGGTAATTTTTATGGGGGTTTAGGCTTTTAAAAATATCTGGAAATTACTCAAAAAGTTCTTATGAAGATATAATAAATTAATCGTGTCTAATGGAAATTGTGGAATTTTTAGACAAGTTAAGGGATTATTTTAAAATATTCTACAAACTTTTTTGAGTTTTTGTTTTTATTTTAAAACATTGTTGCTTAAGTTGTGCTCTACATTACTTTAAAATCTACCAAATAGAACGAAAGCCGTTGTTCGTGTAAACAAAACATTTACCAACAAAACAAAACAACTTTGAATGGTCAAGGAAGAAAAGAACTACGGCGGTAGGCGATTGACTTTAGATGGTTCATACTTGAAAGTGATTCCTATATGTCAATTTGGATTAACATTCGTATCAGTAGAAGTAATAACAAGTGGACCGCAGGCCAAATACAATGCGTCATGCATTGGTTGGTGTTGGATTTCAAGGTCGTTTTCTTTTTCACTTGACTATTCAAAATACCTCCCTTCACTTAGAATAAACTTTTGATCTTCAGCTCAACTCCAAATAGAATGAAAATAGAAATAATCAAATAGAAATAGAAAGTAGAAAATATTGTCAAAATTGGCATTTTTAAAAAAAATTCCTTGAAAATATGCATTTTCTATAAATTTAATGAATGATTTTTGAAAATATTGTCAAAAATAAATATTTTTTGATATTCAGATGTCGTCTTCAATTAAATGACCTATCGATCTTTAATCCGTTCAGTGGCCCTTAATCCGATTATTGACCTTTAATCCGACAAAATTGTCTAGAAAACATTTAATCTCAAGAATTTTTATAGAGAAATGTAATTTAAACAAAATTTTTCTAGAAAAATTCAATATCAAAAAAATTTTGAGAAAAATGCATTTCCACAACATTTTTAAGAAAAAAAATCGATGACATTTTTTTAGAAAATTATAAATTTGAAGGAGTTTTTAGAAAAATTCTAGAATTTTTGTAGAAAAATTAAATTATGATGAAATTTTCTGAAAAATTGCAATTTTCATTAAATTTTCTAGAAAACTTTAATTTCAACAAAATTTGGTAAAAAAATGAAATTTTAGCTATTTTTTAGAAATTAAATTTTCTAAAAAAAATGCATATTCAATGAAATTTTGCAAAAAATCCAATTTCGGGGACATTTTTAAGAAAAAATACAATTTAACGAATTTTTGATGTTATTTTAGTTCCTCTTGAAATAATGTCGAAAATTACCCCTTAGAATTAGAAATATAGGTATCGAAACGTTGTACAAAACTATTCGTCATACATTTACGGACAGAATTTTTTTACGATAAACACAGATGTTGAAAAAATTTTTTTATTACATTTTTTTATTATCCAATTATTTACAAAATTGGGATAATCACAGATGTCAGTGTTTGACATTTTCTGCAAACAATTCTTTAGGTTTTAGATGTATTATTAGTAATAACAAAATTTCCCTGTGTGGGGGCGCAAAAGAAAAATTAGCCCCGGGGCGCCAGACTCCCTAGATCAGGCTCTGAGTTTTTAACTGTGCTTTCAACAGTTCCTTTCATAAGATGTGGTCAACATGAGCGTGACCAATTGCATTTATCTAGAAAACTTTAATATTTCTCCGAAATTGTACTTTTTCAAAAATTTTTGTTCAAATTTCATTTTTATAGAAATTTTCATTTAAATTTCATTTTATAGAACATTTCGTGGAATTACGAAATCATAGAAAATGTAGTTGAAATTTCATTTTATCGAATTTTTTTTTCAAAATTGATTTTTTTCCAGAACATTTTGTAGAAATTAATTTTTTTTAGAAAATTTCGTCGAAATTGCTATTTTTATAGAAAATTTTGTCGACATTGCACCTTTTTATAAAATAAAAAAAATAATTTTATGTTAATTATTTATTGTTGACCTTCAAAAAAAAATGTTAATCGAAATAATGTTTTTATTAATAGATTCATTAAAATTACATTTTATAGATAATTTCATTAAAGTTAAATATTTATAGAAAATTTCCGTGAAATTGCATTTTTATAAAAATTGAATTTTTGTTCAATTTTCATTTTTTCATTCTATACAAAATTTCGTCAAAATTTAATTTTTATAAAAAATTTCGTCGAAGCTACATTTTTATAGAAAATTACGTCGAAACTAAATTTTTATAGAACATTTCGTCAAAACTACATTTTTATAGAAACTTTCCTCAAACCACATTTTCCTAGACAAAATCGTGGAAACTTCATTTTTATACGAATTTCGTCGAATCTACATTTTTATAGAAATTTCGTCGAAACATTTTTTATAGAAATTTCATCGAAACAAAATTTTTTATAGAAAATTTCAACGAACTAAATTTTTATAGAAAATTTCGTCAAGATTGCATGTTTTTGTAGAAAATTATTATTATTTATTTGCCCAATATTTCGGCCAATCATCAGGGGTATATTTATTATTATTGTAACAAAGAATGGTCCTTCACCGTGTGCGCTTTCGTTAGTTACTTAATTTTTTTTTTTTATAAAAAATTTTAACGAAACTACATTTTTATAGAAAATTTCGTCGAAATAGTATTTTATAGAAAATTTAAAGAAAATACATTTTTATTGAATTTTTAGAAAATTTCGTCTTACTTAGAAATTATCAAAGTTTTTAAAAAATACTTCGAAATTTTGTAGAAAAATAAAATTTTCTAAGCAATTTTGTCAAAAAATACAATTTCATAAAATTTTGTAGAAAAATAAAATTTCTACGAAACTGTTCCCACAAACTTGAAAAACCTTTAAATAATTTCATATAAAAAGTATATCATAGCACTGTCCTTTTTTTATTATAATTATAATTATTTAGTCCTCATCACTTCAGTCATATCAGCATCGGCCAATAAACCTCCCGCCCACGACATGATATCCTTATAGTGTTGCTTATGAAATGCCAATATAACACACATATTTTCCTTATTCCGTTTCAAATGATCGAGGACCACTTGAGCTCTAGTATGAGTACCGGTCAGCTCCACTGTGGCATGATACAAGCGACTCTGGCTAATCGCCAGTTGAGGGAAGCAATATGCCGCAACGAGGATAGCATCACAAACAATCCATCGAACATAGCCTTTGGGGACTAGAATGGCAGTTTCGACGACATTCATTAAACGAGTAACTTTTGAGTCCACTTTGCCGAGAACATTTAAACGCCAGTCCTGCGGAGGAGGAAGGGATCAACATTGAAAATTGGGTTCCTGAATCAGTTGCTCGTATCAGAGCATAATTACCAATTCCAAATTCATGTCACCATCGATACACGTCTCCCAGGGCAATAAAGAAATGGGCTTCGTGACAGATTCGAAAACTATATGAGCTGCCTCGGGATCCATCATGAAATTGAATTCTGCACTTTTGGTTATGTTTCCTTTGCCTGGAAATTAATAAATATACGTTTATTAGTCTCTTATAATGGTAGCGATTACGATACCTCCAGTCTAAAACTTGCTAAGTCGACTTAGCATGTTTTTAGGGAGATTGCACTTTTAATTTCTACATATTCCAAACTATATTCAGTAAAAATTTGGGGTTTTTCCTTCAACCCAATCAAAAGATATTAACAAAACAGTACAGGTCATTCGATTTGCATTATAAAGGAATTCGACACAAATTTAGAAATTCATCAAACTTTTATCCTCTCTTCTGTAACAACTATATTTTTGCACTTAGCATTGTTTAGAATGAAGGTATCGATATACATAAACATGTAAGAGGGGAAAAGGAAAAAGCCGGGCCTGAACCATGACAGTAATCAGGCCGAAAAATGCTGTATGGCATTGTCTTTGGGTGGACGACTCTACCGAAATCCACCTGCGTTGCTGCATTTGTGCGTTGAGAACGAAACATACCAAGGCGCTTCATAATAATATGTTATAGCTACTGATATTAGACTGAGGGAACTCTCACTCAGTTCGGGAAATGGTTACGGACATAGTGTCCTTCTAGACAGAATGCCATTCCATAGCTGATTTTTGACAAGATATCTCTGCACAGGAGATTCGTGCAGACGGTTCCAAACTATACAATCAAGTGGGTTCCCGGATGTTTTTTTTAAAGAACTAGAGCTACACGCAAAGAAAAAAATCGTTTCTGCGAAATGAAAAATTAGACAACTACAATTCTCGTTTACGTCGAATGAAATTTCGCTTACGCGAAATAAGTTTCTGTTACAACAAACGAAATTTCAGTTCCGGCAAACGAGAATTGCAGTTGTCTAATATTTCGTTTCGCAGAAACGAATTTTTTTTGCGTGTATTCATTGCATATTTCGAGTCATAAATCGTACCTATTAGAGAGGTATCAGAATAACGGATAATTTATGTTCTGACTAGTCGGTATCAACATTTTTCCCAATACTCAAGCCGTCTTAAAATTCCCGGAAACCGTCATCCTGAATTCAAGAACTACCTTCGGCTGTCGCAAATCTCTTATTTTGGTGCCGCGCCACGGGAAAGTAAGCTCTTATTGAGCTAATAATGAACCTATAGCAGGATACTACAGGTAGTCACCAATCAGGAACTGTCTTTATTCAAAGCTAATGTGACCCTTCCTAAACTCGAAATGTACCAAAGCCCGGCTTCTGTCATTGAGATAGGACGTCTCGCTTACTGCATACATTATTGCAGGTGATTTTCTTATTGAAGGGTACGCGGTGAGACCGAAGGTCTTGCAAAATGACGAGCAGAAGGTGCGGTGATGAAGAGAAAGAGGAAACTTTATAACCCCTTCTCTATCTGTGCCACGCTTTCTTCAAACAGAACTCTTAGGTATTAGATAGGTAGCAGAATGGCTGAACTATTGATGTTCTGACTGAATTCGATACGAATTCTTTCGCTGAAAGGTACACTGACAAATATTTACTGGATACCCCCTTCTTGAATCCCAAAACACTCTCGGCCGTTACAGATCGCTTAACGAGCGATGACTGAACAGATAATATTCACATGATTAGCGTGTTGGGCCAAGAGAAAGCAGATGGACTTGCAAGACTAGGAACTGCCTTACATGATACAGGGGAACGGGAATATGTGGGCATGTATCTGGCTACTTGCAAGCTCTTCTTGGGATATGGTTACCCTGTGGCAGCAAATGACAGAACTGTATTCATTCCAAACTGATAAAGTCCTGCCTAAAGTGCATCAGCGCTCTGCTGCTGTTATTATGATTGGACGTCTCACATTTTGTGTCTGGCATAACGTGTCACTGCCTTATTGAACGACACAGGAGTAATCATTATAACGCCTTCTGTATCAGCACCCCGCGTTCATCAGGCAGAACTCTTAGCTATTAGGTAAGTAGTAGAATACTACCCTTGGCTGTCGCAGATCTCATAACGAGATGACTGAACTGGTAATGTTCACCTGATTAATGTATGTGTCGGGTCACGGTGTCATAGAAGGGAACTAGAAACGTTAATTAATTTGGAATAGCTACGTGCAAATTCTTCTTGAGATATATTGCCCAAATGACAGATGATTACTAATCACGGACTGTTATTGTTGCAGGTTAATAAGGCCCTCCTAACGCACCGTCACTCTGCTTCCGTCATAAAAATCGGTCGTCTCACTTAAGGTGTCTGTCATGCTGCTGTTGCCTTATTGGATGGATGGCAGAGAGACTTAAGGTCTTACGAAGTGATTTTTGCAGAAACTACGGTGACGAAGATAATCAATATAAAGCCCTCTGTATCTGTGTCCAGCATTCTCTAGGCAGAAATGTTAGCTATCTGAGACGTAGCAGAATGGCTAAGAAGTAATGTCCAGACTTAAATCGGTATCAATGTTTTCGCTGATAGTCAAGCTGTCACAATGGTATCGGGCCATGAAGGCATACCAACTGCAAAGCAGATGAATTAGTAGTAATTTCTTTTCGTGATCCAGTGGAACTGGAATATGTGGACCTACCTCTAGCTAATTACAAGCTCCTCTTAAAAGATAGTACCCTTACATCAATAAATAACAGGTGGTCACTTACAAGAACTGTGTTCATTACAAGCTGACGTGGCCCTGTATAAACTCGAAAAGCACTTACGCTCTGCTGTCGTTATCGACACCGAACATCTCATTTATCGTATCTGTCATGACGGGTCGCTGTTGCCTTAATGGACAGATCGCAGAAAGACTGAAGGTCTTGCAACATGACTTTACCAGAATGGTTGAGAATTAATAAATATTATCTCTGATAGTCTGGCTGCTATAAAGTCTCTGGGAAATACTTTCTTGAATTCAAAAACTGTCCTCTACTGACGCAGATCTCTTAACGAGATGGCTGAACTGTTCAGCATTCACTTGATTTGTAAAGGGTCCGCCAAATAACGTTTTTTTTTTAAACATCGCGCAAAACATCGAGTGTAGCTTCGGCTGTGTGGCACGTAGCGCCGTCCTGTTGAAACCAAATGTTGCCAATATCCTCCTCTTCAATTTTTGTGAACAAAAATTCAACATGGCCCGATAACGATCGGCATTGACTATAACAGCCACTCCTTGCTCATTTTCGAAGAAAAATGGCCCAATTATGCCTCTGGACCAAAATCCGCACCAAACAGTGACTCGTTTTGGGTGTATCGGCTTTTCAATGTATGCGGGGTTTCTGTGCCCCAAATGCGACAATTTTGCTTGTTTACATACCCGCCAAGATCAAAATGAGCTTCATCTGAAAAGATGATTTTTTTGGCAAAATCGGTATCATCTGCAAGTCGATCGCTCCCAGCGTTGTTCTAGCGTATACACAACCATATTCGTAAAGCGGAAGGATAAAACTAATTATCTGTCAAATCAGACATGAGCTAAGTGCACTACATAGTTGAAAAAAAAAACGTTAGATAGCGGACCCGTATGTCGTATCATTCCAGTTAACTGCAAAGATGAACTTCCAAGACTAGGAACTACCTTAAACGCTCCAGGGGAACTGGAATATGTGGGCATGCCTTTAGCAACCTGCAAGCTCTTCTTGAGAGATAGTGCTCTTGCGGCAACAAATGAGAGGTGGTCACTAGTCACGAACTGCATACATTCTAAACCGATGGTATCTGTAGAAGGGAGCCCTGCCTAAACTAAAAACGCACCTACGCTCTACTGCCGTTATTGAGACTGGACGTCTCACTTAACATATTTCTCGTGATGCGTTGCTGCCTTATTGAACGGTATGTAGAGAGACTAAATGACTTATGCAGAAGTTGTATTAAATATGAGGAGGAGGAATCAATAGAACACCTTCTGTTTCAGTGCCACGTTCTTCAAAAGCACAGTTATCCCACACATTTCTTTCGGGTGTTACCAAGTTATACACACATTAACATCCGCCATCTCCTGACCTCTTAACTAGGAAAATCTCAAAATGGTCCTTGCGCTTCTATTGTTTATGTATATGTGAATCTATGCAACCTAATTTCATATAAACCCATTTTTTACTCACAGGTTATTTACATACCTCTATAGTTGCCTCCCATGATCCAGATATTTCGTACTTTATCCAAAAATTCCGAGCCATACATATTAATGCAGGTGGCAAAATTGGTCAGAGGGCCAACTAATAGGAAATCCACCATATTGGGATACTGCAATTAATATCATATAATATCTCCATCCAATTATACTATCAAATTCCCAACTTACCTGACACACAAAAGAATACATCATATTCACAGCATGTTCGGACCGAATTTTGGTATTAGTAACTTCGGGCAGATTGGGTATATCACCAAAACCATCATTGCCATGGAAGAAGCGTTCACGTTTCCATTTGCGCGGCAATATGGGATTGGTGCAACCTTTGTAAACAGGTATCTGTAGAAAGGAATTTTGTAATGGTTATGAATAATTTATGTGAATAAATTCCCTGTTTGAATATTTGTCTCACATCCAATCTATCGACACTATCAAGTACTCTCAGAGCATTTTTGGCACAATTATCTACACTGGTGTTGCCTTGGACGCAGGTGATGCCCAGAATGCTATATGGTTCGCGACCTGCAAGTTTCTCGCCATGTTCTCTGGTTTGTGCCAATTTGCGAAAGAATTTTTCACCTTTGATTAGCATTAGAAGACCCCAGGCATCATCGTAACCAATGTCGCAGTCATATACCACATATCCGCCAACTGGTTCTGACATTGGTCTGTCCTGGCTTTATATTAAAGGATGGATAAGATTTAAAGAACAGCAGAAGTCCTGTAATGAGAAAATAAACACTGTGAAAAATTTTAACTGTGAGAGGGTACTATTTTCGTTCTTATTTTATTAGAAAGAATAACTTATGTATTTTTTGTTATGTTTAAATACGAGTAATTAAATTATTATTTATCCTGATATCAGGTTATGCTGTAGGGTTAGTAAAGATAGTAAAAATCGTTATAACACTTCTGCTGCAGTCGTATAGAGAATACCAAGCTCTTTAAGGTAGGATTCTTCACACAAGCGAATGAGAATTTTTTGTGAAACCTCACATCTCCAAAATCTTCCTAAAACGACTGTTAACCAAAGTTAATACAAAACACCGGCATTGTCCAATGAGAAGCAAATATTGCTTCATCAAATGGCAAGTTACCACAATTATGCAGAAAAGCTCTTTTTAAAAAAAATTATTAAAATTTTCACGAAATATTTGATTTTTTCGCAATATCTTGTAAGATAAACAAAATTATATTAGAATAATATGAAGGCTACATAATTTAGTATTATTTAAAGCTTTCCTGATGCAATTACGATAAATGGTTCGCCAGCTAAAATATGTGGTTCAGCCTCTATTTATACAATACACCACTCTGTGGTAAGGGTAAGTTTGTTTCATGACAGATGTTTGTAACACCTACAAATACACCTACAGATAGATCCACTTTAAGTATACCGTTCGACTCAGAATCACTAGCTGAGTCGATTTAACAATGTCTGTGTGCCGTCTGTCCATCTTATGTTGTTCGTTGAGTACAGGTCGCAATTTCACTCCGATCGTGCTCCGATTTGGCCCTTTAGCCCTATAGAAGCTGTGGTTTACATCCAATCGTTTTGAAATTTAGAATGTTAGAGTTTCTTGATCCATGGACCAACATTATTGAATTTAAATAAAATCGGTTCAGATTTAAATATAGCTCCTATATACCGGGTTTTTCAATAAGAGCGCTACAAAAGTTTTTTTTAAATAAAACAAAAACGGTTTTGGATATCAATGAAATTCTTTATTCCTGTGAAAGTACGTTCGATGCCATTATGTATGGAACTCGATTTCTTTTGCATGGCCACCACGGGCACGCTTGCAGAAGTCCAGACGCTGAACCCAATTTTCGACGGTTTTCAAGCATAAATCGGCCGTTACTGCTGCAATTTCACGTTCGATATTCGTACGAAGTTCATCAATCGACGCTGGCTTGTTGGCATTGGAAATAGTCTAACGGCGTCAGATCGCACGACCGAGGCGGCCAATCGACTGGAACATTTCGTGAGATAACACGTTCTCCAAACTTGGTTTCCAATAAATTGATTGTGGCATTCGCTGTGTGGCTTGTGGCGCCGTCCTGTTGGAACCACATGTCCTCCAAGTCCATATCATCCAATTGGGGCCAAAAATATTCGGTTATCATTGAACGGTAGCGATTCCCATTCACAGTAACGTGCCGGTCTTGATCATCACGGAAGAAGTACGGCCTAATGACGCCGCCGGCCCATAAACCGCACCAAACCGTAATTTGTTCGGGATGCAATGATAACATATTTTGTTTATTGACGAAGCCATTCAGCCAGAAATGAGCCTCATCGCTCATCGACCATAAATTGGACGTAGCGCTCTTGACGTTCAGGCCACTGACTCCGAATTTCGGTAGTAAATTTTAATAATTTCGACTCGTTGTTGGCTCGTATATCTTTCCATCATGAAATGGCAAACCTTACTGAAGAGAAATGTCAAAAGAGCGGCAAAAATATGGCGTCGTTTGCCGTCCCTGTCGGTCTACTTTTGTAGCGTCCCTGTTGAAAACCCCGTTATAGGGTGATCAAAGTAGATATACTTTTTTCAATAACCTTTTTTTGACAGATCACGTGTGAGTCGTGTCATACTGTCATGTTATTTATGTTAAGTATTGTTTGGCATTTCATCATGGAAAGACTTACGCCTGAACAACGTTTATAAATTATTCAGTTTTATTATCAATATAATCGTTCGCAAATTGCGCTAAGTCCATTTTTTTTAAATCTAAAAAAACACTTTCTAGTCTACCCACGACCTTGACACCCATGAGCAATATTTTAGCTCTCGTTAAGAGCTATATTTTTGCCATTGACCGATTCCCGATCCGACGTACCGGAACCATCGGTCCATATTTCTTCAAAAATGATGCCGGAGAGAGCGTAACCGTCAATGGCGACCGTAATCGTGCCATGATAACCGACTATTTGATGCCTGAAATTGAAGCTCGTGATCTCGGCGACATTTGGTTTCAACAAGACGGCGCCACTTCCCACACATCGCATCAATCAATGGATTTATTGAGAGAACACTTCGGTGAGCAGATAATTTCACGTTTTGGACCGGTCGATTGGCCACCAAGATCGTGTGATATCACACCGTTAGACTTTTTCCTGTAAAGTCTAAAGTTTATGCGGACAAACCCGCTTCGATTCCGGCCTTGGAGCAAAACATCACGCGAGTCATTCGCCAGTGACCAGTAGAAATGCTCGAACGAGTCATCGAAAATTGGACTCAACGGATGGACCATCTGAAACGTAGCCGCGGCCAACATTTGATAGACATAGTCTTCAAAAAATAAATGCCAAATAATGTTCTTTCAAATGATAATAAACATTCCCCATTCAATTTGAATTTCCTGTGTTTTTTTCTTTAAAAAAGTAGGGAACCTCGAAATGGATCACGCTATACATATATATTTTGTCCGATTTGGCTGCAAAGGCAGATACGTACCAAATTGTGTAAACAAATTTTAGTTGAAGTACACATTGGATATTTCATTGTTACACAATATTACTAGAGTGGTGTTGTGTACCATAAAGTCAAAACAAGTTTATATTTCGCAAAAAAAAAATCCAAAAAATATTTTTGTGATTTTTTTTATTTTCTTCAAACCATTGAAGAAAAATCTTTCGAAAACACGTTGCGCAGATTTTTCTAAATACAATAGGTTATTATTTATATGGATAGGAAAAAGGGCCGTTTGATCAAAATGTCAAAATACAACACCCTCCAACTCGGACAGTCCTTAACAGATCTCGTTAAAATTTTGGGTCATAACTTTCATCCCGATTAGAAGACATCGGTTTAAAAATGCACGCACTTGACATGAAATACCCCATATATACATGTTTTATATATGGGGAATTCCACAACAAATCGACGGGTACAAAAATCACTCTGCGGATCGGATGTTTGGCCAAAACTTCTTAAGTTATGGTCCGATTTGAAAAATATTTTTTTTATATTGGCATTTTTCGGTACTTTTCAGAAAAAAATATAAAATTTTTTTGTGTGCGATTATTAAGTTTTTTAAACTGTTTGTACTCTCCGATTTTCGCGAATTTTTTATATTTTAAACTTCCATTAATTCTCTAACATATAAGCTTTGAATGGAAGTGGGCCTAAAAATATTTATATTTGTTTACCACTTTTAGTTGTCTAAAACCATTCGTGAAAAATTACCTTTCAAATGAAACCGGTTTGGGACAAATCCATTGGAGATAGTTTTGAAGTCTATAACGGACATACATACAAACATTTTTTAATTTTAATATAAATGGCGACATTAAAACCACAAGGTTTTAATTGCTGATAAAATCGTATGTAGTTAGAAACTTCTTGTTCTAAGGTCGCGACATATATAGATAAACAAATGAATATGGAAATTTGATATGACGACAACTACATATTCGTACCTTGAATAATTAAAATAACACCGCCACAGTCGACGCAAAGTATATATTTAATATAAAACTGTTGGAACTTTCAGACCGAAAAAACAAAAACGAGACCTGTTCGGAGAGATCAACAAAACGTTACTAATTTCTCGGCCTAGTAGATCATTGTTATTTGTACATTTGTGTAAAAATTGTTTAGAATAAATTATCTTCTCTTTCGCATTTCTTTGCTGTAGTCTCATTGACAGTTGCCATGAATATTGTTTAACCCTAAAAAGGGTAATGTTGACATTATACGTTTTAGTTTTTGAAATAAACATGTAACGTTTGGAATCAAGGGCGGCAGCTTAATTCTTGTGAGAGAAAGGCCAACTGCAAAAATATTTTTATCTTGAAATATTTTGTATCAAAAAGAAGTTTCAATTGAAACATAATACTAGCTTACAAAAATTTGGCCGAAGGACTGTGTATAAAATTTTCTGGTGTAATTTGGTAACACAAACACGAAAAAACTATTTATCCTAATTTCCATTATTTTTAAGTACAAGACCGATATACATACATATTATATTTCACAAGACCGATATAGTATTAGTTCTTAACCGTTCTCGTTGAAATTTTGTGTCAACTATACTATCCGATAGGACCAAATTTAGAAATTGACTCACTTTACATGAAATCCCCATAGTGCATATATGGACTGTAAAACCTAAATTTGTTCACCGATCTCTATGAAATTTAGCAAAAATATGTCCATTGATGCTGGAAAAATCGCTACCAAATTTGGAGCAAAAAGGCTCAGATTTAGATATAGGCTTCATGTATATTTTCTGTCCGATTTGTAATCTAAGCGCCATATAAACTACATTTTACATCCGATCATTATGAGAGTCTCTTGATTCACAAATATATCCTACCAAATTTTAAAGAAATTGATTAACATTTAGATTTAGCCTCCATGTACTCGTATGTATATATATGTTTGTTCCGATTTTGCATCTAAACACTATACCCGTAGTGGCTGTATTTTACCCCCTATCATTACGAATAACTGCTACTAAATTTAAACAAAATCGCTTCAGAATCGATTTTATAAGTGAGCTCTATAGAAGCCAGATTTTTTAACCGATGCGTACGAAATTCGGCAAAAGGTAAATCCTTTAGACAAAAAGAGATGCCACTAAATAAAAAAAAACAGTTCAGATTTAGATTAGATATTACTGAGCTCTATGTATAGAAGCAGTATTTGAAATCCGATATTTCGGATACATAGCAGGGAAGAGTTGTTTGTCTATCAAAATATAACAAGTAAAAGCGTTAAGTTCGGCCATGCCGAATCTCATATACCCTCCACCATGGATAGCATGTGAATGGTTTCGGGCACAAATAAAGTCATATTACCAAATTTCAGATCATTTCGTTGAAATTTGTGGTTTTTGTTGCGTTAAGAAGTAAAATCTAAAGGCACCATTGCATGGGGGCTATATCAAAACATGGACCTATGGCTGCCGTTGTCGTGTGAAGCTATTCCGGGTATAAATAAACTCGAGTTACCAATTTTCAGCCCTATCAGTTGACATTTGTGGTCTATATGGCGTTAGGAAGTCAAATCGGACAGATGCTATATATGGGGGCTAAATCAAACTATGACCAATATTGCCCATTTTCAATCCTACGTTATCTGCAGCTATAGGAAATATATACACCAAATTTCAGCTACCTAGCTCAAGTATTATATAGGGTGATACATTTCGAGGTTCCCTACTTTTTTAAAGAAAAAAGCGCAGAAAAATTGAATTGGGAATGTTTATTATCATTTGAAAGAACATTCTTTGGCATTTATTTTTTGAAGATCATGTCTATCAAATGTTGGCCGCGGCTACGTCTCAGATGGTCCATCCGTTGAGTCCAATTTTCGATGACTCGTTCGAGAATTTCGACTGGTAACTGGCGAATGACACGCGTGATGTTTTGCTCCAAGGCCTGAATCGAAGCGGGTTTGTCCGCATAAACTTTAGACTTTACATATCCCCACAGGAAAAAGTCTAACGGTGTGGTATCACACGATCTTGGTGGCCAATTGACCGGCCCAAAACATGATCTGCTCACCGAAGTTTTCTCTTAATAAATCCCTTGATTGATGCGATGTGTGGGAAGTGGCACCGTAGTGTTGAAACAAAATGTCGCCGAGATCACCAGCTTCAATTTCAGGCATCAAATAGTCGGATATCACGTCGGATAGCACGATGGTTACGTTCTCACCGGCATCATTTTTGAGGAAATATGGACCTATGATTCCGGTACGTCGGATCGGGAATCGGTCAATGACAAAAAGATAGCTCTTAACGAGAGCTTAAATATTGCTCATGGGTGTCCAGGTCGTGGGTCGACTGGAAAGTGTTTTTTTTTTTGGATTTAAATAAAATGAACTTAGCGCATTTGCCGAACGATTATTTTCATTATAAAACTGAATAATTTGTAAACGTTGTTCAGGCGTAAGTATTTCCATGATGAAATGCCAAACAATACTTAACAAAAATAACATGACAGCATGACACGACTCACACGTGATCTGTCAAAAAAGGCTATTGAAAAAAGTATCTCTACTTAGATCACCCTTTAGATTGTAGCGTGATTACAACATACGGACGGACGGACGGACAGCCAGGCTTGGCTAACAGCCTGTTTCTCTATCTCGGACGAAAACCTAAGCGAAAGAAAAACAGTCACTCACTTTCGTCAGGAATTTGGTTTCTCTAAAGTTCGTTCGTTCGTTCGCCTGACCTTACGTCTATAGCGTAAGCAATTTACGAATTGAAAATAATATAATTGCCAGATAAACAATTTTGCAACTTGAACAAAATATTTCCAACTCTGTTCAGTATGCGTAGCGATATATATAAAAATCTACAAAAAGGAGAACCACTGGTTTAGGAAAGCTTCTATTTAAACCACAAGGTAATACCACACAAATTTAAAATTTCACTAAAACGTCAATTCGCCTCTCCTGGAAACAACCTGTTTCGACTTAAGCTATGTATGTATAGAAGAATGGCGGAAAAATGCAACCCTATGAACGTACAACCGTGTGAACATACAATTTTTGTCTTGCATCTTTGGCAGAAAAGTCATTGTGAGATAATTTGCAGATTGTAGTACGAGTATGTGCGAAGTTTATGCATGTGACAACGGCGCCATTGCCAGAAAAACATTTTATTGGCCACTGCCTATAAAATATTTTTATTGACAATCCTGCATATAAATATATATTTACAAAATATATTTTAAATATATGAAATTGTAAGGGTTTCTTGCAATCGTCTTCACCTTTGCCTAACTATCTGTCATTGTCCGTACATTTGCGGCACTTTAACAGGGTTGATAAAGTTGTCCGATCTGACAATCATAGCTTTATCACACTTCGAAAATAGAGTATATCATAGAGCCGCCTAGCGGCTGGAATCGATGATTTTTTTACCCCACAATATCTTACAGTTAACTTAAAAACATCTATTATTTAAGAATAAATACCAGAGCTTAACTTTTCAACTATTATTTTAAATGTTAAAATGTCTATCATAGAGCCGCCGAATGTAAATTTTATGTCGGCTCAGCCGCCTAGCCGCCGCCGCCGATCTATAATTTTCAATGGCAGCCGCCGCCGCCAAATTTGGCTCGGCTTCATTCTCTGGTCCTTAGTGTACCCGACAGGGTTTTACTTCTGGAAAATCCTTAAATACACGGACTTGGCAGTATAGATTCGTTTCCTAAGGGTAGTATACTCGGTTTCGCGAAATTGGTGACCAATCGAAAAAGATGTCATCAGCTTTTGTCCAACAATTAATTCAGACTTGGTGTTTCCGCTTAACTATATTTGGCAATAATTGTAAGTTGAGAATATAGTGAGGAATGTTTCTTAACATTTTATGCGAACAAAATATTTGTCACTTTTTTCAGCATAACTTTCAGGGACTCGTAATTTTTCACTAGCTATATTTTCTAATTATTTCAACGACTGTTACAAAACCACTATGCATACGTGAAAGTGATATTCCCAACATTTGTAGCCCTCATATTTTTTTAAATTTAAAGCAGGGCTTCCCTGTGGAATGTATTTCCTATCAATCATTCAATTTAAGATTTTTAGGTTTATAGGCCTTGTTCGTTTCTGATGATGATATCGTATATTTGTATTATTGCAATGTCACATTCAACGCCATTAACACAAGCAAAATAACCGCGCATTAGTGCTAAAGAAAGTAAAATTGAAGGGAAATTGACAGCTCTACCCATAATTAGCTCTAAAACGTAGTTTATTTACTTATTGGTAATGACCTCGATGTTATTAATAAATAAAATATCGTATATAATGTGAAGTAGATTAATTTAATTCACTGAGATCACATGAATTAAAGATAAGGTAAATTTATTTATTTTAAAATTATTATATTTTCGTATGTTTGTATGCAACAACAATAAAATATTAAAAATGTTTGTTTACATGTTTTATATGTTTATTTTAACAGTCATCCTGATGATGTCTTTCGAAGAAAGACGAAATATTGAATGAAAATAATAAAAAACACAAAAAAACCAACATAGGCCTCGAGCTCATTTTTGGATATATATCAAACAAAAAAAAAAAAAAGATAAGGTAAAATAAAATATTTAATTCACATAAGAATTGACTAAAGAAAAAGTACACACTAAGTAACAACGTAAGTTTTTAGTAATAAAAGTAGTTAAGATACGGGGCATGATGACGATTCTTTTCGTCCAAAAAGTTACGAACAATCAAATTTGGAACGAACTTTGCTGCCACACGCTTCATGCCCAAAATTGCCGGAACATTTGTATGAGCCGATATGCCGACATCCTCTGCAACTTCTCTAATAGTGATTCGACGATTCTCCATAACAATTTTCTTCACTTTCTCAACATTTTCATCGGTTTTTGATGTGATGGCTTTTCGCTTCCACACGCTTCATGCCCAAAATTGCCGAAAAATTTGTATGGCATAAGCCAAACGAAATGCCGACATCCTCTGAAACTTTTCTAATAGTGATTCCCCTATTTTCATCGGTTTTTGATGAGATGGATCTTGCAGAACAACCTTCTTTAAAAAGCGTGTATCACTTATAAACATATTTCTGACTTTAAGTACAATCACCATCCACCACTTTGAACATTTCAAGTGCTTTGAGCACTTAATTCCATTTTTTACACAAAATTTGATGCAAATCCTATGATCCTTTTTTTCTACAGCAGAAAATCGACGAACCAGCAAAACACGTCTAACTGTTATGTTTCTCACAAACAAATTAAACTAAACTCAACTAAGAACATATGTTCGAGACAAGTGTGCCAACATAAAAAACATTAATCGTAGCCCGAGAAATTTCAAAATGCACCTTTTCCATTGAACAGAATCCGTATACCCTCCTCCTTGTAAGGTGGAGGGATACAAAAAAAATAATTTTTTTGGGAACAAGTACATGTCTTTATTTGGAGTTATAGAAGAAGTCATTTGAAAAAGTATAACATACGAGGGTGGTCCAAAAAATTTCAAATAAAAGTATATTACATACCCGCCAAGATCAAAATGAAAAAATCAAAATCAAAAATGAAAAAAAAAATGAAAATCAAAATTTTCAAAGTAATGTCGCAATATTTCCCAGCATTGTTCAAGCGTATACACAACCATATTCGTTCAGCGGAAGGGTAAAATTAATTATCTGTCAAATCAGACATGAGCTAAGTGTTACCATTCACGAAATAAGCTCTAGTTGAAAAAAAAACGTTAGATGTCGGACCCTTTATTACATATCGGTGACCAATTTTTTCCATGTTTACAAATTCACTGATATCGTTTACTTTTGAGCGCTCAAAAAAACTAAACAACGTGGCGCCTTGAAACTTAAAACATATGTTTTTGAAGTTTGCCACTTTTCTAAGTCCATTTTTTTAAAATCCAAAAAAAACACTTTCCAGTCGACCCGCGACCTTGACACCCATGATCAATTTTTTAGCTCTCGTTAAGAGCTATCTTTTTGCCATTGACCGATTGGCGATCCGACGTACCGAAATCATCGGTCCATATTTCTTCAAAAATGATGCCGGTGAAAACGTAATCGTCAATGGCGACCGTTATCGTGCCATGATAACCGCCTATTTGATGCCTGAAATTGAAGCTCGTGATGGATTTGGTTTCAACAAGACGGCGCCACTTCCCACACATCGCATCAATCAATGGATTTATTGAGAGAACACTTCGGTGAGCAGATAATTTCACGTTTTGTTCCGGTCGATACCACCAAGATCGTGTGACATCACACCGTTAGACCTGTGGGGATATGTAAAGTCTAAAGTTTATGCGGACAAACCCGCTTCGATTCAGGTCTTGGAGCAAAACATCACGCGTGTCATTCGCCAGTTACCAGTCGAAATGCTCGAACGAGTCATCGGAAATTGGACTCAACGGATGGACCATCTGAGACGTAGCCGCGACCAACATTTGATAGACATAATCTTCAAATGATAATAAACATTCCCCATTCAATTTGAATTTTCTGTGTTTTTTTCTTTAAAAAAAGTAGGGATCCTCGAAATGGATCAACCTATATGTGTCAGGTCGGGACCGACCTCCTACCTTTTCGCAATAAAATACAAGAATGGTTGATGTGAGAGAAACCAGTTTATATTCTGCACTGATTGATTTTGAGAAAATGGAATCAGGAAAAAAATAAAAAAATCAATTTTCAAATGCAGATAGAATCTAAAGACCATAAAATATTTAAAAATTAATATATTTTTATGAAACACTAGCTGGACCCGGTCCACTTCGTTGCCCCAGATTTAGATTTCCGATCCCGTCCATTTTTGAACAAATTTCAATTTCAGACAGACAAACAAACGATTTGCCACGCCCACATTTTCCCCGCCCACTTTTTGCAAAATTTTTTTTTCCAAAACCATCTCAGACAAAATAGCTTTCAAACAAAACAAAAAATTTTAAAATCGGTCCAGTAGTTTAAGCGTCTATAAAACACATACATACATACATACAAACATTTTTCCATTTTTATATATATAGATTTAGTAGTGTGTAGGTCTTGGAAGCATTTCCATTTCTATTTTCAAATTCAGATAGAATCTAAAGACCATAAAATATTTAAAAATTAATATATTTTTATGAAATATTTAGTAGTGTGTAGGTTTTGGAAGCATTTCCATTTCCTTATCTCCAATCATACCACCGACCCAGGAAACAATTATATATAATTAATTCTAATTATCCTTATCTATTTTCATTACAACTCTAACATTTCCCTCATCTTTCCGCCTGTGATCAAGTACCATTTGACCCTGGGTATGACGACCTGCCAACTCAACGGTGGTGTGATACTAACGACTTTTCGCAACAGCAAATTCGGGAAATAGATAGGCTGCAACCTGTATAGCATCACAGGTGATCCATTTGACATAGCCGAAGGGCCGAAGAAAGGCATCTCCGATAGCTTCACTAAGCACATAATATTGGAGACCACTCGCGCCAAGACCTCAAAACGCCAACTAGTGAAATGTGTTCCTTGTTTACATAATCTCAAATCATATAGCCATATATACCGGTTTCCCAGGGCACAACCACTATTTGCTTTTCAATACTCTCAATAATAACGTGAGCCGCTTCAGGATCCAGCATAAAATTGAACTCAACAATTTTAGTAACATTTCCCTTTCCTGTAAAATCAAGATTAGAGGGACTTATAACACTGTACATCATGAAAAACCGGATTTTTACAATGGATTCCAAAATATATATACTACTACGTATATCGGCGTTTTGAAAGATCACATCGGAATTTTATTTTATTTTTGGAACCCCGTTATTTTAGGAAAGCAAAAAAACCGACCTTATTGGTTTACTAGAAGAGAATTTTAAGAAGTATACTCATATATCGGCAGGACTTTCTCAAGTGTCTCTGCCCTAAAATTAGATCATCCAAATTCTGAGAAAAATGTTGTCCTAGTATATCGCTGTGATGACCCACAATATTAAATTATTTAACTGAAAATTGCGGACAGCAAAAAAAATTTCAGAAAAATCGCTTTTTTCTCTATCTGTTTCTTCACGCAAATTTTAATGCAAAAATTAAAAATATTGCTTCTTAAAGCATTTTCCTGCAGGTTTTTCATAATAAATACTAATTTTAGCTTAAACAATTTTTAGTTTTTTCAAGTTCTGAACAGCCTTTGAATAATTTCGTATAAAAAGTATATCATAGCACTGTGCAGGTTTTATTACTTTTTTTTATACATATAAACGAATTATATTGTCCTCATCACTTCAGCCATATCAGCATCGGTCAACAAACCACCCGCCCACGACATAATATCCTTATAGTGCTGCTTGTGAATCTCCAATATAACGCAAGTATTTTCCTTATTCCGTCTCAGATGGTCAAGGACCATTTGGGCTCGAGTATGAGTACCGGTTAGCTCTACGGTGGCATGATATAAGCGACTACGGGTAATCGCCAGCTGAGGGAAGCAGTAGGCCGCAACGAGGACAGCATCACAAACAATCCATCGAACAAAGCCTTTGGCCACCAGAATGGCATCCTCGACGACATTCATGAGACGTATGGCTTTCGAGTCCACTTTGCCGAGAACATTTAAACGCCAGTCCTGCGGGCGAGGAGGTGGAGGGAAGGGATCAACATTGAGAATTGGGTTGCAGAAGCAATTGCTTGTAGCAGAACATAATTACCATTTCTAAATTCATGTCACCATCGATACACGTCTCCCAGGGTAATAATGAAATGGGCTTTGTAACTGATTCCAAAACTATATGAGCTGCCTCGGGATCCATCATGAAATTGAATTCTGCACTTTTGGTTATGTTGCCTTTGCCTGGAAATTAATAAATATTGTATTAGTCTCATATAGTGGTAGCGCTCTATACTCGTACATGTAAAATGTCAATAGGAAAGCGCTGATGCCTGAATGAATGATGCGATAATGCTGAATGACATTGTCTTTGGGTGAACGGATCTACATAAATCCACCATCTGCGCGTTACTAAATAAAATTCAGCGTATGACTGTAGCATTTGGAACGGTTCACTCGTGCGTTGAGAACGACATCTACCAAGGTACTACATAGGCATTGTGCCATAGCTAGTAATATTAGACTTAGGGAACTCTCACTCTGTTTGGGAAATTGTTAGGGACAAATTGTCATTCTAGACAGAATGTCTGACAAGAACTGGCTTCGGCTGTCGCAAATTTATTTATTGCGGGCCAAGGGGAAATACCAAGGAGATGAAGCAGATGGAGTATCTAATATGTGGGCATGGAGTATCTAATATTCCCCTATGACAGGAAATTACAGGTGTTAACTAATCAGGAAATATCTTGATTCCATACTAATGTGACCCTGTCTAGATTTGAAATGTACCAAAGCCCTGCTTTCGGACAGAAGGTCTTAAAAAATGACGTGCAGAATCTGCGGCGACGAAGGGAAGGAGGAATCATTATAACGTCTTCTGCAGCAGTGCCCCGATTTCTTCAGACGGAATTTATGGGGGCATGGAGTATCTAATATTCCCCTATGACAGGAAATTACAGGTGTTAGCTAACCAGGAAATATCTTGATTCCAGACTAATGTTATCCTGTCTAAATTTGAAATATACCAAAGCCCTGCTTTCGGACAGAAGGTCTTGCAAAATGACGTGCAGAATCTGCGGCGACGAAGGGAAGGAGAAATCATTATAACGTCTTTTGCAGCAGTGCCCCGATTTCTTCAGGCTGAATTATTAGCTATTACTTGCAAAATCTGCGGCGATGAAGAGAAGGAGGAAACATTATAACGCCTTCTGTAGCAGTGCTCCGATTTCTTCAGGTAGAAATCTGCTTAGGTGGGTAGCAGAATGGCTGACCATTGATGTTCTGACTGAAGTCGGTATGAATTCTTTCGCTGAAAGGTACGCTGACCTCTACTTTAATTGCATAACCGCCCTCGAGATGACCGGTAATAACAGGTAATATTCCACTGATTTATGTTTCGAGTCTAGAGAACTATAAAAGCAGATGCACTTGTAAGACAATGAACTACCTTACATGACCCTGGGGAATATGGAATATGTGGGCCTGTATCTAACTTCTTGCAAGCTCTTCTTGAGAGATGCTTCCCCTGCGGCAGCAAATGACAAATTGTTACCAATCAGGAACTGTATTCATTCCACAGTCCATAGTTCCTGGTAACCGTATTTGCAGAATTCAAAAACTACCCTCGACTTTGCAGATCTCTTAACGCGATGACACGACATTTCAATATTCACCTTATTTGGGTGCCGGGCCATGGGGATATACCAACTGCAGGAATTTCTGTTCGTGATGCAGGGGAACTGGAATATGTGGGCATGCCTCATGATAATTACAAGCTCTTCTTGAGTAAGTGGTGGTCACTTACTGGAACTGTATTCATTACCAGCTGACGTTGCCCTGCCTAAACTCGAAACGCACCAACGCTCTGGCGTTATCGAGACCGAACATCTTCCTTATCGTATCTGTTATAACGCGTTGCTGCCTTTGTGGACCGTATGCAAAGAGACTAAAGGGTGTGCCAAATCACATTTGCAGATGTTTCGTTGACGAATCTACCTTCTGTGTCTGTGGCCCGTTCGTCACAAGTACAGAAACTAGCTGCAGGCTATCCTAACCCCACATTTATTTCGGATGTTAGCATGCTAAGTATGCAGATGTTATCATCCGCCATCTCCTAAGCTTTTAACTGGGAAAATCTCACAATGTTTCTCCAATTGTTTATGTCTATGTGAATCTATGTAGCCTAATCTCATATACACGCATTTTTTGTACAAATATTTACATACCTCTACAGTTGCCTCCCATTATCCAGATATGCCGTACTTTATCCAAAAAATCCGAGCCATACATATTAATGCACATGGCAAAATTGGTCAGAGGGCCAACTAATAGGAAATCCACCATATTGGGATACTGAAATTATCATATCATCATATTTGTCCCCATGATATTCCATCCAACTCCCAACTTACCTGGCACACAAAAGAATACATCATATTCACGGCATGTTCGGGCTGAATTTTGGTATTAGTAACTTCGGGAAGATTGGGTATATCACCAAAACCATCACTGCCATGGAAGAGGCGTTCACGTTTCCATGTGCGGGGCAATATGGGATTGGGGCAGCCTTTGAAAACTGGTATCTATAGAAATGAATTTTGTAATGGTAGAATTATTCAGTATTAATATAAAAATGTCCTATTTTAATATTTGTCTCACATCCAATCTATCCACACTTTCCAGTACTCTTAGAGCATTTTTGGCACAATTATCCACACTAGTGTTTCCCTGTACACAGGTAATGCCCAGTATTTTATATGGCTCACGACCCGCCATTTTCTCGCAATGTTCACTGGTTTGTGCCAATTTGCGAAATAACTTTTCTCCTTTGATTAGCATTAGAAGACCCCAGGCATCATCGTTGCCAATGTCGCAGTCATAGACTACATATCCACCCTGTGATTCTGACATTGGGTCTGTCCTGGTTCTATGTCAAAGATGGAAAGATTTAGATTTAAAGATCTGTGTTCCTGTAATGAGAAAAGAAAGACGGTGAAAGCTAAACCTGAGTTGATACCAATATTGGGGAAGAGCAATACATGTTTGCTGTAAATGTTTCTAATCAACAAAGCCGGCGAAGTTTTAGGATTAGTAAAAATGGAGTCCACATCTACACGTCTATTGAAGGAGAAGATTCCGCCCTGATATTTATGGGCGGTCCCAAAATTCGGCGACCTCACATATAGATGGCGGTACTAGTTTGAACAATTACATTCATAAAAAGTGGCAATATTCTAAAACATATGTCTTAAGTTTCAAACGATTTCAGTGAATTTGTAAATATAGACAAAATTGGTCACCGATATGTAATACAATATTATCATTTGAAAAGTCTCAGTCCATCCAACATTTAAACGTTTACAACTAAACCAGTAAGGAAAGACAGAAAGTCGGGCGGAGCCGGCCCTATAATACCCTACACCCCCCTAACAATGCAAAAATGTGCATTGTGATAGGAATTTGGCAGTGTTCATACATGTAATACAAAAACTCTCTCTGCCGAATTTCGTGAAACATATATTTGGGGGCTATATCTAAATCTGAACGGATTTTCTTCGAATTTGGTAGTGTTCATTCATTTAATAGAAGAACTCTCTCTGCAAGAGTTCGTACTGATCTGATATAAAATACAGTTTCTACAGCGCTTGCATGTCAAATCGGAGGTACATATATATGGGAACTGTATGTAAATCTGAACCGATTTTAACCAAATACAATAACGATCGTCCTTGGGCCTAAAGAAAGATATGTGCAAAGTTTCGTTGTGATCAGACCATAATTGCGACCCGTACTTTGTTTACAAGAATACATCAACAGACAGACGGACATATCGACTCAGAAATTGATTACAAGTCGATCGATATAATAAACAATGGGTCTATATCTTCTCTTTTTGGATGTTACAAACAAATACACAAAGTCATAATACTCTGTACCTAGGGTAATCAAAAACCGCACCGGTTAACCGGTTAATCGGGTTCTCTTTAAAAACCGCCTATCGGTTTCCGGTTTTTCTGCTTTTTCGAATAACTCGAACCGTCGGTTTTTCAACTCGGTTTATTCGACTTTTCGGTTTTTTGAAACTATTATAAAATTATAAAGAAAATATTATTTTTGAAACAGGAACCTACCTAAAATTTTGAAAACATCAATATAAAAACCGTTGACATCATTTGTGCATATCCATCGATTTCAATATTCAGTTTTATATGTATTTATACTGTTTACATTGCTAACTTCTCTATTGACTTCGTCTGCATATTTTATCAAGGGTCTTATTGCGATATAGAAATTAATTAACAATCCTTTTTAATTGAAATGTAGGTATAAATAAAATACATATGTTCAGTTTCACATTTCGACAAGTTTTCATCTCTATAGTATGCTCAAGGCAGAATCCGCTTCTTCTGATAATATATGTATATAATCGGTTTGCCATTTATATGATGCTAAAAGCTAAGATTTTGCCGATCTTCACTATTAGTCAAGTTTTATAAAAATCATAATCAATTTTTTTGAAAGAAATCTCTTTAAAAATTTAACATAAATATTACAGAGATTATAATATTATATCATAAATGAAATTGGAACAATTACCTATTATAAATAAAAATATGAAGTGTTTAAAATAAAATTTTCAAACAATTTAATTGGAATATGGTTACATATTGAATTTGCACTACGCTTATTTTACGTCATCTAACAAAATGTTGAGCATTATTTATGCATTTTTATTAAAAAAGAAAAACCGAAAACAACCGGTTCACCGGTTTTTTATTTTCGGTTAAACCGAAAACCGGTTTTAGAGTTAACTTAATTTTCGAAGAAACCGAAAAACGTATTTTCAAAATAACCGGTTTTTTGATCACCCTATCTGTACCACAGTGTGGTGTAGGGTATAAATATTAGGTGTCAGAGCTGCCAGGCCGAACACCGTAATTGTCCACACCAATTAAGTTGTCCACGCCGGAAATGGTTAAAAAATCCACAAAATGGTATTGAATGACCGTTGGTTGAAGGTTCGGTTTGTGAGCTAGCTGAATTCATAGGCATTTAAAAACGTGCTATACATCGCCTATTGACAGAACATTTTATAATGAGAAAGCTGCGCGTAAGATTGGTGTCGCGATTACTCACTATCAAGACAATGCAAGGGTTCACACCATCCAATGTTGCGATGGCCAAAATCAATGAATTAAAGTTTAAATAACTTCAGCATGTACCTTAATCGCCATATTTAGTTCCCTTGGATTAGTTTTTTGTTTCCAAACTTGAAAAAAGGCTCGGCGGAAAAAGATTTGACAGCAATAAAAAGGTGGAGGTTGCCGTTGATGGCTAATTTCAGGAGCTAGACAGTTCTTACCATAAACCGGTTATCGAAGCTATTGAAAATCGCCGGATAAAGTATATCGAGTTAAAAGGAGATTATGTTGAGAAAAAAAGATAAATTTCCCCAAATTTGCTGTGTTTTCTTTGTTATGACGGCTAATTTTGGGACCGCCCTCGTAACAGTAACTGATTCAAATGTGATTGCTGTCCGTTCAACATTTTCGGCAGGATTCGAGAGTAATGTTGTCGTAGGTTAACCGAAATCAGACCTTAAGTTACAATGCCTTAATATATCCAGCCTTCATTCTTGTATTTCTTTAAATATTAAATTAAAATATAATTAGTTTCGGACTGACCGTTTTCAGCTGACGTCACATTTCCCGCCACAATTGCATTGATGCACCAATTTAACGCTACATCAGATGTATCTAAATATTTAAAATGTACATCAGTCTACACGCATTAGATGAATACGATTATTTACGACACTCTCAGCAGCTAAAGCGCCCAGGAGACGATCAAATAATTTCATCAAACAGTGTGTATGTATTAGTGTGGTGCGCTCGTGTGTTGCCCGCAAACGTTCAAATAAATACGTCAAACATCACTTGGTATTTTGAGTTCTTTGTGTTTGGTTACTATGTCGTCGTCGGATGATGATTTACTTTTGTTGTCTTGTGCAGCAGTTTTGTTAAAAAAGAAGAAAGAGAACATGAAAAGGAAAAAGAAAGAGTGGATGAAAAACTGGTATAAACAGCGGAAACTTTTTTTCATCCGCGCACTTCTCCATGTCGGCGTTCACTAAATTAGTTTTCATCCGCGCACTTGTCATGTCGGCGTTCACTACGCAACTGAGCTTGTTTTTGTCAAACATAACGCGAGACCATCAAATAGAACGCCATCAAATTAGAAAATCAAAATTTTTTGATTTTCATCAAACAGAGTCGACAACGCGTACGTGTAGTGTACGTGTAGCCGACGAAAGTCGATTGCACCCACACACTTAAAGATTTGATGGAATTATTTGATCGTCTCCAGGGCGCTTAACATCTGTGATGAATTTACTTTTCTCTCTTAGAAATAGGCAATGCGCAAATGTCATGATATGCTGCTCTTCGGATTAATCTGTCTCTCAAAATGCACTTACACTTTCTACACACACTCTCTCCCTCTCTCGCTCTATATCTCAAGAAAATGCAATTGCAGTCATTCGATGTTACCAAAAAACGAAACTAATGTAAAAAGAGTGCCTATGCACAACTATACAGACATATGTATAAATTCACACAATTGCAAATAGGCTTATGCACAATAAACCCTGACAGATAGATAGAAAAAAATGAAAATATTTTTTTTATGGTCGTCTCACTGTTTTCATTTCATTCGTTCGTTGATGTGTTTATCATTTTAATGATTTTTCTTATCGAAATCATTTGCACATTTTTATTTCTTTACGAATTTGTTTTTGTTCTAAGCAGTTCATGTTATTAGCCATAGGTAGATAAGCAACATTTAAATGAATTAATATGTATGGAAATTTGATACGCCGACAACTACAAATTCGTACCTTTGTTGAATATTTAAAATAACACCCGACACAGTCGATAGTTTTTAATAGAGAACTATTTGAGCTTTTGGACCGACAAAACAAAAACTACCTGCTCGGAGAGACCAACTAAACGTTACTAATTTGCCTGCCCAGTATTGTATTGTTATTAGTACTTTTGTGTAAACATTTTTCAAACTGAATTATCTTCTCTTTCGCATTTGTTTTGCTGTCTCATTGACAGTTGCCGTGAATATTGTTTAACCCTAAAAGCAAAGAGGTTCTAGAATAAGAGTCGTTTTGTGTCGTTTGTTGTGGTGAACATTAATTCGCCTGATTTTGTTATCATTGCGGTTGTTTTTTTTATTCTTTGCGGTTGTCTTCATTTTGTCAACCAAAGAGGTTCTAGAATAAGAGTATGCACGGCGCGAAAATTCATGTGCGCGAGGTGAGTCGTTTTGTGTCGTTTGTTGTGGTGAACATTAATTCGCCTGATTTTGTTATCATTGCGGTTGTTTTTTTTATTCTTTGCGGTTGTTTTCATTTTGTCAACTGTGGGACATGTATTGTGAATTGTTCAGGATATGTGAACACGACAAAACCAAAAATTCATGTACATAAATAAATATATAATTATTTATGTTTAATTTCAGCAAGTTTTGAAGACGCAAACATGTAAAAATTTAGAAATTTGAAATTTTATGAGTTTTCCTTAAATGTTTCTCCTCTAGTGCAATTTTGGTTGTAATGCCAAAATTGCACAATCTATCTCGAGTTTTGAAAAATCTGTTTAAGCATCGCATTCGAATACTACATATAAAATATTTAGTTCATTTATCATAACTTGAAGAAAAGAATAAATTAATAAAAATAAAAAAGCAGCCCTACCAGGGTTTGAACTCGGATTCCAATAAATTTAAATTTAAAATTCGGCCACACCAATGACAGTTGAATACTATAGACGTCACATGGTATTTACAGACTTCATCCGCCAGGTGGCGTCTGAGCAGCATTTCTCTCATTCTCAAATTCCTCTCTCAATTTTTTCTCTGTCAAAACATACATTTGTACTCTCATATAATTTCTGAGAAGGGAGTGAGTTTTTCAGATTGTTTTGTTGTTGAATGTTTTGAAGTTGGAATATAACAAATTAATGATGAAAATCTTTTCCCACTTTGCAGCATAAACACTCAAAGTACTAGATGGTCCGTCGTACTCTTTAAAAAGTGACAGTTACGAACGATTAAATTTTTGACAGTTGTTTTGCTCTCTTCGAGATATTTTGGCATTCTCTTGTTAACTCTTGAGATTTAATTTGCTGATTTAAAGATGTGTTTTTTGCAATTTTATTTTAAAAATCAATTGTGTTTGCTCCAATTGTGATTGTAAAGTGAAATATTTGAGGAAAAATGCCAAAAATATGTATAAAAAATAAAAACAAATTTGTGCTCTTTCTTCTCTTAACTACTAATGTCAACAATTTAATCGTTCGTAACTCGAGAAATTTGCTTAAGGGAGCGACGGACCATCTAGTACTTTGAGTGTTTATGCTTTGCAGAGTAAATAAAAGTATATATTCTCTCTTTGCAGAATGCTCCCTTTACAGTTTAGCCAGACAAAGCGCCATCTTCAATATGCAGACATACTAAACGGATTGTCAAACTCCATGCGACGTCTATAGTATTCAATTGTCATTGGCCACACCAGGGCTAGAACTCGGAATCCCAAATAAATTATGTTAGGCGATATAAATTATATTAGTAATTTCCAAAACATACATGTGTCTACATCGCCTCTCATACGTTTGAATAGAAAGAACATATACAAGGTGTCGCAAAAGTAATCCTCCTATCAGAAAATGCTATAAATTTTGAGATTGGCCGCTAATGTCAGTTCTGTTTTGACATTTGTGTAGTAAACACATGCGAAATACACGTTAATAAACAATGTTACGCTACACTGCTCCAGAACGCGGAATATTGCTGACTATTTATTTGACCAATAATTGGTCGGTGACTTTGGCACAACGTGAATTTCGTCGCAGATTTCCTGGCCTTCCAACGCCTACTGGTGAAACACTGCGACGTTTAGCCGCTCGCCTCGAAGAGACTGGCACAACACGAGATGCTGCCAGGCGTGGCAGACCCCGGAGTAGCCGTTCTGCAGAGACCGGAGTAGCCGTTCTGCAGAGAATAAAAATTATATGATCAACGAGTTCTTTTTGCCGCAACTTGATGCATTAGGATTGGAAAACATGTGGTTCCAACAGGACGGTGCAACGGCACACACTGCACGTGCCACACCCGATATGCTGAAGGATGCATTTCCCGGGCGCCTAATCTCCCGTTTTGGCGATTTGCACTGGCCAGCAAGATCGCCTGATTTGACCGCTCCAGACTTCTTTTTGTGGGGCTTTTTGAAGTCGCGGGTTTATGTCAACAAGCCTCAGACTCTTGCAGCTCTTAAAGTCAATATCCGTCAAGAATGTGAGGACCTATCGCCGGAAGATTTGGCCAAAGTGATGGAAAATGCCATAAAAAGGGCTCAAATGACAATCAACTGTGGCGGCGGCCATTTACATGACATCATATTATCGACTTGATGTAAAAAAATTAAAAGACCAAATAAAAATAATCCACAAGAAGAATCAAAGTTTTTCATTTTTTTTAAATTACAGCCAAAAAACATCGAAAGGTTACTTTTGCGCCACCTTGTATTTGGAACAGAAATTTTAAAAATATATATTTTCATAATTTATTTTTTCTGCGTGTATAAAGATTATAAGTTCGGCATTCCCTTGCAGCAATAACGGCGACATTTCGTGAAAAATGTTCAAATTGAGCAAAATTTTCTAGATAGAATATATGTATTTTATTTTATTTAAAAAAATAATGCAATCGCCTGTGCCGAGATTCGAACTCGGGAATTTTACTTTGTGTTGGTATTTAATTTCTATTTTGAATGAATAATACGTATAATGCTGATTACAAAAGTAGTAGATTCGATTTTTTGAATTCATCTTTGCTCACGAGTCAGAATTCACCTTTCGTTGAGGTGAATGAAATGGTATCTCTTCTTATATACAATCTCTTTGTTTCCAAGCACCAATTTCATTACAAATTTGGAGCTTTAGCAACCACCGGTTACTGTGGAAAAAAAATCAAATTCATTAAAAAAAAACATTTCCCAGAACTACTACACGTTTTTGTTTTTAGGCTAAAGGTATAATAACGATAACAAACACAAAAACATTTGATGTCCGGACTACAGAGGTAAATTTTCGAAATTGTCCGAATCATTGAGCTGTCCGGATTACTGGATAGTCCGGAGTATCGAATGTCCGGATTAGAGAGGTTATACTGTATTTATTTATATGAATTATAATACAACGTAAATTTATATTCCAATTTTACGGTCCAAGGGAAAGCCGGGTTACTCAGACCATATGGCTAGATTTTTGCAGCGACAGACCAGAGCCTACGGTATGAATAAAACACACGACCCCAAATGCTCGTAGGCGAGCACGCTACCTGTTCACCTACTGGGGCGCACATAATCATCAATACTATATGCTTGATACCGGAAATGATTACCTTATATCTTGCAGAGTTCGTTCTTCTTTCGACAAACTACTCTCGTTGAAGTTTCATAAGGTTCGGTTGGAAAATGTAACCGTAACATTTGTACAATATTGATTTTCAAAAAATTTGGTAGTGTTTGCTCTTGGATCCTCTTTCAAATCATGAACGTTATGGCATTTTTAAAAGTGTCATACTGTTCATGGACCTTGTGCCATTTTGGTCGTGTACCGTACCGTACCGGCCGAATGCTGGCCACGCAGTGACATTATGGTTCGCATTACCATCTTTCGACATACCGAGGAGAATATCTTTAACCTCTGCCGAAGGGCGGTCACGCAGTTTGTTCCTCGTAGCCGGCTTTGGAAATTTTTATAACTCGATTTCGTATTCAAAGATAACTTACAGACTAACTAAATGGTCTACTACATGTCCATTATATCCATGGACGTTGTGACAGTGTCTCTTTGTCCATGGAACTTTTTATAGTGTCATAACGTCCATGGACACTATGATCCTGGACATTATGACATGCCACCTGTAAATCGTCACTAGTGAAAATGGTCTATGTTAAAAAAAAAATGGTCTATATATTTAGTCTCTTTAGCCGAACTTAAAATAGATTTCCAGGTGCCTCGATGTTCTGTGCTTCTTCTCCAATTTATGACACCAATCTGCGATATGTATTCCCCCACTTGGTCCTTCAATCGAAGTTTTGGTTGTCCCCTTCTGTGAGTACAGTCAGCGGTTCCGTATTCAATTGATATTTTAGCTGGAGCACCTTTATCAATTCCCGCAACGTGACCTAGCCAGAGTAGTTGTATTTTGACTATGCCTGACTATGTCAATGTCAGCATATACATAGCTCATACAGCTCGTGGTTCATACATCGCCGATATTCTCCGTGAACGCAGATCGGTCCATATATTTTTCGAAGATTTTTTTTCTCGAACACTCCAAGTACTGCCTCATCTGCTTTCGCAGGTACTATGGTTCTGAACCATATAATAGGGTTATATAGTTGTGGCAAAACGTCGACTTTTCGACTTTTTGAAAAAGTCCAGATATCGATTTTTAGACTTTTCGACTTCTTAGTAGGGATGTAACGAATATTCTTTTTGGATTATTCGCTTTCGCATTCGCTTTCGCAAAAATATATTTCAGTATTCGCTTCCATTTGTTAAAAGTGTTAAATCTCCCTATTCCATTCATACAATTTGAAGATATTAATACCAATGAAAACCTCTGCCACTTCTCTTCAAAACAGTTGAAAAAATATGTTTGTCCTTGTGGTAACTGGAGGTAAAAATATGGAAAACATTCTTAATACTTGAATATCCTGGAAAATTATCAATTCAGTTCTTAAAATTTGTTGGTACTAAAGGGTCACACTATTATTCGCTTTCGCAAAAATGTATATTTCACTATTCGCTTTCGCATTCGCAAGAAATATATTTCAATATTCGCATTCGGTTTCGCTATAGTCACTTTCGTTACATCCATACTTCTTAGTATAAAAAAGTCGATTAAAGTCGACTTTTCGACATTATTAATAAAAAAAGCGAGTATTCCAAGTCTTTTCATTAATTTTGAAGTAAAATACAAGAAAAGATAAAAAACTGAATAATGATCTGTTAATCAGAAATTCGCAGAGTCGTTCCATACAAAAGATATAAAAAAATCCTAAACGAAAAACTAACAGCCTGTTTCTGTAACTTAAAATTTTGCTTTCGTTCGCTTGCCAGACGACAAACCGCTGATTTGGGTTTCACTAACTACCATCACATCTGCAAGTCGCACGATAATGAACTCGTACGAAAACGTAATCATTTCAGTGTAAATTTTGGTTTCTCTATCTCTCTTTGCTGTCATCTGGGCGAACACAAGTGTCAGATCGAGTCACTTTATTTTATTTGTCGACTGATAGGAACAATGCAATAAAAACGTTATTAAAACCAAAAAAAAAGTAGATATACCTAAATATAATTATGGTAAAAACAATTAAAAAATAATAAAATTGTATACATATGTTTACATTTTTAAGCATAAAGAAGTCAACATTGGCAGCTCGCTAAGATGGAAAAATTCATCAGTGCACAATGAGAGAGGCGTGAGGGAGAGAGAGAGAAAGAAATGAGTGTTGGATTAGCTCAGCTGAACCAACCAGGGTTGATTTTTGGCCACCACTAGAGTAAAGGATACAGAGTTGTATTTTCTAAGGTCGACCATACAAAAACGTGTGCTTTTTTAGACCGGAAGTTGTGAAATTATTGACCTGGCAATTACATTATTTGCCAATTGGTAAATTGTTAACGTCATTGACGTAAAGCCAGGCGAACGAACGAACGAACCTTAGAGAAACCAAATTCCAGACGAAAGTGAGTGATTGGTTTTCGTTCGCAGAGACTTTCGTTAGAAATACAGAAACAGGCCGTAAAAAATCGTTTAGTCAAGTCTAATTTAATTTACTATGTCATACTTATTCACGGAACCAATTAGCCTTAAAAAATAAGCGTATTTAAACTGTTTAGGGAGATTTGGCTCTGAATTTGTGTGGCGATAACTCACTTTTGATATAAAGAGGAATTCATATTTAAGTGTCCTCCACGTATCGAAAGTTTACTTTCCAACAAACAAGGGGTATATTTTAATATTCTCGCGACTATTTTGGAATGTCTTTTCTTACATACCCTCCACCATGGATCGCACGTGAATGGTTACGGGTATTAATAAACTCATTATACAAGTTTCAGCCCACTTCGTTGAAATTTGAGGTTTTCGCGGAGTTAAGTAGTCAAATCTAGAAATACCTTTGTATGGGGGCTATATCAAAACATTGACTTATGACTACCGTTGCTCGTATGAAGGATACCGGGCATAAATAAACCCTAGTTACCAACTTTCAACCCGATCAGTTGACATTTGTGCTCTCTATGACGTTAAGAAGTCAAATCGGGAGATGCCATATTGGCAAGCATTTGCCCAATATTTTGTTTCACACATAATTGTCATAGATCCTTCTGAAAACTTTTTGTTTTCTTTACAATAAAGATCATGCGTTTTGGTTGGACCATCCCTTAGTTTTCAACATTCACTGTCTGTACGAGTCTTGTGGATGTCTTGTGCCTTGAAATCATCAACTTGGTTTTATCTCTATTTACTGCCAGACAGATTCTTTCTCGACTTTCTCAAAGGTTTCAGTTATTTATCGCTTTGTCCGACACATGATGTCAATATCATCGGCATAAACGAGTAGCATGTATTGTTTGCTGTAGATTGTTCCAGTTATATTTACACCAGCGTCTCGTAGACCTTTTCCAGAATAAATTTAAAAAGATAGCACGATAGACTGTCTCCTTGTCTGAAACCGCGTTTGGTGCAGAACGGCTCGGAGTGGTTCTTTCCTATTTTAACTGAGGATGGTGTATCAGTTAAGGTCATTCTGCAAAGTCGTATAAGTTTTACAGAGATTCCAATATCAGACACGGCTTTAAACCCCTTTGAACGTATGATGGTGTCGGTAGGGCCCTTGTAATCGACGAATTGGTGGTAGGTGTCGATTTGCTTTTCTTGGATCTTTTCCTGGATTTGGCATAATGTGAATATGTTGTCGGTGGTGGATTTACCGGGTCTAAAGTCGCACTGATAAGACTCTATTACCTCGCCGACTTTGTATTTTAATGGCTCACACAATAAGCTCGACAGGATTTGGTTAGCGAATGGGAAGGAGAACTTTTGCTCTGTACTTGGCACATGCTATTTTGTTTCCTTTTTGTGCACGGGACATATGTAGTACGCTGAGGTTCTAACCCTCGGGCATGCGTTCTGTTGGCCAGTTTGTGCTTACCGGCTGATGCATACGCCTTATCTGCGTGTCGCCTCCGGTCTTAAATAGCTCCACTGGCAGCCCATTGGCGCCTGCTGTCTAATTATTCTTCTGCAGTGTTTTCGATATCCAGAGTTAGCTATATCACCGATATATACATACATATATCCTGAGTTTGCATCTTTGAGCTATATAATCCTAATTTCTTAACAGATCTTTGGCAAAGTTATTTATTTGTCAAATACTCATCCATAAATTAACAGTGAAGAATAATTTTTATTCAGAGAAGCTATGGCTCTGAGAGCTGGATTTTTGACCGAATAATCACAGCTAAACCTCGTTGAATGATCGGAGTAGCAGCTGTCAAGTAATTGTATTTACTTCACCGTTTTATAAAAAACTTTGGATTCTATAATACATAATTGAAGCAAAGAGTCAGGAGAATTTCCTAGTTACAAATCAATAACGATTTACCCCTAATTTCAAAACCTCCGGTTAGAGCAAACTCCCAGTTAAAAAATAAAAAAAATCACAACATTTGAAAGCTATAACTGTAGGTCAGTTGGACCTAACTTAGGATAACCTGAGATTGTGGAATTGGCCGTTAAATTCCAAAATAAAACAAACGAAAATACAATAAAATTATAAAAATAATCAGACCCATAAAATTTTGTTTTTAATTTTTTTTTTTGCACTTCGTTTATTCTCACCCACTTCTTCTACTTGCACAAAAGTTTTTCCATTTCCTCATCTCCTATCAGACCACCGGTCCACGAAACAATATGCTTATAATTATCCTTATCTAAATTCATTACAACTCTAGCATTTCCCTCATCCTTCCGCCTGTGATCGAGTACCATTTGGCCGCGGGTATGACGACCTGCCAATTCAACGGTGGCATGATACAAACGACTTTTCGCAATAGCCAATTCAGGAAATAGATAGACTGCAACCACTATAGCATCACAGATGATCCATTTGACATAGCCAAAGGGTCGAAGAAAGGCATCTTCTACGGTATTCATTAAGCACATGATCTTGGAATCCACTCGCGCCAAGACCTCAAAACGCCAACTCTATGGAAGGAAGATGATAGATTTTGATTAGAAATGCCTTGTGTGAAATGTGTTCCTTGCTTACAAAATCTAAATTCATATCCCCATCTACACAGGTTTCCCAGGGCACAACCACTATGGGTTTTTCTATACTCTCGAAAACAATGTGGGCAGCTTCGGGGTCCAGCATAAAATTGAACTCAGCACTTTTAGTAACATTTCCTTTTCCTGGAAAAATCAAGAGGTTAGAGTGACACATAATTAGATATATACATATAAATACCTACTAACCTCTATAATTTCCTCCCATTATATAAATATTACGAACTTTATCCAAAAAATCTTGACCATACATATTAATACATACGGCGAAATTTGTCAAGGGACCCACCAGCAAAAAGTCGACCTTATTCGGGTACTAGGGGGAGAATATAAATATTTATATTTGCGATTATAATTATATAATTTCTTCGCAATCACCTTACAAACACTGGAATACATCATATTGACGGCATGTTCTGTTTGGGCCGTGGTACTGGTAACGTGTGGTAAATCGGGTATATCTCCAAAGCCATCGCGTCCATGGAAGTGATTATGTTGGAAATTTGGCGGTATTATTGAATGGTCACAGCCTCTGTATACAGGTATCTACAAAGATAAATAAAATGAAATTAGGATGTGTCAGGAAACATATGCAAACGAAATCTGTTTGTTGAACTTGTCCTCAAACTAATTTTTGTTATTAGCAAAATATATTTGTGCTACCGAAATTTGAATATTGTGAATGGAATGCAATTAGATTTAGAACGTTGGGACACAGTAACTTTCCGTTGTATAGTACTACATATTTTCATTCACCGCTAGGTTCCAAATTAGTGGAGACAAGGAGGAGTACTGTCTCCACTAATTTGGAACCTAGCGGTGAATGAAATCCTGCTAGATCTAGAACGTTGTGGCTACAAGGTCGTGGCATATGCGGACGACGTGGCAATCGCAGTGAGTGGGAAATTCGAAAACGTCCTCTGAGACATTCTACAGGTGGCTCTGAACAAATTGGCTAGATGGGCCAGAAGCAGCGGTTTGGGCGTAAACCCAAACAAGACAGAATTGGTTCTCTTTACTAAGATGAATAAAGTCCCACATGTGGACCCTCCACCTCGGATAAATGGAACAGATCTAGTCTTTTCTGAAAGTGCAAAATTTTTAGGAATAATTCTAGAAAGAAAACTGTTGTTTAGACTTAACGTATTGGAACGTGTAAGGAAGGCCAACGTCGCCTTATATTCCTGCAAAAGGGCTGTAGGGTCACGGTGGGGCCTCTCTCCTAAAATCGTCCACTGGATATATATAGCAGTTCGTCCTATACTGTTATACGGCATTGTGGTATGGTGGACGGCAACTGACAAACTAACCATCACCAACCTACTAACAAAGGTTCAGAGAACAGCCTGCCTGAGCATAAGCGGAGCCTTAAGGACTACAGCGACCGAGTCTCTACAAGCCCTTATCCATATACTGCCGATTAATATTGTGGCGAGAGAAGTTGCAACCATAGCGGCAATAAGATTAAACTGCCTATCAATGTGGAGGTACAAAAACTGCGTTTACATAAGGATATCAAAGTGTAATGCTATAGTAACCGACCGAGTGGACTATATACCAACTGTGTACACCTTCGAGAGAAATTACATCACTATGATTCCCGCCAGAGATGAATGGGTTGGAAGAATACCAGGTAATAGAAACCATCTCCACTTTTACACAGATGGTTCGAAGGCTTCGGAGTACACTGTGCAGAACTTAGATTGGATATAGCTCACAGACTACCAGATTCCAGCAGTGTCTATCAAGCCGAAATAATGGCAAAATGGGAAGTAGCTAAGTGGCTGAGTCGCAACATAGTTGTTGTTGTTGTAGCAGCTTGGAGACGCTGAGTTGATAATCCTTAAGTCTATTTCTATTACAGATTTCGTTCCGGCATATATCCGATTATCGCGGGAACCTGATGTTGTTTTTCATCTACTCAATGTTGTACGGTTGTAAATTAACATTCGTCTGTTAATATCAGGGAGTGGATGTTATTTGAGTGTTGCCGTTTCTATTATCCACTAGAAGCGCTGCATTTCTGTTAATAGTCGTCATGGTGTAATGTCTATTTTTAGCTTCCCTGTTGACTTGTGTGATCAGATGTTGCTGTAGTGGTAGTGCGACCGGTGAGTTATTGTTAGCTGCAGAAACTCGAATTATTATGAAAACATGAAATGTTGATGTTAAATTTTTCCGGTGCCATGGCTGGGAGTTGAACCCAGCACCTTCGGGATCCAAGTCTAACGCACTAACCACTAAGCTACCGAAGGCCACAACATAGTAACCAACACTGGCGTTGTCATTTACTCGGACAGCCAGGCTGCCATCAATTCTCTGGAAGCAACATCCCTAAATTCACAAACAGCCCTCGACTGCCGCAGATCTCTTAACGGGATGGCTGAGCAGTTTAATATATGTACACCTCATATGGTTGCCTGCGCATAGGGATATCCCGGGGAACTGCAAAGCCGATGAACTTGATAGGAAAGGGACGACATTACAAATTCTCGAAGAATTTGCATATATTGGTGCGCCGCTATCCACGTGCAAGCTTTGGCTTATGCAAGGGGCAATCAGGCAGTCCAACGAAATATGGACAGAAATCGGCACCTGCAGGTTAGCTAGACAAATCTGGCCAAGGTATGACCTGAGAAGGTCAAAATATCTCCTCGCACTGGAAAGGAAAAGATTATCTACGTTAGTATCAGTTCTGACGGGACACTGCTTGATCGGCGAACACGCCAAAAGATTGGGTATTGACTCTAATGACTTCTGCAGAAGCTGTGGAGCTGAGGAAGAAGTGGAGAGCATTGAGCACTTGCAATGCGAATGTCCCGTTTTGAGTAAACGACGACTGGACCTACTGGGGTCGGCCTTTCAAGGCAGCCTTACAGATCTTTCCAGTACCAATATACGTGCTATCGATACATTTGTATATCAAACAGGTTGGTTTCGATGAAGGGCATTTTAGCCCGTGGTACCACTAGGGACCTAAACTGGTCTATGTGAGCTGAAGAAAAAAAAAAGAAAACGGCTGCCACCCTAACCTAACCTATAGTACTACATACTTACAAAGGGTTTTTTTATAAAAAGCTCCTGAAAGGATATAAATAACACTCAGGTTTTTGATTGCGCGAGAACTGACCCCCCTGGCCAAAATCCGATTCTGTGAAAAGTCACAGCTTTGTAGCTCTTACAGGAAACTCAGCGGCCAAGTGGTCAAAAATTACTTGGCGTAATAGTACTTTCGTTGGAGATCTGTATATCAAGGGCTTATATTCAAATGGCTATGAACAAAAACACAATTTTTCAGGAGAGCGTTTTCGCTTTTTTCTTAGTTTCAAAGCAATTGTTAATTATTCTTCTATAGTGTAATCTAAAGATGATTACTAATTGATCCAATTTAAAAGTTTTCCAAATTCCCTATTATTCGCGCTTTTATGGTTCATAACCACTTTAACATTTTAAATATGAGTACTATGAAAGTTCAAAATAGCAGATAGCCATTTTTGCACAAAAACATAAATACGATTTATTGTTGCTTCGTTAAAGTTTTTTAATGAAATGTTGAAAATTTGTATACAATTCAACATACAACAATCCAATTAATATTATAAACTCGTTTGTTTGTTTGCTGGTCCTTCATAACGCCCAAACGGCTGGACCGATTTTCTGGAAACTTGGTGGACAGATAGACCAATTCCTGGGAAGTGTCGTAGACAACTACGATTTTCGATTTTCCGCCATGTGATTTTCGACCACTTGTCCCCTGAAGTTCCTGTAAGTTCTAAAAAGCAGAAATTTTGCATACGCATGGACAGGAGTGTTGAATTGAAAGGAAATTGATTTGGAAACAATATTTGTAAGTATTATGTATTTCTGAACAAATATATTTTATTTGAAAATCAAGAAATTTAATTTGGAACGCATATATTAATGTATTAGAACAAAATATATTTGCGAACTGACGTTCACATATAAAATACGTGTTTTCACACAAACAAAGTTATTGTTAAAAAGTTTTCCAAATATAATTTATTTAAAAAGATTTTTTCCTTTTTTTAATTTTAGTTTAAATTTTTCACTGATTTCGTGTTCATAATTGCTTCATAAGTACTTCATAATTAAACCTGCTGTTAGATTAGGCCCATTTGGTCCAATTTTTGTATATATATATATGTATGTATATATATTACCTTATAATTTTGTCCAAGGGATATTTTAGTTTTACTAAAATCAAAATAATAAGCGTTTTTGCTCAAAAATAATTGTAAATAAGCTGCTGTCTTTTCACGAAGTATTGAATAAAAATAAATATAAAATATTGTTTTCCACATTCATTTTATATGAAAAATGTAATGTTGACCAAATGGACTCTTAATCTAGGATTCGTACAGATTTGCTAATCTAACACCAGGGTTAAGAATGTCATAAGCAGCATTAGCTTTAGTTTTACAGAAGTAATTTTTAATAAGTTTTTGTAGTTTTGTTTGTTAACAAAACTTAAGATTTTAAAATCTAAGTCACGATTGATTTTTTTGAGAAAATTATTTTTGATAACTCAGTTTATATGAAAAATGTCACTTTCGCCACTTTCAAAACAATCAGTTTCTATTATTAATAATATCTTACATAAATATTTTTTTTAACTTTTAGTACAGCAAATTTTGTATGGATCTATTATGAGAATTTGTGTCGTAGAAGAGTGACTAAATATTTCAGTGTAAGTAAGTATATTCCAAAGATTTTAATATATCTCTTATCTTTCAAAATTTTGTGACAGTTATATGATAAAATTTATTTTAATACTTTATCGTATATAAATCATCCTGTTTGATTTCTATTCAAATTATTTTTATTTTAGTTCGCGCAATTTAACTTTATTTGCATATATGAAAAATGCAGTGGGGAATTAAAAATTTACAAATTGCAGGAAATGAGTGAGCATCCAAACTATATGATAAACAATATAATATTTGTTTTATATAATTTCTATTTAAATTCCAGCCAAATTCTAGGTTAAAAATCATTAAGGTCGGTTCCGATAAAAATTGTTCATGGACAACAAATAGAGAAACGAATCCCGCTATAGAATCGATACATAACAATACAATATTCGAATAAAAGTCAAACTTCATGGTGTGTTGGCCGATTTGTCTTTATACAATTACATACTGTTTTAAATTATAAAATGTTCAAGGTTATCCCTAATATGTATTATATTTTTTTTTGTATTTTCCAATATAAAATATAACAAATAAAATATTTATTTAGAAAGATAAAGTGTTGTGTTATTGAATTTTCTATGAATAGTAAATGATTTCAAAGAAAATGATTCATTTAAAAGAGTAACATTTTAATCAATATAATGTAACGAATTTTCCATACATATTTAAAAAAACTGTATTTAAATTCATGTATGCCTTAAATTAATTACCAGTATATTCTTATATCAAGGACAAACATTTTAAATTTTATTACGATAATGTTTTAAATTATATGATATTTTACTAAAAATAAGCACGCGCCATACTTAAATTTACGCAAAAATGTGCTTATTTTAAGACCAAACTTAATTAGTTTTATTACCCAAAATTCTTAATTCTATGAAATGCATCCTCAAAACAAATACTATTCACGTCTTTAAATTAACTATGAAACCTTCTTATTTTTATAGCGATTGTCTTTGGCTCGAAATCATTGCCGAAATCTTAAACTTTACGAAAAATTCATTGATTTTCAGTACGCCTTTTTTTAGTGTAGGCTAGACAATGAATAGTTGTTTTCGAATCCTCATTGTTATTTGTATTAACATTTTCCTTTTTAGTTTCTTAGCTCTTAAATAACTTTTATAATTACTGAAATAATGTCACAAAAGGGGGTTACTGCTACACTGACCACAGAGAATTCAAATTTAATTTTCACGGTTATATTTATCGTGTACAGTACTTTTGTACGGTTGTGCAAAATTTAAAGGCTGGGTTAGGCAAACGTAACCGTAAAGCCCCCGTAGCGTAACTAATCAGCTGATTCAATTTGACATATCGCTCACTCACTTCAAGAGTGTCATAACTCAAAATTGAAAATTGTCAGGATGCGTAATTTAAGTCCGTATAAAAAAATAAATAATATGAAATAAGACGATTAAAAAATGTGGAATAATCCGAAATATAATTGTTTACGTATAAACTAAATTTCGTTGAGATTTATTTATGGATATTTGCAAAATTAGCAATTCTGTAAGACAACCTCAAAAAATTTCAATTTTGAGTTATGACAGTCTTGAAGTGAGTGATCGATTCCATATCAATCAGTGTAAACGATTAGCCAACGGAAACGAAACGTAAACGGAAGGCTTAACCGGCTGAAATTGATTTGGACAAAATTTTAGTAAAACGTTGAAAAAAGAATAACTTTATGCGAAACTTTTGGTAAGTAATGATAAATAAGTAATAAAATGATAAATAAGTAGCAAAAAAAATATAAAAAAAAATTAATTTGTTGCTATTTTTGTTGTGAATGTCTAAGTGATAGAGCACGTTTTTCAAGTGTTGCGTAATTGCTCCAGCGGGCAACGTTACGGCGGCGCTAAAGTTAAATTACGGTTAAGTTTGCCTAACCCGGCCTATGCTTTCCATCTCCTACAGGAGCCTCAGCGGTCAAGTGGTCAGCGCCACCTGTTGAGAATTTTGCGACTTTTATAAATAATTTTTGACCCTCTTCCACCATAGTCTTATATGTTAGAGAATTAATAGAAGTTTAAAATATAAAAAATCTCAAAAATCGGAGAGGACAATCAATCTAAAAAATGGCATTTAAATAGTAAAAGTAAAAAATCGCACAAAAAAACTTTTAAAAATTTTTTAACTTTATTTTCTGAAAAGTATCGAAAAATTCCAACCTTTCAAAAAAATATTTTTCAAATCGGACCACATCTTAAGAAGGTATGGCCAAAAACCTGATACACAGAGTGATATCTTAACGATTTTTTATATATCGATAACTTTTGAACAAGTTACGGAATGTCTTGAAAATTTTTAATATTGATTTTTCTAAAAAGTACCGATAAAAACCAAAAACCCGATACATACAATGATATCTTAACGATTTTTTAAATATCGATAGTGTAATTAAAATAACCGAATATTTGACACAACAAATACGTTAGACACTTTCTATTGACTTACATCCAAACGATCAAGACAATCTAAAACACGTAAAGCATTTTTCACTCCATTATCCACATCCGTATTTCCCCGGACACAGGTAACACCGAGAATTTTATAACATCGAGAACAATCAATTGAACCTTTTTCACTTAGTTTCTGCATCAGTGACTCTCCCCGGATAAGCATTACCAAGGCCCAAGCATCATCATTGCCAATGTCACAATCAAAGATGACATAACCTCGATCCGCTGCTGTTGTTGCCATTTCACGACCGATTTCAAACCACTCTAAATTGTTAATAATTTTCGGAAGAAAGTAGAAGTTTTATTTCCGTTTTGTTTTTATTTCTTTACGGTGATACGAGTACATATGGAAATTATTCTAGAATAATTCTTGTTTGATACATAGCACAATTAAAAATAAATGAGAGACCTACTTTTTCTAAAAAGCTGGCAAAAGAACTTGTTTACGTATAGAATATTAATCAACGACTGACGAGATTACAATGTCGTACATTTTATGAATGCCATTATTAAGTAAACACATCCACACTATCTACCACAGTGCTTCCAAAAAATATAGAGTTGCTTCGCTACCTATGAGGCCGCTTCATTGTCTTCCAGAAGAGCTGCGAGGAGTTAAAAAATAACTTAAAAACTCTTGAACAATATTCCTTGTCAGCGTACAGTTTTTTTTTTAAGCAAATGATGCATACATATACCTATACCTTCCTTCACTGAAGTGGTCATATAAATACACTGTCCAACAGCATTTTTGAAACAGAATTGACTAATAAAATATTAAAATATTCTACGAAAATTTTTTCATTTAGTTTAATGCTTCGGCCAAAAAATGAAAACTTTGAACCACTGTAAAAAAACTCAGACCAACTGGACCATATGTTTATTCTTCAAAAATGATTTACTCATTATGCGCTTATAGGGTCGCTATTTTGTTCCAATTCAAAAGTCCTATTTTGTTGGACAGTGATATTAATCATATTTCTATTTTGTTCCAATCAAAAAGTCCTAATTTGTTGGACAGTGATATTAATCATATTTCATTTATTCAAAATGTATCTCCTATAAGGTAAAAAGCATATTAACGACTTTTTAAAATTTTCTTTATGCAGTATGCTGTCATTTTGGCTTTTAAATATTTAAAACGAGTTTGAATAAGCATGTTTTAACAAAATTGGCGGATGCGTATTATCACATAGAGTAAACGTAGTGCGAAAACGATCCATGGTTAACCGAATTAATTGCTCTGATGGACGATTATGTCGACCATAAAATGGACGCAGTTGACGGTACGCAGTAAACTTCGCGAACTGAACCATTACTTTCGAAATAAATTTGCACGATTTGCAAGCGTTGTTCTTTTGTCAACCTGTTCATGATGAAATGGCAAACCAAACTGAACATAAATGACATTAGAGTTGCCAGATTTGACCACAAAATGCCAGTTTTATCTCTATTCGAAAAACAAAGCTGTAAAAAAACATCCTTTATTATAAATTAAACCGATGTACTGGTGAAAAGACTACATATTGTAACGAAAAATAATGTTCTAAGCGTTCGTTCATAGGACGCTGACAGCCCTTATGCATCGTTAAGTATTAACTACAGCTGTGTGAATTCGCCGTAAAATGAACATGTGTAATGTAAATACAAGGCTCTCTTCTGTCGCTCTCTCATTCATTATACCCTCACTTTAGTGTGACGAGGGTATATATCATTTGCTACGGAAAAAAGTGTAACACGTCGAAGGAGTAACCTAAGACCCCAAGTATGTTCGGAGGAAATCCGTTTTGGGTCATTTTAAGTCGAATGAGCAATGTCCGTCCGTCTGTCTGTCTGTCTGTCTGTCTGTCTGTCTGTCTGTGTGTCTGCTGGCTGGTGCGCACGATAACTCTCGAAAGGAGTAACCGATTGACCTCAAATTTGGTATGTGGTAATATTTTTTTCTATCTCCGGCTAAGTTCGAAGATGGGCCATATTGGTCCACTCCTTCTAGTACCTCCCCCACAAAGGGTTAAAATGTTGTGAAATATTGATTCTTTAATAACTGCTATACTACTTATTCCAATCTTTTGAAATTCCACACATAGTATTAGCTTATTAGTCGTTATCAACTCGAGAAAAATGGCCGAAGTCGCCACGTCCCTTTTGGTACCTCCCACACAAATGCACCATTTTGCACCAAAAGTTAACAGCTTATAACATTAATAACAGTGTATAAAAATACTTGAAATTTTGTACAGAATTATGCTTTTATATTGCCTACAGTCCAGGGAATAATGGGTGTTGTTGTCACGCCCCTTTTGGTACCTCCCACACAAAGGTACCTTTTTGCACCAAAAGTTAACAGCTTATAACATTAAAACCAGTGTATAAAAATACTTGAAATTTTGTACAGTGTAATGTTTTTATAGTGTCTATAGCCCTGTGAAAAATGGGCGTTATTGCCACGCCCCTCTTTGTACCTCCCACACAAAATGCCCAAATCATACCACAATTTAATGTCTCATAACGTTTATACCAGTGCACATAAATGCTTATAAGTCGGCACAGTGCAATGAATTTAAAGTATCTAATGTTCAGCAAAAAAAAAAGTGTATTTGATAAACCCCTTCTGGTACCTCCCACACAAATTGACAGAATAATTCGAGTAATATTCATTACATTACTCACAAAGTGAGGGTATACCTTAGTCGGTTTACCCGACTGAAACTTTCTTACTTGTTTTGAATTTATCTACCTAACCATACAGTCGTCACACGGGCAGTGTTACCGTTGAGAAATTTCAAAAAGTGGCACAAAAAGGGGATTGTTTTTAAAAAAGTTGCACAAAAAGGGTATTTTCCAAAAAAAAAGTCACAAACTCTTCGTAAGTTCGTTTTATTTAAACAAAACAGTTAAATTGAATAACAAAGTAACCAAAAAACAACTCAGTTCATTAAAATAGGAGTTAAAATACACATTACATAAAATACACATTTTGTCATTTCTTTGAAATTTTCGAGAAAAATACAAATTCGATAAAATTTCAACAAAATGTTCTACAAAAATACAATGTCGACGAAATTTTATGGAATATGCAATTTAAACGAAATTTTGTAGAAAATTTATATTTTGATGAAAATTTGAGAAATGATACAAATTAAAAGTAAATTTGAAGAAAAATGCAATTTCAACAGCATTTTATAGAAAAATGCTATTTCAACGAAATTTTCTAAAAAAGGCAAATTCTACGAATTGTTGTAGAAAAATTTAATATCGAAGTAATTTTCGAAAACACACGATTTGGTAAAAATACAAAACAAATACAATTTTCGAAAAAAGCAATTTCAACAAAATTTTGTAGAAATATTCAATATTTATGAATTATCCATCGAACAAAATTTTCTAGAAAAATACAATTTCGGCGCAATTTTATAGAAAATGTAATTTAAATGAAATGTTGTAAAAAAATTACGTAAATTTTGATGAAGACTAAAAATAAAATTGCGTTATTTAATTAACGTAATTTTCTAGAAAAACTATTTTAACGAAATGTTCTAGAAAATGTGATTTAAATTATTTTTTTAATTGGTAGAAAATGCAATTTCTACATAATTTTTTAGAAAAATTTAGTTTCAACAAAAGTTTTTAGAAAATGTAATTTCGACATAATTTTGTAGAGAAGTGCAATTTAAAAGAAATTTTCTAATGAAAAATGCAATTTCGACGAAATTTTGTACAAAAATAAAATAAAAAAATTTCGAGAAAGGTGTTATTTCAGCGGAATTTTGCCATTTCGACGAAATTTTCAAGAAAAAAAAATTAAGAAAATTTTCTAGAAAATACAATTTAGACAAAATTGTATGTAAAATGCAATTTAAACGAAAATTTATGAAAATTAAAAAATAATACAATTTAAACGCAAATTTTTAGAAAAATGCAATTGCAAAAAAATGTTATTAACGAAATTGTCTGAAAAGGCAATTTCAACAAATTTGTGTAGAAAATATTATTTCGAAGAAATTTTCTAAAACAAAATTTTATACTGAATACAACTATAACGATCTTGAGCCTGAGTGCAAAAACAAAATATGTACTATGAAAGCAGATCGAATAAAACAAAAAAAAAAACAACATTTTAGAAAATATAAATTTTGTAATAAAAAAATGCAATTTCGACAAAATTTTTTTAAAAAATAAATTTCGACAACATCTTTAAAAAAGGCAATTTCAGCAAAATGTTGTTGCAAAAGTAAAATATCAAGAAAATGTTCTGCAAAAATTAACTGTAATTAAAATATTTCTAGAAAAATACAATTTCGATGAAATTTTATAAAAAAGGCAATTAAAACGAGATTTTCTGCAAAGTTTACAAAATTTTGTTGGAAATTTTAAAAAATTATGCGTAGTTTTCATTAAAACAAATTTAAATATAATTTCTAGAAAATTTAATTTCGGCGTAATTTTGTAGAAAATTGCAATTTAAACAAAATGTTCTAGTAAATACAATTTAGACGAAATTTTATAGAAAATTCAATTAAAACGAGATTTTCTGCAAAATTTACAAAATTGTATTGGAAATTTTAAAAAATAATACGTAGTTTTCGTGAAAAAAACAATTTAAACAAAATTTCTAGAAAATTTAATTTCGGCGTAATTTTGTAGAAAATTTCAATTTAAACGACATATTCTGAAAAATAAAATTTTAAAGCGATTTTTACAAAAATTTCATTCAAACTAGATTTTCAAGAAAAGGCATTTTCAACGTATTTGTTTATAAAATTAAAATTTTAATTAATATTTGTAGAAAAATTTTATTTTTACATTTTCAAAAAAAATAAAATTCTATTAAATCATCAAGAAAAATGCAATTTAAAAAAAATCTATACAATTTACACGACATTTTTGAAACATTTAAATTTTGATGTAAATTTGAAAAATAATACAATTTGAAAGTAAATTTTTATTAAAATGGAATTTCAAAAAAATTTTGTAGAAAAATTATATTTTAAAAATTTATTTTCGAAAAAATGTTCCAAAACTATGCAAAAAATTTTAGAAACAAAAATTTTGTTGACGTTTTGTAAAAAATGCAATTTCGGCAACATTTTCAAGAAATATTTTATTTCGACGAAATTTTCAAGAAAAATATAATTTCAACAAGATTTTAATGAAAATTTGAAAAATAATACAATGTACAACGTATATTTCAAGAAAAATGCGTTTTCAAAAAAATTTTATAGAAAAATGCTATTTTAGCGAAATGAAATTAATTTAAAACCAGTAAGGAAAGGCAGAAAGTCGGGCGGGGCCGACTATATAATACCCTACACCTCCCTAACAATGCGATAAGGGTCATTGCCATAATAATTTGGAATAATTGGTAAATGGGTAGAAACGTATTCTAATTCTGAAACGATAATCGCTAAATTAAGCAATATTCGTTCCTAAAGTGAGAAACATCTTTCTGGAAAATTTTAATGATCGGAAGTAAAATACAACTTCTATAGCGGTTTGATACCAAATCAGGAGGAACATATATATGGAGCTTTAATGTAAATCTGAACCGATCTTCCCTGAATACTTATTCATGTAAAAAGACCTCCTTCTGTCGAATTTCGTACTGATCGGATATAAAATAGAGTCTCTACAGCGCTTACATGTCAAATCAGGGGTAACATATATATGGGAGCTATATCTAAATCTGAACCGATTTTCTCCAAATTTGGCAGTATTCCTTCATGTAATAAGAAACTTCTTTCTGCCGAATTTCGCACTGATCGGATATAAAATACAGTTTTTACAGTGCTTACAGGTCAAATCGGGGGTAACATATATATGGGGCCTATATCTAAATCTGAACCGATTTCTTCCAAATGTAATAGTGTGCATCCATATAATAAGAAACCTCTTTCTGCCGAATTTCATACTGATCGGATATAAAATAAAGTTTTTACAGCGCTTACATGTCAAATCGGGGCTAACATATATATGGGGGCTATATCTAAATCTGAACCGATTTTAACCAAATTCAATAGGGATCGTCCTTGGGCCAAAAAAAATATGTGTGTAAAGTTTCGTCGAGATCGGACCATAATTGCGACCTGTACTTTGATTACAAGAATACATGCACAGACAGACAGACGGACAGACAGACAGACGGACAGACAGACAGACAGACGGACAGACGGACATAGCTAAATCAACTCAGAAAGTGATTCTAAGTCGATCGGTATAATAAACGATGGGTCTATTTCTTCTCCTTTTGGGTGTTACAAACAAATGCACAAAGTTATAATACCCTGTACCACAGTGTGGTGTAGGGTATAAAAAGGTTTCTAGAAAATGTAATTTCAGCGAAATTTTGTAGAAAATTGTAATTATAAATTGTAAATATTCTGAAAAATTGAAGGTTGAAGCTATTTTGTACAAAAATGTAATGCAAGCGAAATTTTCAAGAAAATGCAATTTCAACGTATTTTTTATAAAATTATAATTTTAATAAAATATTCTAGAAAATTGTTATTTCAATAACATTTTTAAGATAAAATTTAATTAAATTTTCAATATAAATGCAATTTCAAAATAATTCGGCAGAAAAATACATTTTCGATGAAATTTTATGAAAAATTCACAATTTAAACGAAATTATTTAGAAAATTTAAATTATGATGTAAATTTGAAATACAATTTGACAGTAAATTTCTATAAATATAAATTTTCAACAAAATTTTATAGAAATATTCTATTTTAAATAAATTTTCTAAAGAAAGCAATTTCAACGAATTTTTGTAGAAAAATTTAATTTGAAAGAAATTTTCCGAAACATTGTAAATAATTTCAACAAGATTTTAGAAAAAAAAATTCTGTTGGCCTTTTTGTAAAAAATGCAATTTTGACAACATTTTCAAAAAAAAAATTCAATTTCAGCTAAATTTTGTAGAAAAAGCTAACTTAATTTTCTAGAAAAGTTTTACTTCAACGAAATTTTAAAGAAATTTCAACAACATTTTGATGAATATTTGAAAAATAGTACAATTTAATAGTACTTTTCAAGAAAAATGCATTTTTAACAAAATTTTATAGAAAAAGCTATTTCAACGAAATTTTCGAAAAAATGCAATTTCAACGAAAAGAAATTATTTTAAAAAAAAGTTTCTAGAAAATGTAATTTTGTTGAAAATTGCATTTTTAACGAAATTTTATGGAAAATGCAATTTCAACACATTTTTAGAAAATGTAAATTTGAAAAATAATACAATTTAAAAGTAAATTAAAAACAAAAAATTTAAATTTTCAAGAAAATGCAATTTCAACGTATTATTTATAAAATTATAAATTATATATAAATTAATATACATTAATTATAATTAAAAATGCACAATTTAAACGAAATTTGTTAGAAAATTTAAATTTTGATGTAAATTTATAATACAATTTGAAAGTAAATTTCTGTAAATATGAATTTTCAACAAAATTTTATAGAAAAATTCTATGTTAAATTAATTTTCTAACAAAAATGAATTTCAACGAATTTTTGCAGATTCATTTAATTTGAAAAAATTTATTTCCACGATATTTTAAAGAAAAATAAAATTTTGATGAAAATTTTAAAAATAGTACAATTTATTTTTATTTGAAAATTATTTTATTAGAAATTTACTTTTTATAGAAAATACTATTTCAAAGAAATTTTCGAAAAAATGCAATTTCAACGAAAAGAAATTAATTTCAACACTTTCAAGAAAATGTAATTTTGTAGAAAATTGCAATTTAAAAGAAATTTTATGGAAAATGCAATTTAAACACATTTTTTGAAAATTTAAATTTTAAAAATAATACAATTTAAAACTAAATTTCAATTCATTTTTGTAATAAAATGCAATTTCGACAAAATTTTTTTAAAATTGCAATTTCAAGTAAATTTTGTAGAAAAGACTAATTTAATTTGTTAAATTTTTTCAAGAAAAATGTTATTTCAACAAAATTTTGCCATTTCGACGAAATTTTAAAGAAAAGTACAATGTAAAAACAAATTTTATGAAAACTTGAAAAATAATACATTTCTAGAAAACAGAAATTTTATCAACATTTTATTTCAACGAAATTGTAGAAAAAGAAGGAAATTAAAAAAAAAAATTTGTGGAAAAATCAAATTTTAACAAAATTTTCTAGAAAAATGCAATTTTGATAAATTTTCTAGAAAAATACAATATTGAAGAATTTTCCAGAAAACCTTTTTCCACAAAAACGGAAAATTTTTACGTAAAGATTGTGAAAATATGACATATTTTGAGTTCTATGACCTACTGCTCGAAAAATGGAAATTATTGTTGAACGATTTTAGTAGAAGCAAATAATTACGTGGATTATCTTCTGAATTAACATTAATGAATTGCATATTGGGACATTTACTACACAAATGTGGTAAAAATTGCACAAAGTTTGCGTGGGGCATATATGTCCCATTGGTCGTCAACTGGTTAACGGCTTATAACTTTCATTCCAGTCCATACAAATACTTAAAATTTTTAGAAATAAAACAATACGTTCGTACGCTTTTGATGTACAAAAAATATAGAAAACAAAAATGTTCCCCGCATTTTTTTGGTGATTTGATAGCATATTGGTAGCTCTATGTTAGGTGCAAAAGATGGGTTTCATCGAGTTAGAAGTCAACTTTGGCTGAATCTAGTAACATGCAAAAATCTGCGAAAATCAACGGAATATTCTAAAGATATTAATTTATTTTAAAAGAGGATTAATGTAGCTTTCTATCGAGTATTTACACAATAAATTATCTCTATTGGTTTTTTTTCTAATTGGCTTAGGTGCCGGTCGCGAACGTACGATTTGTCCATCTGTTTTAACCGTTAAATTAATCGTTAATCGAACTTTTTCTCCTTGCATTTTTCTCTTCTTAATTGATTGTAATAGATACATTTTGTAGAAAGAGTGCAAGCATAACATATGTTTTTATATGTAAAATAATTAAATATAAAAATGTCTGTAAAAATAGCTTAAAATGAAAAAATAAAATTTTTCAGTTTTTAGGCAAATTTTCTCATGAAAACAACTGAGATATGCTATGAAACCATTATATTTTAAAAGTTTAGACATTTTGTATTCATTTTTTTATAATTATTCACAATAAAATACGATGATTACCAACATTTTATTTTTCGGCCCTGGTTGACCATTCGGCGGAAATGCCCATATTCATAATTAATTTGTTTCAGTTATGACCTCAAGCCAACAAAAACAAATAATAATTATTTTGTGGAGTGTAATGCTTTTAAAGTAAATATAGTCTCGTGAGAAATGGGCGTTATTGCCACGCACTTTTGGTAGCTTCAAACAAAATGACCGAAAAGAAATTTTTGCTTTTGAAATATGTGTCATAATTTCTACATTTATTCATAGATTTTTTTTCTTCGTAATGATGCTAGCTAGAACAATTGTTTTAATTTTTTTTAATATTTTTTATGATTTTTCGTGCCAGAAAAAAACGATCTTTTTTCAAAAAATCGAATTGTTTTAGCGGCAGTTACTAAACCACTGTTTTAGCGTAAACGTGATATTCCCAGCATTTGTAGTCTTTATAATTTTCTCTATCGACCTTACACTTCAACATATGTACTTATGTATATAGTCAAAAAATACTAAAGGTACCATCAACGAAAATTAAAATAAAAAAAACCTTCATATGCATTTTTTTTTGTTTTGGCTTCATAAAATAGTTTCCCTCTAAATCGCATTGTTTTAGCGGCAGTTACTAAACCAATGTTTTAGCGTAAAAGTGATATTCCCAGCTTTTGTAGTCTTTATAATTTTCTCTATCGACCTTACACTTCAACATACTTGTCAAAATACTAAAGGTACCATCAACGAAAATTGAAATAAAAAAACTAGCATATGCATTTTTTTTGTTTTGGCTTCATAAAATAGTTTCCCTCTATCTACACAAAAAAAGTTCTTGATTGAGCGCCCCAGTAGGTGAGTTGGTAGCGTACTCGCCTATGAGTTTGGGGGTCGTGGGTTCGATTCCCAACAGAGGCTCTGGTCTGTCGCTGCAAAAATGTAGCCATATGGTCTTTGTAACCCGGCCTTTCCCTGGACCTTATAATTAGAATATAAATTTACTTTGTATTGTAATTCATATAAATAAATAAATAAATAAATAAAAAAAAGTTCTTGAGTCTCGGACACAAAAAAATGTTGCCTAGTGTAACTTAGTTACATAGCTAGCTGTTATAATAAAAATAAAATAAATAAATGATTGCAACCTATAGGAAATCGGCACTATTGCATTGAACGGAATGGTTGTAATAATATTACCGATCGATTGCGAATATCGGGGTATTGCGATAACTCGCAGTTGGTTGTGCCATAAAAATTCCCGCGATTGCCACTCAAAAAACGCTACATTTTTCAGCAAATCCGCCAAATTGGTAACACCGATTACCATGGCTACCTCTTTACTTACAAAACAAAACAAAAACAATAAAACTCAAGCGGGGCGATTCTCTCTACCAGCCGGCTGTTTTTCGAACACTCACACACACACTTAAAGTCTACCTCTCACAGATACTCGCATTCGCACACATACACGATACTCGAGCGCGCATTGCTTTGAAGTAGAATTAGTTCAGTGTTTTGTTGCGATTCGTATGTATCAGCTGATGATGCGGATGGAAAAGAAGGGAGAAGAAAAAAGGAAAAAGAGTTGAATTCTTTGGTGTTCTTCAGTCGGTTCAGTCTTTCTTTGGCGGTGAATACACTTTTGGGTAGCGTTGTATAGAAATAATATTTTGTTTTTCTCTGTTTTTGTGCAAAACAAACCAAGTGTAAACGTGAAATGTGAATTTGTTAAAACAAAGAATAAATAGTATATTACATACGTAGAACAACTAAAAGTGAACATGCTTTGAAAGATTTCAAATTTTATCACAACATTTTAAATTTTTACTAAAAACACACGAAATTATCCGGATGTGGTGGTCGGTCGTCACATTTGTGTGAACAAAAACGTGATTAGTGCCCAGAAAAAAGTAAATTCGGTTTATCCAAAAATATTTTTGTCATTACAAAACACAAAAAAACTAAATTCTGTGGGTGCATCTGTTTTTGCAATGAATGGATAATAAATAAATGGTCATAGGAGTAGATACTATATATAAAGGCATTACATTTGCATAGACAGTATTCAGTCTTCGGATTAGTTTCTTTTGCCTGCGAACTCAAATCAAAACTGGACAGCGGCAGACGCGGTAAGTCAAAAATTTAAATTGAACTAAAAGTCTTATCTGTGTTTTAATCTACTAAAAAAGTAAACACAATACATAATCGTGTTTGTGTTTATTGTTGTCTATAGGGTTTGCATATCGGGATTAGCCGTGTGCAAAAATGTCCCGGGAAATTTCAACAACGTTTCCCCCGGGGAAAGAAATTATTTTTATTATTTCATTCTAAAAAATCAATTCACTTTCAAATAATATCAATTGAGATTCACAAACGTCAATTGAAATAAAAAAAAATCAATTGAAATTCAAAACACGTCAAGAGAAATTTAAATTATTCCACTTCAAATTCATAAATCTAAACCATTTTGTGCATTTGTTGGGGTTGCATTTATTTATATTTCAGTCTGAATGCAATATGATATTTATTTAACAGTTATTTAAAAAAAATAATTGAATTTAAAATAAGATCAATTGATATTCAAAATGTGTAATTAAAATTCAAAAATGAAATTCAAAAAAAATCAATTGAAATTCAGAATTCGTCATTTAAAATTCAAAATACCTAAATTAAAAATAAATCAATTAAAATTAATAATTTTTATTTGAAATTAAAAATTGGTCAATTAAAATTCAAAATAAATCAATTGAAATTAAACATCTTTATTTGAAATTAAAAATTCGTCAATTGAAATTCAAAATAAATAAATGAAATTTAAAACTTTGAAATTTGAAATTAAAATTGGTCAATTGAAATTCAAAATAAACCAATTGACATTCAAAGCACGTCATTTGAAATTCAAAACGCGACATTTGAATTTCAAAATAAATCAATTGAAATTCAAAACCATTCCATTTGAGAATCAAAACACTCCAATTGAAATTCAAAATATGGCATTTGAAATTCTGAATACATTAATTGATATTCAAATTATGTATTCCATTTGAAATAAAACAAATTTAAATATTTACGTACGTTAGTTGGGGTAGCATTTATTCATATTTGTTGTCCTGACTACACCATTTTCAACTGTAATTTAAAAAAAAACAATTCAATTTCAAATAAGATCAATTGATATTACAACTTTCTTTTTGAAACATTATGTTTGACATTCAAAATAAATCAATTGAAAATCATAATTCGTCATATAAAATTAAAATTAAATCAATTGAATTTCAAAATATATTAATTGAAATTCAAAATTTTTATTTTTGAAATTAAAATTTTTATCAATTAAAATTCAAAATAAATCAATTGAAATTCAAAATAAATAATTTCAAATTTAAAGCATGTCAATTGAAATTCAAAGTTTGCAATTTGAAATTCATCTGATATTTTTATTCCCTACACCACTCTGTAGCACAGGGTATTATAAGTTTGTTTTGGTCCAGATGTTTGTAAAGTATATGAATCAACTCAGAATTGCCTGCTGCTTCGATATATGCCGATTCACAATCCTGATGAGCAGTCAACATTTTCGCACGGTATTGAATTTGGAGAATGTCGGTTCAGTTTTCGATGTAGCTCCCATATAAGGGGTGATCTAATTAGAGATACTTTTTTCGATAGCCTTTTTTTGACAGATCACGTGTGGGTCGTGTCATGCTGTCATGTTATTTTTGTTAAGTATTGTTTGGCATTTCATCATGGAAAGACTTACGCCTGAACAACGTTTACAAATTATTCAGTTTTATTATCAAAATAATCGTTCGCCAATTGCGCTAAGTCCATTTTTTTAAAATCCAAGAAAAAAAAACACTTTCCAGTCGACCCACGACGTTGACACCCATATTTTAGTTCTCGTTAAGGGCTATTTTTTTGACCATTGACCGATTCCCGATCCGACGTACCGGAATCATCGGTCCATATTTCTTCAAAAATGATGCCGGTGAGAACGTAACCGTCAATGGCGACCGTTATCGTGCTATGATAACCGACTATTTTATGCCTGAAATTGAAGCTCGTGATCTCGGCGAAATTTGGTTTCAACAAGACGTCGCCACTTCCCACACATCGCATCAATCAATGGATGTATTGAGAGAGCACTTCGGTGAGCAGATAATTTCACGTTTTTGGCCGGTCGATTGGCCACCAAGATCGTGTGATATCACACCGTTAGACTTTTTCCTCTGGGGATTTTTAAAGTCTAAAGTTTATGCGGACAAACCCGCTTAGATTCAGGCCATGGAGCAAAACATCACGCTTGCCATTCGCCAGTTACCAGTCGAAATGCTCGAAAGAGTCATCGAAAATTGGACTCAACGGATGGACCATCTGAGACGTAGTCGCGGCCAACATTTAATAGACATAATCTTCAAAAATTAAATGCCAAAGAATGTTCTTTCAAATGATAATAAACATTCCCCATTCAATTTGAATTTTCTGTGTTGTTTTCTTTAAAAAAGTAGGGAACCTCGAAATGGATCACCCTATATATGTATTTAATTCCGATTTAGTACGTAAGCGCTATAAAAATCGTATTTTACATCTGAGGATTACCAAATTGGATATAATTCAGGAATGAACGCTGCCATATTTTAAAGAAATCAGTTTAGAGTTAGGTATAGCCCCCATATATATGTATGTTCTCTCCGATTTGATATCAACGTGCTTTATTTTACTTCGGATCATTATAAAATTTGGCTGAGAGGAGTTCTTTGGCGCAGAAAACAAGATTTTGAAGAAAATCGGTTCAGATTTATTTATAGCCCCAATATATAAGTATATATATTTATTCCGATTTGGCATCGAAGTGCTATAGAAGCATTGTTTAACATCCGGTCGTTATGAAATTTGGTATAGTGGAGTTTATTGATCGAATAACAAACGCTGCCAATTTTTGAATAAATCGGTAATGACAAAATGTAAAACTAATTGTAAGTAAATCTACATATCTTTTACCAATCAATCTAACAACAATAAATATAAAATTTTGTCGCTAGGATTTTCAACAATTACTCCTGATGAAGTTCGAATAAATCCAACGAAACGTTGAGTGAAACATGAAATATATTAGTTTTATTTACTTCATAACAAATAATCTGTTGAATCATTGAATTTTAATTGTTTTTTTTTCGAATAACAGTTGAAAATGGCTTAAAATGCAGTATGTTTTTTTTTTGAAAACTTTAAATTACAAATGTGATATTTATTATTTAATTTGACGTTTTTTGAATTGTATTTGATGTGCTTTAAATTTAGAATGATGTATTTTGAATTTCAAATGTAAATTTTGAATTTCAGTTGACTCTAATATCCTCATTTAGTGGAGGAGTGTGAATATCATTTGCTACGGCCCAAAAGTCTAACACATCGAAAGAGTGACCTATCCCGCTTGTAGGTTCGGCGGAAATCAGTTTTAATATATTTTAAGTCAATTAGCAATTTCCGCTTGTCTGCTTGCCTGGGTGGTGCAATATTTTTTCTTATTTCTTTCAAAGTTCGAAGGTGGGCCATATTGATCCAATCCTTCTAGTACCTCCCCCACAAAGGGTTAAAATGTAGTGAAATTTTGATTAACTTCCTTTACTCGACTGAAATTTTCAGTTATTTGTATAAAATGATGTGTAACAAGCTTCTACTGTATTTTTTGCAAATATCATATCTTTGTTTGTTGAGCATGAAATAATACAAATAATTTCTTCTCCCGGGGAAGATCGAATAACTTCCGGGTATATATGCAAACCCTAATCGTCTGCTTTGTGGTTGCTAGCCGGCCGGTATTTTGCCTAAACAATAAAAACAATTTTAAACGTGTTCAATCCATTGACATATACAATAGCAATAAGTGAATATTAAATTATCTACGGAAAAGTGTATATTGTGTTATCATATTAATTTGGTTTAATGTCGTTCGTTCACAATTCCGTAAAATAATTGTCTCAGGTCTGTCTGTGTCATATTTGACACTTAAAGAACATTCTTAATCGAGTTTATGATCTAAAAAAATCAACTTAACTAATAGACATACATATGGGTCATTTCACGAGAAACACTAAAGCGTGAGTTTGCTAAAAATTTCAGAAAATATTTTTTCCTCAAACGAAATCTTTAAAATATTTGCATACCCTCCACCGTTTGCGACACCTCGATATATAGATTAGGGACCCCATAAATGAATGTATAAGTAAGGGGTTTTCCAATAGGGATGATATGATTTTGAAGTAACGTTTCGGCCATTTGTAATATGTCATGATCTCTCATTTGTTTTTCATTGTATTCAGTAGTGTTTACAATTTCATCATGGGGAGATATACGCAAGAACAAAGTTTACATATTATTCAGTTTTATTATCAAAATTATCGTTCTCCAATTGCAACTTTTCGTGCGCTAAGTCCATTTTTTTAAATCCAAAAAAACGCTTTCCAGTCGACCTACAACCTTGACACCCATGAGCAATATTTTAGCTCTCGTTAAGAGCTATCTTTTTGCCATCGATTGTGGCTAGAAAAAAGTTTGGAGATTCGATTATTTCAAGAAATTGTGATATTGAATGACCTCCAAGAAATTGTGATTTATCACTATTAGACTATTTCTTGTGGGGTTATTTGAAGTCATTGGTCTTTCGAAATAAACCAGACTCCTTCCAAGCTTTACAAGGCAATATTGAACGTGTCATTCATGACACTTGATTTAGTGGAAAAAGTGCTCGAAAATTAGGTTCATTGAATTCGTTCCTGCAGAAGAAGTCGTGGAGGCCATTTGAATGACGTTTTATTTAGAACTTAATTGTATCAATTGTACGTCACATTACTTTTGAATTTTCTTAACAATAAGTGTGTTTTTTTTGTCAAAGAAATCATATCACTCTTATTGGAAAACTCTGTATAGATTTTTAATCGTCAAAAAATTCTAAGATGGTTTAGCAATGTCCGTCCATCATTTTTAACCACCCTACAATCCGCAATAAGTGACCGAGATGACTGAAATAAAAAGTTCAAATACTTTTTGTAACTGCAGGTATCTTGGGATTGAAAATGGGCAATATCGGGTTATGTTTCGATATAACCTCCATATATAGCATATCTCTGATTTAATTTCTTACTTTTAAGCTAGGCTTTCTATAATTACCAATGGTACATTTGCCAAACATATTTAGTCAAAAATCGGTTACAACTTCTTAAGTCACATAGAGCGAAAATAACGAAATTTAGATATCACTTAATTTGTTACCAACATTTTGAATTTCATTAGTAAAACTTAAAATGGTTAAAACTTCCTAATATCTCCTAAGCGAATTCGGCGAAATTTGGAGTTTACTTATTTTTTGTAGCCGATGGACAGGAGACTAATTAATACCTCCGAAGTTAGAGCATTTGGTTTTCGTATTTTTTATCGATTAATGTTTTGATATTTATATATATATATATTTATATTAGAGTGGCGTCAACAAAATTTTTCACTGATCAAAGCTTATATGAAACATTGGTTTGTTTTAAGTATATTAGCAAAATAAGTAGTTTCTGCGATCGCGAAATTAGGGGCTATTTGCGGTTGAAATAACCTCAAAAAATCAGGTTTTCCCTTAACAAAATTTTCAATTTTTATTACTTTAAGGAATTGGCCACTGGACATTAAAAGCTGGACCATTATTTATAGGGCGACGTGACTTCCAGTAACAAAATTGTATTGTAAAGTCACTATTTTTTCTCGATTTTATTGCAATTTTTAGTGCATTTTTTAAAAAATCTGAAACAATTTCCACAATTTGGTCCGATTTTCACTTTTCTTGGCTTGTAATAGAACTGCTGATCTCTAGATTTCATTTTATAAAAAATTAACCCTTATATCCTACACTCATTATTTTAACCTCAAAACCTGAAATTATTAGGAAAATAGGCAGTTTGCAAATTTTATTCGAAATATCTGCCCTAATCTAAACTATTGTTATATTTATCGACTTAGAATTTTTATTTTCACTTGAATTTGAGCAATTTTATAGAAAAATGCACAAAATTTTAGCTTTTGAGGTTAAAATAATGAGTGTAGGATCATTTCTATGACAATTAATTCACTTTAACCCATTTGGGGCCACCAATCAAATAACAAGTTTAAGGCCTTGAAAGGGTTAATTTTCTATATATAAATGAAATCTAGATCAGCAGTTCTATAGCAAGTCAGGAAAAGTGAAAATCGGACCAAAATTGTGGAAATTGTTTCCGATTTTTTAAAAATGCACTAAAAATTGCAATAAAATCGAGAAAACAGTGACTTTACATATAATTTTTTTCAATGAAAGTCACGTCGCCCTGTAGATAATGGTCCACATTTTAATGTCCACTGGTCAACTCCTAACAGTAATACAAATTGACAATTTTATTAAGGGAAACCCTGATTTTTAGAGGTTATTTCAAACGCAACCAGTAAGGAAAGGCAGAAAGTCGGGCGGGGCCGACTATATTATACCCTACACCTCCCTAACAATGCGATAAGGGTTATTGCCATAATAATTTGGAATAATTGGAAAATGGGTAAGAACATATATATGCGGATATATCTAATTCTGAACCGGTAATCGCTAAATTAAGCAATATTCGTTCCTAAATTGAGAATCATCTTTCTGGAGAATTTTGTAATGATCGGAAGTAAAGTAAACTTCTATAGCGCTTTGTAACCACATCAGGAGGAACATATATATGGAGCTTATATATAAATCTGAATCGATTTTCCCTGAATACTCATTGATGTAAAATAGAAACCTCCTTCTGTCGAATTTCGTACTGATCGGATATAAAACACAGTCTCTACAGCGCTTGAATGTCAAATCGGTGCTAACATATATATGGGGGCTATATCTAAATCTGAGCCGATTTTCTCCAAATTTGGCAGTATACCTTCGTGTAATAAGAAACCTCTTTCTGCCGAATTTCGCTGTGATCGGATATAAAATACAGTTTCTACATCTATTGAATTTCAAATCGGGGGTAACATATATATGGGGGCTATATCTAAATCTGAACCGATTTTCTCCGAATTTGGCAGTATTCCTTCCTGTAATAAAAAACCTCTCTGTGTCGAATTTCGTACTGATTGGATATAAAATACAGTTTCTACAGCGCTTACATGTCAAATCGGGTGCAACATATATATGGGGGCTATATATAAATCTGAACCGATTTCCCCCAAATTTTGTATTGTATCTAAGTGTATCACCAGACTACTCTCTGTCAATTTTTGTACAAATCGGTTACAAAATGTTGCTTATACAGTGCATATATGCCAAATCGGAGGTACATACACCCATGGTAATAATTATACTTCCACATAAAAAAAGGACGATGCAATTGTGTTTTTATATTTTGGAAAAACTTTTTATTGGAAGATTGTTCTTAAATGATTTGTTAACCAAAACATGTGTTGACATTTCAATTTATTAAAAGTATCCGAATTTTAAAAGAAAAATGAAAAGTACTTCATTGGTAAAATATATACTTCCAAATTAATTTAGACTAAACAATTTTGAAACAATACATTTTTTTTAGAAAACATAATTTGTCTTATAATGAGTATTAGCGCCAGACACCATAATTACTTCTTTAAGTCATTATGATATGCAATAAATTAAGTTTAAGCAGTGATGTGGGTATTCCACTCCAAGTTTTATTTATCGCTGCTCGGAGGTCCCCTAGATTGGAGAATTGCCTCCAATTGTCATAAATTTGATTTGCCATATTCCCCAGGACGTTTTCGATCGGATTTAGATCTATACTTAACGCAGGTCATCGCAGCAGTGGTATATTTTTGGTGTTAAACCAGTCCGTCACAATTTTAGCTTTATGTATTCGGGCTTAATCTTGTTGAAAAATAATCGACGACTCATAAATATCGTCCAAAAAGGAGATAAGGACATCATTCAAAAGTTCAATGTAACCGATGGAATTTATCTTGTAGGTAAATAAAGAAATATTAACAAACAAAGTTGCATTTTTGCGCATAGGTGACTTTTTAGAGCAACATTGACTTGTGGTAGTATATTTATTACCATGGCTGTATATATGGGAGCTATATGTAAATCTGAACCGATTTTAACCAAATTCAATAGGGATCGTCCTTGGGCCTAAAAAAAGATATGTGCAAAGTTTCGTTGAGATCGGACCATAATTGCGACCTGTACTTTGATTACAAGAATACGTCTACAGACAGACAGACGGACAGACAGACGGACATAGCTAAATCGACTCAGAAAGTGATTACAAGTCGATCGGTATAATAAACATCTATCTCTTCTCCTTTTGGGTGTTACAAACAAATGCACAAAGTCATAATACCCTGTACCACAGTGTGGTGTAGGGTATAAATAGCCCTAATTTCGCGATCGCAGAAACGAAATATTTTCTAATATGTATACTAAAAATAAACCAAATTTGCATATAAGCTTTTAATCATCGCAAACTTTTTTTCGTCCTCACAAAAGAAGCCACTCTAATTAACATATGCGTCGAGTATATACGACTATTTTTGAGGAAGTTTATTCCAAATACTGGAAATTCTTGTTACACTCTAGTGCCGTTATCAGCAGAGGTATGGTGCCTTCCCTCTTAATTCATTTATTGTGGCTTGTTGTTTTTTTTTTTTTTTTTTTTTGATTATAATCTTACTAAAATTAAATCTTTACTGGCTTTTGTTATAAATTATAGCATATCTAGATAAGATGGAGAACCATTAGAGAAATAATATTCTATGTAGAAGTTAAATTTTAGAAAATAATGTAATACATAGCTATAAACTGAAGAATGTTTACTACTATTGACACAAAAGAGAGTTCAGAATCGCATGGAATTGGACACTTGGCTTTTATCTTTTTCACAGAAAAAAAGGACGAAATGAAATTATCACTTATTTTTAGACCAACATTTTGAATTTCATTAGTAAAACTTACAATCCGACACTGTGTTATGGTCTGGGAGGCGGAAGTAATGTTCATTAATAAAAAGTCCCCGACCCGTCCTTCCTCCTAGCCTGGACTCATCAGTGTAGCAGCTGGTTCCCGCTGGCACATGAGCTAGTGTTCCGTTTTCCCAGGAGCGTCTGTCTGGCACGGACGAATTACAGCCGCACTTCAGGAATGCGGTCGGAGATTTCCGTTGTTTGAATATGACCGTCCAGTGAGGAAGGACGGGTCTGGGACTTTTTATTGATGAACCAGAAGTCGAACTTTACTTCCGCCTTACAGACCATTACACAGTATTTCAAGCAGAAGTTCGAGCATTCACGGAGTGTGTTATCTGACTCAGTAATACCACAAAGCCTAAATACATATGCCAACATCTTCACAGATAGCCAAATGGCGATCAAAGCAATTACATCGGAAAAGGTAAAATCCAGAACAGTGTTAGACTGTAAAAGAACGATAAATAATTACTCAGACCATTACTCAATTACTGCGTATTTTCTGGGTACCGGGATACAACGGATTGATTGGAAGTGAACGAGCAAACAGTTTGGTGTCAAAGGGCAGAGAACTTCGAGTAATAAACTTGGAAAATTGAAAGCCTTTCCAAGCCACGAAGGATGAGTTGAAGCACTGGGCAGTGATGGCTCACAAAACTGTGTGGAATAGTGCAACTGCAAAGATACTGTCGGGTGACCCAAATGAGAAGAAAACAAGTAATTTTCTGAAACTAAACCAAATCGAGATTAGTAAGATGATGAGTGTTCTAACGGGACACTCAAGCTTACGGGCACATCTTCATCGCATAGGACTAGCAGAAAACGAGGAGTGCAGAGCATGCAGGGAAAACATCGAAACGATGGAACATTCTCTGTGTCACTGTGCAGCTTTCACACATGCAAGATTCCGATATTTCGGTTCCGACATATAGCCAGACTTGACTCATCTCATCATATGACTGGAAGATACTGAGAAAATTCGTGTCTAGTACCGATTTTCTGTAACCCGTGGGGTATAAAAATCATAAATAAATAGCGCACAACAAGCCGAACCACTGGCTTAAGTGTATGTCCATGGACATGCGACGTTTAAACGACTCCTCTATTCAACCTAACCTTAACTAACCTAGTAAAACTGAAAATGGTTATAAAGTCTTAAATAGGCTACTTAGAACGAAAAAGACGAAATTTTGATATCACTTCTTTTTTACCCATATTTTGCATTTTGTCGGTGAAACTTAAAATGCCTATAGCTTCTTAAACAAGACTCTCAGATCGAAAAGGATGAAAAGCTTATATCTCTTATTTTTTAAATTAAATTAAATGGTTTCAAATTATTAAAATTATCTCCTTAGGTCGAAAAAGACGAAAGTTTAGTATAATTTAATTTTGACCACATTTTTTCAGCATGCCCATTTTTCAGAGAAACCAACTTGTTTGATAAACAATGTTACCAATAGTTCGATTATTGACAACGGGAACATCTTTCGGACTTCTTAGAAAGGTCGACTCCAGTATATCCAGACGTCGTTTACTTAGTGAGGGACAGTTGTAAAGCTAGTGTTCAATGCTTTCCACTTCTTCCTCATCACCATAGCTCCCGCAGAATTCATTGGATTAAATACCTAACCTTCGGCGTGCTCGCCGACCAGACAGTGTCCCGTCAGAACTTACCCTAACGTAGACAGTTTTTTCCTCTCTAGTCCGAGGAAACATTTTGAACTTCTCAGTTCGTATTGTGGACAGATTTGTCTAACTACCCTTCAGCTACCAAATTCTGACCATCTTTCAGTGAACTGATTGATTGTCTCTTGCCTAAGTTTGCATGTTGACAGTGGCGAGTTACCCATATGAGGTGCAAGTTAAACTACTCAGCCAACTAGTTGAGAGATCTGCAGCAGTCGAGGGCTGTTTGTGAATTTAGGCATGTTGGATGTGTTGGGAAAACTTAAAATCGTTACAACTCTTTAAATATGCCCTCTAGAGCTTTGTATACAATTTATTGTTTTTTACAAACATTTGGAATTTCCTTAACAAAACTTAAATGAGCTTGCTAGAGCGAAAAGGTCAAAATTTTGATCATTTATTTTGTGACAAACGTTTTGGATTTCCTTTTGAAAACTTTAAATGACTTAAACTTCTTAAAAAAAGATTTAAACGAAAAGGATGTCATTTTGATATTACTTATTTTTTGGTAGAGAGAATTTTGTATGCGATGTACAGGAGACTAATACCTCTGTAGTTAGAGCGTTTGGTTTTGCAGCTCAGTCCTGCACTCCTGCAGCTTTATTGTTTATTTTTCGTGACTTTCCTTTCGTGGATGATTCTTTAACTGCAACATCCGACACTAGCAAGTTCCAGTAATGTTGCCTCCATATACTCAGCACTTTTAGTACATCATTGAACAGATTTCCATGTACACCCCCAGCATGAAAGATTACCTTAGTAAAATGATTGGGATTTTTTGTCGAAGGTCGTCTTGTAAAAATTGTTGGGACATTCTATACATATCAATGTATAGTCTACATTTTATCATACTTAGTTCTTAAGTTAGTTGTCCAATGACATTCTGGGTAAGATATGAAGTTAATCAATGATAGTGTTCAAAGCCCTCTTGCGTAAATTGTGGCACTCCCTATAGATATCAATGAATTCTCTAAAAACTATTACATTTGGTTTGTTGTGTTGTTATGATCTCTAGTTATTTTTTGCTAATAGTGGTTTTATTACTATAATTATTATTGTTGCAGTATTAAAACACACTAGCTGTATATCTTTATGTTCATTATTAATTTTATTCTCATTTCTCAATTTCATAGACAGATGACTTTGGCGAACCTTAGAGCATAACAGTAAAGAGTACTTGCAGGCAGTTTTGTACTAAAATCTCAATTTTTACCTGCGGAAGGTGAAACGGAAAAACGAATACAGTTATTTTCCTCGGCTAAATTCGTGGAATTTCTGTGATTTGTAAAAAAGAAACAAAGACGTTTCTGTTATCCAGAGGATTTAAGAAGAGTGTATCTGTTTGCCCTCCAAATCAACAATGGCTACGTGTACGAATTATGTGATATTTGACTGTGATGGTGGCAGCGATGATGCCTGGGCATTGTTGCTACTACTGAAAGCCGAAGCGGAAAAGCAATTGGTTTTGCTGGGGATTACAATATGCGGCAGTGGCAATACCACACTGCACAATGCCGCCTACAATATGTTAAGAATACTAAAGGCCTGCGGGAGAGATGAAGTAAGTGAAGGAAAACAACAACAATTGCTTTAGGAAAGACACCCTTGTGTCGCTAGTTCAATTTCCATTTAATGCCGCTATTTGTTTTCCTTCTAGATACCCATATTTTTGGGCGCTTCAGATCCTTTACTACCTCCCTTCGATAATGTGGTACGTACTATGTTCCATGGCAAAGATGGTTTCGGAGATGTCTTACCTCAGGATGATGATATTGATGTCCAGGAAATGGTCGAGGGTGAACATGCGGTGGCGGCCATCCATCAATTCTGTATAGAGGTTAGTATTTTGCGTATTTTTTCAATAGCCAATGGATATTATTTCAGAGTTTTTTCTATTATTTTTCAGAATCGCAAACAAGTAACTGTGATAGCAGTAGGTCCACTAACCAATATAGCTTTGTGTTATTCCATGTATGGCCGAGATTTCTCCGAAAATATTAAAGAATTGTATATAATGGGAGGAAATCATCAAGGTGAGTGGGTAAAGACCAGGGAAAATAAATTAGTTAACGTGTTTAGGGTGACTATGAATGAAATCCTGCTAGTTCTAGAATGTTGTGGGTGCAAGGTCGTTGCATTTGTGACGACGTGGCAATCGCAGTAACTGATTAATTCGAAAACGTCCTCGGAGACATCCTACAGGTGGCTCTGAACAAGTTGGCTAGATGGGCCAGAAGCAGAGGTCGTTAACCAGATTCGACATACTTGATTCTTTTTACTAGGATGAATAAGGTCCCACATGTGGACTCTCCACTTCGGATAAATGGAACAGATCTAGTCTTTTTTGAAAGTGCAAAATTTCTAGGAATAATTCTAGATAGGAATCTGCTATTCATACTTAACATACTGGAATGTGTAAGGAAGGCTAACGTCGCCTTATATTCCTGCAGGAAGGCTGAAGGGTCGTCTCTCCTAAAATCGTCCATTACATATATATACGGATGGTTCGAAGCTTAATGACAAGGTTGCTATCAGAGTACTCCATAAAGAACTTTTTCTGGATATAGCTCAGAGACTACCAGATACCCGCAGTGTCTTAAAAGCCGAAACCACATATGGGTACCTGGACATAGGGATATCCCGGGGAACTCCAAAGCCAATGAACTTGCTAGGAAAGGGACAAATTCTCGAATTCTTGGCTTAGGCAAGAGGCAATTAGGCATACCAACGAAAGATGGACAGAGATCGGCACCTGTAGGGTAGCTAGACAAATCTGGCCAAGATATGATCTCAGAAGGTCAAAATATCTCCTCGCACTAGAGAGAAAAATATTGTCTACGTTAGTATCAGTTCTGGCAGGACACTGCCTGATCGGCGAACACAGCAGAATGTCGGCTATTGACTCCAATGACTTCTGCAGAATATGAGGAAGAAGTGGAGAGCATTGAGCACTTGCTGTGCGACTGTCCGGACATGTCTAGACATCCTGGGGTCACCTTTCTAGGCAGTCGGTACCGATATTTGTAGTATCCAAACTTTCTATATCAAACAGGTGGTATATTTCAGCCCGTGGTAACACTAGGGACCTAAACTGATCTATGCGAGCTGGTAAAAAACGGCTGCCAACCTAACCCATGTTCAAAGTGTGTTGTTGATTCCCTATGCGAGGTTGATCAGTTATTGATGTAATTTTATGGTTCTCTGACTGTGGAGTTGAATTGAAGACCAAAGAGTTCTTTCTAAGTGAAGTGGTTCACTTATGAGCTTAGAAGAAGGACTGTTATCGACCTCTAGCATCAAAAGTCGGATAAAATCGCTCTATACCAAGCATTTTTCTGCTTATTCCTCGATATCGTTCCGAGGTATACAAATTCGTCTACTACCTCGAAGTTGTATTGATCAACCTTCACATATTGTCTACTTCTCGTGGACTCCCTAATAGCTGAAACCATCAACTAAGTTTTGTCTTCATTTACTGCCAAACCCATTATTTGCCGATTTTTTCTCCACGTTATCAAAGGCAGCAGTGACATAGTGCAACGTTCGTCCCACGATGTCGATATTATCGGCATGTGGCTACAGACTGTCGCCTTCTCTGAAGCTGCGTTGGGTGGTGAACGGCTAGGAAAGATCCTTTCTATGTTTCACTGCCGATTTCGTATCAGTTAAAGTCAACATTCATGTGTTTCCAAGATTTGCCGTAATATGAATATCTGGTCGATGGTGGATTTTCCAGGTCTAAAGCCACATTGATAAGGGTCAATTATTTCGTCGATTAAGATGACTGGGAATCCTAAGGTCCTTTCTAAGTTTCGCTGACGATTTCGTATTAGTTAACAGTTATTCTTCATAGTCCGATTAGTTTTGCAGGTTTGCCGAATTCAGATATGGCATCAAACACATTTGCTCTTTTCAGATTATCAAAATCGGACTTGTAATCGGCGATAGGTCGATAACTGTCGATTTGCTATTCATGGATTTTCTCCAAGATCTGCCGTAGTATGAATATCTGGTCTATGATGAATTTGCCAGGTCTAAAGCCGCATGATAAGGACTAATTATTTCGTCGACTAATATGATCGGGGGGATTCCTAATAGTTCAGTTTTTCTAATGTTAATATTATATTCTCATCATCCTTTTTTTCAGGTGTTGGCAATTATACACGTGCAGCTGAATTTAATTTCTACTCAGATCCCGAAGCCGCTCACATTGTCCTAACAAAATCAAAATGTCCCATAACCATATTACCCTGGGAACCCTGCATGGATGACAAGTTTTTCATATGTATTGTAAGTAGTATATTAAATAAAATTGCAATGTACTTATATATCCTAATTAAAATAAATATCCTCTACTCCCGCAGAAATGGCGTCTCGAACAATTCGGCTCTCAGGCAGCCAGTGAAAATGCTGCCGTTCAATTACTCAATGCCATTGAAGCCGCTCAGTATCTGAAACCTGGCTTCAAGGGTTGGAATCCCTGTGATGCCATGCTGGTGGCTGCTTTTCTCTTTAATTCCCGTTTTGTTCGCAAACAAAGTCTATGGCATTGCATTGTGGATCTGAGCGGTCATACACGTGGACAAATGGTTCTCGATCACTTGCAGGAAGTCGAAAAGAATCCGAAAAATGTACGCATTATTGAACTGGTGGAGGCGGAATTCTTTAAAAGTGCTGTGGAATGGGGTTCCGGTTTGCGTGAGTTCAAGCTGAGCATTTTCAAGGATGAAGAGAAGGAGAATAATATGAAAGCGGAAAATGGATGTTGACCAAAGGACGAAGTGGATGGGATTTTGAGTTATTTTAAGCATTTATTCTTTACAATTATGTAATTCTATGTTAGAGTTTAAGATTTAACCAAAATTACTTCGATATTTTTGTATTATAAACTACTCGCGATAACAATTTTGATATTAAATGCCAATTTTTATTCCTACACTACTTGTAGCGTATAACTACCGTTATAAATAAATATATATTTGACTAATATGACCAAATATGTGCAAGGAGGATTAATTCTACAGAAGCGAAATTTTTACACAGAGTAAGTGTTATCCTCAGAGATGCCACTATAAATGCTCCATCCACATTAGGGCGGGTCGATCTAAAAGTCGCCCATTGCTCAGTGAAAATCGTATTCTAGGGATCAAAATAAGAAACTTTGCCAGAGGAACCATACCTCTAAAACGAATTCTGATGTCCCCACTTTTGACCCGTAGAAAAATCCCACTTTGACCCATTGGCGCCCTCAATCGAGTCCAAATGTATGACCGACCCCCACTAACTTTGGAGGGCCGATCCACCAATGCCAGTGGCACACTCCCTGGAACTCACCTGGGGGGTTCCCCATACAAACATTTCAAAAAATCACCATTTTTGGCACTTTACATGACAAAATCAGCGAAATGGCTATGTTTTTTCTTTATTTTTATATATTTATTTATAATAATATTTATTTATAGTAATATTTATTTATAATAACATCTATTTTTTCTCTTAAGAAATTTATTTAGTCAGAACATATGTAAATGAAAAAATTAATTTAAGTTAGTTATAGAAAAGAAAGTACAAAAATTATTGTTTGAAGTCTTTTTTACTTTCAAGTCTGGGCAATTTCGCACGGCTCTCTAATGTCGTCGCCATAACAGCCTCTACATTTTCCGGTATAACCCGTTTGGAATCGCTAGCTAGCAATTGAACATGTCGTTCCGTTCCTTGTATGTGTGATGGAATTTTTGGATCATTAAACGGTTGATCATCTTGATTTAAATATTCTTTCAATGTATCGTACGGAATGCTTCGCGTGAATGGTGGTTCAAATACGTTATTTATGTCATTCACATTGATCATTTCCGTGTAACTTGTGCAATTAAAGTTTATATCTGGTTTTATATAAGCTCTAAGTTACGTTGGGTCGTCAACATCGGTTCGATAGCGTAGAATTTTCTTGATAGCACAGTCGCGCTTTTCTTTGCTATCATCAAACAACATTGATAACAAGATATTTTCCGAATGCGCATAATATGAATTATCTTTAATTACTTGATTGACAATTTTGCGTAAACGAGGTTCTAGAAATCGTGACCAACTAATGAACTTGAAAAATAATGCACTGCCGTACACGACTGAGCTGTAATACTTGATATTGAAGTTCATTGGCACAACATTTAATTATAAATTCAACCAGAATTCTTAAATTTGCATCTGGAACCAATGCAATGGTCTTTTTAACAGCAATTCGAATCGTCGTATAATTCCACCGTGTGTGCCAGTGTTTGTTGGCTCACCGTCAGAGCATATTCCAATTAATGCATCCAGTGATATATTTTTATCGTTGAAAAAATCAGTTAATTTGGTTGTTTTGTATTCAGCGGTTTCATGTTCCAGTCTTACGTAACCAATCAATTCAGAATTGGGTTCTCTCAAAAGAACAAGATGAGGTTCTTTTATGTATGATACTTCTCATCAATTGTATCTTAAAATCTTGCAAAAGATCGGTTCCCAAGGCTGATGCTACTCTATCTGTCACATACCAAGGCAAAGTTAAAACAAACGTATCTCTCTGTGTATTGTGAACTTGTGCTTCTATCCATATCTTCTTGAACCGGTGGCGGTGCGTATGTTGAATCATCGGGATCTTGGTATGTTGGCATTGATGACATAGACGTTGCTCTTCAATTTCCATCACAAATGCATCCATTGTTAGTCTTCTCTGATTATGTTGATCGTGCATAAACTCTTTGAGGCGTTCGGGAACCAAGCCGCATGCACATGGAGCTGCCTTCAAATCGCATTTACATGTTCCACATACATGAATCATAATTAATACCAAATGGTTTACCAACTAATTATGGCCGGCGACGATTCCAATATTCATTCAGCGAAAAAAATTTTGAGCACTGTTGGTATATCAGTGCTCAAAAATGTATTCGCTCATGGGCACTTTTTGAAAAAGAATCCTTCATAAAGATTAATCTTTTAAGATGATATGAGTTTTGTTAATTTATTTTAATTAATGCTACAGTCCTCTATTAATAACAATAAACTTAAATAGTAATAAGTCATTTAAAGTTACAAGAACAAATCAAAAATTAATTCAAGGTAATAATTTGAACTCCAAAAATTATTCACTCATTTAATATTAATATTATTTAAACTACGAAATTATTGGAACCATTTGAATCAGTTGACGTATTGCATTTGTTTACATTAAAAGTTGACGTATTGCATTTGCTTACATTACGGAAACAGAAAGAAACAACAGAAGAAGAAAGAAAAATTATTATAAATATTAAGTACCATAGACGTCAAATATAAACGCGAAAAACAATTTTGAATTCTCTGACTGTGGTCAGTGTAGCAGTAACCAAATTTGTTGTCACAACATTGAGCCTACAAATTGATGTGCATATGTATACCTATACAAAACTCGGATGGTCACCGGATGTGCTTTTACGCCCAGTGATTTTTGACAACTTGGCCGCTGAAATTTTGCATATGGATAGATAGACTCGTGTGCTGTATAAAAATCGGACTTTTCACGGAAACGAATTTTAGCCAGTGGTCAGTAATCGTGCTATCAAAAAAGTGAGTGTTATTTTTATCCTTTAGATAAAAACCTAAATCCTTGTAAATATTTAGTGCCACACATCGAAAATTTACCCTCTCTATACTATGGAGGAACATTTAGGATTAGTTAAGTGGGTGTGTCGCGGTCAACATAACCTCATAATTCGAGAACGTATCGTTCGATTTTCACGATTTTGGGATTGATGGATTAGTATTGGACCCAGAAGTGACACTGTAGTGGATTTCTGATTGGTCAAAGGGGCAACACAACCTCATAGCTCGAGAACGGATCTTGCGAATTTTACAATATTGAACATTATGTATTTGTATTCGTCCAAGGAAGGATGAATTGGTCAAATGGGCGTGGCGCGGCCATCACAGGTCCATAGTTCAAGAAAGAATCGTTTGATTTTCACGATTTTGGTCTTGATGGAGCAAACTAATGGCGAATTCTTTTCTGCAAAAAAGTGCAACACTTGCATTGCCCCTTTTCCGAAAACTGCACTATAATATCGCTTTTTTGAAATTTTAGTTGTGCTAAATTCGAGTAACTTAATTACCAAATTTCAAAAAAGTATCACAAAAGTGCCGTTTTCGGAAAAAGGGCAATGAAAATGTTGCACTTTTTTGCAGAAAAGAATTCGCCATAAGGGTTGTTCAACTCGACGCGAAATGACCATAAAAACCTCATGGCTCAAGAATTGATCGTTAGATTTTCCCGATTTTGGGCATGATGGATTAATATTGGCCCCATGAGGGACACCACTGAGGAAAATTAAGGATTGTTCAAAGCGACGAGACAGGGCCATTACAAACTCAAAACTCGAGATCGAATCATTTGATGTTTTCGTATTGGTTATATGATGGAAACTATTGAGGAAATTTAGGATTGGTCAAATGGGCGTGCCACGGCGAACACAATCTCATAACTCGAGAACGGATCTTTCGTTTTTCACGATTTGGGCTTGATGAATTCGTATTGGCCCACTATTTATTTCATTTGGGATTGGGCAAAGATGCGTGGTGGTGCCTACCACACAAAAAACATTATGTTTCGAGGTATATCGAATTAGCAAGCGCGTAACCAATACGATTCCAATACTGAAAACGAAATATGAAAACCATTGCACCAATCGTCTAGGAAGATTTTAGTTTAAACTTTTGATAGCATTGTAAAAAACTTATCTGTACGACGTGAGAGTGCAGGTAGATGTAGATCGACATTGTTATAAACAATTCGGACTGGTCTCCGGCCAAACAAGAGGAATACCCAAGAAAATTCCCGAAAAATCTCCGATATCAAATGGGCGTGGACCCGCCCATGTTTAGATATTGAGAAAAATATTGTATATGCATTTAGTGGCAGTTTATATGATTAGTTCAAAAATAGGCGGGATCGGAATAATGGGCATGCCCCCCGCCATATAAGGCAAATTTTGAAATGGAGTGCTGTAAATTTGTGAATATGCATTTGATGTCAGTCAAACAGTTTTTAACTAAAATAAAAACTTCTAGATCCTAGCTGAATTCTAACCAATATCAGACAACTTTTACATTCGCTACTTAATGAACTGTCGCCCTGACTCACGATGTCGAAGGTTAACGTTCGCATGACTTCTATGGGGAAAACCGCTGATTAGTGACCTACAAACAAAGCGAATGAAACATACTCCCTGATGCCTATTAGCAAAGAAAATAAAGCTATAAAGAAGTTCCGTCCAGTAACGAGTAGTCTATCAGTTACGAACGAATATACATTTAATTTCAGCGTTAGTTTTTTTTGCGTATTTTAAGATCGATTTTCCAGATTTTTGTGCAATTATCACATTTAGGGACATTAACAATAAATAAATAAACTAGGTTAACTACCGGTTATAGCTGTATAGCTATAGGTTTTTTGTTTTGTGTTAATGGGGGTTAGAAAAAAATGATACAGAAAACTATTTTTTTCGAGTTCGAAAATCATTTCTATTCGTTCGAAACTCACGAAAATGTAAACAAAGTCGCGAAGGCACATCTGTATAATAGAGTGTGTGCCTAACTGTTGGTTGCCAATCAGCTGATATTTGCATAGAAGTCATGCCAACGTTAACCTTTGACATCGTATGTCAGTGCCATTTAAAATTTTAAATTGGAATCGACTATAAAAAAGGTACTGATAATTTGTTCAAATTTCTACTTTTATTGGAAAGGTTTAACCAAAATTAATAAATAATAAGAAATGTCATCCCGGAAGGAGTAAGTTGTCAGTTACGAACGATTAGAAATTTCAGCGAGTAGGACTTCAAAAAGTTAGTTTTTCCGCGGATTTCGGACCGATTTTTTTGTAATTGTCACAATTAAAAAATTAATATTAATCGATTAGTGCAAAAAAAGTTCAAACTATTTTCGCGGAAACATGTTTTTTCGCATGTGACATTTCATTCCTATTCGTTCGTAACTGATAGATTTTGACGTTTCGGCCTGAAGGAATGTCTTCTTATATTCTATTTGTCTTTGGATGAGACCAATGGCAAATGAAAGTTGACATTATCCATAACAAAACCTTCAACAGTTTTTTCCAGGTCAGTGCCAGATTTTTAACACGCATTTGAAATTGCTGATTTTGGAACGCTGTCTAACAAGAAAAGATCATTGAAAATTTTATAAAATAATGGTGATTTTTTTATTGTCATGGAATGTTGTGGTATCTTACTGTTTTTGGGGTCGAGAAATTAATTTTTGATATCTATTTTTACCTATAATGGCGCTGACATACAAATGGTGCTATTTATTGTCGATTTTCGTAGAAAAAACTGTTCAAAATCACTAACTTCAAATGCGAGTAAAAAAATCTCGCACTGAACTGAAAAAACCTTTGAAGGTTTTGTTGTGATAATGTCAACTTTAATTTGCAATTGGTTTCATCCCATTCCCATTTTGGTTGTTGCACTGTGTAATGGAACACAATATCAATCATATGACTACCACGACTGGCTCCAACCCAATTAGTAAATTTTCGATTGTTTCGGGTCGAATCTCTTCAATCGCAACTTCGATTTCATGTTTCAACGCTTCAATTGTCTCCGGATGCTTTGTGTAACAGTTATCCTTAATGGCTCCCCACAGAAAATAATCCAAAGGCCACAATTTACAAGTCAAAGTAGCTCAAATTTACAATTTTAAGTGACCAGCCCTTTATTAGTTGTAAAAGTTACTGGTAAATAATGCACTATATAAAAAAAACAATTATTAGCATGTTTTAACACTTTAATGTTATACTAAAAACGAAAATGTATTTTAAACCCTCCGCAACTTATTTCTTAACAGTCGATTTTTACGACCGCCTTCTCGAGAATTGGTCCACTGTGCACCGCATTCCGCGTACATCACATCGATCGGAAAAATAAACTATCGGCCTGTTTCTGTTTTCTAACGAAAGTCTCTGCGAACGAAAACCAGTCACTAACTTTCGTTAGGAATTTGGTTTCTCTAACGTTCTATCGTTCGTTCGCTTGGCCTTACGTCAATGACGTTATCAATTTACCAATTGGAAAATAATGTAATTGCCAGATCAATAATTTCACAATTTCCGGTCTAAAAAAGCACACATTTTTGTATGGTCGACCTTAGCAAATACATCTCTGCACTATTTACAGTAGCGGTGGCCAAAAAAGCAACCCTGGGTGGTCAGCTGAGCTGCACCAAGACTCTCAATTATTTCTCTCTCTCATTGTGCACTGATAATTTTTTTCTATTTCAGCGAGCAACTTCTTGACTTCTTTATGCTAAAATATTTACACATATGTACACAATTTTATTATTCTTTAATTGTTTTTACCATAATTATATCAATATCTACTTATTTTTTGCTTTTAATAATGTTTATTTTGTAATGTGACTCGATGACAGCAAAGAGAGATAGAGAAACCAAAATTTTGCACTGAAATGATTACGTTTTCGTACGAGTTCATTATCGTACGACTTCTCGTTGTGATGGTAGTTAGTGAAACCCAAATCAGCTGTTTGTCGTCTGGCAGGCGAACGAAAGCAAATTTTTAAGTTACAGAAACAGGCTGTATGTGTCCATCTCGTATACTTCAGGTGTTACAAAGATGCAAAAAACATAATACACAAAAAATAACTTAATGACATTGGAGCACGAAGAATGTAATTATTTTTTTTAATTTACTTACATATGGGTAATTATATCACATTTATACTTCAATCATTGTCATTTATTTTAAATTTAACGTTATTTCGCATTCGTATGGTAACATTAAACTGACAAAACTCCCTATGTACGGAGTGGCAACACCACTGCCAAAAAAGTGCTGCCTTTAGCGAAAACATAAAATCAAAACAAAAACGTCGACAACATGTCAGTGAAGAAAGAAAACAAAACTGACACTAAAGCACCCAATCAAAACAAAAACAATTAAAATAAAGGAAAACGGAAAACAAAACACATGCATACATACACACACAAAGGCAAAAGGTCTGCCACCAAAGCGGCGTCGACGCAGAAACGTTGCCAACGACGAATGTCAAATAGCAATGTCTAATAAGAAAACAAAACAAAAACACTCAGCACAATCAGCAGCCCCGACTGACTGGGCAGCGCTGCATAGAAGTCTGGTGTCCAATCAGATCAGAACGTTGCGAACCGTCGTCTGGAGAAGAGGCCGTTATTTCGTTGTAGCGGTTAAATGTAACCGAAACTTGTTGTAGTGTTGTGTATTGTGAATGAAAACGGAAACGCGCGGTTGTTAATAAAGTAAAGGCTCGTCTGTCGGTCTTTCTATGAAGTAGTGAAGTGTTGTTAACGCCATCATTTAATAACGTTGCCAATTTTTACCTCTTACCTTCTGGTTTCCTTGCACGAGACTTGTATTAGATATAACTGTAAATAACCCCATATGTTGCCGTGTTATCATGTTGTGAGGGAAAACCTGCTAATATTGTTGTCGCGGATTGTGAGTGTGTATGTGTGTGCGTTGTTTGTTGGTGTTATAAACAAAAAACAACCGAACACCACAAATACGAAATACATAATAGAGAAAACAGTACACGAAGAAAACACACTCTTTTCTTCCCTAACGGTTACTAGAGAGTGAATAGTGAAAAACAACAGAAAACATCACCACAGCAGCAGAAGGAAGAAGAAGAACTGGTAGTGAAAAGGAGAAAAATACGTTGAACACACACACATATATTGGGTTGCATTTGAGTTTTCGTGTGTCGTATGCCAGTTGTGCTGCTACTTCTCTTTCAAGTAGTTGCGGGCATAGCACTCTTCATATTTCTGCTGCATTATTTGTGTTATATATTAAATGCCATTGTACGCGATTTTTGTGAAACCCTAATAACAACGCGTGAATTTTTGCAACGATACGAAACAGAACAATCCTCGTCCGCTTCCGCCGCCGTCGTATCCACCTCTTCCTCCACAAGTTCCTTCTCGTCAACGTCGTCGGGCAAAAACTTCACTACAACTTGTCGCCGCCGTTCAACGTCATTGTCGTCCGCGTCACCGCCACTAACAAGTGAAGAAGAATTCGTTGTTCGTCAAAGGAATTTATCGAAAATTCCTCTAAAAATCAATTCACAAGCCATGCAAACCTCAGATGATGCAAAATTCATTAAAAAGTGAGTTCCGTGTAAAAATCTTACAATCAAAAAATATAAAATGTGTAAAGAATATACATAATTAATAATATAGAAGAAAATTTTCTGCAAATGAAAAAAATTGTTGTGCAAAATTAACCTGCTTAGCCGGCAATAAAACTATAATGTGTGCGTGTGTGAAAAAATAGTGCTAAAAACAAAAATAATTAAACAAAAAGCTTTAAAAAAAAGAAAAAATCTCAAAAAACTCAATATTTTGCTATAAAATCGTGAAAAATTCTTTTCGTTTTTTTTCTTATGTATTTTCTAAGTGTTTGGTGTGTTGCTAGTCACCACATAGTCTTATTGATTTTCCCATTTTCCCTTTATTTTTTGTTGGTATACGATAAGAGGAAGAGTTCTTTCTTTACTTCCATTTTCCGCGCACGCAGCCACCCAACGATTTGTGCAGACTCGCACACACATACACACACAAGTAGAAACCAATTGGAATTGAACAGTGTTGCCAAACTTTGTTTTTTTTGAAATGAGCCAAACTCATAGAAAATATACAAAAGCACCTGCTGAAAATGAACGAGGTTCTTCCGGTTTAGAAATTCGCAATATTTTCACAAAAAATGTAATGCACTTTGAAACTACACGTCTCAAAATGTAGAATTTCAAGCAAAAAATATATATTTTTGGAAAAAATAAACGTTTGTAATAGGTTTCATAAATTTTTGATAGAAAAATTCTCTGCCCAGTTAATAAATAATCTTTTGTCAGATACTGCTGATGGTTTTCGTAAATTGTGGATAGAATAATGTTCTGCCCAGTTAATAGGTAATTTTTTGTCAGATAGGTTTTGTGAAAGAATCAATTTAAAATTCACCGAAACATTTTTTAAATTAAATATTTTGTTCGATATTTTTTAATTTAATTTAAAAATAAAACTGCTCCTTATACAATATTTACACGGAATATTAACCCTTATCTCACGAATCCAGAACAGTAATTGGATTTTTGGGGACTTAATATTTGGACGGCATGAAGAAAAACACATTTCAAAAATTGTCAGACTTGCCTCAGTATTTCGTCCATAACTTTTAAAAATATTGATTCCAAAAATAATTATAGTTTTGGATTCGTTCTGGTGCATATTATGTGTAAATTTGAAGCAAATGGAAGAAGGAGCAATTTAGTTTTTAAATTAAGGTTTTAAAAAAATTTAAAAAAAAAATTTCCCTTATGTTCTTCTTTCAAACGACGCACATTGGGTTAAAACATAAGTTTGAGGAGGATTAATTAAGATACCACTTAAATTTATTGTAAATCTTTAATTTTTGGCAAAATAATAATTAGCAAGATAAAATTTGCCATATTCAACAATACCTCGTGGGATAAAACGGATAAAAGAACCGAAAGAGGTTATTCATGTGTTTGTTGTGTTCAAGATTTTTTACAACTCATTAACAATTATTTAAAAAATCGATAAATGAAAGAATTAAACGACACAAAAATAGATTTCTCGATAATAATTTTTAAAGAAAAAAAAAACATTATTTTAAAAAGGAGCAAAAACGAGCAGCCGTGTTCTTCTGAAATTTGAAGCGTATGATACGCCACAGCTAGACCTAGGCAGAAATATAGTTTTTTCATCAAATGAAGCAGAATTTTGTGCTCTTTCAGTGGGTACCAAAATTAACACGATGGGATAATTCTCATTTTTTAATTAGTTCTTCGTATTGATGGTATCGAACAGTATGTGCGACGTAAACTTTATAAAAATCGGTTTAGCCTTTCAGGAGCAATTAAAAATTTCGTAATAAAAATCGGTTTAGCCTTTCAGGAGCAATTAAAAATTTCGTAATAATCAAAAAAGCAATGATAAATAAAAGCCTTATGTATTCTTTCGGCTTAGAAACTTTTTATAAAGTTTTAAAGATAAAGATCGACTCTAGTGTAGAGTAAGTTTATAACGGAAGTTTACGGAGAAGGTCTAGTATAGAGGAGAACCTCCGAAATCGACTCTAGTAAAGGTTAATATCTCTTATATAAAATTTGATTTACACAAAAATATTGTCTTAAAATTAAAGATTTGCCCTAAAGACAACCTTAATATTTAAAATGAGTACGTTTTATAATTAAAATTAAGAAAATTTATTTTTTAATGATTAAAGGCATCTTTGGCGCAAATCTTTAATTGTAAGACAACATTTTTTCCATTTCGTATAGAAAAAGACTCAGTTATCGGCTGTAGAATTGAGATTTTTTTACATGTCCTTAGATAGTCCTAAGGTTTAATGGGTAACAATAGATTAGTATTATTCAATAAGAATTTTATTTCTTTTTATTGGATATATCTAGTAAATGTAAACCATTTTTTTTCTCCAAAACAACAAAAATTGTGCTAAAAAATTTGCAACAAGTGTTTACTATTTTCAGGATAAATTTTTCGATCTAGATTCACGGTACTTTTGTGAGGAACTGCGTAAGTTAGTATCGGAAAACTCAAAGGAAAACTTATGTACAACATGTAATGCTGTTTTAGGGATATCATGCGTTACGTTACGTTTATTAGAGTTTAATTAACTGAATCGGGCTTTCTCATCCATTTAAGCTTTGCGGCTCCCTTGAAGCCTTTCAAACAGGTTAGGAAAACGTTCTCACATAGAAATGTTCTAAATTTAATTCCCCAGTTTGCATTTGTCGACTCTCAACGGCTCCAGAAAAACTTCCGCAGAGAGCCGCGGCTCCCCATTTGGGAAGTCCTAATCTAAAAATAATATATTTTATAAAGTGTCCACAATTAAAAAAGTAACATTATCTTAATTCTAAATAAGAAAATTTGTTATACAAATCAAAATTGTTGAAATATCCAAAAGATTTAAGAAAAAACAAGTGCATAAACCTAAATAACTACATGGCAACACTGTTTCACCATCCAATCAACCGCATTGTGTCTGTTTGTGTGTATACAAAACAAGTGATTACTCATACATCCAAATGAAAAGAAAATTGAAAATTCTTCAAAGAAAAGTATGCAACAAAACAGAGAAAATATACAAAAACAAAATAACGGTACAAATACAAATTGTTAAAGAAAATCAAGTGATTTGAAAATGAAAATTAAATAGATTAATCTCTGTCTTTCCCCTTGCAAAAATGACGTACATACATAAATTATGAAAGAAATTTTGCCAAGAAAAATGTGTCTGACAGTGTGACGGTGTTTTGGGGTCTTTTTATTTTGTTTTTCTTACCACCGTTATGATGATGAAATCCTAAATTGTAATGCTCTCTTTCTCTCCTCTGTTTCTTTCTTGCTCTCTTTATCCTTGCTCACGCTCTCCGCATGGTGTGTGTCCGTTGTGGCTTCCCCCATTTCCCGTCCCCAAATGTCGTGCCTTAAATATATTTGTCACTTTGTCCCGTTCGTCGTCGTCATTCGGTCGGTTGTCGTGTGCCATCGTTTGTTTGTGTTTATTTTTCATAAATTGCTTCCTCATCCTATTTGAAATCGGCAACAAAAAAAAACAACGACATCTACAATAATGACCACAAATGCCGCTGTCGCTGCCAACGCTACTGCCGCTGCCAACGGCCGTTTACACAAAAGACGTTGGAAAGGTGGCAGCATTGAGCCCCATCCAACGGACAAAGCTTTGATTGTTAATTATCAGCTGGAGGCCACCGTCTTTGGTGATCCCAATAATCCTATGCTGGAAGAGAAAAAGGTAAGTTGAACATTTTATTGTTAAATATTTTGTTTTTGTTTTTTCTGTTAAAAATACTCTTTGGATTACTTAGCAAATACTCTCACTCTCTCCGCAGTTGTAAAGTACTCCCTTTGGGTATGTTGTTACTTTTTTTCTCCGTTTGTTTGTTAAGACCCTTTTAGACGACCCTTTCTGTTATTCACCCCCTTTGCCCGGCGCTCGCAATAACCGCCTATCTAATCCACCCCCTATTTGCTAATATACCTTTGGTTAGGTCCGTCCAACGCGTCGGAGGGAAATGACTAATGGCCACTGTGTGAAATGAAGATTTTCGTAGTACGTTTTGCTTTTTTCTTTGGGGTTTGTAAACATTTCTTTGTTAAAATCTTTTTTTGGGATATGATTCGTCACTTTAATGATATTGGCAGAGACCATTCAAATTTTGGTTCTGAAACAATTACTTGGTATTTATTAGTTTTTTCTCATTTTCTTCGGATATGAATAATTATTATGGTACGCAGAAAGAAGTCGTTGTCGATATTTATGAATGACCGGCTATTATGAATTTGTTTTTATTTGTGTCTTAATATTTTTGATAAGTTTGATAAAAATAATGAAATGATTTTATTTTATCTCATTCGCCTTTATCCAATAATGTGTAGATGAAATTATACTTGTAAATGTTTTCAAGTTTACATTAAAACTACGTTTACTTTAGAATTACACCTTATTGAGCATCTTCTTATTTAGAATTCTTGTTAAAAAGGGAATTCTTGGAAATTTCTTCAAAAATACTTTTTCTGAGATACAGACGAGATGACTCATAATAGGCGTGTTTTCGTTACACCATAGGTGCTTAATTTGTATGGGGAGCTAAGCACTTTTAAGCATTATTAGTTCCCGATGAAGTTTGGTGCTTGTGTTCCTGTCTTCCAGTATGGCATCTCATTTTTGGAGAGATTATTGTCAATTATTGTAAATTAACGGGGAAGAAGAAGAACAAAAATTGAAAATTATTTTAATATTTGCAAAAAGAATTTAAACATGAATTTAAACTCGTAGCCGCGGCGGACATATGCCGAAAATCATATTTAAAAAATAAATGACATGAATTTATCTACTAGATTGTAATAAAAAAATTAATTTCTACTATATTTCTGTCTTGTGTTATCATTTTAAGTTATCAAACTCGTATAACGTAAGATATAAACCCATTCTTATAAATCTTTTTATACCCCACACCACACTGTGGTACTGGTACAGGGTATTATAAGTTTTTTCATGGCAGATGTTTGTAATACCTAGAAATACTTCAGCTAGACCCACCTTAAAGTATACCGACAATGTCTGTCAGTCTGCCCATCTTATGTTGTTCCTTGAGTACAGGACGCAATTTCACTCCGTTCGTGATTAAATTTTGCCGTTAGGAGTCTTTCGCACCTGGAAAAAAGGCTACTGAAATTGGTTGAAATCGGTTCAGAGTTGGATATAGCTGCCATATAAAGGGTTTTCCAACAAGAGGTGTTATTTTGGTATTCAAAGAAAAATTCCATTTTTTGAGATAAATGACCGCATGTTTATTTCATAATAAAGAGGAAACTATGCCGTTAATAATGAAAAACAACATCAGCCAAATGGCCACCACGACCACGCTTACAGGACCATATCCTTTTCATGAAATTTTCCATAACCAAATCGCAAAGTGGCTGCCCTATGTCATCGATAGCCTTCTATCTTTGAGGTCTTGCTGGGCTGTTGGCGTAGACCTTATTTTTCACGTGGACCCAAAAGAAGAAGTCGCAAGGTGTTAAATCACAAGATCTCGGTGGCCAATTGTGATCACATCTTCACCTCTTGCCCAATTCCAAAGAACGACGAGGAATGAACAAACCTAAGTTTTCTTCAACACTTTGGGCTACAGCAGCAATATTCTCAGTTGTTCTTGAGTGAAGCTAAAAGTAATATAAATTTTATAGTAATAAAGGGTCCGCTATCTAACGTTTTTTTTCAACTAGTGCTTATTTCGTGAATGGTAACACTTAGCTCATGTCTGATTTGACAGGTAATTAGTTTTATCCTTCCGATGAACGAATATGGTTGTGTATACGCTTGAACAAGTTGGCCTGCGATCGATTTACAGAAGATGCCGATTTTGCCAAAAAATCATCTTTTCAGATGAAGCTCATTTTAATCTTGGCGGGTATGTAAACAAGCAAAATTGTCGCATTTGGGACACAGAAAACCCGCACGCATACGATGAAAAGCCGATACACCCAAAACGAGTCACTGTTTGGTGCGGATTTTGGTCCAGAGGCATAATTGGGCCATTTTTCTTCGAAAATGAGCAAGGAGTGGCCGTTACAGTCAATGGCGATCGTTATCGGGCCATGTTGAACGAATTTTTGTTCACAAAAATTGAAGAAGAGGATATTGGCAACATTTGGTATCAACAGGACGGCGCTACGTGCCACACAGCCGAAGCTACACTCGATGTTTTGCGCCCTGTTTTTCAAGATCGCATTAACAGCCGCAGAGCTGATCTCGTTTGGCCACCTCGGAGCTGCGATTTGACACCGTTGGACTTTTATTTGTGGGGTGCCCTCAAAGATAAGTGTTACGCCGACAAGCCAGAGACAATTGACGCTTTAAAGGACAATATTCGTGAAGCCATTGGTGAAATACAGCTGCACACAATCGATATCGTGCTTAAAAGTTGGACCGATCGTGTAGGCTACTGCATGGCCAGGCGAGGCAGCCATTTGAATGAAATTATTTTCCATTATTAACCGGAAGGATTGTACTTTCAAATAAAAAAAGAAATTTGAGAAAATATTCAGTAGTTTTTTTTATAGCATTTTCAAAAAAAAAAGTTATTTTGCGGACTTTTTTTTTAAATTTTATTTTTCTTATTACTGACAAGTGTGCTCACATATACAGAAATACAATACTCAAAAATAAAATTAGTTGACATTAACTTTCGAGAGAAGCAGTAGCGTTTACTTTGTTTTGTTTTCCAATAAATGTAATTATTTTTCACTTTGTTAATATTTATGTAAAACGATTGTAATTTATGTCTCTTTGTTTAGTGTAACCCTTGAAAATGATCGACGAAGTCGGTCGAAATATCGGGAAATAAAAATTGTTTAAAATAAAACAATAAATTCATAATTAATTTGTTTTATTTATGACCTCAAGCCAACAAAAACAAAAATATAATTTTATGTTTCTTGAAAATTTTCTTGAAATTTTATTATTCTGCAAAATTTTGTTAAAATTATATAATTTTTTTTTTAAAATTACGTTTGTTTTTATTTTTTTTTCGTCGAAATTGCATTTTTCTAGAAAAATCATTGAACTTTGTTTCTCTAGAAAATGTTGTTAATATTACATCTCTACAAAATTTCTGGGAATTGTTTCTAGAATTTGTTCAATTTGTCCTAAAAATTGTTTTTCTAAAAACTGCAACACATTGTATTTTTCTAGAAAATTTCGTTTTAATTGGAATATTTCAGAAGATTTGTGATTAAAGGTCGATGAGCGGACTTACGGGTGGATGAGTGGATTACGGGCCTCTCAATGGATTCAAATGACTAGTGGACACTGCCTGGATAAAAGATTGTTCAGCAAAGTAAACTAATTAATTAGCAATTCATACAATTTGACAGCTATAAATGTAGGTTAGCTCTAACAGTAGAATAACCGGAGATTGTGGAATTGGCCTTTAAAAATTAAGAATTTGAAGAATTTAAAAAAAATGTTTGAAAAGTATGTCTTAAAATAATCATTTGTGTTTTCGAAAAATTTCACAAATTCCATTAGATTCGATTAATTTATTAATTTTTTTGTGAGACCTGTTCAAGTATTTTTTAGAAAAAAATCAAAAGTCAAAATCCTCCAAATATTACCAATTAAAATACATATCTTCTTCTTTATATATAAAATCCTTTGTACGTTTGTTAGTAACGCATGATCTCCGAAACAATAAAAGCGAATGGACTGAAAATTTAACCATATGTTCAGATTGCGGTCATTTGTGTATTGGAATTATTTTCACCGCGATAAATTGCGGAGTGGTCAAGTTATTTGCAAAATACGCATTTCCAGTGCAATTTGACTGAAATTTCAAATGTTTGTATGTTTTTTCTTGATAATAGTTTGTATGTAGATGGCTCTGTAGTGGACAAATGGTCAATATACATTTTTTTGAAAATTTTTTTCTGAAACTCGGGATGTATGTATTTTGAAATTAAATATCAATGAATAACAAACCGATACATTCCTAACAGAAATGGCAAAACAACGTCTGCAGGGGTCTGCTTGTTTTAAATATAAAATTCATTAAACTTTTTAATTTTTATAAAATGTACTCACGGCTGCCCTGAAAGATCGTTCACCTGGGAAGCGGCTGCTCCTCTGTTAGGAAGTTATGTTCTACAATTTCCCTTATGACAATGGAATTCGAAATCTGTTTAGTTTTAAAAATAACAATATATGGCAAAATTCTGGTTCTTGGAAATTCCCTTAAGCAACAAGTTTCTTTCAATTTGGCCTATATTTCGCTTTCTGTATCATTTCCGCTGCCAGAAGCAGAAGCTTCTATTTGTCTTCTCCAGGTATTAGTAGGTCTACCTATTCTTCTGTTGCTGCCTTGAGGATTCCAAGTTTTTGCCATTTTCGCAATGCAATCTCCTTAGGATATGGTCGACCCAATTCCATTTCATGTTTGCTATTAGGATTCGGATTTCATCTTTGCTATTTGGATTCTGATTAAAGAAGATTATACTTTATTAACACCTGTAGGCCGTTGACGTTTCACGATTCACAGACGAAAAGTAGTACAGATCGCACGTTTCAAGAGAAATGGTGGTGTGTGGGTTTTAAGCGCATTTGTGGAGATTTTCGCATATTCTGTAGGGATCAGAACGTCGGGTTTGCCTTTTTCATGCGTTTGTTTTTTCAATATCCTCTCTCGATCACCTGTATGTGAAGGATTGAAATTCTGTCAGCGTAGGACCTTAATTTTTCCTAAGTGAGTATGAAGTCCGGCGTTACTCACAATCCTTTGTACTGTCTGCAGTTTTGCCTCCATATCCGAGGAATTATGGGTGAACAAACAAACATATATTATCAGCATAGTTCTGAATCTCACTCTTACACATGTTAACACTTGCCTGGAAAGAATTTCCTCGTGTGATTCAGAACTTACTCGACGTCTTTGAGACAGTCATTCACGCCTCATGCCATGCCTCTTCTTGCGGTCATTACCTGCAAAATTATAACGTCGAGTACTGTGTTCAACAACAGCAGGGAAGGAATACAAATAACCTTGGAGTACTCTTGCGCTCATATTATAATACCTGCCAGGCAAGCGTTCGTACAGGACTTGTCGAATGTCATCAGCTTACTCGAAGTCTTCGATTCATAAGCCATGTGATGCGCCTTGTTACTTTGGTTGCTTGCAACATTATAAGATCGAGTATTTGTTGAACAGCAGCAGGTAAAGAGCATACAGAATCTTCAAGTACTCCTATATTCATACTAAAATCCCTGCCCAGTATGCGTTCGTGTAAGATTCATTATTTTTCTTGGAATCCTTTTGCAGGAGGATATCGAAAGGTTTTTTCGATATCTTGACTTTTGTAAAGTTAATGAATATGCTCGACGACAATTCGGAGACTGTTGACGTGATCAATGTAGGAGCAATTAGCTCTAAATCTGGTCTGTTCGTTGCGGTGAAATCGAGGAGGACAACTTTACATGAATGGTGTTAGCCAGAACCTTGTTTTCGCGTTCAGTCAGGTCCTCTTTTTGAGTAGTTTTATGATTACTCTTATCTTCAATTCATAATGTAGTGAGCAGGAGTTAAAGTACATTATCCCCTGGCTGGAGAAAATTTATGTAGGCTGTATCAGGCTTTCATACGTCCCGAATCGATGGAGGGATACCAAAGTGGTATTCATACCTAAAGCGGGAAAGATATCACACACTAGGCCAAAAGACTTCAGACCAATTAGCCTATCCTCCTTCCTATTGAAAGGTCTGGAAAGACTTTTAGATCAATTCATTTGGGAAAACCTGGATACAAAACTCCTGTCGGGGAACCAACATGCTTACAATAAGGGCAAGTCTACAGAATCAGCCCTGCACGAACTTGTGAGCACTATCGAATCGTCCCTGCATTTCAAAGAATTCACCATGGTGGCATTTCTTGACATAGAAGTGGCTTTTAACAACATTCACTCAGATGCGGTAATTGCGGCACTCTCACATCTAAAAGTTAACACTTGTTTGATTAGACTAATTCAAAGTCTGCTCACCAGAAGACGCATAACAGCATGTCTAGGGTCCACAACTCTAACAAGGTTTGTAAACAGAGGGATTCCGTAAGGAGGAGTACTGTCTCCAATTGTCGCAGTGAGTGGCAAATTCGTAAACGTCCTCAGAGACATCCTACAGGTGGCTCTGAACAAGTTGGATGTATGGGCCAGAAGCAGCGGTTTGGGCGTTAACCCCAACAAGACAAAATTGGTTCTCTTTACTAGGATGAATAATGTCCCGCATGTGGACCCTCCACCTCGGATAAATGGAACAGATCTAGTCTTTTCTGAAAGTGCAAAATTTTTAGGAATAATTCTAGATAGGAAAATGTTATTTAGACTTAACGTATTGGAACGTGTAAGGAAGGCCAACGTCGTCTTATATTCCTGCAAAAAGGCTGTAGGGTCGCGGTGGGGACTCTCTCCTAAAATATATATAGCAGTAGTACGTCCACTGGATATATATAGCAGTAGTTCGTCCAATACTGTTATACGGTATTGTGGTATGGTGGACTATGGTCACATGAGGATATCAAAGTGTAGTGATATGGTAACCGACCGAGTGGACTATATACCAACTGTGTACACCTTCGAGAGAAATTACATCACTATGATTCCCGCCAGAGATGAATGGGTCGGCAGAAACCATCTCCACTTTTACACGGATGGTTCGAAGCTTGATGAAAAGGTTGGCTTCGGAGTACACTGTGTGTCTGGATATAGCTCACAGACTACCAGATACCTCCAGTGTCTATCAAGCCGAAATAATGGCAATATGGGAAGTCGCCAAGTGGCTGAGTAGCAACATAGTAACCAACACTGGCGTTGTCATTTACTCGGACAGCCAGGCTGCCATCAATTCTCTGGAGGCAACATCCCTAAATTCACAAACAGCCCTCGACTGCCGCAGATCTCTTAACGAGATGGCTGAGCAGTTTAATATACACCTCATATGGTTGACTGGGCATAGGGATATCCCGGGGAACTGCAAAGCCGATGAACTTGCTAGGAAAGGGACGACATTACAAATTCTCGAAGAATTTGCATATATTGGTGCGCCACTATCCACGTGCAAGCTTTGGCTTAGGCAAGAGGCAATCAGGCAGTCCAACGAAAGATGGACAGAAATCGGCACCTGCAGGGAGAAGGTCAAAATATCTCCTCGCACTAGAGAGGAAACGATTGTCTACGTTAGTACAGGTTCTGACGGGACACTGCTTGATCGGCGAACACGCCAAAAGATTGGGTATTGACTCCAATGACTTTTGCCGAAGCTGTGGAGATGAGGAAGAAGTGGAGAGCATTGAGCACTTGCTTTGCGACTGTCCCGCTTTGAGTAAACGAAAGAATCCGAAAGCTTTTGTCAGAACTCCATTACATCCACAGAAAATTAGAGCTTGGTGCGCTTTATGGGTATGCGGAGTCGTTGGTCTATATGTCTCAAAAAAGATGATGATTACAATGTTTTTTGTAACTCTGAAGGAAAAAACACCCGTTAACATTATTAGGCGAAGAGAAAAGAAGTTCACTACACAAGAATATTTACCTTGTTGTACTTTCGTCTTCTTGTACTTTATTCGAAAATCCTAGGCTACAAATAATGTTGGTTTAGAATCGAATGATTTTTAAACACAATGTATTGACTACATAGTAATATCGATATGAGTTACCCTAAGGAACAATTTGTCATGTGTTTTCTAGAGAAGTACTTTTATTCTACCATGGTCCTACCTGGTCCCAGTCCACTAAACTCAAATCATTGCACAGTGTTATTGATACGAACTGAATCGTTTGATTTTTACGACGTACTTATAACAGCGAAAAGATAAAACGCAACAATTATCAGAAATTGTAAAGATACTCAAATCAATCAAATCGTTCTTATCAATCCAATCAATCAGAATTAAGATATTGCGTTTTAACACAACATATAACACAATAGTGCATTAAACATGACTATTGACTAAGTATATGACAGACTAAATAAGAACTTCATTAAGGTTTATATCTACAAATATTGTGCTCTTTGACCAATTATATTAGGCAATATGTTTATTTTTTCCTTTTTGGTTATTATTTGCACAATTAATTAGCGTCTGTGTTCAAATCAGTTTTGGGTCTGATTTAACAGCCAAGGAAAGATGAAGTGAAACTAAAGCAAATATGACGAAAAAAAAAATCTTTACAAAATTACGTATTATCATCGCTATATTGTGCAAAAATAATGTAAAAGAATCACAAAAACGTGATTTGAGCTTAAGTGAGATATTGTTGAAGAGTTTTGTTTTTAATTTTGTTCATATTCACTATTGACTTTCAATGGAGAACATGGACACCGAGAGTCAACCGCAGTCCACAACCAACAACCATCCATGGCTCGTCGATCACTTCAACCCAAGTACCAACCGACCAATCAACCAACCAATCACCTTTGTGGGGTGCTAAGTTATGCTAACTCCATGCCAATGTTTATTTAGCACTTGTTTCGGTTTTGTTTAACGTATATTTTATTTATTTATTTATTATCAATATATTATTTAACCTTATACAATATTATGCAAAAAACCGCTGAAAAAAGATAACAAAACAAACACGATATTATTGTGTTAATAATGATCGCATGCTGAACGTCTGTTGGCGAAGACGTTCATAGGGTGATCTTTGGCGAATCTGTAGAATATTTGGAAAGACATAATGGTTTCTCAGATAAAAGTCGTTAATTTTGTTCACGAATGACGACATATTACAGAACTAGTTTTGTTAATAATTATTGGAGAATTTGTAGAATTTTTTTGGAGGCGTAGTTTGTGATTAAAGTCTGTGTAAGAATGACAACATATTACAGAACTCGTTTTGTTTTTACAAAACAGATGGGACAGCATAAATTGAGAATTGGATTTTAATTTATTTTCCAATTAAAATAACATTAACATTCTACACAATTTTCAAGTGTTATTTGACAAATATACATAAATTTAATTACAAACAAATCTAAATTAAAATTATATTAATAGAAAACAATTTAAAATTCAAAACGGGCATTGACATGGCAAAATGAGCTAATAAAATCACATAGACCAGTTAAGGTCCATAGTGTTACCACGGGCTGAAAAGCCCCTCATCGAATCCAACCTGTTTGATATATACAAAGTTACCGATAGTACGAATATCGGTACCGGAAGGATCTGTTAAACTACCTAGAAAGGCCGACCACTGTATCTTCAGACGTCGTTTCTCCACTTCTTCCTCATTTCCACAGCTTCTGCAAAAGAGATTGGATTCAATACCCAATCTTCTGGCGTGTTCGCCGATCAAACAGTGTCCCGTTAGAACTGATACTAACGTAGACAATATTTTCCTCTACAGTAAGAGGAGACATTTTGGTCTTCTCTAGCTACCCTACAGATGCCGAGTTCTGTCCATCTTTCGTTGGACTGCCTGATTGACTCTTGCCTAAGTCAGAGCTTGCACGTGGCCAGTGCCGCAACAATACATACAAATTATTCAAGAATTTGTAAAGTCGTTTCTTTCCTAGCAAGTTCAGAAGCTTTGCAGTTCCCCGGGATATCCCTATGTCCAGGTACACATAAGAGTTGTATGTTAAACTACTTAGCCATTTTGTGTTGTTTGTGAATTTAGGGACGTGACCTCCAGAGAATTGATGGCAGCCTGCCTATCCGACTTCTTGGCGACTTCCCTTATTGCTATTATTCCGGCTTGATAGACACTAGGTAGCTGGTAGTCTGTGAGCTCCATGTACCAAGACTGAGTTCCTTACATTGTACTGTACTGAAGACAACCTTATCATCAAGCTTCGAACCATCCGTATAGAAGTGGAGATGGTTTCTATTACCTGGTATTCTGCAAACCCATTCATCTCTGGCTGGTATCATAGTGATGTAGTTCCTCTCGAAGGTGTACACCGTTGGTATGTAGTCCACTCGGTCGGTTGCAATAACACTACTCTTTGATATCCTCATGTGGCCGTAGTTCTTGTATCTCCACATTGATAGACATTTTAATCTTAATGTCGCTCTGGTGGCAACTTCTCTTGCCACAATATTAATCGGCAGTAGGTGGAGTAAGTCCGGTAGAGCTTCAGTCTCTGTAGGCCATATGCATGGGCAGGTAGTTTTCTGAACCTTTGATAGTAGGTTGCCGATGGAGAGTTTATCAGTTGTCGTCAACCACTCCACAATGCCGTACAAACTACTGTTATATATATCCAATGGACGATTTTAGGAGGAAGGCCTCACCGCGACCCTGCAGGCTTCCTGCGGGATTATAAGGCGAGGTTGGCCTTCCTTACACGTTCCAGTACGTTATGTCGGAATAAAAGTTTCCTTTCTAGAAATTTTACACTTTCTGAAAAGCATAGATCAGCTCCATTTATGCGAGGAGGAGGGTCCACATGTGGGGCCTTATTCATCCCGGCAAAGAGAACCAATTAAGTTTTGTTTTGGTTAACGCCCAAACCGCTGCTTCTGGCCCATCTAGACAATTTGTTAAGAGCCAAAAGTAGGATGACTTTGAGGACTTTTTTGAATTTTTCAGTTACGCCATGGCGTCCATATATGCTACGACCTTGTAGCCATAACGCTCTAGGTCTAGCAGGATTTCATTCACAGCTAGGTTCCAAATTAGTGAAGACAGTACTCCTCATTGTTCACAAACCTGGTTAGAGTTGGGGACCCAAGACTTGCTGTTATGCGTCTTCTGTTAAGCAGACTTTGAATTAGTGTAATCAAGCTAGAGTTCACCTCTAGATGTGACAGCGCCGCAATTGCCGCATCTGAGTGAATGAAATACCTCCATAGTGAATTCCTTGAAATGTAGGGACGATTCGATAGTGCCCATAATTTCATGGAGGGCAGATTCTACAGATTTTCCTTTGTAAGGAGGTTGGTTCCCCGACTGAAGTTTGTGTCCTAATGAATGAATTTAAAAGTCTTTCCAGAACTTTCAATAGGAAGGCCTGCTATTCTGTTGAGCAGGCTTTGAATTAGTCTAATCAAGCTAGAGTTCACCTCTAGATGTGACATCGCCGCAATTACCCCACCTGAGTGAATGTCAGGAAATACCTCTATAGTGGGACGATTCGATATTGCTCATTTGTTCGTGCAGGGCTGATTCTGTAGACTTCCCCTTATTGTAAGCATGTTGGTTCCCTGACAGGAGTTTTGTATCCAGGTTTTCCCCTAATGAAAGAATCTAAAAGTCTTTCCAGACCTTTCAGTAGGAAGGAGGATAGGCGAATTGTTCTGAAGTCTTTGGTCTAGTGTTTGTTATCTATCCCGATTTGGGTATGAATACCACTTTGGTAACTCTCCATCGATTGAGGAAGTATGCGAGCCTGATACATCCTTCATAAATTTTCTGCAGCCAAGGGACAATGTACTTCAATATTTTCTGCATTTCTGCTGGAATGATGGCGTCTGGTCCAGGTGATTTGAAGGGCCCAAAGCTGATAATCACTCAGCTTATTCTGGATTTCTCAGTCAACAAGCCAGCAGTCCACTCACTCTCTTGTTGATCCTGCTGATCCTCGTGTTGGTGAGTTCTCCAATCCGAGGATCTGCTGATAATCAACCAGCTTATTGTGGATTTCTCAGTCAACAAGCCTGCTGATCCTCGGGTTGGTGAGTTTTCCACTGATAATATCGATAATATCGTTGCAAACTTGCGGCATCCAAGACCTTTTCCACTTCTAAGCTTCTTCTCATAGAATTTGAGTTGCTCTTTATAGGCATCCCAGTCATTGGTGACCCCAGTAGATTTGGACTTGTTGCAGGTATTCTTCCTAGCCTTTAGCTCAGTAGTCCACCATTGTGGTTTAGTTTTACTCTTGTGCCTTGATTTTGGACAGGCTTCGTCAATGGAGCTATTGAATGATGTAGTGACATGCTTGACCAGATTATACAGACCGGCTTTGTCATTCGGTACGTACAGATGTCTAGAGTTGATGACATTTTTGAAATTCTTCTCCATTTGCCATTTTATATGATACGCAGATACGATGATAGTTCGTATCTGCGCCAATAATCAACTCGTGATCGTCAGACGTTGCTTCTTCTACTACCTCCCCAAAGAGAGCTGTCGGTAATACAGCTTCATAAGGCAAGTAATTGGAGAGAATCCAACATATGCGATTACCAATATCCAGACTAGCAGCTGTTTGGTCTTTACCACTCAAATCACCTGCCAAAATGCAGGTTCTTGGAGTTCCTTCACAATTGGCCAAAAACAGTTTTAAGTTGCGTATCCCGATACCGTAGACCTTTCCTCCTACTACGTAGGGCTCCTGTATCAGAACGATGTCTACTGTACCTGTGGACAGCGGGATCTACGAATCCTTGTATACTTATAGATACCATGTATTCCCAGAATGGGGACTGGACAGCGATCTCATATGGGTCAGCAGTCCTTGATTTTCTGGAGTCTAACTGGTAGTATCTTTGGCTACGCCGTCTGACCACAGGCTTTAGTCTGACCAGAGGGAGTCAGGAACGCCCCTGGAACGTAGGTTCTAAACTGACTATTGGTTGAAACCAAAACCGCTGTGAGAGAATAGACTCGAATGTGGAGTTGCAAACCAACCGGGTTCCATGACCCATAGAATGGCAAGGAGTTTTAGATGTGCTCCGCTCCTAACCAAGGAGGAGGGCTAAAGTGTCCAGAAACAAGAAATTGTTTGGTACTCATGCACAATGTGTGCGGAGGTATTGGACGACGCATGTATTCACCCAGGTGCTTGGGGCACGGCAGGAACCCTTAGGCTCAATCCAGAATGCCTATTTGTACCCGTGGATGTACGCGTGATGGAGGTTAATCTGAAGAATTCTTACCATCATTGATAACCGACAGATTAACCTCCACCCCAACAAGGGTCTTATTGATCTCCTTGTCCGTATTATCGAGGATCATGTCCCCATCAGATGCGTCAAGGAGTCCAGAAACCCTCCTCAGCTACTTGTTTTCCGAAGTAGTGCTCTCGTCCTCAGAGAAAGGGGTTACAACCTTTTGTGTTAGGATCTTATGCTCCAGAATTATGGGCGTGGGTAGCTTTGCACTTCCGGAGGGCTGGGTTTCGACCACGGTGGATACCTCTCCTTCCGCAATGAGAGCTATTTCCTATTTATATACCTTCAAATATAATGTCTCAGGTGCAGGAATAGAGCCGCTGAGACTGCTTTAGCGTGATGGAGGTTAATCTGTAGAATTCTTACAATCATTGGTAACCGACAAGTTAACCTCCTCCCCAACAAGGGTCTTATTGAACTCATCGTCCGTATCATCGAGGATCTTGTGCCCATCAGATGCGTTCAGGAGTCCAGAAACCATCCTCAGCTCCGGAGTAGTGCTCTCATCCTCAGATAAAGATGTTACAGCCTTTGTGCTAGGATCTGATGCTCCAAAAGTTATGGGCGTGGGTAGCTCTGCACTTCCGGAGGGCTGGGTTTCGACCACGGTGGATTCCTCACCTTCCGCAATGAGAGCGTTATCCTGTTTGGATATTTTCAAAGCTATAGTCTGGAAGCCATATTGCAAGATTCCATTTACCCGTTATAAATGGGGGGTGAATTCAGCATTTAAGGATCAAATTGACCTGCCGGTTTTTACCACCCGCCTTAATATCCTTACTAATTCTCCTATTATGGGTCGGCAGACCAGGATTGGAATCAAGTATGTCAACCGAGTTGGATGGTTCTTCTGTAACCCAGGTGAGGGCTTTGGGGTGACTGGGGGAGGTTTTTTTCGACAAACTCCAACTGAGCGCCCGGCCCTATCTCACCCACTCGGCTCAGAGCTGTCTTATACAGGTCTACTGTTATGGCTAAGAACTTTACTCTACTCTGATGCCATCCTACATCGTTACAGGCATCTCACTGGGGACAGCGAAGTATTGAGTCACAGTGGCCAATCGCACATAGCTACATTTGTCCTTGGGGATGGTACCAACCTCACTACTTCTGTCTATAACCCCATGTGATTCTCTTGATTTGGCCTTAAGCTCTATAGAAACTATGTTTTACATCTGATCTTTATGGAATTTGGTAGAAAGAGGTTTTTGATCCAAGATCGAACACTGATAAGTTTTATGACATTCTATTTATATTTACTTATTATCTCATATAACTTGAAAACGTACGTATTCGAGCTCCGTGAGAAAAATTATGTGTTTAACAAAAAATTTCCTTCAGCAACGAGGCTCAATGAAAACAGATTTGTCGATTTTTGCCCAAATAGCAGCCAGAGGCTGTTCAAAAATTGTCAATGTACTCAACTTGTCATTGGCCAGAATCTGTTCAATGATGATGTTTATGCAGCCTCATTGTCATTGGATTGTGCTTCTTCCAAGAAGATGATGTCCTGCAATCTAATGTAGGTTTCCATAGTTTCTGGTTCCATTATACTGCGAGTTTTAAGGTTATCGTTTCAGATCCAGATTAACTGTATTGATCTATCAATTTGGTTTATGTATATAGGATGCTCTCAACTAGATGTCAATTAAAAACTTCAGAACAGCTGTGCATTCCATCACTCCCAATCAAACCCCCTTTGTTTGCTATGCTCCCAACTGTCTTGGGAGCCTACACTAGCCACGGTCAGTTGTCATATGAATTTATTTGTCGGGCCGAGACAGCATTGAATATGAATACGAATGTTATGCAAATTCTATTTAAATAAACTTTAAAATATGATAATGTCTCATGTAAACAACTTTAAAAAACAAGCTATAAAAAATGCTATACTGAAAAGGAAAAGACCTTCTAGTACGTATACATACAAACATACCCACCTGTACCTAGCGTAACAAAATTTTCCTGACAAATGAAAAAAAAATTAATTAAAAAAAGAAAAAGCTGACTTAAGTAAGGATGGATTAGTTGCGGACTATGGCACGTGACATTTGAGTATTAAAGGCGAATTGAGTTGAAAATTGGAAGGAAGAGAAGTCAACCACAAAGCCAAGGCACAGCACAGCACTGCACAGCGTATAGCGCTACTGGGAAATGAAACGGAAATTGGGCTAGGTTGGTGGTTGGCCAGTTGGTTGTGGCTGCAGTGCTTAAAAATAAATGAAATGACCATTTGACATGAATGCCGTTTTTTCTTTATTAAAAAAAAGAGAAAATGTAAAAAAGGAAATAGAAGAATTTTATTATTAGGTTTACCATGATGTACGAGTATGTCAAAAGAGAAATTGACCTCAGGTATTATGACATTTGTTGTTACAAAATTCTAAACATTTGTTCACACTTCATCCTCATCTCCATCCATCGTGGTCGTCGGCCATTCTAAAATACGAAAAACTTTCAAAACCTTGCCCGGCCTGTCCAAGTTAGTCAGTCAGTCAGTTACTCGCAGTCGCATTATCGGAACGGAAATGAGCTAAGGTGCTGCTGCTGTTGTTGTAGCTATGATTAGGCTATTACAGTTTTGAAATACTCAATAACAAATTGAACATATGTACTTTCATACATATTTTTGTTCATACACACAATTTTATTGATGAAACGTAAATTATTCTATGAAATTATGGCTGCGTTTTCATCGGTTATTTTAACAGCTGAATTCTCAATTCTTCCATTGTTTTATTATATTGACCAAATTTGGTTTGGTTTTTGTTTTGATTTGATTTCCAAATGTAATTGACCGAACAAACAATCAAACGAACAATAACGTAATTGCCGCGCCGTGAACATGGCAGCCATCCGACTAACTGCCTGTATTGCAGTGTTGCATTTTCTCGTATGCGAGGGAGGGAAGCGAGGGATGGCTTGAACGTATGAATGGTGGGTTGTAATGTGTGCATTACGCATTATCGATTCGTTGCAATTCGATTTTCCATGCCACAAATCAAGTGAATCGACTGTGAACACATTGTTCAATTGTTGTTTGCCACCGTGTACACGTTGTGCCACTCTATAGAGCAGCAGCAGTAGCCGTGTGAGTGAAGCGTATGAGTGAGTCATGGGGCCATGAGTTTGGCTTATCAGTGTGGGAACAGTGGTGCGAAAGGATTTATGCACGGAGTGGCTACTATCCCAATTTCCCACGAATTTTGATTTTATAGGTATGTGTTTTAGAGTTTTTATTATGACTCAACTGATAAGTTTTTGATAAATATACTGCGTATAATGTAATCTAATCGAATAAATGATTGAATAAACATTTATTATTTTCAATGCACTCGATTGCTGCAATTCATGGCAGCATTTCCGCAATTTGAGTACATATGTATATTACGTACTATCGATTTTTATTTGTCATCATCAACAGTTGTTTAATAAAAGTTGTTGTAAAAAAATGTTTGATTCCAGACTTCGAGTATTAATTTTTAGAATATTAAAAATTCTGATTTTTAAAACAAGAAAGAAAATTTCTGTAGGCGACAATTTAGCTTGTTGACGTAGCCACCGAGGTGGAAATGGGCCTCATCAGTCAAGATGATTTTTCGAATTTTAATAATTTCAATGCGTTGTTGAATCGTGTATCGTTCCATTTTGAGTAATGGCGTAGTTTCATCTTATCAAATGTCAAAGAATAAAAGCTTCAAAAGTGACATCTACCGAAATACCGGGTGATTCAAAATAACGCCTCTTGTTGGAAAACCCTGTAGATAGCTTCTGCTATCTAGGAAGTACAATGGCAACAAACGGTGGTGCAGAAGCAGACGTAAACAACAGGCTCAACAAAGCGAGAGCAGCATTCGGACGACTGGAGTCAGTATGGAGAAGCCACATACATATCCAGCAAAACCAAGCTCAATACATTCAACGCATTGTTATGTCAGTTCTGTTGTACGGCAGTGAAACCTGGCTTGTGTGTAACAACATCACGCAAAGGTTACAGGTATTCATTAACAAATCCCATAGAATCATATGCAAAATATTCTGGCCCAACACACCACCAGTAACATAGAACTATGGATCTTGACAAATGAGGAGCCCATACTGAAGCAGGCATAGAAAATGGAGGCATATAAATAGAGGTGGATCGGCCATACCTTAAGGAAAAACCCTCATAGTAGTGCAAGGATGACACTTGAGTGGAATCCCCAAGGATAAAAAAACCGCGTTCGCCAAGAAACAACTGGCGACGCACAATTATCCAAGAACTAAGACAAAACAATCTTACATGGGAAGAAGATGCGGTTATAGCGGCGCTGTCACATCTAAAGGTGATTTCTAGCTTGATTAGACTAATTCAAAGTCTGATCAACAAAAGACACATAACAGCAAGTCTTGGGTCCACAACTCTAACAAGGTTTATAAACAGAGGAACCCCACCGGGAGGATTATTGTCTCCACTAATTTGGAACCTAGTGGAGAATGAAATCCTGCTAGATCTAGAACGTTGTGGCTGCGGACGACGTGGCAATCGCAGTAACGGGCAAACGGCCTCAGAGACATCCTACAGGTGGCTCTGAACAAATTGTCTAGATGGATCAGAGGAACTACAGCGATGAGTCTTCACAAGCCATACTGCATCTACTGCCGATTAATATTGTGGCGAGAGAAGTTGCAACCAGAGCGGCATTAAGATGAAACCAGCCAGAGATGAATGGGATTGCAGAATACCTGGTAATGGAAACCATCTCCACTTCTATACGGATTATTTAAAGCTTGATAATAAGGTTGGCTTTGGAGTACTCTCTAGGAACTACATCACTATGATACCAGTCAGAGATGAATGGGATGGCAGAATACCTGGTAATAGAAACCAGCTCCACTTCTGTACGGTTTATTTGAAGCTTGATGATAAGGTTGGCTTCGGAGTACACTGTAAATAACTCAGTCGTTATATAGCTCACAGACTACCAGATACCTGCAGAGTCCATCAAGCCGAAATAATGGCTATATGGGGAGTCGCATAGTAACCAACACAGGCGTTGTCATTTACTCCGACAGCCAGGCTGCCATCAATTCTCTAGATGGCACATCCCTAAATTAGCAAACATTCCTCGATTGCCGCAGATATCTTAACGACATGGCTGAGTAGTTTAACATACACCTTATATGGGCACCAGGTCATAGGGATATCCCGGGGAACTGCAGAGCTGATGAAAGGGACGACATTACAAATTCTCGAATTATTTGCATATATTGGTGCGCCACTATCCACATGCAAGCTTTGGCTTAGGCAAGAGGCAGTTAAACGAAAGATGGGCAGAAATCGGCACCTATTGGATAGCTAGACAAATCTGGCCAAGATACTACCTGAGAAGGTCAAAATATTCCTGCGCACTAGAAAGGATAATACGTTATCTACATTAGTGTCAGGTCTAACGGGACACTGCCTGATCGACCAACACACCAATAGTTTGGGTATTCACTTAAATGATTTCTGCAGAAATTGTGGAGATGGCGAAGAAATAGAGAGCATTGATACTAGTTATGCTACTGTCCCGCATTGAGTAAAAGACGTCTTAAACATCGGCCTTTATGTTACCGGACTGAGGGTACTATAAAATAATTACACTGCAGGAAATTAAAATATTAATATCCACAAGTATTAAGCGACAGACAAACTATTACTATGTATGGAACTACAGAGGATTTGAATAGTAGTATAGATATTATTAGACGTAAACTTCGTAAAAAACGGTTCAGTCGTTCAAGAGTAATTACAAAGCAGCAAATTGCAAAAAATCAATTTTTTTTTAATTTTAAATCGTCATAAGCGAGATCTTAATTTTAGTTGCTAGTTAGTTAGTTGCAGGTCGTTCTGGATAGCAACTGGGTCATATTGGTCAATGTTTTAATACAGCTCCCCTATAGACGTCGCTCCAAAATACGGTTTGTGAGAAACTTAAAAGTTTGTATTCTATTTCATCACAGCAATAATTTTACAAATCGGTTAATATTTTGTTATAGTCACCCTATAGAGGTCGCCCCAAAATACGCTTATTTATGCCATAAATACCGCATTTTCTGAGCATTCTAACTGAATCTTTGCTGTTTGTATTTTATTGAGACAAGAATTCATCACAGTAAAAATTTTTAAAAACAGTTTATATTTTGTTGCAATCCACTTATAGATGTCGCTCCCAAAAAGGTTTGTTTATGCCATAAACGCCATATTTTCTATGCAATTTAGCTGAAACTTTGCAGTTTGTATTCTTTTTTGGCAAAAATTCATCTTTGAAAATCGGATGGTTATTATTATATGAAAAATAATTTTCTAAAATCGAAAGAATGTTAATTTCTTTATATATACAAGTATATTTTATAGATTTGATTTGCTGACCTTCTAATATGCCACACACACCACTGTGCATAGTCGGCGTCAAGTGTCTGCCTAAACTAATAATCACTAAATGTTAATAAAAAGAAATCCCTCCTACATTTTTGCAACTTAGGAGGGAGGGAGGCAGGAGAGTAATTAAACAATGACAGTATTAAGTAAACCTTGTATTACATGAAAACCAAAAAACACGCCTTACTCACTCTTCCTCTCCCCCTGAGGAGATGATTGGACCAAGTCACACTGTGCGTCATATTTAGTAAATATGGATGGATATGTCTCGAACATCAGCGCTGCACAACTTTATAATTAATGTGCCAAAATTAATTAAGAAATTCGAAACAAGCCGCCAAGTCCATCGATTCAATGCTGCATCGCTCCATCCATATGTGTAGAGTCAGCCAAGTGTCCCATGTGCTCAATGAGCGACCAATGACCAACAATCAGATGCGACGGCGCGTTGCAAGGTTTAATTGATTCTTCAACTCGTTGGCCATCTTTTGGCCAGGTTAAGTCAAGTTTGCTTTTGGTTTTTTCTTCTTTTTTTCTGTAGCGTATGTACGGGTATTTTTAAAGTAATTATTATGCCCGCCGCCAAAAGGGGGTTTGGAATTTGTGTTTTTCTCTCTCTCTCTCTCTCTTAGTTTAGTTTTGTTTTTCTAATTAAAAGCATTAATTGAATTTGTTTTGCGGTTAGTGTGGCGGTTGTCGGCGGTGGTGATGGCGTTAATGAGGCACAGTGTTCGAAAAACCCTTAAAATTGGGAAAATAAGCAGACAAGTTTTAGTAAGAAATTATAATTCAGTTATTATATACAAAACCATAAAATAATGCTTTCCAGATAATATAGTTCGAAAATCGAAATTAATTTATTAGAAACAAGAAAGAAGTTTCAGTCGAGTAAACCAATTAACGTACCCTCACTTTGTGAGTAACGTAATATAAAAAACATGGCGCCTCGGGTGTAGTTGATAGAGCAAATGATATAAGCCCTGATCCACTAAAGTGAGGGTATAATTAAATGGTTCTGAATATCTAATAACGACATAAGAAAATTTGTTCGCACTATAAATGTACAGATCGTTTGAAGATGGTCGCAGGAGAGTTCAATAGCTTTTACAAAAATATTTATAATTTCTTGAAGATTTAATATTTATAATATATTGTTTTAAGAAATAAGAACGGTAGTATCTTATATTCATACCGAAATTGTGTTATATTTTATAACCGGAAAAATCTGTGACGAATTCTTTTAAAAATAAAACGAAAGCAGCCAATTTGTTTGGAAAATGTGGTATCTATGGTTTAACCAATTATATTTATGAGCGAAATTTACCAATATGGTAAATTTTCGTTATGCAGAATTTTAGTGTAAATAAAACACAAGCTGCAAAATTTCAAACAAATTAACTGGAAATGTGGTCTTTATGGCATAAATAAGCAAATCTTAAAGCGACTTCTATATGAAGAATATATCAAAGCTTGGATCGATGTGCTTCTTTCTTTTATTGTGAAGTCTACTTGTCAAAAAATTCAAAATGCATAATTGCCGACAAATATGGCGTGTACGGTTTGATAAATATATTCAAGAGCGACATCTGTATCAAAACATAACAGCGACCTCTATATGAGAACTATATCAAAGTATGAACTGATTTTGGTAGTTTATGTTGTGATGAATTCTTGTCAAAATAGCATACAAACTGAAAAAATGTTTATAAAATGAAGTTTTTATAGATTTTAGTAATTTTTTTGAAAGAGACCTCTAGAGGAGGTCTGCTCGGCGAAATTTTATGATATCGGTGTACGTTCTGATATAGTTAGCATGCAGAGGTCACTGGTCAAGCCATAGATGTCACATTTCCCAAACAAATTGGTTGTATCAAAGCATTAATCGATACGCTTAATTTTCAATTACGACTTAACTGCATCTCCTTACCTATTTCTACAGACAGACATACGGACATGGCTAAATCGTCTTAGATCGGTCTAGAAACGATTCGTAGGCCGGTATTAAATATTTGGACTCATATTTCATAATTTCCAATATTCAGTACCATCTGTACGTGAAAATTAGTAGATACATTTCCTTTAAAAAGTATTCTTCCGTTGATCAGTGCTGACATGTAGGTGGCGCAGATAAATTTTTATTTAACTAATAAAAATAGAATTTAAATTATATTGCATACTGTGAAAATGATCTAAGTCTGTAACCACTTTTCCGCTGCTGATTAATGTTCACATGGAGGAGGCGCTGTCATTTTCTTTATTCAATTACAACGGGCAGTCAGCCTGCCATTACGTCGTGCGATCGATAATTGAGTCCAATGCCTTCTGATGAAGCTGTTACTGTTCTGCATTGAGTAAATTGAGTCTGTATATACTGGGGTTATCTTTTTATAGTCTGGAATATCTGACCGGTACCGATATTAGTATTATTGATAACTTTGTGTATGAAACAGGTTGGTCCCGATGAGGGGAGCTGGTAACTACGGTTGCCATCTAACATTTTGTTTTTTTGAAATGTAATACATAGCCTCAATATAAGATATATTGTATTTTGAAACGATCTTCTTACCGATCCTAGGTCCACATATTTATGTATTCTCCTTATTAATAAGTATCAATTACACTCAAAAAAATGTATTTCCTAAATTTTAGTAAAATCCATACTCCAATTTAGTTCAATGATTTTATTCATATTGAGTTAATTTTTTCTTAACACTGGGAAATTTTATTTAGTACTACCAAATTTTATTTTTTTGGGGAATATGCAGAATAGTTCGTTAACTAAAAATGAGGACATATTTTTACTAAAATAATATTTCTTGAAAAAAGTTCGGATATTCATATATTTATCAAATTTAAACATATGCGGTGGACACCCAACATAGACATAAGGAAATTATGAACTAATAATGGAAAGCATGATTTTTAGGAAATTTTAACTAAAAATAATCATGAATCCTTATTTCGAGTCCATGAATTTGAACTCAAAATTAGGAAAACATACTAAAATCAAGGAAAATTTAACTATTTTCGGACTATGTTGTAGTCCTAAAAACACAACAAATTTGTTCTTTTTCGTTCCGCAATTTTTATTTTTTCGCAAATCGTTACTTGCAGAAACTTAAATTTATGGAGAAACATTAAAAATGTTACGCCCGGGACGAGAGTCGAACCGACAACCTTATGATAATGAGCCAGACACACTATATATCGAGCTACGGAACTCTTTTGGGATTGATATGAAAATGTCATTCATAATAAAATTTCTTCGTCGCCTATAAATATAGTATATGGCAACTCTATTTATCATTCAATGATGGCAATCCTTTTATCAAATTTAAGTGTACATAAAAATACATTATTTCGAAAATTTTGAGATATATAATTGTATTTAAAAACAAATTTTTCATAAAAATTAAGTGTCTACGTAGCTCAGTTGGTAAACATGTGGTTCATAAAACGGAAGGTTCTGGGATCGAATCGCATTCGGAGGTAAAATTTTATATATAGATAATGTTTAACGTTTAATAAAATAAATTTCAATTCCTAAAATAAAGCAGAAGAGAGAGAAATCCAAAGAGGAAGTGGTAAGAGAGAGATTCCAACATATAAATGGAAAGTGATGAAGTAGGATCAAAAATCGCAAAAAAAATCATGAATTTTATTTTACTTTAAAACCAATTTGATTGCCGCTTAATGTTCGCATAGAGGTGGCGCTGATAACTTTTTACAAAATTTGATTAGTAGCTTCATTATAAGATACATGGTATTTTGAAACGATATTCTTATCGTTCCTGGTTCATATATTTCTTATTCTCCAGATTTTGATTGGGAAACTCTATTGTTGTGGAGCCTTATTAATTTATGGCTTTAGAAACTATCTTTAAACTTTTTGTGTAAAGTATAATTCGTAGGTCGATATTGAATATCTGGACTCATACATAATAATATTCCCCTTAAAACCCCTTCGTTAATATTCATCGTCATCTGTATGTGAAAATTAGTGTATTCTTTTCAATTAATGATTTAAAAGATCCTTAAATTTTTCAAGTTTCTCTTAAAAGCGTTTTGCTTTAAATCCGATCAAATGGACTACATCCATTGAACGGTTTTGACATGTAGGTAGCGCAGAAAAATGTGTATTAAGCTAATAAAAATAGGAATTAAATTATGTTGTTTACTGCGAAGATTTTTATTAGACGGTTATTAGAGGAAAGATACTCTAAATTTTAATTTGGTTTTAGTTTATAACATATTTTTTCCGATGGTTAAAGGTCACATGTAGGTGGCGCTGTCATTGTACTCTCACATTAGTAGAGGATGTATGTGTGTACTTACAGGGTGGCTGATATGTAATGCAACAAAGTAAAGCGCTATAATTTTTTAATTTTTTTTTAAATTTTATTGTTCAAAAGCAAAAAATCTCGGAAATAATATAAAATTTTAGAAACAGTTTAGATTTGTTCGAATTGGCCACCTTTGGCACGAATTATGGCCTTCAAACGGCCGACAAAGCCATCACACGCTGCACGAAAGTGGCTCTGCGGTATTTTGGCCCATTCCCGGCGAAGCGCCGTCTTGAGATGATCTATACTTTGGTATTTTTTAGTGCGAACCTTACTCTCTAAAATGCCCCAGGCGCAAAAGTCCAACGGATTGAGATCCGGAGATCTTGGTGGCCATTGTGCGGTAGAAATGAAGCGAGGAATCTCCTTTTTAAGCCATTCTTGGTTGACGCGTGCTGAGTGCGATGGTGATGAGTCCTGTTGGAATGTCCATGGTCTGCGGCCGAAATGTTTGTCTGCCCAGGGCTTCAATACTGTCTTTAGGACAGTATATAATATTCGGCATTTATTTTGACCCCATGGTCGATGAATCACACCATTACCATCGGCGGCGCTTAAGTTCTGGTGGCCAATCGAAGGTGTACATATTCAGCTGACCTCTTTGGCAGGTAAACCCGATCATTTTGTTTGTTCACAAACTGCTCAATTTGGAATGGCTTCTCATCAGAGAAAACCAAATTCGGTAACTGGCCACTTTCGTGCAAGCGAAGCAACTCCTTGGCTCTTTCCAGTCTAACTTTTTTTGTGCATCGGTGAGCTCTTGTACTTTTTGGAACTTCAATGGCTTTAGTCCAAGCTCATTTTTTAATATGTGTTGTATCCGTTCTCGCGATATGTTCAGCTCACGAGCAATTTTGCTACCACTGCGGCGTGGATTTCGATAAAATCTGGCCTTCAATTTTCGGATCATTTCTGGTGTTGTTACCGTTTTTTTCGTCAACTTTTTTTCTTAAGCCTTTCAATTTTCTGTTCTTTTAAATTATTTTTTAAATTAGATCAAACCAACATTAGCCATATTATAAAAAGGAATTGAAAAACATTGAATACTGCAAAATTTTTTATTGATCGGTTTCATCCCCATGATTTATAGTTGGGTTTTAGTTTATTGACTACATTTTGCGCTGACATTCACATGTAGGTCGCGCTGTCATTCATTCAATCAAATGACAATTATATTTTATTGCTTATTGGGACCTTTTATATTTGTCGTTTCATTCTTCAAATTTTTAATTTTACTTTAGGGTCAGAATATTTAATATCGACCTATGTAGTTTATTTTTGGCTAAAATCTTTACAAGCAGTTACAAATAGGTAAATAAAGATCTCGCTATCATCTCTTTTAAATTTTTTTTTTTAAACGAATTTACGGGAATTGTAATTGAACCGACTTTTGCAAAGTTTACTTTGTTTTTTTTTTACATTTTTGGGCATTTTAATTTTTGAAAAAATTAAAAAAAAAATGGTTTTTGTGTTTTACGAAAATTGTAATTGAACCGATTTTTGCAAAGTTTACTTTTTTTTTAAAGAGGACACAATGCGGCATTTTTGTAGATTTTTTAAAAATATTTTTTACGAAAGTTTTTTTTTTAAAAAACCTTTGTAGAAAAAATTGCTCACTTCTCGATTTTTTCAAACTTTCACAGAATAATCGTAGCACTCCCTCATACCAGAACAGTACAAAATTTTTGGGAGACTCAATATTTATAAAAGTTGTGGACGAAATACCGAGACTAGTCTGACAATTTTCGTCTGTTTTTGCAAAACACTGCACAGTGGTACGAATTCAAAATGGGGAAATAATTCGACCGTTTCTTAAACAAACAACCGATTGCGACCAAACTTGACATGACAGATGAAGAGGTGTTAGAGAAGTTAGGTTTTATATTTTGGCCCCCTATGTCAGACTGGGGCGAAACTAGAGGGCCTCAAAGTTTGCCACATCGTGTTTCCCTTCCCATTTATAAAATACCTTTTTGTGTGTGTTCTACTAACTGAGGTTTAAAAGAATTATCTCGTATAGTTACCGATATATCTGCACTTGAAAATTGGATTTTTAATTTTTCCCTTATCGTGTGCTAGTATTTTGTAAATAGCTTAGCACAATATGCACCGATTTCATTCACTTGGTTCGATATCCCCAATAGTATGTACAAAATGTATGACCACTTGAAGTTATATTTTAAAAAAAATCCGATTTTTGTCAATTTTTTTACGAAAAAAGTATATATATATATAACTTCAAGTGGTCATAACTATTTGTAAAATTTTTTCTACAAAGGTTTTTAAAAAAAAAAAAAACGTTCGGAATTTTTTTTTCGAAATTTCCAAAAAATAAATTTAAAAAAATGGCGCATTGTATCCTTTTTAAAACAAAGTAAACTTTCGGTTCACTAAAAAATTGGTTCAGCGTTCGAAAGCAATTAAAAATTTCGTAAAACACAATAACTAATTTTTCTTAATTTTTTTAAGAATTAAAAAGCCCGTAAAATTTTTTTAAAAATTTAAAAAAAAAATTATATTGAGATCTAATTTTACCTATTTGTAACTGCTTATAAACATTTTAGCCAAAAATAAACTACATGGGCCGATATTAAATATTCTGACCCTTAAGTAAAATAAAGATAAAGATGGCACTGAAATTTTTTTTAAATTGAATTAATAGCCTCAATATAAGAGGTACGTATTGTATTTTGAAATTATCTTAACTTTCCTTGGTCTATATATTTCTTATTCTATTACCCATTGATCGTTTTGACATGTAGGTGGCGCAGACATTTTTTACTGAACTAATAAAAATATGAATAGAATTATTTTGTATACTTCGAAGATATTTATGAGACGATTTCTTTCCTCTAATTTTTTAATTGGGTTTAGCTTATAACCTACATTTTCAGCTGACTAATGCTCACGTGTAGGTGGCGTTGTATGTATTTTCTTCATAATATTCATTATAATGGCAATTGCAATACATTGCATAAGGGTCAGAATATAACTATTTGTACTATTGGGTATATCGGCTATACGAGATAATTCTTAGGTGTAAAAAGTTTTTTTGTAGACCTCAGTTAGTAGAACACACACAAAAATTCTAAATTAAATTTTATAAATCGGAAGAGAAACACGAGTTACACGCACTTGAACATTTTCTTCACCCGATGCGGCCTTCTTTGAGGACCTCTAGCTCCGCCCCTGTCTGACATAGGGAGCCCAAATATAAAACATAACTTCTCTAATTTCTTCTCTTCATTCTTCGTTTGGTTAAGAAACGGTCGAATTATTTCCCCTTTTTGAATTCGTACCACTGTACAGTGTTTTGCAAACACAGACGAAAATTGTCAGACTAGTCTTAGTATTTCGCCCAAAACTATTGCAGATATTGAGTCTCCCAAAATTAGACGGTTTCTTTCCTCCCATTTTTAATTTGGGTTTAGTTTATAACCTAAATTTTCCGCTGACTAATGCTCACATGTAGCTGGCGTTGTAATATACTTTAATATATTCATTATAATAGCAATTGCTTTCCATTGAATATTTGGATTTTTATATTTCACATTTCATTACTCGAATTTATAATTTGAGTTTACGTTTTAAACCAAATATTTGTTCCGCTTAATATTCACATAAAGGTGGCGCCGTAGTGTTGCTTGTTTTAAATGTATTTAGTAGAATTGTATTCCGCAAAAATCTCCTTATCTTTCCCAGTTTTACTATTTTTTTATTCTCCAGTTTATGATTTTGAAACACTATTCATTCATTAACGTCTGGTATGTGGAGCCTTATTAATAAGCCTCATTAATGGCGTTTTTGTAATGATTGATCCATATATAACTCAGTCTGTTTGTTTTGATTTTCTTTTTGTAGTTCGCTTTATTGCAATTTACCACATATTTTTTTGATGAGTACTCTGTCTGTCTGTCAGACAGTCAGTCACTCATCTATAGTTTCTATTACAACATTAGTTGGAGCCATCCAATGTAGACTTTAGCCACATAATATCTATACGAAACCACTTGTACGTTTAGTTTTTTTTTTCTTCTTCGTATTTTGTATAGCAAGGTGTTGTTTCAGTTACCATGATGACGAAATTGCATATATACGAATATATATATATAATACAGATAAATATACATATATATACCCATTATGTATGTGGGTTTTTGTTAACAATTTACCACCTATTTGGATTATTTTCCACAGGCATGGCGAAAAAACAGAAGAAGAAACAAATGTGGTCGGCTTTTATTTTTCCAAAAGCAGCAAAAGCGGTATTATGTCTGTCGGTGTGGCAAGCACATGTTATGGCCTAAATAAGTTGGTTCGTTGGTTGGTTGCCTGCCCCCGAGTATTTTGGGTGGTTTTGTTTATTTGGAATGGTGGTAATTGTAACCCAACAACCAGCCATCCAACCATTCAGCCGGCCTAGCTAGACCAAGCCAACCCAGACAGCCCAGCCAGCCATCTAGGCATTCACACATTCGGGGCATTGTTTTATCACTTATTTTGGGGTTGAAATCACTGACAATTTTGTTTTTCATTCTGCTTGGGTTTTTTTTCACAATAAAAATAACAATTGCTTTCTTTTTTCTCTCCATAGTAGCGAACAACTGCAATTCTAGAATTCTGTGTTTTTTGTGGCAACGAAAAAAACATGTTTTATTGAGCGAACGAACGAAAAAAAAATCAATAATGAATGTTATACTTTTAGGTTGATATGCTTGAGAATGTTAAAAGTGTTTTATTGTGTAGTCCGAACAATAGGGGCGATATGGTTTTTCTTGTTTCAGTTTTCCATGTCTACACACCACCCCCTCATCGAAAATGCCCCTAAAAGTATGCTGAAACGTTGCTTTAACATTGCCCACTAGGCTATACTTTGTTTTGCAACATGAAGTGCTCCTAAAAGTATGCACTCGATTTGTGATAAAATGTTAAGCTGTGTTGTAGAGGTTTTCCAAGAATCTTTTTTCTCTTTTTCTGAGCAAGCAAAAAAAAAATATCCTTACACTTGATATTGTGATGTATGAATGGAGGGAAAAAAATCAAAGAAACATTAATGTCGTTGCAGGGGTTGAATTGATCATATCTATTCAGATGAGGATTTGCTTTCAGATGTATATCTCAGTAGATATGTATCTATGAATAAACGATACAAATACATATTCATAACACGGTTTAAAGAGAGCCCAGTGGAAAATATGTATATATGTATTATATATATATAGAAAATAAGTACAAAATGTCAGTCGAGTTAACCGAATTGAATATGTCGATTGGTATAATACGGCCATGTCATGACAATAACATGAGTTTAAAGATTATGACGTCTTTTGGAGCAAAAGCTTTAGAATTAAGTAATTTTATATGTAGATATAGATATATATTCCTTTTTAATAATATATTTTTATTTCGTAAACAATTTATTTAAATTTCTTGCACTTTTTCACTTTTTAATTTTCTTTTCTTTTATTTTTTTTATTTATTTTAGCACAAGAGTTCTCTAATTATGAGAGATAAAAATTCTTTAAGAAATACCGCGAGATCACCAACACCAGCAAAGGTAATACAGTGAAATAAATACTATTTTATTAAATGCATGTTTAGAATCATTCTCATTAAATATGAGAAATTATGTTTCTCATAGTAATTTTTACTAATTAGATTGTAGATTACACAGTGCAACGCGAAAAAATATAACCATATACGGAAACCACTACGTGATAAAAGACCCGTGTCAATATTACTTTTTGTTAAATTATCCATATCTTCCTAACCGCTCCACGTATTTTGAAGATATTAATACAAATTACCTTATGAAATTTATTTTTGCATATGTAAACAATTTGGCTGAAACTTTGTAGATTTCGTTATTTTTATTACCTCATTTGTCAAAATGGGTCATTTCTTAAAATGTGTGTTTTTTGATTCATTTGCTTTGGAATTACCCATTTTTGCCTAAAAACTTCATAAAATTTTGCTAAATAAAAAATAAGATATCATTTTTTATGGGGATTTGAATTTTGAAAAAAAAAGAAAAAGGGAAAAAAAAATTAAATTTAAAAAAAATCATTTTGGTGTTTACGAAATTTTTAACTGCTCTTGAACGATTGAACCGATTTTTACAAAGTTTACGTCGTTTGAAAGAGAACATAAGGGACTATCTGTTTATGGATTTTTTTTATTGTAAAAAAAATGTTACGCGCAATAATTTAAAAAGGAAAGAATTTACATCGGATTGGCACTATATCCAAAACTGTAATTGGAATTTTCTAGCCTCAACATTTGTAAAAGTTATGGAGGAAATAATATAGCAAGTCTGGCAATTTGTACAATTTTTCTTCTGTTTCTGCAAAACACTATGTGTAAAATTTCAGATTTTTAAATGCATATGTGATGAAACGGAAGGCATTTCGTCCATAACATTTACAAATATTGAGTTCCCAAAAATCCAATTTCTGTTTTGAATACGCGATAGTCTGTTGCATATTCTGTGCAAATTTTTTTTGAAATTAAAGTTTTTAAAAAAATTCGAAAACTTTTACTTGTCTCTTTTAAACACGTAAACTCTGTACATATCGGTTCTGTCGTTCAAGAGCAATTAAAAATTTCGTAAAACCCAAAATGCATTTTCTAAATTTCAAATGCCCATAAACAATTTTTCAAAAAATAAATGATATAGCTGTCTTATTTTTCCATTTAGAAAATTGTGTGAAGTGTTTAGGCAAAAATAAATTTCATAAGGTAATATTAAAAATTCCGACCCAATTTGTCTGAAACTTTGTAGATTTCGTTATTTTTATTACCTCATTTTAGTGGAGGACCCTAAATAAAAACCAGTAAGGAAAGGTTAAGGTCGTGCGGGGCCGACTATATAATACCCTACACCACCTCGGCAATGTACATTAAGAATTTCTTTTTGAATAGTTGGAATAATTAGTTTCCTTTCTTTTACGAAAGTACTTAGCTCCCCCGCCACGTCAAGGCTTATTTCAAAGAGGAGTTTAATATAATGTGTGGAATTAAAAATTGAGCTAATAATAATATTCCACATATTTGCATTTACTGTGGTTATTATTAGCCTTAACACAATAAATAGTCCGATTTTTGGTCGTACACAATATAAGTAATATATGCAGGGTATGTTAGGTAGGTACTACCTTGGAATAATTGGTACTACCTTGGAATAATTGGTACTACCTTGGAATAATTGGTTTAAGTAATGCTTTAATTTTCATTTCCGCTGAAGCCTTTCAGGTGTCTAAAATAGCGCTTATAATAGGTGGCGCAAAAGTAACCTTTCGATGTTATGTTAGACGCGATTGGCGGTCAGCAGCTAACAGCTGATGCACCGTCTGGACTTTGTACGGAAACATCTTCAAATCTTGTACCAAAATTCGCTGTAGAGACCGTCAACTGATACCCACTTGCGTGGCACGTCGTCTGGTCGATGTCGACGGCGCTTCCATGACATCCTCGGCTACAGAAGCAATATTCTCTGCAGAACGGCTACTCCGGGGTCTGCCACGCCTGGCAGCATCTCGTGTTGTGCCAGTCTCTTCGAGGCGAGCGGCTAAACGTCGCAGTGTTTCACCAGTAGGCGTTGGACGGCCAGGAAATCTGTGCCAAAGTCACCGACCGATTATTGGTCAAATAAATAGTCAGCAATATTCCGCGTTCTGGAGCAGTGTAGCGTAACATTGTTTATTAACGTGTATTTCGCATGTGTTTACTACACAAATGTCAAAACAGAACTGACATTAGGGGCCAATCGCTAAATTTATAGCATTTTCTGATAGGAGGATTACTTTTGCGCCACCTTGTATAAAAAAAATTAGGAACTTCTTTCGAGAAAATTTTGATCGGAAGTAAAGTACAACTTATATAGAGCTTTGGTTCCAAATCAGGAGGATGTTATATATAAATCTGAACGGATTTTCCTTGAATACTCATTCATTGAAAAAGAAACTTCTTTCTGTCAAATTTCGTACTGACCGGATATAAAATACAGTCTCTACAGCACTTACCATATATATGGGGGCTATATCTAAATCTGAACCGATTTTCTCTGAATTTGGAAGTATCCCTTCATATAATAAGAAACCTCTTTGTGTAGATTTTTTTACTGATCGGATATAAAATACAGATTGTACAGCGCTTACATGTTAAATCGGGGGTAACATATATATGGGGGCTATATCTAAATCTGAACCGATTTCCCTCAAATTTGGCAGTGTTAATTCATGTAGTGAGAAACCTCACCTGACAATTTTTTTTACTGATCGGATTTAAAATACAATTCTAGAGCGCTTACATGTCAAATCGGGGGTAACATATACATATATGGGGGCTATATCTAAATCTGAACCGATTTCCCTCAAATTTGGCAGTGTTAATTTATGTAATGAGAAACCTCACCTGACAATTTTTTTTACTGATCGGATATAAAATAAAGTTTCTACAGCGCTTACATGTTAAAATGGGGGGTAACATATATATGTGGGCTATATCTAAATCTCAACCGATTTTCTCCGAATTTGGCAGTATTCCTTCATGTAATAAGAAACCTCTTTCTGCCAAATTTCATACTGATCGGTTATAAAATAATTTTTTTACGGCGCTTACATGTGAAATCGGGGGTAACGTATATATGAGGGCTATATCTAAATCGGAACCGATTTCTTCCAAATTTAACAGTGTTCATTCATATAATAAGAGACCTCTTTCTACTGAATTTCATACTGATCGGATATAAAATAAAGTTTTTACAGCGCTTACATGTCAAATCGGGGCTAACATATATATGGGGGCTATATCCAAATCTGAACCGATTTTAACCAAATTAAATAGGGATCGTCCTTGTGCCAAAAAAACGATATGTGTAAAGTTTCGTCAAGATCGGGCCATAATTGCGACCTGTACTTTGATTACAAGAATACATCTACAGACAGACGGACATAGCTAAATCGACTCAGAAAGTGATTACAAGTCGATCGGTATAATAAACAATGGATCTATCTCTTCTCCTTTTGGGTGTTACAAACAAATGCACAAAGTCATAATACCCTGTACCACAGTGTGGTGTAGGGTATAAAAAGAACCATATCGTTCCATGATGCTTAAATGATATGGCAAATACAATTGATTGATAGCAAAGCTGCTTCAATCACGATTTCACAGAAGTATAATTTAGTTACAATTCAAATCTACACAGTACAACACCAGATTTTTGAGCTCAATTCTGAGAATTGGACGTGAAAGTAGTCCCAAAAATTAGAACTTCTGCATCATTCGTTTAGTCAAGTTGGCTAAATTAATAATATAATGACCATACAATTTTGTTTTAGCTCAAGGTGGATTTTTTGCACTTTTTCTATATATTTTTTCTCGGTATACCGTATGGAACATCTCTTTTGTGGCTGAAGAAAAGTTGTAGATATTGGATAGGCAAAAAAAAGGGACAAACCTATCCGAAAAAAAGTGCATATGGTGCCTTAAAAATCGCAAAAATGTTCTGTTTTTGCTTTGAGTATAGTAGTATGTTATAGTGTTTCTTAATTAAACGTCTGCAGACATTTGTATCACCAAAAAATTGATGTTAAATCACTTGACATGAAATGGGTTTTTTATTGCTATAAATACAAATTTTGTACGCACAATTTTCCACAGTGTCAGCACAAAATCTTTTTTAAATATTAATATCGTTATAAAAACACTATGCCGCCTCCAAAAAATTAATGAAAACCGGAACATTAAGAATCCCATATCTATTGTATTATTGTATGTATTTTCAAATATTTACATTTGCTGTATTGTTTATATTCACGAACAAAAGTATTTTGTATATATTGGCCGGTGAATAGTCATTTCTTAGTTTTGAACTAAGCAAACAAGTTCCAAAAATAAATGTTCGAAAAAAAACAAAAAAGAAAACGCAAATCCCACTATAAGAAGAAATAAACAAAAAATATAAAATGAATAATCGGTCACTACAAACAAAAAATAGAAATAAAGCTAATACTCAACTTAAGTAATGTACAGAGTATGTCCCGGCCATGTCACTGACTGGACCGACCCCTAAGACTGGTGGTACTGGTTTCTCGGGCACTAGAGTCTTTGAATGGATGGCTAATGGGTGAGGGGTTGATGAGGTGTGGGGTCGTGTGTCATACATTGAGCGGAACGACAAAGTATTTTTGCACCACACCACCACCAACCGTTTGTCGTTTTTTTTGGCAATAAACCTGACGCTGAATGGCTAACTCAACGGATGGACGGACTGACTATTTGGCGGTAATATTTTCGATTATTATTTTTATTTGTGATAAAAAATATATATGTATGAAGATATATGCGACTATTGGCGGAAGAAGTAAATACACTATATAATACCAGCATTTATACAACACCACACACAAGAAATAAATAAATATTTATTTGTTGAATTTTTTTAGCTATTGATAAACATAGAAAACGGAATAATAAAGACAGACGCCACGACACTTGGAGTCCGACAACCGCGGACGAGGAGTGTATCTCATCGACCTTGTATAGCGTGTGCTTTGCGGATTTTCAGAGGTTTACCCTTACCACCGCATCTCCCCTAAGTGGGTTTTCGATTTCGTTCGATTGGAGGCAGAAAATATTGAAATTTGATTAGAGCCGAACCGAACCAACGGTTTTGTCTGAATAATTTTCTTTATAAATGAGAAATAAATATGAAATTAAATCTTAAGAAGCTTATTGCTTTGCCACAATGTTGAATGGTTTTCTAAATTGGATATTAATATTAATTTAATTGATTACAGTGGCGCATAAGAGGATTATTATACCCCGCAAAACATGCATAGGTGGAATGGGTTATTCATAAAACACCTATCGATGGATCTTAATTGAAATATTATTATTGGCGAATTGCAAACAAAAAAAAAACAAAGTTGCTAGAAATCAGTTTCAAATGTATAAATCATAGAGGAAATCTAAATGTTATAGAAAATATTGAAAATTGTATGTGTGGCAAAAGAATTAACTAAATATTTCCTTGTAATTTTTATTGCAGAAAAAAATAACACTATTAATTTCCTAAAATAATAAATAACACGATGGATACGTTTTTTCTAGAAAAAAATTTAATATTTTTATGGGGATTTGAAATTTTAAAAAATTAAGAAAAATGCTTTTTTAATTTTTACTATATTTTTAATTGCTCTTGAAAGGTTTTTAAAAAGATTACATCGTTTGAAGGAGAATACAAGGAAATTTTTTGATGGATTTTTTTAAAAAATTTTAAAAAATTTTTTTCGACGATTTTTAATACTTTAATTTAATTTTTTTAACTTCCAAAATGTTATGGGGATATGAAATTAAAAAAAAAATGAGAAAAATTACTTTGGATTTTACGAAATTTGTAATTGCTTTTGAATGGCTGAATCGATTTTTAAAATGTTTACGTTGTTTAAAGGAGAACATAAAGGGACATTTGTTGATCGATTTGTTTAAAAAATTTTAACTTTTTTTTAAAAAATTTTAATAACTTTAATTTATTTTTTTTGTAACTTTTTTTTCCTAGAACAAATTAAAAATAAAAAAATTAAATTTACTTTTTTTTTAGAAAAAAATTTAAATTTTTATTTTTTTCCAGGAATTTTTTTTTAAATAACTTTAATTAAATTTAAAAAATCTATGTATGGGTTTTTCGAAATTTTGATGGATTTGTTTAAAAAAGTTGTTAAATTTTTTTATGAAAATTTTTATCTATAATTATTTTTTTTTTTAATTTACGTCGTTTGAAAACGAAAATAACTGACCATTTTTGATTATTTTTTTAAAAAAAATTTAAATGTTTTCGTAAAATTGTTTTTTTAGGAATTTTTTTTAATAATTTTAGGAATTTCTACGAAATTTATAATTTTAAAAATTCCATTTATGGGTTTTTCGAAATTTTGATGGATTTGTTTAAAAAACTTGTAAAATTTTTTTATGAACAATTTTTATCTATAATTATTTTTTTTTAATTTACGTCGTTTGAAAACGAAAATAACTGGCCATTTTTGACTGATTTTTTCAAAAAAAAAAAAATTAAATGTTTTCGTAAATTTGTTTTTTTTTTGAATTTTTTTTTATTAATTTTACGAATTTCTACGAATTTTTTTAATTTTAATTCAATAAGAATTTTTAATATTAACCTATAAATTATATTTATTCCTAAAAAGTTTTGGAAGAAAACTGTTTCCAAAGCCTTATTTGGGTTTTGAAATTTTAAAAAATTGAAATCCTCTTTGTTTTTTACGAAATTTGTAATTGCTCTTGAAAGGCTGAACCAATTTTCAAAAAGTTTACATCGTTTGAAGGAGAACATAATGGAATTTTTTTTGATGGATTTTTTAAAAAAAACTTGTTCAATTTTTTTTTCGACAAATTTTAAAAACTTGTATTTAAGTTTTCTAAAATTTCAAAATTTTATTGAGTTAACAAATTTTAAAAAAAAGGAAAATGCATGGGTTTTACGAAGTTCTTTTCACTGCTCTCGAACGGCAGAGCAGATTTTTAAAATGTTTACATTGTTTGAAGGAGAACACAATGCGAAATTTTTTTGATAGATTTATTTAAAAAACTTCTACAATTTTCAAAAAAAAAATTAAATTAATAATTTATATGTCGTTTGAAAAAGAACAAGAACTCCAGAACGCGGAATATTGCTGACTACTTATTTGACCAATAATCGGTCGGTGACTTTGGCACAACGTGAATTTCGTCGCAGATTTCCTGGCCGTCCAACGCCTACTGGTGAAACACTGCGACGTTTAGCCGCTCGCCTCGAAGAGACTGGCACAACACGAGATGCTGCCAGGCGTGGCAGACCCCGGAGTAGCCGTTCTGCAGAGAATATTGCTGCTGTAGGCGAGGATGTCATGGAAGCGCCGTCGACATCGACCAGACGACGTCCCACGCAAATGGGTATCAGTCGACGGTCTCTACAGCGAATTTTGGTACAAGATTTGAAGATGTTTCCGTACAAAGTCCAGACGGTGCATCAGCTGTTAGCTGCTGACCGCCAATCGCGTCTAACATACGCTCAAGCCATCCTTAATCACCACCAAGAGGAAGATGATTTTTCATCAAAAATAATCATGAGAGGATGGAAATGGTCCTCCCATCTTAGCGGGTACGTAAATAAGCAAAATTTACGCTTCTGGGGCACTGAAAATCCGCGTGTAACCCACGAATAGCCATTACAGCCGCTCAAAGTCACTGTATGGTGTGCTGTTTTCGCTGGAGGAGTCATCGGACCTTTTTTCTTCGAAGACGTCGCGGGCCAAACGGTTACTGTGAATGGTGAGCGCTACAGATCAATGATCAACGAGTTCTTTTTGCCGCAACTTGATGAATTGGGATTGGAAAACATGTGGTTCCAACAGGACGGTGCAACGGCACACACTGCACGTGCCACAACCGATATGCTGAAGAATGCATTTCCCGGGCGCCTAATCTCCCGTTTTGGCGATTTGCACTGGCCAGCAAGATCGCCTGATTTGACCGCTCCAGACTTCTTTTTGTGGGGCTTTTTGACGTCGCGGGTTTATGTCAACAAGCCTCAGACTCTTGCAGCTCTTAAAGACAATATCCGTCAAGAATGTGAGGACCTATCGCCGGAAGTTTTGGCCAAAGTGATGGAAAAAGCCGTAAAAAGGGCTCAAATGACAATCAACTGTGGCGGCGGCCATTTACATGACATCATATTCTCGAATTGATGTAAAAAAAATTAAAAGACCAAATAAAAATAATCCACAAGAAGAATCAAAGTTTTTCTTTTTTTTTTAAATTACAGCCAAAAAACATCGAAAGGTTACTTTTGCGCCACCTTGTATAATATGTTTCCAGAAAATATTATACAGAAGCGATTTTTTTCTTAGGGTATGAATTTTATTTTTGACTAAAAAATTTATAAAAAGCTGGTAATTGTTAAAATAAGATATCGCAAAAGAACATAATGGGCCACTTTTGACGGAATTTCGATTCATAAAAAGAATTGTAATTTATTTTCGTAAAATTGAAAATTTTAATTTTTAATTTTTTCTAGGAACATTTTTTTTAATAACTTTAAGTAAATTTAGAAAATCCATTTTTGGGGTTGACAAAATTTATAATAAAATCAATTTTTAAAATATTGTTTTTTTTTTTTGTTGTTGTTTGAAACACAACATAACATGCCATTTTTTAATGATTCATTTAATAACTGATTTAACAGATTTTTTAATACTAATCTATGAATTTGTCTAAAAAGTTTATAAAAACTTGCTAATGGGAAAATAAGATATCGCTATTATTTTTTTTAAATTCCAAAATTTTATGGGGATTTGAAATTTGAAAAGAATTGAGAAAAATGCGTTTTTGGTTTTAACGAAATTTTTAATTGCTCTTTAATGGCTGAATTGATTTTTAAAAAGTTTATGTCCTTTTCAAAAAGGACACAACGGGACATTTTTGATGGTATTTTTGTTTAATTTTTTAATAACTTCAATTAAATTTAGAAAATGCATGAACGTCTAAACACATTTTTAAAAATTTTGCTTCGTTTGAAAGAGAACATAACGGGTCATTTTATGATGGATTTTTTAAATTTGTATATTATTTTTCGAAAAAATTTTATATTTTATAATTTGTTTTTTTTAAATTTTACGTCGTTTAAAAGTTAACAAAAGGAAATTTTTGATGCATTTTTTAATTTTTTTTATAATTTTTTTTTATTTTTTTTTTTCCAATAACTGTTCTTCTTTCGATTTTTCTCCAAATTTACACAGAATCACTCAAATCTTAAACAGTATTTGTAAAGAGTTATGGACGAAATAGTCTTTAACTTAAATCAGCTGAAATATTAATGGTTCGGCAAATTACGGGTTTGGTTAGCAGTTCTTGTTAAATTCAATTTACTGCTTCCATAAGTATTTCAGCTGATTTAAGTTAAAGACATACACTATTGCTACTGAATTCTGAAGATGATAGAGTGATGTCTATCAAAACTGCAGTCAATTCTACCAAACAATAAAAACTCTCTACCAATTTTTGTATTTGTTTCTATTACTTTTTTGCAATAGACAGAAAGTAACTGAAACATATGGTCTTGAACCAAAATAAATTCTGACTGAATAAAAATGTTTTTCTAGAAATAAATGAAAGCGATATCTTTTTTAACCATTTAGCAACTTTTTAGGCAAAAATAAAATTCATTGGTTAATATTAAAAATTCGGACCCAGCTGATAGTTGCATTTTGTTTTGCCAGTTCATCATGAATGTGTTGGTCGGGTTCACAACAAGTACATTTTCCGAAACCCTAAGAATACTCGGAAATTCCCACTAAACGCTGTTGCCACATCACCTGCATAGGCAATGACCCTAACACTCATCTGCTCCAGAGAAAGCAGAATATTGTTAATGTGGGGATCAGCAATGGGGCAAAAAGGGATAAATATTGCCCACAGTAAATTTTAAACCATTGAACAGAGGTCGAACCCCGTTAAAACATTTTTTTTTAGATTTTTATAAAATGCCGTTGTCCAAGGAATGATAAAGAAATTAAAATAAAGAATACATATAGTATCATCACTTAAAAGTGGGGATAAAATTTTTATCATTTATTAATAATATTGTGCAACTGACCTATTTGCTGTTAATAAAATATTTATTGAATCAGTAAAAATATGCATTGATCTAAAACAAAACTTTTACAACACTGCAATTATCGCCAAAGAAATGCAGAAATTTTTTAAAATTACAACTTTTTTGTCGAGTTAAAATCAAATCTGAAATTATGAATGAAATTACTGTAGAACTTCTAACTTAGAACTAATACTCGTATGAAATTTATATGACTACACACATTTACATCTTCTTAAAGGAAGATTAAAAAATGTGTTTATCTAACAATTCCTTAAAATCTTTGCAAGGTTTGCCCTATCTTGTTTTTTAAACTAAAAACACTGTTTCTCTTTATCAAAAAAATAGGCTAAGTTTGTTGCAATACTCTAAGTAGAATCTTATAATCTGTTATTCCTAAATCAATATTAAATTTTACTATGATTGGATGATGTTACAAATAAAACAAAATTATTTTATTTTTATTTTCAAGCTATAGTATTGTACAAAACTGCATTAAAATCACAGATGATGAGGTCAACATGTTGTTATTTTCATATGTTTTTAAATCTAAGCAAAAACGGTTTAAACAAATATAAGTGGCCTCTAATGACACAGCCATTGTTTGGTTCTTGATTTATTTAAGTTTGCTTCCATACTTCTTTACAATTCCCAAAATAATCTTTCAAATTTGAGTAATTTATTCAAGAGGGGTATGATATCATTAGTTTTTTTTCAAATTTTGACTGAATCATCATAATTAGAGAGGAGTTATTAATATTATCGCTGATTACCATCAAAGATAAGTAAATGCAGTGCAATTTAGTTAATTTTAAAATGAAAACTGAAAGACTTTTATATTTGTTAATACATAAACTATTTTGCACAGGGTCTTTTTTGAGTAGACAGTAGCTAACTTGAAAGGAGGATAGCATTTATAGTTGAAGTTCGTTTTAAGCCAAAAATAATTTTTTTAAATTATAGTTTTCATAAATATTATATTATTGAGTTTTAAAAACTCAAATATTTAGTAAACAATTTTGTTTAAAATTTATTTGATTTTTTTTTTCTGATTTGGTGTTGCCCTCGTTACTCAAACGTAACGAGGCCAGAAATTATTTGGCCCATCCGAAGACTTACTATTGAATCACTATTGAAAAATTAAATATCTCATACTAATCCTTTTCAACAAACGAGAGTACACACGACTTACTTTAATACCAATACGACGAAGTATATGCATACATACACAACAATATTCATATCAAGAAGCAGAAAATATCGATAAATATTTTTCATCGACACTTCAATTTCATCTTCAAAACATTCAACAACAAAACAAACTGAAAAACTCATTCCCTTCTCAGAAGTTATTTGAGAGTACAAAAAAGTATGCATGTTTTGACAGAGAAATAATTGAGAGATGAATTTGAGAATGAGAGAAACGCTGCTCGGACGCCACCTGGCGGATGAAGTCTGTACATACCATGCGGCGTCTATTGTATTCAATTGTCATTGATGTTCGTTACAAAAGTTTGTATATTTTTAATGCGATTTATCGCATAAATAAAGATTTTAAATTTATCGAAAATTGATTTGGCCAGTTTATTTTGTATGACAATGTGTACAATATATATTTAAAGTTCTATTGGATTTTGAACACTTTTTATCGTTTTATTGCATAATTTTGCAATGACATGTTCCGATTTTTCGCGTATATCATAACATATTTTTCGATATAAAAAAATATCGAGCTATCGTTTTATTACTTTACTTTAGTACGAAACTTTGTAGGCCCTTTGCAGTCACTAAATTATTTGTGTACAAAATTAATTTTTCTTACAAAAAAATTTCTATAAAATACCTCAAACGTCATTCCGCTTGCTGTCCAAATTTTTAACAAATATAGTCAGTATTTATTTCATAAAATTAGCCAAAAATTAAATGATTTCTTTTTTATTAATGTTTATAATATTGTTATCAATTAATATTTTTATGGCTGATAATTTTTTGTTTCTAAACGGACACGCCATATCCCGGTAATTCATTCAGAATATGATACAAAATGAACGGACACTTTATCGATATCTTGATTATATATATACATCCCAGGAGGAGCATAGGGCCACAACAAAATTCTTAAATGTTTTTCTATCAGATGACAGGTTTTTTTATTTCACTCCAATTCTTCTTGCTTAGGTTTTCGAAAAAAGATTGAAAAATTAATTTTTTGAGAAAAATTATCTCAATTATCTCAAGGAAAAAGTCAGTATTTTTTTTCGATAACAACCCTAGTTACTTAAATATCAAAATACCGGAGAAAAACAATAATTTTTTCGATAACTACCATAGTTATCAAAATATCGAATATGATAAAATCTTTTTTTTTACTTTGAACTCATTTGAATGGAAAAAACCAATAAGTCATGTAACATTTTTCGATAACTTTTGAGTTATCAAACTGTCTAAAGCCGGTTACGCCTACGAAATTATTCCAGTGTGTATGTCCTTCGGCCGGGATTAAAGATTTTCTTCTCGGAGGATGAAATTATCGATTACTAATGCAGATATAGATAAATAAAAAGTTATCGAAATTTCTTCCTTCTACTTTTCAATTTTGAGCCCATTGGAACGAAAAATATAGCTTTTTTCAAACTTTATCATCTGATAACTCAATAACTAAGCTATAGAATGCTCCTTAATTGTTCTCATAATTTTAAGATGCTCTATGCAAATATATGTATATCGAGGGGCCTCGTGCGGTCGTTATACTCTCTCGACATTACCCTGGAGACTCTATTTTAAAAATTTCGTATAATTCGGTTAAAAATTTATATGTACTTCCATAATAGAGTAGATATTCCTAAGAATAATATATATTCCTATCTGATATACTGAGTTCTGCAAAAAACGTCAATGCCAAAATTGATATCGAAATTGGCTCGTAATATCAGCATCTGCTATATATATATAACATGAAATATACATTGATTTAAAAAGCAGTAACGGTTACATTTAAAAATGACATCTTTTATAAATTACCAAAGAAAAAACTTTTAAAGATTTCGATAATCATGTAAAATGGGAAATGATACTTCGATGAAAATGTTTATCGCAATTTCGATAAACATGGTCTTAAAGAGTTTAACCAGAAACCCGGTTCATCATTACAATGTTTTCTTTCAATTTATAGAGGATGAATCTTTTATAAATTAGTAAAGAAAGAATTTTAAAACAACTCGATAAATATGTAAAAACGAGATTTCAAATTTCGATAAGCATGGTTTTTCTGTTTAATCATTTTTTTTCTCTCAGTCCTCAACAGAGAATGAAGCCGAGGCAAAATTGGCGGCGGCGGCTGCCATGGAAAATTACAGATCGGCGGCGGCGGCTTGATGGCTTAGCCGACATAAAATTGACATACGGCGGCTCTGTGATAGTCATTTTTCATTTAAAATAATGGTTGAAATGTTAAGCTCTGCTATATATTCATAAATAATGGATGTTTTTAAGTTAATTGTAAGATATTGTGAAGTGAAACAAGTAACAACGATAAGTTCGGCCATGTCGAATCTTATATACACTCAAGCATGAATTGTATTCAATTCTATTACTGAAAGATTTTTGGATATGGAGCAAGTCATGGAACGATCTTTTTGTTTAAGCAATTTATTGAAAAAACTAACGCTACAGTTTTTAGCCAAATTTTATGCCTCTTTAGCCAAACTTTTGATTTGTATAAATTTCATTGACATGAATTCTTGTCAAAATATAAGTAGTATGTAGTGTTTATGGCTTAAGCAAGCCTTTTTGGGAGCGACATCTATAGGTGGACTATAACCAAATATGAACCGATTTAAAAAAATGTACTGTGAAGAAATCTTGCCAAAGTAAAATAAAAAATTCAAGGATTCAGTTAAAATGCTTAGAAAATGTGGTATTTATGGCTTAAATACATATATTTTGGAGCGGCCTCTATAGGGTGACTATAAAAAAATATGAAATATGAATGTAAAATTTTTTACATTCATATTTCATATTTACTCTTACCCGCCCCTTCCGACCGAGGGGGCCACATCCCCATGACGTAGGGATTGCGTACACACCATGATCCGGACCATGGCGGGTTAATAGTAGAGGGTGGAAATACCAGCTACAGAAAAATTTCATCAGCCGGCACATGCAAACAATAAAAGTAGTCTACTTACACATTTAAAAAAGATATTATTCTAGATCTAACTACATCAATTTCTACATCAATGTCAATAACTTCATATAAAGTGTTAAAATCCATGCACATTCTACGAATGGGCTCTGCCGAAGCATAATTGGTACGTTGAAAATCAATATGTAATAATTGGTAATATCTGGAAGGTCTACAAGGTACATTGAATCCAATCCTAGACAAAATAAAATTAGAAGGAACATCACCATTTATAACTTTCAGCACCATGGTTGTGTTCAGCATAATACGTCAACTCTTGAGAGTAGGCAGTCTTATCAAACTCAACCTGCTAGTATAGGGTGGAAGACTAAAATCACTATTCCAATGAAGATGTCTTAAAGCGAATAATAAAAATTGTTTTTGAACCGATTCAATCTTATCAACGTAAGTTTTGTTGTGATGAATTTTTGTCAAAATAGAATACAAACTGCAAAGTTTCAGCTAAATTGCTTTAAAAATGTGGTATCTGTGGCTCAAAAATCATAATTTGGAGCGACCTCTATAGGGGGCTATATAAAATCATTGACCAATATGGCCTATTTGCAATCCCAAACGACCTGCAACTATAAGAAGACTTTTTACCAAATTTTATTAACCTAGCTCTATTATTGTATTTCAACAGATAGACAGACAGACGGACATGGCTAAATCGTTTTAGAATTTCACGACGATCAATAAAATACATATATACTTTGTAGGGTCGCAGATCATGTTTCAAGGTGTTGCAAACAGAATGACAAAGTTAGTACACTCCCTTCTATGGTGGCGGGTATAAAAATCATCGATTTCCATACAATGATAAGTCATAAAATTGAGGCGGCTCTATGAGATACTCGATTTTCAAAGTATGCTAAGTCGAAACTGGTTGTTTTCAGGAGAGACGAATCGTCGTTTAAGTGAAATTTTAAATTTGTGTAGAATTACCTTGTAATTTGTTTTGAGCTTAACTTCATTGAATTGATGGATTTGACTGAAGACAATATATAATATTTAGAATTTAGAAATGCAATCTCCAGTATAACGTACCAAATCGACTTAGCATTCTTTACAATGGATGTATTAATTTATATGCAGTATTACAATTCTGTAATACTCCATTGCCTTTTTTCCGAAAATATTTGTTTCTGTATGTGTAGGTAATCTAATAATAAATAAAAAAACGTATTAATTCCTTTAAAAAATATTTTTTTAATTGTTTTTCTATTACTACCAATATTCTCATTATACCCTCACTTTAGTGTGACGAGGGTATATATCATTTGCTACGAAAAAAATTGTAACACATCGAAGGAGTGACCTAAGACCCCAAGTATGTTCGGCGGAAATCCGTTTTGGGCCATTTTAAGTCGAATGAGCTGGCTGGTGCGCACGATATCTCTCGAAAGGAGTAACCGATTGACTTCAAATTTGGTACATGGTAATATTTTTTTCTAACTCCGGCTAAGGTCGAAGATGGGCCATATTGGTTCACTCCTTCTAGTACCTCCCCCACAAAGGGTTAAAATGTTGTGAAATATTGAATCTTTAGTAACTGCTATACTACTTATTCGAATCTTCTGAAATTCCACACATAGTATTAGTTTATTAGTCGCTATCAACTCGTGAAAAATGGGCGAAGTTGCCACGCCCCTTTTGGTACCTCCCACACTAATGCACCATTTTGCACCAAAAGTTAACAGCTTATAACATTAAAACCAGTGTATAAAAATACTTGGAATTTTTTTTCTTATAATTCGCCACAGTGCAATGTATTTAAAGTATCTACTTTTCAGCGAAAATAGGTGTATTTTTTAAAAACCTTCTGGTACCTCCCACACAAATGGACAGAATAATTCGTTTAATATTCTCACAAAGTGAGGGTATACCTAAGTCGGTTTACCCGACTGAAACTTTCTTACTTGTTTTTAATACATTTTAAGCTCCCTCTTGTGACAATAAACGAACCAAAACGAAAATCACTTTCCATATCGTCCCCCAATAAATGAATAGGGTATAATTTACTTGTCGGGTCGAGAAATTCATGTTTGAAGTTTTTGTAATATTGAAACTCGATGTAGGCTTTTATTAATGAACAATCAATTTCAAACACCCAATTTCTGGAAGTAGAATGTCCCCAAATTAGATAACAACCAATTGCGTAGATTATTAAAATGTGTTTATGTGTATACACTATTCTTCTATTGAGAGGACGATATATCTGTTATATGGTTATTTGCTTATCAAAAATGTAAATTGTGTCTATTCAAATTTTAAAGTTTTTCTATGGACCGGCGGCCGTGGTTCAGCCGATTTTAGCCGCAAAGATCGGCGGCGGCTTCGGCTGGTGAAAAAAGGTCGGCGGCGGCTAAAATCGGCGGCTCGGCTCGGCGGCTTCATACTCTGGTCCTCAATATATAATGACCAAATAAATTTTCGATAAATTTTGTTATCGAAAATTTTGATTAAAATTTTGACAGGTACATAAATACACATTTTAATAAAATTTGTTTGCTCTAGAAATGTATAAAAGTTATCACTATTTATAAATTTGCATTAACCGCCGTAAAGATATGACCCGTTTTTGCGAGTAAATCCTAACTTTAAAACTCAATAACACAAAAATCGAAAATTTATTTGGTCAGGTTATTCAATATAGGGATGTAACGAATTTTCGAATTCGCATATGCGAACGCGAATTATTCGCATCATTTTAAAATTCGCTTTCGCATTCGCAAAAACCATCTTTGGATTATTCGCTTTCGCATTCGCTTTCGCAAAAATATATTTCAGTATTCGCTTCCATTTATTAAAGTGTTAAATCTCCTTATTCCCTTCACACAATTTGAAGATATGTGTGTGCTTGTGGTAACAGGAGGTAAAACTATGGAAAACAGTCTTAATACTTGAATATCCTGGAAAAGTATCAATTAAGTTCCTTAAATTTGTTGGTACTAAAGGCTCTAACTATTATTCGCATTCGCTTTCGCAAAAATGCATATTTCACTATTCGCTTTCGCATTCGCAAGAAATATATTTCAATATTCGCTTTCGCATTCGCTTTCGCTAAAGCCACTTTCGTTACATCCCTAATTCAGTATGCTGACGATAGATGGAATTTAGTCCTGAATCATTATATGAACAAGGTACTGGTATACTATAAATAAAATACAGCTGAAATCCTGCTTTAAATTTAAAATATTTTCAGAATATTTTTTTGGAAAATTTCTATAAATACACTATATGTTCTGGTGTGCATATTAACTCCATTTCCTTTACAACTTCCCGGAAGTACAATATTTCTTCGTGTCATTGTCAATCACATCTTAATATATATTTTTTCTCTCTGCAAGGCTATTTACTGGTTTTGGTCTACTCTTAACCCTACCCCAAACAAAAAATCAATAATTTGTAATACCGAACGTGTCTTATTTCAACATATTGTTTTATGGGCACTTTCAAACGAGTGCTCTCCGATTCCTACCAATAATAATACGAGTCGAGTAATAAGACGTCAGTAATTCCCAAGCAACGACTACAACTACTACACTACAACCACAACAAAAACAACCATCACCAAAAGTAAAACTAAAAATAATAACAAAAACGGACAAAATCAATATTTTTAAAATAACCTTTTTGTGTTGCCGTTGTTGTTGTTCTTGCAGTTTTTTTTGCCGTTATCGATGGCGCACACGAATGCGTTTTTGAACTTCAAGAACAACAAATCGACGAGAACCGAATTGTACGACAACGAATATTTCTTTTCGAACAAAACAACAACAAAAAGTGTTCGAATAGAAAATACAAAACTTTCAAGGCTCAAACCACTGAACCAAAAACCATTCAATTCTTTTGCATTTGTTCGTTCGTTGGTTCGTTCATTCATTTGTTTTCGTTTAATTTTTTAGTTTTAAAGTTTCCGTTTTATGTTTGAAAAATTCTTTTTTGGGCACTACTCGTACTGCTACAACTACTTTGGCAAAGTTCTTCAAATTTAATGCATTTGCCAAATATTTAACATTTACTTTTTCAATGTTTTGTCATAGAGAGAGAGATAGAGAGAGTGAAATTAAAAATATCTTTTTTTTATTTAATCTTCCTCTTATGTTGGAGATTTTTTTTAGTATGAAATAGGGGACTACACGGAAGAGAAGTGCATTTTGAGTTGGTCATTTAGATTGTTACATATCGATAACATAAATAATTATCGATATTTAAAACCATATGTTATGTTGTAAACGGGTATATTACAGCAGCTGCTTACAATTTATAGAGGATGACATCTTCTTTATATAATAATGAAAACAAATTAATAAGAACATCAATAAATATCTATAAATTTAAAATGAACTATCGAGAACATACATGATATACTAACTGAACTGATGTCAATTTCGAGAGGAGGGTATAGTATCCGATGCGTCGCAATCTGACGATACCTTTATTCCAAGCACAAATTTCGATAACTTTTTTAGTTATCGGTAGCTGCCGTGATTTTTTTTTCATCCAACGGGCTCAAAATGGAAATTGAGTAGAAAACATTAAAACGAATTTGAGCAGGTTTGGTCGGTGCGACCAGAAAACCAAAAATTTTGACAATTGTAACAGATGTTTTTGGTTCTCAAATACTGTTATCGGTTTGAATACATGCCGATCATAAAATTACTATTTGTGTGCATTAGCATGAAGTCTACAGGACGGCACCTATTTTTTAAAAGTTGGCCGACTGGTACGCCAATATTTTGAAAGTTGCGTTCTTTGATTTTTGTTTTGCGCCAAGTGATCTTTGACCACTTGATGGATAACTGAACACGTAAAAAAATAACATTGTTTGTGGGCTACTTTAGATAGTTATTTATATGTATGGACCGTAGGCAGTTCTGGTTAGTATTATTTTTGTTATTGAATCAAAAAAAGGACCAAAAAAATGGCTATAGTAAAAGATATGTATAATTATTTAAAATCTTTGGTTCACAAATAGCTTTGTCGGTTTGGTCATACGCCGTTCATTAAAAATTGGTTTAATATTCACGATCTATCAAATTCCTGGTATGAACAAATATTTGATCGCTACTGCACGTTTTAAAAACTGGAAATTTAAATGTGTGTGTGTATTCTAGCCAGCACCTCATATAGGTTTTTAGCTCTTAATCTACACTTTAAATATCAGAAATAATTATATTATTACACTTTTAACCATATGTTTGCCAAGTTTCTACATTATACTTTTCAGAGGTCATGAGGTCGCAAAACACGTCTCGGAAAATCAATGACAATGATTTCTACGTGCAATGTTTCAATTTTGTCACTTTAGTTATTTATTATAGCAGTTTTGTGACCAGGCTGGACATAGTTGATTTCGAATCACCTTGAATATCAGTATATACTTATACACATTTATTTATAGATACATAGCTCCTAAGTGACTTTTGAAAGTTGAAAATTGTTTTGGTCACTATTGCACTGACCAGAGCTTAAATCGTGTGAATCGCATATTCCAGCCACGTCCTGTATGTGTGCAAACTTTCAGGTTATTACTTTTACAAGGAGCCAGTGGTCAAGAGGTCACCAAACACTTGGCGGAGAAACAAATGCTTAATATGCTATGTATGTTTCTAATTTCGATATAATCTGTTTAGTCATGATAATAGAAATCACATTACATAATTCAAAGCCTGACACTCGAGTGTAATACATAAGCAAAATGTGTAGCTTTCTACCTCTTATAGGGGCCGCAACCGTGAAGCGGTCAAAAGTCGCTTGGTGTAAAATCCCATACGTTGGAGATAAGTATATACACATAATTTACTAGGATCAAAGCTCATATGATACTTTTAAAGTACAGAAAGAGTAAAATAGCTTTAGTCACTGCTACACTGACCACAACTGAGAATTTACAATGTTAGATATATTAGCACAGTAAATGGTGAGCGATATATTTGGAAAAGTTTTAAGAAATTTTAAGAAGCGGTTTTATGTCCAGTTTGACCAAAGACTGGAATCAATTAGTTGTTTTTGCATCTCCTTTGTGGTCAGTATATACGTATACATTTTTATACCCTACACCACACTGTGGTACAGGGTATTATAACTTTGTGCATTTGTTTGTAACACCCAAAAGGAGAAGAAATAGACCCATCGTTTATTATACCGATCGACTTAGAATCACTTTCTGAGTTGATTTAGCTATGTCCGTCTGTCTGTCTGTCTGTCCGTCTGTGCATGTATTCTTGTAATCAAAGTACAGGTCGCAATTATGGTCCGATCGCGACGAAACTTTACACATATCATTTGTTTGGCCCAAGGACGATCCCTATTGAATTTGGTTAAAATCGGTTCAGATTTAGATATAGCCCCCATATATATGTTAGCCCCGATTTGACATGTTAGCGCTGTAAAAACTTTATTTTATATCCGATTAGTATGAAATTCGGCAGAAAGAGGTTTCTTATTACATGAAGGAATACTGCTAAATTCGGAGAAAATCGGTTCAGATTTAGATATAGCCCCCATATATATGTTAGCCCCGATTTGACATGTAAGCGCTGTAAAAACTTTATTTTATATCCGATTAGTATGAAATTCGGCAGAAAGATGTTTCTTATTACATGAAGGAATACTGCTAAATTCGGAGAAAATCGGTTCAGATTTAGATATAGCCCCCATATATATGTAACCCCCGATTTGATATGTAAGCGCTGAAGAAACTGTATTTTATATCCGATCAGTGCGAAATTCGGCAGAAAGAGGTATCTTATTACGTGAAGGAATACTGCCAAATTTGGAGAAAATCAGTTCAGATTTAGATATAGCCCCCATATATATGTTACCCCCGATTTGATATGTAAGCGCTGTAAAAACTGCATTTTTATCCGATCAGTATGAAATTCGGCAGAAAAAGGTTTTATATTATATGAATGAACACTTTTAAATTTGGAAGAAATCGGTTCAGATTTAGATATAGCCCCCATATATAAGTTACCCCGATTTGACATGTAAGCCCTGTAAAAATGTTATTTTATATCCGATCAGTGTCTGTATTTTATATCTGATCTGAACGAAATTCGACAGAAAGAGGTCTGTTTACATGAATGAGTATTCAGGGAAATCGGTTCAGATTTAAATATAACCTCCATATATATGTTCCTCCTGATTTGGTGTCAAAGCGATGTATAAGATGTACCTTACTTCCGATCATTTAAATTTTCAAGAAAGATGTTTCCCAATTTAGGAACGAATATTGCTAAATTTAGCGATTATCGGTTTAGAATTAGATAATATGTTCCTACCTATTTACCAATTATTCCAAATTGTTATTGCAATGACCCTTATCGCATTGTTATGGAGGTGTAGGGTATTATATAGTCGGCCCCGCCCGACTTTCTGCCTTTCCTTACTGGTTAGATTATTAGCTCTTAAGGAACTTTTAAAAGCAGAAAAATAAGGAAAATTGTTTTGGTCACTGCTGCACTGACCACAATGTAAGAATTGAACATTATTTTTTCACGAATGTATTTGTCGTGTATAGTACTTCCTATTTACAAAGTTTAAAATTTTTACCTTATAAGAGCCTTCTGAAAGGCCAAAAACTATACTCATGTTGCTGATAGCGACAAAACTGACCACTGACTGAAAAATACTACATAAGTGCCAGTGGTATATACAACACTCCTGTCTATGGGTTTCATTCCAAAACATGCTAAGTCGACTTCATGTTTTCATGTTTCGACCGTGTTTTCAGGACGTTATTTCCCCGCCCCCTTTGGTACCTCCCACACAAATGGACCATTCTGCAACAACAGCTTATAAAATGATCCTTTTTTAATTAAAACAAAAAAACTAAATCAATTTACGAATGTTTTTTGGGACTGAAGTAGAGGTAAGCCGGTTTACCCGACTAGGGATGTCAACTTAGTGCTTTTCGCACCAGATTTAGCACTTTTTAGACCCCCCAATACGCAAAAAGGGTTCACTTAGTGCCAAACGAAAAAAAAACACTAGGTGTACGTTTATAATATTTTTGTTGGTGCTTTTGACGCTTTTCGTACTGTTTCGTACGTTTAATGAAATTATATTTACTATTTTGCTACTCCGTGTTTTCATCATATTTCTAAGCCGTTACATTTGTCTCTCTGATTTAAAAATTGCTGTTATCACTTCTGCAGTTTAAATGTTATTGAAATTCACATTAACAAAAAGTAAAAACAAATGTCTTCTTAATAGCATACAAAATTATTGCCGAAAGGGTTTTTGCCAAAAATTATGGTTTTATAAGTTAGTTGTTTCATTCTAAGTAATATCCTACAGAACTATGCGGTACAGTGTATAATATATTTGTTTTCGAACAGCTTTTTGTAAGACCCTAAAATATTGGGTGGCATGTCATAACGTCCACGGATATAATGTCCATGGACGTTATGACACTAAAATTTTTTTATAAAGTCAATGGATATTATGACACTTTGGTCCGCGTAGCCGGCTTTGGACACACCCCAGGGGAGACAATTTATAATACCGGCCGAAATTTTTCTGAGCGGCCGGTCAGAATAGCCATCGTTGGACATACCTCAGAAGAGCAAATCTTCAACCCCGGACGAAGGCCGGTCATGCAGACACAGTTTGGTCCGCGTAGCCGGCTTTGGAGATATCGATAACTCGAATATCGTCTTCAAAGATAACTTTCCAGACTAAATGATCTACTGACTCAGAATCACTAGCAGATTCGATTTATCCCTATATTCTTTATTGTTCAGCAAATCTATATGCAATTTTGCAGAGAAAAAATTTATGAATCTAAGCGCCATGAAAAACCAAAATGTTTGGAAATATCATTCTAATTAGGGAAACAATATTGATTAAAATTTGATATTTATATTTATTTCAAAATTTTTAATGTTATTTTACTTTTTATATCAAATGAAAGAAAAATAGTTTAGTGACCTTTTAAGAATTTTTTTCGGCAAATTTACGCTTTTTTAATTTTTCATATAGTTGGCAAAACTGTAATCGACTACACTTTTCTACTTGTTTTATAGCACATTATGTTTTCTATATCGCTCACTCACTTCAAGACTGTCATAACTCAAAATTAAAAATTGTTGAGGTTGCCTTACAGAAATGCTAATTTTGCAAATATCCATAAATAAATCTCAACAAAATTTAGTTTATAAGTTAACAATCATATCTCTGATTATTCCACCTTTTTTAAACGTTTTATTTCATGTTATTAATTTTTTATAAGGACTTAAAGTTACACATCCTAACAATTTTCAATTTTGAGTTATGACACTCTTGAAGTGAGTGAGCGATATGTTTGTACACGTTTCATTTGACGGTTTTCATTTGCACGCGATGTAGTGTCATTATTATTCGGCACGACCGAGCACACATTTCAATTTGATTTATTTAGTTAACCCCTTTTTTTCTGTTTACTAATGCTGCGAGAAGAAGCAGAGATGATGACTAAAGTAATAACAAATATTTTGTGAACTTTAGAGATGGCGATAGGGGAAGAGTTTTTTTAACACAGAATCCAAATCCGAGATTTTATCAATTAAGTCAGATTACGTACTTTCTATGAATAAACGGTTACACCATTAAAACAAACATACGGGTCCGCCATCTAACGTTTTTTTTTTCAACTAGTGCTTATTTCGTGAATGGTAACACTTAGCTCATGTCTGATTTGACAGATAATTAGTTTTATCCTTCCGCTGAACGAATATGGTTGTGTATACGCTTGAACAATGCTGGGAAATATGCCGAAGAAGAAGATGCCGATTTTGCCAAAAAAAATCATATTTTCAGATGAAGCTCATTTTGATCTTGGCGGGTATGTAAACAAGCAAAATTGTCGCATTTGGGGCACAGAAAACCCGCACGCATACATTGAAAAACCGATACACCCAAAACGAGTCGCTGTTTGGTGCGGATTTTAGTCCAGAGGCATAATTGGGCCATTTTTCTTCGAAAATGAGCAAGGAGTGGCCGTTACAGTCAATGGCGATCGTTATCGGGCCATGTTGAACGAATTTTTGTTCACAAAAATTGAAGAGGAGGATATTGGCAACATTTGGTTTCAACAGGACGGCGCTACGTGCCACACAGCCGAAGCTACACTCGATGTTTTGCGCCCTGTTTTTGAAGATCGCATTATTAGCCGCAGAGCTGATGTCGTTTGGCCACCTCGGAGCTGCGATTTGACACCGTTGGACTATTATTTGTGGGGTGCCCTCAAAGATAAGTGTTACGCCGACAAGCCAGAGACAATTGACGCTTTAAAGGACAATATTCCTGAAGCCATTGGTGAAATACAGCTGCACACAATCGATAATGTGCTTAAAAATAGGACCGATCGTGTAGGCTGCTGCATGGCCAGCCGAGGCAGCCATTTGAATGAAATTATTTTCCATTATTAACCGGAAGAATTGTACTTTCAAATAAAAAAAGAAATTTGAGAAAATATTCAGTAGTTTTTTTTATAGCATTTTCAAAAAAAAGTTATTTGGCGGACCCATAAACAAAATGCGCAGAAAATAAATATGGAAAACATTAAATGGCGGGATGATATGCAGTATTTATTCGAACTATGCACTTACTTTCGATATTATATACAAATAAAAATATTTCCGTATATAGAATTTAAACACATACCACCAACAAGTAATGCTCGATGGAATTCGAGGGCAATTCTGGCGATTCTGGCTTTTATACTACTACCGAAACTAATATCGAAACAAATTGTATCCAGTTTGTGAAATTATAGCAGTTGTCTGGTTTGATGTCTGGTTTTCGGATCACCATTTTTTTATGAAAAAAACTTCTCAAGTTTGAACCAGGCCTTAATTCCATTTAAAAAAGCTCAGAAATGTTTTTTAAGGGTGCAGGAAGACTCTTCCTAAGCAACAAAGAAGCAATATATGCGCTGAACGAGCAATAAAACTCAAAAATAAATTTTTGTAAATTACTTATGTTATACAAATGTATTAAATAAATTTGTTAATAAACATGAAGATTTCTTAAAGTCAAATCAAAATTAAATATTACAAGTTCATAGATTTTGGATCAAATTATAAATTCGTGATTGGCATACCACAATCAGTGCATTTAGATGCACATTTTAAAATCGCTATATCTTGAAAACTGAATGACATATCGCATATCAAATTATATATTTGAAATCTGCGTAAGAAATGCAGTAACAAATGGTGAATTTCAAAATAAATTACAAACTTTGAATTTTTTTTTACCATATTTGAATATCTATTTTTTCAGTATTTGAAACCATTTCAGTAGCAAATGGTGAATTTCAAAATAAATTACAAACTTTGAATTTTTTTTTACCATATTTGAATATCAATTTTTTCAGTATTTGAAAAATGTTATTCTGAGCCTCAATAATTGCATTTGGTGCGGAAGGTTTTTGAGCGTGAACGACATCAAACCATGATTTTTGTAATCAGTTCAACTCCCCCTAAGCCATGGCGGGAACGGCCGTTGCCAAAAAAAAATTTACTCACCCTAACGGTCATGTTGTTATTACAATTTGTTTTTATTATATTGTCCATATGACCATATTGTGGTGATAGTTCATCATAAGATATTCATCATGACAATGTTTTGGTTTTAATTTACCATAATATAGTGGTCATAATTTAGCATAATATGGTCCTAATTACCATATATTGGGTATGATCCCCAGGACCATGTTTTGGTCATAATTTACCATAATATGGTCCCCGTGACCATGTTGCGATTATAATTTACCACAGTATGGTTTCCATGAGCATATTGTGGTTATAATTTACCATGAAATGGTCGCCATAACCACACTGTGGTGATAATTCATCATAACATAGTCGTCATAATAATGTTGTGGTTTTAATTAATAACACTGTGATACAAAATCGAACTTTCCGAATGGGAATGGGATGAGACCAATTGCAAATGAAAGTTGACATTATCCATAACAAAACCCTCAATGGTTTTTTTAAGGTCAGTGCGAGATTTTTTTTACACGCATTTGAAGTTGGTGATTTTGGAACGCTGCCTAACAATGCGTGTAAAAAAATCTAGACTGAACTGATAAAAACCCTTGAGGGTTTTGTTAGGGATAATGTCAATATTCGTTTGCAATTGGTTTCATCCCATTCCCATTTTGGTTGTTGCACTGTGTAATTTAACATGAATTGACATAATTCATCATAAGATAGTCATCATGATACTGTTGTGGTTTTAATTTACCATAATATGGCCTCCGTGATCATGATAATTTTCCCGATAGGTATCCATGACCGTATTGTGGTCAATATGGTGCCATTGACCATGTTGTGTCCTTTTCTTCCCGATTGATCCCCATGATCAAGTTGTTGTTATAATTAATCTGTCCCCAAACACCAATTCCGGACGGATTTATTTTCTTCCAATTTTTCCCCGATTCCGATATTCACTATTGACAACTCTATTCTACACATGTATATAAAAAGCAAAAAGAATTTTTATTATGTTTAATTAATTTAGTTAAAAATGTATTCATTCATAACTGACAACATGTGGCGGCAGTGGTGGGTGGATAGGCAGGCCGGCAGGCGCAGCTTTGGCGTCGGTGGATTTGAACGTGAATCTGCGTAATATGACTAATTTACATAAATACGCATGTATGCATACATATGAACATATCAAAATACACTAACACATAGACGCATGCAAACACTGTTATAATTCAAATTACGAGGGAATGTCTCACTGTAAATACTTTGTATTATGAAAACGTACAGATCAACTTACATACATGTTGTGTTGTGCAATAGGGTGAACTGAAAAACGATTATCGCGATTGTTATGTTACAAAGAATGGTGCAAAATGTTTCTAATAGTTCTAATGCTTCAATTGGTTTACTCGACTGAAGAGTTTATACTTTTTAGGTAAGTATTGCACAGGACCCTACACCACTGTTTATAATGCTAATGAAATAATCAGCCTAAAAAGCCAAATCGGGAATACTTTTATATTGAAATCATTGGCTAATATGATTCGCTTTTGATGACAAGTATCCCAAGTCAGTATTTTAAATACAGATATTTTACTCAGATTGTTCATGTAGTCTGGTTCTCCTACGTGCATCGATATGAAACATAAGTCGGGGTTATGATAAACTTGGATCAATATCAACCATTTTCGTTCGGGATCGTTCTTGACACAAAAGATTCATTAAGGTCGACCCCCATCTGTCAGCTAAACTTTTATCACAGGGATATATGAAAACAGAGACGGACGGACGGACGGACGGACGTGTAAACATCCATTTAAAAATTAACCGCTGTGTTTGTATGGAATTCATGCGAACGTTAACGTTCGACGTCGTGGTTCAGGTGGTAATTCTCTGTCGATCGGTATAATTAATGATCGATCTATATTTTCTACTCTTCTGCGTTACAAATAAATGCACATTGTCACAATATCCCGTAGCACAGTGCGGTGTAGTTTATAAAAATCCCTGCAGTGATTTTTGGACTTTTTCTAGAGAAAATGCGACTTAGTTTCCAAATGCTACATAACTTTTTGGGGGAACACTTTCAGGCACTTGCTCTCAAATTAAAATAAAACGTACACCGACGGAAATAAATTCCTCTATAAATGTGTGCTGCATAGTATTCCGTTTATATACTGTTCAAGTCCGTGAGACTTGAAAAAAATAAGGAAAAATAAAAAAGAAACAAAAACTTTATTGTATTTAAATTATAATTTTATTTGGCGGCGTGCCTTCTTTATTTATTCGGGGTGAGTCGTGAACTAACATAAAATACAACACTTAAGTCGTTGCCATCAGTTGCGATGTTTTGCGGCGTTGTGGATAAATAAACGGCTCCAAATCTGTTGCAATCGGCGATGAAGTCGACAGTCAGCTGTTGTGAGTTCAACATATACAATTCTTGTTTGCTTTATTCGCAACATGTTCGTCTAGCAGAGAGTAAAGCTATGTACAGACGATTGCCAGATCGGACAATATTGTCAGAAAAATGGCGGAAAAATGATACACCGTGAACGTACAACCGTGTGAACATAAAATGTTTGTCTTGCAACGTTGGCAGAAACGTCATTGTGGGATAATTGGCAGATTGTTAGATGTGCGAAGTTTATGCATGTGACAATGACACCATTATCAGAGAAACATTTTATTGGCAACACTGTCTATAAAATATTTTTATTGGAAATCCTGCATATAAATATTTACAAAATATATTGTAAATATATGAAATTGTAACGTTTTCTTGCAATAGTCTGAACTTTCAATTCACCTTTGCCTAACAATGTGTCATTGTCTGTTCATTTGCAGCACTTTAACAAGGTTGATAACGTTGTCCGATCTGGCAATCGTGTGTACTTAGCTTAAGGATCATAGCTATGCTGGGGCCTGGTATATGGCAGTGAAGGAGTTATTTTTTTAATTAATTTTTCGTTTTTGATCAACAAAATTCATACTTATAATATAAAGTTGTATACTGTCAAGATATTTATCTGCAGTTATTCTAAGATCACCGGAAACACTGCTATATACATATAACTGTACCTGCAGAACAATGTCTGCAGGGCCAGCTAATATATAATTATATTAACATATACCATCGGCTAAGGTAATATTTTTTTAGCTCTCCCAAAAATTCTATTTACGACAAAATTTTAATATCCTTTGAAATCACGACGAAAAACCGTGACACTTTGCTTCGGTACACCCGAATTTTTACATATATATATATATATATATATATATATATATATATATATATATATATATATATATATGCATATTATGTATACGTTGTGTAAATAAAATGACGACAACAAAACAATTTCCTTTTTTTTATTAAGAAAGAAGACAAAAAACGTAGTAACAGTTGCAGAGAGAAGCGTTTTGTTGTATGCCCCCCAAAAAAAACAGAAAAAAACAAACTAATGTTGTTGTTCGTTGTCGCTGTTTGATTCTGCAGTGCTGAACTGTGTGTGGTGCTGTGCTGTGGCTGTGCTACACTTGTTATGAAGGAGTCCCACCATCGACCGCCACTTCCAGCAGCGACAATGCCGCCGCCAACAACACCGGTGGCAGGCAAGCACAACACACTGCAAAATAATCATAAAAATTTATTTAGCAAAAAACGAAATACATACATATGTACACACTTTTATTTTCTGGGGGATGTATGACCACAAACAGAGCTAGAGATTCCTTAAAAAGACATCTTCCCATTCCAGGACAGAATGTCTCTCCGCCCCGAATTATATCTAATGATATGAAAATGACACAATTTTCAGTTTTATTTTCATTACTGCGATTCTTCGCAATGAGTTTGGAATTTTTTATTTCAAAATGGGTATGAGAAGGAATTTTTTCATTAGTAAAAAAATTTGAGGTTTTCTTAGGGTAAATTACATGTTGGCGAATGTAAATGGGTGTTTTGGGTGTTACGGCAAAGAAATGTACAACATGCTTCCTTTTTTGAATGAGTTAAGGGAAAAACAGTTTAATTGTTTATTGAGTTCATTTTATGGTTGAATATATTTTAAAAATGTTCTAAAGAATTTCATACATTATTCTGGGGTTGGAAGTGGCACAGCAAAATGTTCTTAATTATTTTCATAATATGTACACGGGTAAAAATCTTGGTTTTTAGTAGGATGTTTTTTTTAAATTTATTTATTTATATGAATTACAATACAAAGTAAATTTATATTCTAATTTTACGGTCCAGGGAAAACCTGGGTTTTCCAGCGACAGACCAAAGCAACTTGTGGAAATTGAACCCATGACCCCAAACTCATAGGCGAACACGCTTTACTAGGTGAGTTGGTTTCGTTTTCTCAAGAAAATATACCAGATTTCATTATCCTATAAACTTTCACACAAATCGACTGAAAAATTTGGTATTTATGGTTTAAATAGAAATATTTAAGAGCGACCTCTATATGGGGACTACAGCAAAGTCCCCAAAGAAGTTAATTCTTATCAAAATAGAATACAAACTGCAAAATTTATGCTAAGTTGATTAGAAAATGAGGATTTTACAGCGCAAATGATTTTTTGAAAGCGACCTCTATAGGAGACCTGAAACGACCAGGAACTATAGAAAATATATCTGCCAAATTTGAACAACCAAGCTCAATTATTACGAACTGTAGCGTGATTTCAAGACACAGACAGGCAGACAGACATGGCTAAATCCTCTTAAATGAAAAAATGGACATAATTCTGCCATTTCAAAACCACTTATCGTATGGCGATGAAATTTTAGGTGTGTACACAAGAGGTGTTAGAGAGTTTAAGTGCGGAACTTGGGCCCCCTATCTCATAGAGGGGCGGAGCTACAGGGCCCTAAAGTTTTCAATCAGAAACGTCCAGAAACTATAGGAAATAAAGGGTGATCGATTTCGAGGTTCCCTACTTTTTTAAAAAAAAAAAAAAACAGAAAATTATTTGAATTTTTTTGAATGGGGAATGTTTATTATCATTTGAAAGAAAATTCTGTGGCATTTATTTTTTGAAGATTATGTCTATCAAATGTTGGCCGCGGCTACGTCTCAGATGGTTCATCCGTTGAGTCAAATTTTCCATGACTCGTTCGAGAATTTCGACTGGTAACTGGCGTATGACACGCGTGATGTTTTGCTCCAAGGCCTGAATCGAAAAGATAATTCGAAACTTTGGGTCAAGGAAATTTACTTTTGACCAAATATTTACCCTACGACAAATACTAGAGAAAACGCACGAGTTCCAAATTGATATACACATCATCCTTTTCGATCGATTTCAAGGCGGCATATGACCCTATAGTAGAATTTGAAGTGCCCGTGAAGCTCATACGGTTATGTCGAATAAAACTAGAGCAAACCTATAGCTCAGTTGCAGTCAATGAAAATCTCACGGAGCCGTTTATGACGAATATAGGCTTTCGACAAGGTGACGCTGTATCATGTGTATTTTTTAATTTTTTTCTGGAACAGGTTATAAGACTTGCTGAAGTGGACACTAGAGGCACAATTTTCCAAAAGACCACAGCAATTCTGGGATATGCAGATGAAATTGACATAATTGGCAGAACTACAAGTAGCGTAGACGAACTATTCCTTAAGATCGACGATAAAGCAAAAGATGTTGGACTAATAGTGAATCAAGAAAATACCAAATATAGGGTTTTCCAATAGGCATGATATGATTTTGAAGTTACGTTTCTGCCATTTGTAATGTTGTGTATTCAGTAGTGTTTAAAATTTCATCATGGAGAGATATACGCAAGAACAACGTTTACAAATTATTCAGTTTTATTATAAAAATAATCGTTCTGCAATTGCAACTTTTCGTGCGCTAAGTCCATTTTTTTTAAATCCAAAAAAACACTATCCAGTCGACATACGATCTTGACGCAATATTTTAGCTCTCGTTAAGTGCTACCTTTTTGCCATTGACCGATTGCCGATCCGACGTACCGTTAAGGAGCTACAGCAAAAAGTAACTTTCCGTTCACATTTGAAAATGATGCTAAGTCTATTTTTTTTTTTTCAATCCAAAAAAACACTTTCCAGTCGACCTACGGTCTTGAAACCCATGAGCAATATTTTAGCTCTTGTTAAGAGCTATATTTTTATTATTGAACGATTGTGGCTACGTGCCACACAGCAAATGAAACAATTGAATTGTTGCGAGAAAAGGTTGGAGATTCGATTATTTCAAGAAATTGTGATATTGAATGGCCTCCAAGTAGTTGTGATTTAACACCATTAGACTATTTCTTGTGCGGTTGTTTGAAGTCATTGGTCTTTCGAAATAAACCAGACTCTCTTCAAGCTTTACAAGTCAATATTGAACGTGCCATTCATGACATACGACTTGATTTAGTGGTAAAAGTGCTCGAAAATTGGGTTCATCGAATTCGTTCCTGCAGAAGAAGTCGTGGAGGCTATTTGAATGACGTTTTATTTAGAACTTAAGTGTATCGATTGTACTTCACATTAAATGGAAAACAACAAACAGGGTTGGAAAGGATTGGTCAACATGTGTCACTCGGTTTATATGAGTTCAAAAGAGTCGATGAATTTACATATCTCGGTGCTAATGTAAACTCTTCAAATGATGTGCAAACGTTGAAAGATTTCAAATGCGAACCGCTGTCTGTTCATGTACGAGCTCCAACTGTTCTCGAGACATATAACATGGAAAACTAAAATAAGACTTTGAAACTCCCAGTATTGTATAATCTTTGTGGGGAAGCAGATGCGGTAAAAAAGGCTAAACTGCGCCGTTTATACACCGAATGGAATACAATGAGATTGCAAAACGAGTCTTCAGAACCTCACCCTATGGACTTAGGAAAAACGACGCCCTAACCTTAGATGGAACGATAGTGCAGAGCTAGATGCCAGAGAAATATGTTCACAAGAATGGAGATCTTATGTTAACGACTGATAAAGATGGAAGAATACTTTAAGTCAGGCCAAACTGCGGTAGCAGTGTTTCATGGCGAATACAACATCACCAATATCTGTCGATATTTTGATATAGCCTCCATATATAGCATCTGGCCGATTTAAATTCTTAACGCCATAGAGACCACAAATGTCAACTGATCGGGCTGAAATTTGGTAACTGGGTTTATTTATACCTTGAAACCTTGACACTAACACGGGAGCCATAGGTCCATGTTTTGATATAGCCCCCATACAAAGGTCCTTCTAGATTTTACTTATTAACGCAACAAAAACCACAAATTGCAACGAATCGGGCTGAAATGTGGTAAAATGACTTGTTTTTGACATAGCATACTAAAGACATAGGTATCGATGTTAGAGACCGATATATACTGGTCAACGGGGCCAACGTATTACATTATTATTAATTTATGGTCGAAATTGATTTATTATAGAGGGTTTTCCAACAAGAGGTGCTATTTTGGTATTCAAAGAAAAATGCCATTTTTTGAGATAAATGATCGGATGTTTATTTCATAATAAAGAGGAAGCTATGTCGTTAGTAATGAAAAACAACATCAGCCAAATGGCCACCACGACCACGCTTACAAGACCATATCCTTTTCATGAAATTTGCAATAACCAAATCGCAAAGTGGCTGCCCTATGTCCTCGATAGCCTCACGAATTCTATCTTTAAGGTCTTGAATCGACGCTGGGTTGTTGGCGTAGACCTTATCTTTCACGTGGCCCCAAAGGAAGAAGTCGCAAGGTGTTAAATCACAAGATCTCGGTGGCCAATTGTGATCTTGTGAGATTGTGAGATAACACGCTCCGGAAACTTTTCCCGTAACAGAGCAATGGTTTCGTTGCTTGTGTGGCACGTAGCGTCGTCTTGTTGAAAGTAAACGTTGTCCAGATCAATAACATCCAACTCGCACCATAAAAAATCATTAATCATCTCTCGATAGCGCAATCCATTCACCGTAACTGTTGATCCAACCTCATTTTCGAGGTTGGGGATGGAGAGGCTTCTCAACAAAAACTCTTGGGGTTTCCGAACCCCAGATGCAACAATTTTGCTTGTTGACCTAGCCACCGAGGTGGAAATGGGCCTCATCAGTCGGGATGATTTTCGAATTTTTATAATTTCAATGCATTGTTGAATCGTGTATCGTTCCATTTTTAGTAATGGCGTAGTTTCTTCTTGTCAAATGTCAAAGAATACAAGCTTCAAGAGCGACAGCTACTTGGAAAACCCTGTACAATCCTCAACTGTTCTCGAGACATATAACATGGAAAACTAAAATAACCATCTGCAAGACTTTGATACTCCCTGTATTGATATATTGAGCAGAGGCGTGGACACTTTCTAAAAGCACGGAGAATGCTGTATACATTTTCGAAACAAAAGTTCTAAGAATAATCTTTGGCCCAGTTAGAATTGAAGATAATAAATGGAGGAGACGCTATAACGACGAACTATATAATCTTTATGAAGAAGCAGATGCGGTAAAAAAGGCTAAACTGCGCCAGTTACATAGGCTTGGACACATACACCGAATGGAAGACAATGAGATTGCAAAACGAGTCTTCAAAACCTCACCATATGGACCTGACCTTAGATGGAACGATGGTGTAGAGCAAGATTGCAGAGATATGTGTTCACCAGAATGGAGATCTTATGTTAACAACAGAGAAAGATGGAAGAATACACTGCGGTAGCCGTGTTTCATGGCCAATATCGGTCCATATTTTGATATAGCCTCCATATACAGCATCTGTCCGATATGACTTCTTAAAGCCATAGAGACCACGTATGTCAACTGATCGGGCTGAAAATTGGTAACTGGGGTTTATTTATACCCGGATACCTTGACACGAACAACTGTAGCCATAGGTCCATATTTTGATATAGCCCCTATACAGAGGTCCCTCTAGATTTAACTTCTTAACGCAACAAAAACAACAAATTTCAACCAATTGGGCTTGAATTTGGTAATTATGGTGGATGGTATATAAAGTTCGGCATTGCCGAACTGAACGGCGTCTTTACTTGTTGTTGTCCTAGCATACTGAGGAATGAGGTATCGATGTTAGAACGCGATAGATTCTGTTCAACTGGATCAAATTATGACATTATTATTCATTTATGGTCAAAAATGATTCACTCTATAATGTAATTTATGGTCTAGCAAGATAACAACAATAAATTGACCCAATAGATGGCGCTGGAATTATTTTTTTGTAAATTTAGTATTTATAGACAGATTTATTCATATCTTAACTTATGGAAAACATTGTTTTACATACCGAAGCCGAAGAACAACTACTGCAGGACCAGCTATTTTATTATGATTCATATTTTAGATGGCCAATATTAATTGAAAAATGGTCAGAGTTCACTTCATACAAATTTTAATACGTCCCTAACAATAAATATCAAGCTGGAACATTCCAGGAATAATTTCTTTGAAGTTACACTGTTCCATATTTTGTCTTATCTCCAATTTTGTTTTTGAGTAAATCAATATCTGTCCCACTATCCTCAATATTTCACCCAACCACACACACTGTGCTCTAAATTATTTTCGACAGACATGCAGATATCTCCAAGAATCTTCTTATTAAAGTTCTTAAAATAAAGAAATTTTCAATGTTGATCCCAATTTGAATATTGAATGGTGTCATTGTGGTCAACATCCCCCCCATATGAGATATTCACAAAAACATAAGTCACTCACTCGCTCAGTCCGCCAGTCTGTTAGTTAGGCAGACGGGCAGAGCCAGACAAGTGTACGAGAAAATATGTATGTATGTGTTCCACAAGTTATAAGCAATTTAAACGCACATCATTCACAACCAGTATCAAGTAATGCCATCCATGATTGGGGATTAGCGAGGGAGGGAGGCAACTCTGGGGAATCAAAACACCAGTCCACTGGGACGACTGTGTCTTACTATGACCAGCCATTCGATCGACCGGCTTAACTGAACATATGACAAAAATATTATTTTCGATATTTTGCACACAAAAATATGGAGAGAAACAACAACAGACACCGAGCTTTGCAACAATTTATACAAACAAAAGCCACAAAAAATATTTTATCCACTGTCAGACTGTCGCCGCTGTTGATCTTCTCATTTTTCTGTTGTTGTGTTTCAACGAGGGTTGCATGATAAGTATTTTAAATATTGATTGACATTGGATTAATGTTCAGATGTTTTTCTTTTTTTATTTATTTTCAAATATTATTTAACACCATTAGGATAATCTTGGCAGCGTTGAATAATTTCTCAACCTCGATCATTTGAATCGTAAAAAATTATTGCTTCGCCTACACATTTTCTTAGACAAATTTTCGACGCACAAGGGCCGATGCGCGCAAACATGAACTATGGGGTCGGTGAATGTCATCAATCAATCAATAGAATTTATTCTTAACCAATGTGTGTGTGAGTGAGTGTGTGTAGAGGCTAAGTGGTTCTCATTTGCAGGGCTTTGCTGGGCTAGCAAAGTATTGAGAATGAGGTCAAGGCCAAAGAAATGTTGAACAAATTTCAACAATGAAAAAGTGCTGCGAAGCCCTGCCATCCATTCATTCATCCAACCATCTAATGACTTACGAATTGGACAAAGAAAAATTGGTGGGTCATTAATCCCGACGACACATGGAACATGTAATTTTGGTTTTTGTGTTATCCATATTTATACATACATATATGTATATTTATTTTAATACCTGCATATATTACAAAAGAAACATATATTTGTATGTAATTTTTTTATGGTTTACAACGTTAAATGTTTATGGCTGAAATGAAAAATTCCACTTCATTCTTTATGACACAAAGTTTTTATGGCAGGCAATTTATGTTGAAGGTGTTCGCACTTGCAACTAAAAGATACATATTTCAAACCCTATGTGCAGATAAATATAATAGTAAAGCTACTCTTAAAGAATTATGCCAACGAAAACTTTGCAGATTAGTAAGGGATATCTGAATGTCTTAAATGCCAAATCGATTAATTTCATAAAACAAATAGTTGAGACAAATTAGAACAGATTTGTAGGAATGGTACACAATTTGGCATCTATCAAGTGCTTTGACTTTAAAATCTCGAAAAAAGTGAAATTAATCGATTTGGCATTTGAGCCAGTCATATGTAGATGCAGTACGATTTCTTATCGGAGGGGCGGTCTCTAGTTTGCGCACATCTCCATCACCTATGATTTTTTATCTTCACTTAGGCACTGAAAAGGGGCTTCTTTTTAAGCAATCTCATCACTCACAGTCATGGTTTTAATATAATAGAGAGAGACAGAGGGTGCGCTATTTTTTCTCCATGGAGCATTAACAGTTACGAGCAGTGGTGCCAGACAAATTTGATCGAAAATCGTCAAAATAGAAGTACAAAAATCGTCAAAATAGAAGTACAAAAATCGTCACATCGTCAAAATTAATTTTCGAAATTGTCAAAAAATCGTCAACATAAAAATCTACCAATTACTATAGCTTTTGCGGACGAAAACTATGTTTTAAAGACTGATAAGTATTTATAGGTACTCTCAAATGATTATGCGGATCCTCAAAGTGCACTTACAACAAAATTTTGTGAGCCGATCACACATAATTGAACTGCAATAATAATGGAAATGGTCCATATTTCGATATACTCCTCAAAGAGAGATCCCAGTCGATTTTATATATTTACTCGTACGTCATAGAATCCACAACAGACTTCAACCGATTTGGAAGAAATTAGACAAACTGAATAGAACCATTCGCATTAACAGGGTCCAGCGTATATCCATGGTTTTGTGTAGTCTCCATACAAAGGTTCAACTAGTTTCAACTTCATGATGCATTAGAAACCACATGTGGCAACCGTGGGCCACTCGAAAAAGGTGTCATCAGCTTTTGTCCAACAACTAATTCAGACTTGGTGATACCGCTTAACTATGTTTGGCAATAATGTAGCTAAGAATATGCTGAACAAAGTTGTTTAACATTTTTTGCGATAAAAAATTTTTCCGGTGCTTTTTTTTTGAAAAAGTGAAGGACAAAATTATTTTTTTCACTTTTTTCAGCATAACTTCCGGGGCCTCGTAATTTTTCACTAACAATGCGTGGCAAAATTGTAGCCAACGTAAATCTGAAAAATTTTTGTTAACATATCAATACAATCTGAACGTGTCTAGGCACCCTAACTAGCTCAAAAAACCATCTGATGCACCGTCTGGACTTTGTACGGAAACATCTTCAAATCTTGTACCAAAATTCGCTGTAGAGACCGTCGACTGATACCCATTTGCGTGACACGTCGTCTGGTCGATGTCGACGGCGCTTCCATGACATCCTCGGCTACACCAGCAATATTCTCTGCAGAACGGCTACTCCGGGGTCTGCCACGCCTGGCAGCATCTCGTGTTGTGCCAGTCTCTTCGAGGCGAGCGGCTAAACGTCGCAGTGTTTCACCAGTAGGCGTTGGACGGCCAGGAAATCTGCGACGAAATTCACGTTGTGCCAAAGTCACCGACCGATTATTGGTCAAATAAATAGTCAGCAATATTCCGCGTTCTGGAGCAGTGTAGCGTAACATTGTTTATTAACGTGTATTTCGCATGTATTTACTACACAAATGTCAAAACAGAACTTCCATTAGGGGCCAATCGTAAAATTTATAGCATTTTCAGATAGGAGGATTACTTTTGCGCCACCTTGTATTTAATGACCCTGGACGATGTGACATGCCACCCTCTGAAGAGTGTCTCTATATGTAGGGAACTGGCGCTGTATGTATAATTTTTTATCAGTACACGACTCAAAAGAATTGATACTTTGCTTCTACCAAGACTCACAGAACAAACTGACCTTTCATAAAACCCTTTTCTCAAAAATGGCATTGTCGGAAATGTTGGACGGGGCAAGTGCGCTTTAACAATGTCCAACAAAATTTTTAAGCATTTTTATTTAACCGTTAATTTCCCGTAGATCTGCAAACCATTTGTTTGTGTTAACACAACTCTCCGGCCGACGTAGAGTTGATTAACCATTCCATTCATTCTATTGAATCCAATGCAATGCTGTGTTTATCACCTTTTCACAATGTTTTTTTTTGTATCAATACACATTTTATTACAGCTTCAACCATATTTGGCATTTATTGCAAAATTTTCAATGCGACACTTGCAACAATGTAACTAAAAATGTAAACAAATCAAAACAGCTGATTCTATCATCGGTTTTGAAGCCAAAAACAAGACGATTTCATGACTCCAACTCATATGGGAATCGGTTTTCAATTCCGATAAATGGGAAATTCCGACATGGATGTCCCCGAGTATTGCAAAATCACAACCGTTCGACTTAGAATCACAACATTGCTTTAAGCATATTTTTAGATTATTCTGCTTAGAAAGAAAATATTTGTGTACTCTTTTCTTTCCAAGCAGATTAAATGATGTTTTGATAAAAGAGATTTTATCCACAAAAGTTTTACTCGGAACAAAGTTTAAAGGAACAAATGTCACAAAATGGTACTATATTCCGGGAAACAATTGATAATAATTACATATTTCTTGAAAATCGTACTTTTGGCGTAAATAGGGGTTGAAAGGTCCAAAAATAGTACCACTTCTGGAAAAGAAAAATTAAAATGCAACCATTTAATGGAAGAAGTAACTATTATTCGGAATAATACGCGATCAAATAGGACCAAACAAAGAAGGTACCATCTCCTGAGAAGGAGAAAAAAACATATTTTTTAAAATTCGTACATTTTGAAATAAAAGGGGACCAGAGGGGCACAACAATGATACACTATCCCTGTAAAGAAGTAGTAATTGTTTTTCAAATGACTTACTTTTTCAAGTAAAAAAGGGGATAAGAAGAGCCCAAAAATGGACCCTGTCCGTATTGAGACAATAATTTTTTTCGCTGGAAACATTTTTTCCGGCATGAAAAATTGGGCTCGATTTTGATATATGGGATAATATAGGTCTCAGCCTATAAGGTAGTTCCTTTGAATTGAATCTAGTTCTCGCGATAAATCTGTATGTCTGGTTGGTGCGCCCGATAACCCTTAAAAGATTAACCGATTTCAAATTGGTATGTTGTAAATTACAACATATATTCGCATTCGCATATGCGAACGCGAATTATTCGCATCATTTTAAAATTCGCTTTCGCATTCGCATTCGCAAAAACCATCTTTGGATTATTCGCTTTCGCAAAAATATATTTCAGTATTCGCTTCCATTTATTAAAGTGTTAAATCTCCTTATTCCCTTCACACAATTTGAAGATATGTGTGTGCTTGTGGTAACAGGAGGTAAAACTATGGAAAACAGTCTTAATACTTGAATATCCTGGAAAAGTATCAATTCAGTTCCTTAAATTTTTTGGTATTAAAGGCTCTAACTATTATTCGCATTCGCTTTCGCAAAAATGCATATTTCACTATTCGCTTTCGCATTTGCATTCGCAAGAAATATATTTCAATATTCGCTTTCGCATTCGCTTTCGCTTTCGCTAAAGCCACTTTCGTTACATCCCTAGTTGTAATATTATTTCTAACTCACGCTAAATTGGAAGATGGGCCATATTGAAATATTAATTCTCTAATAACATCTATACTACCTATCCGAAAATTCTGTAATTCCAAACATTAAACAATTTAATGTTATGACCAAGAACTTAGCTTTATTATAAATACTCGTATAGCGTGATCCATTTCAAGGTTCCCTACTTTTTTAAAAAAAAACACAGAAAATTCAAATTGAATGGGGAATGTTTATTATCATTTGACAAAACATTCTTTGGCATTTATTTTTTGAAGATTATGTCTATCAAATGTTGGCCGCGGCTACGTCTCAGATGGTCCATCCGTTGAGTCCAATTTTCGATGACTCGTTCATTTCGACTGGTAACTGGCGAATGACACGCGTGATGTTTTGCCCACAGGAAGAAGTCTAACGGTGCGATATCACCGGCCCAATTATCTGCTCACCGAAGTGTTCTCTCAATAAATCCATTGATTGATGCGATGTGTGGGAAGTGGCGCCGTCTTGTTGAAACCAAATGTCGCCGAGATCACGAGCTTCAATTTCAGGCATCAAATAGACGGTTATCATGGTTATCACGGCACGATAACGGTCACCATTGACGGTTACGTTCTCACCGGCATCATTTTTGAAGAAATATGGAACGATGATTCCGGGAATCAGTCAATGGCAAAAAGATAGCTCTTAACGAGAGCTAAAATATTGCTCATGGGTGTCAAGATCGTGGGTCGACTGGAAAGTGTTTTTTTTTTATAAAAAAAATGGACTCAGCGCAATTGGCGAACGATTATTTTGATAATAAATCTGAATAATTTTTAAACGTTGTTCAGGTCTTTCCATGATGAAATGTGAAACAATACTTAACAAAAATAACATGACAGCATGACACGACTCACACGTGATCTGTCAAGAAAAGGCTATTGGAAAAAAGTATCTCTACTTAGATCACCCTATGTAAGGGTTTGCCATTATGTTTTAAAAATGATTACGGCCAAGGGGCAGCCGCGGCATGCTCGAATAAATTCCAGCCGATAGACGCAATTGTCGACCACGCACACCAAACAGTGACTTTTTGTGGATGTAACGGCGTTTGTACAATGCCTTGTGGATTACCATTACTCATTCATCCACAAGTGAGCTAAACTAAATTTTCTTGTGAAAATCGGGATCGGTGCTCATCTCGTTTTGGGCCCATTCACCGCAAAAGCGGTTATGTCGATCGAATATTGGAGGCAGCGCGCGAACCGAACCATTATTTTGGTAATAAATTTGCACGATTTGCAAACTTTGTTCCGAAGTAAAGCTAAAAACAGACGATTGCCAGATCGGACAATTTTGTCAGTAAAATGGGGGGAAAATGTAACCCTGTGTCAGATACACTATTTAAAACCATTTACCTAGTTTAAAAATACCCTTACTGTTCAATATAATTAAAATATAAAATATACTTTCCTAAGATTCATAACATTTTTATTTCATTCCCAAATAAGCAAATTACCGCGCTCCACCCTGTGTTTGTCTAAAAAGTTTATAAAATGTTGCTAAATGGTAAAATAAAAAATTGCACAAAATTTTATTGGGATTTGAAATTTTAAAAAAATTGATAAAAATGCATTTTTGGTATATACGATATTTGTAATAGTTCTTGAACGGCTGAATCGATTTTAAGCAGTTTATTACCTGAAAGAGAAAAAAAGTCCGAATTTTTATTTAAATTAAAGTTTAAAAAAAATCGAATTTTTTTCTAAATTAAAGTTTTTAAGAAATAATTTCAGAAAAAATTAATAAATCTAATTTTTCTAATTAATCTAATTTGTCTAAAAAGTTTATAAAATGTTGCTAAATGGTAAAATAAAAAAATTCCAAAATTTTATTGGGATTTGAAATTTTAAAAATTTGCATTTTTGGTATTTACGATATTTGTAATAGTTCTTGAACGACTGAATCGATTTTAAAAAGTTTATTACCTGAAAGAGAAAAAAAGTCAGAATTTTTATTTAAATTAAAGTTTAAACAAATTGGATTTTTTTTCTAAATTAAAGTTTTTAAGAAATAATTTCAGAAAAAATTAATAAATCTAAAAAATAATAAAAAAAATGTCCCGTTATATTCTCTTTCAAACGACGTAAACTTTGTAAAGATCGGTTCAGCCGTTCAAGAGCAATTAAAAATCTCGTAAAATCCAAAAAATTAATTTTTCTCAATTTTTTAAATTTCAAGTTTTTTTATAAAGTTTTTTTGGCAAAAATAATTTCCTAGGTTAATATTAAAAATTGTGACCCTGTTGTGAACCTGCAAAAAGCACCCGTACATAAAGGACGATTTTTTTGGTAATATTCTTTTTGGCAACACTGTTTTTGGTAGCTAAGCTGTTTTCGTGTTTTCGTCTTTAAACATTGTTTTTCATCGTTAAACATTGAATAATATAGACCGTTCTATCCAAAGAAAATAAAATTATGAAGTTCCGTCAAATAGCGAGTAGTCTATCAGTGACGAACGAATAGAAATTTGATTTCAGCGAGTGATTTTTTTGCGTATTTCAAGGCCGATTTCCGAGATTTTTTTGTTATTATCACATTTAGAAAATTAACATCGATCGTTATGTACCAAAAAAGTTCAAAAAAAATACTCCAGAAACTATATTTTCGCGTTTGAAAATCATTTCTATTCGTTCGTAACTCACGCAAATGTAAACAAAGTCACGACGGAACATCTGTGTAATAGAGAGTCTGTGGTTCTATCGACTCAATTTTATGTGATTCATTTTAAATCAAATCCGAAAGCTCTTAAAAAATCACTCTATTTCATGACATTACTAGTAGTTCATTATTTATTTGCCGAAAAGAAAGGCTGGGGTTCATTAGTTAACATTACTAGATAATGCAAAAGGTAATGACATTCACTTATTAGGATTTATACAAAATACAACATTCTAAATAATTGCCCAACTTTCCCCCATTGCCCTCGTTAAAAAACAATTGTTTGTCTGTTACTCATTGTTTCTGTATGAGTTCTGTTTTGGTCTTTTTTAAAGTATTTTATTGGTCTGACTGACTTGATGACTGTCTTTATGTTTTGTTTTGTTTTTTCGGAAAACTCGTATTAACCGAAAACCGAGCGAACGTATGTTATTATTAAGTCAGTATCTCATAAACGTTCATCTGCGATAGACGACACACGCTACGCGAAGCTACCGACAGCTGTTGATGTAACAGTATTGTTATAATACGAGAGTGCGGCTACTTTAACGCTTTCTCGACCCTTAGCAAAAAAGAAGCACTTGTCGTGATCGGACGCCATCGTCGGAACGTCGTAAACGTCAAATCGGTCGGTGCGTCAATCAAAACAATAGCTAAGGAGGGCGCGCATGCGCAATTCTTTTCGTACTTTTTTGCAGATGATATACCTATACTTATAGTTGTAGACTAAGTCGTCGCCACATTCGTCGATGCGTCCGTCTAAAATCTGTTAAAAAAAACGTTACGCTTATGTGGTTACCAAACGTTTTGTTGTAACATTACAATACCACAAAAAACAACAATGTAAATGAAATTAAATCGTAATTGTAATTATTTATCGCGCACCTCTGTCTGCGCGGGGGGATACGGAACGAAACGGGACGGACGAACGGACCACAATTTTTTGCAACACCAGCTTATGATTTAATTGTGTTTTGTTTATTTTTTTCTCCTCTTCAAAAAAAACAGGTGTCAATTTACACAACAACAACAAAAATTGTAATAAAATTGTGTTAACTCAACGAAAATGTTGCTTAAAAATAAAACAGTTTAAAAATTTTGCTGAAATGAAAAATATAATTCAACCACGAAAAAAAATATGAAATTGCACAAAAATAATGGCAGAAAATATGTGAACGATTTGACACAAATGACGTCATAAGAATGATTTAAAAATAAATACATACATAGAAAAAATAAACGAAACGAAAAAATAAATACCGAAAAATAAATGCAGAAAATTCATTGAAAACCGAAAGTGAGCTTAAGTTTCTACGAAAACGAATTTGTAAATAAATAATAATTAATAAATGTCTTTGCCAAATAAATACACCGAAATACCGAAATTGATAACCTTAAAACTTTGGCTTGGCTTTGTGTTCTATTGTTGTTTATTCGAAAAAAAAGCAAACAAAAATAATAAATTTAAAAACCGCAAATAAATATTAAAACATTGTCTAGTGCCGCCGCCCCTTGACGCCGAGCACCCAATCTTTCCCTAGTTCAGAATATTATCATTTAAGTGTTTTTTGCAATAAAAACACACCTTAAAAACACTACTGCCGTTTTCCTATTTTTTCGATTTTTGCATTTGTTATTATTTTACTATGAAAGAGAAAAACCTCAACCATAAAATAATGGGAAAGTTACCTGTGGCGGTAAGTGTTGATTTATTGGGCCTTTATCATTTTTTTGTTAATTTTTGCATTTTAGTTTTATTGGTCTCTGGTGAATTATCTTCCTATCTGGCGGCTAGTGTTATCCGACAATATTGCCTCTTATCTTAATTTTTATTTTATGCAATACTTGAATTGTTTGTCATTAATCAATTAAGTACGAGAGGTGTCAGCAGTCAGCTCGTTTCGCTTATTGGGTTAAACAAATACGATACGCGGCACTTGTTCTTATCGGTCATTTGTCAAGAGTGTCGATAAAAATAAAATTACGTAGTACCTATGTATGTATATGAATAATGCAGGAAGTATATATTATCATGAAAGATAATATCTTCAATAGCAAGACAGAATGTTCATCAAAAAATTGCTCAAAGGGGAATGTTTAATAAATGCAGGTTTCTGGGTTATTTAGGTGAAATTTCCTTGCAAACGTTTCTTAAAAAAATATTTTGTTGGATATCGTTAACTTAATTGCAAATTCAATAAAATCAAAACCAAAAGGATGTGGCAGATAATTTTTCGAAATCGGGAACGGTTATTGTGATCTAAAATATTGAACAAAAGCCTATGGTAATTTTATGGAGGACAACTTTTGACGAAGATACCACCTAAAAATGTCTACGACTTTTGTTTTTCTGATTGAGATTTTTTATTGCTAATGCAAAGAGCGTAAAAATATTTGTCCTAGGGTCCTCAATGACATATGAAGTGTTTTTCAAAGATCAGATAATATTGTTTGCAGTAGTTTTGCAGAACGCAATTTGTTGTGTAGAGAACACTACGCAACAAAAAATGTTTTCTGTGTCCGAGACCCAAAAACTAGTTTTTTTGTTCCATAAAATCAAATAAACTAAATAAGTTTTTATGGTTGTTTTTTTTATTTATTTTGAAAATTCCGATTTTCATGGAAGGTAACTTTAGTATCTGGACCAGTTGTTCGAAGTATAAGCCCGATAGCCGGCTCTATCTATACGCGTTAAAATTAAGAAAATTATGAAGGCTACAAGTTTTGAAAATAAATCTTTCACAGAAACAGTCGTTATAAAATGATTTGTAAACTTTTTTAACCTTTCAAATGAGATACATACTTATACATAGTGTTTAGTGGGATCTAAGTATACTTTGTTACGAAATAATTGATCAGAAATACCTAAAATAAAGATGAATATAGGAAAATTCTACGATAACTTATTTGCAGACAACAAATTTCGCCTTTTTTATAAAAGGCATGGAACCCTTTGTGACTCTCGCTACGTGACGCACGTTACATTTTTTATAATAGCATATAAATAAACAAAAATTATATTTAACAAAATAACTTATATTATTGTATTTACTAACGACGTTAGTTAATAAACACTTTATGTTTATAAATGAATTTATGAATGAATATATGTTTTTTTATGACAAAAATGTTTCCCTATCGGCTTGAAGTACAAAAACATATTTGCACTTTTTAAGTCGAACCGGTGTAGTCTCTCGAATTTAACTTAACTCCAATTTTCAAATTTTCAAAATGAGTTAGAAAAGTGTAGTTTTCGGTAAAATGGTAAGAGCGACCTCTATAGGGTGACTATAACAAAATATGAACCGATTATGGCTTAAATAGCTTTTTTGAAAGCTACTTCTACACGGGAACTATAACAAAATAAAATTATATTTGTATAAATTTTATTGAGATTAATGATTGCCTAAATAGAATATAAACTGCAAAGTTTCAGTTAAATTTCTTGGAAAATGTGGTGTTTATGCCTTAAATAAGCCTTTTTGGGAGCGACATCTATAGGTGGACTATAACAAAATATGAACTGATTTAAAAATTTTTTACTACGATGAATTATTGTCTTAATTAAATAAAAACTGCAAAGAATCAGTTAAAATGCTTATGGTTAAAATACGTATATTTTGTTGCGACCTCTATAGGGTGACTATATCAAAATATGAACCAATTTGTAAAATTTTTGCTGTGATAAATTCTTGTCTAAATATAATACGAACTGCAAAGTTTCTGCTAAATTGCTTTAAAAATGTGGTATCTATGGCTCAAAACCCGTATTTTGGAGCGACCTCTATAGGGGAGCTATATCAAAACATTGTCCGATATGCCCCATTTACAATTCCAAACCACCTGGAACTGTAAGAAATATTTGTAACAAATTTTATCAACCTAGCTCTATTATTACGGACTGTAGCGTGATTACAACGGACAGACAGACAGACGTACATGGCTAAATCGTCTTAGCATTTCACGACGATCAAGAATATATATACTTTACGGGCTCGCAGATCAATATTTCGAGGTGTTGCAAACGGAATGACAATGTTAGTATACGCAATGGTGGAGGGTATAAAAAAATGGGAGAATATTTTGTTTTTTTCTAATAGATTAATGTTCAAACTAATTTATTATGAAAACAAATTTCACCGAATTCTATGATGCTTTTAATTTTTTTGCCATTAAAAATTGGTAATTTTTCAAATATTAATCTTTAAAAATAAAATATATAAATAATAAAAATATATAAAATATATAAATAATTTTTTAAGATTTATAAAAAATCATCAAAATTCAACTGCTCAAGAACGAAACTAAAAAATCCATTTATTTTACCTAGAATTTCACTGCAGCCCAAAGAACTATTCCAATGAAAAAATGTTTGCGAAATTTTTTGTAGTTGGACTATTACTTTTAAAATCATACCAAGAAATTTTAATTCGAAGCAAGTCAGTTTTCTGATTTTTGTCCATGAAACGGAGCAGTGTTTCCTTCAATAAATTGATTGTTTCGGCAATGTAGCATGTAGCGCCGTCTAGTTGGAACCAAAGGTCGTCCACATTAACATACTCCAATTCCGGATCAAAAAATGCATTAACTGTAACATTATGGCCGGCATTGAAAAATACGTATTATGTATGTGGATTCACTTTTCCACATTTTTTCCTATTCAATATCTACAACTTTGCTTCAGACACAAAGGAGATATTCCGTAAAAAAAATATAGAAAAAGTGCAAAAAATCCACCAGCAAAAAATATCGTATGACCATTAATTTAATAATTGAGCCAACTTGACTAAACGAATGATATATAAGTTCTTATTTTTTGGGTCTACTTTCGCGGCCATTTCTCAGAATTGAGTCTCAAAATCATGTATTGGACTGTGTATTTTACTCCGATATTTACAAAATGCAAGACAGGGTCAGGAACAAGGTCAATACATTAAAACTTTAATTTTTAATTGCAGATGTCTCGGCAACTATACGAGATAGCTCTTAAGTGTAAAATGGTTAGAAGCATTAACATATTTTCTCAATCAAATATAAAAGACGAAAGTTACACGCGCTTAATCATTTTGATCGCCCAAGGTGGTCAACTTTGAGGTCAACAACCCTGTAGTCATTGGGGACCCAAATTTAAAGCTTAACTCCAGTAATATCTTTTCCACCAGCATGCCATGTTTTGTCGCAATCGGCTGTCTGCTTAAGAAGCGGCCAAATTATTTCCTTTTTTAATTACTCCCACTGTGCGTCTGTTGAAATCACGATAAAACCTACAATAATTGAGCTAGATGACCGAAATTTGGTACAGATACTACTTATAAATGCAGGTAGCTTGGGATAGAAAATGGTCAATATCGGTCCATTTGTATACCCTCCACCATAGGATGGGGGGTATATTCATTTTGTCACTCCGTTTGTAACACCTCTAAATATTGATCTGAGATCCCATAAAGTATATATATTGTTAATCGTCTTATAATTCTAAGACGATTTAGCCAAGTCCGCCTATCCGTCCGTCTGTCTGTTGTAATCACGCTACAATCTATAATACTTGATCTAGGTGGCTGAAATTTGATTTAGATACTTCTTATAGCTGCAGGTATGCTGGGATTAAAAATGGGCAATATCGTTGCGTTTTTGGATATAGCCTCCATATATAGCACCTCCCCAATTTTACTTTTTAATGTCGTAGAGACCACAAATGTCAACTGATCGGGCTGAAAATTGGTTGGGATTGATAATGGGCAATATCGGTCCGTTTTTGGATATAGCCTCCATATATAGCATCTCCCTGGATTGGACTTCTTAACGACATAGAGACCACACACGTCAACTGATCGGTGTGAAAATTGGTAATTGGAGTTTATTTTTACCCGGTATCTTTCACACGAACAACGGTAGTCATAGGTCCGTGTTTTGATATAGCCCCCATACAAAGGTCTCCCTACATTTGACTTCGTAACGCCACAAAAACCTCAAATTTCAACGAATTGGGATATTTGGTATAATGAGTTTATTAGTACCAGTAACCATTCCCATGTGATCCATGGTGGATGGTATATAAGTCAGCATTTCCGAACTTACTTGTTTTATACTCCTATACAATCATAAACTATTTCTAATTCAAATGTATCTAACATAATTTTCCTTCCTTTACTTTCAGGTAAGTTGTCAAACTTTTTTAAATAATCAATTGTTGATGGTGAGTTATTATTTCCAAATATTAGAAATTTGTTTGTTCGATTTCTATCAAGATATCATAAAGAGATCACCAATTTATTTCATAATTCGGAGATGAGTGCTGTTTTTTAATGTGATTTTTATTTATTTTATACATTTCATAAATGAATTTAATTTGGTCTCACAATGGAAGAAAAAAAGTCGTATGTTGATTTTGGTTGTGCAAAAAAATGTAAAAAATGTTCTACATTTTACACTGAAACCGCATTTTTATGCAGCCGTATGAACGGGCTTTGATTTCGTTTTTAAAATTATGCGAAAATATCGCATTTTCCACACTCAGCCCAGTCCACGGTGTGGAGTGTTGCACCGTCAAAAAGCAAACTTCAGAACCAAACCTAATTGAAAGCGTACATTCTTAATGCGCTATCAAATGGGTGCGCCATAATGTAGGTATGGGTTTAACTCACCGCACGATTTTTGTTCGAGTGTTCGCATGCAAAATGAGAAATTAGCAGTGGGTACAGGGGGAATTTTTAAAATGTCGCAACATGATGTGGTGATATAATTTTTCGGCAATACATTAATTAAAATCACAGCGTGTGCAGACGACGTCGTGATTTTGATTAGAAGCAAATTTATGCCCACGGTCAGCGAGATCATGGAAAGATCACTAAAACGATTATCACGTTGGGCAGATAAAAATGGACTAGGAGTTAACCCAGAGAAGACGGAACTAGTCCTCTTTACTAAAAGAAATAAAATTCCGAACTATCAGCTCCCTACACTACAGGGAAAGGTACTTGAACTATCGAAAGAAGCTAAGTACTTAGGCATCACCCTAGACTCTAAGCAGTCCTGGAAAAGGAATTTGGAGGAAAGGGGAAAGAAAGCGTTATGCGCCTTCTATGCCTGCAAGAAAATGTTTGGACGCAAATGGGGTTTGCAACCGAAAATGATACACTGGATGTATACATTAGACTGATACTCACTTACGGATCAGTTGTATGGTGGAAATCGGTAATGAAGAAATCACATCTCTCGCATCTAGCCAAAGTGCAAAGACTGATTTGTGTCGGGATAACTGGCGCCCTCAGATCTGCTCCACAAATGGCACTGGAGGCGATGCTGAACCTTCAGCCAATCGATATATACATAAAGTGTACCGCAGCGAAAATGACCCTTCGGCTAAGGGAATCAGGAATAGCCATCAATACTACACACGGACATAGCTCAATCCTGGAAAGCATGGGCATAACAGACAAAATCAATAGGCCAAAGGACTACTTGGCACGTAGAACAATTCGAGGTGAAAATTTTAATGTAACGTTTCCTAGCCGTGAAGATTGGGCATCAAATAGCGTCATAGAGGACGACGAGATCTCAAACTTCACGGACGGATCGAAAATGGAGACGGGCACGGGATCATGAGTATATTCCGATACCCTTAATCTCAGATTATCCACCAGACTCCCATGAATGAATGCACGGTCTTCCAGACAGAGATCTATGCCATTAACATTGCCGCGAAACTGATTTTGGAACGGGATATTTCTCCGAAAAAATGCAAGATCTACGTCGACAGTATGGCAGCTCTCAAGGCCTTAAGCCCATAAGGAGCGCGAAATCGCGCTCTGCTGGGTGCCAGGACATAGCAACATACAGGGTAACGAATTAGCAGACGAATGTGCTTGGATAGGATCCGGTGCGCGAAATGAAACCGCGACTCTGGACGTGCAATTTCCGTTCGTGGAACTTGAAAACCAAATCGACGAACGCGGAGCAGCACTAACCAGATCGAGGTGGGATATCGTACAAAACTGCAGGACTGCAAGAACCCTTTGGTCATCCATTGATGTGAAACGTACCGAAGAATTGCTGTCCTTCAGGAAGAACACACTTAGCATCCTCACAAGAGTCATCACAGGGCACTGCGTGATACGTAATATGGCTGCACGCATGAAGCTTCCTTACGAAGACTTCTGTAGAAGCTGCTTGGATGAAGAAGAGGAGGAGTCAGTACAGCACCTGCTATGCTCATGTACAAGAATACCTTTTGGCCTATTTAGGGCAGAGGCTATTCGAAAACCTAGACGACGTAGCAGATGCACCGCTCAAACCCCTTCTCAAATTCATCAGAAAATCTCTTTGGTTTAGTAAAGCCACAAGGACAAACGAAAACACGAGTCACTACATCTTCTCTCTCTCTTCCTAAATCTTCTCTCCCTCTTCCTAAACCTTCTCTCCCTCTTCCTAGTCTGTCAACCTCCAACTATTTCTTCTATTCTTCTATTCTGCTCACGGGAAACACAATGGACCGAATTTTCGGCCCCGAGTGAACTCGTCAGTTGTATTCTGAGGGGCGTCCCTTTCAACCTAACCTATTTTTCAGAAACGAAATCACCATTAAATCAATGATATAATTTGTCTTAAATCGAAAGGAAATTTCTCTATAATAAATTTTCATAAATTTTATAAAAAAAAATTCTGAATAAAAGAAAGAAGAATATTTAAGGATAGCTCTAATAAGAATTAAACATTTATTGGTTCATCCAAAAATTTTAAATTCGTCTGTGACGGACGTTACACAACAATGTCAATACGTTAAAACGACAATATTCTATAGACAATTCATTAAATGTTTTATTTTATATTTTATAGATCCTGCTGTATGTGCCATTTCAATGGTGGGATCTTTAGAAGGGACCGCAAAATAATAATTTAACTTTACAAGCTTATTTTTTCGGATTTACCCAAATGTCAATGATCCAATTTATTTGAAAATCATAATTGGGAATGTACACTCACTTGTTTTATATACTTTTCAACAGAACTTTCGTTGAACTACAAACGATAAATCGAAAACAAAGTAAATAAAATAATGTCAATGCCCTTTTTAACAAATCGTTTGTTCAAAATTTTGGGGGCCATTTGAAAATTATATGTTTGTCAAATGCTTACCAAAAATATACTTCTTTATCTAAAAATGATAAATTAGCCGTATATTTTATAATAGAAAAAAGATGCCAATTCAGATTTGCTTATACCATAAAATTAGCAAAATTTGATATCGATGGATAGATAGACAGATAACCTTGGTCAAAACATCTTTATTATTAGATATTAATTTTGAATGCACGATTAAACATTGCTTTGTTTGTTTTGTTTATACGCCTGTTTCCATTGAATATTGTGTTGTTATAAATTTGAATTCCATGAATTTTGCAAAAGAAATTAAACTGGCATTTAGCATTGTTCAAATTGGTTTGGTGATTTTTTTTTTTCATAAACGAATATTTAATGTTCGTTTGGAGCATCTTTTTTGAGGGGGATGGGGGTGATTTTCCTAAAATATTATGATAATGATTGATGATATGACCCAAAGAGATAAAATATTGAAAACAAAAACATAGATTGTTCCCAAACAAGATTTATTAACGCAAATCGCCTTTACTCAAATCTGCACGAGATGCCAATGAATAATCGCGGCAATATTGTTGTTCGCATATTATCCATTAGCAAAGCTTGGTAATTATAGTTATCTTTGAAATGTGACCATGTTTTGTCAACTTCCATAATACAATTGTGTGTGTTTGTATTTTTTGTTGTACTAATTACTTTGAGTTAACTTTGAATGATGGCATATTAAAAATCTAAAAGAGATTATGTGATGCGATAAACTTTTGTTGTTGTTTTTTGCTGGGTAATTAGTATTTGGAGTTTTTCGACAAAGTTTAAAGAATTGTCTTTGACATGCATCGTTAATGCTATCTCAAGGAGGATGATTTATGGTTTACCTTGTCGAGTCGTAGTACTCTTATTAAAAAAGTGGTATTAAACCAAAATAAGGTAGGTATAATCTTGTCAACTTGGTTTTGTATTCTAAAACATGCCAAAAGACCTTGTATAAACTGACCACGTTAATCTCCACACATTCTGGTATTAAATTAAACTCAATCAAAATGATTTTGCTGGACGATAACAAATTAGTTTTTGGAATCACATTTAAAAACAAGAAAGAAAGTTTCAGTCGCGTAAACCGACTAAGGTATACTCTCACTTTGTGAGTAATGTAATATGGAATAGTACACGAATTATTCGGTACATTTTTGTGGAAGGTACCAGAAGAGGTTTAACAAATACGCCTATTTTTTCTGAACTTTAAATACATTGCACTGTGTCGAATATGATTTATTCAATTTTGGTACGATTTGGACATTTTGTGTGGGAGGTACAAAAAGGGACGTGGTGATAACGCTCATTTTTCACAGGGCTATTGGCACTGAAACTTTCATTATCATAAAAGCATTACACTGTGCAAAATTTTGTTGTATTTGTGCGTGCATTGGTCCCTTTGGGGCAATAATACACGCTGAAAAAAAATCGCTTCTGTAGTATATTGTCCCAAACATATTCGGCTTGAAACATATATATGTTTAGGGTACGCTCTAAACATATAATATTGGGTACACACAAAAAGTATATATTTGGGAAAATATTATTCTAAACAAATCTTTGTTTACATCCCAGTATGTTTTTATTTGGGACTATCATTTCCGAAACAAATATTTATTTGCACTTAAGAATTCAGCAAATACGTTAATTGTGTTAAATTTTTTATAAATTCAAAATTATTTTTAAGACATTTTTAAAGTTCGTAAAAATAATAAATAATAATAATTTAAATCGTATAATCGTGGATCAAAATAAATTACTTGGAGACAATCCTCCAATGATGAAATGATGACTTAGAATACTAACTCAGAAATTTTAAAATGATTGATTTAAACCGAAGTTAATGCTGCATATGGTATTGTAACTGGGAGGTACAAGTCAAAACCAAGGAAACGTTTTAACTGAAATTCTAAAAAGTCAGCAAAGTTTTGAAAATCTTTTTTAAATAAAATATATTGGGATAAATTCCTAAGGAATAATTTTATTTGTATTTAAACACCTATTTTATTTGATAAATTTAGTTCGCAAATATATTTTGTTGTAATATATTAATATATGCGTTCCACATATATTTTATTGATTTTCAAATAAAATTTATTTGCCCAGAAATGTATAATATTTAAAAATTTGTTTTACAAATATATTTTCTTTCGATTCAAACATATGAAAAAAGGCTATTTTGCCCCGTGTACAATTAGTTGTTTATTGTTGTAATCTAAGTTATAATCTGCTTGGATGAAATCGCTTCGACTCCTGCTATTTGGATGCAGCCGAGTACGGAGACATGTCGGATCGGCAAAACGTTAATAGAAGTATCTGCAGCAACTGCTTCCGCGTTGGTATCCCGGATGCTCGGCAACCAGATCAGTTCGAAATTTGATTGAGCCCTCGGCTTGAGGGTATGTGCTGACAATTATTCAGAGTCGGTATTCGGTGCGCTCGGCAAGCGGATCGATTCGGGATTCGGTTAGGTCCTCGACGTGGGATATACGCAGCGAAAGGTTCAGCATCGGGTCCTAGTACGATCGGAAAGCGGGTAGGTTCTGGTTTCGGTTAAGGACTCGGCATAATGTATCTGCGGCAAACAGTTCAGCATCGGGACCTAGTACGATCGGCAAACGAGTCGGTTCGAAGCCGAAGCCTCCGTGGTTTGAACAGTAGACCGAAATCTGTGTGGGTTGGACAGTAGACCGAAGTCTCTGTGGGTTCAACAGTAGACCAAAGTCTCTGTGGTTTAAACAATAGACCGAAGTCTCTATGGTTTGAACAGTAGACCGAAGTCTCTGTGGATTGAACAGTAGGCCGAAGTCTCTGTGATTTGAACAGTAGACCGAAGTCTCTGTGGTTTGTACAGTATACCGAAGTCTATGTGATACCAATGTATTTGCCCGAAGGCGTTAAACATTTCCAGCTACACGACATCCGAATTCGAGCTGGCCGTTCGCCGCGTATTGTAATTTGCTAACCATCGGCATGATGGCTCACTGCCGAATGTAGCAAAAGGTGAAAGACATATATGGTCCACTACACAAAGTGAAGGAGAATTATACCAGGTATGACATAAATGAATATGCACTTTACTGAAAATCGTACTGTATTGCAATGTAGTATGTATGCATGTTCGTCTGCGACGTTGTAAAAGGGTGGCCCTTAACTGTGAGGTAACTTACGTTTAATAGGGTGGCTAATTAAAATAAAAAAAAAATTAAATAAAGAACTTGGCGGAATGAAATTGGGCCCCAGGAAAATACACCCCAATATTTTTATGAACATGGGCCCCCAAAAATCACATATCAAACAAAAACAATTTTTTTGGGGCTTATTTTCATCTATAAATTTAGAAACAGGAGAGGCTACGCACAAACGATTTGCTCCACGTTGCCAACTTTGGATCCTGTACATAGGAGAAAGTCTTGAACAGAGGCCGAAGGCCGCAGGCCGTAGACCGACCACGCAGGAAAAGATTTATAATTAAATAAAAAATAGGTTCGTATAGGTGTATTATTACATACTCCACAGATTTACGAAGATAAAATTTCTTAGTTTTTTCCGGTTTATTTTCATTTCATACTGTTTCCTTAATTGGGGTGTAATTTCCTAAATCAGTTTTTGTAACGGAAATAGGCCTCAAATATGGGGCCCACATTCATTTTGAATTTGGGGTGCATTTTCTTGGGGCACAACTTCCGGCCGCCAAAGAACTTATGTGCGAAGATTTTTTTATAAGTAAAAATCGTCACGTTACAACTTGTTACTTTATTTATTTATATGAATAACTATACAAAGTAAATTCATATTATAATTTTACGGTCTTGGGGAAAGCCGGGAAAAACCATGTAGCAAGTTTTCAGCGACAGACCGAACCTCTGGTGGGAATCGAAACCACGACCCCCAAACTCATTGGCGAGCACGCTACCAACTCATCTACTGGGGCGCTCGATTATCTCATAACTTCTATACTACACTCAGAATCTTTCACAATTTCGCACATAGTACTAGTTGCTCTGTCGCTATAATCTTGAGAAAAATGCACATACCAACAGTTGGAATTTTGTACAATGTTTTTGTAGTGCCCATATTATATTAAACCAGTAAAATAGTTCAGTCGGGTAAACCGACTAATGAATCCCCTCACCTTGAGTCTCAAACAAATATTAGTAAATTATTTTATTTATTTTTTGTTTTATTTAAATTATTTTCAATTTGAATTACATTTAATAAGTTTAAAGTATGTACTGGTATTAAAGTTAAAAGCTGTTTACATTTGGTACAAAAAATGGTCCGTTTGTGTGGGTTGTAACGACGAGTTTCCTCCGGTTGCTGGGATATGCTCGCGGGGAATGGGTTCGTCACAGAAATTTATATTTGCAGTGACAGAGAGTAAGAAGACAGTAGTTGATGTTTACAATATTCCAATCTCGGTGTTTTATTTAAAATTGTTCTGATGATTTATAATTAAATTAGTTATAATACGTATGAATGTATGTCAGGATACTTCAAATAGCGGGATCTTCGTCGTCTTCGAGTTTGGTCGTTGGGCGGTGTCGTTAGATGGGTTTATCTGCTACCGTTGGTTTTTCTTCTAATCCCACGGCGGATGGGGTCTAATCAATGATCTCTTCGGTATCTCTATTTATAGTTAATAGTGTAGGTCGGGATGACACTTAAATTTCCACTCGCGGTTATATTTATTTGTAGTTATTGGAGATCGCGGTGACCCTCCAATTCCACACGCGACGCTGTTTATTCCTTGTTTCTGGAGATCGCGGAGACCCTCCAATGTTCCTTAAGACACGATTAATATGTATTTATTGGAGATCGGGATAAGCCTCCAATTTCACTCGCGGCGCTATAACAATATATAAATAATTGTTGGATATCAGAGTGACCCTCCAATCGCACTCGCGACACTGTTTATAAATAATAATTGCAGATCAGGATAACCCTCCAATTTCACTCACGACGCTGTTTATTCTTTGTTCCTGGAGACCTCGGAGACCCTCCAAAGTTTCTTAAGATACGATTAATATGTATGTAGTTATTGGAGATCCGGATAACCCTCCAATTTCACTCACGGCACTATAACAATATGTAAATATTTGTTGGATATCAGAGAGACCCTCCAAGCTCACTCACGACTCGGTTTATAAATAAAATAAATAATCTTTGGAGATCTAGAAAACCCTCCTATTTCATTTACGGCACTATTTATCAGAAGTTATAGGAGATCGCAATGATCCTCCAGTTTCACTCGCGACGCGATTTATAATTAATTATTGGAGATCAGGATGATCCTCCAATTTCACTTACAGCACCCTATCGTTATTTACTGGAGATCGCAATGATCCTCCAATTATATTATATTTATAATAATTTATTGTAGATCGCAATAATCCTCCAATTTCACCCACGGCACTACTTATCAGAAATTGTTGGAGATCGCAATGATCCTCCAATTTCACTTTCGACACGATTTATCATTAATTATTGGAGATCAGGATGATCCTCCAATTTCAATCCCGTCACAATTGATAGTTAATTATTGGAGATCCGGATGATCCTCCAATTTCACTCGCGTCACGATTTATATTTAATTATTGGAGATCCGGATGATCCTCCAATTTCACTCGCGTCACGATTTATAATTAATTATTGGAGATCCGGATGATCCTCCAATTTCACTCGCGTCACGACTTATAATTAATTATTGGAGATCCGGATGATCCTCCAATTTCACTTACAACACAAGTTTTATTTACTTCAGTGAGATCGCGATGACCCTCCAATTTATCCTATGTCACTGTATATTTTAGTTGAAGCGTATTCCTTGGGACCCGATACTCACTTGTCTTCTGCTTTACGGCTGCTGACCAACTGCCCGAGTATCTGTCTCTGCTTCCTTTTATATCCTCTGCTGCGTCGCTACGATCAACACGTGAGCTCGCATCCTAACGGGATCTTGTTTACAACTTATGGTACCCACGTGTTCGATGTTTTGCGTAGACTGTACTTGTATACTTGCTATCCAACGGTACTTTGTTTACCATTTTGGGCTTCCACGCGGTTCGGTGTTTTGGCGAGACTGTACTTATGACTAACGTATTTTGAACAGGCTGTACTTATTTCATATGATCTTAACTCAGAATAATAATTCATTTGTACTTAAAATTATCAATATTAATACAATATATCCAATAATAGTAAAATTAACAAGGAAAATATTCAAAAATAACAAAATAAACTTTATATATAAAAATTAGTGTGGACGAAAACGCCGTGAGAACTTTCGTCATCACATTGCCTCTCCTCCTCCCAGCGGAATGACGATCGCCTTGCAGTGGCGGTTTACCAGGAGGCGGTACCGTCGTCCATTGCATTTGTATTGATCTGGGAAAGATAAAGAGAAAATAATCAATTCTTCAGCAGGGTCGGGTCAGATTGATTTGTATCGGATGATGGAGGGTCAATAAACTGTTTAATTTCACTGAGGTGTGCGTTTCGACATTCGGTAGATCCGCGGCGTTGGACGCAAACTATTACAGGAGACGGGAAATTCAATACGGCGTAGGGTCCGTCGAATTTTGGGGCTAATTTCGCGGCGAAGTTGTCCACCGCTTTTGATAATGGGTGTTGACGAACAAGAACTAAATCACCGATTTTCGGTTTCCAGGGTCGACGGCGAAGATTGTAGTGTCGCCTTTGGTCTTCGGCAGCCCTACCTATCTGGTTGCGGACAATTTTGAATATCTCCTGCAGTTCCTTAGCTTTTCCTTCCGGTGTATGGGTAACTGCGCCGGTTCCGGTGACAAGCTCGTCATAGAGAGCCGCTGGCAATCGCGGTTCCCGTCCTTGGATCAAGAAAGCGGGACTATATCCTGTAGATTCGGAGGTACTGGTGTTTATAGCCAGCGTTATCTCCGGTAAATTGTCGTCCCATTTATTATGTTGATTCTGAGCTAATTGCGCTATCATGGTCTTGATCGTGCGATTTGTTCGTTCGGTCGGATTCTCCTGTGGACAGTACGGAGCGGTGAACTGGTGATGAATTCCAATTTCCTGTAAATACTTCTGAAGGACTCTGCTGGTGAACTGACTCCCGTTGTCTGTTACGAGGATTTTCGGTGTTCCAAATCGGGACAAAATTCGTTCTCTAAAGGATTTAACCACGCTGTCTGCAGTTGCTTTTCGTAGCGGTATTAATTCCACCCATTTCGAGAAACGGTCGAAGAATACCAGCAGCATCGTATTTCCATGTTTGGTTCTGGGTAAGGGTCCCACAAAATCCGCGCAGACAGTGGCCCATGGTTCTTCGGGAATGGTGATAAGCATTTCACCAGCGGGAGCAACTTGACTCGGTTTATATTGCTGGCACGACTGAAAACTTCGAACGTATTTCGCCACGTCACGGATCATTCCTGGCCAGTAGTACCTATTGCATACTCGATTGACCGTTTTCCTAATTCCTAAGTGTCCAGCGGAGGGTTGACTGTGATTTTCGTGAAGTACCCGTTCTCGCAGTGAAATTATACTGCTGGAGTCCGAGAGCCCATCTGGCGAGTCGTCCCGTAGGGTTATCGATTGAATTCAGCCATTTCAACGATAGGTGATCAGTGATGACATGGAATCGGTAACCTTCCAGATATGGACGCATCTTTCGTATGCCCCATACGATGGCCAGGCATTCTTTCTCCGTAGCAGAGTAATTCTTCTCAGCCGCATTTAAGGTGCGGCTCGCGTACGCGATTACTCGTTCCTCGCCATCAAGTTCCTGTGTTAGAACGGCTCCAAGCCCATGATCACTGGCATCCGTCTGAAGAATAAACGTTTTCGAGAAGTCAGGGCAAGCCAAGACGGGAGCTTGCGTCAGTCTCATCTTTAATATCTCGAAAACAGTTTGCTGGTTTTCGGTCCACTTCCAGTGCTTTCCTTTCTTTAGTTGAGAGGTAAGAGGGAATGCGAGGGTGGCGAACTCGGGTACAAAGCGACGGTACCAGGATACAACATCGAGGAAGCGGCGTAGTTCCTTCAGGTTACCTGGTGGGGACATTTCCTGAATCGCTGCAACTTTATCGGGGTCTGTATGAATTCCTTCCGCACTGACGACGTGTCCTAAATATTTTGTCTCCCGCTTGAAGAACTCACATTTCTCAGGGTTAATTTTTAAGTTAGCAGCTCTCAGTCTACGGAAAACTTCACCGAGGTGCTCCAAATGTTCGTCCAGTGTTCTTCCGGTAACTATGATATCGTCCAAGTAGGCGAATGCGAAGGGCTCTAACTCAGGGCCAATTACACTGTCGAGTGCTCTTTGAAAAGTAGCTGGTGCCGAATGTAATCCAAATGGCATCACCCGCCATTGGTATAGGCCCCTGCCGGCTACGGTGAATGCGGTGTACTTCTTACTGTCTTCTTCCAGGGGGATTTGCCAGTAACCATCTTTTAGATCCAGACTACTCACGTACGTAGCTTCCCTTAGGCGATCCAGTATAGACGATATTCGTGGCAGCGGGTACGCGTCCGGGTCCGATCTGCTATTTAAATGGCGGAAATCCATGCAGAGTCTCCATGTTCCATTCTTCTTCTGAGCTAGGGTAATCGGGGAACTGTAGGCGCTACGGGAAGGTTCAATATATCCGTTGGCAAGAAGGTCGTTGATTTTTGCATCGATGATAGCTTGCATCGCGGGATTTCGTGGTGCATACCGAAGCTTAAATGGGCGGTCGTCTGTCATTACAATCCTGTGGGTGGCTACTGTTGATAATCCATGCAATTCCCGGAACTGTTGAAGCTCCCCTTCTAAGAAGATATTGATCCTGTCTTGGTCATCAGGGCTATGATCCTTGACTTGTAAATTTCTGCGGTGGTTTTCTGGGCTCTCTGATACACTTTCAGTTGTCATTCCGACGGCTTCCGACGTGTCATCCGGTGAAGTCTGGGCCACATGTAGATGTAAATTCCGGTCAGGGAGTCTATTGCTTGAGTCATTGAGAGCTTGGAAACGGCACGTAAGTCCAGCGCAAGATATCTGCGCATCACATTTAATCAGGAAATCGAGTCCAAGTATTATATCTTCCGTGGCATCCGGCATGATGAGCAACATTTGCCGAATCTGAAGCTGCCCGATGTTGATTAGGGTTTCCAGCTCGAATTTGATTTGGCATTGGGCTCCATCAGCCAGTGTGACCATGGAATTACAGGGATGTCGGGTACTAATTTCTGCTATGGCTTGGGAAAATCCCTCGCTGATGACACAGCGTGTTGCCCCGGTATCGACTGTGGCGTGGACCAACATCTCCCCGAGGAGGATCGTCGCCACTAGCCTGTTGGGATCGAGGTGCATTGAGGTGTTTACTGCTGTGTTATGTTCTGGGGACCCATACCTCCTCGTTCGGTACGGTCCCGTGATCCGTTTCCCGGCCGACGGCGACAGCATTGGATGGTCCGCACTTCGCGACGTCCGCAAACCCAACAGAACAGTACGGGTTCTCTTTGGCATTGCGACGCGAAATGACCATCCTGTCCACAACGTCGACACGCCGTGCTTGGATTTATCCGGGGTAGCTGATTCTGCTGTGTTTCGTCGGGATTCATGCGTCGATGTTGTTCTCTGGGTGGCGTTGGCTGGGAAGGTATGCCTTCCATATCCTCTGCCATTCCTATAAGTTCGGCAAGGCTCAGGAAATCCCGTCTGCGGATATACCACTGGTACTCTGGCAACGCGTTTCTGAAGATTCTCTCTAGTTTCTGTTCTTCGGTGTATTCGCCGTGCCTCATGAGATTCTGCATATGAAGCGAATAGTTTTTAAAGGATTCTCGGGTCTTCTGCTTTCGTCGGCGAATCTCGTCGTCCAAATTCTCGAAATAACGGGATGGCAAAAAGAATTTGAGGAAGTCCTGCTTGAATCCCGTCCAGGTGCCCCAACGTAGATTGTTATTCCGATACCACACCAATGCTTTTCCTGTGAGGATTTCGGGCATTATAGTGGTTATTCGGTCAGTAGGTATTTCGTACATGTGGGATAGTTCTTCTAATCTTTCCAGGAATTCCCAAGGTTCCCGTTCCCCATTGAAACTGAGATTCCATTTCCGGACTTGGTCGGCGATACCTCTAACGTCCTGCACTTTTTGTGTCGTGTTTCTCGGTACTTCCAGTCGCGTGACTTGTTCATGTCGCGAGATCTCCTCCATCGGTGGAATACGCAGTAGCGATGTCGTCGGCGACTTTAAATCTATTGTATCCATTTGCGTGTGTGCATCCTTATGCGGAGTCGCGGGCTTCTTCTCGCTACTAGTTCGCTCATGCATGGCCTGTAACTCGAGGAGCCTAGGCATGTGTTCATCCTCATGGTACCCATTCAAGAACATCGCGAACCGCTTCCGCTGCTCTTCGACGGTACCATCTACATCACAGCCAAACTCTGTTAAGTAACGGTTCAGCTCTTCTTTCCGTAGACCGTAAGCCCAAGTGACTCGAAGGCTAGAAGACATATTGTAGGAACCTGTTTCCCGAAACGAGGTTCTTGTTAGCGATTTTTTTTATACCGTTTTATTGGATATTTGTTTTTAATATATAGTTTGTTTACTCTCACTGTCCCTGCTCGGGCGCCACTGTAACGACGAGTTTCCTCCGGTTGCTGGGATATGCTCGCGGGGAATGGGTTCGTCACAGAAATTTATATTTGCAGTGACAGAGAGTAAGAAGACAGTAGTTGATGTTTACAATATTCCAATCTCGGTGTTTTATTTAAAATTGTTCTGATGATTTATAATTAAATTAGTTATAATACGTATGAATGTATGTCAGGATACTTCAAATAGCGGGATCTTCGTCGTCTTCGAGTTTGGTCGTTGGGCGGTGTCGTTAGATGGGTTTATCTGCTACCGTTGGTTTTTCTTCTAATCCCACGGCGGATGGGGTCTAATCAATGATCTCTTCGGTATCTCTATTTATAGTTAATAGTGTAGGTCGGGATGACACTTAAATTTCCACTCGCGGTTATATTTATTTGTAGTTATTGGAGATCGCGGTGACCCTCCAATTCCACACGCGACGCTGTTTATTCCTTGTTTCTGGAGATCGCGGAGACCCTCCAATGTTCCTTAAGACACGATTAATATGTATTTATTGGAGATCGGGATAACCCTCCAATTTCACTCGCGGCGCTATAACAATATATAAATAATTGTTGGATATCAGAGTGACCCTCAAATCGCACTCGCGACACTGTTTATAAATAACAATTGCAGATCAGGATAACCCTCCAATTTCACTCACGACGCTGTTTATTCTTTGTTCCTGGAGATCTCGGAGACCCTCCAAAGTTTCTTAAGATACGATTAATATGTATGTAGTTATTGGAGATCCGGATAACCCTCCAATTTCACTCACGGCACTATAACAATATGTAAATATTTGTTGGATATCAGAGAGACCCTCCAAGCTCACTCACGACTCGGTTTATAAATAAAATAAATAATCTTTGGAGATCTAGAAAACCCTCCTATTTCATTTACGGCACTATTTATCAGAAGTTATAGGAGATCGCAATGATCCTCCAGTTTCACTCGCGACGCGATTTATAATTAATTATTGGAGATCAGGATGATCCTCCAATTTCACTTAGAGCACCCTATCGTTATTTACTGGAGATCGCAATGATCCTCCAATTATATTATATTTATAATAATTTATTGTAGATCGCAATAATCCTCCAATTTCACCCACGGCACTACTTATCAGAAATTGTTGGAGATCGCAATGATCCTCCAATTTCACTTTCGACACGATTTATCATTAATTATTGGAGATCAGGATGATCCTCCAATTTCAATCCCGTCACAATTGATAGTTAATTATTGGAGATCCGGATGATCCTCCAATTTCACTCGCGTCACGATTTATATTTAATTATTGGAGATCCGGATGATCCTCCAATTTCACTCGCGTCACGATTTATAATTAATTATTGGAGATCCGGATGATCCTCCAATTTCACTCGCGTCACGACTTATAATTAATTATTGGAGATCCGGATGATCCTCCAATTTCACTTACAACACAAGTTTTATTTACTTCAGTGAGATCGCGATGACCCTCCAATTTATCCTATGTCACTGTATATTTTAGTTGAAGCGTATTCCTTGGGACCCGATACTCACTTGTCTTCTGCTTTACGGCTGCTGACCAACTGCCCGAGTATCTGTCTCTGCTTCCTTTTATATCCTCTGCTGCGTCGCTACGATCAACACGTGAGCTCGCATCCTAACGGGATCTTGTTTACAACTTATGGTACCCACGTGTTCGATGTTTTGCGTAGACTGTACTTGTATACTTGCTATCCAACGGTACTTTGTTTACCATTTTGGGCTTCCACGCGGTTCGGTGTTTTGGCGAGACTGTACTTATGACTAACGTATTTTGAACAGGCTGTACTTATTTCATATGATCTTAACTCAGAATAATAATTCATTTGTACTTAAAATTATCAATATTAATACAATATATCCAATAATAGTAAAATTAACAAGGAAAATATTCAAAAATAACAAAATAAACTTTATATATAAAAATTAGTGTGGACGAAAACGCCGTGAGAACTTTCGTCATCACAGGGTGGTACCAAAAGGCACGTGTCAAAAACGATCTCTTTTCTCTGGACTCTAAAAGCATTACACTGTACAAAATTTCAAGTATTTATATGCACTGGTATTAAAGTTAAATGCTGTTAACTTTTGGTACAAAGAGGTCCATTTGTGTGGGAGGTACCAAATGGGGCGGGCCAATAACGCCCATTTTTCTCTGGACTCTAGGTACTATAAAACCATTACACTGTACAAAATGTCAAGTAATTGTATGTACTGGTATTTAAGTTATAAGCTGGTAACTTTTGGTACAAAATGCTCCATTTGTGTGGGAGGTACCAAAAGGAGCGTGGCAATAATGCCAATTTTTCACTGTATTTTAGGTACTATTAAACCATTATCTTTGTATGCACTGGTAATAAGGTTATAAGCTTTTAACTTTTGGTTCACAATTTTCCATTTGTGTGGGAGGTACTAAAAGGGGCGTGGCAACTTCGCTAATTTTTCTCGAGGTAATAGTGAATAATAAACTAATACTACTCGTATGTGTAGAATTTCAGAGGATTCATATAAGTGGTATAGAAGTTATTAAATAATCAATATTTCACTAAATGTTAACCCTTTGTGGGGGAGGTTCTAGAAGGAGTGGACCAATATGGCCAATCTTTGTAATTAGCTGGAGATAGAAGAAAATATTACCACATACCAAATTTTAAGTCAATCGGTTACTTCTTTCGAGAGTTATCGTGCGTACCAGCCAGCAAACAGACGGACGGACATTGCTTATTCGACTTAAAATTACCCAAAACGGATATCCGCCGAACATACTTAGGGTCTTAGGTCACTCCTTCGATGTGTTACACTTTTGGCTCCTAGAAAATTATATATACCCTCCTCTCTAAGGTTAGGGGGATACAAATATTTGTATGTTTTTTTCAATTATACTTTGTTTTTTGATTTTTTTTTTCAAATATTTTTTCTTTGTAATTTGGTGAACCAATGTCCAAAATGTACAGCATCGGTAGGGTACATATGGACCATTTTTCATAAAAAATTTAAGGAAAAAATTAGACCGATTCTGAGATATCGCAATTTATATTTTTATTTCCGCAAAGAGTGAACGAAATAAATTTGTATACCCTCCACCATAGAAGGGGGGAGTATATCATTTTGTCACTCCGTTTGTAACACCTCTAACTATTGATCTGAGACCCCATAAAGTATATATATTCTTAATCGTCTTAAAATTCTAAGAAGATTTAGCCATGTCCGTCTGTCCGTCCGTCCGGCTGTCCGTCCGTCCGTCCATCTGTTGTAGTCACGTTACAATCTATACTACTTGAGCTAGTTGGCTGAAATTTAGTATAGATACTTCTTATAGCTGCAGGTAACTTGGGATTGAAAATGGGCGATATCGGTCCATATTTATATATAGCTCTCATATATATAGCATCTAACTTGCTACTGTTCTCATCCAATATATTTTTTTGTGTGTTTTCGGTGTTATTTTCTTTGGCTTTGAGTTGTTTTGTGTGGTCGTATGCTATCCATGATGGAGGATATATAAGATTCGGCATGACAGAACTTAACGCTTTTACTTGTTTAAGATGCAATTAATATTTTTTATGAAAAGTGCACGGAAAATCCTTATATTTCCTATTTTCAATTTCTCATGATTTGTAGCATTAAAATTAACTTCAGAAAACCAGTACAGAGGAAAAAATAAATTTTTCTGAACTTTTACTTCGTCCCCTGCCTCCAATTTTTATTGAATTTTTTAATATTGTACGTCATTACTTCCAAATACTAGGAAAACATTTTCTAAGAGTTTAAGAATGTTCTAATTTTTGACTTGTGACACTTGAGAAACTTGTGACACTATATGTGATGTGTAATTATTAAATTTGGCAGTGAGTAATTTCTAGATTTATAAATTCAATTGCTAGATTTATAAGTTAAATTTTATGAAATATAAATAGAATAGATCAAACTGGAAATTATTATAGATTTGGAGCAACATTACGCTCATTCCACGGTTCTAATACGATAGTGTCGGGTATTATATAGTCCGTTCTGCCCGTCTTTTCCCCTTTCTGGTTTTCGAAATACAGTTGGAAATATTGTAGTAGGGTCTGAATATTTAATATCAGTTACTAATAGGTAAAATAAAATCCCGCTAATTTTTGAAAAAATTAAAAAATGAGTTTTTGTGTTTTACGAAATTTGTAATTGCTTCCGAACGGCCGGACCGGTTTTTGCAAAGTTTACTTTGTTTTAAAGAGGACACAATGCGCCATTTTTTGTAAAAAAAAAATTTTTAATTTTTTTAAAAACAAGTTTTCGATATACCCAATATTACAAGAGTTATGACCACTTGAAGTTATATATATTTATAATATTTAAAAAAAATGTAAAAAAAACGTATAGCGAGATCTTATTTTACCTATTTATAACTGCTTGTAAACATTTTAGCCAAAAACCAGTAAGGAAAGGCTAAAGTCGGGCGGGGCCGACTATATAATACCCTACACCACTCTCGTAATATTGAATAACTCTGAAATATAAATTTTGTAATTCATGTATAAATTATTTACATAAATTTACTTTTGGGACATTTTATACTTAAATAATACCATGTACCACAGTGTGGTGTAGGGTATAAAAACGATTGGATGTAAAATACAGCTTCTACAGGACTAAAGAACCAAATCGGATGAAACATATATATGGGAGCTATAGCTAAATCTTAACCGATTTTCTTCAAATTTGGCAATGTTAGTCCATGGATCAAGAAACCCTACCATTCAAAATATCATAACGATTGGATGTATACTACAGCATCTATAGGACTAAAGGGTCAAATCAGACGAATGATATGTATGGGACCCATATCTAAATATTAACCGATTTTCTTCAAATTCGGCAGTGTTGGTTCATGGATCAAGAAACTCTACCATTTTAAATTTTAAATAAAATTTTCTTAAATTTTCTATAGAACTAAAGGGCCAAATCGGACGAAACATATATATGGGAGCTATAGCTAAATCTTAACCGATTTTCTTCAAATTCGGTAGTGTTGGTTCATGGATCAAGAAACTCTAGCATTCTAAATTTCAAAATGATTGGATGTAAAATACAGCTTCCACAGGACTAAAGAGCAAAATCGGACGAAACATATATATGGGAGCTATAGCTAAATCTTAACCGATTTTCTTCAAATTCAATAGGGATCTTTACAGCTGCGAAATTCTCTAAACTGCAAAATTTCAGAACGATTGGAGTAAAATTGCGACCTGTAGTCGACGAACAACTTTACATGGACAGACGGACGGACGGACAGACATGGTTAAATCGACTCAGCTAGTGATTCTGAGTCGATCGGTTAAGGTGGGTCTAGCTGTGTTATTTTCAGGTGTTACAAACATCTGCCGTCAACAATCTGCCTGTACCACAGTGTGGTGTAGGGTATAATAAACTACAAAGGTTTATATTAAATATTCTGACCCAGTAAAAAAATCGGGTAAATCTTGAAGTTTGTAAAATGATTTTATAAATTGTAATTTGCGATAAATTTTTCGGCAAAAAATTTAATTTTATTATTTATTTAATTTTTTTTGCATATGTGTTTAGACTTTCATGATTTTTCGGATTCTATGCGTTTGTCCCCTTTTCGACATCCACACAAGTTCAAAGACATGTTCGTTCTTGTTTTGTTTTCTGTTGCGATGAATGTGTTCTGAGCTAATGCTAAATTAGCGCTCAAATAGTGTTGAATTTTTTTTACAATGAATTCAACAAATTTTGACACCATTTAACTTGACTCGAGGCAGAGCGATTAACAGTTGGAAATGAAATGAAACCCACACTCGGCACTATAGTCGGTGTCAGTGTCGGCATCGGAGGAAGAATTATTATACATAGTAAACTATAATGATTATATGGTTGTGTTGATTCTGATGATGATGACGATGAGAATTATTATAATAACGCTGTTGATTTGTTGTCTGTTTATTGTTAACGAAGAATGTTGGTGTTGTTGTTGTATGCGTCATTCTTAATGCGAATATAAATAATGTATCGTTCGTATTTTGGAACCTATTCACACTTACAAAGTAGTTTTGTTTATTAGTTTTTTTTTTGTTTTTTTCAATAACCAGACTAGACCCCTTCCAAACAGACACTTTGGGATATTCTACTTAACTGTGACGTGAGTTGAGAATCGCATTCAGAGACAGGTTTTTTATTTGTCGGCAAATAATTTAAAATTAATAATAATGAGCAATCAAATTTTATTATTTTTTAGCTTTGGGTTGTTCAGCTCAATTTCTGTTTTCTTTTTTGTTCAAAACTGTTCATGATGTCCGACTGATCCAAAAATAATAGAGAATAAAGATAACCCGTCCGGTAGCGAATTACTCGTACTGTCAGCGGTGAAGGAAAAGGAATTTGATTTCATCGACTTAGGTTTTCTGCGAATTTCAGACCGATTTTTTTCAATTTTTTTGTAAATAAATTAATATCAATCGATAAGTGCAAAATAAAGTTTTTGAGCCCCCAAGTAGGTGAGTTGGTAGCGCGCTCTTCTATGAGTTTGGGGGTCGTGGGTTCGATTCCCACCAGACGCTCTGGTCTGTAGCTGCAAAATCTAGCCACTTGGTCATTGTAACTCGTCTTTACCTGGACCGCAAAATTAGAATATAAATTTAGCAATGTTTCCGGAAAATGTTTTTTTCGCACTTTAAAAATCATTACCATTCGTTTGTAACTTACAGATTTTGACCGGACGGACGGGTTATCTTCATTATTCATTATATTTGGTCTAACCCTCATTCTGTCCATATCGCTAATGTTATTTTCTTGAAATTCCTAATTAATTTGTTTCGAGCAATTTAAATGTTTATGATGTAATCTCTCTCTCTCTTAGAAATGGTTCGTAATTTATGACTGGATTTTTGTTTGTTTGCTAAATTCCTTTGTCTTAAATAAGTTTTAAAAGTTTTTTTTTGCTACTGTTCGTAAAAAATTACGTCGTTTCAAAATAAGTCATAACTGAAGAAAGGAAAATTGCTGATACTTTGAACTTGGCAAATTGTCGCCGTCCATCGTCGTCGTGCTGGTGGTGGCTGGCAGTGGTGGGTAATTAAAATGAAGCACAAGATGTGCTCTCAAATATAATTTATGATTTTTACAATAAAATTTAAGAGAAACCCCCCCAAAGAATTTATGAGGCAATAAATGCAGATATTTGGGTTTCTTTAAAGAATTTTTATTTAGGCTTTTATAGTGGTCCTTCTGGAAATATGAATTACTTTGCTGAAGGATATTTTAATTTACGTTCTATTTTTTTTTTTGACTCAATTTATGTATTGTAAAATCTATACCCACTTTCCTCCGATATTGTTGTTTGACCCATAGATGAAGTAAATATTGAGAAAATAGTTAAATTAAGTAAAAACGGTAGTAAGTTCGGCGAAAATCTTTAAAATATAAAATAAGAAAATCATTGAGTAAACCGACTCGGACCTATTTATTCGTATACCCTACACCACACTGTGGTACAGGGTATTATAAGTTTGTTTCACGGCAGATGTTTGTAACACCTGAAAATAACACAGCCAGACCCACCTTAAAGTATACCGATCGACTCAGAATCACTAGCTGAGTCGATTTAACCATGTCTGTCCGTCCGTCTGTCCATGTAAAGTTGTTCGTCGCTACTACAGGTCGCAATTTTACTCCGATCGTTCTGAAATTTTGCAGTTTAGAGTATTTCGCAGCTGTCAAGATCCCTATTGAATTTGGTTGAAATTGGTTAAGATTTAGCTATAGCTCCCATATATATCTTTCGTCCGATTTGGCCCTTTAGTCCTATAGAAGCTGTATTTTGCATCCAATCGTTTTGAAATTTAGAATGGTAGAGTTTCTTGATCCATGGACTAACATTGCCGAATTTGAAGAAAATCGGTTAAGATTTAGCTATAGCTTCCATATATATGTTTCATCCGATTTGGCTCTTTAGTCCTGTCGAAGCTGTATTTTACATCCAATCGTTTTGAAATTTAGAATGGTACAGTTTCTTGATCCATGAACCAACATTGCCGAATTTGAAGGAAATCGGTTAAGATTTAGCTATAGCTCCCATATATATGTTTCTCCGATTTGGCTCTTTAGTCCTGTAGAAGCTGTATTTTACATCCAATCGTTTTGAAATTAAGAATGGTAGAGTTTCTTGATCCATGGACTAACATTGCCGAATTTGAAGAAAATCGGTTAAGATTTAGCTATAGCTCCCATATATATGTTTCATCCGATTTGGCTCTTTAGTCCTGTAGAAGCTGTATTTTACATCCAATCGTTTTATACCCTACACCACACTGTGGTACAGGGTATTATACGTTTGTTTCGTGGCAGATGTTTGTAACACCTGAAAATACTATAGCTAGACCCACCTTAAAGTATACCGATCGACTCAGAATCACTAGCTGAGTCGATTTGACCATGTCTGTCCGTCCGTCTCTCTGTCCATCTTAAGTTGTTCGTCGACTACAGGTCGCAATTTCACTCCGATCGTTCTGATTTATATTTCAGAGTTATTCAATATTACGAGAGTGGTGTAGGGTATTATATAGTCGGCCCCGCCCGACTTTAGCCTTTCCTTACTGGTTTAGTGATAATTTTTTGTAAAAAAAAATCCTATATACGAACAAAAAGCTACGATCGTTGTCCCCCTACGGGAGCGTTCACTATATTATTAAAAATACTTTTTAGTTTTAAATGTACCTATTTATTTTTATTTGTATGACATTTGACCTAAAATCAATGCCAAATTCTTTAAAATAATTCCAGTGTGTTATAATCTGCTCCTCCTTAATTTTGAACAAGGCGCCATAACCTTCAAAGTGATTGCAAAAAAAAACGGAAAGTATATTCTTAACGATGACAAGTCATTCTCCGTGTAATCGTTCGTCATCATCATAAACAACAACCACAATAATTCTTTACAATTTCACAGCGAGGGTGGTGGCCGCCCCTGGAGACTACGCACTTTTTTGTCATACAACACCATTCCCTGCTGTGTGTGTCTTTTTTGTATGTCCCCCCATCTGTCTCTCTGTATGTTTGTCTGTCTTTCTGATATTAATTTTTACAATATCGCATGGTCAATGACTTTGTGATCTTTGTTGGTGTTGTAAGTGTTTTCGTTCATATGAAAATTATTACCGACAGTCGGCGTAGTATATATCAGTTCACATTTCAAAAATATTTTCCTAAATATGTTTAAATAAATACATATGTTATCTAAACTGAGGTCAGATTGCGTAAATAATTGATGAAAATTAGCGTTCTTATATTTGCGCAACTAATTATCAATCGAAAAAGTTCGGCGAAATTGCAATTTTATGGAAAATTCCCAAGACATTACATTTTTATAGAAAACTAGCTGACCCCAGCAGACGTAGTCCTGCCCGTCCGTATATATATATATATATTTCATTCAAAAATGCATACATTCCGAGCTTCAAGAAAAAATCACCAGAAAATGCAATTGGAGAAAAATGTATATTTATCCTGCAACAGGATATAGCGCCATCTTCCAGTTAGAATCGAACATACAAACTATTTTCAAGACAAATCACACACATATTATAAATTTCAATCAAATCGCTCTGGAAATGCTAATTTTACAAATAACTTGACCAATCCTACGTTAATCACGGTAAAAATAATTCTAAAACACAGATGGCCCCAAACTGAGGGTATTGTGCAATTTTCAGCCCATTCGCTTTTATGGTTTCGGAGATCATGTGCTACTAACAAACGTACAAAGGATTCTACATACAGTAGTCGGCATGGGGAATCTTTTATCCTGCAACAGGATAATGTATCATATCACAAAGCCGGACGATAAGTAACTTTTTGAAGAATGTTGGTGTTACGACTTTGGACTGGCCATCTGAAAGTCCAGTCTTAAATATTATAGAAAACGTCTGGTCTCTCTTGAAACGCAAAAGAACAGTTTCGTTAAATAAAACCAGAGAGGAGACAATTTCGGAGGTCACTTCCATTCGAAATGAGATATCTCCAGAGATTCTTCAAAATTTAATGGATTCAGTACCGAGACGCCTTCAAAAAGTTATTGAAGCCAAAGGAGTTTATACATTTTACTAAATTGTTCTTCATTTCTTTACTTTTGTTAAGTTTAAACTATGTTTTCTTAGTATTACATACTCGTCGAAATACTTGTGCCAACCCATGCATTAACTTATTTTAATTTATATCTCTTTTAAGTTTATATGAAACAATATTTATTTGCTTATTTTTAAATTTGTATTAGTAATATAAAAAAGGAAAAAATAAACAGGACTTCTTTATAAAGCCATTCAAATGTTAAAGTCAGAAATGTACGATTTTTATTTCGTCAAAGTACTTATGCCGACTAATGTATACATATTTCGCGAAAGTTTTTAAAGAAATTTTGTCAATTTTTTTTGTAAATTTCCACAAAATTTTATTATACCCTACACCACACTGTGGTACAGGGTATAATAAGTTTGTTTCACGGGAGATTTTTTTATTTTTAAAAAGGGGCAAATTTTTATTTTTTAAAACTTTCATCGAAATTGCACTTCATCATAATTGAAATTTTATAGAAAATTTTGTCGTCATTGCAATTTTATAAAAAATGTTGTCAAAATTGCAATTTTATATAAAATTTCATCGAAATTGCAATTTTATAGAAAATTTCTTGAGTTTTTCAAGAAATTTTGTCGAAATTTTTTTTTAGGAAATTTCGTAATATCTCTTTTATACAAAATTTCTTCGAAATGGCATTTTTATAGAAAATTTCATCAAAATTGATATTTTATAAAAATTTTGTCGACATTGCAATTTTAAATAAAATTTCGTCGAAATTGCTATTTAATAGAGTCTTTTAGGCAAATCTCGTCGAAATTTTATTTGTTTTAGAAAATTTCTTCAGAATTGTATTTTTTTTTAAATTCGACATATTATTATTTATTTAAATTTTGTCGAAATTGCAAGTTTATAGAAAATTTTGTCGAAATATCACTTTTATAGAAAATTTCGCTGAAATAGCATTTTACAGAAAATTTAAATTTTATAGAAAATTTTGTCGAAATTGCAATTTTATAGAAAATTTCTTGAGTTTTTCAAGAAATTTTGTCGAAATTTTGTTTTTTTTGGAAATTTCGTAATATCTCTTTTATACAAAATTTCTTCGAAATTGCATTTTTATAGAAAATTTCATCAAATTGACATTTTATAAAAATTTTGCCGACATTGTAATTTTAAATAAAATTTCGTCGAAATTGCACTTTTATAGAAAATTTCTCTAAAGTTTATAAGGAAATTTCGTCGAAAATTCGACAAATTTTTATTTTTTTAAATTTCGTCGAATTTACATTTAAAAATTTTGTCGATATATCACTTTTATAGATAATTTCGTCGAAATTGCATTTTATAGAATATTTCATTAAAATTGCAATTTTATAGACAATTTTTTCGAACTTGCAATTTTTATATAATTTCGTCGAAATTGCAGTTTTATAGAAAATTTCTCGAACGATTTTAAAGAAAATTTCGTCAAAATTTATTTTTTTTTAGAAAATTTCCTCAAAATTTATTTTTATTAGAAAATTTCGTCAACATCTATTTTTTTTAAAAAAATTCGACATTTGTGTTTTTGTAGATTTCGTCGAATTGCATTTTTAAAAAAAATTTCGTCGTTATATAAAATTTTATCAAAATTGTACTTTAATAGAAAATTTCATTGAAATTGCATTTCATACAACATTTCTTCGAAATTGCACTTTTATAGAAAATTTTATCGATATATCTCTTTTATAGAAAATTTCGTCGAAATTGCATAGAAATGTTCACCAAAAATTCATTTTAAACAATATTTCATCAAAAATGTGTATAGAAAATTTTGTCGAAATTGCAATTTTATAGAAAATATCTCTAAAGCTTTTTAGGAAATTTCGTCGAAAATTCGACAAATTTTTATTTTTTTAAATTTCGTCGAATTTACACTTTCATAGAACATTTTGTCGAAATATCACATTTATAGATAATTTCGTTGAAATTGCATTTTATAGAATATTTTATTAAAATTGCAATTTTATAGACAATTTTTTCGAACTTGCAATCTTTATAAAATTTCGTCGAAATTGTATTTTTATAGAAAATTTCTCGAAAGTTTTTTAAGAAAATTTCGTCAAAATTTATATTTATTACAAAATTTCCTTAATTTTTTTTTTTAAATTCGACAAATTTTAATCTTTTTAAATTCCGTCGAAATTGCGATTTTATAGAAAATTTCGTCGATATTGTATTTTTATAGGAATTTAGTCGAAATTAAAATTTTATAGAAAATTTTGTGGAAATTGCAATTTTATAGAAAATTTATCGAAAGTTGTTTTTGGAAAATTTCCTAAAATTTTTATTTTTTTAAATTCGACAAATTTGTATTTTTGTAAATATCACTTTTATAGAAAATTTCGTCGAAATTGCAATTTTATAGGAAATTTTGTCAAAATTGCAATTTTATAGAAAATTTTTCGAAAGTTTTTAAGGAAATTTCGTCGAAATTTAAATTTATACAAAAATTGTTTTTTTTTTTAATTTAACTTTTTTAAATTTCCTCATAATTGAAATTTTATAGAAAATTTCGTCGAAACTGTTATTTTATAGAAAATTCCGTCGGAATTGTATTTTTATAGAAAACTAGCTGGACCCGGTCCACTTCGTTGCCCCAGATTTAGATTTCCGATCCCGTCCGTTTTTGAAAACAAACGATTTGTCACGCCCACATTTGCGCCGCCCACTTTTTGCAAAATTTTTTTTTTCCAAAACCATCTCAGACAAAATAGCTTTCAAACAAAAGAAAAAATTTGTAATTCGGTCCAATGGTTTAAGCGTCTATAAAACACATACATACATACATACATACAAACATTTTTCCATTTTTATATATATAGATTTCATCAAATTTGATATTTTATAGAAAATTTTGCCGACATTGCTATTTTAAATAAAATTTCGTCGAAATTGCAATTTTATAGAAAATTTCGTCGAAATTGCAATGTTATATAATATCACTTTTAAAGAAAATTTCGCTGAAATTGCATTTTACAGAAAATTTAAATTTTATAGAAAATTTTGTCGAAATTGCAATTTTATAGAAAATTTCGCATGTTTTTAAAGGAATTTTCGTCAATTTTTTTTATTTAGAAAATTTCGTCAATTTTTTTTTTTTAAATTCGACATTTGTGTTTCGTCGAATTCCATTTTTATAGAAAATTTCGTCGAAATCGCACTTTTATATAAAATTTTATCAAACTTGTACTTTAATAGAAAATTGCATTGAAATTGCATTTTATACAACATTTCTTCGAAATTGCACTTTTATAGAAAATTTTATCGAAATATCTCTTTTATAGAAAATTTCGTCGAAATTGCATAGAAATTTTCGCCAAAAATTCATTTTAAACAAAATTTCATCAAAAATTTGCATAGAAAATTTGGTCGAAATTTCAATTTTATAGGAAATTTCTCTAAAGTTTTAAGGAAATTTCGTCGAAAATTCGACAAATATTTATTTTTTTTAAATTTCGTCGAATTTACACTTTTATAGAAAATATTGTCGAAATATTACTTTTATAGATAATTTCGTCGAAATTGCATTTTATAGAATATTTCATAATAATTGCAATTTTATAGAAAATTTTTTCGAAGTTGCATTTTTATAGAAAATTTTTCGAGTTTTTTAAGAAAATTTCGTCAAAATTTATTTTTACTTTAAAATTTCCTCAAAATTTTTTTTTAAATTCGACAAATTTGTATCTTTTTAAATTCCGTCGAAATTGCGATTTTATAGAAAATTCCGTCGATATTGTATTTTTATAGGAAATTTAGTCGAAATTAAAATTTTATTGAAAATTTTGTGGAAATTGCAATTTTATAGATAATTTATCGAAAGTTGTTTTAGGGAAATTTCGTCGAAATTCTATTTGTATAGAAAATGTGGTCAAAATTTAATTTTTATAGAAATTTTCGTCATAGTTACTAAACTTTTTAAAAAATTGTATTATTGTAGTGACAAATCAATAACTTTTTAAAAAAATGTCGAAAAATTTGAATTTTTTTAGAAAATCTCTTAGAAATTTAATTTTTCTGAAAATTTATTTTCAATTTCTGAATCGATTCAATTTTAATGCATACTTAAATGTTTGGACAACATTTCCTTTTTTGAATTTTTCTAGAAAATCTCTTAGAAATTATTAAATTTCTGAAAATTTATTCAATTTCTGAATCGATTCAATTTTATTTTATACTTAAATGTTTGGACAACATTTAATTTTTCTAAAAAATTTCGTATTCCAAAAAATTTTTGTCAAAATTAACATTTTCTTTTTGCGTTTCTTATTTTCAAAAAAATTCGTTCAAATTTCCTATTTCTAGAAAATCGTATTGACTTTAACTTTTCTTGGCAAATTAAACAACATTAATTTTTTATTTAAATTTTTTGGAAAGTTTTATAAAAATTCCGCATTTAATCTTATGCCGTGAATGTGATCAAAATCTAATTTTTTATAGATATTTTCGTCACAATTGCTAAACTTTTTAAAAAATTCTATATTCGTAGTGACAAATGAATAACAAAATGTTCAAAAAAAATTTCCAAGAAATTTAAATTTTTCTAAAAAATATATTAGAAATTTATTTTTTCTGGAAATTTATTTACATTCTGTATCGATTCTATTCTAATTTATACTAAAATGTTTGGTCTATATTTTATTTTTCTACAAAATTTCGTATATTGTTCGGTCAATCGGGTCCGAAATTTCTCCTAGAAATGCAATTTTGACGAAATTTTCTAGAGAAATGAAATTTAACTTAAAAACCTACATTAAAGCTAAACATATACGTCATGACATGTCATATAAAGTTGGCATTTGGTATCAAGTTGTTTAGGCCCTTATTCATAAAAAGTTTAAGAAGGTTTGAGTAACGCTTTAGCAGTGTTAAAGTGTTCTTCAAACCTTCATTAAATTTTTATGAATAAGGGCCTTAGTATCCAAAAGCAAATAAAAATCGATGCACCCTGAGCATGAATGCATATAAGATTCGCCCAGAGTGAAATTACCACCGAATAGTGGGAGAATTTCGAAACAACGGGATATAAAGCTATCGTTTCATAACCTTTCAACTGATTTGTATAACGCTGTATAACTGATTTGCATCTGACTGAAATTTTTTTAAGTGGGTTTCCATCCATGCTTGCTCTTTTACATCCTGGCTTATCTTTTGCAGTTTTTTGGATATCTGCTTTGAAGGGAATACATATATTTTTTTCTAATCTGTGTCAGAACCACAGACATAAAAATGCCAAATCCAAATACCGACTTTTTGTGTTAATTTTTTTAAATAAAGAAAAATCCAAAAATGTTGAATATTCCCCAGAAAAAATAAAAAAAGTGGAATTATAAACAAATTATATTTGTTTTTTTATATTCTCCCATTGTGCATCGTTTAAACTTTTTTATTTAACAAATAATATGTACTGCAAAACCTGGTACATTTTGCTAGCCTTTATTCCGGTGTCACTGTAGTTTCGCTAACTCATAAAATGATACTAAAAGCAAAAACTACAAAAAGTAAAGTCAAAATATTTAGCACGAGTTTAAAATTCGACGGTCCGGTCCGTAGCATAAAAAATAAGTGCCCAAATGACGAGTGTCCAAAAAGGGGTTATAAATTATAGAGTAATAAACAACATTTAACTAAGAAAATGAGATTGTATGTATAATTAAATAAAACATTTGTCAAATTGCTGCATTTTATGCCATTTCTGTAATAACACCCAAAGACGAAAGTAGACTTATAATTATTTCTGCAACTGTAAAAACCCCCCTAAGAGAGGGGAGACTACTACGAATAGTGTTTATGACACTCTTCTGATGTGCATATGTTTGGTGACAGCAGCAACAACAGTGACAATAACTGGAAGAACGACAAAACAGTGGCAAATCCATCAACGGCAATAACAACATAACCCCAGTCACAAACCATCTGCCATCTGTTATTGTTGCTTGTTTTTAGCTGAGCGCATACAGTGCATTCACTTTGAGAGAGATACATACATGGATACACAGACTCTCTATTACACATGGATACACTTAAAATGTACTCACACAAAATGGTAATGGACATGACAGACAGAGGGGCAACAACAGTGGCAAGTAGCTGCAGTAGCAGCAGCAATAACTGCAACAAAAACAGCAGCTATTATTTGAAATCGAAGCAAGTTACATGGGTCGCTTCATTCGTTGTTCATTGTTCATTTTAGAGGAGTTGACAGTCGAGTCACTCACTTTTCATTCATTTGTTCATTCATGCAGTCCGACCGACACTCACTAATTCGTTGTGACCCAGCAGGCATGGCACAAAACTACAATACATAGATAACTATGTATGTATATTTGTACCTAAAGTGGGTATGCTTGTACAAAAACTAGTAGCAGTAGCAGCAGCAACAACAACTACAGCAACGCAACACAACGAGAACAACATTAATGTAAAGTCTCTGTAATACCCCAACATCGGCCCAATTGACACATTTGGCCATGCCACCGCCCAACGTTGTTGTCGCCACTCTGTGCTTTCGTTGCTGCTGTTCTTGTTTCTTTTTTGGACGAGTTAATGAACTTGAGGTGTCTGTATGTATGTATGTAGTTGCCAATTAAGTTGGTCATAAGTATGCATACATACTTGTGGCTGCTACTCGCTTGAGGTGGCTAACAGTGTGTCTGTCTGCCGTCTCAAAGGTATTCTTGCGGTTGACATCAGATACTTTTTTGTTTTTTCTCTTTTCCCATTTCGTAATGCGTTGGCGTTAAAGATGTTATTTAATATTAATTTTGTTTATATACTATGTAATTTTCTTTAATGAGCATTCATTGATGTTGACATTTTTTTGTTCCACTTGAATGCGTTTTAGTTCTACCCCACAACATAAAACCCGCCCGCCCACCACCTTTGCTAGCAGTGTAACCTAAAGCCAATCACTGTGAACTGTGGTTATGCAGCGATGTGTGCGTTTATTGAAATCGTTTATCGATTATTCAAGGAGCAGTAGCAGCATGGCATGTTGTTAATGTAAAATATGTATAAATTGATGACATTGAAAATGTGCTGCAAAATTGGCCTACAGGGACAATTTCAACGAAAATTATCTTTAGAGATTATATCGTTGGCATATACTGCATAATCTGCCAAGTAAATGTTCAATACATTCTGTTATCGAAACTTAATACCATGATTAATACGGTACATCGGGTCATATGATTACAGTGTACCCAGGATAAGTAAAACAAACTTTGATAAAAACCAGTAAGGAAAGGCTAAAGTCGGACGGTGCCGACTATATAATACCTTACACCACTCTCGTAATATTGAATAACTCTGATATATAAATTTTGTAATTCATGTATAAATTGTTTACATAAATTTACTTTTGGGACATTTTATACTTAAATAATACACTGTACCACAGTGAGGTGTAGGGTATAAAAACGATTGGATCTAAAGAGCCAAATCGGATGAAACATATATATGGGAGCTATAGCTAAATCTTTACCGATTTTCTTCAAATTCGGCAATGTTGGTTCATGAATCAAGAAACTCTACCATTCTACATTTCAAAACGATTGGATGTAAAATATAGATTCTATAGAACTAAAGGGCCAAATCGGACGAAACATATATATGGGAGCTATAGCTAAATCTTAACCGATTTTCTTCAAATTCGGTAGTGTTGGTTCATGGATCAAGAAACTCTACCATTCTAAACTTCAAAACGATTGGATGTAAAATACAGCTTCTACAGGACTAAAGGGCCAAATCGGACGAAACATGTATATGGGAGCTATAGCTAAATCTTAACCGATTTTCTTTAAATTCGGCAATGTTGGTTCATGGATCAAGAAACTCTACCATTCAAAATTTCAAAACGATTGGATGTAAAATACAGCTTCTTCAGGACTAAAGAGCAAAATCGGACGAAACATATATATAGGAGCTATAGCTAAATCTTAACCGATTTCAACCAAATTCAATAGCGATCTTAACAGCCGCGAAATACTCTAAACTGCAAAAAAATCGACTCAGCTAGTGATTCTGAGTCGATCGGTATACTTTAAGGTGGGTCTAGCTGTGTTATTTTCAGGTGTTACAAACATCTGCCGTGAAACAAACTTATAATACCCTGTACCACATTGTGGTGTAGGGTATAACAAGTGATTTTATGGAGGCTTATTAAACCCAATATTAACAATACGAGGTTTGCTATATATATTTCTGACATTTCCATTGGAAAGTTTGACATTTTTTAGCATAAACGTACTCAGAACGTTTTGACGTACGACATTTGTGTTCTTACAGTGACTTGAAAAAATCAATTTGGCAAAAAAAATGGAATTAACTCGTGAACATTTTCGTGCGATCATTTTTCACAACTTTCGACGTGGATTATCATGACAAGAGTGAGTCGATGAACTTAAATCTTTGTATGGCGATGAAGCACCATCCTACAGCACTGTAAAAACTGGTTTCATGAATTTAATCGCGGCCGACGCTCGCTCAATGGCGAAGGTCGTCCAAAAACGGCCGTTGTGCCAGAGAACATTGATGCCATGCGTGAACTCATAATGCAAGATCGTCATGTGACATACCGTGAGATAGAGGCATCCTTGGGCATTTCTTCCACCAGCATACATTCGATATTGCATGAACACCTGGCCGTAAAAAAAGTTTGTTCTCGTTGGATCCCGCACAATTTGACAATCGTTAAAAAAAAGGCTCGTGTCGATTGGTGCAAAAAAAATTGGAAAAAATACGATCGCGGTGCTTCAAAAGACGTTTATAAGATCGTCATATGCGTATGAGCCCGAAACAAAACAGCAATCAACCGTGTGGGTCTTCGAAGATGAGCCAAATCCAACGAAAGTTGTTCGATGAAGAAACACTTCGAAGGAAATAGTCGCCTGTTTCTTCGACAAAACTGGTAATGTGGCGACTGCTCCGCTTGAGCAACGTAGGACGTTCCATTCTGAGTGATACACCACAATTTGTTTGCCTGAAGTCTTCGGAGAAATTCGAAAAACGAACAAGAGAAGACGAATCATTGTGCACCATGACAATGCGAGCTCTCACACATCGGCTCATATCGTCGAATTGATGGATCATCCGCTGTAGAGCCCTGATTTGACACCCAATGACTTCTTCTTATTCACTCACATCAAGAAAAAAACTGCTTGGTCAACGTTTTTCGACGCCTGAAGCAGCTGTTGAAGCGTTCAAAAACCATGTTTTGGAGGTGGATTTTCATCACACTGTAAACAAAACAATTCGCGCTCTAATGACAAAACGGTCTGATTGAAGTTATGCTAAAAATGTCATACTAAATGTCATACAAATGTCATAAATAATGAGTTCCCATATAAAGACGACATCTGCCGGAAATTGTGTGCAAACCATTTTTGGCATCTTTTTGGGTTCCTGTCGTTGGAATTTCTAATAATAACTCAGTGGCAGACGCCGCACTCAATAGAACAGGAACAAAAGCACCAAACTCTTTCGCACATTAATAATGTTTAAAATCGCTTAGGTCTCCATACAAATTAAGAGGTTGTGGTGTAACGAAAACATGCCTAATATATGAAAACATTTTTCAATTTGTGTGGAAGGGTGCTACAAGCAGCGTTACCATAACCTTTTTTCGGAAAGGAGGACTTTTGTGTCAGAAAATGAGGACATTTGTAACATTTACAAAGAGAGTTTGGAACTTTCGGAGGACATTTAAAAAAAATAAAATTTCCAATGTGGTACAACAATTTGTATTTTGATAGCGCTTAGATGCCAAACCGGAGGACTATATCTAAATCTGAACAAAGTTTCTTAAAATTTGGCAAGGTTTGTACTTGGGTGCTACATTTAAATCTGAACCTATTTACACCAAATTCGACAATGTGGGTCCTTGGATCAAGAAACTCCATCCTGCTTAATTTCAAAGTGTAACGCTAAAAGGCCAATTCGGAAAGACAATTTATATAGGGTCTATATCTAAATCTGAAACGACTTTGACCAATTTCTTCCTAGGTATGAAAGGGTCCTTATTGTCAAATTTCAGCATGATCGGAATGAAAATGCGACCTGTACTTAAGGAACAATTTTAAATAGACAGACAGACAATCGGTGTACATAAAAGTGGGCCTAGCACAAGTATTTTTAGGTGTTAATTATAATAAATAAGTGAAGCGGCGTTAAGATCTGCCATGCCGAATTTTGCATACCCTCCACCATAGATCGCATGTCAAAACATGTTCGTCTGAAGGGTTCTGAATACACATATACCCAAATTACCAATTTTCAGTTCGACCAGTTGAAATTTGCAGTCTCTATGGCGTTAATAAATCAAATCGGACAAATTGCTACAAATTGATCGATATTGCTCATTTTGAAACCCAACCTGCAGCTATAAGAAGTACCTGTACCAAATTTCAGTCATCGAGCTCAATTATTGTAGTACTAACTTTGTACTAAAAGTAGTTGCGAGTATAATTCATGTGGAGGTTTACTGTTTGTGAAAAATTTTAATTTATAACAAAAGGAGGACAAATCCATAATTTTTGAAAAAGGATGGAGGACGGGATGACAATGGTTAAAAAGTAGGACATGTCCTCCGAAAGGAGGACGTATGGTAACCCTGGCTACAAGTGGCTTGTCGAATACGCCTATTTTGCACTAAACAGTAGATACTTCAAATATATTACAATGTAGTGTACTTGTGAGAGTTTATGTGCCATGTTATTAACGTTATAAGCAATTAACTTTTTGTACAAAATTGTCCCTTTGTGTGGGACGTACCAAAAGGGGAGGGGACCTATCCCATTTTTCTTGAGGTTATAGCGACAGATTAACTACACTGTACAACAACATTTCGAACTTTTTTCAAAATACCGGAGTTCCGACAATGGATTCTGTTCTACAATGTTCTACAAAAAAATGTTGGCCATACGATTTAACTATACTCGTATAGGTCAGAACACACCAAGTCTCAAAACTTAACACAAACACCAAAAAACAGTAAAATTCCAGTTAAACCCTTCATCCTTATTGCATCGACCACTGGGTCGTATGGATAACATTGCGACATGAATATTCAAAAATGGTATTATTGACAAAATTGTCGCATTTGGGGCACAGATAACCCGCACGCATACATTGAAAAGCCGATACACCCAAAACAAGTCACTGTTTGGTGCGGATTTTGGTCCAGAGGCATAATTGGGTCATTTTTCTTCGAAAATGAGCAAGGAGTGGCCGTTACAGTCAATGGCGATCGTTATCGGGCCATGTTGAACGAATTTTTGTTCACAAAAATTGAAGAGGAGGATATTGGCAACATTTGGTTTCAACAGGGCGGCGCTACGTGCCACACAGCCGAAGCTACACTCGATGTTTGCGCCCTGTTTTTGAAGATCGCATTATCAGCCGCAGAGCTGATGTCGTTTGGCCACCTCGGAGCTGCGATTTGACACCGTTGGACTATTATTTGTGGGGTGCCCTCAAAGATAAGTGTTACGCCGACAAGCCAGAGACAATTGACGCTTTAAAGGACAATATTCGTGAAGCCATTGGTGAAATACAGCTGCACACAATCGATAATGTGCTTAAAAATTGGACCGATCGTTTGGCTACTGCATGGCCCGCCGAGGCAGCCATTTGAATGAAATTAGTTTCCATTATTAACCGGAAGGTTTGTACTTTCAAATAAAAAAATAAATTTGAGAAAATATTCAGTATTTTTTTATAGCATTTAAAAAAAAAAAGTTATTTGGCGGACCCTTTATTTGCATTCCTTGTGGACAATAGAAAAAAATCAGGAGAAATTATTTCATAAAAATTTTTAATAAATGATTAATTTAACTGGAATACAATGATAGAAAGCAAGTATTTTTACATGGCAAACTGATTATATCATGATTTCTGGGGCGTGACCCCCGTCCTCAGTATTATACATAGCTTGCTTGATTGATAGTTCGATTACCAAACTCTCAGAGTCTAAGAGGGGATGACTGACATAGGCTTAGAATTATACTCAAAGACTTGCTGTGTTTTGATTGTTTGATCGTTAGCCGAAAAAATACGGGCAGCATTAAAAACGCTATGGTGGAGGACATTAAAAAGCATCGCTGAAGGCTAGAATTCAACGTAATCCTCTACAAAGTGCTAGTTTCTTGAATCTACGACTAAAGTCCTACAAAAATGCAAATTTTTTAATACTTTCTCAAAAGGCGTATCGTATAGCAGGGATGGTGGCGACAACATGTTACGGCTCAGGAATATGTAAATAAACAAAACAGTAGTGTGTGGTTAGAGTGGAAATCAAAAGACTTTTTTGACCAGCGAATTGTTCTATGGAAGCATGCGTCTGCATATTTGTTGGTTTGGGCCGCGCTCACTATTCATTATCAATGCGCAGGGCGTGAAGGTAAATCAACAAATCGACCTTGACAAAATCTTAAACTATACTTTGTTACCTACGGCAGAAACCATTGTAAGTTTCAACACTACTCAGCACAATCCCATAAATCCTGTGAACAATAAAAAGTTCACAGCATCATTTCTTTACAACAATGGGCACCATATTCCCCGAACATAAATCTAATTAATTTTTCGATATTGGCCATTCCGTAGACCAATGTATTACCTAGCCTGTAAGCAAGGGCTAAAGTCAGGCGAAGTCGACTATATGTTACCATACACCAACTTACCGGAGCTGAATAAGAATAAAGGTTTAGGTTAAGATTTTTCAATGTTGTTTTCCTATAGAGCTTAGATTCAAAATTGGATATAAGTATGTACCGGGACTACATCTAAATCTTAACCGAAATTTTTCAATTTTGCAACGATTATTCTTGGTTCGAAAAACTGTAATCATATAAATTTTATATTTTTTCAGTTCAGATATTTTTTCTGAACCCCACCTAAATAAATGTGATCCAAAATTCATAAAATCTACCAAGTATCGATCTTGTTTCAAAATAACTGTTATCTGGAAAATGTTATAAAGTTATGTTCATAAATGCGGATTATATAGCCCTATATGCAAAATCGAGATATACGTACATATATATCGTCGGTGCGCCGACGAAAACTCCTATGTGTTTTTTTACTAGTTTTAAGGAGAGACAAAAAACGTTGCTATTTCGTCAAATCGCGAAATTTTTAATATCTCAGATTTTTGAATTTTTCTTTTAATTATTTACCACCAATATATCATAACAAAAATCGTATATGTGAAAATCCCATGACGTGGTAAATTGTTTTCATGAAAATCGACACATAGGATGTTTTGTTTAGAGCATTTTAAATATTTATAAAACAAAAAAATTACGCATAGGAGTTTTGATATTTCAATGTTCACATCGTATCTCAGGCAAACGAAAGTTGGCCTGGATTGTGGCTAAAAACGGCTAATGAGGTTTTGTACAGAATCACCCCCTCTACTCAGATAAGAAGAAATCGAAATCTGATCTGTTTCCTTTCGCGAGTTATCGCGATAAAAACAATTTTTAACCAAAAAACCGAACTTTATTACATTGAATCGCGGAAATTTAAAACTATAACATAATTTCTTATAGATATGAACATTTGTAAGACGCTTTGTAATGTCCGCGATATTTCCTATATTATTCTATAGCGAAATTTTTGTAATCCAAAAATTCGACTTACACCGTTAAATTTTTACAAAAATATTATTGCGAATTTATTAAAATTAATATATTTACATTCTATGATTTCTGAGGGATAGATTGGCACTAGCATTTCCGCCATAAACATCCCGCGACGAATACATTTCGAACAAAAAACATTTAAGTTCAGAATTAGTTTACTATATAATGCTATTATTACTCGAACGGTCAGTCCTAAAGTAGTCAAAGAAAGTTTGGGAGATACTATAAACGACTACAAGTCTTTCTTTAACAAAAAAACTTATAAAAATTAGGTAGGGATTTACAATGTGTCAAATCAAAATATGCCTCATATAAAGGGAAAAGCATACAAAAGTTTTAACACACTGTAAATCCTTACCAAATTACTATAAATTTTGCTTGTTAAAGAATTGTAGGCCTTTCGCTTATCTCCCAAACTTCCTTTGACTACTTTTCCCTAGAACTGTTCATTCGCGAGATAATAGCATTATATAGTAAAATAATTTCGAACTAATTTTTTTTTGTACAAAATTTTTTCGTCGAGGGATGTTTTTCGCGAAAATGCTGATATTAATCTATTCCTCAGAGATTATAGAATGCAAATATATTAATCTTAATAAATTCGGTAATATTTTTGGAAATATTTGGCGGTATAAGTCGATTTTATGGATTACACAAAATTCGCAATATAAAAACATGGCAAATATCGCGGACGTTACAAAGCGTCTTACAAATAATCATATTTAAAGGAAATTGTGTTACAGTTCTAAATTTCCGCGTTTTTCTTTACAAATCAAAGCTATTAAGTTTGTTTTGAGTAAAAGTACTGTTTTCGCGATAACTCGCGAATGGAAGCAGATCCAATTTTGATCTATTCATTGTCGAATAGAGGGGATGATTCTGAACAAAACCTCATTAGCCATTTTTTGGCGTGAATCTAAGCCAACCTTCTATCCCTTGTGACAGGCTGTGCCTACAACACATAGGAGTTTTTGTCGCAGCATTGCTATAGAGGGATACACATAGGAGTTTTTGGTAACTTTTTGGAACCGGTTAAGATAGCGCAAAATGCTTTGGTGGGTAGTCGTTTGACCGCTAGGACGTTCTAATTCGACAATAAAAAAAAATCTAAAAATTACACATAGGAGTTTTTGTCGGCGCACCGACGATATGTGGACTATTTCTAAATCTGGGCCGATTATCTTAAAATGTTGATAAGATTTAGTGTCGGGGCAAACAACTTACCTGTATCAAATTTCGTAACGATTTGAGTCAAAATAAGGTTTATATAGCATGTATATGCAAATTAAGATGTATATGAACCGATTTTCATGACATGGCAGATGTAATTACTGCCTCATAGAACTTTCCTGTGCTAGGTTAGGTTGAAAGGGACGCCCGTCAGTATACAATTGTAAGCAGAAGTGAAGGGCAAAATAAAGAGGAAGGTTTAGTAGCTCAGTGTTATCAGTCGGTTTTTGTGGTTTTGTTGCACCAAAGAGATTACCTAATGAATTTGACGAGTTTGAGTGGATTATCTGCTAGGTCATCGAGGTCTTCGAAGAACCTAAGTAGGCTAAACGGTACTCTTGCAGTCCTTTACATGAGCATAGCAAGTGCTGTACTGACTCCTCTTCTTCCTCATCCAAGCAGCTTCTACCGAAGTCCTCGTAAGAATGCTTCATGCGTGTAGCCGATCACGCAGTGGCCTGTTATGACACCTGTGAGAATACTTAGTGTGTTCTTCCCGAAGGACAGCAGTTCTTTGGTACGAGTCGCATCAATGGCTGGCCAAAGTGTTCTAGCAGTCCTGCAGTATTGTATAATATCCCACGCCGTTCGTCGATTTGGTTTTTAAGCTCCACGAACGGAATTAGGTCGTCCAGGGTCGCGTGTTCCTTTCGCGCGCCGGATCCCGCCCTGGCACACTCGTCTGCTAGTTCGTTGCCTTGTATGTTGCTATGTCCTGGCACCCAGCAGAGCGTGATTTCGTGCGCCTAAATATGGGCAAAGGATAGAAAGCAATCCATAGGGCAACGTGATTTGATGATTCTTGAGTCTACATAAGGCCTTTAGAGCCGCCATACTGTCGAAGTAGATTATTTTCAATTTTGTTGGAGAAATATCCAGTTCCAAAATTTGTTTCGCAGCAATGTTAATAGCATAAGTCTCTGCCTGGAAGACCGTACATTAATCTGGGAATCTGGTGTAGTTTCTGAGATTTAGTATATCGGAAAATATTCCCGATCCATTGCCCGTTTCCATTTTTGATCCGTCCGTGAAGATTGAGATTTCATTGGCTTCTATGACGCTATTTGACGCCCAGTCATCACGGCTAGGTATCATTATTTTAAAATTTGTACCTCGAATTATTCTTGATGCCAAGTAGTCCGTTGGTCTGTTGATTTTATCTGTTATGCCTATACTTTATAGGCATGTGAATCCTTCTCGAACAGACTCGATGCTTTTATCAAATTTATAGGTGTCTACATCGATCAAGACAATCAGTGCAGATTGTCTTAAACAAGTCGAAGCGGATAAAATTAAATATGTTACAATATGTTTTATATTGCCAAAAAACGTTTATATCACATACATAGAATATAAACTTAAGTAAAAGAATATTCCTAAAAAATAATTTTAAAAATCATTTTGAAATCAACCATGTTTTACACATTAATAGCACTTATTGACATCTTCCCATGATGTAAAATAACCCAATCGTTTTGGTTATTTCCTTATACATATACATATTATTCCTTGTTACTGATTTTGCCACACTGTCCCATAGGTAGTCAGATACATGCGGGTCTGCCATACACACACAAGGGATTCGCTGTGATTTGCAATATTTTATCACTCAATTTATTTCAAGTGTGTTAAACGTTCCTTAGCTGTGGGCGGCAAAGCGTTTAAGTGAATATACATATCTTAAATTGTTTTTTTGTTTGTTTGTCGGAAGTGGAGTAAGAAGCTGTTTCGCGTTTGATGTTTGACAGATGCCGTACAGTTTGCGCCCGACACTTGTCTCTCTATACGAATTAGCAAAACATTAATTTCCTTTTATTTTGGAGTAATGATGGTCCCTTTCTTCCGTTCTGTCTCCAGAAAGACTGACGGTCCGGCTGACTGTCACAGCAATATGTTACGGTGGGGCTTTGAATTAACACTCAGTCTCACTATTCTGGATGTTACTTGTCATCTCAAGAACGACTGAGGAGCTCGGCACGGGAACGACACACGGTAGTTGCGCGCATGTGCTTTTGAGCCGATAATTTATTACATCGAAAGGAAATTCATTATCTGGAATAAATTTGTTTCTGTGGCTGTTGCCTGTCGCTTTGGCTGTTGTAGCGTGGCTGACGTTGTCGCCATCGTCAAAGTCGTTCTCGACGGATGATGTCTAGTAGCGGCAATGGCTGGCTGATTGCTACGTTGGTTGGGTGCTTTGCGACGTGCCCTGCCAGCGCACATGTCAGAGGCATAAAATTAATTTTCCTTTGATATGATTCTGTGGTTAAAAGTTATAAATGAAGGCACATTTTATGGTTCATAAAAAAGTGCACACACACTTCACGTACACATAAACAAGAAAAGTACGACCGACCGAACAACCAACCGACCGTCGGTTGGTTGCTACAGTGGGGGAATTTCATAAAATTAACATAATATTTCTGACATATACAGATTCAGCTATCTCCTAAATAGTAAAGAACCAGATGTGTCACATCCTCAATAATAGACGACCAAACAGTTTAGATGTTTATTCTGCAGTAGACGATCATTATATAATCAGTACTGCCATCCACTCTATCGTAGACGACCAGTGCGGTCATCTAATCTATAGTAGACGACCAGTGCGGTCATCTAATCTATAGTAGGCGACCAGTGCGGTCATATTCTCTATAGTAGACCACCAGCGCGGTCATCTACTTTATACTAGACGGCCAGTACGGTCATTTATTCTATAGTAGACGACCGATGCGGTCATCTACTCTATAGTAGACGACCGATGCGGTCATCTACTCTACAGTAGACGACCGATGCGGTCATCTACTCTATAGTAGACGACCGATGCGGTCATCTACTCTATAGTAGACGACCGATGCGGTCATCTACTCTATAGTAGACGACCGATGCGGTCATCTACTCTATAGTAGACGACCGATGCGGTCATCTACTCTATAGTAGACGACCGATGCGGTCACCTACTCTATAGTAGACGACCGATGCGGTCATCTTCTCTATAGTAGACGACCGATGCGGTCATCTTCTCTATAGTAGACGACCGATGCGGTCATTTACTCTATAGTAGACGACCGATGCGGTCATCTACTCTAAAGTAGATGCGGTCATCTACTCTATAGTAGAGGACCGATGCGGTCATATACTCTATAGTAGAGGACCGATGCGGTCATATACTCTATAGTAGACGACCAGTGCGGTCAACTACTCTATAATAGACGACCAGTGCGGTCATCTACTCTATAGTAGACGACCAGTGCGGTCATCTACTCTATAGTAGACGACCAGTGCGGTCATATACTCTATAGTAGACGACCGGTGCGGTCATCTACTCTATAGTAGACGACCGATGCGGTAATCTACTCTATAGGAGACGACCAGTGCGGTCATTTACTCTATAGTAGACGACCAGTGCGGTCATTTACTCTATGGCAGACGACCAGTGCGGTCATATATTCTATTCTAGACGACCAGTGCGGTCATCTACTCTATTGTAGACGACCAGTGCGGTCATCTACTCTATAGTAGACGACCGATGCGGTCATCTACTCTATAGTAGACGACCAGTGCGGTCATCTACTCTATAGTAGACGACCAGTGCGGTCATCTACTCTATAGTAGACGACCAGTGCGGTCATCTACTCTATAGTAGACGACCAGTGCGGACGTCTACTCTATAGTAGACGACCGATGCGGTATTCTACTCTATAGTAGACGACCGATGCGGTATTCTACTCTATAGTAGGCTACCAGTGGGGTCATCTACTCTTTCGAAAAAAACTCGAAAATACCTCCGCTATAAGTACATGAAGTTTTATTGCATTTTCTTCAAATTCCCCCACTGTTCAACCCTCAGGCAGGGCGATGAGGACGACATACTTTGTCTTACTTACTAAGATGTAGAAGACCAGATTCATTCAAATTCAGCCCCAACAGAAACAGATGTGACCTCCTTCTTCCCCGGCTGACGTTTAATGTCCTTTTCCTTAGCGCAAAAAGCCTCAACAACAACAATAGCAGCATAAAATCAATATGAGCTATAAAAATGCTTAAGTTAGTGATTTTGCTAAACTTTTGCAAATTGTTTTTGAAAAGGAACATAAAAGAACAATATTCCAACCGAGGAAAAGAAGAATGAGGAGGTAGAAAACTTCTTCGTCCTCTTAGTTTTAAGTTCAAATTGGAAAAATCCTTAAAAATTAAATTCTGCTGTTGTTTGCCATAAAACTTAGGGTCCCTCCGGGAAAAGTAGTTTTGTACGAACTTCATTGGAAACTCAAACATTTCCCCTCTAGTTACTGTCATTAAATCATGTTTCGAACTCTTCATATGAACCCTTTTGAATTGTAGGTCTATCGTTTTTATGAGAAATTCTAGGAAAACGGTTTCACTTTCTTTGTAAACCTCAATAAGAAAACAAAGGCTAATTAATGCGAATGTGTTTGTGTGTCAAACCCCAACATTTTACGCATAACTGAACGTGACATTGTGCGTTTATCATATACTTAAATTTTGTAATTTTACAAAATAGGATATGGTTTTTGCCAATGATCCCTTATTTGGGTGAAATGTCACAGTGTTTGTTGAAAGTGACAGAAACAAACACATTCTTGTCTTGGAATAGGTTTTAAGTCAAGTCAAAAGCTAACTTGTCACGTATCACAAATAAGTAAGTCAACATTTGTTATCACATCACAAATTCTACAATTTGTCTTAAAATTTAAAATTTGGGAAGAAATTTAATTTTCTAGGAAGGAAGAGAAGAATACACTTATTTCGATTATATATCTCGTTTATAGTTTATTTCTGTAAAAATTACTTGTGAAATTGTTCACTTGGTCGTATAAGTAATCTCTATATGAGAGTATGTGTAACGAAGGGGTAATTTGAAATTTAAATTACTCATATCACGTGAATAATACCGATATAAATTTGCATATGAGAAAATCGCTTTGTATATTTAATTTTAAAATATAATTCATTATACACTCTCATTAAAATCTGACAGGAAGATAACCACTACACCAAATCCTATGAAAAAAATCATATACTATAATTCAACATTTTTGGTCTCGTTTTTCGTCCCCTTGCCCTCAGGTCGGACGAGGCATTTCCTTGAAGATCGGTATATGTACCATTGAGATCAGTATATACAGGGTTGCCCATATTCGACGGACCCATGTTTTTTTAAAAAAAATCAAAGAAAAAAATAAAAATAAAATTTGGCGGTTGGCAATCTTAATCATTTAATTTGTTCCAAGTAGATTTGTTTACATCAATTTTTGAATATGATATCTCTCAAATGGCCGCCTCTGGCGTTGATGGCGTATTGTGCCCTTTTTGCAGCATTTTCCATCGTTTTCGCCAACATTTCGGCCGGAATAGCGGCTATTTCTTCACGAATGTTGTCCTTGAGCTCTTCTACGGTCCTTGGCTTGTTAACGTAAACCTTTGACTTCAAATATCCCCACAAGAAGAAGTCAGGCGGCGTCAAATCGGGCGAACGCGGTGGCCAGTCCAAATCACCACTTTTCGACATCAAACGGCCCGGAAACAAATTCTTCAGAAAATCGATTGTTATGCGACTTGTGTGCGGTGGAGCGCCGTCTTGTTGAAACCAGAACTGCCTCATACGCTTTCGACGAATAATTGGCATCACAAAATTGGTCATCATGTCGCGATAACGCTCCTGGTTGATGGTAACAGCATGGCCATTTTCGTTTTGGAAGAAAAACGGCCCAATGACCGTTTTCGCACTAACGCCGCACCAAACTGTGACTTTTTCGTCATGAAGAGGCAATTCTTGAATCTCCTGAGGATTTTCAGTGGCGTAAATACGGCAATTTTGCTTATTTACGGTCCCATTCAATGTGAAATGGGCTTCATCGGACAGTTTTTTGAGTTTTTTTTGAGTTTTCACAATTGACTTCTTCTGTTGAATGTAAATTTCAACTATTTCAGAGCGCTCGCGTGGCGTGTATTGTTCCATGGTAAAAATCTGCTTGGACTGACGCTTCAAACGCGGTATGTCATTAAGCGATCTGACATCTCTGTCAAAAGTTATGGCGTTGCCAGATGGGTCCGTCGAATATGGGCAACCCTGTACATTAATTTACAGATTCTTAGCTCTTAAAGAATTTTGAAAAGCAATGAAAGAATGAAAATTCCCTGCTAAACTGGCCACAATCTTGGAATTCAAAATAGTTTTTTGCAAAATTCGGCTTCGTGTAAAATGGGACATTTAAAATTTAAAATTTGAATCAGCTATAAAAAAATGTACTTATTATTTTTTCAAATTTCTGTTTTTATAGGAAAGGCTTAACTTTGTCATTTAATAATGGAACACAATATCATTAATATGACTACCACGACTGGCTCGGCAGTACCTCATCCGGTGAATCCAATTTTTCACTACATTTCCAATTGTTTCGGGGCGAATCTCTTCAGTGGCTACTTCGATTCATGTTTCAACGCTTCAGTTGTCTCTGGATGCTTTGCGTAACATTTATCCTTAATGGCTCCCCACAGAAAATAATCCAAAGGGCTTAAATCGCAAGTCAAAGTAATCGGTAGTTCAAATTTGAACTTTTAAATGGCCCACCCTTTACTTAGTATGAACCTAGCACTTAAGGGGTTTAAAAAAAATAATGAAAATTGCTTTGGTCACTGCTACACTGACCACAGTGTGAGAATTGACCGTATTGACACTGTTAGATATACCACTGTAAGGGATGAGCGATTTGTTTTGAAAAGGCTTTAGAAATTTAAAGACGCAGCTTTATATCTGGTTTGAACTCAGGCTGGACATCGAGTAGTTGTTTTCGCAACTTCTTTAAGGTCTGTATGTACAAATAAATTTTTAAGTTATTAGTTATTAAGGAACTTTTTAAAGTAGTAAACAACCAGTAAGAAATTTCAGTCGGGTAAATCGACTTATGAACACTGAGTCCCAAAAAAATATTCGTAATTTTTTTTGTTTTAATTTTTTTTTAATTAATACAGTTTTATGTACTGGTTTTAAAGTTAAAAGTAGTTTACATTTGGTACAAAATGGTCCATTTGTGTGCGAGGTACCAAAAGGGGTGTACCAATAACGGTCACTTTTCTCCGGACTCTAGATACTATAAAAGCAGTACAGTGTACAAAATTTCGAGTATTTGAATGCACTGGTATTAAAGTTAAAATCTGTTCATTTTTGGTACAAAATGGTCCATTTGTGTGGGAGGTAACAAAAGGCCAATAACGCCCACTTTTTTGTGGACTCTAGGTACTATAAAAGCATTACACTGTACACAATTTAAAGTATTTATATGTACTGGTATTTAAGATATAAGTTGTTAACTGTTGGTGTAGAATGGTCCTTTCGTGTGGGAGGTACCAAAAGGCGCGTACCAATAACGGCCACTTTTCTCTAGACTCTAGGTACTATAAAAGCACAATACGAAATTTTGAGTATTTGTATGTACTGGCATTAAAGTTAAAAGCTATTAACTTTTTGTACAAAAATTTCCATTTGTGTGGGAGGTACCAAAAGAGGCGTGCCTAACGCCCATTTTTCTCTGGACTCTAGATACTATAAAAGCATTACACAGTACGAAATTTTGAGTATTTGTATGTACTGGCATTAAAGTTAAAAGCTATTAACTTTTTGTACAAAAATGTCCATTTGTGTGGGAGGTACCAAAAAGGGAGTGGCTAATTCGCCCATTTTTCTTGATGTCTTAGCGACTAACAAACTAATACTATGTGTGAAATTTCAGAACATTCAAGTAAGTAGTATAGTATGTATTAAAGAATCAATATTTCACTAAAAGTTAACCCTTTGTGTGGGAGGTACTGGAAGGAGAGGACCAATGTGACCCATTTTCGAACTTAGTCGGAGATAGAGAAAAATAATACCGCATACCAAATTTGAAGTCAATCGTTTACGCCTTTCGAGAGTTATCGTGCGCACCAGCCAGCAGACAGACAGACGGAATGCGTACGAATGTCGCATTCGACATTGGAGAAATGCCCATATGGGTATTTCCGCGGGTCGCGAACGTACGTTCGTACGCTTTTGATGTACAAAAAATATAGAAAACAACAATTTCCCCCGCATTTTTTTGGTGATTTGATAGCATATTGGTAGCTCTATGTTAGGTGCAAAAGATGGGTTTCATCGAGATTTAGTTTTCACAATAATACCAATAAACATGTGGTCACGAACGTACGCGAAATAGAAGTCAACTTTGGCTGAATCTAGTAACATGCAAAAATCTGCGAAAAGGAACGGAATATTATGAAGCTATTAATTTATTTTAAAAGAGGATTAATGTAGCCTTCTATCGAGTATTTACACAATAAATTATCTCTATTGGCTTTTTTTTTCTAATTGGCTTAGGTGCCGGTCGCGAACGTACGGTCGCGAACGTACGATTTTTCCATCTGTTTTAACCGTTAAATTAATCGTTAATCGAACTTTTTTTTGGTCTCCTTGCATTTTTCTCTTCTTAATTGATTGTAATAGAGAAATTTTGTAGAAAGAGTGCAAGCATAACATATGTTTTTATATGTAAAATAATTAAATATAAAATTTTTTTACAGACAAAGCTTAAAATGGAAAAAATAAAATTTTTCAATTTTTAGGCAAATTTTCTCATGAAAACTGCTGAGATTATATTTTATATTTTATATTTTAAAAATTTACACATTTTGTATTAATTTTTTTATAATTATTCACAATAAAATACGATGATTACCAACATTTTATTTTTCGGCCCTGGTTGACCATTCGGCGGAAAAGCCCATATGTATTTCGTTTATAGACTATTCTTCCCAAAATTCCTTAAGAAATTGTTCACTTGGTCGTATAAGTAATCTCAATAATTTTAAATTAAAATTACTCGTGTCACCTGAATGCTATCTATATTCTCATATCGATACCTCCATTCTAAAACATGTTAAGTCGACTTAGCGTGTTTTTAGGAAAATTGCATTTGCATTTCACGAAAATTGGAACTGTAGATTTTTTTTTTAAAAACAAACTTTAACATAAAATAAATTTGTTTTGGTTTCCTAAAGTAGGATGCATCAATCTATACAACAATTTTTTTTTGTTCCATAGTGATAGCGATAACTTCTAAGCGAGTTATCGGAAAATTCTCAAGAAGTTCCAAAATTCAGGTGTACTAAAAAATATAAAAAAAAATGGAGAAATAAATTCTGAATTTTTTTTGTCGTGTAATTCCCCACATACTTTATGAGGTCTCAGATCAATATTTAGATGTGTTACAAACGGAGTGACAAAATGAATATACCCCCATCCTATGGCGGAAGGTATAAAACATGTTTTTATATAAAACTAGCTGGACCCGGTCCACTTCGTTGCCCCATATTTCCGATCCCGTCCATTTTTGGACCACTGACGTAGGCTGCCAGCAGTACTGCAGTGGAACAAACACACATCCATTTCCGATCCCGTCCATTTTTGGACCACTGACGTAGGCTGCCAGCAGTAATGCAGTGGAACAAACACACAGACAGACAAACAAGCGATTTGCCACGCCCACATTTTCCCCGCCCACTATTTGCAAATTTTTTTTCCAAAACCATCTCAGACCAAATAGCTTTCAAACAAAAGAAAAAATTTTAAAATCGGTCCAGTGGTTTAAGCGTCTATAAAACACATACATACATACAAACATTTTTCCATTTTTATATATATAGATACATACTTAGTATAAATACTGGAACGATTTCCTTCTGTAAAACTCAAAGAAATTTAAATTTAAAAAAATATTTAAGAGTACCTGCTATTGATATTTGCTCTTATAACTTTTTATGAGTTGCTTATTTTACATTATAAATTATATTACTCCTTTCCACCATACTTTCCACGAAGGATAAGCCACTTAAAACTCGTCGTGTTGACTTTAACTACAATCTAGTTTTTTCCAACTATGTAAAAAAAAATAAACATATACCACGTAGTGGTACTCACACCCTCACATGCATATGTAATCGTAGTATACACTTTTTGCATAGTTTGTACAGTTTTTGTTCTTTTCCTCTCATAAAATAAACGTTGTCGGCGGAACATGTTATTGAATTTCTTCTCATCGACATCGTCATCGTCATTGTATTACACAAATGCACAAAGAACGATATTGACATTAGTGCTTTTTCACATTTTGTTGCTGTTTAAAAGAGCATTAACTGCGATGAGAATGAGTATGAGTACTAGGTGGAAAAGGAGGTCTTACATACGAGTACATACATGAATTCGGTGGGAATAAATATGGCAGAACATCGCCGAATATTAACGATAGTTGGGAACAAATTGTTTACAGCGGGAGCGAACATGTTTTTGAGTTTGTTATGTTTAGCTACATACACAATCATCACTGACTGAATGGCAAGCGCACAATAGCCTGCAGAGACAGGCTTTAGAAGAGATAGCTAAGAAATAGATAAAATTGCGCTCTTAGATGAGTTCTTTTGATTTTCGAATTTAATAATTATATCTATAAATTTTTAAAAATTAGTGGTAGTCCCTTTTGTATTTATTTTCACTGCACTAAAAAAAAAGCGTACTGAAAATCAATGAATTTTTCGTAAAGTTTAAGATTTCGGCAATGATTTCGAGCCAAAGACAATCGCTATAAAAATAAGAAGGTTTTATAGTTAATTCAAAGACGTGAATAGTATTTGTTTTGAGGATGCATTTCATAGAATTAAGAATTTTGGGTAATAAAACTAATTAAGTTTGGTCTTCAAATAAGCACATTTTTGCGTAAATTTAAGTATGGCGCGTGCTTATTTTTAGTAAAATATCATATAATTTAAAACATTATCGTAATAAAATTTAAAATGTTTGTCCTTGATATAAGAATATACTGGTAATTAATTTAAGGCATACATGAATTTAAATACAGTTTTTTTAAATATGTATGGAAAATTCGTTACATTATATTGATTATAATGTTACTCTTTTAAATGAATCATTTTCTTTGAAATCATTTACTATTCATAGAAAATTCAATAACACAACACTTTGTCTTTCTAAATAAATATTTTATTTGTTATATTTTATATTGGAAAATACAAAAAAAAAAATATAATACATATTACGGATAACCTTGAACATTTTATAATTTAAAACAGTATGTGATTGTATAAAGACAAATCGGCCAACACACGATGAAGTTTGACTTTTATTCGAATATTGTATTGTTATGTATCGATTCTATAGCGGGATTCGTTTCTCTATTTGTTGTCCATGAACAATTTTTATCGGAAACGACCTTAATGATTTTTAACCTAGAATTTGGCTGGAATTTAAATAGAAATTATATAAAACAAATATTATATTATTTATCATATAGTTTGGATGCTCACTCATTTCCTGCAATTTGTAAATTTTTAATTCCCCACTGCATTTTTCATATATTTAAATAAAGTTCAATTGCGCGATAGTTGTATGTATAACATATTATTAATAATAAATTTCTATATTGCCACAAATAATTTTACATTTCTGCATTATGCGCTGGTATTTTTAATAAATAAATACTTTCAATTAAAATGTGTTTTGTTAATTTTGTAATTGCCAATAAGATGTTTATTTCAGGATAATAATATTATTTGTCACGTACCTAAACAGTTTCCCATTGTCTCTTTCAGTATTACAAAATCTATTACTCACATTTTTGTCATCCATTTGGCACAAATCTCTTCACAGGACTTACAAAGAAGATCTCCTTCAAAAACGCATGTACGTCGCCATAAATAACATACAGCAAAAATAACTATGACACACGCACTCCCTTATCACAGAGATCGATGGTGACGCCGGCGGCATAACCACATGCATACACACATGTACGCGACGGTTTCATTTGTTGTTGTTGCTATGCTTTAGCAAAAATAACTGTTAACAGCCCATATTAAAATTATTTTCGGTGCAACATGCACGTATGTATGCACGTATACTTACATATTCACAGCAATCAAATTTTTTCACAATCCGCGTCCCGAAAACAGACAACCGTTTCCTTCCATCGCTTGTAAATAACTGACGATTTAAAAGAAAACGAAAAACAGAACTGTTCTCTATTTTCTCTTCTAGCATTCCATAACAATTATTGGTTCACACATTACCAAACAAAACTGATTCTCCGAGCGAGAGGGGAGCGAGAGTTTGTATAATTCTCTCGTATGTATTCTTAAAAATAATGACAATAGTCATAAAATTTATTACCAAGACAGCCTTTCCTTTAAGGGGAGCGTAGCCTTAAATTTATTACTCAACTATCTCATACTGTTAATTAAGTCCGATTCGGCATTAAAACTATGACATGTCTACGTCGTAGTGTTAATGTAGAAAATCCTTAAAAGTATTGAAATATTACTTAAAATAATGCGGATTGTCACAAAAATAATGATTTTTTTCTTTAATTTAAATGCGTACATTTAAAGAAGCGCGTACACAAAACTAATGATTAGATAGACATTAATTCTAATTCAAAATACTTTATATTAAGGAAAATTTCGTAAAAAACGTGTAAATTTTCATTATTTTAATGAAAATTGTCATTGAATTGATGCCGAGGTAGCATTCTTAATATAAGAATGTGTCATCATTAGTTTTATTACTATTTTTTTTTTCAGTGTGCCTTTACCTTAATTCATAGTATGTATATTATTTTCCTATGTGGCAATCCAAAATAATGTGCCCTTGGTAATAGTGATCTACTTGGGCTTTATTGCCAGTCTAGTCATGTTGCTCAAATGCAATCTACAATCACGGTAAATTTTCACAGGAGTGCCAGAAGTACCGCCTATTGGTTGCAATGAGTGGTGGCTGTAAGGTGAGGTGGTTTGGGGGATGATGATATACATTTGGCAGAGGCAACAGTGGCAGCCTCGTGTGTTGTTAAATGAATTGTCAATCTTCTTTGTATGGAAATTATTTTCGTTCGTTCATTCATTCCGTCGCTCATTCTTTGGACGTTTGTCAAACAACAGCAATTGCCAATAATTTGATTGTAAACTTCCCACGATTGACATATGATTGATCGGATTTTACATACAAACGTCGGCTCAACGTGGATTTAGCAGTGCCATGTGGCACCGCCCCCTTCTGTAGGATTCTGCTTCAGTGCCTGGGATAGTAGTCCCATGATGCAAATGTGTGTGTGTAAAATTGTCAATTTGTAAATTCTAGCATAAGAATGCGAAAAAAAAGTTTTAAATTGTTGCTGTCGTCGCCCATGTCATCGTAGTTGACTGAGACAACGGTACCGAAGAGCCCAGAAGTTGTAGCATTTGTAATTGACATAATTTAATATGTTGTTGATGGAAAAATTGTTTGCCACAAATGGAGTATAACGAAATATTTAGGCCAAACAAATTTATGCATTAACTTTGGGAGAACAAACGAAACTGACGACAACATATTTATTTATGGGGAGAATATGGTTATTATGTATGAAGTGGATTTTGCGTTTTTGTTTTCTTCTACATCTTGCATCTGAAAATTATGTACACATGGCAATATTTAATAAACATTTTGTAATTTGGTTTCAAAATTAAATTGTGTTTACTCGTTCAAATTATAATGATAATGCTATTAGACATAAATCTTATTCATATTAGACATATGAATGCGATTTTTATCTTATGCTCAGGAAGTACTTTTTAAAAGGTCATCGTTATTTAAACTTATTTATCCCCTCACCTTAGAGAGGAGGGTATATTTCATTTGCTAAGACCCCAAGTATGTTTGGCGGAAATTCGATTTGGGTAATTTTAAGTCTTTTGAGCAATGTCCGTCCGTCCCGTGTGTGTCTGTCTGTATGCTGGCTGGTGCGCACGATAACTCTCGAAAGGATTAACCGATCGACTTCAAATTTGGTATGCGGTAATATTTTTATCTATCTCCGGCCAAGTTCGCCTTACCGACTGAACTTTCTTACTTGTTATATCGTCGCTTGGATGACCAACTGCAGTAACTGACATTTTCAAAATTTTTCAGGAGAGCAGTTTTTCTGTTTTTGAGACAATGTCCATTCTTCCCCACGGCGTAATATTTATTATATTTCCAGTTTGCTTTTCTTATTGTGTACTTAAGTACATATTTTTTTAAATATTATTAACAAAAAAATAAAAAAATTTAGTTATAATGCATGTTTTTCATAAACAATGCAGATACGTCACTTTGTGGGGAAAAAAATTATACTTAATGTCAGTTACGACTGATCACCGCCCAGCCCAAACGGCTAAAGCTAGAGTCATGAAATTTGGTAGGATGGCAGTCCTTGCTATATAGACGTGCAATATGGAAGGGTTTTTCGAAATATTGGGCACATTTCGTGTGAGGATAGCGCCTAGGGCGAAGATTCGGTATTAATCACAATTTTTCACATTGGGACAAAAAGGGATAAATATGGCACCAAGGCCAAGTCCAAATGGCAAGAGCTTGAATTGTCTAATTTGGCTTGAGGGTAGCCATTGGAACGTAGACTAGACACAAGGAGTTTTTAGGCAAAAATGGTGGAAAAATGATAAATATTGTGCAGAGGGGCAAAACTATGTTGGATATGGTACAGTGGGGCAAAAAGTGCTAAATATGGTACAGTGGGGGAAAAAATTAAATTTGTGCAGTGGGTCCAAAATGTGTTAAATATGGCACAGTGGGGCAAAAAGTGTTAAATATGGTACAGTGGGGAAAAAAATTAAATTTATGCAGTGTGTCAAAAATGTGTTAAATATGGCACAGTGGGGCAAAAAGGGTTAAATATGGTACCGTAGTGCAAAAATGGTCAAATATGGTACGATATGGCAAAAGGGTTAAATATGGTAGATTAGGGCTAAGGGTGCGAATTTAGCTTTTGGAATATGCAGTATGTTTTTCTCTTAATACATACTTATAGTGGCACTGTGATGCAAAAACGATTACATGGTGTACAGTTGTGGTTTAATGACATTTAGAGGCACATAACGGAAAAAGGATAAATACTGTAATCTTTAGATTATCCTAGCGGGTGACATATTAGTTATTTATTGAGGAGGCGTGGCCCCGCGCAAATTAGCCAACTTGGAGTTATTAATTTCTTAGTGATTCCTACTGTTCCTACCTACGAATGGATTATCGCGATTCCTACTGTCGTTATCTGATGATTGGGACTGGACCGTGATCCCGTTTCGAACGCAATCGGTCTAAAAATGGGCAACGAGTGGGCTGGGTCCGGCAAGTACTCCATAACATTTTGCAATAATGAACAATCATTTCGGAAAAACGAAATATCAAGAGACATATTGCACTTACGTCTCTTGGTGAAAATTTTTTTTTGACATTCTGTCAGTTACGTCTAAAATCATTTACCGTTTTTTGAGAAAACGGTAATATATATATGCACAAAATTTATACACACGTTGTACTTTGACTAGACAAATCGAATGGCGGCCTTAACTCAATTTCTGAAAAATTGTCAGTTACGTCGGTTGGTCATCCAAGCGACGGTATGTAGTACTTTGAGGAACTTTAAGCACGTATTTTAGTACAGATTAAGGGGAAAACTAAAAATATTCAGTTTTTGGGTATTTTCGAATTTGGTTTTTGATTTTATTTTAAGTTTTCCTAATGTAATGTCAACCAAAAATATGGATATTCTTAACCAAAAATTATATAACCCCAAAATTAAACCATTAAAAAATGTTCGAAAAATGTTTCCCGACTTTTGCCACAGTACCCTACACCACACTGTTGTACATGGTATTATGGCGTTGTGCAATTGTTTGTAACGCCCAAAAAGAGAAGAAATAGATCCATAGTTTATTAGACCGATCGACATAGAATCACTTTTTGAGTCGAATTAGCCTTGTCCGTCTGTCCACGAATTCTTGTAATCAAAGAGCAGATCGTATTTATAGTCCGATTGTGATGAAATTTAACACAGTGCTCTTTTTTGGCCCAAGGACGATCCCTGTTGAAATTGGTCAAAATCGGTTCAGATTTAGATATAGCCCCCACATATATGTCACCCTGATTTGACATGTTAGCGCTGTAGAAACTGTATTTTATATCAGATCAGTACGAAATTTGGCAGAGAGAGTTCCCTTATTACATGAATGAACACTGCTAAATTCGGGGAAAATCGGTTCAGATTTAGATATAGTCCCCATATACATGTTTCACTCGATTTGACATGTTAGCGCTATAGAAACCGTATTTTAGATCCGATCTGTACGAAATTCGGCAGAGAGAATTTTCTTGTTACGTGAATGAACACTACCAAATTCGGAGAAAATCCGTTCTGATTTAGATATAGCCCCCATATATATGTTTCACCCGATTTTACATGTAAAGAAACTGTGCTGTAGAAACTGTATTTTATATCAGATCAGTACGAAATTTGGCAGATAGAGTTGTCTTATTGTCGAATTCGGGGATTCATTTTCAGATTTAGATATAGCCACAATGTACAGGGTGGCTGATATGTAATGCAACAAAGTAAAGCGCTATATTTTTTTAATTTTATTGTTCAAAAGCAAAAAATGTCGGAAATAACATAAAATTTTAGAAACAGTTTAGATTTGTTCGAATTGGCCACCTTTGGCACGAATTATGGCCGACAAGTTCGCCTTACCGAACTTTTTGGAACTTCAATGGCTTTAGTCCAAGCTCATTTTTTAATATGTGTTGTATCCGTTCTCGCGATATGTTCAGCTCACGAGCAATTTTTCTACCACTGCGGCGTGGATTTCGTCCACTTTTTGGACGCGATGCAACACTGCCAGTATCACGGTAACGAGCAATGTTAAGAGAAACAAAAGATTTATTCCCATTTAAATGCTGGAGAGCTCTAACGATAGCCAATTGTGTTTTTCCACCCAAATAAAGCAATCACACTATCACGCTTGAATTCCATCACGAATAACTTTTTTTCTGAATGCAATAGATCAAAATGCTTTTGTAAGCTTGTAAACAATAAAATGAACTGTCACTGAAATAAATCTGTCAGCTATCAGACTAGCGGTTTAGAAATGATACCAACCTGTAGTTGGTTGCAATACATATCAGCCACCCTGTATATGTTACACCCATATTTTATATCCGATCAGTACGAAATTCAACAGAAAGAAATTCAACGCATTGTTCGGGAAGTGTAGGGTATTATATAGTCGGCCCCGCCCGACTTTCTGTCTTTCCTTACAACTCAAAAACATCCATATTTTGAACATCTTCTAATGTTTTGATCCGATTGGAAATATATTTTTAATTAAATTAATTCCAGTCAGATCGGAGTTATTGTTTTTGACGATATGGTAAAAAATATTTTTTTTTAATTTTTTATTCTAAAATTATTGGAAACTAATCACATAATAAAAATGCATTACCAGCTCCTGTTTTTATTATTTACTATATCTTAAACATACATTTTAACTAATTTCGATTTTCTTCTTTTATTTTCAGGTAAGTTTTCAGTTATTTTTAATAAAAAATTTCTGATGGTGAGTCGAACTTATATTTTTCAAGATTTATTGCAATTCATATCCACATCACAACGATTACTGGTTTTATGGAAACCAAACCGGAGTATATTACCCTCTTCGAACCTAAACTAATAGCATTTGGCCTAATTCCTGCAGCCGTTCGTATCGTAATCTGAAATTTCGACGGCAAAAAATTGGTACTATGCAATCTAAACTTTAAATTATTGTTATATACATAAGTTATAAATCCCCTTTGAAAAGATATGCTGAAATTTCATCAACATATCTATATAAATATTAGAGTTATTAGAACTCACGTAATGGAATTACGATACGAAACGGATGCGGGAATTAGCCCCCTGATTCTTTATGTCGAACGAACACTTTCATTCCTCTTCTAAGGCGAATTTGCGTTTCTCTCACGTCAGTCGAAAGAAAACGTAAACATTTTAATACAAATTTAACAAACGAAACATCAAAAGCAGTCATTTGTTGTTTTGTGTCCGACTCAAAGAAAAATACATTCCTTGGCCTGTTCGTACAGCAATGTTAGTCATACGACCTAGGGTTCGAAGTAATAACGATACCAGTAAATACCGTTTTTAACTGGAATCTAACCTTTTTTTGGTTTTTGTGTTCACTTTTGGGCTTTGGTGTGTTCTGACATATATAGTAAAATTGTATGGCTAACATTTTTGTAGAACATTTCTTCCCTACACTCTCCATTTTTAGGGGTGTTTGTTAAAATAGGGCCAGAAAATACAGTTATGTGGGTGAGCTAGAGAGTTAATATGTTCCACAAAATATTGGGCTTAATATTTTCTATAAAGTTTGCTGAACATACCCTACACCAAAAAAAAAAATATTTTCTCTACAAAATAGTGAAATATTAAAATTTTTGAGGTACATTGTGTTTTTTGAGCTATTTAGGTTGCCTAGACAAGTTCAGATTGTATTTATATGTTCACAAAAGTTGTTCAGATTTACCGTGGCTACAATTTTGCCAAAAGGAAAAAATATCGAGTCCCTATACGTTATGCTGAAAAAATTAAAAAAAAAAAAACAAAATACTTTTTCCTTCAATTTTTCAAAAAAAGTGTGAGAATAATTTGTTTTAGCTTTTTTAACTTTGTTAATATTCTAAGCCACGTTATTGCCAAATATAGTTAAGCGGCATCAAAAAGTCTGAATTAGTTGTTGGACAATTGACAATTAAGGGTTACATTACCCTTTGGGATTAGAATCGAACCTATACTGTCAAGTCCGAGGCCTGGCGAACTAACCCTTAATAAACCAAATTCGTAAGGAATGTGAGTGACTGGTTTTCTTTCGCATAGGTGTTCGTTCGACATCGCGAAACAGGCTATACGTGTGGAGAAAATATTGCCACATACAATATTTTAAGTCAATCGATCACTTCTTTCAAGAGTTATCGTGCGCACCAGTCAGACAGACAGAAGGAAAAATCATATTGACGTATAGATGGACGTTACCCAAACTATTACGAAAATGTCAGCCATGTTAGCGGACTGAAGAGTCCACGCTCACTTTGTGAGAAAAATTATATGGAATTTGGTATTTTAGGTTGGAGATGCAATAACGGTGGAAAAATGTCAGTCGTTCTACATAAGTAAGACTATAGTCATTGAATAAAAAGTGATGATCAATCATCAATTTTGGTATGACCTTTGCTCTGACGCGAACTTGACAAATTACGCCCATTTTTCTCAATTTAATAGCGAGGAAGATACTTTTAACTTTTTAAACTGAACAAATTTACCTGAAACTAAATATAATATTGTCCTTAAACTAAATATTTTTTCTGTCATTGTTTGAAGAACAAACAGAGCGCAGTGTCTTATTTTTTCCAACAATTCGAATATGCAAACATTCATTACCAAAAATCTAATAAAATTAAATCGATCATTAACAAAAAACTTCTAAAAACATCAAAATTAATTAATTTTTTATAGTCAATTTACTTGATTACTTTTTTTACTTAATTAATTAATTACTTAATTAAGTCAGTTTACTTGATTTTAATTGTCATTCGTTTAATGACAATTGCCCTTATTTTTATATCCTTAATCTTATGTAAATGTTGACTTTAGTGTTACTTTCTAAAATGTCTTTCAATCAATGATGAATTCATTGATCCGAGGCCATTTGTCAGAAAGTTCTGGATAAATGTCCATAGTTTTAATGCTTTTGGACACAAAATTTTACACATTTACATATCATATTTTCAAGACAACATGCCCTTGATTTTAAGCCATTAATGGTTCGTCGTATTTGCTGTCTTTGAATTAAGGTTCAGTTGTCTTTGAAAGTATGTACATATGTTATTTTTGTACATAATATTATAAATGTGGATTTATCACTGATGCCAACTTTTTCCGAAGCAAAAGCGTAATGAAAAATTTAAAAAGCGTAAAAAGCCACTAAACTACCTTATTGCTTTTGTCGGGAGAGACGACAACATTATATCCGCCCCCATCAGAGCAGAATAAAAAGAAATATGTTTTGTCAATTGTATCAAAGTTGTTTTCTTATTGAGAATAATATGTTAAAAAAAAAATGTTTTATGGCGTGTACCTATCTTCGACGATAGTTGAAAAATTTAAAGCGTCTAAATTCAACATTGGGAAATATATGTTGTGGAGTCTATATCTGAATCTATAACTAAATCTGAACCAATTTTCTTTAAATTTGATGTGTCCATTTCTGGTTGGAGGAACCGTTAAATACTGAATTGTATGTAATTATAGATCTGATGAGAAACGGGTATTCTAAGGCGCTTAAACCAAAAATTGGTATATTACTATATATATCGGATATATCTAAACCTGCCACAAATTTCATAAAATTTTCCAGAGTTTATTATTGGCTCCATCAACTTTCTGCCAAATTTCTTAAAGATTTGATGCAAATTGTGGCCTATGGTGGCAAATCCTGAAGTACATACATATGGTGTAGCAAAATAGTCTAATTTCTTTATGTTACCAGATTTGTTCTGACAAATGTACGAAAAGCGTCAAAAGCACTAACGAAAAATGTGAAAAGCGTACAGTTAGTGCTTTTTTCATTTGGCACTAACTGACAACTTTTCGCGTATTGAGTGGTCTGAAAAGCACTAAATCTATTGCGAAAAGCACTAAGTTGGCATCCCTGGGTTTTATTGTAGAGGAAGGAGTTTCCCTTTCGACGATTTTTCAAGCCATTCGATACACACAAATTAGCAATGTCTAAATGAAATGTTGCTATTTCAAAACGTATCTTAGTTTAAATGTAATGGAAAGCATTTGCCGAGATTTATTCCTAATTTCGTTTCTTAACTCCATATAACTGTCCATTTTTCAGACAATTGCTAAGAGAGTTTTACTGCAAATTTTCAGAAAAAGACGGACAATAAGTACAGGGTGGCTGATGAATATTGCTACATTAAGAAACTCAAATAACTTTTTTTTCAGTGTATGGAATTCAGTTTTCATTTATTCATGTTAAAGCTCATTAAATTTAATTAAATATAGCTTAATTAGTTTTAAAAATAATGGAATTTAAATGCCCCCCCTGCTCGTTGATGCATGTGCGGCATCTTACCAAAAAGTTGTTCATTACTGCTTGGAGAGTTGAGACGGGAATAGCCGCAATTGTTTCTCGAATGGATTGCTTTAGTTCATTCAAATTTGTTGGTTTTGCTTTGTAGACTTCCTGTTTGCAACAACCCCACAAGAAAAAGTCAGGTGCAGTAAGGTCAGGCGACCTGGTCCATGGTCCATCTGCTCGGAGGATTGCCGCAAAACGTGCCCCTATACTTTCTTTGAACCGAAACTACGGACTTCAGTGCGTAATAGCGGCGGACAATCCAAATTCTTGTTTCAGTGTCCCAGTTATCCATTTTTGTTAAATCTAAAAATCAATCTGCAAAAAAAAAAAAAAAATAACCAGATTCATTAAATAGAAAAAAAGATATTGAATTTTTTTTGGTAGAAGCTTTCATCATCCACCCTGTATGAACTCTAAATAACGAGAAATCATCGAAAAGCTTTCTAGCTTTCTTTCTAATCAGTGGCTACTCAGGTAAACGAATTGATGAAGAGATGTCTTAAGTCCTGTGTGCCGTATAAGTAATTTTAATTTTAAAACCATATTACGTATGAGCAACATAAACCTAATATCAATCATACGGTTAACAAATACGAAACAAATGCATTCCAATAAAAAACTGAATTTATAACTTAATTTAGAACATTTTATATGTATTAAAAAAAAACATTATTTTCTGTCCTTATTCTCGTAATGAGGTTTTTTATATTGTTTTCGATTTAAAAAAGAACTTCCTGAATTGTAAATTATTCCCAATAATACTTGGGCAGAGTTCCAAGTTCTCGATGAGCGATGACATTGACTTTTTATCATCGTTCGAAGGCGGTCGAAGCGGCATTATGCATATATATATATATATATATATTAACTTCAAATCTTGCTGAAAAATATATCCACTGTCCACTGCTGTCGCACATAATAAAAACTAAATTTTATTGCAAAAAATATATGCTGTCAAGTAATACTTGGAAATCAACTCAAGTTACTACTTTGTCCATAGACATAGTCATAGCCATCGCCATCATCATCATCAAAGGCAGTATCAGCTGCTCTACTCAAATGTACTACCCTTAGCTACCAGGACCAGTCATGTCTTGTTACAGTTTTCGTTTTGGTCTTAGACAGTACGAAACAGTCTCTGTTCTCGATGAGTTCCAAAGGATGGATGGAAGGATGTACACACTCGTATACATCTTAACCAAACAACCATCATTATCATTTCCTTGCCATTTGCTATAATAGAAGCGGAACCTAAGAAACCAACTCAGGCAGACAAGCAGGCAAACCAACATCGTCGTCATCATCATCATCACCGTCGTTTTCATTCATCCTTCCCCCCAATATCGGAAGTTTGGAAATGATGATGACTCTGTGTAAGGCTGACGAGGAGCAGACGACGCTGAGGGATCTGCAACTATGACGATGATGATGATAAAAGGAAGGAAGCTGTCTTCTCTCTTGTGTATCATCAACAAATTGGGCATGTTTCCAAAACAGTTTTATGCTTTTGGCATGCTCCTCCCTCTATGCCCACATCTTGCAATGCCTCCATGTTCGCTTGCTCGCTTGTTCGTTTCTATTTGCCTCTGTCGTTTGTGGCATACAACTCAAAAAGCTGTGTTTGGGTATTGGTTTACAACCAGATGTGAGTGGGTCGGTGTGAGCTATGGGGGGGCGTGAGAGCGTAAGGACAGAGGCATGTTTGGACGACCTTGAGTGATGTCAACTTATTTTGAATTTAATACAAACAATATGAAATAAGTACACCATTTCCAATTACACTTGAGTTGTGTTACTATTTCAAAGGGGAATAATATGTTTTCCACTTGAGGAGAAGGGATTTTCAGCGTGGAATATAGTTGCGGGAGCATGGAATCATGGAGCTAGCGTCATTTACTCTATAGTAGACGACCAGTTGGGTCATCTACTCTATAGTGGACGAGCATTTGCGTCATCTACTCGATATTAGGCGACCAGTTGGGTCATCTACTCGATAGTAAGCGACCAGTTGGGTCATCTACTCTATAGAAGACTATCATTTTGGTCATCTACTCTATAGTAGACGAACAGTTTGGTCATCTACTGCATAGTAGCCGTTTTTATCTTATATAACGACCATTTTGGTCATCTACTCTATAGTAGACGTTTTTATCTTATATAACGACCAGTTTGGTCATCTACTCTATAGTAGACAACCAGTTTGGTCATCTAGTCTGTAGTGGACTTCCAGTTTGGTCATCTACTCTATAGTACAGACCAGTTTGTTCATCTCCTCTATAGTAGACGACGAGTTGGGCCATCTACTCTATAGTAGACGGTCAGTTTGGTCATCTACTCTATAGTAGACGACCAGTTTGGTCATCTACTCTGTAGTGGACTTCCAGTTCGGTCATCTACTCTATAGTACAGACCAATTTGGTCATCTACTCTATAGTAGACGACCAGTTTGGTCATCTACTCTATAGTAGACGACCAGTTTGGTCATCTACTCTACAGTAGACGACCAGTTTGGTCATCTACTCTACAGTAGACGACCAGTTTGGTCATCTACTCTATAGTATACGACCAGATTGGTCATCTACTCTATAGTAGACGAACAGTTTGGTCATCTACTCTATAGTAGACGACCAGTTTGGTCATCTACTCTATAGTAGACGACCTGTTGGATCATCTACTTTATAATAGACTACATTTTGGATCGTCTAGTCTATAGTAGACAACCGGTTGGGTCATCAATTCTATAGTAGACGACCAGTTTGTTCATCTACTCTACAGTAGACGACCAGTTGGGTCATCTACTCTATATTGGACGAACAGTTGGATCATCTCTCTGTAGTTGACGACAAGTTGGATCATCTATCTGTAGTAGACGACAAGTTGGATAATATACTCTATGGTAGATAATTTTTGAATCATCTACTCTATAGTAGACGACTTTTGGATCACACACTTTATAGTAGGCCAACTTGTCGTCATATACTCTTGGAAGATAACTAATTGGGTCATCTAATCCATGGTAGACGACCAGGTTTGTCATCTACTCTATAGTAGACGATCAGTTTTATCATTTACTCTATAGTAGTCGACCAGTTTTGTAATCAAGTAATTTTTAGACATTTTAGTACACCTTCAGTAAGTTTATATATTTTTTCTTGTGCAAAATACAATTTCCCTTGGAAATGGTGTATAGATTATGGAGTGAGACACACACAAATACCATTCGTTTGGAATATTATTTGAAAATTCATTTATCTGTGTCTATATATCTGTTGGAATGTTTGTCTGTCCGTCTATGACCGTGTGGTGCTTAGTATTTATCTTACATAACATCTTTCGGCTATTGCCATAACCCTCCTCTTGCAAGCAGTACCCGCTTGTGCTCCTCTTCCCGCCTCCCCATCCTACCCACATACTTAGCTGTCTCTTTGTTATTAATTATAGCAAAACAATTTTGGTTGTCCTGCATATTTGTTGCCCCTAAAGTTTTGGATTTAGTTGTTGTTTGTGGCAAACGGTTTTTTGCAAATGTTGTTTAGGTATGATGGGAAGTAGGGTGGGGAGTGGGGAAGAAAGACTTATTTCAATTGAATTCGAATAATAGGATTTTAGTTTCAGTTTTAGTTTTGCTGTCGTCATACGTACGTATGGATCTGCTATTGCTGTTGCCGCCGATGCAGCTGCTGTGGCTGTGTTTCCTTCCGTTTCCTCTTGAGCTTTGCCTTAGTGTGTGTGTGTATGTGGGCGAATTGTTTCGGTGAAAAACTGAAAACTGAAATCTGCTGTGTGTCGCTCGTTTCATTTCTACACAATTTGTTTGGCCGTTGTTGCCATATTTGACGGTTGGTGCGGTGCGGTGCGGAGCGCCTTTCTGTGGCAAATGACATTGACCCATATTATCCTGTCCCTGTCACATACGTATGTGGCCCATTGAAATTAATTGTTACTGCTGCTGCCACTCCTCCTCCTCGAGTTCCTTGTTTCCACCCCTCGACGCAGTTCTGCAGCAGCTATAGATAGATGGAATGTTCAGTGTTGAGCTCCACTGCTGTTGCCGTTAATGGTTTCATACAAAAATCTAGGCTATGCCAAATAAAAAATGAAAAAAGCGCAGAGCAAAAGAACAACCAGCGAGCCCAGGTGTTGTGTTCTTATACACTGGAGTACGAGTGTGGCGCGTATTAAAAAATATAAAAAAGAACAAACTATGCGCGCTTCCATTAAATTGCGCATTTTATGTTCAGGGCTCACGTTTTTTTCATTAGTCTTTTTCTGTCCTCCATTTCCCTAGCATTGTTATCCTCATCCTGCTCCTCCATTATTTGCAGACCCTCAATGAAGTGTAGAAAATTGAAATGGAATTGTTTTAAGTCTTAAATGGTATGAGAAGGATTTCAGGGTCTTTTCGACGTGTTGCGATTCTAAAACGTCTTTTGAATCTAATTTTGAAATGTAGCAGTGCTCTTTGTAATTACAAAGGCTTTATCATGCGAATTTTTATAGAAATTGAGAACGTGATTTAGAAAAATACATCTCCAATTTCATTGCACTGAAAGAAAAACTGCACCAAGAAAAACTCTACCAAGCTATTGAAACTCGATACAATTTACAATTAAAAATATAAAATATAAAAATATAAAAATATAAAAATATAAAAATATAAAAATATAAAAATATAAAAATATAAAAATATAAAAATATAAAAATATAAAAATATAAAAATATAAAAATATAAAAATATAAAAATATAAAAATATAAAAATATAAAAATATAAAAATATAAAAATATAAAAATATAAAAATATAAAAATATAAAAATATAAAAATATAAAAATATAAAAATATAAAAATATAAAAATATAAAAATATAAAAATATAAAAATATAAAAATATAAAAATATAAAAATATAAAAATATAAAAATATAAAAATATAAAAATATAAAAATATAAAAATATAAAAATATAAAAATATAAAAATATAAAAATATAAAAATATAAAAATATAAAAATATAAAAATATAAAAATATAAAAATATAAAAATATAAAAATATAAAAATATAAAAATATAAAAATATAAAAATATAAAAATATAAAAATATAAAAATATAAAAATGTAAAAATGTAAAAATATAAAAATATAAAAATATAGGAATATAAAAATGTAAAAATATAAAAATATAAAAATATAAAAATATAAAAATATAAAAATATAAAAATATAAAAATATAAAAATATAAAAATATAAAAATATAAAAATATAAAAATATAAAAATATAAAAATATAAAAATATAAAAATATAAAAATATAAAAATATAAAAATATAAAAATATAAAAATATAAAAATATAAAAATATAAAAATATAAAAATATAAAAATATAAAAATATAAAAATATAAAAATATAGGAATATAAAAATATAAAAATGTTAAAATGTAAAAATATAAAAATATAAAAATATAAAAATATAAAAATATAAAAATATAAAAATATAAAAATATAAAAATATAAAAATATAAAAATATAAAAATATCAAAATATAAAAATATAAAAATATAAAAATATAAAAATATAAAAATATAAAAATATAAAAATATAAAAATATAAAAATATAAAAATATAAAAATATAAAAATATAAAAATATAAAAATATAAAAATATAAAAATATAAAAATATAAAAATATAAAAATATAAAAATATAAAAATATAAAAATATAAAAATATAAAAATATAAAAATATAAAAATATAAAAATATAAAAATATAAAAATATAAAAATATAAAAATATAAAAATATAAAAATATAAAAATATAAAAATATAAAAATATAAAAATATAAAAATATAAAAATATAAAAATATAAAAATATAAAAATATAAAAATATAAAAATATAAAAATATAAAAATATAAAAATATAAAAATATAAAAATATAAAAATGTAAAAATGTAAAAATATAAAAATATAAAAATATAAAATTATAAAATTATAAAAATATAAAAATATAAAAATATAAAAATATAAAAATATAAAAATATAAAAATATAAAAATATAAAAATATAAAAATATAAAAATATAAAAATATAAAAATATAAAAATATAAAAATATAAAATGCAACTCAAAAAAAAAACTGTTGGAAAAAATTCTAAGAAAGTCTAACAGTCAATATTTCAGTTGTAACGAGTTATTCAAACAAAACGGTTGTCTAATATCTTTTTTTTTTTTTGGCAACACTTGGCAAAAAGCGGCAGAAAAAAAGAAAAATAAATTTTGTTATTAAATATAAAAATATAAAAATATAAAAATATAAAAATATAAAAATATAAAAATATAAAAATATAAAAATATAAAAATATAAAAATATAAAAATATAAAAATATAAAAATATAAAAATATAAAAATATAAAAATATAAAAATATAAAAATATAAAAATATAAAAATATAAAAATATAAAAATATAAAAATATAAAAATATCAAAATATCAAAATATAAAAATATATAAAAAAATATAAAAATTGTAAAATATAAAAATATAAAAATATAAAAATATAAAAATATAAAAATATAAAAATATAAAAATATAAAAATATAAAAATATAAAAATATAAAAATATAAAAATATAAAAATATAAAAATATAAAAATATAAAAATATAAAAATATAAAAATATAAAAATATAAAAATATAAAAATATAAAAATATAAAAATATAAAAATATAAAAATATAAAAATATAAAAATATAAAAATATAAAAATATAAAAATATAAAAATATAAAAATATAAAAATATAAAAATATAAAAATATAAAAATATAAAAATATAAAAATATAAAAATATAAAAATATAAAAATATAAAAATATAAAAATATAAAAATATAAAAATATAAAAATATAAAAATATAAAAATATAAAAATATAAAAATTGTAAAATATAAAAATAAAAAAATTGTAAAATATAAAAATAAAAAAATATAAAATTATAAAAATATAAAAATATAAAAATATAAAAATATAATAATATAATAATATAAAAATTTAAAAATATAAAAATATGTATAAGAATATAAAAATATGAAAATGTAGAATAACATAAGAACTGAAGCACTAAATATATGTTAAGTGAACTTAAAATAATTATACAACATTAACAATTTTAGTAATAAACATTTTGTTCAGAGGATTTGCTAAAATAAAATTGAATACGAACAATAAAGACGGAAATATAATTAAATTTTATTAATATATAAAGCAAAGAGACACTAGTATATTCAAACTGTATACTAAAAGATCTAGTTCTACGCGTAGGTTTACTTTCAGATTTTTAATTTATTTTTTTTTCAATTTTTTGGTTATTTTTAAACTGATGAATCAACTGAACTGAACGATGAATCATTTTTATATTCAAAATTTGCACATTGTCAAAGTGTAAATTTCATATTAGAATTTCTACTTCCATGTGTAGGTTTTGTTGAATGAATAAATCTGAAAATGGAATTAAAACCCATAAAATCTATAGATCATTCATTCGCACGACTTTCCCAAAAAAATGAAATCAATTCCGCGTGGGCTTAATTTATAATCAGCAAAAATTAAAAACGGCCTGAAAATCACAGGGCGATCTACCACTACTATTTGTGTAACATTAATGGTTATTTATATAAAAGCAAAAATAAAATACTCAACTCCAATTTACTTCCGTATAGTAAAAAATCTCTATGATGAACTTATAAAGTAAAACTCCTACACAAAAACAAAATTTTGAGTGTCATTCACAAAAAAAGCCACAAAAATAACACCAAACCGAATAGCTGACAGACAGACGGACAATTATAATTAATATTTCAATTTGAGGGAATTCAAAATAAATAAACAAATAAATAAAAATACGTTATTATCAATCACGACGTCACTGCCACCGCCAAAAAGAGAAGAAAACACTTTACACTGAACTTCTTTAGACCCAACAAAATCCGAAATGCCCATAGATGGTAGACCACAATTGAACAATTGATGACAAAAGTAATCGTCACAACCCATAGTCATCGTCATAACTCACATGAATTGAATGAATAATTATTTTGTTGGGGTTGCCTTTATTGTAATTCATTGTGATTTATTGTAACGATAAAAAACGTACGTAAGGGAATATTTATATTTGAATTATGTCTATTTTCCTTTTTAGCTTATCACGCAGCAGGTCGTCCGCCCTGCCTTTCGCTAAAGGGTAAGGGTGGATTTTCTTCTTCTTGGGTAAAATGGGTTGATGATTGTTTTCAAACATTGAATGCGTGCTGCGGGTGCCGGCATTACGTCAAGTATTGCCGTGATTATGTTTTGAAAAATGTTACTTAAACTCAATGTGCATATTAAACAAATAGACAGGGAAAAGGGTGACAAGATGCACAATTTTTGAAATGTTTTCAAAGAATATAAATACAAAAATACAAAAATACAAAAATACAAAAATACAAAAATACAAAAATACAAAAATACAAAAATACAAAAATACAAAAATACAAAAATACAAAAATACAAAAATACAAAAATACAAAAATACAAAAATACAAAAATACAAAAATACAAAAATACAAAAATACAAAAATACAAAAATACAAAAATACAAAAATACAAAAATACAAAAATACAAAAATACAAAAATACAAAAATACAAAAATACAAAAATACAAAAATACAAAAATACAAAAATACAAAAATACAAAAATACAAAAATACAAAAATACAAAAATACAAAAATACAAAAATACAAAAATACAAAAATACAAAAATACAAAAATACAAAAATACAAAAATACAAAAATACAAAAATACAAAAATACAAAAATACAAAAATACAAAAATACAAAAATACAAAAATACAAAAATACAAAAATACAAAAATACAAAAATACAAAAATACAAAAATACAAAAATACAGAAATACAGAAATACAAAAATACAAAAATACAAAAATACAAACAAAAAGAACACACAAATAAGATCACGATTCTAGCTCCAGCCATTTACATTGAGGAGCGTCTACGTTGCGACTATAAATACTCCCTTGGACTTATTAGAAAATTCCTTAGGGAGTGGTAGGTTCCCACATAGAATCCAAGAACTATCCCGCAGGAATTAATTCGAAGCTTAGGTATGTTTTACCTCTTGGTTTGGGTCGAGGACTTTCTAAAGCCTACGCTGCTCTTAGGGTCATAGCACCGCAACAGGATCTAGAACTCTTCCCGTGAAACTCACCGAAGGGCCGTTCCTTGTGAGGAAGTTATAACCAAGATCATTGCCGAAGAAACATCCACCATTATAGGCGCTTCTGAAAACCCATGGCACCAGATAAAGTCTTTAGTCAGACATCGTAGTTGAAACTACTACCAGGTTTTGTTCCATACAGCACCAGACTGGTCACTCAGGGAATATATCTTCCCTGGGTGACCAGTCTTAGTACCTTACTACTACCTTAAACGCTTGAGGGGAACTGGAATATGTGGGCATGCCGCTAGCAACCTGTCAGCTCTTCTGGAGAGATAGTGCCCTTACGGAAACAAATGGGATGTGCTAGTCAGGAGCTGCATAAATGCTAGGGCTGATGTGGCCCTGCCTAAACTCCGAAAGGAAAAATGCCCTGCAATTGTTATGGAGACGGGACATTTCATGACGGGTCACTGCAGGCAGAGAGATTGTAGGTCTTACGAGATGATTTATGCAAAAGCTGTGGAGACGAAGAGGATAAAGAATGAATAAAAAACCATCCCTGTCTGTGCTCCGCTCTCTCATGTCTTTGGTGAGATAGCAGGCTTGGCTGATGTTAGCATCCCTCAGCTTTCTAGCTTTCTAAATTATTAATACTGACACCAAATATAAGTTCGTTGTTTCAACAGACATTTCCTGCAGAAATATGTTATTAACGAAAAATGTTCTGCTGTCTTCAAACCCTTTTCTTTCAGCGTAATATATCTTATATTTATCCACATTTTTTGTGTTGCATTCACACGATTTATGGCTCAAACTTGTTCTACTAGTCCCCTTTCCTACATTAAAGCAGTGTCGCTGCCAAAAGTCTGGTCACCTTGGCACTGACACCCCCAATCCCAAAGTCATCATCAGTTCTTTATTTGTATATAATTGGAAATACAATTCTTTTGTCAGCACATAATTTCAGTTCTTTTCCAGTATTTCTTTGTCAACAAAAAAGAGTGAATGCCATTTTTTTTTATTTTTCACAATATTTGCCTTTTTTGGTTTTATTCCTTTTTGCTTTGTGGAAGGAAATTAAATAATAAACAAGCAAAAAAAAGCCAGATTACATTTATTTCTCATTTCTGTTGGTTGCCAATAGTAAAATGTCCAATTCCAGACGAATGCTAAATTGGATACAATTATTATTTGCCTTTTTCATTTAGATTTGTTTTTGTTTTTACGAGTCGACCACAAAACTGACTTTATTCACAACAAATGCGGCAGAATCATATGACACTTATGGTGGCGGATAGTGAAACCGTCACTAAGTCTGGATTACCTTAATACCAGCAATAAAATCAATGATTAGCGAGCAAATGGCAACGACTAGTCGATGCCCTTTAAGTTTATTGAGTGGGCGGATTGTAAATAATTGATTTTAATACTGTTTTCCCTGAATTTTGTTGCATTGCAATAAAATTTATAAACAATGCGGATTTAATTATTGAGTCTGGCTTATTCGTTGCTACTGACGTAAATTATAAACTGTGTTGATCATAGCCATCAACTTAAAGTGTTATTATAGAAAGTTCAAAGTTATCAACGACGTACTTTTCTTATAGAAAAGTCATCAACGATGAACTTTTCTTATAGAAAAGTCATCAACAATGAACTATATAGACATCAACGATGAACTTTTCTTAGAGAAAAGTCATTAACGATTAAAATTTCTTATAGAAAAGTCATTAACGATGAAATTTTCTTATAGAAAAGTCATCAACGATGAACTTTTCTTATAGAAAAGTCATCAACGATGAACTTTTCGTATAGGAAAGTCATCAACGATGAATTTTTCGTATAGAAAAGTCATCAACGATGAACTTTTCTTAGAGAAAAGTCATTAACGATTAACATTTCTTATAGAAAAGTCATTAACGATGAAATTTTCTTATCGAAAAGTCATCAACGATGAACTTTTCTTATAGAAAAGTCATCAACGATGAACTTTTATTATAGAAAAGTCATCAACGATGAACTTTTCTTATAGAAAAGTCATCAACGATCAACTTTTCTTATAGCAAAGTCATCAACGATGAACTTTTCTTATAGCAAAGTCATCAACGATGAACTTTTCTTATAGCAGAGTCATCAACGATGAACTTTTCTTATAGAAAAGTCATCAACGATGAACTTTTCTTATAGAAAAGTCATCAACGATGAACTTTTCTTATAAAAAAGTCATCAACGATGAACTTTTCTTATAGAAAAGTCATCAACGATGAACTTTTCTTATAGAAAAGTCATCAACGATGAACTTTTATTATAGAAAAGACATCAACGATGAACGTTTCTTATAGAAAATACTAAAACGATGAGTTTTTCTTATATAAAAGTCATCAACGATGAACTTTTATTATAGAAAATACATCAACGATGAACGTTTCTTATAGAAAATACTAAAACTATGAGATTTTCTTATAGAAAAGTCATCAACGATTAACTTTTCTTATAGAAGGTTATCAACGGTGAACTTTTCTTAAAGAATAATATTCAATGATGAACTTTTCTTATAGAAAAGTCATCAACGATGAACTTTTCTTATAGAAAAGTCATCAACGATGAACTTTTCTTATAGAAAAGTCATCAACGATGAACTTTTCTTATAGAAAAGTCATCAACGATGAACTTTTCTTATAGAAAAGTCATCAACGATGAACTTTTCTTATAGAAAAGTCATCAACGAAGAACTTTTCTTATATTAAAGTCATCAACGATGAACTTTTCTTACATTAAAGTCATCAACGATTTACTTTTCATATAGAAAAGTCATCAACGATGAAGTTTTCATATAGAAAAGTCATCAACGATGAAGTTTTCTGAAAGAAAAGTCATTAACGATGAAGTTTTCTTAAAGAAATGTCATTAACGATGAACTTTTCTTATAGAAATGTCATTAGTAATGAACTTTTCTTATAGAAATGTCATTAATAATGAACTTTTCTTATAGATAAGTCATCAACGATGAAATTTTTTTATAGAAAATACCAACGATGAACGTTTCTTATAGAAAATACTAAAACGATGAGATTTTCTTATAGAAAAGTCATCAACGATTAACTTTTCTTATAGAAAGTTATCAACGGGGAACTTTTCTTATAGAAGGTTATCAACGGTGAACTTTTCTTAAAGAAAAATCCTCAATGATGAACATTTCTTATAGAAAAGTGATCAACAATGATCTTATCTTAGAGATATGTCATCAAAAATGAACTTATCATCAACTTTTCTAGTAGAAAAGTCATCGACTTTTCAACGATGAAGTTTTCTTATAGAAAACGGATATTTACATAAAGTTCTTTGACGTTTAATGAGTTCATGTATTGCTATTCAAAATATATTTCAAAGAATAAATCTCGCGACTCCATTCGAATCTGTTTGCCGCCGGCTTAACGGAGGGCCGAATGGCTAGCCGGCTGGTGCCTCTAAATAGTCCAATATATGGATATGTAACTCCTCAACGATACGTGATACGTTGCATACACACTACAATCACTATTCATTCAGTCGCAATAACAGTCTGCACTCTGAAAGGTACACAACCCAACAACAATTGCGAGAACACAGAACACACACGCACACGAGAGGAGTACTTATAGAGTACGTGTGTCTGTACTAAAAGTACACTTCCTCGCATCCGGACATACACACGGACGGAGACAACTAAACACAACAATGTTGCATACATCCAAGCTTAGTCGTGTAAACACTCTAACACTCAGAGAGTGTAAAATCAAATTCAAGGCGGTAAACTAGGCTAGAGTTTGCGTAGGGGTCATGACATGGCATGATGGCCCTACGTGATGTAGGTATGTTTGTTTGTCTTACACTGAGCGAAATTTATACACTGAGCGAAATTCATAAAAAAATTATCATATTTCTATGGGAAAGGTTCATCATTGATGACTTTTCTATAGGAAATCTTCAGCAGTGATAACTTTTCTATAGGAAAAGTTCATCATTGATGACTTTTCTATAGGAAATCTTCATCATTGATGACTTTTCTATAGAGAAAGTTCATTATTGATGACTTTTCTATAGGAAAAGTTCATCATTGATGACTTTTCTATATGAAAAGTTCATCATTGATGACTTTTCTATATGAAAAGTTCATCGTTGATGACTTTTCTATAGGAAAACTTCATCATTGATGACTTTTCTATAGAGAAAGTTCATTATTGATGACTTTTCTATAGGAAAAGTTCATCATTGGTGACTTTTCTACATGAAAAGTTCATCATTGATGACTTTTCTATATGAAAAGTTCATCGTTGATGACTTTTCTATAAGAAAAGTTCATCGTTGATGACTTTTCTATAAGAAAAGTTCATCATTGATGACTTTTCTATAGGAAAATCTCATCATTGATGACTTTTCTATAGGAAAATCTCATCATTGATGACTTTTCTATAGGAAATGTTCATCATTGATGACTTTTCTATAGGAAAAGTTCATCATTGATGACTTTTCTATAGGAAAAGTTCATCATTGATGACTTTTCTATAGGAAAAGTTCATCGTTGATGACTTTTCTATAGGAAAAGTTCATCATTGATGACTTTTCTATAGGAAAAGTTCATCATTGATGACTTTTCTATAGGAAATGTTCATCATTGATGACTTTTCTATAGGAAAAGTTCATCATTGATGACTTTTCTATAGGAAAAGTTCATCATTGATAACTTTTCTATAGGAAAAGTTCATCATTGATGACTTTTCTATACGAAAAGTTCATCACTGATGACTTTTCTATGGGAAAAGTTGATCATTGATGACTTTTCTATAAGAAAAATTAATCATTGATGAATTTTCTATAAGAAAAATTAATCATTGATGACTTTGCTATAGGAAAAATTAATCATTGATGACTTTTCTATAGGAAAAATTCATCATTGATGACTTTTCTATAGGAAAAGTTCATCATTGAAGACTTTTCCATAGGAAAAGTTCATCACTGATGACTTTTCTGTAGGAAAAGTTCATCACTGATGACTTTTCTATAGGAAAAGTTCATCACTGATGACTTTTCTATAGGAAAAGTTCATCATTGATGACTTTTCTATAGGAAAAGTTCATCATTGATGACTTTTCTATAGGAAAAGTTCATCATTGATGACTTTTCTATAGGAAAAGTTCATCATTGATGACTTTTCTATAGGAAAAGTTCATCATTGATGACTTTTCTATAGGAAAAGTTCATCATTGATGAATTTATATAGGAAAAGTTCATCATTGATGACATTTCTATAGGAAAAATTCATCATTGATGACATTTGTATAGGAAAAGTTTATCTTTGATGTCTTTTCTATAGGAAAAGTTCATCATTGATGACTTTTCTATAGGAAAAGTTCATCATTGATGACATTTCTATAGGAAAAGTTCATCATTGATGACATTTCTATAGCAAAAGTTCATCATTGATGACTTTTCTTTAGGAAAAGTTCATCATTGATGACTTTTCTATAGGAAAAGTTCATCATTGATGATTTTTCTATAGGAAAAGTTTATCATTAATGATTTTACTATAGGAAAAGTTTATCATTGATGGTTTTTCTGTAAGAAAACTTCATTATTGATGACTTCTATTTTTCTTCGGTGTATATGAACTCCTCTCGCTCGCTTTATTCAAATTCGAGTACTCATACTCATTTTATTTGTGTGTGTTTGATATGAAAATCCCTTTCGGTTCGTGTCTTTGTTGTCGTTCGTAGTCATCGTCGTCGTTGTCATTGGTGTTGTGTATTTAAGTATAATATGTATGTTTATGTGCGTGCGTGCTCAGTTTTGTACTCGTATTTTATATTATGTCTTTTGTCAGTCGCCTATGTTTGGTGTTATATCCGTATTTAAGTTTATAAGACTTTAAGTTGTTGTTCTGTTCATTGCTTTGTAGTGGCTGTTGTTGTCGTTGTTATTGTTGCATGAATGTATTATGCAAATGGTGTAAAAATAGACTTTACGTTTTAATTCATTTGTCGTTTACTCCAACTTCTGCAGACCAGACTTGGAGTTCAACTGCGATTACCTACAGTATTTTGAGTTGTATTGAGAGAGCGGGCGGAGGGAAAAGCGAACGGGGGAGGAATTGTTTGGCTGTTCTGTCTTAAAAAGCCAATGACTTTTTAGCCGATTACCATATACTACGTACGTTTCGTTAAATATTCTTATTTTTTATTGCTGTTGTTGTATCGTCTTTATTGGTATTATTGTTGTTGTAATTGTTTTGCTGTAACTGTTGCCAACAACTGGTCGTCGTTATAGAAACTTAGCAACAAAGTTAAAGGGATAATTTCAAAAGTCCATTAGGGTTATTTGTATACGAGTACACACATACATATGTACAACAGATTTTCCACAACAGTTACAGCAAACAATTGAAGGAGTTCTCTTCCAGATGAAAGCTATTGAAAAGTTCCATTAGCCAATGGAAAATTTGAGTTTGTTTTAAGGATAAAAGCTCTCAAGGAAGATTAGAAAATTTTAAATATTTTGCTTTAAGAAATATCAATGGTTTCAAATCATTTCGAAACTACACTTGTATTAAAAGAAAAAAAGATAGCTACAACTTTTTCTCATGGACGAATCCTATTTGAATTGAGGAAAATTGGTTCAGCTTTAAACACACTATGCAACAAAAATTGAAAATTATTTTTTGGTGCACGAGACCTAAAAACCTTTATTTTTGTATGGACTGAGGCATCATACTATCTTCTGAAACCAAAAAAAAAATTATGACAGTTTTTTTTTTAAATTATTTTTTTTCTAAAATTCCAATTTTCGTGGATGGATTTTGTGAAGTATTAGCTCTACAAAGACGGATACAATTCAAGTTGAAGGAAATTATGAGAGCTTGAAATGCCGAAAATCACTTTCATGTATTAACCGAACTGTCGTTAAAATAATTAGAAAAAATTATCTTTTTTTTAAATAGTTTTTTGTCGGCTCTAGAAAAAACACAAAAAATAGAAAACAATTCGCAAAATAAATTTTTTTGATCCAACTTAAATGCTAGCATTCTAACAAAGGAAACGGTGCCTATTTGCAAAAAGATCGTATAAGTTATATATTCTATACAGTTTAATCAAACGTCACACAGTGTGACCGACTGTAAAAAATTTCTCATAATATCAGGACTTTTCTTTTTTAAAGTTTTAAAAAAATAAGGTTATATTGAAAGGTTTTCAGTTTGATCTGAGTAGAATCATAATTGAAATTACCAAAGCCAAATTTTTAATAAAGTACATTTTATAAGAAGTTTCTAGACCTGAATATCTCCTAAACATATTACTTTTACTCGAACAGATTCTGGTAATTTCAGCTTATTACATTAATATATATTTTTCCAAATTCTACATAGAAATGAGAAATAGAAGATTAATGTTAATTAGAAAGATTAATTTAATATACCAAAATCTAATATTTCTCAATTTCAATTTCCTAAATTTCATCAATTTTTAATTTTAATATCCAGATTGGCATGTTTGTCTTATTATGAAAGTATTTTTTTAAGCTGTCCAAATGTTACACCAACAGCTCCGAAATGTGCCTTTATCACCACTTGGTTAATGTAAGCTTTTAAATCACATAGCATATTAAATTTCTTCAAGAAATCCATTCCCAAATCGATTTAAAATATAACAAAATGGCTATAAATAATTTGAAAGTTAATTTAGTCATTTAAATCTTGGAAATTTTAATAGGCAATCTTTTTCACATTAATTTTTAGGAGGGATTCTATACACGGGGAAAATCGCCATTTTTGATATTTTTGAATTAAAAGAATATATATTTGGAAACGATTTATTTAATTATTATATACTTGTTAACAAATAAATTTTATTTGAAAATCAAGAAATTTTGTTTGGAACGCATATATAAATATATTTGAACATAATATATTTGCAAACTGACTTTCACAAATAAAATATGTGTTTATAGTTTATTTAACAAAGATTACTATGCTGGCTTTTTCGAATTTTAGTAAGTTTTCCCCAGTTTTTGTGTTAAACTTTATAGCTAACAAGTACGAAAGTTCAATCGGGTAAAACGACTTACCTTTGAGTAAATTTATTTATTTTTTTGTTTTAATTAAATCTATCAATTTAAATTGAATTTAATATCTTTAAAGTATGTAATGGTATTAAAGTTAACTTTTGGTGTTAAATGGTCCACTTGTGTGGGGGTACCAAAAGGAGCGTGCCAATAACGGCCACTTTTCTCTTCTACACTGTACGACATTTCAAGTATTTGTATGCACTGGTATTAATGTTATAAGCTGTTATCTTTTGGTATAAAAAGGCCCATTTGTGTGGGTGGTACTAAAAGGAGCGTGCCAATAACGCTCATTTTTCTCTGGACTCTAGGTACTATACTCCTAAAATCATTTCACTCTACAACATTTCAAGTATTTGTATGCACTGGTATTAATGTTATAAGCTGTGAACTTTTGGTGCAAAATGGTACATTTGTGTGGGAGGTGCCAAAAGGGGCGTAGCAACTTCATCCATTTTTCTCGCGTTGATAGCGACTAATAAACTAATACTATGTGTGGAATTTCAGAAGATTCGAATAAGTAGTATAGCTATTATTAAAGGTTCAATATTTCACAACATGTTTACCCTTTGTGGGGGAGGTACTAGAAGGAGTGGAACAATACTTGGGGTCTTAGTTCACCCCTTCGATGTGTTACACTTTTTTCTTAGCAAATGATATACGAGGTATGTTAAAAAATATCGCTAATTTTTAATAGCATTATGTTGGTACTCATGTCCCTTACTTATGCTGACAAGATCGGCCATTTTGAAAGTTTAGTTAATTTTTGACAGCTGTTCTGCTTGGATGTGTTTTAACTTGTCTTCGATTTCACTGTGCAACAGTGAAAAAAATACACGGACTTGTTAGTATAGGTTCGATTCTACTATCAAAGGGTAGTATAACCCTATACTCGGTTTGGCAAAATTGGTGACCAATTTTTTTATGGGCCTCCAAAGTTTCTGAAAATCAGTGGGCCCCTCAAAAAAGGTGTCATCAGCTTTTGTCCAACAACTAATTCAGACTTGGTGATACCGCTTAACTATATTTGGCAATAATGTAGCTAAGAATATGCTGAACAAATTTTCTTGCGAAAAAACTAGTTTTCCTATACTTTTTTTTTGAGAAAGTAAAGGGAAAAACATTTTTTTTTCACTTTTTTCAGCATAACATCCGGGGACTCGTCATTTTTCAATAACACTGGTTGGCAAAATTCTGTTCAAATGAACAGTATCACTACGACGTAGTGATACTGTTCTATGAACCGTACGTTATCGTAGTGTACCGTTCGTCGTGTTCTAAGAACGGTACGTTATCGTAGTGGTACCGTTCGCGAACAGTAACACTAAAAAAATGTTTAGTGTATTCTGTTCTCGGGAAAGGGTTGCGTCACTGTTCCGTTCGCGACGAAGGAACGGTACAGAACGCTAAGGAACTGTTCCTTAGTGTTTTTTTCCGAACTCTGCCGTCAATAAGAGCGCTACAAAAGTTTTTTTAAATAAAACAAAAATGGTTTTGGATATCAATGAAATTCTTTATTCCTGTGAAAGTACGTTCGATGCCATTATGTATGGAACTCGATTTCTTTTGCATGGCCACCACGGGCACGCTTGCAGAAGTCCAGACGCTGAACCCAATTTTCGACGGTTTTCAGGCATAAATCGGCCGATACTGCTGCAATTTCACGTTCGATATTCGTACGAAGTTCATCAATCGTCGCTGGCTTGTTGGCATAGACCATAGACTTGACATAGCCCCACAGGAAATAGTCTAACGGCGTCAAATCGCGCGACCGAGGCGGCCAATCGACTGGACCATTTCGTGAGATAACACGTTCTCCAAACTTGGTTTCCAATAAATTGATTGTGGCATTCGCTGTGTGGCTTGTGGCGCCGTCCTGTTGGAACCACATGTCCTCCAAGTCCATATCATCCAATTGGGGCCAAAAATATTCGGTTATCATTGAACGGTAGCGATTCCCATTCACAGTAACATGCCGGTCTTGATCATCACGGAAGAAGTACGGCCCAATGACGCCGCCGGCCCATAAACCGCACCAAACCGTAATTTTTTCGGGATGCAATGATGACTCATGGAGTACGTGTGGATTGCTGTCTGACCAATAACGCATATTTTGTTTATTGACGAAGCAATTCAGCCGGAAATGAGCCTCATCGCTGAAGATGATTTTTCGCGCTCTTAACGTTGAGGCCACTGACTCCGAATTTCGGTAGTAAATTTTAATAATTTCCACTCGTTGTTGGCTCGTATATCTTTCCATCATGAAATGGCAAACCTTACTGAAGAGAAATGTCAAAAGAGCGGCAAAAATATGGCGTCGTTTGCTGTCCCTGTCGGTCTACTTTTGTAGCGTCCCTGTTGAAAACCCCTTTATATATGTTTGGGGTACTCTCTAAACATATAATATTTGATACATACTCGTACAAAAATAATATATTTGGGAAGATGTTGTTCTAAACAAATCTTTGTTTACATACCAATATGGTTTTATTTGGAACTATTATTTCCGAAATAAATATTTAATTGGATTTAAGTATTCGGAAAATACTTTGTCAGTTATTCAAAGTTAATTTTTTAGAAATTTTTCGTGTTCGTAAAAATAATAAATAATACTAATTTAAATGGTATAATCTTGGATCAAAATAAATTATTTGAAGGATTGACAACTAATGATGGCTTGGAATGCGCAGAAATTGTAAAGGATAAAACAGAAGTTAATGCTGCATATGGTATCATAGCTGGGAGGTACGACTAAAGTTCGAAACCAAGGAAATATTAAAACTGAAATTAAAAAAAGTCAGCAAAATGAAGAAAATTTTATTACTTTATATTACTATAAATACGAACCCTCGTTTCATTTCTAGTTTGTGTTCCAAGAGTTACCCTGACATCATGGTACAATATTTATCCCGTTTCCCCCTGTACCTCTGAACGTTGAAAAAGTATTTTTTGGTCCATACGTTTCCCCTAGTTTATGTTCCAATAGCTTCATTCACAACCTGGTACAATATAAAACCATGTTTGTCCCACTGTGTCGATTGTACAATATTTTAAAATTAATTAGATAATTGATATTTCAAGATTCAAATTCGCAAGCTTAGGCCGTATTTCAACATTTGTGTCCCCTATCTGTGCCATTTATTTAACTTGTTTTTCCCCACGGTTTAAGTAGAATAACCCATTTGGAAATATAAATATCTTAGCTTTGGTTTCTGCTGTAAGAGCTACCTTTGCACTCAGGGACCACATTCAACAACTTTTTCACCACTGTTCCATATTAAACACTTTTTATTACACTGTGCTTCTAAAGTACCATATTTAACCTTTTTTGCTCCATTAAATCATATTTAACACATTTTTTCCCCTCTGTAACATATTGAACAATTTTTGCTTGCCCCAACTGCATCGCAATTTTAACTTTTTTTCACCCCAGTGCATACACCCCACTGTACTAAATGTACGCTTTTTGACCCGCTGTACCATATTTAACAGTTTTGGGTCCACTGAATCAAATTTAACACCTTTTTGTCCTACTATATTTTGTCCACTATATTTAACCATTTTTGCCCCACTGTACCATAGTTAACACATGTTTGCCCCACTGTTCCATAGTAAACGCTTTTTGCCCCACTGTACCATATTTAACCCATTTTGTCCCACGTTGCCATATTCAACTAATGGTGCCCCACTGTACCATAGTTAACCCTTTTTGCCCCACTTTATCATATTAAACCCTTTGTCTCACTGTAGCATATTTAACAGTTTTTGCCCCACTTTACCATATATCAGTCAGCCCGTCACGCAACAATTTTATTTAAAAGCATATTTTATTTAGAAATCTTGTTTGAAAATATATTTTGTTGTAACATATTAATATATACGTTCCAAATATATTTTATTGATTTTTAAATATAATTTAATTGCTCGGAAAATATATAATATTTAAAAATTTGTGAATATATTTGCTTTCGATTCAAATATATAAAAGAAGCGGGTTTGCTCCGTGTAGGATCCTTCAAATTAGTTATCTGAAAAATAAAGGACAGATTTAATACATGAATTAAAGACTGTAATTTTCATGTTCTGCGAGAGATCATTTGATTTCCATATGTCTCTGAGTGTGTACATTGCATTTCTGGCTTTGTTCATACGATTTTGTATTTAATTTAAAATTTAATCTTCTTAAATTACATTTGTACAACAATCAACACATATCAATTGTAATGTACATGGCACGTATGAGTTATATGTTATTCAAGATAAGGAATTAAATAATATCAATCATACGTCAGATGACCACAGTTGATACATACGAGTATGCAAGCAAACATTCTTGGAAAATGATTACAATCACATGGAAACAAATAAAACATTTCGTATATTCGGAGAATTTAAAAGCAATATTAATTAAACACAAAAGAGTCATTAGAACATAGTATGGTTGAAGCAAAATTCTCTAAATAGATTTTAATCTCTTGCATCAAGTTTTTGCATAAAAACAAAAGTAATTTTGAGGTATTCTTTTGTATGTCAAAATCAATGCTTTAAAGTTGTTGTTTTTGCAGGAAACAGAGTTGAATAGAAAACTTATAAGTGATATTAATTGAGGAATTAATACACGGGGCAAAATCGCCTTTTTTGATATGTTTGAATGGAAAGAAAATATATTTGGAACCCAAATTTTTAAATATTATATATTTCTGAACAAATAAATTTTATTTGAAAATCAGTAAAATATATTTGGAACGCATATATTAATATATTACAACAAAATATATTTGCAAACTAAATTTCCCAAATAAAGTATGTGTTTAAGTACAAATAAAATTATTGTTTAGGAATTTCTTCAAATATATTTTATTTAAAAAAGATTTTCAAATCTTTAGCTGGCTTTTTCGAATTTCATTTTTAACTTTTTCTTGGTTCCCAATTGTACCTCCAAGTTATGATACCATATGCATCATTGACTTCTGTTTCAAATCAATTATTTAAATTTCTGAGCATTCCAAGCCATCATTAGTTGTCAATCCACCAAAAAAATTATTTTGATCCAAGATTATAGGATTTTAATTATTATTTTTACGAACATTAAACAATTTCTAAAAAATTACTTTCAATTACTGAACAATATAACACAATTTAGGTATTTTCTGAATACTTAAATGTGAATTTTATATTTGTTTCGGAAATAATAGTCCCAAATAAAGATTTGTTTATAACACCATCTTCCCAAACATATAACCTTTGTGGGTACCAAATATTATATGTTTAGAGTGTTCCCTGAACATATATATGTTTCAAGCCGAATATGTTTGGGACAATATACTACAGAAGCGATTTTTTTTCAGCGTGTATCTGTGTTTTATTTAAAATTAAAAAATTGCGCTCTTTTTGGGACACCCTTTATATAAAAAAGCGGGTTTGCCCCGTGTAGGATCCTTCAAAATAGTTATCTGAAAAATAAAGGACAGACATGTATTAAACACTTTAATTTTCATGTTCTGCGAGAGATCATTTGATTTCCATATGTCTCTGAGTGTGGACATTGCATTTCTGGCTTTGTTCATACGATTGTGTATTTAATTTAAAATTTAATCTTCTTAAATTACATTTGTACAACAATCAACACATTTCAATTGTAATGGACATGGCACGTATGAGTTATATGTTATTCAAGATAAGGAATTAAATAATATCAATCATGCGTCAGATGACCACAGTTGACACATACGAGTATGCAAGCAAACATTCTTGGAAAAGGATTACAATCACATGGAAACAAATAAAACATTTCGTATATTCGGAGAATTTAAAAGCAATATTAATTAAACACAAGAGAGTCATTAGAACATAGTATGGTTGAAGCAAAATTCTCTAAATAGATTTAAATCTCTTGCATCAAGTTTTTGCTTTAAAACAATAGTAATTTTGAGGTATTCTTTTGCATGTCAAAATCAATGCTTTAAAGTTGTTGTTTTTGCAGGAAACACAGTTGAATAGAAAACTTATAAGTGATATTAATTGAGGAATTAATATGAATTATGAATTTTAGAGCAAATTTCCGTTAATAGCCGAAAATAGCAATATAATTTAAGAAAATGTTATATAACTCACACCTTTCTCTTAAATTAATTAAAGAAAACACTTCACAAGGAAAGTTTTCAGCAAAATATTGGATTTTAGAAGATATAATATTATTATCACATCTTGTAATCGGCCTCACTAGGTGACCAATGATAAACATTTATTTCGTAGTCTATGTATCACTCATGAGTCAGTCCATGTCAAACGGTAGGTTTCTTGACCTTACTTCGAAAGTTTGTGTACACACAGAATACCGTTTGGTTGCCTCAACCGAATTATTTGCCAACTGAATTTTGGTAGTTCTGTGGACTATCATGCGATTCCATCAGGACAACCAACATTTTGGTTGTGGTATATTTCTGCTTCCATGTTGACAACAATCATATTTGGTTGCGCCAACTACGAAATTGGTTGCTAAAATTATCTGTTGTATGTTGCCACAACCAACTGTTTTAAAAAATTGGTTGTTCTGACAATTTGTCAGTCATATACTACCGACAATTATTTAAAAAAAGTTTTCATTAATTTGTATTTAATTTATTGAACAAAGAACCAAACAATTGATAAGAAAATTAAAAATCCCATATTACAAATTCATCACTATTATGAGATGTGGAATTATTTGACACACATTTTAGTACACGAAAAAAACACAAAACTTTTATGCAAATATCGCTTAACCCTGTGCTTTCAATTTCATGATTATTGCTTTTATTTTTTTATTTATGTAAAACATTTTGCACAACGAGATTATTTTTGATTACATATACCGCTCTTGAACGTAATGTTGAAGGTTTATTTATGTCGAGTAATTTTATTTTTTGTTTGTCATGTATCAGCAAAAGAACATCAACCAATCCTTCGGTTCTTTTTCCCAAAATACATTTAATTATTCTAAATTTGGGAAATTGTTGGGATAACCAAAAAACGATTATTTATGAATATTTTTTCTGTTGTAGTAACCAATTATTTGTTGCAATAATCTTCGGTCTATTGATACAATTTCTGTTATCAAGAATAAAACATTGGTTGTCACAACTAAAAATCGATCATATGGTAATATAATGAAAATTTAAAATTGGTTAACACAACTAACCGAGTGTCAATGGAAAAAAAAAACAATCTTAATTCGATTGATACAACCATCCATTTAGTTGCAAGCATTTTCATTTGATCGTATCCATGTTATTATTGTTGTTTCAACTATTTATTTATAAATACAACCGACAGACGGTTTAGGCAATATACTTTTTGTTGCTAGTACTATTTTTTTATTGTTACAATCGAATTCCAACCAATTATTTTCCTGGGTGTATGTATTCTTCTCATAAAAATATTTTATACGTGTTTTAAAAAAGAAATTCTAAAGTTATGAGCAAATGAAAAACGGCGGAATTACGATTTTCTCCTTTTTGCTTGTAACTCATGAACTACTCGACCGATTTTAATGTTATATACCTTGTTTTGAAGGTACTGTTAATCACTTTAAAAAAATTATAAAAACGGTCTTGTAACACCCCATAATAATTTTTAATCAAATTTTTTAGATTTGATTTCAAAAATTACACTGTACACAAAAATGATCCTTATAAAATTCTACTATATTACTCTTTCAATAAGAAATCTCTCAGATATTAAGATACAACATTTTTTATTTAGTTAGCGTATAATTTTGCTAATTAAGCGTAGATAGCTATATTTACAACTTTCCTTTCTTTGGCGACCCCCCGTGAAATTTTCCGGCAAAAATGTTCGTAGAATATTTTAATCTTTAAATTTCCTTTTTGAAAGGACTTTTTTTTATTTTTTTCGGGAAAAGTTCCAAATTGACCCATTTAGAGGGGAGCTAGAGGGTTAAGATCTCCCAGAAAAATTATCCTCATAAAATTCCACTATATAACTCTGACAATAAGAATCTCTCAGACATTAACTAACATAATATTTTTCATTTAGTATAATGCTCCCTTCGACCAAAAAATTAAAACTTTCACCCACTGTAAAAAAAAACTCAGACCAGCTGCACCTTAAGTTTATTCTACAAAAATTATCTACTTAATATGCTCTTTCATAATTATAGATCACTATTATGTTCCAATCAAAAAGTCCTAATTTGTTGGACAGTGTTATTACACCAATTGATTTTTTTTGAAATTTTAAAGTCATGTTCATAGACGTCTTTTTAAGCGACTGTGTGATTTTTGAAGTGGTGAAATGATGGAATCTTTTTTATAAGATTTTTTTTTATTAAAACTCCTTCTGAAATTGTAATCAAAATTTGTGTGAATGTATATAAAATGGGGCAACATTTTTTATATTTTTTAATAATTTCTAAATAATAATTTCCTACACCTCCCTAACAATGCGAAAATGGGCATTGCGATAAGAATTTGGCAGTGTTCATATGTGTAATAAGAAAACTCTCTCTGCCGAATTTCGTACTGATCCGATATAAAACACGGTTTCTACAGCGCTTACATGTCAAATCGGGTGAAACATATATGTATATGGGGGCAATATCTAAATCTGAAAGGATTTTCTCCGAATTTGGTAGTGTTCATTTACGTAAAAAGAAAGCTCTCTCTGTCGATTTTCGTACAGATCGGATGTAAAATACGGTTTCTACAGCGCTTACATGTCAAATCGGGTGTAACAAATATACGGGGACTATATCTAAATCTGAACCGATTTTTGCAGTGTTCATTCATTTAATAAGACAACTCTCTCTGCCAAATTTCGTACTGATCTGATAAAAAATACAGTTTCTACAGCGATTACATGTCAAATCGTTGTATGGGGGCTATATGAATATTCTTATTCATAATATGACTTAATTTTTTTTAGTACAAGAACATACAGCATGTACCAATGCTGTGTATTAAACCGGGTTGGACTCCATCTAATAAAAAAATTTCTCGGAAGCGAGGCGGAATATGAAAGCTTACCTCGTGACATTCGCAAAAATTTTTTTTCACTTTTTTCCGAGCCCGGGGAATCGGCCCAAAATCGATTTTTTATCGTAACTTTTTTGTTTGTTACTTGATTGTCACATGCGATACATCAATGTGTTGGTCTCGATAAGTGCTACATTTGCTTAATAGATGCCGCTCATGTACAAAGTCATTTTCTTATGAACACTTCACTTACTGCAGTTTCTACCCCTAAAATTTAAAAATATTTTTTTATAGGATTAAAGCGCTTTAAAAACCATGAACATTTTTATTTGGGTGTACGCACTTTTATCCAAAAACAAAAAAGTTATGTTTTCATTAGAAAATTAGATTGTACATCGGCGACATCTATGAGGCAATGTAGTACTCGTCGGGACCATCACATTGATGTATAGCATATAACAATCGAGCTACAAACAAAAAAGGTACGATAGAAATACGATTTTGGGGCGATTCCGCGGGCTCGGAAAAAAATTAAAAAAATGTTTTTGCAATCGTCTCGAGGTATGCTTTAATATTCCGCCTCGCATTTAATAACTTTTTTGGTGACCCGGACTACTGTGTATAGTTAAATGTATACATAAATATATTGTAAGTAAGGTCGGCCATTCAAGCGCTCGACTGGCGGTTAGACTTATCTCTTTCACGATATGTTCTTGACTGGGTCAAGGTATGAAATAAGTTACAAAAACTAAGCGGTCATATTTTTTCATATTCTCGCCCCTCGGACCATGACAAGTCGATAGAAAATTCAAACCCTCTAAAAGAATGACAATATAATGGTGTCAAATGAAAATCAATATATGTATTCATATAGGTACATACATATGTATTTACCTAGCACCCTTTGCATAGAGGCTATGCGACGACAAACAGTACAAATTAATATTAAAGTTAATAATACACACTTCGAAATGTCACAAGAAGAAATAAACTTTGCATATGGTTCTTAGTACATTGCCACGAAGACAATTGGTATTGGGGTATTGTAGAAGTATTCTATAGTATTGAATCATTGCTTTTACAAATCCAAATATGACATATTCCCATATATGGGACATTACAAGTGAGATTTACATAAGGCGTGTTTTCGTTACACCATAGGTGCTTAATTTGTATGGTGAAGAAGAAGAACAAAAATGGAAAATTATTTTAATATTTGAAAAAAGAGTGTAAACAATTAAACATAGAATAGTAAATTTCCGTTTCGCACTATTCTTTCCTCGCAACTCATGACACCATTGCTACCAGATAGTGGAAATTCACCACTAATTGCTTATGAGCCAGTTAGTGGAAGTCAGTTGTTGCAAAGTGCTAAACTAAAATCGCTATCTTGTGACGAAAACATACCTATAGTATATTCTTGTAAAATATTTTTTGGGAAAATGGATTTTATTCTTCAACTTCCTTAAAGGTCCATAAATTTAGACGTTTCAAATTTTCTATAAAAAACTGCTTATCAAAAAATTTTCTATAAAAATTAGTTTATCAAAAAATTTTCTATAAAAATTAGGTTAGGTTAGGTTGAAGAGAGGAGACGTTAAACGTCTAAATTTTTGATCAACAAATTTCCCATAAAAAATTTTTGTTCAACAAATTTTCTACAAAAAATATGTGATCAACAAATTTTCTATAAAAAATTTTGATCAACAAATTTTCTGTAAAAAAGCAACATCCAACATTCTATAACAAATTTTTGATCAACAAATTTTCTATAAAAAATTTTGATAAAAAAAATTTTTAAACAAATTTTGCTATAAAAAAAATTGTGTTTCAACAATTTTGCTATAAAAAAAATTGTGTTTCAACAATTTTGCTATAAAAATTTGTGTTTCAACAATTTTGCTATAAAAAATTGCGTTTTAACAATTTTGCTATAAAAAATTGTGTTTCAATAATTTTGCTATAAAAATTGTATTTCGAAAATGTTGCTATAAAAAATTGTGTTTCAACAATTTTGCTATTGAGTTTAAAAATTTTGATATAAAAAATTGTGTTTCCACAATTTTGCTATAAAAAATTGTGTTTCCACAATTTTGCTATAAAAAATTGTGTTTCCACAATTTTGCTTTAAAAAATTGTGTTTCCACAATTTTGCTATAAAAAATTTTGTTTCCACAATTTTGCTATAAAAAATTGTGTTTCAACAATTTTTCTACAAAAAAATGGTGTTTCATCAATTTTTCTACAAAAAATTGTGTTTCAACAATTTTTCTAAAAAGAAATTGTGTCTCGACAATTTTTTTTTTGTATTTCGTTAAATATTTTACATTAATTTTATTAAACAATTCTCGATCATAGATCCCCATTTGTATAATTGTTTGAATAATTGTTTCTAATTTAAATACTGTTCTGACGTATTTTTTCCCTCCAAAAAATCCTTAAGGGTTGACAAATGAAATGACTCATATCTTTATAATGAATACATGACCATATATTATTTACATGCATCTATAATAGGGAAATGACCAACGCCATCGCCGCCACCGCCACGAACAGCACACAATTCCATCCACTACGTCAGACATCAGTTAAAACGCATGTTACAAATTTTTCGTTTCTTAACATGAAATTTCCCACTAATTCCCATCACAGTTCCAATTGTGGCATTAGTCGAACGGAGTATTTACAAGTTGGCAGACTAGCAGTCAGTCAGTCAGTCTTTCCCATACGTCGTGTATATGGGAGCGTAGCGCAATTAGTTATACTTTTTTTATTTATTACAACTGGTCTTGACCTTTGAAAATACGACGAGTACGAGTATGTCCAGCACAACAATGCATACATATACTCCATATATAAATATGAATATTATAATTTATCGATTTTCTTTTTTCAAAAACCAACTAATGTTCTTACTTTGTGTGTGTTTTTTTGTATTTTTTTGTAATTGCAGAATTGCCAGAAAATCATAAGACTACGTTCGCTCAGTGCTAAAACGGATCCCGCGGCCTTAGCACGTGAAGTGGTGGACAAATGTGATTTAATCCATAAATCCCAATTAGCCGATGTAGAGCAGATTATATTCTATTTGAAAAATCGCAAAGACAATGCCGGAGTGGGTGAGTATTGAATACTTAAATGACTAAACTGTTAACAACAAAGCATGTTGTAGTGAATATGAAAGATTTAGGTCAAAATTAGGGATTTGAATAGAAAAGTCCTTATTTGGTTATACTCGAATTTGTGAAAGTAATTTTTGTAGAATGAATATAACATCAGGTAAAATGTAAAGCAGTATTTTTTAAACATAAAATTAAAAAAAAAACTTTCCAAATGCAACATTTTGTTGTGAAATTAAAGCTGATACAAAAAATAAGTACAATCTTCCATTTTCATTTTACTTAATATAAAGGCAATTTACTTAATATGAAGTAAATTATATTTATTTTAAGTATAAAATATACTTTCTTTGAAGATTGAAAATTCTTTGTCACAAAATTTTTCAAATTAGGACATGTTTTTCACAGTTTTGGTAATATATATATATATATATATGTATAACATCCAATATAATTTGTTTAATGTGTAAAATAGAGACATATACAAATTTTGGCGCGTCAATCTGATTTTTTCCATATATTATTAGATCAGACCAAAATATTTAAATAAAATATTTTGCTCAGTGCATAAATAAAGATCCTTCCGAATTTTGGAATTTTCTATTAAACAAATAAAATCTCTTACGCCGCTTTGCATTTCATGTAAGGACATATTAGGTGTAGGAAAATGTGCGTGAGTAATCGGAAATTTATATGAATAACAACATTATCGTCGACACTCCAATTACCTCTACGATTTGAACCTAGAATGTTCAGTGTCAAGTGGTAAAACGATAAGAGTCAGTTTACTGTAAAATTGTTAAAAGTGATTTGTATATTGTTCAATGTATAGGGGTAAGAATATGCCAATACTTCCACCATAGAAAAAGGTATATATTTTTGTTCGCTCAATTTGCTACCAACGACTATGTACTTATAATTACCCTGAATAAAATATTAAAGACGTTGACACTGATTTGGCGCCCATGACAATAAAACAAAATCTATTAGAGCAGAATAAGTAGAAATATTGTCATACTTTATCAATGTTGTTTTTCTAGTCCTAATGAAAATTTTTATGTGATAGCTCTTAGACTAAAAACCGGATAACGTTCATTCCACATCAAACCGAACGATTTTTGGAAAAAAATCTGGTCGACATTCAAGATTGTCTTGAAAATTTATTTATGTGTTTTACTATGGAAATGAATCATCTTGTAGTTGTCGAGAAAAAAACCAAAAATTTTTGTCAGTTATTAAAAGCATCTGAAATCTTAAAAATTTGGGAAAATATCTGAAAAGTCGTATTTCAGAAGTTATGTATGTACTTATATTATGCAAACGCGTGGACGGAATTATTCAAATGAAGGCTCGATTGTAAGGTCGTGACTTGTGCTTTCAAGTTCATATATTAATGGTGGTTAAATTAACGCTTTCAGATGCAGCAGTTGCATATGCAACTTTATTTTGCATCCTGCACTTCAATGACATCAACTTAAAATTCTAAGTCCTAAACTGAACCTACAAATTTCATGAAGTTGTTCAGATTAAAATTTACAGGATCAGATCAGAATGGGACTACATTCCTATGTAATTATATTTCATAAATCTATGATGGTGTTTTCCTGGTCCAGTATGCAAATTAAAATTTAAGAGGAAAAATATATAACGATAAGAAAAGCTCAAATACTCAAACGCGTTTTTAATATATAACAAATGCAATATTCACATCTCAGAAATTGTTATACCCTACACCACACTGTGGTACAGGGTATTATAAGTTTGTTTCACGGCAGATGTTTGTAACACCTGAAAATAACACAGCTAGACAACCTTAAAGTATAGCGGTCGACTCAGAATCACTAGCTGAGTCGATTTCACCATGTCTGTCCGTCAGTCCGTCTGTCCATATAAAGTTGTTCGTCGACTACAGGTCGCAATTTCACTCCGATCGTTCTGAAATTTTGCAGTTTAGAGTATTTCGCAGCTGTTAAGATCCCTATTGAATTTGGTTCAGATTTATAAATAGCTCCCATATATATCTTTCGTCCGATTTGGCCCTTTAGTCCTATAGAAGCTGTATTTTTGAAATTTAGAATGGTACAGTTTCTTGATCCATGAACCAACATTGCCGAATTTGAAGAAAATCTGTTAAGATTTAGCTATAGCTCCCATATATATGTTTCGTCCGATTTTGCTCCGTCCGTCCGTCTGTCCATGTAAAGTTGTTCGTCGACTACAGGTCGCAATTTCACTCCGATAGTTCTGAAATTTTGCAGTTTAGAGTATTTCGAAGCTGTAAAGATCCCTATTGAATTTGGTTCAGATTTAGCTATAGCTCCCATATATATGTTTCGTCCGATTTGGCCCTTTAGTTCTATAGAAGCTGTATTTTACATCCAGTCGTTTTGAAATTTAGAATGGTAGAGTTTCTTGATCCATGAAACAACATTGCCGTATTTGAAGAAAATCGGTTAATATTTAGACATAGCTCCCATACATATCTTTCATCCGATTTGACCTTTAGTCCTATAGATGCTGTTGTTTACATCCAATCGTTTTGATATTTAGAATGGTAGAGTTTCTTGATCCATGGACTAACATTGCCGAATTTGAAGAAAATCGGTTAATATTTAGCTATAGCTCCCATATATATGCTTCATCCGATTTGGCTCTTTAGTCCTGTAGATGCTGCATTTTACAATCGTTTTTATTACCTACACCACACTGTGGTACAGGGTATTACAAGTTTGTTTCATGGCAGATGTTTGTAACACCTAAAAATACTATAGCTAGACCCACCTTAAAGTATACTTATACCCACCGCTTATTCCCAATATTGGGTATAATATAATGTATTATTTAAGTATAAAATGTCCCAAAAGTAAATTTATGTAAACAATTTATACATGAATTACAAAATTTATATTTCAGAGTTATTCAATATTACGAGAGTGGTGTAGGGTACTATATAGTCGGCCCCGCTCGACTTTAGCCTTTCCTTACTGGTTTATTAACGATTTTTTAAAAAATAACTGGGCTGAACACTCTTAAAATTTTCAGCGTAGAATATTTGGGCCTACATAAATATATTTTTCATTTAATTTAAAGTTGGTGTCAATGATGTGTAAAATGCTAATTAAATTTGCAGATTCATTGGATGCATTTAAAAACGTTAAGAACGCGAAAATGAAACCTCTCTACATAAAGCACAACTTACGACCTTTAAAATGAGCCTTCATTTGTAAAAGTCCGTCCACGCGTTCAGGAAATACATAACTGGAAACGTACGCCTTTTGAGAATATTTTCCTATTTTCTCAGATTCCAGATGCTAATAACATCAGGAGAGAATTTTTGTATTTTTTGTCACCAACTATAAAATGTTTTATTTTGAGCAGAGAATCGATATGCAAATTTATTTTGAAACTGGGTATGGTGACCCAAAAATGTGTTCGGTTTGATATGGAATGAACGATATACGTATTTACTGGGGCTATATCTAAATCTGGATCGATTTTTTTGGAAATTAGACACCGGTCGTTTTTGATTCAAAAAGAAAATTTACACATGTCGAAGACACGAAGAGAATCACGACGTAAGAACCACCTGTCCAGATAACTTTCAGCTTTAAGGCCTAACAAAGCGCCAGGCCATACATATCACTGAAACTATTGAAAGCGAGTCCCATCAAAAGTGCTGAACTTCTATTTCCATTAATATCATACTACATATTTGTCAAGTGAGAAACTGTAAGCCGAAGTAAAAGAGAGAAAGATCACCCTACTCCCTAAAAAGGTTAACGAGAATGCAATAACTAGAGTTGAATCACTTAGCTTATCTTGGTGAACAAAGTAATCACACACATCATCAATAAGCAATTCTCTGATGCACTGACGCCAACTCTGAGGAGAGAGCAGGACAGATTCCATGCGTATCATTCGTGTATTGACCACGTTAATTCGTTTCGCATCACTGTCGAGCAGTCGGTCGAATGACGAACAACACTGTGATTTGTACATTTCGAGAAAGCCTTTGACACACTGAATCACGACGCGGTCTGGAATTCATTAGAGTTTGGAGTACCGCAGAAGATTGTGTGTTTAATTAAAGAACTAATTTTTTTAGCTACATACATATATGAGAACTTTCGATGTCATAACTATGGTTTGACAGCTGTTAATGTCTGTGTTGACATTTCTCTTCTGTAAGGTTTGGTCAAAAATAATTTACTACGAAGATATTCCTTCAGGCCGAAATGTCAAAATCCGTCAGTTACGAACGAATAGGGATGAATTGTCACACGCGAAAAAAACCGTTTTCCGCGAACATAGATTGGACTTTTCTTGCACTTATCGATTAATTTCAATTTTATAATTGTGACAATTAGAAAAAATTGGCGAAAATCGTTTTCGACATTTACTCGCTACAGGATGGAAAACAGACCTTTTAATTAGACAGATGTGCCGTCCGGCCAAAACGTCAAAATCTATCAGTTACGAACGAATATGAACGAACTGTCTCACACGAAAAAACAGTTTTCCGCGAACATAGTTTGAATTTTTCGCACTAATCGATTAATATTAATTTTTTAATTGTGAGAATTACAAAATATTCGGGAAAATCGGTCCGAAATCCGCGTAAAGAGAAATCGAATATTTAGCAAATCTTAACCGAGTTTGACAACTTTAAATTGCCACCTGTTCTGGGACATGGTTAGATCGAATCTGCAAGTGAATCTGAGTTAATCGGTATAATTTAAGGTGGGTCTAGACCCCATGTTTAGGGCATACATAACAGTGTCATATTTGGATGAAGCTAGAATCTTTAAGATTTGTGGGAAGGTTGAATGCTTGCAAAAATACCTCACATTATTCGCTTACAAGATCCAATTGACTCGGCCACTTAAGGCACCCGACCGTCAGCTTCGTTTTTATATCCTCCACCTTTGTGGTATCTATTACATTAAGAAGTCAATTTAGGAAGATGGGGGGCTATGGGAGAATATGGGGGCTATATCAAAAAATGGACCGATATTGCCCATTTTCAATCCCAAGTTACCTGCAGCTATAAGAAGTACCCATACCAAAATGTTAGTTATCTTGCTCAATTATTGTAGACTGTGGCGTGATTACAACAGACGGACGAACGGCTAAATTGTCTTAGAATTTTACGACGATTAATAATATATATATGTACTTTATGGGTCTCTGATCAATATTTAGAGGTGTTACGAACGGAGTGACAAAATTAATATACCCTCACCAACCTATGGTGGAGCGTAAAAAAGTGCTGCATTTGGGAAACGAAGAACTCACATATGAACGTCGAAAAGCCAATCATCAGAAAGCGATAGGTTGGGGCAGATTTTTGAGCCGTGGCTTCATTGGCCCATTTTTCTTTGAAAATGTTGTTAACAACACCATTTTTGTTAACGGTGAGCGTTGCAGAAGCATAATCAATTTTTTTTGTTGGCGAAGATTCAAGACATTGTCCTGGACGATCTTTAGTTTTAACATGATAGCGCGCCATGCAACACACCCCAGGGCATAATCAGACTCTTGCGCGCCAAGTTCGGCAATCGTGTTATCATCGGTCTCGGCAATGGCAGTTGATCATATGTGTGTTACGAGTTGACATCGTTAGACTTTTTTCGTGAAGGGCAGATGTTATGAGAACAATCCATTTAGGATTGACCCCCCTCACTCCCCCCCTAAGGCAAAAAGCGAGCAAGTCATTCGTTAGATCGAGTCTGAAACCGTTATCAAGGTGTTGAAAAAATTGGTTGGCAGAATGCGCTACTGCGCAGCCAGCCGAATAAAACATATTAGATTCTTCTTATTTTTTTAATGTTCAAAAACGCTAGTATTTGGACCAACCTTAATATAAAGACGTCTAAACGAAATTATTTTTTTTATTGTTGACAAAGAATTCTACATAAGAAATAGACCCAAAATCATAATAAAATTATTGGATTTTCTTGCCTTTTACAGACACACATGACAATAATAAGGGTCCACGTTCGGCAATAGCTTCACATAGGACCACAGTACGACCCCACACCACAATGAGCACCAGCATGTCATCATCCACCAACTCAAAGTCATCAGATTCCTCAGATGTTTCCATAAATCACATAGACGAATATGTGGAATTGCTGTATGAGGATCTAAGCGAACGTATACGAGGATCGGCAATGATACTACAGGTAGCCAGAAATCCAGATAATTTAGAAGAATTGGAAAAGAATGGTGAGATTTACTGTCATTTGATTCTTGATCTGTTATAATCGATTTTCCCTTTTTTCTTTTCCAGAGGCTTGTTTGAGTGCTTTGTCCCGTGTCCTGCGGGAAGATTGGCGCAAAAGTTTAGATTTATCGACCAATATTATTTATATATTCTTTTGCTTCTCAACCTATACGAAATTTCATTCAGTTATAGTCCAATATAAGGTAAATCATTTTTTGGATTATAGACAATTTCGAATTTATTCTAATATTGATTTAAACTTCGGCAGATCGGTTCATTATGCATGGATGTAATGGACTACGAGTTACGGCGTTACGAGAGCATGCGTAACGAATTGGATGTACGTAAAAATCCCGGTGGTTCAGCGCCCCTGTCTGCCAAGGCCAGCAAAGAGAAACTGAACACCAGTACGGATGATTTTCTTGATCTCATGAATGAAGAGAAACCCAAAGAGGTAAGAAAGGAAGCTAAACTCATATTTTCTTTTATTAATTATAATCTAAAATATCTTACTTTCCAGATGGAACCACCACGCCGCCGCATACCCGAACTTAAGCAACGTCCCAAATCGGGTAACTGGTCTAGTTTCCACAGCTCCATGTCTTCGTCACTGATAAAAAGTCAAATTCTAAATAGCAGCTATCACGAAGCTCTGTCGGCCGGAGCTCAAACACCCGACTCAGGTATCTCCACGAATGGTGACATGAAGGCGACCAGCAATGAGGCTCTCGATCGTAATGATCCCAAAGCGAAAAAGGAAGAAATTGAACGTCTCAATAAACAATTGAAGTTATTCGCCAAGAAACAAGAGCAGTTGCTGAGGGTAGCCTTCTATTTGTTGCTGAATATGGCCGAAAATGTTAAACTGGAGGAGAAAATGCGTCGCAAGAATATTGTGAAAATGTTGGTTAAAGCTTTGGATCGCCAGAACATAGATTTGCTAATGCTGGTCACTACATTCCTCAAGAAATTGTCCATAGTGGGCGACAACAAGGATGATATGAGCGAATTGAATATTGTGTCAAAATTACCCCGGCTCTTCCAAAGTGGTCACACGGATCTCGTACAAGTTACCTTGAAATTGGTGTTCAATTTGTCATTTGATGGTCCGCTGAGAAGGAAAATGATTGTGGCCGGCTACTTGCCCATGTTGGTGATGTTTATCAATGAGGAAAAGCATCACAGTATAGCCGTGAAGATACTCTTTCACATGAGTTTGGATGATAAGGTATGTTTTGTTAACAAAATTAAGGTTGCCAGATGGCAAATGAAAAGAAATACTCCACTCCTCTATACCAAATTCAACTTCATAGGTAGTTCTCTACACCTAAACAGACCTCATAAATTGTTCTTTGTATCAGAATCGATCCTAGAGGTCTCACCGGAATCGAACTCAATGGTCTTCCTCTATTGAAGAGTTGACCTCCGACATCTTCCTCCTTACTAAAGTCTATCCTAGAGGTATTCCTCTATACTGGAGTCGACCTCAGAGGTATTCTTCTATACTAGAGTCGACCTCAGAGGTCTTCCTCTATACTAGAGTCGACCTCAGAAGTCTTCCTCTAAACTAGAGGATACCTCGGCGGTCTTCCTCAATACTAGAGTCGAACTCAGAGGTCTTTCTCTATACTATAGTCGACCTCAGAGGTCTTTCTCTATATTAGAGTCGACCACTGAGGTCTTCCTCTATACTAGAGTCGACGTCATATGACTTTCTCTATACTAGAATCGACCTCAGGTGTCTTCCTCTATACTAGAGTCGACATCAAAGGTCTTCCTCTATACTAGAGTCGACCTCAATACTTGAGTCGACCTAAGAGGTCTTCCTCTATACTAGAGCCGACTTAAGAGGTCTTCCTCTATACTAGAGTCGACCTTAGATGTCTACTTATATACTAGCGGACCCTATATACTAAGAGGTATTTCTCTATACTAGAGTCGACCTGAGAGGTTTTCCTCTATAATAAAGTCGACCTCAGAGGCCTTTCTCTATACTTGAGTCAAACTCTGGCGTCTTCCTCTATACTATAGTCGACGACGGAGCTCTTCCTCTATATTAGAGTCGACCTCAGAGGTCTTCCTCTATAATAGAGTAGACATCAGAAATCTCCCTCTATATTAGAGTCGTCCTCAGAGGTCTTCCTATTTATAATGGTCAACAACAGAAGTATTCATCTTTATTAGAGTCGACCACAGATGTCTTCCTCTATATTAGAGTCAACCACAGAGGTCTTCCTCTATATTAGAGTCGACCTCTGAGGTCTTCCTCTATACTAGAGTCGACCACAGAATCTTCCACTATACTAGAGTCGACCACAGAGATCTTCCGCTATATTAGAGTCGACCATAGAGGTGTTCCTCTATATTAGAGTCGACCACAGAGGTATTCCTCTATACTAGAGTCGACGTCATATGACTTTCTCTATACTAGAATCGACCTCAGATGTCTTCCTCTATACTAGAATCGACATCAAAGGTCTTCCTCTATACTATAGTCGACCTCAAAGGTCTTCCACTATACTTCAGTCTACCTAATAGGTCTTCCTCTATACTAGAGCCGACTTAAGAGGTCTTCCTCTATACTTGAGTCGACCTTAGAAGTCTCCTTATATACTAGCGTCGACTTTAGAGAAATGTCTCTATAATAAAATCGACCTCAGAAGTATTCTTCAATGCCAGAGTTGACCTCAGATGTCTTGCTCAGTGCCACAGTCGACTTCACAGGTATTCATCTATACCTAAGTGGACATCTGAGGTTTTCCAGCACACCAGAGTCGACCTCAGAGGTCTTCCTCTGCACTAGAGTCGACCTAAGAGGCCTTCCTCTATAATAGAATCGACCTCAGAGTTCATCCTCTATAATAGAGTCGACCTTAGAGGTCTCCATCTATATTAGAGTCGACCTCAGAGGTCTTCCTCTATATTAGAGTTGAACACAGAGATCTTTCTATTTTAAAGTCGACCTCAGAGGTCTTACTCTATATTAGGGTCGTCCTCAGAGGTCTTCCTATTTATTAGGGTCAACAACAGAAGTATTCCTCTTTATTAGAGTCGACATCAGAGGTCTTCCTCTATATTAGAGTCGACCTCTGAGGTCTTCCTCTATACTACAATCGACGTCAGATGAATTTCTCTATGTTAGAGTCGACCTCAGAATCTTCCTCTATATTATAGTCGACCACTGAGGTGTTCCTCTATATTAGAGTCGACCACAGTCTTCCTCTATACGAGAGTTGACGTCAGAGGACTTTCTCTATACTAGAGTCGACCCCAGATGTCTTCCTCTATAATATAGTCGGCCTCAGAGGTCTTCCTCTATACTAGAGTCGACCTCAGAGATCTTCCTCTATACTAGAGTCGACCTCAGAGGTCTTCCTCTATACTGAAGACGACCTCAGAGGCTTTTCTATATACTACAGTCGACTACAGAGGTCTTTCTCTATACTAGAGTCTACATACGAGATCTTCCTCTATACTAGAGTCGACCTTAGAGGTCTCCTTATATACTGGAGTCGACCTTAGAAGTCTCCTTATATCTTGTCGACTTTAGATAAATTCCTATATACTACTGCCGACTTTAGATAAAGTCCTTTATACTAAAGTCGACCTCAGAAGTATTCCTCAATGCCAGAGTTGACTTCAGATGTCAAATATTCACAGGTGTTCCTCTATACCTAAGTGGACATCTGATGTTTTCCACCACACCAGGAGGGTTTCTACCACACCAAAATCGACCACAGATATATTCATCTACAACAGAGTCGACCACCGAGATTTTCCTATATAGATATTCCTCTATACAAGATTCCACCTCAGAGGTCTTCCTACGAGTATGTACTAGACTCGTTCTTAGATTTCTTACTATATCTATACTAGAGTCGATCGATATTTTTATAATTTTAATAATTTTTAGGTTCTAAATATTTGTTATAACCTTTTAATACTCTATTTATCTTTTGATCTTCTTCCCTTCCAGGTCAAGGCCATGTTTACCCACACCGAATGCGTCCAAATGGCCACCGATGCCATTATTTTGAATTTAAATTCCAAAGTGGATTTGGATTTGATAGCTTTATGCATTAATCTCTCACTGAATCGTCGCAATGCTCAAATTATGGTCGAAGGCAATCGTTTGCACAATCTAATGGAACGCGCTTTCAAATACCAAGACGCATTGCTGATGAAGCTTTTGCGTAATCTCTCCCAGCATGAATCGCTACAGACGCTATTCATCGATTATGTGGGCGATTTGGCTCGTGTGCTGACCGTTTGCGATGATGAGGCATTTTTGGTGGAATGTTTGGGCATTTTGGGTAATCTAGCGCTGGCCGATTTAGATTATTCACAGATTTTGCAAAATTTCCAATTGATTCCATGGGTGAGAGATATTCTCGTGCCGGGTGCCAAGCTGGATGATCTCGTTCTGGATACCATTGTCTATTTGGGTACATGTGCCCATGATGAACTGTGCGCTTTGCTCTTCTGCCGGGCCAATGTCGTTCTGTCGCTCATCGAGTTGCTGAAGGCCAAACAGGAGGACGATGAGATTGTTTTGCAAATTATATTTGTGTTCCAGCAAATCTTACGGCATGAAAGTACTCGGGAGTATATGATCAAAGAAACTGAATCGCCGGCTTATCTTATCGATTTAATGCACGATAAGAATTCGGAAATACGTAAAATCTGCGATTATTGTTTGGACATTATTGCCATCAGTGATACGGATTGGGCGAAACGTATTAAGGTAGGTACTGCAGGGAATTCCCAGAATATGGAATCTCTTTATATACTAAATATAGCACTACTCCACCAATCACCGCTAAATTTGTGATTTGTCCAGAGAAGAAAGAAGAAGTTTTGAGAAGTCCCCATACAATGGATTGGAGTCATCTCTTAAGACATGAACGGAAGATTTCCATAATTTTCTCTTCTAAGATTTAAGAGTTAAATTGAGAATCCCCTGTTTATGACAAACAACAATTCAATGAGATTTATAATAACCAAGATATCATTCCTGCCTTTTTTAAAAGCAGAATAAAATTTGATAAAAATGGGTGACAATATTTTTTAAAATCTTACAAAAAAAATTAAAAAAAATATTGGAATATTAACTATCTTTTATTTATCAATTAACTTGAATCAATTAACTATGAATAATATATATGATAAATAATTTTTCAATAAAATTTTTAATCAAAGTAACAAATTCTTCAATCCTTTAAGCTTTCTTCCGGTTTCAATTAATTTTTAAACAGAAATCCATTGTTTCAATTAAATACATAATTTTCCCCCCAAAAATGCATTAATTCCGTTTTATATTTTAGTTTATATTCTTTTTATTAATTGTTTAATTAAAATGTATTTCAAATAAGTGAACTTTTGTAATTGCGGCATTTTTAAATAAAATGTTTATTAATGTCGTGATTGATTAATTAATTTCTACGCCTATGTCTGGATAAATTTATTTTCTACTGTTTGTGAAAATAGAATTGTTATTTTTTGATTCGAAAATAAATTTAAAATTATCGTTATTATGAATCTCTTTGAATTATTACAAAATTTACAACAGCACTTGCAATTGTGTCTGTCCGGAACCGGCTTTCTAGCAACACCACTTTTATTTTATTTAAAAGGCTTAAACTGTCTGAAGCACTATTGTGTATGTCTACTGCAATTGATTGTACGAGTCTCAAAATCATACTTTTCCAAAGGAAATCACATCTTAACTACACATATCAAAAATGTCACCAAATAAATATACAACAAATTATTATAATGAAGGCCACAATTTGGCTCTCGAAGTCGACTCATTTGCTCCCTAATTTAGTTTTGCTAAATTGAATTAATTAATTTGTTAGGCAATATGATATATAAATTTCTAAATTTCAGCCTGATCGATGTTTTCTTTAGAGCTCCAGGAAATCTAATCGGAATACATCTAATAGAGGATATTACTGCATAGGCACCGATATGCCCCATTTTCGCTGGGGAGTATTTTTAGACAATATAAATGCTATAAATGCTGCTGAAAAAGGAAAATCAGTTCTGTCTGCTATTTTAGCTAACTTATGTTTGCTACTTTATGAGTATTTTTGCTATTATTTAATAATGTTTTTAATTTGCTTAGATTTGGTTACAAATATAATTTTGAGGAGATAGTAGAGTAATGTTAATAGGCATAACGAGCGTTGAAAAAATATTGATCGTTTCAGGGCTAATTACACTATGCAATAACATTTTTATCGAAGGGCTGTGATTAAAATTTTCTGGGGCCCTAAACACGAAAAAAATTTTTTTAGTTTGGAATATTTTTTTTTTCAAATCTCTTAAAAATTCCTATTTAATTATGAGTTGCATTTAGTATTAGGATTTTATTTTTTAAGTATAAGCTCGATAAAGCCGGGCAACTTTAATTGAAAGTAAATTGTGACTAGAAATGTTAATAATGAAACTTTCACGTAGAAACAAAAGTTTAGTAACTGTTGAAACAATTAGAAAAAAAATTATTTTTTTAATATCGATTTTTGCAGTCACAAAAAGAACAAAATAGAAACCTTAATAAAATAGAAAAAAATTCGCAAAAAAAATAGTTTGTTCGTTTTTTTGAAAGCTATCACCCTAACGAAGAAAACAATGCACAAAATCTATGAATAAATGTAGAACTTATATCTGTTTTGGTAGAAGTAACACAATTTCAACCAAATCATGTTATTATACCCCCACTATTGTTAACGAGGGTATATATCAGTTGCTGTGTATTAAAGGTGTAACACATCGAAGGAGTGACATAAGGTACCTCAAGAATATCTGACGGAAATCCATTTTGGGCCATTTTAAGTCATTTGAGCAATGTCTGTCTGTCTTGTGCGCACGATAAATTTTGACAGGAGTAACCGATAGATTTCAAATTTGGTATGTGTTAATATTTTTTCTATCTCAGGGTAAGTTCAAAGATGTTAGTCTATTCCTTCGAGTACCTCCCCCATAAAGTGTCAAAATTATGTGAAATATCTGAAATAACTTCTATACTTTATCGGAATCATCCGCAATTTCACACATAGTATTAGTTTCTTAGTCGCCATCACCTTGGGAAAAATGGACGAAGTTGCCTCGCCCCTTTTGGTACCTCCAATTCAAAAGACCCTTTGCACACAACGTTAACGGCTTATAACTTTTGTTCCAGACAATACAAAAACATAAAATTTTGTGGAGTGTAATGCTTTTACAGTACCTATAGTTCCATGAAAAATGTGCGTTACTTCCACGCCCCTTTTGGTACCTCCCATACAAATTGGCCATTTTGCACAAAAAGTTAACATACTTTTGGTACATCCCATACAAATGGACCATTTTGCACCAAAAGTTAACGGCTTAGAACTTGGATTCCTGCGCCAACCAACACTTGAAATTTTGTACGCTGTAGGGCTTTTATAGTACCCATAGTCTATTGACAAAATGGACGTTTTTGCCACACCCCTTTTGGTACCTCCCAAGAAAATGGCCAAAAAAATTTATGAATGATTTTTAGTTTCCCTTACTTTTACAACACGAGTCATCATTTCTACATATATCCATAGACTTTTTTTTGCGATTTTTTTTCTATTTTTTATGGGTTTTTTCGTGCCAACAAAAACGATATTTTTGGAAAAAAAAATACAAATTTTTATAATTGTTATAACGACAGTTACTAAACTTCTGTTGCTACTTACTTACTAATGTTTTTATATAGGGTGATCTAAGTAGAGATACTTTTTTCAATAGCCTTTTTTTGACAGATCACGTGTGAGTCGTGTCATGCTGTCATGTTATTTGTGTTAAGTATTGTTTGGCATTTCATCATGGAAAGACTTACGCCTGAACAACGTTTACAAATTATTCAGTTTTATTATCAAAATAATCGTTTGCCAGTTGCGATAAGTCCATTTTCTTTAAATCCAAAAAAAAACACTCTCCAGTCGACCCACGACCTTGACACCCGTGAGCAATATTTTAGCTGTCGTTGAGAGCTATCTTTTTGCCATTGATCGATTCCCGATCCGACGTACCGGAATCATCGGTAAATATTTCTTCAAAAATGATGCCGGTGAGAACGTAACCGTCAATGGCGACCGTTATCGTGTCATGATAACCGACTATTTGATGCCTGAAATTGAAGCTCGTGATCTCGGCGACATTTGGTTTCAACAAGACGGCGCCACTTCCCACACATCTCATCAATCATTGGATTTATTGAGAGAACACTTCGGTGTGTAGATAATTTCACGTTTTGGTCCGGTCGATTGGCCACCAAGATCGTGTGATATCACACCGATAGACTTTTTCCTGTGCGGATATGCCAAGTCTAAAGTTTATGCGGACAAATCGGCTTCTATTCAGGCCTTGGAGCAAAACATCACGGCTGTCATTCGCCAGTTACCAGTCGAAATGCTCGAACGAGTCATCGAAAATTGGACTCAACGGATGGACCATCTGAGACGTAGCCGCGGAAAACATTTGATAGACATAATCTTCAAAAAATAAATGCTAAAGAATGTTCTTTCAAATGATTATAAACATTCCCCATTAAATTTTAATTTTCTGTCTTTTTTTCTTTAAAAAGTAGGGAACCTCAAAATGGATCACGCTATAGTACCTTTTGCCAAAATAAAAAATATGAAACAATATTGTTTTGAATTTGGCTATTTTTATCCCCTCACCTTAGAGAGGAGGGTATATATCATTTGCTACGAAACAAAAGTGTAACACATCGAAGGAGTGACCTAAGACCCTAAGTATGTTCGGCGGATACCCGTTTTGGTTCATTTTAAGTCGAATGAGCAATGTCCGATAACTCTCGAAAGGAGTAACCGATAGACTTCAAATTTGGTATGTGGTAATATTTTCTTCTATCTCCGGCTAAGTTCGAAGATGGGCCATATTGGTCCACTCCTTCTAGTACCTCCCCCAAAAAGGGTTAACATTTAGTGAAATAATGATTATTTAATAACTTCTATACTACTTATTTGAAATCTCTAAAATTCTACACGTAGTATACGATTATTAGTCACTATTACCTCGAGAAAAATGGACGAAGTGTCAACGCCCCTTTTGGTACCTCCCACACAAATGCACAATTTTGACTAAAAGTTAATAACTTATAACTTTATTACCAGTGCATACAAAGACTTGAAATTTTGTACAGTATAATGATTTAATAGTACTTACAATACAGTGAAAAATGGGCATTATTGCCACGCTCCTTTTGGTACCTCCCACACAAATGGACCATTTTGTACCAAAAGTTACCAGCTTATAACTACTACCAGTACATACAAATTTTGTACAGTGTATATGGACCTTTTTGTACCAAAAGTTAACAGCTTTTAACATTAATACCAGGGCATACAAATACTTGCAATTTCGTATAGTGCAATGCTTTAGACATATAGTCTACAGAAACGTGGCCGTAATTGGCACGCCTCTTTTGGTACCTCCCACACAAAAATACCTTTTTGTACCAAAAGTTAACAGCTTTTAACATTAATACCAGTGCATATAAATACTTGCAATTTTGTACAGTGTAATGCTTTAATAGTACCTAGAGTTTAGAGAAAAGTGACCGTTTTTTGGACGTCCCTTTTGGTACCTCTCACACAAATGGACCATTTTGTACCAAAAGTAAACAGCTTTTAACTTTAATACCAGTACATATTTTAAAGTTATTGTATGCAATTTAAATTGATAATAATTTAAATAAAACAAAAGAATAAATAAATTTACTATTATTTTTTGAGACTCAAGGTGAGGGGATTCATAAGTCGGTTTACCCGACTGAACTTTCTTACGACCAGTGTTGACAGCCGTTTTTCTAGGTTTGATCTTGTCGGCCAGAAAGTTTGCTGCGAAATCTGTGAGCTTATTTATATCTGTGGTGAATTTGTGAAAGGCTTCGGAATATTCGCTTTAGTGCAAAGAACGAAATAAACGGAACCCTTGGATAATTATTTCTCTCCAAATAGTCGTTCACGCTTCTCACCTCTTACCCTAAAAACTTTATTTCATAAATAATTGTATGCCATTATTGCTTAAATATGACTTGGGACATGTGGCAGCTACGGCTGGCGCGTACGCAGCGCAATCTGGAATTAAATTTTTACACTTTTCGCAGCATTTGCTGCCGTATATCGCCAATAACTCGTCGAATGTTGAGTTACAGCTGTTAAATTGGCTCCAAAGAGAATAATCAAATCGTTTAAAATCACACGAGTGGTAGCCATTACGTGAAATTATTCGAAAAAATATCAAAATTATTATTCGTGTAATTTCTCTCGTGTTTTTTCTATCCATGATGAAATGGCAAACCAAACTGAACAAAAAGCAACTATCAGCTGTAAGACATGTTTTTCGCAACTATCAGCTGTTAAATCTGTTGTCAAGTAAAGCAGTGTTACCAACTCAAAGTTGTGAACCTGTAAAAAACGCCCTTTATTTTTATACCCTCACTTTAGTGTGACGAGGGTATATATCATTTGCTACGGAAAAAAGTGTAACACATCGAAGGAGTGATCTAAGACCCTAAGTATGTTCGGAGGAAATCCGTTTTGGGTCATTTTAAGTCGAATGAGCAATGTCCGTCCGTCTGTCTGTCTGTCTGTCTGTCTGTCTGTCTGTCTGTCTGCTGGCTGGTGCGCACGATAACTCTCGAAAGGAGTAACCGATTGACTTCAAATTTGGTATGTGGTAATATTTTGATCTATCTCCGGATGAGTTCGAAGATGGGCCATATTGGTCTACTCCTTCTGGTACCTCCCACACAAAGGGTTAAAATTTTGTGAAATATTGATTCTTTAATAACTTCTATACTACTTATTCGAATCTTTTGAAATTCTGCACATAATATTAGTATATTAGTCGCTATTAACTCGAGAAAAATGGGTGAAGTTGGCATGCCCCTTTTGGTACCTCCCACACAAATGGACCATTTTGCATCAAAATTTAACTGCTTATAACTTTAATACAAGTGCATAAAAATGCTTGAAATTTTCTACCGTATAATGTTTTTGTAGCGCCTATAGTCCGGTAAAAAATGGGCATCATTGTACAGCCCCTTTTGGTACCGCCCACACAAATGGCCCGTTTCGTACCAAAGTAAACGGCTTGTAACTTTAATACCAGTGTATACAAATACTTGAAATTTTGTACAGTGTAATGCTGTTGTAGTGCCTATAGTCCTGTAAAAAGTGGGCGTTATCACCCCGCCCCTTTTTGTACCTCTCACACAAAATGACCAAATCATACCAAAAATACATAGCTCGTAACTTTAATATACCAGTGCACACAAACGCTTATAGTTCAGCACAATGCAATGTATTTAAGAATGTACTGTTTACCGAAAAATATGTGTATTTGGAAAACCCCTTCTGGTACCTCCCACACAAATTGACAGATTTATTGGTGTAATGTTATATATTACATTACTCACAAAGTGAGGGTATACCTTAGTCGGTTTACCCGACTGAAACTTTCTTACTTGTTTTAATTCCAAAAACCAGCACCTATACTTACAATACTTATTAACGGGTTTCCACTTTACTTTAAGATTTAAATATTTTAATATATCCAAAATAAGTCATGTTTTTCGCGAAAAAAGGCGAAAAATTTAAATTTAAAAATTTTAGTTTACACGGTCATAACTTTTGTATTATTCTTCAAAATTGTGCCGTCAAATCATTTAAGTTAAAATAAAAAGAATTTGACTTCTATATTAAGAAAAATCGCCGAAAACAGTTAAAATGTTAATTTTTAAAAGCTGATATCTCTGAAACTGTACAAAATAGGCTATGAGTGTAGAAGAGTTTTTTGAAGCTCTGGACTAGCAGAATACACATGGTTTCAGAACTACGAACTTAAACATCATATACGGGTATATATGTATGTAGACCCATGGAAAGGTGGAATATTTATTATTTTTAAATATGTATTCTATAGGTAATTACATACATCTTAAATCACATTACAAAACATCTTCTGTATCTCTCCTTCACTAAGTTTCTTTAATCTTCGCTGAAGACTTAATCCTATTCACATAATCTCTGTTCTTCAACTTTCTTGCAATCTGTCTTAAGCACAAAGCAATTTTGAGAATCCCATTTTGTGGTTCACTTACTCGACGAAAGGGTACACTTTTGAAAGGCAGACTAAACTAAATTAATTAAATGTCCCAATTAAGTAAAATGATTGATAAATGTTATCAATATCTGATTAAAAAAATAATTGATCTCCAATATCCAATTCAAAAATTAAATGATTCAGGTATTTGTTTTGTTTAATTCAATTGATCCAATATTTTTTTTAATTTGCGTAGAATACAATTTTCAATTATGAAACATAATTGAATCAATTAATATATTAATTGGTTCAATAAATATTTAATTGATTTAATTGAATACGTGTAAACTTTACCAACGTAGATATTAATGAAATCTATTAACCGGTCGAATGATCCATTTCATGTTTAATTGATCCAATTAATGTTTAATTAATCCAATTAATGTTCAATTTATTCAATTAATATTTAATTAATCCAATTAATGTTTAATTGACCCAATAATGTTTAATGGATCCAATTAATGTTTAATTTATTCAATTAATATTTGATTAATACAAACCCATGTTTTATTAACCATGTAAAAATTTTCAATCATTTTTTAATTGGCATTTTTTAATGTTATTTTTTTCTCTGTGTACTCTCAAAACTATTTCCCAACCCCCCACAAAATTTGTGAATGTTGCTGTTTTTCATCTGTCCATAATTTTGTAAAAAAAAAACAAAAGATGTGTTTGTGATTTTTTTAAAATGCCATTTTTCCGTTTCTTGTTTTCTAAATTTCTAGCTGGAAAAATTCCGCAACCACAACTCACAATGGTTGAGTATGGTGGAGTCACAACAGCAACAAGACTTTGAACAAATATCCTCAGTTTAAAAAAAAATTGTGTTTTTCTCTTCTTTTCTTTTCCGTCTTTTCATTTTGGCGATTATCATCAATCAATAACCCATTTCCAGCTTGAGAAATTCCGCAACCACAACTCGCAATGGTTGTGCATGGTGGAGTCACAACAACACGAAGACAATAATGAAGACTATCAGGACGAAGAGGATGAGGAGCATGATTTGGATAACTATTTGCGTAGTGAATATTTAGACAATTGCGATCTCTACAATAGTAATAGTAATACGAATAAGGAAAACGAGGATAACGATGAGAGTAACAGTAATAGTAATAATCCAGCAAGTCCCGCCAATTCCAGCTACAGTCGTCCGGTTAGTAGGTAAGTAAAGATAATGCTAGTATTAGTCGAATAAGCACAATTACTTGATATACTCGTATGTTATATTAATAGCACAACATTTAAATCTTGTTTTATAGTAAAAAATTCTATAAATCAAGCGGAAGTGAACTCATTTTTCAAGTCTAAAAAAAAATATTGAAATATGCTATGTTAATAGTACAAGATTCAAGTCTTGTTTTATAGTAAAAATAACTATAAATCAAGCTGAAGTGAACTAATTTTTCAAGTCTGAAAAAAATACTGGCACAGATTTATGAGCAACACTATTAATTAGTGTCTTCCGCTGACGACTTGATTTTGCAACTCGAAAAATATTGTAAATCAAGCAAAATTCTCAAGCCTTTGAAACGTATTAAAACTGTGCTTTGTTAAAATTTGATTATTAAAAAATGGTTTGTCTTTTCAGTTTCAGACGCAGCCAGGATCTGGATGATATTTACAATATGTCCTTCAGCACCAAATCTCAAGGTTCCAGTCAGGGCGAATCTACCAGCAATTATATGTTTAAATCCAATAAATCTTTGGACTCCGAGGGTTTACACGAAGAGCTTTTACTGGCTTAAATTTAAGGCGGCTGCGCTTTGGTTGGCATTTATCCAAATCCAGTGAATTATATTCTACAAAGAGAGAATTTAATGGACAAAAATGGAACGCTTAGTAATTCTAAACATAAAAAACAGTGCTTTTAAGTGAAAGAAACAAATATGTATTGAAAATGATTGAAGACGTTGAAGACGAAAAAAAGGCATTTAAATAATAGTAATTCGTTTGTGTGTACGTGAGTGTAAACATAAATTTGCATTTTAAGTAAAAAAAATACAGAAAATAATTACTTTAAACAAATTAGTTGTTCTGAAGGCTTTTGCTAACAATAGAAAAAGAACTAAAGGACATTTTTTGTAGAAGAAAATGAAAAACAAAAAATCTAAAAAAAAAACAGAAACTTACTTAGCTTGGCGCACAGAAACCGAAAACTTATTATTATTTTCTGTTAAATATATAGTTTTCTTTACTGTTTTATAGTTCTTTTGCGTTAAACTTAGTAGAAACCCGTAAACATTATTTACATGTGAACGAAATGTCCTCCATTCTGTAATTAACGAGCGTCGACTTTTGTCGTATATGAAAAATTCAAAATGTCGACTTTTGTCGTATATGAAAAAGTCGAAAGGTTGACTTTTGTCGCATATAAAAAGTCGATAGGTCGACTTTTGTATATGAAAAAGTCGAAAGATCGACTTCGAATAATTGAAAAGAAGTAGAAAAGTTGCATTTTAACTCAAAATTGCGCAAGTCGAATGGCAAAAAAAATCGACAAAAGTCGACCTTTCGATTTTTGTCGTCGATATTTCGAAAATAAACGTTGTTTTAATTTTGAAGCAAATAATCGTTGAGTCGAAACAACTCGAAAGAACGAACAATTTCGAATAATTAAACAGAATTAAGAAAAAATGTTTCGAATGGCAGAACAGGTCGATAGATGGTCTTTTTCAATATTCTACTTTTTTCGTGTATGAAAATGTCGAATTATTAAATAATCAGCTTTTTGAATCTGCTACCAATAGAACGGAAGGAAAGGATTTAAAATCCTGATATTTTCACAAAAAGACGTATCTCTACAGAGAGAACACCAAATATTGATTTCGATCGATTAAATCGATTGTAGAAAATGTCCATTTATAATTTGCTGAACTCAAACAAAAGAATCCATAATAAAATTCCCCTTTATGTTCTCTTTCATACGGCGTAAACATTGTAAAAATCGGTTCAGCGTTTCAAAAGTAATTAAAAAATGATTTTTTTTTATTTTTTTAAATTTCAAATCCCATAAAATTTTAGATTTTTTTTTAAATAACTGTTAGCGAGACCTTATAAAAATATAAAAAATATAAATATATAAAAATATAAACATATAAAAATATAAAAATATAAAAATATAAAAATATAAAAATATAAAAATATAAAAATATAAAAATATAAAAATATAAAAATATAAAAATATAAAAATATAAAAATATAAAAATATAAAAATATAAAAATATAAAAATATAAAAATATAAAAATATAAAAATATAAAAATATAAAAATATAAAAATATAAAAATATAAAAATATAAAAATATAAAAATATAAAAATATAAAAATATTAAAATATAAAAATATAAAAATTGTAAAATATAATAATTGTAAAATATAAAAATATAATAATTGTAAAATATAAAAAAAAAATATATATAAATATATAATAAAAAATATAAAAATATAAAAATATAAAATATAAAAATATAAAAATATAAAAATATAAAAATATAAAAATATAAAAATATAAAAATATAAAAATATAAAAATATAAAAATATAAAAATATAAAAATATAAAAATATAAAAATATAAAAATATAAAAATATAAAAATATAAAAATATAAAAATATAAAAATATAAAAATATAAAAATAAAAAATATAAAAATAAAAAATATAATAATATAAAAATATAAAAATATAAAAATATAAAAATATAAAAATATAAAAATATAAAAATATAAAAATATAAAAATATAAAAATATAAAAATATAAAAATATAAAAATATAAAAATATAAAAATATAAAAATATAAAAATATAAAAATATAAAAATATAAAAATATAAAAATATAAAAATATAAAAATATAAAAATATAAAAATATAAAAATATAAAAATATAAAAAAATAAAAATATAAAAATATAAAAATATAAAAATATAAAAATATAAAAATATAAAAATATAAAAATATAAAAATATAATACATATTTCCAAAATAAATGTTTTTCATTCTTAACCAAATAAACGAAAAAACTCAAAAGTTCGAAAGAAATATGAAATGATAGAATAAAATCTAAAAAGTCTTTTTCAATAATATACTTTTTTCGTATATGAAAGAGTCGAATTATTAAAAATTCTGCTTTTTGAATCTGCTATATATCTCGACGTACCGGATTTAAAAATCCTGATATATTCAAAAAAAGTCCTATCTCCACCGGGAGAACATCAAAATTACTCGTAATAATTTCAAACCTAAATCGATTGTAGACAATTTCCATTCTCACTCGTTGAACTAAAGCAGAATGGAGGATATAGTATATAAATAAGATTAGTTTAAAATAAGAAAAAACCAAAACGAAGCTAGTCCATGTTTTAACTCATAAACAACCAACCAACAAACAAAACGAAATGTGAAATAAATCAAAAAAACAAAACAAAACAAAAAGCCCTTAAAACATAAAAAACCTTAATATCGAATAACAAAAACAACAAGAACCAAACAATGTTTTTATTTTAAGTTTCTTAGAAATTGTTTATGTTATGTTTAATTTTACGATATTTTGTTTATCAAATTATATGTGATATTTAACTTTCCTTTATGACAAACAAACAAAAAAACAAGCAAAAACCCCCTCAACAAACAAACCAGAAGCAAAGAATAAAAATAAATAAAATAAAAAAACAAACGAACAATCCTTAGCAAAATAAAACGCAATGAAACGAAGACGACGACGACGACCAGTTATTTATTTATATAAAGTGTCATTTAATTTAATTTTACAATTTTTGTTAAAATGCATACATGTATGTATGTCCTCCTTTTTCCCCGCTAAGTTAATTATCGAAACGAAAAAATTATGTTTAAGTTTTAAATCAGTTTTAAGCAACTAATACCAAAATGTGTTTCGTTTTTTACTATTTTTTTACTTTAAGTTTTTTTTAACTTTTGTTTTAAGTTTTTTATTTTTTCTATTTTATGATTATTTTAAATAAATTTATTTTGCGAATATAAAACGAAGCGAAATGTGTAACGTACAAAAAATCCACAACCTTTTCCTCCTCCAAAACAAAACAAAACAAAAGAATAGAAAAAAACTTACAGGCTTTTAAATGCATATACTCATATAGTACTAGTAGTAGCAGATATGATCATCACTACCATTCTTCTTTCTTTTCCAAAATCCAGCTTACTTTTTTTGTAGTTTTAATAGCGTAAAGAAGAATGTCTTTGTCTTTAACGTAAGTACTCTCTTAAATCCTCTCGATGAAACAACATCTGACATCCGACTTGAACCATTTTAAATTTTTACCTAAGCCCAAATAAATCATGAAATATGTACTTTTTTAAGAAATACTCGTACCAGCAAGATTTTGAACAGTAAGAAAAAATATTAAATTTTTTAAATATCTAAAGACATTTATTGAAAAAGTTTATAAAAAATACACTATATATTTGACCGAATACCACAACAAAGAAGAGTATATCTATCTATTGAAGAAATATTGAAAAATAAACTAAATAAACCCCCTGTTAATTGAGTAGAGAGAAGGTATTTAAAAATGACAAACAACAAATATATATGTATGTATGTACGCCATAAAGAAAATATTAAAAATAAAAATTATATATGAAAAAAAAAACAAATAAAAAATCTAACTCATTCGTTTTTTATTTAATAAATTAAAACTGGAAAACTTAAATATCCATTGCTCGCCTATGAGTTTGGGGTCGTGGGTTCGATTCCCACCAGAGGCTCTGGTATGTCGCTACAAAAATATTACAAGCAACATGGTCTTTGTTTTTCAGGCTTTTCCCTAGACCGTAAAATTAGAATATAAATTTACTTTGTATTATAATTCATATAAACAAATAAATTAAATATCCAAAATTGCTAAATTATTTTATGTAATTTGGTTCCATAACACTAAGCAATAAATTATAATTTTGTGTCCGAGACCTAAAAAAAAGCAGTTTTGCCTAGATTAAGCATACTATTTTAGGGTAATTCCAAAGAAAATCGACCCAAAAATTACGATTTAAAAATTTTACTTTTTTGATTTTGCACGCGCATACTGCTAGATGATACGAAATTTTGACAGATTACCGTTTGTCAAAATTTATAGCGGTTTAGATTTTATAGGGTGCCAAAGTGCGGCATCTAGATTTTTTTTTTGGAAAATTAAGCTAATTAAGCTAATAACTTTAGAACGGAAGGTCTGATTTAAATGAAGTAAGTACCATTTTAAAGATACTAACGTTCTTTCTAAGTATAATGTAACTGTATAATGTAGGATAACTAAATGTGTATTAAGGATACCAAGTTACCAGAAGGGTCGTGGCAATAACGACTAATTTTCACTTAATTGAAGGTACTATAAAACATTACATTGTACAAAATTTCAAGTATTTTTATGCACTGGTATTAGTGTTATAAGCTTTTAAATTTGTGTACCAATTGGTCCCTTTGTGTGGGAGGTACCAACAGGGGCGTGACATTTTCGCCCATTTTTTTTCAGCTTATAGATACGGTGAAATAATTACTATGTATGAAATCATCATCGGTTTCCCATGAGTAGTATAAAAGTTATACGAGTTTTAACATGTCACAAAATGTTAACCCTTTGTGGGGGAGGTACTACAAGCTGGGGTCCGACATGGGCCACTTCAAAACATTAAGTAGATTTGAGGAAATTAATACCACATACGAATTTGTAGGTCATTCGGTCACTCCTTTTCAGAGATATCGTTCGCATAATCCAGTCAAACGGACAGACAGACGGACATTAATTAAGTCATATCTTTTGAACCCATTGAGCACCCATTCTGAAAATTTTGTACTTTATGGGTAAATATGGGGGTTATATTCAGAAGTAAAATAAAAAAATTTAAAATACTTTTTTCAGGATAATCAAGGATTAAGGACATTTTCGTCCTTTTGGTATCCTTAATACACATTTAGTTATCCTTTTGTACATTTTACTTAGAAAGAACGTAAAATGTTACAAAAAAAAGTTACAAGCCGTAACATTTTTGTGCAGAATCGTCCATTTGTATGGGAGGTACCAAAAGGGGCGTGACAATAACGCCCAACATATTAATACATATCGATATCTCCATTCCAAACAATGCTAAGTGCAAAAATTTAGTTTTTCAGGAGAGGCAATCAAAGTTTGATGCTTTTTTTTAATTTGTGTGGAATACCTTTTGACTAAAAATAATTTGGAATATTTAGAAGTCAAAAATGCAATCTCCCTAAAAACATGCTAAGTCGACTCAGCATGTTTTAGAATGGAGGTATCGATATCTGTCTATGAAACTTGTCCTTCTGGTAGATGTTTGTGTTGACGAATTCGAAAATTTATTTTAAATTTGAAGATTTTCGGTCAAATTCGTCTGGTTAACACTGTTTTAACAAATAACTATAACTTCCTTTTAATGTCTCCTTCGTATCCTTATAATTATGTATAAACGTTTAGTATAGTGCTCCTTCACCGCCTTCGTTGCAATAAATCACAAAGAAACAACAACCACTTTTATAAATTCAATTTTGCATTTTATTATTATCGTTCATATTATTAATTCATGTGTGGAAATTTTGAAAAAACCATATATTTAAAAAAATAATATTCTGTTGACATCTGAAAGTAAATTTGCAATAAAATGCATTATAATACAAATTTAAATTAAACGGCTCTTAGCATAAAATGTTAAAACAAATACAAATTTGAATCACACTTTTGTTTGTAAGAATTGTAATTATTCTTCTTCATTTATTTGTCATTCATCAAAATGGCCCTGCCATAAATATAAAAATATAAAAAAATAAAATATGTTTTTCAATTTATTTTACTATTTTAGACTGATAACAACGTGTAAGTAAGGGGTAGTAAAATATATTAAATATTGCAAAACGTTTTATTTTATTTTTAAAAGGTAAAATATATAGGTATGTATATAAAAAATAAAGCGCGAAAATATAAATAAATCTATAACAAAAAAATAAACAAATATTCAGTTTTGTTAGTAAAAAAGTATATATAAAAATAATATCTATAATAACAAGAAAAAACCTTTCTTAAGTAAAATACGTTTTGTTTTATAAAAAGCAGCAGTATATGTCATTCTTTTGAATTAAATTCTTGCATAGAAGTTGTAGTTTCTGTTTTTAGCAAAAAGAAAAACGAGAGATTCTATTATATAAATACTATAAATTTCTTATTACAGTTAGCTTTTTTTCTTTTAAGAAAGAAATCATGATAAGCGAGAAAATTAATGAAGTTCAGTAAAAATAACCGAGAACGCAATAAACATATTTACACATTTGTTTTTTTTTCTTTTTCGTTTGGAGGAGAGTTGAACATTTTTCTCTAAGTGTATGTACGTACTATAATGTATGATTGTTGATTTTGAAAAAGTATAAAAATTTAAACTACATATTTTAAGTATTGCATAAAATTTGCGTATTCATAATACATTACAGTTTAGGGGCGAGGCGGGGAAGTTATTTTTTCCCCTTCTCTTACGCACTTTCACCCCAATAGAATTCATCCCGTTCTTGTGGTACATAAAAGGAGGCACATGTGCACTCCCACACTTCCTTGGGATATTCCCACTCTACATTGAAAGACCACTGTTTTGTGTCTAAATCGTAGCATTGCACGGCTGATGTGGCACGATTAATGGTGGCCGAAGAGAGTAAACCTCCTATAAAATAAATGCGTTTTTTAACTGCCGCCACTCCTGTGTAATATTTTGGCATTGGATTGGTCGATTCCGTGGACCAGGTATCCGTTTCGATGTCGTATACGTCTATAGTTTCGGCCAAGACTCGGGTTTCAGTTAAGCTATCTTCGTACCATCCGCCACAAGCATAGATGTGTCGGTCGAGGGCTATGAGTATGTGATCAGCTCTTGGGGTTGGCATTTGGCACAGCTTATTCCATTTTTCAGTCTGGGTATCGAAACACCAAAGTGATGCTAAGACCATATGGCGATCAATGCCACCTGCAAGAGTAAATTAAGTATTGTTAAATAAAATTATCAATGAAACTGTATTGTTTTACCCATACCTGATATATATAATTTATCTCCTAATACTACACCGGCATGTTGACTTCGATTCTCGGCTAATGGAGGCAAATATTCCCATCGATCATTTATAGCATTATAACGTTCACAATTTGATTGTGCTATTTCTATGGCCCAATTGTCACCGTCATTGTCATTTAGCTCGCAAACACCTCCCACAGCATATAGAAAATTATTTCCCATGGCATTCAAAGAGAAGCGGCAGCGATCAGCCTGTATGGGAGCAATGGTTTTCCATTTATCCTTAGTGGGGCAATAGCGAAAGCCAAAGGGATGAATATATTCCTTGAGGCAGACGTCATATGAGCCGCCAACTATGTACAGGTCATTGCCCAAAACAGCAGTGCCGTAATTGCCTAAAAATTCAAATTTAAAATATATAAAAAACTTATTACATATTTAAGAAATAGATCATACAATCTTACATTGCTCTATGTGTGGAATCACAGTTAAACTCTCCCATTTACCCACGGTGGGCAAAAAACAACTGATCTGATTAGTTAAGCCATTCGTCTCAAAGCCTCCGATTTTTACCAAAGCCAATTCCATGCCTCTTGAATTTATTAACACATTCGATGTAACGACCTCATCACAATCTTTCGAACCATGTTTGCATAGCTGTTCCTGCTTCTGCATTTCTTGTCTTATCATGTCCACATATTGTTGCGAATCCTCTTCAGCCGATTCGGTGTTGGAAAGCAACGTATTCACATCCTCGCTTTTGATTTGATTAAAACGTATTTTGGCAAATAATAATCTGGCCAATTCTACTTTTAATCTAGTCTCTAGACAATATTGTAATGTTATCTGTAGTATTCTCTCTTCCCGACAATCCACTGGATAATTACACGACAAAATGTAGTCCAACTGATCCCATGTGAGATTTATCAAGTCGGGCGTTTGTGCAAATTCATCCATACGCGAGCAGATGAAACGATATGTTTTACGTTTCAGTGCATCCAGCGCGTAAAGATCGGCTAATGCGGCAATGGCTACACAATTCTCTAAATCTATTTGCGATTCCAAATAATTGGAACAGGCTTCGATGACAGCCTTCATCTGTACATGTGTCGATACCGACAGGACATCTTGAACATTGTTACGATCCAATTCCAGTTTGGATGTATAGGCGTACTCGATGAGTAACTCAATGCCGCGAGCATTAACACCATTTAATTTGATTTCGGATTGTCGAGCTTCACGCATGGCATCCGTGAACATGGCGCAAAAATAATCACTGCAGGCTGCTAGAACAACACGATGGGCCTGAAAAATGGAAATCAAAAGTCATGATTACTAATTGTTGTTAAGTATAGAAAAAATGATTACATTTAAGTTTATTGATACCTCAGAAAACAAGAACATAGACTAGACGGAAAAGAAGTGGTCAAAGTGATTGCTTTTTTATTTTAAATCACTGGTGAACATAGAAGGAAATGTTTATACCATGAAAGTACTTTTAACAAAATTGGTATTTATGGGAATAAATAATATTTATTTGTTTTAACAACATCTTACAATTTGAACCGTAAAACCTCAGTGGTCGACCCTAATACAGAGAAAGGCCTCAATGACAGACTCAATAGAACATTACCGATTATGGCGACTGTAATAGTCGGTAATGTTGGGACAAGTTAGTGATGCGAAGAATAAAACCCAGTGCACGTCGCTCAAGAAAAACTGAGAATATTGCTGCTGTAGCCCAAAGTGTTGAAGAAACCCCAGGTTTGTCCATTCCTCGTGGTTCTTTGGAATTGGGCATTCCACAAACGTCATTGCACCGTATCATGCATACAGTCTTGGGTCTTAAGGCTTATAAAGTTCAGTCAACACAAGAACTCAAGCCGGCCGATCATCAACAACGTCGTGTCTTTGCTGATTGGGTCCTTGAAATGCATGAAAATGATCCGGAATTCCATCGGAAAATCATCTTGACTGATGAGGCCCATTTACATCTCGGTGGCTACGTCAACAAACAAAATTGTCGCATCTGGGGCTCGTAAAACCCAAGAGTTATTGTTGAGAAGCCTCTCCATCCCCAACGTTTGACTGTTTGGTGCGGTTTATGGTCCGGCGGGGTCATTGGACCTTACTTTTTCGATAATGAAGTTGGATCAACAGTTACGGTGAATGAATTGCGCTATCGAAAGATGATTAATGATTTTTATGGTTGGAGTTGGATGGTATTGATCTGGACAACGTTTACTTTCAACAAGACGGCTCTACGTGCCACACAAGCAACGAGCCCATTGCTCTGGTTATGGGAAAAGTTTCCGGACCGTGTTATCTCTCGAAGAGGTGAACACAATTGGCCACCGAGATCTTGTGATTTAACACCTTGCGACTTCTTCCTTTTGGGCCACGTGAAAGATAAGGTCTACGCCAACAGCCCAACTTCGATTCAAGACCTCAAAGATAGAATTCGTGAGGCTATCGAGGACATAGAGCAGCCACTTTGCGATTTGGTTATGGAAAATTTCATGAAAAGGATATGGTCCTGTAAGCGTGGTGTTGGTGACCATTTAGCTGATGTTGGTTTTCATTATTAACGGCATGCCATATTTTTAAATAAATGATCGGATGTTTATTTCATAATAAAGATGAAGTATTATGAAATAAACATCCGATCATTTATTTAAAAATATGGCATTTTTCTTTGAATACCAAAATAACACCTCTTGTTGGAAAACCCTTTATATAAAAATGTACAAGAAAAATTATAATATTGACTCAATAAAATTTATATATCTTTTTGGTCCATCAAGCTTCCATTTTGAGTTTTCCATAGCCAGTTCATAATAGTTTGACCCTTTAGTACCAAAAAAATTAGAGATATTAATTGATACTTTTTCAGGATATTTTCCATATTTTCACATCCTTCACCCAAAAGGAGATTAATATTTCATTCCGCAGCATTGAAGAGGAGTAGCAGAGCTTTTTATTGCCATTAATATTTTCAAAATACGTAAAGCGGTTAAGAAGATATGGCTAATTTAACAAATAGTAATTTTGAGAAAAATTCTTGAGAGCGGTAAATGTGGACCTTTGTACCACAAAAACTACAATGAATTTTGAAAAACTAAACACAACAAAAAATTCCCGCACACTAGTAGAATAATAGTGCTAAATTTTGTGAAAATTGGAAGGGGCCATTTTTGAGTTGGTCGAACTGCTTTGGAATTACCCCTTTAAAAGGCTTTTCTGAAATCACAGTTTTTTTTAAATAATTTTCTGTTTTTTTTTTACATTTGAAAGTGAATTGTAAGTAACATCCGGAGTCGAATAAGGAGACGACACTTTTAAAATGTCAACACCGGATTCGAGCCAAATATGGCAGCGCTTCCATTTCGCTTCAATAGTGGAGTGAACTAAAACTATCCACTTTTAGTGATCTAAAACTATCTTCGCCTTTCTAATGAATCTGGTTTGGGGTACATAGGTTGGATGGTTTCAAAGTCTATAACGGACATTTGCAGAAACCATTTTTGTGTTTTATATGTATACATATCGATACCTCAATTCTAAACTATGCTAAGTGCAAAAAGGTAGTTTTTCAGGGGAGGCGATCAAAGTTTGATGATTTTTTTAAATTTGTGTGGAATTCAATTATAATGCAAACCGAATGACCTGTACTGTTTTGTGAATAACTTTTTATTGTGTTGACGGATAAACACCAAATTTTGACTGAATATAATTTGGAATATTTAGAAATTAAAAATGCAATCTCCCTAAAACTGTTCCAAGTCGACTTAGCATGTTTTAGAATGGAGGTATCGATATATATTAAATATATCCAGGTCCAATTATAGGATAATTGCCCACTTTAGGGAAAATTTCTCATACTGATTCCAAAACTTATAATCCTAATTCGTGGTTCCACGGCAAATAATTTCTGAGATAATAAATTTCTAACTACCGCTACGCCCGCTTTTTGTCACACCTACTAATCCGATCCCACCCCCTTTTGTTGAAGTTTTATATAATAAACCGATTAAAGTGTGTTCCATATTTCGTTCTTCTACGAATAACACTTTTGCACGTTTTTAAAAAAGCGTCAGCGTAGTTCTTGGATGACGCTGTTATAAAGAAATTGTCTACGTTTTTTCATTTCATTTCATTTAATTTATTCTCCTTAACATGTAATAAAAAGCCATCAGGCCAATTAAAAATAAATTACAATATGCATTAAAAATGAAAACCTTTAACATGAGTTAAAACTACTCTGCCTTATAAGGAATTATTGTAAACATTTTTTTTCCTATCTTATTATAATTACAATTTTTTGTTTTTCTTTGTTTTTTTTAGTCTTAAAATAAAGTAGGGTATTATTTAAAATTAATAGCATAAAAATTTTTTTCTCATCGCTGACGAAAACTACTCCCACTATACAAATAAGTTTTGATTTTATAATTTTTAGTGCATATAAAATCAAATAATGGAGTGTAAGTAAGAGCAACCAAAAAAAAAATAGAATAAAACCGCGCAGATAAAAAATTTTCCAATTTGAAATATGAGTAAAACAATAGGAGAGAAATCTTAAACAAATATAATAATGAAGAAATATAAAAAAAATATAATAAATGAGAACAATTTATATAAAAATATTTAGGAACAGATCTATTACGTCCATTAAGTGCACTTAAGGAAATAATCGAAGAAAAAAAAGATTATTCAAGATGCTGAAGAAGCCTGTTAGAGTAAGCTGTAATTGACAAGCTAAAATGTTTTAATTCAATAGGCAGTGCGTTATACAAACGTGTCACTCGTACAAGGAATGCATCATCCAAAAGATGAAATACCCTAGGTATTAATAATTGATTTCTTCTGGTTGAATGGCAAAATTTAAATGTCCTCACCAGGAAACTCGGACACTGATTCTTAATTAGCTTATAAAAAAAAACTAATAACCGGGAACTCAAGAAAGTGGAGAAATTACACCCCAGAAACTTTACAACATAAGGGGTTATATGAACTCGCCGATTTAATCTGCACACAAACCGTACCGCTCTGTTAATAGCCAGATGTACTAGATTCATATTTCTCTGCGTAGTCCCAGAATATACCTCCAAGCAATACAAAACAGTTGGCATAACCAGGGCATGCACAAGACGCTCCCTAACAAAAAGGGGCAGAGACAAATCTGTACCGCATAGATTTTTTTAAAGAAAAATTCACTCGTGAAACAACCCTATTAATGTGTTGTTCAAAACGCAGCTTTTCATCTAATTGAACTCCTAGACATTCTATGTGGTTAACGAATTCAATACGTGTGCTATTATATATTATCTGGATATTATTGTAGGCACTGGAAGAAAACAATAGCGCCTTAGTTTTGGATGGATTTACGCAGAGTTTATTCTGTAGCATCCAAGCGTTTAATGTTTCTAAAACTAATTCAATTACAGACTGAAGAGTTTCAGAAAAACGATGGTAACCCTTAAATAGCAACTGAATATCATCTGCAAAAGCATATGGAACACACCAGTTTTGTAAACGGGTGAAAAGGTCTTTTATATAAATTATAAATAGCAAGGGTCCCAACACTGATCCCTGCGGAACACCACTTTTAACGGGAAGAATATTACTGCGTCTACCATCAATACATACCAATTGACGCCTATTAGTAAGAAAAGAGCACAGCATGGTGCACGCACTACTCGAAAAAGATAGCATAGATCGTATGGGCTGGGCAACGCCCACTTTTAGTGTTCTAAAACTATACTTAGACTATTGTCTTTTCAATTAAACCGGTTTGGGAAACATCGATTGGATAGTTTAAAAGTCTATATCCAGCATACAAACATTTTTTCCATTTTTATATACATATATATGTAAACAAATATTATATATACCAATAAATTTAACATTTCACTTAATTATAAACATCTCACATGAATATGAATTAACACTGAGAGCTATGTAAAATACAACATGTATGTCTGTGAAAGAAAGTGAAACCTTTTAAACGATACGAAATGTGTGATGTAGAGGCAAAAACAAAGTAAAGCAAACAAAAAAAAAACTAGAATTGTTTTAGTAAAAATAATAAGTTACGTATTAAAATTATTCATTATATTGTTTTCTCTATCAGATATACACATATACGAAGGTATTGTCAAAATAATAGCACCATTTTAAACCGATATACATATTTCAAAAACCATTGCATTAAAGGTACTGATTTATTTGTAAATAATGCAAATATTTCGGTATTTTGAATAATGAAAAACATAGTCTTCGTTTAAAAAGTGCAAAAACAATCATCGGTTTAAATAAAACCGCTAGATATAATGTAGCTACAACTTTGTAAATTATGCGTCGATTTTCTTCTTGTCATTTTATTTATGACAAATCTGTCGAAAAAATATAATAATTGCAAATTTTTCAATGTTTTTGACCTTTTGCGACTGACGTGGTAGTATGACAGACATCAAGAAACAGACAAGTTTTGGACAACTTTTACAACTTCTTAAATTATGCGTCGATTTTCTTCAGAATGGTCTCATTTTATTTATGACAAATCTGTCGAAAAAATATAATAATTGCGAATTCTTTGATGTTTTTGGCCCTCTGTGACTGCCGTGGTAATATGACAGATAATCTCTTAAAGGAATTACCCTATGCTTTCTTTTAAGCAAAAAAATCAAAATATTGGTTTTTACAAAAATGTCAAAAAAAAGTTTAAATTTCGACACCCTCCAACTCGAATCCTACTAATAGTTGGTGCAAGTTTCAAACTAATCAGAACACATCGCTTTCAAAAATTGACTCACTTGATATCAAATCCCCCAAAAAATGTAACTCCCTAAATTTCTTCTGTTTCGTCATTATTCGAAGTTCAGAAACACAAATTGTATTAAATGTAATTATTTTTTAGCTTCGGTGCTATTTTTTGACTGCCTCAGTTTCTGCAAACGATCTATTGTTTTCTACTACAAAAAGTAAGTAGGTATTTTAGAAAGAAGGGATTTATTTAAAAAAAATTAAATATTTTTTCTGCATAGCAATATACATAGCATTATATTCGGAAATCTGGTACTATTATTTTGACTGAAAGTGTACATATGTACATATATTATTTTTTATATATGAATATAATGTTTTCCCAACATACCTTAAACGTCCTTCCCTCTACTATAAGCGTAACATCAAATAGCTTATCCGAACAGCGCAATGCATTCAGTCCTTGCAATAATGCTTCCGAATGAGATGTCAACATAAAGTTCGGTGCTGCACGAGAATATTTAGATGATGTGGAATTTTCGGCCGTTGCATTCGTACGTCCTTCCTGCGTATTGCTTCGTAAGACTGAGGCAGCTCCGCCTGCCATCTTTGTGCTGTTTTTTATCTTTTTTCGGGAGCGGTGGCAAGACTTGTAAAAATATACGTATGTATACAACAACGTGGGAAATTTAGAGCCAATTTAAACCATGTGATTTGCTTTAAGATGTAAATTTTGTTGTTCCACAGTATGTGTCTTAGGAAAACAAAGAATCTAAAAATAAAAAATGATGTCATAAAATTAATATTGATAATGCAAACAAATAATGTTATGTGGGGGTAGGTTTACAATTATTGGTGGCAATTATAGCTAGCGACGATAGTCCACAAGTTTTAAAATGTTTTATTAAAGTGATGACAAATTAGAATATATTTTTTATTCCACTAGGGAACATAGGGCTTTAAAGGAAATTAAGTTTAATTTAATTATTCAAACTTCCCAAAATCTGCATCTCCCATGGTTTTTTTATAAAACATTTTTATTTTACCGTGGTGCTATTACTTTGACAACAGATATACCCAGTGTTATGGAACGAAATTGTCCCAAAAACGTCAAAATAAGGGGAGGCAAATATCCTCAAACTGAATTTTGAAAATCGTCAAAAAAAACGTAAACACACAAATTTTCCATTTACATACAGGTTTTGGTCATTTCTGACGAATGAAATTTTTCAAAAGCAAAAAGTGCTACAGAGCCATTTTCATGTACTTGCTCACTTGGATGAATTGGGACTGGACAACATGTGGTTCTAACAGGGTGGACGCAACGGCTCAGCTGCACGAGCCACAGCCACAATTATGAAGTCTGCACAACTTCTTATAGAGCTCTTCAATAGTCACATCTTCGAACTCTCCTTTAGAATTCGGGTGTCTAGATTATGGAACTCATTACCTCCTAACATTAAGAACTTTTCCGTTTGCCCTTACACTTTCAAAAATAGATTGCTTAATTATTATCATGGGCGACCCCATTAATATTCTGTTTTAGGATTTGTCATTGACAACTATTTATCACCATTTAAATTATATTAACTCAAATTGTTATTTCATATATTGTTTAAAAAATGTGCGTTAGGAATTATATTTGTTATTACATTATTAATGTTTTAAGTTTTTTTTTTTGCTAAATGCTATGAGTTTGTAAAGCTTATGAATTGTAAATCTATCAACATATGGCCTTTGCAGGCTCCGTTTGATTAAATAAATAAATGAAAAATTTCTAGGCCGTTTTATCTCTCATTAAGGCGAATTGCACTGGCCGGCAAGGCAAGATAGTCATATTTTACAGTTCCAGACTTCGTTGGGTATTTTGAAGTCACGAGTCCAGGTAAGCAAACATCCGGTTCTTGCCGCCCTCAAAGATAATATCCAGCAATGATACTAGAATCTATCTCGTGAGAGACATCAAATAAACATAATCCATAATCCAACCAATGTTTTTCATTTATAAACAAACAAAAGCCAAACAATATCGGGTGACAGCTTTTGCGCCATCTTGTACCATCCCTCCATTAAAGTGGGGGCATACAAATATTAAAGATTTCAAGAGGATTAGATAAGAGTGGTTTGCCCAACTATAATTTGCCTATCTGCGAAACACTATCATGTAAATAAGTTTGTAATAACATTTACCAAAATTGTCACACCATTACAAATTATGAAAGCATCACTTAACTTAAAAAAGTTCTTATCTCTTAGCGCTTCTGTTCAGAACAAGTGTATGGGGAAAGGCCAAGGTTGGGGATTCCCGCCCGATTATGCATACGTTTCCAAGTTTGGTTTCTGGTTCAAAGTACTGACCCACATAAGACGAGAAGCTTTTCGTGACTGACGTATGACGTCCGACATGATTGATATCTCGCGTTTGTGTGTTTCAATATACATTGTATGTACATATATTTTTTTATAAATTCAGGTCAATAATCCCATAACGAACGTTATGCATTATTATTGTTGTTTGGGTGGTGGTGCACAAAGTCTTTCCGTCTATCGCTATTTGTTATTATTATTACCATTTACTGATATCTGCTAAACACTTTGTTGTTTTTTATTTTTTTCCTATAATTTATTATTTGTTTACAAACGAAGCAGTAGGCAAAAAAGGCTTTATGAAAATAAACAATGCTGCATTATTATTTGGCCATAAAACGGCTTTCATTTGTGAAGTTTTTTTGTCTCCTCATTTTTTTACAGATTTCACATTTATGATAGAAGCTATTTTTTGCTTTGTGACTAAATAATTCCTCTTAATAGCTATTAAGTGTTACTAATTAATTACTTAACTCTGCCAGTAACATCACTAACACACCACACAAAATCGATATATATTGTTGCGAGGGACGAGGGGGATACACTCCAATGAAGAACCATTCATTCACATTCACTTACCTTTACTTTTTGTCTCTTCTATTTCTTCTGCTGATTCTTTGTGATTTTTGGACACCACCATCATATCGCCATCATCCATTTGCATTCTCCATTACCACGAAAACTTTAATCTCTTTTTGGATTATTTGTAATGGTGGTATTTCATTCAATTTTCAAATCTAAACTACGTCTTCGTCACTACGTTTTGCTATCTTATGCTAAAATAATAATTTTTATTAGTTTTTCGCTTATTATTTGGAAAACTTTTTATTTTTATTTGTGCAGAAATCTAAAAAGATGGTGGTTACCATAAAAAAATTTTGTAGTTAATTTTGACATTTCTGTTTTGACGTTTTTCTTTCGTTGGTTCTGCTACCAGATTGGTAGAAACGAAAAACAGTCAGTCAAAAAATGCCAATACAGTGAAACTTCGTTAATTCCATTGTTTGGAGTTTACATTCTACTCGAATTCTACCAAATGTTCAGGTTGCTACTTAAACAGCCTACGTCGGCGTACGACGTATGTCAAAACAGGGTTAGGCAAACGAAATTGTAACGCCCCCGTAGCGTAACTAATCATCTGATTCGATCTGACATATGGAAATCAGTGTAAACGAAACGAAAACGGACGGCTGAATCTGTTGAAATAAGATTTGGACGGTACGTTTACGTTCATTTGCAATCAAAATCTAAAAAAAAACAACGAAAAAGGACGACATTTATGCGAAACTTTTGAAATGGAATCAGAAATAAGTAATAAAATGTTAAGAGCAAGAAAATATAAAATAATATAATGAAACTAGAGTTTAACAGTCCAATCGACAGTTCAGATTCACACTCACCGTCTGTAGACCAAGGTTTCTCAAATGGTGAGCGGCTATGGGACTAAAGCTGAGTATAGACGATTGCCTGATCGGCAAACGTTATCAACCCTGTTAAAGTGCTGCAAATATATGGACATTGACAGATTGTTAGGCAAAGGTGAATTGACTGTTCAGACGATTGCAAGAAAAAATTACAATTTCATATATTTACAATATATTTTGTAAATATTTATATGCAGGATTGCCAATAACAATACATTATAGACAGTGTTGCAAATAAAATGATTTTCTGGCAATGGCGCCGTTATCACATGCATAAACTTCGCACATATAACAATCTGCAAATTATCTCGCAATGTCTTTTCTGCTAAAGGTGGGTAATATGTTTTTTCGGCACGAAAAAATTTCGCAAAATGTTATTTCGAGTTGAAAAATGGAACGCTTTTTTACTAAATTCGCATTGCAGTTTGGAAGCGTTGACACACACGCTTTATATATATGTGCATTTTTTTCTTTTTGCTAATATTATTGAAACCAAACAAAAGCTAAAATTCCAATCAATAAATTAGAAGGATGCCGACGTAGAAAACAGTTAATTTAAATGTCAGAAAGGAAATATTGTTGAGATCATTGTGCTAATGTTATACATAAATGATTTACTTTGTGTTGTTCAGTGGCGATGTTCATAAGGCATCAAAAGCCAGGGTAGTACAATGTTATAAATAACAAAATAATTTCCTACTGTTGTACGAATATAAATAAATAAAATGATGTTTTGATGAACCGAAAAAAATGTTTTATTATAATATTTAAGGATATACATTATATTTGTTGACATATATATTATACTTCCATCCTTAAAGGGAATATCTTCTTCCAACTTTTATAGCTGGCAAGAACTAACTATGTATGTTCTTTACAACCATTTCCAAATCGAGATCACAGGCACTGTCCAATTCCATTGTCCTACTGCTTTAGTAGCGTTAGCCGTCCATAATGTTTCTCCTGGCCCTTGCACACAATTGTTCTAAACATACAAACATAAATGTACATATCTAATTACAAGACAAATTCCACATTATTGCATTTGGTTACATGTCCTTCCAGTGTTTTGCACATTTTGTTTGCTTTTGTACTGCAATCCAATTGGAATTTCGCTCTTCTGGTTTATTCCATAAACATAATTATTTTCCTTTTCACACCTTTGCATCCTTTTTCTTTATTTCGAAAGACAATTTAATTTATTATTCTTTATTAGGAAATTTTATTTCTAATATTTACAACAGTTGAGTTTCTTGCGGACAAAAATAAATATAAACAAGTGGGAGGGTGACGGTGGCGACATTAAATTTGTTGCGGCGTTCAATTTGTAACGGCGTTAAATTTGTGGTGGCGCAAAATGTTGCTTTTTCGCGTTGAAATAAACATAAGGCGTGTTTTCGTTACACCATAAGTGCTTAATTTGTATGTGGAGCTAAGCACTTTTTAGCACTATTAGTTCCCGATGAAGTTTGGTGCTTGTGTTCACGTCTTAATCGAGTATGATGTTGCCAGATTGGGCACCCTATATTTAGCAATATGGCATCCCATTTTTGGATAGATTTTATCAATTATTGTGAATTAACGGGAAGAAGAAGAACAAAAATGGGAAATTATTTTAATATTTGCAAAAGAGTGTAAACAATTGAACATAGAATAGTAAATATATGTTTTATAAATACTTTTCACAATTTTTTTGTCTGTTTCGCACTGTTCTTTCTTCGCAACTCATGACACCATTGCTACCAGATAGTGAAAATCCGCCACTTATTGCTTATGTGCCAGTTAGTAGAAGTCAGTTGTTTTCGTTGCAAAGTGCTAGCTTGTAACGAAAACATGCCTATAGTACCACAAACGAAAAAATTTCGCAGTTTTTTTCGCGACTTTGTTTTTATATGGGATTTCAACGCGAAAAATGAACATAGTACCACGCTTTACGTTGCAAAGCAAAAATTGTATGTTCACACGGTTGTAAATTCACAGGGTTGCATTTTTCCGCCATTTTTCTGGTAATGTTGTCCGATCTGCAAATCGTGTGTACTTACCTTTACTCGATAAAATGCAGAGTTGGCCAAACGGAACAATTAAGCATGTACACACGATCGGACAGCGTTATAAACCCTGTTAACGTGCTCCAAATTAACGCACAATTACAGATTGTTTTTTTTTATTGGCAACACTGTCTATAAAAAAATAATAATTTGTGCTGCCAAAATGTTTCTCTGACAATGGCGCCATTGTCACATGCCTAAACATCGCACATCTAACAATCTGCAAATTGAACAATTGAAAATATGTATTGGTTGTCATAAAAGTGAAAAAATTTTCATGCTTACATTAAAATCGATGCTTTCGTCGAGACAATTGCCGAATTTACTGTCATCAAAAAATCAAAGACAGTACGAAGACAATCTTTCCAAGCAAGTATCAAAGTTTGTTGGAGAGAGGCAGATAGCTCTCTCCACCTGCCTCTCTTTCCAACAAACTTTGACACTTGCTTGGAAAAATTTCCGAGTGTGAATCAGGACTGAACGCAGTCGGTAAGGGTGTAACCGGTAACCGACTGCGTCCCTCTCCCAAAAACACTGCAATTCTGCGGGGAGAAATTGCAAGTGTGAATATGGACTAAGTAAAGTTGTGCCAAAATATGTCAAAATTTCCAATGGAAGTTCTTTGAGATGAAAACGGAGAACTCTTCTTAGAAATTTACAAGAAATGTCCCCCCTAAACAAATACACAAAATGAAATGCAGTCACCTAATGGCCTATTTCAATCACAGATGGATCATATCTGAATATGCCAAAAATTGTTCAACATATGTTGCGACGTGCGAAACCGCAGAAGTGCTGAGATAGCTGGCAACCACCACTGAATTCTTTTTAAAGTGAATCTAAGTTCTGTACCGAAGCGATTTTAATCACCAAAATGTGAAAGAAGGTTTACACAGGCAAATTAAAAATAGAGTCGGTGGAAACAGAACTTCCCACGAGGATACAAAATATTTATAAACGTGAACTACAACGAGTCTAATGATTTATTCTGGTCTAATTTAAAACAAGAACTATGTTCAGAATTACAATCAGCAACAGCAGTTGCTGATTTTTCTCTGATTATCTTTTGAACTTAGTCCGAATTTACACTAGGCAAGTTTTTTCAGCAGCTTATCATAAAATTCTCTTTTGAACTTGCACGAATAACTCAAAACGTTCAGGGAGAGTTTTTCCCCCCTCTTGCCGACTGCCTCTCTCTCATACAAAACGCCGATAATCTGCTGAACATTCAGCCAATGTAAGTCCGGATTTACACCAGGCAAGTTTTTTCAGCAGCTTATCATCAAATTCTCTTTTCAACTTGTCTCTGCGTACTCAAAACGTTCAGGGAGAGTTTTTCCCCCCTCTTGCCGACTGCCTCTCTCTCCTACAAAACTCCGATAATCTGCTGAACATTCAGCCAGTGTAAATCCGGACTTAATAGGGACTAACACGAGAAATTTTGTTTCGGTAAATCCTGTTATTTTTTCGATAACTTCTTTTGCCATTTCACAGACATGTTTAATTTTTATTATATAATTATACAAATCAATTTGCCAGTAAATGGCAAATAACAGACATGCCGTTGCCAGACACGCCATAAAAATCATGCCAAAACATATTTTCACCTCCAACATTTGTAGTCATTAGGCATGTTTTCGTTACAAGCTAGCACTTTTAGTTTAGCACTTTGCAACGAAAACAACCGACTTCCACTAACTGGCACATAAGCAATAAGTGGCAGATTTTCACACCATTGCTACCAGGTGTCATGAGTTGCGAAGAAAGAACAGTGCGAAACAGACAAAAAAATTCGTGAAAAGTATTTATAAAACATATATTTACTATTCTGTGTTCAATTGTTTACACTCTTTTGCAAATATTAAAATAATTTCCCATTTTTGTTCTTCTTCTTCCCGTTAATTCACAATAATTGATAAAATCTCTCCAAAAATGGGATGCCATATTGCTAAATACAGGGTGCCCAATCTGGCAACATCATACTCGATTAAGACATGAACACAAGCACCAAACTTCATCGGGAACTAATAGTGCTTAAAAGTGCTTAGCTCCCCATACAAATTAAGCACTTATGGTGTAACGAAAACACGCCTATTGTGAAAAAAATAATTTCAGCAGATTCAGCCGTCAGTTTACGTTTCGTTGGCTAATCGTTTACACTGATTTCCATACTCCATATTCACACTTGCAATTTTAATTGCAGTGTTTGTGGGAGAGGGACGCAGTCGGTAAGGTGGAAACCGGTTACCGACTGCGTCCCTCTCCCAAAAACACTGCAATTCTGTGGGGGAAAATTGCAAGTGTGAATAAGTACATATGTCTGATTGAATCAGCTGATTCGTTAAGCTACGGGGGCGTTACGGTTACGTTTGCCTAACCCAGCCTTAAATATTGACGTAATGTGGTGCGACTAATTTCATGACAATTGCCAAAAGACAAAATCTTATCAACCCAGAGTGCCTTAGATTGTCAAATTGTTGTATCATGCCATCACTTTGATTTTAACCGGCATATTCAGATTTTTCTTCTGTTCAGTTCGTCTTTGTGTTATTTGTTAGGATCTTCAACAAAATGGTTTCTCTGCAGGATATGTCCACAATACATTCACCTGGATCATCCCCACCGCGTGGTGGTAATGGTCTTTGCGTCTTACCACAACATGAAGTTCAGAGTTCTACTCACAGAGTAAGTTTCACCATTAAATTAAGTTTGTCAAAAATAAAGTTTGATTTTGCATTCCTTTAGTTGGATTATTATCCCGAAATCAATATAAATTGTGATGCTTTCAATAGTACTTCTATTGCGGGTTCATCTCTTGCTTCCGCCAAATGCATTGATTCGTGGCGCAATGTATTGATACCCGTAAATGAAGGAGTTCTTAAACGTATTACTCGCACTTTTTTTGAAAGTGGCTTTGCTGAAGCTTTAAATGAGGCTAGAGATACTGCTGGTGGACATGCTATGATTTCATCGGTAGCTGAGTACACTTTCCGCACTATAGAGTTCTTGAAACGGATAAAGTCAAAGATTTTTCCACATATGAAGGAGCAAGGTATAGCATGTATAGCGAAACATTCGGAAACTAGGTAAGTAATGAAATGGATTAATTGAAGAAGTTAAATTAATGATAGTTTTTACAGAGAATGGATAAGATCGTATATAAGATGTATTGTCTGGCATCCAAATTGTTTTAAGATTGCCGTTGCTGGCATGGATGACATTGTGCGGATATACACGGACGAGCCAGCCATAGTTCCAATCTTGAAGGTAAGAAAGGCATGCGATAGATAATATGTAATTTTAAAATTGAACAACAAAAAGAAAAGGGAACCATTGCATCCAGGGAAAGAAAATCATAGAATTCTTTAAATACTTGCAGACCTTAAGGGCGATAGTGAACACTTTTTGTTTCGCGTCTAAGTTTTAAATTAAAATCTATGTGAAGGGATTTTTGAAAAAAAGTACCAACCCTATCATGGTTTTCTTCATATTCTGGGCATGTATGGCGATTTCGTTTGCAAAAAGTGCTACATTTTCGTTGCGCTTTCCCGATAACTAATCTTTTATATTATACCACATTTTGGAATTTTGAAATAGGAGCTATGTTTAATTCGAGGCACTAAACCAGTTCCTTCTAAAAAGGTCAAATATTTTGCAGAGCAACATTTTTTCAGAATAGAAATCACCATTTGTATGCTAATGGCTATTGAAGAATGGCTCTAATGTTTTGTGGTCTAAGACTCGTTGTGCAAACCTAAGATTTCATTTTCAAACCGATTTCTATACTTGAGATTGTTACTTAACTTTTCAGAGTTCCTCTCAAAAATGGATTACTTGTATGGCTTGGCGTCCTTATACCGCAGGCGAATTAGCGGTGGGATGTCAAAGAGGTATCTGCCTATGGACTATGGACAATAATATGCACATTACACGCTCAACATCACAAGCGATATTTTTAAAACAGTAAGTGAAGTAAACATAAATGCTTTTTTTACAGTTAAAAACACAACATGTTTAATTGTTTCTATTTTTCTATAGCCCCAATCACTGTCCCATCAAATCTGTGCAATGGAAATCTGATGGTACTCTATTGGCTTCAGCTTCAATTGGTGACACCGATGTCATTATATGGAACGTTGATAAAATGCAAAATACAGCTTTAAAACGTGTAGGACCGCCATGTTCACTGCTGAAATGGTCGCCCAACAGTTCGTGTTTGTTTTCATCGACTGTAACGAATGTATTCCGTGTATGGGCCTGTGAAAATAAGTGGCAACCAGAACGTTGGACCATAACACAGGGTACCGTACAGTCGGCTTGCTGGTCGCCATGTGGAGGTTTCCTGTTGTTTGTAACGTCGGAAGAGCCGATATTATATCGCTTGCAGTTCTTCGAAGAGCAATTGTTTCAAAGTAAGTTTTTAGTTATATTTGTATGTTCATTTGTACCAAAGGGGACCTTCCTACTAGAATCGAGGTCTTTTTTTACATAAAAACAAACACAGATGTCTTCATCTATTCTATAATAGACCACTGAAGTATTCCTCTGTTATATAGTAGACCAATCTATTATTTTCTTGAGTCCAACATCGTTTTAAATATTTGTCCGGAGATATGCATATTCCAGAAAATATATGGCAGTTGGAAGTCATCAGCTTGTTGAAAAATTTGCAAGTTTGATACCTTCCCTAAATTATTTTAAGAACACTGCCAATAAAAATCGAATGAGTTATAAAATGGACATGCTACAGGTAAATTATAGCAAGAAATCCGCTATAATTTGTATAATGCTGCCTACAGATGTATATAAAATATTAATCATAGTTCAATTTTTTGAGTCGATCACTGATGACTTTTTCCTGTTCTAGAGTCGACCCCGAAGGTATTTCTTTATACTAGAGTCAATCACAGAGTTTTTCCTCTGTCCTAGAGTTGACAATTGAGATCTTCATCTATACTGGAGTCGACAAATGAGGTCTCCCGCAATACTTTTAAATATTCTAATAGACAAATGTAAATTTCAGAATAAGTACGGCAGTAAGAAGTTATCAGCTTGTTGGAAACATTGGCAAGATTGATACTTTCTTTAAATTACTTTACGAAAACTGCCAATAGAAAGTGTTATAAAATGGGCATGTCACAGGTAAATTATGGCAAGAAATCCGCTATAATTTGTATAATGCTGCCTACAGATGCATATTAAAAACATATTTTGTTCGCATTAAATATTTTGCTACTTCTTCTGATAACACCCTTCCCTAACTTTTTTTCATTTTATCTTATAGATTGCTCATCTCCGAAACAAGCTTTGCCCATTGCTGATTTAAGCAAAATCAATGTAGACAATCGTGAAGTTGGCGGCCATCCTCAATCCGTGGCCTGGGATCCTAATGGTCATTATTTGGCCATCACATTCAAAGATACAAACTGCATTGCTATTTTCTCAACCTGTATACAGAAATTCAATTTATCCATATCTCCCTCATGTTTTCTGGCTGGTACTGGTAATGAGTATCCCTCGTACATTTGCTTCCAAAGCAAACATCGTAAGAATACCGAGTGTTCTGTTTTAACTATAGGCTGGTCCAGTGGTCGTATACAATACTTTCCATTTGGAAATATGTAAACACAAAATATAATTCGATTTGTTTTTTAAGGTACATAAATATAAGATGTTTTGTAATTTTATTTAAACTTTTGCTGTTTGTTATCAAATTACTACATGGAAAGGAGGAGGAAGGTATGGTATGGTATGTATGTATGTAGGTGTATGTATATGTTGGGTTTTATATCTTCTTTATTAACAAAATACAAATTATTCAATAATTTTTGTAATTTAACAACGAAACAAATAATAATGAGAATTTGGGGCTCTCTTATTTTTTGCAAATTTAATTTATAACATTTTAAATACTTTCTTTACATTTAAGAACAATGGGGAATATTGGTACTCGTTTTTCGTTTCTATAGGATAGGTAGGGCACATGATGGTTACAAAGAGAACAGTGTTGTGTGTTTTTTTTTTGTTATTTATGTTTTACGTTTTAACAATCACAATATTTTTTAGTTTTTTTTTTATTGTGGTTTGTATGTGTGTTTTTTATGTTTGGAAAAAGGATGAAGTGGGAATAAACAACAGTTTCTTTCACTTTTAATTGCTTAAAGACTACAACGTATTAGGGTTGTTTAATCACATCAAGTGCTAGTTAGAAGAGAACATTCGGAAAATCTACAAATCACATTAAACCATTAAACATAAATTACATTTATCTTTTTTTTTGGCATACAATTCAAGTCATTTTGAATACGAGGGAGGGGAATTTTGTGTGATGAATGATGTCTTAAGTGAGAGTATGTTTTAGTCCTTAATCCTTAAATGTCTCCAAAGAAATATCCCAGTGCTGTGGCTGCCTTGACGCGTACAAAATGATTTTCATCTTTGAGTAGTGCAGCAATTTTATTACCAACGGCCTCCGTTTGGGTATTACGTTCGGAAAGGAAATTGTGTAGAATACCTGGAAATTAAGTTGAAAAATGTGTAAAGCCAATTTAATTTTCAATTGAGATAAGATAAATTTCACAATTTCGGATCTTGTCGATTGATATCCTGAAACTTCATTAGTTGTCTTCTTTAATATAGTCACAATATATTTAAAGAGCTAACCGCGATAACATGTTCAAGAATTTCAGTTGATTTATAAAAAGTTTAGTATAAAATGCATTTATACTTTTACAATTGCCCACTGTGGCCAAACTAAAATATATATTACTTCCCGGTTTTATCCAGGAACACCTCTGATTTGGTATTCTAGTAACCAATTTGGTATTCGAGTAACCATTATGTTCAAATATAATTCCGATTGAATTTTGAGTTAAATTCTTATTTTTAAAAATTTCCGATTTTTCCTTTAAGCAATGGCAAATAGAAGTCTAGTAATATTTTTGGCCAAATGTGTTTAAAATTTTTATTATTTTGAGCTTTAGTTAAATTCATTTTTTATATTATTTTTGTAATTAAATTCGTAATATTTTCAAACCACCATATATTTATATAGGGCTTACAGCGTTCAAATATTCTTCTTGGACTACTTACCAATAACCATTGCTGCACTACCTCTAACTTCTGGCCATTGACTGCGTAATTTTGGTAAACACGAGTCTATAAAGTCCTGTATATGATCTGTCAGTTCCATAGACTGCAAAAAGGAAGGGAAAAGGAAATAAATAAAAAAAAATAAGTTAATTGAAAGAAAACACATAACAATTCGAATATAACAACACACAAACTTACAATAACTTTAACAAAGTCAGTTATGAAATTATTATAATTTAATTGTCCATGATCCAATAAATGACGCTGAGCCATATCGTTGATTTTAAGCGAGTTCAACAAACTGCAAACTTTACGTAAAGTTCCCTTACAAGCCTACAAGAAAAAGAGGAGGAAATTAAGCCAAACGTACGTTCGATTAAATTAAAACAGCTATATAATCATTTTAATTTGCAACTTACGCGGATAATCGCAGCTTCTCCCTCACTTAAATGTAGGAGCAATGGGAATAGATTCGCAATCAATTGCTCTCGCAAAGCTTCATTTGAAGCTTCTCCTGGTGAAGAGGTGCCATCTTTCAAAGAAATTTTCGACTCGCATAAATCTCCAAACAATATTATGGCCGCCTCACGTATTTCCAATGAATAACTGCCAAAGAATGGACGTATACGTATGGCTAGCGAGACATGGAAAGTCTCTACACGATCACTGGGTAGATTTTGTAAAATGCGTGATAATCCACGCATGCTTTCCAAAGGAATGTTGATTAGACAATCACTGTTAAAATGAAGAAATGTATATAAATAAACATATATAAAAAAATACTTTGGTATATAATAATATGATGGAAGAATAGAAATTAATGAGAAAACATTCACGTTGATATTTCACTTTGTCAATATGCAAAAACTCTTTGTAACAAATTTAAGCTTTGACAATCTGTGTAGCAGTTTACAAGTTTTATTATTGTTACAACATTTTTTGCCATCGATCTCAATGTGCTATTTCAGTTAAATTTCCAACAACTTCCACCGACTTTAAACCATTTCACTCCAATTACTCACCTTACAGTGTCATCAACGCCCTTTAGTAAAGCCGTAATAGCAGTCTCATCATATTTCTCAATATCATCTTCGGTCAGAAGGCCAACATAACCCATACCCTGAATACTTAAACCTCTTACAACGGCATTGGGATCGCTCAACGCTGAGGACAAATGATTCATTATGGTCGATGAAATTTCTCCGCAGGGTTTCAGCGGTACCATTCGTGAGAATAAACCCACAGCCGCAACTCTTTGCGCATCATATGGAGATGCAACATATTTACACAGTGTTGCCACCACTTGTTTCATTTCACTGGAATGAATATCAATTTGATTTGATAAACCAATGGCCATGGGTGTTAGTAGTTCTATGAAATTTTTGAGATCTGTGCTAGAAGCTAAGTGTGTGTGTACGGTAAGTACGGTGGCTATTTGCTCCATTTCCAAACTATCCAAAAACATTTGGAATGTCTCCAAAACAATTTGACAGGGATTCAATTTAATCGACTCTTTGTTGGGCACAAAACCAAATTTATGTTTACTGCTCGTCGACAAAGTGATGATGGAGGACGAAGATGAGGAGCCCATGGCGGGGGAATTGCTGCGTGCTGGCCCAGTTTGCATGGGTGCTGCTAGATTTGTGTATGAGGCCAGTGAGGTCAACAGCATGGTGAACAGTTCGGGGAATTTCAGCTTTAATTGCTAAAAAAACAAAGAAATCATAGAAATTAAAAAGAGCAAATTATTATCTAGGAATAAACAACATACCGTTTTAATATCCTTGCAAGGCATCATTTCGTGCAGAGCACAGAAAATTGCAAATGGTTGTACACTGGCAATTTTTTGCCTATCCACACAAGCTTCATTTTGTTCGAATATACAGGCCGAGGAGAGTATTTGCAAGAAGTTGTCGAGTAAAATGCCAGCCAAGTCACCATCAGTACATACCAGATGCCAATATTCGATTATATTTCTGCAATAATATTTATAGAACAATTGTTTTAGAAATTCTATTGATTTGCATTGATGTTTGCAATTTAAACTTACTCTTCATAGGGTAACTGTTGAGTTAGAATTTCACATGACACCAATTTGGGATGATGTTTGGTAAGTGCCACCAAAGCTTTTAGTACACCAGATTTTGCTCGATTTACATCGCAGGAATGTATGGCCTGAAAATGTAAGAAAAAACATTAAAGAAAAATTGGTTTCTTAAAAATAAATGAAAACATAAAATGAACATGAAGATTTAAAACAATACTTTTATAAATTTTATTTGTTGATTCTGTAATTTCGATTAAAAAATAAATATTACAATTTATTCTAAGAAGAAAATTAACACCACAGCAAAAATGCAGGTGCAGTAAGGTCGGAAGCCCTTGGGGGCCAACGAAATGTGGAATTTCTTGAAATCAGAAATCAAATTTATAAACTTTTAAAACAATTCCTTAATTAAATGATCTGAAACTTTTGTGAATGTCATTCCTTTCGAATAAAACAGTTTAGCTTTACAAGTAATTTACAACTATAACACTCATTTATCGCGAACATATTTTTGAAATGAGCTGGTTTTTATAACATTAACCAAAAAAAAGTGTTTGAGTCTCAGGCCTAAAAACTTTTTTTGTGTAGATTGAGGGGTATAATTCCAAAAAATTAAAACAAGAAATGGGGTTGGGATACGCGTTAAATTTAAGTTAATTATGAGCGCTATAAACAGTGTTGCGAATTTGACCCAAAATCATCAAAATGGGGCCACAAAAATCGTTAAAAAAAACATTTTCGAAATCGCCATGGTTTTATGTAGCTCCTATACAAAGGTTCAACTTGAACCAGCAAAGCTTATTAAAATGATCAACGAGCTGAGAACGGAAGCGGCGGAAAACGACGATGGAATTCGTGGTATTGGACCCCCAAAAAGGAGATTAATTGAACAATTAAAATTGATCTTTCTAATTAAATTCTTGTATAGAAAATAAAGTCCGATGAGACGTGATTACTCACATTTCAGTTCGCAGTTCTTGGGTTGCTCATTGGAGCATTTTCTGCAAAGTAGAAGTCTTTATTTCTTCTTCAATTTGCTAAAACATGGCCAACCATTATATCTGCTTCATTATTTTCACTTCTTGAATTCCACTAGAAATTCTCAAATTCTTATAGAAAATTTCGCTCATAATATATTTGAAAGATCTTTTGTAATCCGTGTTGCAAGACTATGGAACTCGTTACCTCCTAACATTAAAAATTTTTCTGTTTGTCCTCAGACATTTAAAAATAAATTATTGGCTTATTTTCATGAACAGCGCCTGTAAAATATGATTTTTAACATCGTTTCGTTTGTTACTGACAATTACTTTTCACCGTTCCATATCAAATTGTCTTTTAGTATTATTGTTTAAAAAAATGTGCGTTAGGGTCATTAGTTTTGTAAGTTCGCTTCTTTTTTTAATAATTGTTATTAATTTATTATTTTGAACTAATTTATTGTATATCTATCAACATATAGCCCCTGTGGGCTCGGTTGGATTAAATGAAAATAAATAAAATAAAAAAAATGTTTTCGATTGATTAATGTTAAATTTTGGGTATTACGAAAACGAATGACAGTGATATGAAATGTTGTAGTTGTTGTTTTTACTCATTTGAACCTCAGAGATATTGTTCTACGAAAAAATGCTTGCGACAAAACGTATTGAACTTCCCTTTAAAAAACTCGGGCAAAATCTAAAGTATCCATTACGGTGTTCGATCAAGGTGTCGAGCAATCAAAGATGATTCCGGGATAGTTAGAAAACTTCGAAAGATTCCAGAAAAATCGGCTGTTGATGTGGTAAATGCCCGCGACCTAAAAATACGTAGGGAAGTGCAGAGGAGAGGAAATGCAGCGTGATTACTTTAAAGTCCAGCATCATTAGCTCTCCTCTGCTCTGACCTACTAGTTATTTTTAGGCTATGGGCATTTACCACATCAACAGTCAATTTTTCGGGAATTTTCGAATTTTTCAAAATATCCTACAATCATCTTTGATTGTAAATTATAGATTCTTCTAAAGTCCGTATTCAGAATGAATTTAGGGTGAAAACGGGATTGATTGTCGACCATCCCAAGCCGGGCTTTAGAAATTACAACACAGTCAGAAGATTTTTTGAAAACGCAGAGCTTTCAACAGAATTCACTAATACAACAAATGCATGTCATATTGCATTTATATTGCATATTGCATTGAAATGAAATACAGAAATGAATTCATGAAAATGAAAAATTCAAAAATGTTTGTCACAAGAAAGCCCGACATTTGACATCTTGACAAAATGTCCGGCATTGGTATCATGGTATAAAATGACTTCTATCTTGCAAAAACCCGATCGGACAGCTTGCAGAGGAAGCGAAAGAAGAATGAAACAAAGACTAAATTGCATAGGGAATATTTTTCACGTTGAAGCAGCAGCGAGAAATCAAATGAAGATATTTTCAATAGGTTCCTGCTGAGCTCCGATCCGATTATTAGCATCAAAATTAAGCTGCCAAATAAGGTTTTCATATATGTATGCATAACAATGTCATCTTTTTTCAGATTAATCAAAAATGTCTACGAATTTCAACGAAGAACTTTTATTTATACCATATGCGTTCGGCTAAGAAAGCAAAACATAGTAATATATCAATTTCAAATTTCAATAAAAACTTAAAAGTTTTGAATAGGAGAGGCTGTGTAAGTCGCTTTACTAAACCATCAAACCAGATGAATTTAAATTCTTTAAAAATTTATTGTTTTCTTTATATTAGGTTATATTTATTCGAAAACTGTAAAAAAAATAATTCATTTGGGCCTTCCCTGAATTAATCTCCGTTTTATGGGTCCAATACCCCACTCTTGGTTCAACTAGATTCGACTTCTTAGGTAGTTTAAATTTACCTCGACAAAACCGAATAACCGATTGGGCTGAAATTTCTTTATTTACGTTTGATTTTACCCATAACATTATGCAAAAAAATTTTTGTCGAAGGTCGGTGCATAACAGATCCTGGTGTAATATGTTGTCCTAAAAAAATTTTCTTAAAACTCCTATTTCCTTGGAAGGTGCCTTTAGTTTTTCGATCGCATTTCTTTAAGTATAAGCTCGATAACGCCTACAATAACAATGACACTTTCACGTCAGTAACTGTTGTTAAAACAATTAGAAAAAATTAGATTTTTTCACAGAAAATTGTTTTTTGATGACACAAAAAATATAAAAAAATTGTTTTTTCACATTTTGAAGGCTTGCATCTTAACAAAGAAAACAATGCCTATTGGAAGAAAATCTATGGATAAATGTAGAAATTATTGCACCTTTGGTAGAAATAAGAGAATTTCAAAAAAAATCTGTTTTTATACCACCCTATTGAGAACAAGGGTATATATCAGATGCTGCCAACCAAAAGTCTTACACATCGATGGAGTGACCTAAGAGATCCCAAGAATATTTGGCGTAAATCCGTTTTGGGGCAGCCTGCCAGTCTTGTTGGTGCGCACGTCCCATAAAAATGGACCATTTTGGTAGCCCCCATACAAATCCGTTTTGGGGCAGCCTGTCCGTCTTGTTGGTGCGCACCTCCCATACAAATGGACCATTTTGCACAAAAAGTTATACGCTTCCTGCACATACAAACTCTTGAAATTGTGTACAGTGGGTGCTATAACGCTTTTATAGCGCCCACAGTAAAGGGTGGGCCATTTAAAATTTTAAATTTGAATTACCGATTACTTTGACTTGTGATTGTGATTTGATCTTTGGATTATTTTCTGTGAGGAGCCATTAAGGATAAATGTTACGCATAGCATCCAGAGACAATTGAAGCGTTTAAACATGAAATCGAGGTTGCCATTGAAGAGATTCGACCCGAAACAATCGAAAATGTACTGAAAAATTGGGTTGAATATTACTTTAATATAACTGAAAATTCACCCATTGGAACGGTGGCAGGCAAAGTGGAAGCTTTCGATAAGGATTTGGGGGCATTTGGTGAAATCACTTATTCTCTGATAGGTGAAAATAATAAATACTTTACCATTGACTCATACACGGCCAACATAATGGTAGCCGATTCTTCGATATTGGATCGTGAGAAGGTTAAACAGATAACATTGACCGCAGTGGCAAAGGATAAAGCACCCACTACGGTGCAAAAAACAACATCAGCAGCGGTAAGTTTTTATCTGAAGTACTACCATATACATTAGGGCGGGTCGATTTAAAAATCGCCCATTGCTCAGTGAAAATCGTATTCTAGGGATCAAAATAAGAAACTTTGCCGAAGGAACCATACCTCTAAAACGAATTCTGATGTCCCGGAAAAATCCCACTTTGACCCATTTAGAGTGCTCCAATCGAGTCCAAATGTATGACCGACCCCCACTCAGTGAAGTGCTCAGTGAAAATCGTATTCTAGGGATCAAAATAAGAAACTTTGCCGAAGGAACCATACCTCTAAAACGAATTCTGATGTCCCGGAAAAAATCCCACTTTGACCCATTTAGAGTGCTCCAATCGAGTCCAAATGTATGGAACCCCCAGGGGGTTCCAGGGGGTGTGCCACTGGCATGGGTGGGTCGGGCCTCCAAAGTTAGTCGGGGTCGGTCATACATTTGGACTCGATTGGAGCACTCTAAATGGGTCAAAGTGGGATTTTTCAAAATTTGCCCCTACCCAAAAGTTCGACCCAAATTCCGGGACATCAGAATTCGTTTTAGAGGTATGGTTCCTTCGGCAAATTTCTTATTTTTATCCCTAGAATACGATTTTCACTGAGCAATGGCGACTTTTTTGCCTCCCCACAAATCGACCCGGCCTAATACACATATATGTACATTTTGTAGACGTTCAGTTATTCAGTTTTTTTTGAATGTTTTGGATGTCAATAACAATGCACCGGAATTCACCCAAAACGAATACACCTCCACTGTGGCGGAAAATGACGCTTTGAATCCTCCCGCTGCTGTGTTCCAAGTTAAAGCCTTCGATTTAGATGAAGGCATTTTTGGAGATGTTCGTTATGTCATCACAGCTGGCCATGAAGAGGAACTTATGGCACTTACTAGCAAGGCCATTATAGCACTTACAATCAAGGCCATTATAGCACTTACTAACAAGGCCATTATGGCACTTACTAACAAGGCCATTATGTCACTTACAATCAAGGCCATTATGGCACTTACTAGCAAGGCCATTATGGCACTTACAATCAAGGCCATTATGGCACTTACTAGCAAGGCCATTATGGCACTTACTAACAATGCCATTATGGCACTTACTAGCAAGGCCATTATGGCACTTACAATCAAGGCCATTATGGCACTTACTAGCAAGACCATTATGGCACTTACAATCTAGATCGCTTTGAATTGGAAATTGTAGCCAAGGAAATGGAGCAGGCAGGAAAGACGACCGTTTGCCATTTCACCAGAGGGTCGAGTAACACAGGGAGCTTTTGTGGCGGAATACAATCAAGATCGCTTTGAATTGGAAATTGTAGCCAAGGAAATGGAGCAGCCTCAACGTGTGGCTCGCCAGTTGTGGTAGTCTTATGAATGATATTGTGTTCCATAAATAAATGACAAAGTTCAACCTTTCCAATAAAACCAGAAATTTGAAAAAGTTATCAGTACTTTTTTTTATAGCCCATTAAAATTTTAAATGGGCCACCCGCACCTGAGTCCATACCTAAAATTCTCAATTGCCGGGCCAGTCGTGGTATTCATATGAATGATATTTCATTTCATTTATTAATTTGTAATTTCTTTATTAAATGACAAAGTTCAACCTTTCCTATAAAACCAGAAATTTAAAAAATGTCAGTACTTTTTTATAGCCTATTCAAATTTAAATTTTTTGAATGGCCCACTCTGCATATTAAAAATTGGCGCTTATTGCCACGCCCCTTTTGGTACCGCCCAAACAAAATGGTCAAAATAAAAAATATGAAAAGAGATTTTTTTTTAATTTTCCTTACTTGTTACTATGTGTCATAATTATACCCTCACTTTAGTGATACGAGGGTATATATCATTTGCTACGGCCAAAAGTGTAACACATCGAAGGAGTGATTTAAGACCCTAAGTATGTTCGGCGTATATTCGTTTTGGGTCATTTTAAGTCGAATGAGAAATGTCCGTCCGTCTGTCTGTCTGCTGGCTGGTGCGCACGATAACTCTCGAAAGGAGTCACCGATTGACTTCAAATTTGGTATACGGTAATATTTTTTTCTATCTCCGGCTAAGTTCGAAGATGAGCCATATTGTTCCACTCCTTCTGGTACCTCCCACACAAAGGGTTAACATTTAGTGAAATATTTATTCTTTAATAACTTCTATGCTTCTTACTCGCATCTTCTGAAATTTCACACATAGTATTAGTTTATTAGGCGCTAACACGTCAAGGAAAATGGGCTAAGTTGTCACGCTCCTCCAAAAGTTAACTTTTTTACAGTGAAAAGTAAAGTGGGGGAAAAGTGGGCATTATCGGCACTCCCGTTTTGGTACCTCCCACACAAATGAACCTTTATGCATCAAAATTGGACTGCTTATAACTTTAATACAAGTTCGGCACAGTGTAATGTGTTTAAAGAATCTACTGTTTTCCGAAAATAGGTGTATTTGTTAAACCCCTTCTGGTACCTCCCACACAAATTTACATATTAATAAGTGTAATGTTATATATTAGATTTCTCACAAAGTGAGGGTATACCTTAGTCGGTTTACCCGACTGAAACTTTCTTACTTGTTTTTCTAGGTTTCAAAAACTGGAACAAAATAAAATTTTGCAATTTTTTTTCTAATTGCTTTAACGAAAGTTACTATACCACTATTTCATCGTGAAAGTGATATTCCCAATATTTGTTGCCCTCATATTTTCTTTTATTTAAAGGGAATCGCGGCCTGATCGAGCATATACTTTATAAAATATGATCCAAATACTAAATGTTTTTTAAAACAAGTAAGAAAGTTCAGTCGGGTAAACCGACTAAGGTATACCCTCACTTTGTGAGTAATGTAATATTGAATATTACTCGAATTATTCTGTCAATTTGTGTGGAAGGTACCAGAAGGGGCGTGGCAATAATGCCCATTTTTCACAGGGCTATAGACACTATAAAAACATTACACTGTACAAAATTTGAAGTATTTTTATACACTGGTTTTAATGTTATAAGCTGTTAACTTTTGGTGCAAAAAGGTAACTTTGTGTGGGAGGTACCAAGAGGGGCGTGGCAACAACACCCATTTTTCCCTGGACTGTAGGCAATATAAAAGCATAGTACTGTACAAAATTTCAAGTATTTTTATACACTGGTTTTAATGTTAACTTTTGGTGCAAAATGATGCATTTGTGTGGGAGGTACCAAAAGGGACGTGGCGACTTCGCCCATTTTTCTCGAGTTGATAGCGACTAATAAGCTAATACTATGTGTGGAATTTCAAAAGATTCGAATAAGTAGTATAGGAGTTATTAAAGAATCAATATTTGACAACATTTTAACCCTTTGTGGGGGAGGTACTAGAAGGAGTGGACCAACATGGCCCATCTTCGAACTTGCCGGAGATAGAAAAAAAATTTTACAACATACCAAATTTGAGGTCAATCGGTTACTCCTTCCGAGAGTTATCGTGCGCACCAGCCAGCAGACAGACAGACAGACAGACGGACGGACATTGCTCATTCGACTTAAAATGACCCAAAACGGATTTCCTCCGAACATACTTGGGGTCTTAGGTCACTCCTTCGACGTGTTACACTTTTTTCCGTAGCAAATGATATATACCCTCGTCACACTAAAGTGAGGGTATAAAAAATTTTTACCATAAAAAATTTTCGTTTTAGTTTCATAAAATAGTATGCTCAATGTTTTTAGGTCTCGGAAACAAAAAAAATTGTTGCAAAGAGAAATTAGTGAAATTCCATGTTATTAGATAACTAAAAATTAAAGACTTACCCCTAAGCATTCTTTGACTAAATCCGGTATAGCATGGAATAACTCGGAACCCTTTTGTTGAATGAAGAATTTCAGAACAACTGAAGCACCAATAGCAGAGCTGTGCTCGGGATCCTTTAAACCAATCAATAATGTTTTACTGAAAATTAATAAAGAAGCGTGAAATAAATTAATTTTTGCCATTTTTCTATGTTGTAATTGTAAAAATGGTCAAATGTAGAAAGTAAAGGAACAGGCATACTATTTTCCCATGAGTAACGACTTACCAAAATTGTAAATACTGGAAATTCGATATCCGTACCGCTATTATCTTAGCAATCTCGCCCGCAAGATTATATATCTCCTTGGGATCATCTGTAATGATTTGTTCTTTCACCAATTCGATTTCTTTCACCCAATCCGTTTCACTATCGGCTATTGTTAGGGTTTCATAAATACACGCTATCTCCAGAGTCTTTTGCAAAATATCCACCGACACCTGACGCACTGTGCCATTGGAATCTATGCAACGTGGTATAATTTTACCCAACATTTGACCGGTTTGATTGAATTTCGAGGGTGCCTCACAACCAATCTTCATGGATTTAATGTAGACATCCAAAGTGTTGTTGTAGACATGACTAGCGCAAATGCGTACTTCGGAATTTTTCTCACGCGTCCAAGTCTCCAGGATGGATATAATCAAATCCAGTGTTGACGGTGAGGGATCCATTTCAATAATGACTTTTACAAGTTTATTTAATTCCGGCAAGGATTCGTTAAGATATTTGGCTAGGAAACTATTGCGTTCATCATCCTCCTGTGATTCAAATTTCATTTTTAAATTCTGGGCACAATTGAAGAAATTCTTGCAGGCTATTTCGAATATTACCCCACCGTCAACAGATTCGGAGGCATCGTCACCACCAATGCGTATGAAATCAGTGCCCAGTTTTAGGATAATAGGCAGCAGAGGCAAATCGTCGAAAGGCGCTTCTATGGGTATACTGAAGACGGCCTCCATTATTTGTTTGCGGTATTTTAGAGGTGTGGTTTGCGTCCCCTTGGTAATGATCATTTGATTGCAGATGCTTAGGAGAGTCTTTAAAATGGCAGACATTACACACTGATCTTTGGTGAACTTTAATTGTAAAATCAAAAAGTTAAATATGGTATCGTCTAGATTGGCCAACGACTGTGTGGGATCTGCCTCATCCATGACATGACCCAGAGATTTGATGGCCAAAAGATTTGTTTTGAAATTCTCCAATTCTTTGTGGGTGTCTTTGATGAAGTGCAGATTGGAAAAGAAACCCGTGGAATGTTTTCGTCCACCAATGTTAGCCAATTCTGCAAGCTTCTTTATAACTAGGGCGTAGTGTTTTCGTGCTAAATAGCCCAAGGCTAGGCAGCAGGGCACAATTTTATCTTCATATTCTGTGTGTTTGGTGTGCTTATCCAGTTTCTCCTGCCTGGCATAGGTGATAATTAAATCCAACTTAGCATTGACAGTGGCATCTTCGCTAACATTACAGAGCGTTAAAGCCATGGCTTTGATTAACATTCCTCGCTCGGTGTTCAACGAGGGTATAACAAACTCATTGTGCGGCAAAACCATAGGATAAATAATAGTCTGCTCAGCCATTTTATTGGCTAATCTTTCGGCGAAATGTTCATCATGTTTGCTGAGGAAGTCATTAGTTTCCACAATAAAGGCATTGAGTTTACTAAAATACAAAGATTCCTTATTAATATTCAGCAGCAAATCCGATATGGATTTTTCCCAAAGCTTGTTCAGCTCTGGATTTAAGTGGGGATAGTAATATTTTAAAAATGACAAAATATTTGTGGCCCTTTTGATGCTGTGATAGTTGCCCAACAAAGACAAACAGCGAGTGTATATAGTCTCAGCTGAAGGAACTATAATTTTACCGCTTTTAACCAAACTGGGAGCTTTGGCTTGTACTTCTTCCCCCGTACCCCCGGCATTTGATTCTCTTCTCTCGGGCGGCTCTTCTTCTTGTTCGTGGGCAACTTCAAATTCTATATTAGCCGATTTGGAGAATAGACTTGCTAAACATTTTGCCAAATTGGAGCAAATATCGCTATAATCCAATAGGACAAAATAATTCAGCAACTCTCGTTTCAACAATTCATCCATGGTTCCCACGGTGGAGGCCAACATGAAGAGAGAACTTTCACAGGATAAAACGAAATTAGCATGATCCTCCAAAGAGCCATGCTCCTGATTGACTTTGGTGTATTTACAGCTGTAGCGCACTATAAACCATACAAATTCCTTTTCTTTGATAAAAGATTTCTGGGCCAAAGCCACAATACACTTTAGCAAAGTCATTTTCATTTTAATACTCTTCTCACTGGTTATCATTTGCTTTAGACATTCCATAAACGCCTGCAATTTATTTTCTATGTTCACGGTGGACGTATTCAAGAGGTGAGTCAATATTAACAATGATTTAATGCGTTCCCTTTCGCTGTTATTGCGCAGATGCATAAGCAAAGTATCCATTATTTTGGAGGCATATACGCTGGAGAGCAAATGGAAACATCGAAGAACTTCATAGTGTCCCTTCACTGTCTGTGGCTTCTCATAGTCTGGATAGACACACACCAGATCGAAAAGATTTGAGATCAATTGATCGGCCACACCATCCAATGCCGTTGGCTGCACAGCTATATTTGTTTTGAGTATGGCCGATAGAAATTGTGTCACAGAATTACGCTCAATTGAACGGCGATATAATCCCAAGACTTGTGGCACCAGTCTGGGTGTTTGGTCCTGTATGGCTTCTGCTGGCAGTAAAGGAAACATCGAAGAGAGCGCCTGTAGAATTTCCACACAAACTTTGGGTTCTCTTGAATGTAACCACTGTTTAAAGAGCACATCATAGGCTATGGAAATTTCCGTAGAACATTCAGGGAATGATTCTACCACCACCGCCACGGTGGGAGGGACGGCTTGAGATGTGTTGTCGTCTCCATTAGTATCAGCTTGGTTGTCCAAAGTGGAAGCTTCGGCAGCATTGGCAGATGATTGTTCCAACAAAGCTTCACTGAAGCGGCCAATGGCTTAAAGGAGAAAATGAAAAGAAAAAAACATTTTCAAAATACATTTGTAAAGAAGCATGTAAAGAAAAACTAAAATCATTTTATAGATAGTTTTTTAAAAGGGTTTGATATGTTTCTCACGTTATTTTTGGTTCCCTATGAATGATTAAATTTACAAGTGCAATTGTTTCATATTCACGATAAAATAAATTTAATACAGGAGAACATAAAAATTGCAGACCTTAAATTATACAGATGTTTCGTCCGGACGAAACGTCAAAATCTATCAGTTACGTACGAATAGGAATGAACCGTGTTCGGCGAAAATAGTTTGAACTTTTTTTGTACTAATCGATTAATATTAATTTTTTAATTGTGACAATTACAAAAAATTCGGGAAATCGGTGCGAAATCCGCGGAAAAACCCGCTCTTTGAAGCCCTACTTCGTTCTAACTGACAACTTACTCGCTCCGGGATGACATATCTTATTATTCATTATTTTTCATAAAAATAATTTCCCATTAAAAAAACATAAATTATAAAAAATGGTTGTAATATTTCTGGTTTTTCCATGTTGAATCCTTAGAAGATTTTACAGTACCCCTAGTTAAAAAATGGCCATAATAAAATATATGTATGAAAAATATTTTTGGAATTTCTTATTTCAATTATTTGAATAGTGTTCTTATTTCAATATGAATTTACTTTTCATTGTCATTTTCATCAAAAATTATAAATTATGAAGATACATAAGTCATCCCGAGAACTGTCAAAATCTATCAGTTACCAAAAATAATGAATAATAAGATATGTCATCCCGGAGCGAGTAAGTTGTCAGTTACGAACGAATAGAATTTTCAACGAGTAGGACTTCAAAGAGAGAGTTTTTCCGCGGATTTCGGACCGATTTTCCCGAATTTTTTGTAATTGTCACAATTTAAAAATTAATATTAATCGATTAGTGCAAAAAAAGTTCAAACTATGTTCGCGGAAACCTGTTTTTTCGCGTGTGACATTTCATTCCTATTCGTTCGAATTAGAATAAATAATATTTAAAGTATCAAAATTAAGTAGTCTTCAACTACTCCTAATATTATTTTTTCATCATTTCAGCAATTTCGACGATATCTTTCAAGACATTGCGAAAAATATTTTTTATGAAAACATTTTAATAACTCAATAATTTTAAAAATTAAAATTATAATCTTTTTATATTTACTCCGAAGAAATCGATGCATGACATAAAAAGTTGTAGCGAATTTGTCAAATATATCTCTATATATATTATTTTCACCTCAACTAGATGAATGTACTTACAAATAAGTACATTCATCGAAAATTAGGTCTATATTGAAATAGCTCAACAAAAAAATGTTTCTAACAGAGGCGCGGGGTTTTGCAGTCGATACGGATATCATCACACTAAAAGGTGGTTTCTTTGAATAGACTCTAGTTCTCGCGAAATGCTAAAATAGAGAGGCTGAACCACATATTTTAGCATAACTCGAGAACAATTTATCCGAATTAGAATAAATAATATTTAAAGTATCAAAATTAAGTAGTCTTCAACTTCTCCTAATATTATTTTTTCATCATTTCAGCAGTTTCGACGATATCTTTCAAGACATTGCGAAAAATATTTTTTATGAAAAAATTTTAATAACTCAATAATTTTAAAAATTAAAATTATAATCTTTTTATATTTACTCCGAAGAAATCGATGCATGACATAAAAAGTTGTAGCGAATTTGTCAAATATATCTCTATACATATTATTTTCACCTCAACTGGTGCACAAAGGGCCTGTCCCGATCAAAAATATCACAGAAATCTAATTAATAATAACGTTTATATAAATTGAGTATATTAAATTCAACTCACCATATGCATGCGACTGTTTAATGTGATCCTGTTTGATGGCATTCAAATTTGTCAATATTGTCGACAATATTTGTTTAATGAAAGGCACTACACCCGGTATATTGGTGGAGGCCAATGTACCAAATGTTTGCATCACCATAAAATGCGCCACTGCACCTTCTTTGGTGTGCGCCATCAATGCCTCCATCACCATTTTGCAGTCATCCCCACGTCCAATGGCCACCAGTATATTGAGTGCATGATTTTGTATATTGGGTACATGCTCGTTGGAACGCGTTAATTCTTCTATGGCCAATTGTATTAGCCTTTTGTGGGCATCCGAGGGTATGGTAGCGTCTGAGGCAACAACACGTTCAATGGCTCTGTGGAAATGTGAAGGACGACGACGACAAACATCGGAATGTGATTTCCTTGCATAAAATGAAATTCCAAAATGCATTTACTTACTTCAATATGATGGTTGTTGTCTGTTCACTTAGTTTGGGATGCTTTTCCCGGTATTCGAAGAGTATCTCTGTGGCCCTCACTGGATGTGTTTCGATAATTTTAACCAATGCCGATTGTATGGCCAGACGAACGGTTTCATCTTTGTCAGTTAAACCATCGAATAGATTGTGTAGAACACCTGAAATCGGGAATGAAAGGAAATGCAATATAATTCAGTTTTTTTCTTATTCCCTTTTATAAATAGTTTACAAAATTTAAATAATAAAATAAGAGATTCTTGTTTCCCATGCTCTAGTTTAGGTTTATCTGTAAGGCTGAAGTTAAATGTTGTTCATAACGAGGTCGGTGTGATAATTCCCTCAATATGCGGGTGTAACTCTATGATATTTTCATAGGTTTGTTAGAATACAGATAATGTTATAAAATATAGTGGTAGGGGGACATCGAGAAACACCCTCAAGGTATAGTTAGGTATAATATTAGCCACATACCAAGAAGGAAAACATTATCATAAAATAATGTTGTTGTTGACTTTACCAAATAATTCGGTATTGTGTTTCCCAAAACTAACTTTGAACAAGACGCCCCCCAAATATTGTGTTTGTGAATAATAGTGGAAAGAAGAAAACATTTTTTTGAAACCAACACTTTAACCTAAAATAACACTGAATATAATTCTATAAATTCAAAACCAAATTGATTTTAATGGTAAAGTTTTTTAAACTTCAATTTACATGGCAGGTTTTAAGCATAAGCCTGATATAGCCGGGATATGGGTCAAATTTCAAGTAATTATGTGGGCTAAAAATGTTGGAAATATATCTTTTACGTAGAAACAGTAACAGTCGTAAAAAAACTAAAACTTTAGATTTTTTAAAAACATTTTTTGCCGGCACGAAGATGTCCGTAAAAATAGAGAAGAAAATCGCAAAGAAAATAATGTTATTCCATTTTTCAGTAGCCAGCATCCTAACGAAGAAAAAAATCTATGGATAAATGTAAACATTATAGCCCTTTTGGAAGAAGTAAGAGAATTTCAACATAATCATGTTTTTATACCCTCACTATTGTCAACGAGGGTATATACAGGGTGGAGCGCGGTAATTTGCTTATTTACCGCGCTCCACCCTGTACATTTTGTACGGGTAAAAAGTGTTACACATCAAAGGAGTGATCTAGACCTCAAGTACATTTGGCGGAAACGTAAGTCATTTGAGCAATGTTTGTCGGTCCGTCTGTCTGTTTTGCGTGACTGGTGCGCATGATAACTCTCGGTAGGAGTAACCGATTGACTTAAATTTGATACATGCTAAAATTTTGTTTTCATATCAGGCTACGAGTATGATACAAGATGGACCATGTTGGTCTACTCCCTCTAGTACCACCCTTACAAAGGGTCAAAATTTAGTGAAATATTTATTCTTTAATAATTTCTATACTACTTATCAGAATCTTCCACACATAGTAATAGTTTACTAGTAGCTATTACCTTGAGAAAAATGAGCGAAGTTGGTAGCTGCCACACAAATGCACACAAAGTTAATGGCTTATAACATTGATTCTAGTCCATACAAATACTTGAGATGTTTGGCAGTGTAATGCTTTCACAATACCTATAGTCCCGTGAGAAATGGGCTCTATTGTCAAGCTCCTTTTGGTACCTCTCAAATCCATCGATTCCAGCACATACAAACACTTGCAATTTTGTGGAGTGTAAGGCTTTATAGGGTAGGCTTGGGTAGTTCCATTGAAAAATGTGCGTTATTGTGAAACTCCTTTTGATACCTATGTCAAACGCCTTTTCAAAGTCTAATGGTGTTTTCTTTTCTAAAAAAGATGTTGCCCTGCCAGAGAGCAGCATTTTAATAATTTCGCCTACACCCTCTTGTACTGCTGCATTTTTTATGGTCAGAATCGATAACAAAAATGTAAAAAACTAGCCTTTTAACTCACTAAAAGTAAACTAAAAACAAAGAATACTCCACGGCGCCGCCTAAATAAAGCATATGACCAAACTTCATTATAAAAAAGAACGCACGGACACACGCGGTTATTTAGGCTATTCGCTAGACGCCGAACAACATCTGTTTTGTAGGGCAGCGTCCACCCCTTCGATTAAATACAGGGCTGAAATGTTGCATTTTTGCGCCGTGCAAGTGCGACATTTTTCACAAAAGAAAACTAAACCCTTTCACAGTGCAGCATTTATTTTACAATCGAAGACAAAAAGGCATTTTTGGGGCGAAAGGCATACAAAATGTAGCATTTTTCGGCACAAAAGAAAACACCATAAGAAGACTAGATAAAGGGGTGCTCTCCACTCTACCGATTGCTCTGTGATCACTCTCAGGCCGGTTATATGCTCTGAATCCAGCTTGTTCCTTTCTGAGAGCAGGAGAAAGCCTATTCCTTTATTTAGTATTTGGGATGTTACTTTGTATATCTTACTGAGGAGAGTATTTTCTCTTCAGTTTTTTTCGGATTGCAAGATTGCCTTTTTTGGCAAGTTTACTATTACACTCTCGGCGATCTCGTCTGGTAATTTTTCTGCAGTCCAAAATTCGGTGATGTCCTGGTCTAATATTTTGGCACTCGTTGTTGCGTCCGCCTTTAACATCTCGCGGGTATGTTATCTAAACCAAGAGATTTGTTGTTTTAAGCGATTTTATCGCTTCACATATTTCGGTTAAGTTCGGGGTTTTGGCACAGATATTCGCGTTTTCAGTGTGTGACTGACAGGTGCATATTCTTTTGTAAACAGTTACAGTTCGTAACAGTTACAGGATCGTTTCATAGAATGCCTTCCAGAGTGGAAGTTGTTCTCGTTTGCTGGTAATGAGTTCACCAGAGTCGTCGTTTAGAGGTTTGCAGGCAGATTCGGCGCGGATCTCCCCACGGGGTGTGTTTCAACCGCAGCTTGCGCATCCTTAGCTATATTATTAACCCAGTTCCGTTTGTCTCTATGTGCACTCTTCTTTACGTCACGGTTCAGTCTGTGATTTAACTGCTGTGACGATGTTCTGTTCGAGCGGGTTATGCTGGAATTCATTGGGGCTTTGGCCTCTTTCCTTTCCATCATGCAATATGGCAACGATGCAATCGATCCCACCGTGACACTTACCGCCTGACCCACGTTGTCGATCGTTAACGGTCGCATTACTTCGTTAACGGTCGCATTACAGATGACTTGCAACCAACCAACTAATAGGAATCAGGCAGAATGAAAATATCGCTTTGTCGTTCGGATGATATTCTGTAGTTCGCAAATCATCTGTTTTCCACATGCTAACGTTAAGGGGCACCCTTAAATACCAGTGAATGCATCCGACGCCTGTCAAACTCGATTTCAAATGTATTTAAATGTACTACAGCTACTCCGCAAATACGATTTTCGATTTAAATGTACTACAGCTACGTAGTTGGGCACATATAGAATGACAAACAAATAGGTATGGTCATATAGATTTATTCGCGCCAAATGTTAAATAAGTGACCTTATTATGGATATTCCACGAAGTTACACCTTTGTAATTCCTTCTAACCAATATATTTTTTAAGCCAGGTTTGCTTTTGAGGCTTAAAAGTAACCCTAAAAAAGTAAAATCCACGATCCGATATACGTTCTCATAACAAATAATAATTTGATTCCGCTCAAATAGAAAGAATTTACATTGTGTTTTATATAAAAATCCTGAAATATATCTGGGAGAAAACATTAAAAAATCTGTATCTTTTAAACCAAAATGACCTCCATCGTGAAACTTTTGTCACGTGTAAAGGACATTTAACGGTTTAACTACAAAAAATATGAAGAAAAAAAAATTAGGTGCATTTCGAGATATTGAAGGATTAAAAATTTTTTTAGATTTTTAATGGAAAATATTTTTTTAAATTATAAATTTTGAAGTACGAGAGTGGCCGGTTACAATGACACTAAAATCGTTGAAATCGGATAACGCGTTCTTAAGTTATACTCTGTTGAATTCAGTATCCTTTAAGAAAAAAGTAGAGATTCGACCAACTTTCGGACGCTGTAAAACAAGAACCATAACGAATTTGGACTAAATATAGACATCATACAAATTGTACACACTAGGAGATAGCGTGTACCAAATTTTATCGAAATCGGAGGTGGTCGTGTTTAACGTGGGTCGACTGCCGTTGGAATTACCCTGATGTTATAATTTGTGTTGTGAATGTCTGAGTGATATGGCACGTTTTTCAAGTTTTGGGTAATTGCTCCAGCGGGCATCGTTACGGCAGCGCTAAAGATAAGTTACGGTTAAGTTTGCCTAACCCAGCCTTTACTCTCCTAAAGTTGATGATTACAGGATCATTTTTATTGAAAAACATAAAAGCTGCATGGACAAGAAGATACTGTTTACACGATCTAAAAACAAATTATGAATTTTTAAGAATTATCTCCTCACAAAATTCTAATAGAGTTTAGTAGGGCTTCACGCAATTATCATACTGACTCCGGCGCAACACAGCGTGCATCATCGTGGGTTATATTGAGAACGAACTGGAGACAGGCAAATCACCTTGCACAACGAAACCCTAGTAAAACCATCATGGTTGTTTGGTGGGTAATCAGTGGTGGTCGGTGCTTGCTTACCTATCCGCCAATGGATTGTGCATGAATGGGTGGTATTGGTATTGGGTGATATTGTGCAACCGGATTGCCGCCTGTCGGTTTGTCCGTCCCTTTATAGGAAAATGTTATTACTCATGACAAGATTTTCTTCTTTATTTACATACATAAATATCAATTTTCACAAATGTGATTATGGAGATATGTACAGAAGTATGCATATACATATATTTTATTTGTTTGGCAGTGAATTGAAAATAGAAAACATAAAAACTCTTTTAAATTCAATGTAATTATTTTGTTGTTACATAGTAGGTATACCTTTGGTATTCCATGGCACATAGATTCTTTTAGAGGGCGGCAATTGTCGGTCTTTCGCGTGTAAAACTTTCTTTAATGTATCGAACATAGTCATTTGGATTTTTTTATGTTAAATATTGTTTTAATTTCATTTTTTTCCGTACATGTGTATGTTTAATAACTGTTTTAAATGTTTATAAGACACGCAATCACTCAGTTTCGGTTTTACTTTGTCTATAATTATAGTTTTATTTCTCTGCATTTTTATTTTTGTTTTTATAGACAGTTGCATTTTTCATTTGAGCAAAATTACAAATTAAAATCAGAGTACATTGGCGGCGGTGCACTCCTATGTGCTATGATTATGAGACACGTCTCGGTACTGAACCGTCCGTCGAACCATTCGCAAAGAGTGCTTGGTGCCTCCCTCCAATCGGGCACTCATGAATGAGTCATATTTTGTTGTATTTTTCGCATTTGGCTATTGTTATTATTTATTTATTATACGAGCTACGTCATTGATGAAGTATTACAAATTAATAACAATACTTGTGACACGTGATTGATAGTGTTTTTTTGCCAAAATGTTTTTTGTGGTAATTCTCTAACAATTCAAGAGTACGACGACAAGATTGAGATTCAGCTTGTTCAGTATTAAATGCACTTTTCATTACATTTTTTTCTCTCATGACAAAATCTAAGACTAAGTGTAAATTATTTCATAACACCACGAAAAGAACATCGGATATGTATGAAAATACAGGGTTTTCCAACAAGAGGTGTTATTTTGAATCACCCGATATTTCGGTAGCTGTCACTTTTGAAGCTTTTATTCAAAGACAAATAGAATATAAGAAGACATTCCTTCAGGCCGAAACGTCAAAATCTATCAGTTACGAACAAATAGGAATGAATTGTAACACGCGAAAAAACAGTATTCCGCGAACATTGATTGAACTTTTTTTGCACTTATCGATTAATATTAATTTTTTAATTGTGACAATTACAAAAAATTCGGGAAAACGGTCTGAAAATCCGCGAAAAACCTCACTCGTTGGAATCAAATTCCTATTTGCTCGTAACTGACAATTACTCGCTACAGGAAGGAATGTCTTCTTAAATTATATTGTCTTTGCTTTTATTCTTTGACATTTGACAAGTAGAAACCACGCCATTACTAAAGATGGGACCATACACGATTCAACAACGCATTGAAATTATTAAAATTCGAAAAATCGAAAATCATCGACTGACTGTTACTGTTTGGTGCGGTTTATGGTCCGGCGGGGTCATTGGACCTTACTTTTCCCAAAATGAGGTTGGATCAACAGTTACGGTGAATGGATTGCGCTATCGAGAGTTGATTAATGATTTTTTTATGGTCGGAGTTGGATGGTATTGATCTGGACAACCTGTACTTTCAACAAGACGGCGCTACTTGCCACACAAGCGACGAAACCATTGCTCTGTAACGGGAAAAGTTTCCGGACCGTGTTATCTCTCGAACAGGTGATTACAATTGGCCACCGAGATCTTGTGATTTAACACCTTGCGACTTCTTCCTTTGGGGCCACGTGAAAGATAAGGTCTACACCAACAGCCCAGCGTCGATTCAAGACCTCAAAGATAGAATTCGTCAGGACATAGGGCAGCCACTTTGCGATTTGGTTATGGACAATTTCATGAAAAGGATATGGTCCTGTAAGCGTGGTCGTGGTGGCCATTTGGCTGATGTTGTTTTTCATTATTAACGGCATATCTTCCTCTTTATTATGAAATAAACATCCGATCAGTTATCTCAAAAAATGGTATTTTTCTTTGAATACCAAAATAACACCTCTTGTTAGAAACCCCTTTATAACATAACTAGCGAAGACGCAAAGCAAATGAGACATAGGCGCCACCTATATGTGACATCATACAAAACGTTTTCTGGGATTTGAAGCTAAATGAGGGGCATTCGAAAACATTATATAAATCGTATGTTTTATGACATGATATCAGGTTCACAGTGGGGGATTCTGGAAAAACGGTGCATGAAATTTGACAAATTTTTAGGAGAGGTATATCGGTCAAGGCCCCCTTTCAACAATACGGATACACAGAACCATGTAAAAAATCGTCATTCCCACACGTGAACTATCGTCTGCTATATTTCTTTTTTTAATTGGACTAATAAATTCAATTTTCACTTCAATTGTATTGCATTTAAAAAAAAAAAGAATTTCTCTAAAAACATTGCAATTGCATTTTTCTACAAAGTTTCATTAAAATTATATTTTTCTGGAAAATTTAATATTTTTTTTTAGAAAATTTCATCATAATTGCATTTTTCTACAAAGTTTCTTGAAAATTCATTTTTTTTAGAAAATTCCTCCAAATATGTGTTTTTCTAAAAAATATTGTTGAAATCTAACTATTCTACAAAATTTCCTAGTAATTAAATTTTTTTCTATAAAATTTCGTAGAAATTAAATTTTTTCTACAAAATTTCGTTCAAATTTCAGCAAAATTTATTAAAATTAATTTTGTAAGGTCCACTGAACGGATTAAAGATCGATGAGTCGTAGGAGGATTAGTGGCACCTGACCCGATTAAAGCTCTTTGACTTTATCAATTTCATTGAAATTTTGTAGAAACATTTTAGGGAAATTTTCTAGAAATATTCAATTTCAAGGAAATTTTCTAGAAAAATTAAATTTTGACATAATTAAAAAAACCAATTGTTATTAAAAATTTATTTTCGACAAAATTAAAAAAGTCAGTCTGACAGAATTTTCTAGAAAAAAGATTTTTTTGTAGAAAAATTAATTAGCAAAATTATGTTAAAATTGCATTTTTCTACAAAATGTTTTTAAATTATTTTTTTCTACAAAATTTTGATAAAATGTCAATGGTCTATCCATGAGCGGATGTGGGTTCATTGAACGGATTGAAGATTGATGAATGGTTTAAAGGAAGAGGACTGTTAATTAAAGCTCCTTTACTTTATTAAGGGTCGATGAAGTAAATTTTCTGGATAAATTCAATTTCGAAGAAGTTTTAAAGAAAAATAAAATGTTATTGATAAATTTACTTCCGAACAACATTTTAAGGACATAACTTCCTATAAAAAACGACATTTTCAATACAAATGAGTCTAGAATAATATATTTTTTAAGAAATTTTATGCGATATATCTTACAAAAATCAAAAAAATGCAAAGCCGGCGGAATATTAAAATAGTGAAATTTCAAGAAATGGCATTTTAAAAAAATTTCACTTTTTTAAAATATTCTGTCAGATTTGCATTTTTTGAAATAACTACTTAAAATTTTTATTTTTTTAAAAAAATTTTTTTTTGAAAAATTCGTCAAAATTTAATTTTTCAAAAAAATTAAAAAAAAAATGAAGAATTCGGAAAAAAAATTTAATGAAATGCAATTTCATCGAAATGTTGTAGAAAATTTCCAAAAAAAATTCTTGAATTCAAGGAAATTTTCTAGAAAAATTTAATTTTGACATAATTTTCTGAAAAAAATAATTTTTAATAAAAATGTATATTCGACAAAATTAAAAAAAAAAATCTAGAATTTGTAAGAAATTTTATGGAAATGTTTTTACCGAAATTTTTGTAGCAAAATTAAATTTGCTAGCATTTTTTAGAAAATTCATTGAAATTTACATTTGTCGAGAAAATTACTTCAAATTTGTATTTTCTAAACAATTTTGTAATCATTTTTCTTTATTTTATTGAAATCATATTATTCTCCATAATTTTGTTGAAATTGCATTTTTTGAACAATTGAAATTGCATTTAAATTTTTTTCTAAAAAATTTCGTTTAAATCAAATTTTTCTACAAAATTTCGTTGAAATTTAATTTTTTAGCAAATTTTTTTTTGATTTTATTAAAAAAAATCATTTTTGGCGAAATTTTCTACAAAAAAATTTTAAAGAAATTTTATGAAAAAATAAAATTTTTAACGAAATTTAAAAAAATAAATTTTGATTAAATTTATAAAAAAATACCACTTCGTGAAATAGATTTTTTTAGAAAATTTCTTTAATTTTGTAGTTTTCGAGAAAATTACTTCAAATTTTTATTTGTTAAAAAAAAATTTTAAACCGAAATTTTCAACAAAATTTCAATGAAATTGCATTATTTGGAAATTTTCGTCGAAATTTCGTTTTTCAACAAAATTTTTTGATTTTGCATTTTTCTAGAAAATCGGTAAAACGCATTTCTCTAGAAAATGTTGTTAAAATTGCACGTATCTACAAAATTTCTTGAAATAAAATTTTCTATTAAGTCAGAATTTATTTGGTTCGAGACCATATCGTCGGCTTAATGCTATTTTGTTCCATACGCCATTTTGTATGAACGGAGAAAAACGCAATTTATTGTTTGAGTAAAAACGGGACTGAAGAGTTACACACTTTTTATTTCATAGGGTTCCCAACAGTGCTTGTATGTTTCTCATGTATTTCTATGCCATTACATCCAAAAATAAGCAAGTTATAACAATTTTTGTACTTGGCATTTTGGTCCATATCCACTTTTATTTTAAAATTTTTTCGTATTTGTATTACATGGACCACAAAAAGGGTCGGTATGGAAGGACACTAATTTACATATTGTGATCGAAAAAACGTAAAATACTGAGAGAAAAATATAGGGCGATAGAAAAATTGAGACATAGAACAAAAATATCGAAATTATTTCCCGTTATTCAGAGTAAAACAAATTTACCCTACCAATATCTCGAAAACTAGGCGAGATAGGAAAAAAATGATTGCAGATTCTGAAAGAGCATGCTTGGAACCCATGTTATCAACTCCTAACTCAAAAAACACGAAAATGGCGTATGGACCAAAATAGCATTAAGCCGACGATATGTTTCGTTTACTTTCTGTCTATTGCAAAAAAGTAATAGAAACAAATACAAAAATTGTATTTTTTGTAGAAAGTTTTGTTGAAATTTCAACGGTCGATGAGCGGATTAAAGGCCACTGAACGGATTTCATTGATGAGTTATGTAAGGGACGATGATTCCTGTTTAAAGCTCTTTGACTTTTTTAAAGGCCGATTCAGCAAATCATCTGGAAAAGATAAATTTCGAAAAAAAAAAGTTTTATGAAATGCGATTTCATCAATTTCGAAAACAAAGTCTGGAAATACGTATTTCTAGAAAAATTTAATTTTGAAATAAGTAAAAAATTAAATTTTAATAAAAATGTATTTTCTAAAAAAATTAAAAATATATTTTGACAAATTTTTCTAGAATTTGTAAGAAATTTTGTTAAAATTGCATTTCTGTACATAATTTATTGATATTAAGTTTTTTCTAGAAAATGTTGTTGAAATTTAAAGGTCGATGAACGAATTAAGGGCCACTGAACGGATTAAAGATCGATGAGTCGTTTAAAGTACTCCTGATTAGTGGATTAAAGCTCTTATAAAAGGCCGATGAAGATAATTTACTTAAAAATTTTTTTTCTGAGAAATTTTAAAGAAAATTTAAATTTTATCGAAATTTTGTACCTAATGAATTTTTTGAAAAATACTAATTCTTATATTGCATTTTTAAGAAAATTCCTTCAAATTTGCATTTGTCGAGAAAAATTTCTTCAAATTTATATTTTTCTACAAAATTTTGTCGAAATTGAATTTCAACGGCGTTTGAGCGAATTAAAGGATACTGAACGGATTAAGACCGATGAGTGGTTTAAAGGATAAAAGCTCTTTAAGTTCATTTCCGATGAAGGAAATTTCCCTGAAAAATTCAATTTCGAAGAAATTTTAAAGAAAATGCAATTTTATCGAAATTTTGTAGAAAAATTAAATTTCAACGATTTTTTCTTACAATATGCAATTTCAAGGAAATTTTCTATAAAAATTGAATAATATAATTTTTTAAGAAATTTAAGTTTTCAATAAAAATTTATTTTCGACAAAATTAAAAGATACCAAATTTGAGAAAAAGTTCTTTAAAGAAGAACAATTAAATTTTGACAAAATTTTTAAAAGAACAAATTTTTTAGCTTGCATTTTTTAGACAAGTTTTTCTACAAAATGTCGTTGAAATTAATTTTTTGTTGAAAAATTTCGTCGAAATTGAATTTTTAAGCAAAAAATTTTTTATATATTGTTTTAGAAAATCGTTGAAAAGCATTTCTCTAGAAAATTTTGTTAAATTTCAATTCTCTACAAAATTTTTTGAAATAAAATTTTTTGGAGACAATTTTGTTGAAATTTCAACCGATTAAGGGCAACTGAAAGGATTAAATATCGATGAGTCGTTTAATGGGCGTTGACTCCTGATTAGTGGCCATTGCCAGGATTTTAAGCTATTCGACTTTATTAAAGTAATTTTTCTGGAAAAATTTTATTTTGAATAAATTTCAAAGAAAATGCAATTTCATCGAAATATTGTAGAACAGTTGTTGTTATTTATTGTTGGTCTGTGCTTTTGTTATTCAGTTATTCTAATTTTTCAGGAGAACAATTAAACTGTTTAATTTTATTATATCGGGATAAATTTAATATGATATGAATTATGAATTCGTACGTGTATAATATATACCTTCGAATTCCTAATTCAAATCATATTAAAATTATCGCGAAATAATACAATTAAACAGTTTATATTCTCTTCTGAAAAATTAGGAACAAACACATAGCTAATATTGACACGACGGCATCGATATTCTCCAGGAGGGAAAAATTCTAAACTTCTACCAACTATTAAATAGTGAGATGGCGACTTGGGACTTTGCTATAAATGTCACATGGAGATGGCGCCTCAACAATACATCCTACAACAAATTTGGTTTATGCCTTTACTGGAAAATTATAATAATAATACTCAAATCGGACCGAAAAAGGTATGCCGCAAAATGTATTTTTGATTACTGAAAATAAACACTTTTAAGACATTATTAGATGAAGTCAATAAAACTGAAAATAAATACTTTCAAGACATTTATTACATGAAGTCAATAAAATTGAGGTAGGTTATAAAATTATTAGTCATCACAATGTATTGTATCAACAAAAAAAAATATAAATATGACTCAATTAATTCTAATGTTATCACAAGAATCAATAGACCAGTTTATTTTTTTTTTGATTTGTTCAAACACGACTACTAAAAGTACTGCAACCTTGAAGATTAACAAAAAATACTAAATTTTAAAATTGTTATTTCTTTAAATAAATATAAAACTTTGCAAATTAAAAAAACTTACTACTTACATCTTACACACACATTTATCTAAACATTTAATATAGTATATGTTTTATAAAGAAATATAAAGATTTTCGAGTGAAAACCAATATGTATATCGTCACCTGAAATCCAAAATAACGTAACCCACATGTTCATACTTTTTCAGGAGAAGCAAAAAACAAAGTAAACTAATTTTAAGTTTTTCGCTAGATTTGGGGATTTTCCGACTATTAAGGAAAAATCAAATAACAAATATTGCCTATATTAGTTGTGGCGTACATTCCAAATAAAAAGAAATAAAATTTTATGAATTTTTGCGCTTTTTTAATGACCTTGTTTGCTGTTACGTCATTTCGAATTTCAGTCATGAAATGGTAAATTTTGTATATTTAACTCTAAAATTTTGTAGGAATGTGTATTTTAGTCTAATAGACTAAAAATCAATCATAAAATACATTTTGATTTTTTTGATGTTACGTTATTTTGGATTTCAGATGACGATATGTAGATAAGATTAAAACGTGTCCTAAATTTTTAAAAAATAAAAAGTTCTCAAATTTTTGTCCAGCAAATATTAGCCCCTATAAAAATTGGAGATTTCAAACCAAAACTGCTATGTATTTAAAAAAATGTAATCGCTGTAGCCTTTAAAATAATCTGCCAGTATCAGTCATTTATTATTTTATGATTTTATTGTTATTGTGAAATTCGTGTACTCATTCGTAGTAGATAGCTTTACAGTTATTCAATACATTTATAAAAATCTCTTTGTTATACTGTTGAAATTAACACAAAAAACATTGATTTGTATACTTTTAATTACCATTTTGTTTATTTGTACAGACTTACAAACTCACACTATTTGCGAGGACAATAGAAAAATGAAGATCGCGTAAATATCGGAAAGTAATTTTTACTACATATTTCATACTCTTCATACTATTGTCATACAATAAGACGAAATATGTATTTACTGTGCGAGAATCACTAACTATAACTACTACAGGGTGGCTGAATGAACTTTATCGGCTCAGCCGATTGATGAAATTGTATCGGCTCAGCCGCCGCCGCCGACCGGTACTTTTCCGTGCGCCGCCGCCGCCCATAATATTGGTCGGCTTCATTGCCTGGTCCTGCGTTGGTAAATTTTTATACCCTACACCACACTGTGGTACAGGGTATTATAACTTTGTGCATTTGTTTGTAACACCCAAAAGGAGAAGAAATAGACCCATCGTTTATTATACCGATCGACTTAGAATTACTTTCTGAGTTGATTTAGCTATGTCCGTCTGTCCGTCTGTCTGTCCGTCTGTCCGTCTGTCTGTCTGTGCATGTATTCTTGTAATCAAAGTACAGGTCGCAATTATGGTCCGATCTCGACGAAACTTTACACATATGTTTTATTTGGCCCAAGGACGATCCCTATTGAATTTGGTTGAAATCGGTTCAGATTTAGATATAGCCCCATATATATGTTACCCCAGATTTGACATGTAAGCGCTTTAAAAACTTTATTTTATATCCGATCAGTCTGAAATTCGGCAGAAAGAGGTTTCTTATCATATGAATGAACACTGTTAAATTTGGAATAAATCAGTTCAGATTTAGATATAGCCCCCATATATACGTTACCCCCGATTTGAAGTGTAAGCACTGTAAAAATGTTATTTTATATCCGATCAGTATGAAATTCGGCAGAAAGAGGTTTCTTATTATATGAATGAACACTGTTAAATTTGGAAGAAATCGGTTCAGATTTAGATATAGCCCCCATATATACGTTACCCCGATTTGAAGTGTTAGCGCTGTAAAAATGTTATTTTATATCCGATCAGTATGAAATTCGGCAGAAAGAGGTTTCCTGTTATTTGAATGTGCACCCGACTAAATGTGGAATAAATCGGTTCAGATTTAGATATAGCCCCCATATGTACGTTACCCCCGATTTGAAGTGTAAGCACTGTAAAAATGTTATTTTACATCCGATCAGTATGAAATTCGGCAGAAAGAGGTTTCCTATTATTTGAATGAACACTGTTAAATTTGGAAGAAATCGGTTCAGATTTAGATATAGCCCCCATATAAACGTTACCCCCGATTTCACGCTGTAAAAATGTTATTTTATATCCGATCAGTGGGAATTTCGGCAAAAAGAGGTTTCCTTCCCCGATTTGAAGTGTTAGCGCTGTAAAAATGTTATTTTATATCCGATCAGTATGAAATTCGGCAGAAAGAGGTTTCCTATTATTTGAATGTGCACCCGACTAAATGTGGAACAAATCGGTTCAGATTTAGATATAGCCCCCATATATACGTTACCCCCGATTTGAAGTGTAAGCACTGTAAAAATGTTATTTTACATCCGATCAGTATGAAATTCGGCAGAAAGAGGTTTCCTATTATTTGAATGAACACTGTTAAATTTGGAAGAAATCGGTTCAGATTTAGATATAGCCCCCATATAAACGTTACCCCCGATTTCACATGTAAGCGCTGTAAAAATGTTATTTTATATCCGATCAGTGAGAATTTCGGCAAAAAGAGGTTTCCTTCTACATGAAGAAATACTGCCAAATTCGGAGAAAATCGGTTCAGATATAGATATAGCCCCATATATATGTTACCCCCGATTCGACATGTAAGCGCTGTAGAGATAGTATTTTATATCCGATCAGTACGAAATTCGACAGAAAGATGTCTTTTTACATGAATGAGTATTCAGGGAAAATCGGTTCAGATTTATATATAACATCCGTACATATGTTCCTCCTGATTTGGTATCAAAGCGCTATAGAAGTTGTAATATGTTTCTCAAGTTAGGAACGAATATTACTTAATTTAGCGATTATCGGTTCAGAATTAGATAATATGTTCCTACCCATTTACCAATTATTCCAAATTATTATCGCAATGACCCTTATCGCATTATTAGGGAGGTGTAGGGTATTATATAGTCGGCCCCGCCCGACTTTCTGCCTTTCCTTACTGGTTATTATTAAGAATGGCCATTTGTTCCTACCAAATTAGGTTTATCAACGACCAGCCTTGCTTTTTCTGGCTGAAAATGTATGTATAAGACTTCAAGCCTACATTCTTAATTTCACATTAAAATGTTCTAAAAATCTAATTTCTGAATTTCAAATGAAGAATTCTGAATTTCAAATGACGAGTTCTGAATTTCAAATGAATGATTCTGAATTTCAAATGTCGAGTTCTGAATTTCAACTGGAAATTCTGAATTTTAATTGACGAATTCTGAATTATAAATGGAAAATCTGAATTTCAATTGACGAGTTCTGAATTTCAAATGGAAATTCTGATTTTCAATTGACGAGTTCTGAAAATTAAATGGAAAATCTTAATTTCAAGTGACGATTTCAAATGGAAATTCTGATTTTCAATTGACGAATTCTGAAAATTAAATGGAAAATCTTAATTTCAAGTGACGATATCTGAATTTCAAATGGAATTTCTGAATATCAATTGATATTTTCTGAATTACATTTGGAAATAGTGTAGTAAAGACACGGACCCACTGAGGAACACCGATATGGTTAGTGCCACCTACATGTGAAGACGGAAACTTTGGCTGGCTGAAATTTATCACAGAACTATATATTATTGATTCTAACTGAATTTAGTAACCAAAAAAATTTTCTCTAGGAGAAAAATCTCTAAAACGACTGAACCTATTGAGACATATTTGCAGACGAACATATGTCTAGCCGAGAATAAGGTTCATAGCATGGCAATAGAGGAATAATAAAATAAAAGTGAAAATAAAAAGAAGAAACCCGGAAGAACAACAATCAAACATTGTCCAGTTTTAGAAAATAAATAAGCTCTAGTATCATCCTATTATAAGCTATAACCAAACGTAAAGATAGTACCCTTAATGTACGGGACAATAATATCAAGCAAACAAATTCTGTGATCTAAAATGATTAATCATATTATATACAGGAGGAGTTGGCACTCGAAGTGTTCCCAATTAAAAATGCTGTAATTTTGTAAATTTTTATTTTTTGTATTTATTTGTATCCTTTGGCGGGGATAGTAACATCGGTGGTATTTTTGTACCATTCTCGATGAAGAATAACACAGTGCGACAAAATAAACTCAAATTGAGAAGCAAATGACGCAATACTATTTTTCCTGTAGGTCTTGTCGAGTAAAACACGAATCTTTTTTTGGAATTCCCCGGACACCCCCAAAATCCGGATTTACGGGTAAAAAACCGATTTTCTTGCCATTTTTCTCTTGAACACCTATAACTTTGTTATTATATAACCGATTTTCAATCTCTAAAAGAATTTGGAAAGTAGAGAATTAGACCTTTCGAACGATGTATAGTTTGTTAGAAGCTTTAGGAATATAGGTTTATTTGTCCTACAAAAACGTTTTTTCATTTTTGCCCGTCATTTTGTAGTTTAGGCAATGTTTTCACCAATTTTATTGTGAGATAACCGTACGATTAATTAATTTACGTATATAGTATATTTTATAAGGAACAAAATGCAACAAGTATCTTAAAAATCCGTTTACAATTGACTGAGTTATTAAAGTTTCATTAGAACCAAATGTGTACATAAATACTAGTTTTGACGATGATGACGAGTTAAAAATGAAATGCTCACGTAGACATTATTGAGTTGAATGGCCAAAACTAGTGTTTATATACCGATTTAGTTTTAATAAAACTTTAATAACTCCGTCAGTTGCAAACGAATTTTTAAGAGACCGGTTGCATTTTTTCCTTTTGAAATATGTATACATATATGTAAATTAATAAATCGTGCGGTTGTCTCACAATATTATTGGTAAAAACATTGCCTAAAGTAGAAAATGACGGAATCAAATGTGTTTGAAGGACAAATAAATCTAAATTCCTACAGCTTTAAATAAACAAAGTATACATCGTTCGAAAGGTCCAATTTTCTACTTTCCAAATTCTGAAAAAGGTAAGAAAATCGGTTGTTTACCCGTAAATCCGGATTTTGGGGGTGTCCGGCAAATTTCGTAGAACAAACGTTGTTCTACTCGTCAAGACCTACAAGAAAAATAGTATCGCAGTTTTTGGTTTTTGAACTGACGCACTGTGTACTCTTTAGGACCTTGACCGTCTCATATGTTTTGGTTGAGACTTTGACCTCCAGAATGGACAATATCGAAATGTTAATTGTACTGAAGAAATGAAGCTGGAAGTGTTTCTTGTAAAAACGTTGATTTTCATAGGTTGTAGATGGATCAGAATCTTGGTGAAATACCCAATGGTTTCTTACGAATTTGTTAAGTGTCCAAGTTTAAAAAGTGTTCACATCAGATTTATAGATTTATCATACTGTAGCAGTTATTGCGGTCCTAACCATCACTAAATGAAGGTGCTTGTTTTTGAAGAGCAATTTGACACTGTCTGCTTACGGTATGTATTGTCTTTTGGATTCAAAATTATTTTTTTCTAAGGAAATTCAAATTTGTTTTCTAAAACATCCAATCACAGAAGGACGACCTTTTCGATCAAGGATAATAAAATAAGGAAATACAGCCATTTAAAGTTTTACTAACTAAAAATTTTTAATCACATAATCTCAGTCATTGTTGACGAAAAATAATTCGTCCTTTTCGCTCGAGGATGTCTAAAACCATTTAAAGGTTTTCTAAGAGATAATATTTTTTACCAAAAATAAGTTATCTTAAAATGTCAACCATTTTCGCCAAAGGAGGTTATTTAAGGTGTTATAGTCACTTAAAGTTTTGTTTTCTCAGCCAGTTTTGGGCCAAGGTCCACTTCCGGAATCCCAAAATTAGCCGACTTGACACATAGATGGCGGTAGAAGTTTGAAAAAATACCTTCTAAAACATATCGATACCTCCATTCTAAACTATGCTAAGAGCAAAAGGTAGTTTTTCAGGAAAGGCGATGATGATTTTTTTTAATTTGCGTGGAATTCCTTTACGGTGGAAATCGTATGACATATACTGTTTTGTGAATAAGTTTTGATTGGGTTGACGGATAAACACCAAATTTTGACTGAAAATAATTTGGAATATTTAGAAATTAAAAATGTAATCTCCCTAAAAACATGCTAAGTCGACTTAGCATGTTTTAGAATGGTGGTATCGATATGTTTCAAGTGTCAAGGCTCCACGTTGTTTAGTTTTTGTTGAGCCCTCAAAAGGAAACGATCTCAGTGAATTCGTAAACATGGAAAAAAATGGTCACCGATACTAGAGCTAGATTCTACTTTGCGAAAGTCTGCTCCTTCGTTTGCAACTATAAAATATATAAAACGAGCTGCCAAGACGAATAACGAAGTTTTCGGCCAATTGAGGTGTCCACGCCAGAAATGGTAAAAAAAACACAAAATGGTATTGGATGACCGTCGGTTTAAGGTTCCTGAGCTAGCTGAAGTCATAGGCATTTCAAAAAATGCTCTACATCGCATAGTTGCGGGAATTTTGATGATGAGAGAAATGTGCTCAAGATGCGTGCCGCGTTTGCTCACTATGAAGACAATGCACCAGTTCACAATGAAATTCAATCAATGAATTAAAGTTCCAATTGATTTAGCTTTCTGGTTTTTTTTTGTTATCCAAACTTGAAAGAATGGCTCAGCGGAAAAAGATTTGCGAACAATGAAGAGGTGAAGGTTGCGGTTGATGCCTATTTTCAAGAGCTTGACAGTTCTTACTATAAACAGGGTACCGAAGCCATTGAAAATCGCTGGTAAAAGGTGTATCGAGCTAAAAGGATAATCTACTGGTGAGAAATAAAGAACATTTTTAGCAAATTTATTGTGTTTCTTTGTTAGGTCGGCTAATTTTGGGACCACCCTCGTATATTTGGCGGGATTTCGTTTTATGCCATTTTAAGTCTTTTGAGCAAATGTGTTGGTTCGCACGATAACATAGTAGACTTCAAATTTGGTATTGGCGAATATGTTTTTCTATCTCAGGCTAAGATCAAATATCAACCATGTTGATCCACTCCTTAGAGTACTTCCTACACAAAGGGTCAACATTTAGTGAAATTTTGATTATTTAATAACTTCTATACTACTGATCAGAATAGTTCACAAGAGGTACCAAAAAGGGCTAAGTTTCCACGCCCTTTTTGGTACCTCCCACACAAATGGAACATTTTGCACCAAAAGATAACGACTTAAAACTTTGATTTCAGTCCATACAAATACTTCTAATTTTGAGCAGTGTAATGCTTTTATAGTACCTACAGTCCCGTGAAAAATGGGCGTTATTACCACGCCCCTTTAGGTACCTCCCATACAAATTGATCTTTTTGCCAAAAAAAAGTTCACGGCTTATAACTTCGAGTCCTGCGCATACAAACACTTGAAATTTTGTACAGTGTAATGCTTTTATAGTACTCATAGCCTATAGCAAAATGGACAATACCCCCAACCAAAATGGCGAAAATAAAAAAAATATGAAACATGTATTTTTAGTTTTCCTTACTTTTACAATATGGTAATAACTTATACATCTATCCTTACTTTTTTTTAAATAGACACGTTTTTCATCGCTATGATGCCATCATTAAAATGCGATTTTTTTAAATACTTTTTAACAAAAAACAATTTTTAAAAAAAAATCTAATTCTTTTAACGACAGTTACTTAACTTAATTTAATTTAAAGGGTACCGGGGCTCTATCGGGCTTATACTTCAAAAAATATGGTCCAAATACTAAAGATTCCTTAAAAGAAAATGGGATTTTATTGAAGAAACATTACCATAAAAAACTTTTTTGTTTTTTTCTGAAAATTTAAATTTAATAAAAAACCTTTAACATCAAAAAAGTTTTTGTTTTGGTTTCATAAAATAGTATGCATCAATGTACACAACAAACTTTTTAGGTCTCGGACAATTTTTTTTGTTGCGTAGTGTAATTCGTTATTTTTTGTTTTAGGTCGCTTATTTAAAGAGATATAGCCATTTAAAGTTTTGCTAGGAAAATTTTAAATTTTGATAACAAAATTTTGTAGTTTTCGCTTTAAAGTTTTCTGGAATAACAGCACATCTCCAAAAGTATACATTTTCAGGAGAGCCAAAATACTTTTTCTTTCGCATAACATTTGATACTAAATGTGCAAAATTGAGGATTGGAAAAAGTCATTAAAAATGTGGCATACCTAAGAGTGTTTTACAGTTATGGACATATAAATGTATACTAAGAAGACGGCAAAATACGGTGGTGGTAGCATTCTAGTTTGGGATGTACTTTTTTGCTGGGCGAAGGTCCGTTTATTAAAATCTATGAAAAATTGAACAAGATTCAGTATTTACACGGGGCAAAATCGCCTTTTTTAATATGTTTGAATCGAAAGAAAATGTACTTGCAATACAAATTTTTAAATATTATATATTTTCGAGCAAATAAATTTTATTTGAAAATCAATAATATGTATTTAGAACCCATATGTTAATATATTAGAATAAAATATATTTGCAAACTAATTTTCTCAAATAAAGTATGTGTTTAAATACAAATTAAATTATTGTTTAAAAATATTTCCAAATACATATATTTTATTAAAAAAAGATTTTCAAAACTTTGCTGAATTTTTCGAATTTTAGTTTTAATTTTTTCTTTGTTTTCGAATTATGCATTTCTATTAAAAATTGAATACTTAGCATTAACTTCTATTTGAAACTATTTATTTTTTTTCTAACTATTCCAAGTCATTATTTTGAATTATAAAGAAATTTTACTAACATTAAAACTTTCTAAAAATTACCTATCAATTGCTGACAAGTTAAAACAATTAAAGAATAGATATACATATGTATATTCACGCAAATATATCTTTGTTTGAAATAACATATCCAAATAAACAATATTAGGATGTAAACATAGTTTTGTTTAGAACAACATCATCCCAAACATATAATATTTGTATGTGTCAAATGTTGTATATTTGGAGTGCACTCTAAAAATATATATGTTTCAAGCAGAATATGTTTGGGACAATATACTACAGAGGCGATTTTTTTTCAGCGTGTAGGCATTTAAAAAACCTTATGGTGCCATATGCCTTCAATTCCACCACAACTAAGTGGACATTCATGTAGAATAATGGCCCCAAAGACAACAACAAAATATTACAACAAAATATGTTTGCAAACTACATTTTTCAAATAACATACATTTATGTTTAAATACAAATAAAATTATTGTTTAGAAATTTCTCCAAATATATTTTATTTAAAAAAGATTTTCAAAACTATTGCTGACTTTTCGAATTTCAGATTTAATCTTCTCTTGGATTCGAATTGTACCTTCTAGTTATGCCAAGCCATCATTAGTTGTCAATCCTCCAAGTCATATATTTTGATCCAAGTTTATACGACTTCAATTATTATTATTTATTACTTTTACGAACAATACAAATTTCTAAAAAGATAACTTTTATTTACTGAAAAATTTAGGTATTTTCTGAAAACTTAAATGCAAATAAATATTTGTTTCGAAAATAATAGTCCCAAATAAAAACATATTGGGACGTAAACCAAGATTTGTTTAGAACAACATCTTCCAAATATATAATTTTTGTGTGTACCAAATATTATATGATTAGAGTGTATCCTAAACATATATATGTTTCAAGTCGAATATGTTTGGGACAATATACTAAAGAAACGTTTTTTTCAGCGTGTGGGGACATTTGAATTGACCTTTGGGGTGAGGGGTCAAGAATGAAATCGCAAAAAATACAAAAATGTGGACGATCAAGAAATAAAAAAAAATTAATACGATTCACTTTTTTCAGGTTGTGCCAATTATATGTCCATAGCTGTATATGGATCGATAGATAATTATTAGATGAATACACTTGTGCTAAAATGTCTAAATCACAAATGTCTGTGATATCCGATAATTTCAGAAAACCACAGATATATTTAAAGAATTATATCCAAATCAAGTTCAATATTCTATACACAAATAAGCGATTACAAAATTTCGACCTAGGACGCTCATTTGACGAGAGAGTCATGTAAAGTTTTACTAACGAAATTCAAAATGTTAACCAAATGATCACAATGATACTTCTGCTTAAGGAGATACAACCATTTAAAGTTTTGATCATAAATCTCTACAGTTGAAAGTGAAAAGCATCGAAATTGATTAGAAATTTGTGAGTGTCAAAATTTGCAATTGTATTTAAATCGAAAATGTGTTATCCTTGATAAAAGTTTGCTGCTTTCTTTAAAATAAATATTATAGTTAAGTCTCCTCGCAAAAAACCTATATGTTTATGTACGTAAACATTGGAATTTTATTGCAATAAACAATTCAATTGTCGGAATATTTACTTTATTCAATATATGTATGTATGTGTATTCGTCTCATTTGTTGACGATAGACAATTTGGTCGTAAACGAAGAACAAATAATAATAATAATAATAACGGCACACATTGATAAGAAATTTAAATAAAATTGTTTTGTATAAACATTTAAACAAAAATGCAGGAAAGCCTTTAATTTGTCGAACGTTATTGATCGCAACATTGAAAATTGGAGAAGGTTATTTGATACTCGGATAATGTGTGTTTTATGTGGAATACATTTGAGTGTGTTGGACACGCTCGATAGAGTTTTCTGTGCTATTTTCTTTGTTAAGTAAACTATGATGATGTACTTGCATCACACATTTTTGTATGCTCTTCAAGCTTTATGCAAAACACTAATGTTTACAATGATTAGTTTATTCAGCAAAATTTATTTTAAAACCAGTAAGGAAAGGCTAAAGTCGGGCGGTGCCGACTATATAATACCCTACACCACTCTCGTAATATTGAATAACTCTGATATATAAATTTAGTAATTCATGTATAATTTGGGACATTTTATACTTAAATAATACCCTGTACCACAGAGTGGTGTAGGGTATAAAAACGATTGGATCTAAAGAGCCAAATCGGATGAAACATATATATGGGAGCTATAGCTAAATCTTAACCGATTTTCTTCAAATTCGGTAGTGTTGGTTCATGGATCAAGAAACTCTACCATTCTAAATTTCAACACGATTGGATGTAAAATACAGCTTTTATAGGACTAAAGGGCCAAATCGGACGAAACATATACATATATGGGAGCTATATCTAAATCTGCACCGAATTTCTTCAAATTCGGCAATGTTGGTTCATGGATCAAGAAACTCTACCGTTCTAAATTTCAAAACGATTGGATGTAAAATACAGCTTCTATAGGACTAAAGAGCCAAATCGGACGAAACATATATATGGGAGCTATAGCTAAATCTTAACCGATTTTCTTCAAATTTGGTAGTGTTGGTTCATGGATCAAGAAACTCTACCATTCTAAATTTCAAAACGATTGGATGTAAAATACAGCTTCTATAGGACTAAAGGGCCAAATCGGACGAAAGATATATATGGGAGCTATATCTAAATCTGAACCGATTTCAACCAAATTCAATAGCGATCTTAACAGCCGCGAAATACTCTAAACTGCAAAATTTGAGAACGGTCGGAGTGAAATTGCGACCTGTAGTCGACGAACAACTTTACATGGACAGACATGCTTAAATCGACTCAGCTACTGATTCTGAGTCGATCGGTATACTTTAAGGTGGGTCTAGCTGTGTTATTTCCAGGTGTTACAAACATCTGCCGTGAAACAAACTTATATTACTCTGTACCACAGTGTGGTGTAGGGTATAAAAATAGTAAAATATTTATAAAATGTACTCACGGCTTCCCTGCAAGATCGGTACGGCTCCCGGTTGGGAAAGCATGGTCTATCCTAAGTCTTTTCTAAAAATTCCGACCAAAACTTTATCTATTTAACATATTGTTAAGGCAATGTTATAAGGTCTTCCAGTACATTTTTCTCAATTATTTTCTTTTTGTATTTTTAAATCAATATTTTTTAATGCATACCCACCCAAGAAACGTTAATCCTAGAACACAAACCATTATATGTATGTATAATGAAAATCCATTAAACATTTTCATTAAAAAAATTTAATAGACCTTATCTTTAGGAATTTTCCAGTAATATTAAAGTACTTTTGTTAAAACACCTACACTCCCTTGGAGTCCATTTACGCAGCAGAATAATATTAACATTAACAACGCCAGGATTTCACAATAGATTGGGAGGCGGAGTAGGGATGAGGAGGAGTAACACGACACGTTTTGGCTTAAAATGAAATTACAATTTAATGAGGTTAAATTGCAAAGAATAGAGGAGCTAAAGTATGTATGAGTTCATATCATTTAAATTTCATAACGAAACCTTCGATCGTCGTCGTTGTGCCGTCATCATACGAGTATTCAAGCATAATTTATTGATAAAAGTTTGAAGACACCTTCTACATTGTATGTCTCACATGGAAACGTGTGTGGACAACATCCCAACGAAACAAAAACAAAAAATATGGCAGTGGATGAAATCAATAAAAAATTAGCATTTAAATTTTGTATCTACGAAATCAAAACAAAATAACACTTTTGCTTTCATAAGACATTTTTGGATCAAAGAAAAAAAAATAAATAAACTATGTAGACGTGACGAGAATTGCAAAGACTCAAATATGATTCATATAAAATTTACAACATATTTTCTTTATAGTAGTTTTCGCCAAAAATTCTAAACTGTTTTTCTAGCAACTGTTGAACTTTGTTTAAACCAGAAGATGCGGGCGGATATTTTTGTTTTGTACTCGTATTCTTTTGAAAATCTTTTTTTCCCCTGTTGGAACAGGTGGTTCCGTGAAATGTTTCCACGGTGTCTTTATATGTACTTCAATTCAATTCAATGCTTGAGTACTTGCGCCATTATTGATTTTTATAGGCGTATAAAAGAGAGCAACAAGCAATGCTAACAATATTTTCCATTTAAAATACGTCTGAATGGGCATTTGTGCTTTAGGGATGACGATTGGGATTAGTTTTGAAAAAATCATGGGATTATGGGTCCCACACAACATAACCATATTTTGTATAATAGGTCTAACAAGGACAGTATTCAGTTGTTTCATTATATATGGGCCAGCATTTTTAATATTAACCTATGAATTGTATTTTTAACAAAATCCTATAAAACTTTGCTAAAGGTAAAATAAGATCTCGTTATCATTTATTTTTGGAAACAAAAATTTTCCGAAATTTTATAAGTAAAAAAATTTTAAATTTAAAAAGTTGATTTCAAATCACAACGATGTACTAAGGTCGGTCTGGCAATTTTGGATATTTTTCTTCAGTTTCTGCACACAAGTATTTTAAAATCCCTTAATATGAAATTTTACACGCAATGTTTTGCAGAAACGGAACTAAAATGTCAAAAATTTCCAGAACTACCTCAGTACTTCGCTGAAAACTTTTGAAAATATTGAGTCACCAAAAATCCAAATAGTGTTCTGTCTGTTGCATATTCTGCGTAAAATTGAAAAAAGCGGATTTTTTTTAAATTAATGTTTTTAAAAAAAATTGTGAATTTAAAAAGAAAAAATGTTCCGTCAAAATTCAAACCCTCCAACTCCGAAAGTCTTTGATCGATCTTGTTAAAATTTGATCGAATTAAAATTTCAATCTTACCTTACTTGTCCAAAGTTTTCGAGCGTGTAATCCACAACCAAATAAGTGTCTATTTAAACGATCATTGTCTATTATCTAATAAACAATCTGGTTTTAGGTCGAAACATAGTTGCGTTACTGCATTGATTGACGTTGCGGAAGATATTCGTTATAACATTGACGATGGTCTACTTACATGCCTCGTTCTACTTGATCACTCGAAGGCTTTTGATTATGTAAACTACGATATCCTATGCATGAAACTTCCACATTATTTTAATTTTTCTACTACTGCTACAACACTCATCTCAACATACCTACGACATCGACGTCAATCAGTAGCGATAGGAAATAAAATCTCAAAACCTCTACAATTAAATAGTGGGGTCCCACAAGGTTCAATACTTGGCCCACTTCTGTTCTCTTTGTATATTAATGACCTACCGAAGCAATTAATGTACTCCAATATTCACATTTATGCTGATGATGTGCAAATATACCTAAGTTGTAATAAACTGCGACTGCTAGATGGCGTTGATAAACTAAACAAGGATCTAAAAATGGTGCATACATGGGCGATGAGCAATGGCCTTCTCATTAATCCGAAAAATCTAAGTTTTTAATTGTTTCAAACCGACCTCAACATATTACTGATGAACTCTACATTAAAATCGGTGATCAGCACATTGAGCAAGTCGAGAAATCTAAGAACTTGGGAATCATCTTTAACCGTACCCTTACATGGAATGATCATATTGTTGCTACCTCTGGTAAAATATTTGGAATGTTGAGAACCCTCTATAAAACTTCGCACTTCACACCCTTATATATTCGGATTCTGTTGGCGAAAACTTATTTACTACCTGTCCTCTTATATGGCAGTGAATTATTTGGAAAATGCGACAGCAGAAGTAAATCTCGTCTCGAAACAACTTTTAATGCCGTCATAAGATATGTATACGGATTAAAAAGATTCGAGAGCTGTACAAATTTTACAAAAAATCTATTTAAAACTAAAATTAAAACACTGATTCTCTTACATAAAATAATTTACACCAAGAAACCAGAATATTTACAAAAGGATTTTACAGAAGGATTTTACTTGTCCCAATCAGACATCGACTAATGGTGTCTGAGTGGCATTTCTTTTACAACTCGGTCCGTTTATGGAACTCACTCCCACCCACAATACAACTCATCGGCAACGCAAATGCATTTAAAAAAACCTTATTTAAATACTTTCAAAGCAATTAATGGATATAATTGTCTTATTATTTTTACTATTTGTTATTTTCATTTTTTTTTATATATATGAATAAATTTATAATAATTAATTAACTTAGTATTGTAAGCAATGTTACCATATATCTCTGTACCACTAATATTCACATACTGTAATTAAAAGATTATAAATCTTGTTGTATGTGATAACTAAATAAAATAAATAAATTAAAAATAAATAAATAAAAATAACGAGTACTTAATTTAGGATTCTTTAAACATTCCTAAAACAATTAGGATAACGTATGTGCTTCATCCTCTATTTTCTTAGATATTTAACTTTATTTTGATAGATATACAATAGGCTATTATGCTCTTAAAGGAATTGACATAAGATTTCGTTTGACCAAAAAAAAAATTTAAAACAGCTTTAAATTGGAAAAAAATAAAAAAAAAATTATTTTGCGACATCATTAAAAACATATTTTACATATATACCAGTATAACACTTATACAGGAGGGTTGTTGTCTCGAATATTTAACTATAAATTTTGACTCTATCTTCACTCCCAAGTCGTAATACCCTGTACCACAGTGTGGTGTAGGGTATAAAAAGCTATGTCACAAAACTAATCGAAACGAACTGCCTCTGTATTGTTCGTAGTCTGCATGGACATCCCTAGTAGTTTGGGGGTTTATGAATAGCAAATATTTTAATAACCTGTTGCTCGCAATCGAAAGAGAGAGGTAGAATGAGAAATAGTTGTGCGTGCTTTGTGCTCTGGATAGATGTATGTACTTTATCGTGTTCTCCTACTCCTTGTTGTTGTTGTGGCGTCACATAGACGTGACTTTCGTCTTCCGCGAATGACTATGAAAAGCCATTAGACAGACGACGACCGTAAATGCACGGAACGGCATTAGCAGTCCCAACCGACCGACCACCCATTCACTAAATAGAGCCGGTTGCCCGCGGAGAGTGTGTAGTGTGGAGTGGGGAGTGGATGTCAAGTGTATATAGGTTTGTAAACATGGAAACAATCGTACAAAAAGGGATATTCAAGGTTTTCACGCACTATTTGCAGGGGCAGAAAGATATCATAGATTCTCTGTTGGAAATTAATCATTTAATAAACATTGGCGATATTTAAATAACTATGTAGTTAAATTTTAATTTAGGAAAGTGATTTCTAAACTTCTGTCTGATGTCTAAAGTAGTTGAGATTATTTTTTTAATCGGCCTTTTATTATTATTATTTTAAAGTTTAATATTTAAACATCAAGTAAAAAACCTCTGGTGTCTAGCTTGATTTTTAAATATGTATGTCTAATTACAAAATGTCAAGTATTTGTTACTTATTCTTTGGCTCTTCTAATCAAAGACAAATAGATTATAAGAAGACATTCCCAAAGACAAATAGAATATAAGAAGACATTCCTTCAGGCCGAAACGTCAAAATCTATCAGTTACGAACGAATAGGAATGAACTGTCACACGAACGAATAGGAATGAACTGTCACTTTTTTTGCACTTATCGATTAATATTAATTTTTTAATTGTGACAATTACAAAAAATTCGGGAGAAACGGTCTGAAAATCCGCGAAAAACCTCACTCGTTGGAATCAAATTCCTATTCGTTCGTAACTGACAATTACTCGCTACAGGAAGGAATCACAGACCTTAAATTATACAGATGTGCCGTCCGGACGAAACGTCAAAATCTATCAGCTACGAACGAATAGGAATGAAATGTCACACGCGAAAAAACACTTTTCCGCGAACATAGTTAGAACTTTCTTTCCACTAATCAATTAATATTAATTTTTTAATTGTGACAATTACAAAAAATTCGGGAAAATCGGTCCGAAATCCGCGGAAAACATCGCTCTTTGAAGTCCTACTCGTTGAAATTTCTATTCGTTCGTAACTGACAACTTACTCGCTCCGGGATGACATATCTTATTATTTATTATTTTTGGAAGGAATGTCTTCTTTTATTCTATTTGTCTTTGCTTCTAAAAACATTTTTTTATTTTCTCAATAGTTCAACAAACATTGTTAGTTGTCATCAGGATATCTAATACAAAAACACACTAATTTAAGTAAAAACATTACGAATGCGAAAAATGTTAAGCATAATTAAATTGAAAACATAAAATTTTTTACATAAAATAATTTTTCAGGCTTCTTGCGAACTTCAAGAATATTTATGTATAACCGTTTTTACTGTATGAAAAATGTTTAATGATTTTTGCAAAACAATATTGAAAGACCAAAGAACTTCAGTTTCCAACTGCAGATAATTCTCCTCTCTTCTGGATTTTAAAAGTTTAGACAAGTTTTTTTGCTCTGGATAACATGCAATGACATCAGAAAAAGCAAATAAATAACAAAATTCAAAAAAGGGAAAATAAACTCTGACAGATGATATGAAATATAGCAACAAAAATGTTATAAATACCAAAGACAAATAGAATATAAGAAGACATTCCTTCAGGCCGAAACGTCAAAATCTATCAGTTACGAACGAATAGGAATGAACTGTCACACGCGAAAAAACAGTATTCCGCGAACATTGATTGAACTTTTTTTGCACTTATCGATTAATATTAATTTTTTAATTGTGACAATTACAAAAAATTCGGGAAAAACGGTCTGAAAATCCGCGAAAAACCTCACTCGTTGGAATCAAATTCCTATTCGTTCGTAACTGACAATTACTCGCTACAGGAAGGAATGTCTTCTTATATTCTATTTGTCTTTGATAAATACATACCAAAAATAATAAATAACAAGATATGTCATCCCGGAGCGAGTAAGTTGTCAGTTACGAACGAATAGAAATTTCAACGAGTAGGACTTCAAAGAGTGAGTTTTTCCGCGGATTTCGGACCGAATTTCCCGAATTTTTTGTAATTGTCACAATTAAAAAATTAATATCAATCGATTAGTGCAAAAAAAGTCCAAACTATTTTCGCGGAAACCTGTTTTTTCGTGTGTGACATTTCATTCCTATTCGTTCGTAACTGATAGATTTTGACGTTTCGTCCGGACGGAACATCTGTATAAGTTAAGGTCTGTGATACATACATATCGTCACCTGAAATCCAAAATAACGTAACCCACATGTTCATGATTTTTCAGGAGAAGCAAAATACAAAGTAGAGTAATTTTAAGCTTTTGACCAAATTTATGGATTTTAGACTATTAAGGCGAAATCAAATAACAAATCTAGCACAATTAGTTGTGGCGTACATTCTGAATTAAATAAAATACAATTTTATGAATCTTTCCGCTTTTTTAATGACCTTGTTTGGTGTAACGTCATTTTGAGAATCACTCATAAAATGGTCAATTTTTGATATTGAACTCCAAAATTTTGTAGGAATGTGTAGTTTAGCCTAATAGACTATAATCAATCATAAAATTAATTTAGATTTTTTTGATGTTACGTGATTTTAGATTTCAGATGACGATATATGTACTGATACTAAAACCTTGCAGGGAACAAGAAATAAAATTAATGTAACTGTTATTTAAATGCATTACTCATTTATAAAATTAAAATATTTTATAAAAACGTATATGAATGCGTCTAGCTTACAAATACATAAATATATATATAGGATGGAAATAAGTACTTCGATATCACTTTAAACTTTTTCTGCAACGACAAAGAACAACTGTAATGACAAAGAAATCTGTGTGCAAGGACTGCTGGATGAGTCAAAAATTATATTCTTTTTTCAATTTAGTAATTTAACAAATTTGGCGATTAATGGTGATCTCGTTTCTGGAAAAAGTGCCGAATTTTCTTTGTCCTTTTCCCGAAAACTGCATTTTCTAACACGTTTTGGATATTTGAAAACTGGAGTAAACATAAATTCGAGGTAATCCATCATTTTGACCTTAAAGGTGCGAATATTATCAAGTATTTAACGTGGGCGCGGCAACATTTTTTCCGGAAAATTGCCATTATTAAAATAGAAGAACAACGTAATGAGATTTATAAGCAGAGCCATCTATATATGTGAAAAGTTTTGTCGGGCAAATTATGCATCGGAATTAGGTTTTTTAAGCGTAATTAGATGTATGGAATAAGAAAATAATAAACAGTTTTTCTTTATCGAAACTCTATTAAAATGAAAACAATTTTATCAACTCTATTTAAATTATTTAAAAAACAAAAAAAGGTTTTAAATGTAAATTCGTGAGTCAATTTCGTCCCTCACCCTAGACACTAACCTGTGGAACGTATTTGTGATTTGAAAAATTAGTTTTTTCATATTCAGTCAGAATTTATTTTTGGTTTGAGACCATATGTTCCATTTACTTTCTATCTATTCCAAAAAAGTAATAGAAACAAATACAAAAATTGGTAGAGAGTTTTAATTGCTTGGTAGAATTGACTGCAGTTTCGATAGACACCACTCTATCATCTTCAGAATTCAGTACCAATAGTGTATGTCTTTAACTTAAATCAGCTGAAATACTTATGGAAGCAGTAAATTGAATTTAACAAGAACTGCTAACCAAACCCGTATTTTGCCGAACTAAGTCAACATACTAAAACTCTCATACCAATACATTTTTGTTTTTTGCTAGTTTTTTCTAGTGAAAAAGTGTGAAGCGATACACAAATTTTCGCTCTTCTCTCCGATTTTAAAGAAAATTTCAAAATAATTACTTTAAAGCACGTACAAGAATGAGGTATATTTAAAAAAAAATTAAAAGAATTTGAGTTGTGGTCATTCGAAAATGTTTGTAAATTGTTAAAAAAAATCCTCAATCTTTGGCCAGAGTTGGGAAATTGATATTTTAACAGATTGTGTTGTTAAAAAAATTACAAGATTTTTTAATAGCGTTGTCTTTTAAAATCATAATTGAAATAAAGGTTAAAGCTAAATGTAAAAAAAAAACTTGAAACACTTGAACATTTTTGATTAAAATTTAACTAACGTTGTTTTCGATTGTGAAAAAAATGTTGCCCCGTCGACGTGAAATTCTGAAAAATATTTGCACTTTTTTGGTGCAACTGATGTAGTCCCTCGAACTAAACATAGCTCTTATTTCAAAATTTCAAAATGTTTTATAAAAGCCCAGTTATCGGGAAAAGGGCAACGAAAATGTTGCACTTTTTTGCAGAAATGAAATCGCCATCTTATCTGAGCATTTTCATGTTAAGTAATGGATTTAAGTGAAACTTGATATAACGGTTATACTAAAATAGATGCTAAGGTTATACTAAAATAAAAATCAGGGCTACTACGAAGATTTTAAAATTTTCGAAATTGTAAATTTTGAGGAATGCTGAGATTATTAAAAAAATTTTATCTTTTTATCGGCAAAAGCTACAAATATGTGACTTTTGGCAAAAATTTAGTTATTATTTGAATTCTTTGTGAAAATAGAAACCAAATTTGGAAAAATCCCATTTTTATTTTTAAATTTAATTTTTTGTATTTTACGCCAAGTTATTAAATCTTTATGACCGGTTTGTCCCAGTATTTTCTAAAATGCTCAATAGGCCGGATTGAAAATACTGGGACAAACCTGTCATACAGATATAATTATTTCTCGAGAAAACAAAAAAGGCCATCGTAGAACTTGGCTATATTGTAGAGGACAACTTGACCTAAAATACAAAAAATTTTAATTTAAGAATAAAAAGAGGACTTTTTTTAAAAAAATTAATTTTAATAAATTTTTATAAAAAATTTTGAAAACAAATTATTTTTAAATTTGTTATCTATTTTTCATTAAGAGTGCAAATAAATACTAAGATTTTGCAAAAAGTCCAATATTGATAGCTTTTACCGATAAATAGATATAATTTTGTTATAATCCCTGTATTCCTCAAAATGTAAAAATTTTCAAAAAATTTATAGATCTTCGAAGTTGGCCTGTTTTTATACCCTACACCACACTGTGGTACAGGGTATTATAACTTTGTGCATTTGTTTGTAACACCCAAAAGGAGAAGAAATAGACCCATCGTTTATTATACCGATCGACTTAGAATCACTTTCTGAGTCGATTTAGCTATGTCCGTCTGTCCGTCTGTCTGTCTGTCTGTCCGTCTGTCTGTCTGTCCGTCTGTCTGTCTGTGCATGTATTCTTGTAATCAAAGTACAGGTCGCAATTATGGTCCGATCTCGACGAAACTTTACACATATCTTATTTTTGGCCCAAGGACGATCCCTATTGAATTTGGTTAAAATCGGTTCAGATTTAGATATAGCCCCCATATATATGTTAGCCCCGATTTGACATGTAAGCGCTGTAAAATCTTTATTTTATACCCGATCAGTATGAAATTCGGCAGGAAAAGGTTTCTTATTACATGAATGAACTCTGTTAAATTTGGAAGAAATCGGTTCAGATTTAGATATAGCCCCCATATATACATTACCCCCGATTTGACATATAAGCGCTGTAAAAATGTTATTTTATATCCGATCAGTGCGAAATTCGGCAAAGAGAGGTTTCTTATTACATGAAGGAATACTGCTAAATTCGGAGAAAATCGGTTCAGATTCAGATATAGCCCCCATATATATGTTACCCCCGATTTGACATGTAATCGCTGTAAAAACTGTATTTTATATCCGATCAGTGCAAAATTTGGCAGAAAGAGGTTTCTTATTACATAAAGGAATACTGCAAAATTTGGAGAAAATCGGTTCAGATTTAGATATAGCCCCCATATATACGTTACCCCCGATTTGACTTGTAAGCGCTGTAAAAATGTTATTTTATATCCAATCAGTATGAAATTCGGCAGAAAGAGGTTTCTTATTATATGAATGAACACTGTTAAATTTGGAAGAAATCGGTTCAGATTTAGATATAGCCTCCATATATACGTTACCCCCGATTTGACATGTAGGCGCTGTAGAGACTGTATTTTATATGCGATCTGTACGAAATTCGACAGAAGGAGGTCTTTTTACATGAAAGAGTATTCAGGGAAGATCGGTTCAGATTTATATTGATTGTTCCTCCTGATTTGGTATCAAACCGCTATAGAAGTTGTATTTTACTGCCGATCATTAAAATTTTCCAGAAAGATGTTTCTCAATTTAGGAACGAATGCTCATCTTCAACACGCAGTGTTAATGAATTCTAAATATTAACATAAAATATTTGATATTCAACAAAAAATACTATGCTTACTGAAATGTAGTAAAGTCTTTCTAATCGTCCAACTAATCTCAGAATCCACGCCATCTACCTGGCGATTGGTGTAGAGACAACTGTGTCGAACTGGCAACCCTTACCAGTCACATGGGTGGTGAAAATGGTGAATTTAAGTCTCGCTTAAAAGCTTTGGCTGTGTGACTTGTACGCTTTCTTCGTAGGTATATATAATTCCCATATGCAAATTTCTTTGTAGATTGGTATATATACAAGTGATGATCGCCACAACTACAAGCTCACACTGTGTCATGTATAAGACCCTCTGATGATATCCCCGCACAGGATTGAAATACGTATAAGGGTATGTGTTTACATGGCTTTCAGAGCGCAGTGTCTTATCTTTTCCAATACACCACAAAAACCTCTCTTTCGAAAGGAAGAGTTGATCGAAAAGCTGAACAATTCGAATGTGAAAACATTCAATAAATAAATTGAAATAAAAATTAAATCGATCATTAACAAAAAACTTCTAAAAACATTTAAATAATAAGGATCAGCCCGCCTAAATACAATTAGAAAGAAGCTGCTCATCTTCAACACGCAGTGTTAATGAATTCTAAATATTAACATAAAATATTTGATATTCAACAAAAAATACTATGCTTACTGAAATGTAGTAAAGTCTTTCTAATCGTCCAACTAATCTCAGAATCCACGCCATCTACCTGGCGATTGGTGTAGAGACAACTGTGTCGAACTGGCAACCCTTACCAGTCACATGGGTGGTGAAAATGGTGAATTTAAGTCTCGCTTAAAAGCTTTGGCTGTGTGACTTGTACGCTTTCTTCGTAGGTATATATAATAATTCCCATATGCAAATTTCTTTGTAGATTGGTATATATACAAGTGATGATCGCCACAACTACAAGCTCACACTGTGTCATGTATAAGACCCTCTGATGATATCCCCGCACAGGATTGAAATACGTATAAGGGTATGTGTTTACATGGCTTTCAGAGCGCAGTGTCTTATCTTTTCCAATACACCACAAAAACCTCTCTTTCGAAAGGAAGAGTTGATCGAAAAGCTGAACAATTCGAATGTGAAAACATTCAATAAATAAATTGAAATAAAAATTAAATCGATCATTAACAAAAAACTTCTAAAAACATTTAAATAATAAGGATCAGCCCGCCTAAATACAATTAGAAAGAAGCTGCTCATCTTCAACACGCAGTGTTAATGAATTCTAAATATTAACATAAAATATTTGATATTCAACAAAAAATACTATGCTTACTGAAATGTAGTAAAGTCTTTCTAATCGTCCAACTAATCTCAGAATCCACGCCATCTACCTGGCGATTGGTGTAGAGACAACTGTGTCGAACTGGCAACCCTTACCAGTCACATGGGTGGTGAAAATGGTGAATTTAAGTCTCGCTTAAAAGCTTTGGCTGTGTGACTTGTACGCTTTCTTCGTAGGTATATATAATTCCCATATGCAAATTTCTTTGTAGATTGGTATATATACAAGTGATGATCGCCACAACTACAAGCTCACACTGTGTCATGTATAAGACCCTCTGATGATATCCCCGCACAGGATTGAAATACGTATAAGGGTATGTGTTTACATGGCTTTCAGAGCGCAGTGTCTTATCTTTTCCAATACACCACAAAAACCTCTCTTTCGAAAGGAAGAGTTGATCGAAAAGCTGAACAATTCGAATGTGAAAACATTCAATAAATAAATTGAAATAAAAATTAAATCGATCATTAACAAAAAACTTCTAAAAACATTTAAATAATAAGGATCAGCCCGCCTAAATACAATTAGAAAGAAGCTGCTCATCTTCAACACGCAGTGTTAATGAATTCTAAATATTAACATAAAATATTTGATATTCAACAAAAAATACTATGCTTACTGAAATGTAGTAAAGTCTTTCTAATCGTCCAACTAATCTCAGAATCCACGCCATCTACCTGGCGATTGGTGTAGAGACAACTGTGGCGAACTGGCAACCCTTACCAGTCACATGGGTGGTGAAAATGGTGAATTTAAGTCTCGCTTAAAAGCTTTGGCTGTGTGACTTGTACGCTTTCTTCGTAGGTATATATAATTCCCATATGCAAATTTCTTTGTAGATTGGTATATATACAAGTGATGATCGCCACAACTACAAGCTCACACTGTGTCATGTATAAGACCCTCTGATGATATCCCCGCACAGGATTGAAATACGTATAAGGGTATGTGTTTACATGGCTTTCAGAGCGCAGTGTCTTATCTTTTCCAATACACCACAAAAACCTCTCTTTCGAAAGGAAGAGTTGATCGAAAAGCTGAACAATTCGAATGTGAAAACATTCAATAAATAAATTGAAATAAAAATTAAATCGATCATTAACAAAAAACTTCTAAAAACATTTGAATATTGCTTAATTTAGCGATTATCGTTTCTGAATTAGATAACATGTTTCTACCCATTTACCAATTATTCCAAATTATTATGGCAATGACCCTTATCGCATTGTTAGGGAGGTGTAGGGTATTATATAGTCGGCCCCGCCCGACTTTCTGCCTTTCCTTACTGGTTTATTTTTCAAAATAATTAGCATGGATTGTTGGCAGCACTTAGTATAACTACAGGGTTTTCCAACAAGAGGTATTATTTTGAATCACCCTGTATTTCGGTAGCTGTCACTTTTGAAGCTTTTATTCTTTGACATTTGACAAGTAGCAACTACGCCATTACTAAAAATGGAACGATACACGATTCAACAACGCATTGAAATTATTAAAATTCACAGTCACAGTTTGCAAAACTAAATCATTTTTGGGTCGTCGTGAAGCACCTTGTCGGACCTCAATACAGAAATTGGTGGACAAATTCGAGCTGTTGGGACAAGTTTGAGATGTGAAGAATAAAACCCGTGCAAGTCGCTCAAGAACAACTGAGGATATTGCTGCTGTAGCCCAAAGTGTTGAAGAAAGCCCAGGTTTGTCCACTCCTCGTCGTTCTTTGGAATTGGGCATTCCACAAACGTCATTACACCGTATATTGCATAAAGACTTGGGTCTTAAGGCTTATAAAGTTCAGTTCGCACAAGAACTCAAGCCGGCCGATCATCAACAACGACGTGTCTTTGCTGATTGGGTCCTTGAAATGCATGAAAATGCATGATTGGGTCCTTGAAATGCATCAAAAAGCAAAATTGTCGCATCTGGGGCTCGGAAAACCCAAGAGTTATTGTTGAGAAGCCTCTCCATCCTCAACGTGTGACTGTTTGGTGCGGTTTATGGTCCGGCGGGGTCATTGGACCTTACTTTTTCGAAAATGAGGTTCCAACCTCAACAGTTACGGTGAATGGATGGCGCTATCGAGAGATGATTAATGATTTTTTATGATCGGAGTTGGATGATATTTATCTGGACAACGTTTACTTTCAACAAGACGGCGCTACTTGCCACACAAGCGACGAAACCATTGCTCTGTTACGGGAAAAGTTTCCGGACCGTGTTATCTCTCGAAGAGGTGATCACAATTGGCCACCGAGATCTTATGATTTCACACCTTGCGACTTCTTCCTTTGGGGCCACGTGAAAGATAAGGTCTACGCCAACAGCCCAGCGTCTATCTCAAAGATAGAATTCGTGAGGCTATCGAGGGCATAGGGCAGCCATTTTGCGATTTGGTTATGGAAAATTTCATGAAAAGGATATGGTCCTATAAGCGTGGTCGTGGTGGCCATTTGGGTGATGTTGTTTTTCATTATTAACGGCATACCTTCCTCTTTATTATGAAATAAACATCCGATCATTTATTTCAAAAAAATGACATTATTCTTTGAATACCAAAATAACACCTCTTGTTGGAAAACCCTTTATTATACCAAGTTTCAGTAAAATCCGTGACATGAGCCAAAAATACTGAGATCACTTAACATGGAAATGCTCATCTGCTTTATTTTCTCGTGAGAAAGGAAATAACTCGGAGGAAAAAAAATTTCAAGTCAACATTTTTTGAAATAAGAACATATTGACAGAAATCAAAGAAAAAATTCCAGTTCTCATTCAAATTCTCCCATGCCATACATTTTTTTTTTGGAAATTTTGGGCATGAATCTTGAGGCAGCGAAGTTCGTTCCAAAATTGTTGAATTTTGAACAAAAAAAAATGTCGCATGGGTATCGCTGAGGAAATATTGAATAACGTTAACAACGATCCAGATTTGCTTAAAATGGTCATAATTGATGACGAATCATTGGTATATGGTTAAGACATCGAAAGCAAAGTCAAATCATCCCAATCGAAGAGCCGAGGATAGCCAAGACGAAAAAAAGCAAGCCAAGTTCAATCAAATGTCAAGGTTTTGCTCACCATTTTCTCCGATTACCGTGGCGTAGTGCATCATGAATTCTTGCCACATGGTCGTACGGATAATAAGGAGTATTATATTGAAGTTATGCCCCGCTTGCGAGAAGCAATACGAAAAAAACGCCCGGAATTGTGGAATAACAATTCATGGCCTTTGCATCACGGTAATGCACCTGCTCACTCGTCATTGCTTGTTCGTAATTTTTTGGCCGAAAAGAATAATGCCGTAATTATGCCTCAACCACCGTAATCACCAGATTTGGCCCCTGCAAATTTTTCATGTTTTCAAAATTTAAGAGATCCATGAAAGGACGGCGTTTTGCGACGATTGAGGAGATAAAAACTGAATCGCTGAGAGAGCCCAAGGCCACACCAAAAAGTGCATATTAAAACATCTTCAAGGATTGAAAAGAAGGGCAAAATATAATATCTGAGGGATAAATTAGAAATTGATGTGTAAATATAACATCTGTAGCGCTAAAAGGCCAAATCAGAAGGAAGGCTATATCTAAATCTGAACCGACTTTCTTCAAACTCGGGAATTTGGATACCTGTATCGTATCTGTATCAAGAAACTCCTCCCCGCTAAATTTCAAAATGATTGAATGTAAATATAGGCCAAATCGGAGGGGGGCTATATCTAAATCTGAACAACTTAAGATGTACAGACGGACAGACAAGGTTAAATGGGCTCAGCTAGTGGTTCTGAGCCAATCGGTATACTCGTACTTCAAGGTGGGTCTAGCTGAATTTTCTATATCGAGGGCTTATATTCAAAAAACTGCAATTATAATTTTTCCGAAAATGTGGTTTTGATGCGAAGAAGCTCTTCTTTTTGACGTCATTAATCCATGGTGTGAATTTTGAATCAAAACATATTCTATAACACCATTTTATATTTTTTATTTTAATAAATTTGTCATCCATTTTTGTCATCCATTTTTCCAAATTATTACAAATTCTATTTAAATATGGTCAGTGAGCCATGTCAAGTGAGTCAATTTTTAAAAGCGGTGTCTTTTGATCGGCATGAAATTTGCACCAATTTTAGTCCTAATGGATAGTAGTTATGACACAAAATTTCAAAGAGATTGTTTAAGAACTGTCCGATTTGGAAAGTATTGAATATTGACATTTTGGTCAAAAGGTCATTTTTGTCCCATCCAATCAGCCATTGTATTTTAAACTAAACTAGTTCTGATATTATTGAAGAAGGCCATATTTTTATTTTTTATTTTTATTTTGCTCAAAAGAAAGCTTAGGTTATTTCCTTTAAGAGCTTTGTAGTCTGTTAGTGGGATGATACCAGTTAATTGGTTCAGCAATGCTTCAAATACTCATAAATTAAATAGCCTTCATCTTCCTCAAATATATGTTCTTCATCACTTAGCGGTTTCAAAGATATCGTACAAGTATTGTAAACAAATCCAATATTTTTAGAAAATAATTTATTAAATAAAACTTCTTAAAAGCATAGAAATACGTTGCATATAGCTAGAATATTACTGTATTTCCAATTTGTTCACGATCTAAGATGTCGCTCAACAAATATGCATTTATATACTATACGAAATATTATGTTAAAACTTAAAGCTTAATTCTAATTTGAATTCCTTATTTTATAAATGCTTCCATTTAAACGACTAATCTCGTTGTGCTGGGACCGACCTTGTGTAAATGATTTCTCTAACCACTTTCGTTTGTCTTTGACATCAGATAATATGAAGAATCCAACACTTTTCTAGCATTTTTTGTATAATAGTACCAACATATCATAGCACAATGCTACGGGTATCCAAGTTTTTTTTATAATAATTTTCCCTTGATGTTGTCATGTCAACAACAGTGAAGGATGCAATACAAATGTACGAGTATATCTATATGTGAGAGCATTTCTAGGAATTATGTTGTTGGAAATAATTTAATGAAAGACGCTCTCAATAGATTTCCAAGAATAATTTATTCAGATAAAGGAAGACGTATTGTGACCAGCACAATAATATTTTTTACAAAAAAAGTAACATCTGTAAAATGTCGAAGTTTAAATCGCCATAATAAAATACAATAGTCAATAATAGCAAATAAATTTAGTAGATATAAGTATACGTAATTTAACAAGTAAGAAAGTTCAGTCGGGTAAACCGACTAATGAACTACATTTGTTTATTTTTTGTTTTATTTAAATAATTATCAATTTAAATTGCATTTAATAACTTTAAATTAAAGTTCAAAGCTGTCAACTTTTGGTATAAAATGGTCCATTTGTGTGAGAGGTAACAAAAGGGGCGTCCCAATAACGGTCACTTTTCTATGGACTCTAGGTACTATAAAAGCATTACACTGTACAAAATTTCAGGAATATATATGCACTGGTATTTTGGTGTAAAATGGTCCATTTGCGTTGGAGGTACCAAAAGGGGCGTGCCAATTATGGCCACTTTTCTCTAGACTCTAGGTACTATAAAAGCATTGCACTGTAAGAAATTTCAAGTATTTGTATGCACTGGTATTAAATTTATAAGATGATTACTTTTGGTACAAAATGGTCCATTTGTGTGGGGGTACCAAAAGGAGCGTGGAAATAATGTCAATTTTTTACCGTATTGTAGGTACTATTAAACCATTACACTGTACAAAATTTGAAGTCTTTGTATGCACTAGTAATAAAGTTATAAGCTATTAACTTTTTGTTCAATTCAATTGTCCATTTGTGTGGGAGGTACCAAAAGGGGTGTGGCAACTTCACCTATTTTTGTCGAGGAAATAGTGACTAATAAACTAATACTATGTGTAGAACTTCAGAGGATTCAAAAAAGTAGTATAGAAGTTATTAAATAACCAATATTTCACTAAATGTTAACACTTTGTGGGGGAGGTACTAGAAGGAGTTGACCAATATGGCCCATCTTCGAACTTAGCCGGAGATAGAAGAAAATATTACCACATAACAAATCGGTTACTCCTTTCGAGAGTTATCGTGCGAACCAGCCAGCAGACAGACAGACGGACGGACATTGCTCATTCGACTAAAAATGACCCAAAACGGATATCCGCCGAACATAATTAGGGTCTTAGGTCACTCCATCCATGTGTTACACTTTTGGTTCGTAGCAAATGATATATACCCCCTCTCTAAGGTGAGAGGATAAAAATAATGCAAATTAGTTTAAATATGGCAGAATAAAGAATGATTATATATGTAATACAGTTTTCGCCTAAGTATTTGTGTAGTCGGCAAATTAGATAACTAAACGTGGTTATATTTCATTTCTATTTCACTTTATTATTACGTTTTTTTAATCTGATGCAACCAATTAAAGTTGAGCTATGTTCTCTGGGAATATTATAATTTGTCTAAGCTAGAAAAAAAAAATACCGGCAATTCCACAGTCTTCGGTTATCCTACAGTTAGAGCTAACCTACAGTTATAGCTGTTAATCTTGTATGACATTTTTATTTTTTAACTGTGATGTGACCGGAGGTTGTGAAATTGGGGGTTAGTAAACTTTTTTGTTACACAAGTAGAGTTACGACACATTGAATAATATCACAGGGCGCAAAAATATTTTTTGGGGGACTTAAGTTTAGCACCCCCAGTCTTGTAAATCAGGGGTTATTATTTTTCAGCGCAAGAAAAGTAACCTCAGCTACTGTAAGAATTGGCGCGGCATAACACTTCTACATATTATCAACCAGATATTGGTTCTACTGTTTTTACATACAGGGTTTTCCAACAAGAGGTGTTATTTTGAATCACACGGTATGTCGGTAGCTGTCACTTTTGAAGCTTTTATTCTTTGACATTTGAAAAGTAGAAACTACGCCATTACTAAAAATGGAACGAAACACGATCATCGAACGATACAAAACGACCATAACGATTTGGTTATGGAAAATGTCATGAAAAGGATATGGTCCTGTAAGCGTGGTCGTGGTGGCCATTTGGCTGGTGTTGATTTTCATTATTAACAGCATACCTTCCTCTTTATTATGAAATAAACATCCGATCATTTATCTCAAAAAAATGGCTGTTTTCTTTGAATGCCAAAATAACACCTCTTGTTGGAAAACCCTTTAGAATATCCCCAATGTTCATGTTGAACTTTTACATTTAAATATATGTATACGAGAATATTATAAAATTCATTTATATATATATAAATATTAATAAATATCAAGAACATACTCTATAAATACTATATTATTATACTTAGTTTATTTATTTATATGAATTACAATATAAAGAAAATATATATTCTAATTTTACGGTTTAGGGAAAAGCCGGGTTACAAAGACCCTGTGGCTAGATTTGTGCGTCAAAAGACCAAAGCCTCTTGTGGAAATCGAACACAAGATCCCAAAACTCATAGGCGAGCACGCTACCTACTCACCTATTTGTAAGTAAAGGAAATATATGGAGGATTTCATGTCAATTGAGTCAATTTTTAAAACTGATGTCTTCTGATCGGTACCTACTCACCTATTTGTAAGTAATGGAAATATATGGGGGATTTCATGTCAATTTTTAAAACTGATGTCTTCTGATCGGGATGAAACTTGCACCAAGTTTATTCTTACTGGATAGTAGTTATGACACAACGAGATTAAGGACTGGCCGAGTTGGAGGGCGTTGAATTTCGACATTTTGGTCAAACGGCCCCGTTTTCCTATCCTAATTAACCTATAACTAATTACCTTTTGTATTTGGAAAATTTTGCCCAAAATGTTTTCAAAAGATTTTTTTCTTTAACATTTTTAAAGAAATACAAAATATGTTGGCTGTTTGACAAACTGCCAAAATTAAACACCCTCCATCTCGGACAGTCCTAAAAAACCGAATATTCTATGTTTGTAGACTTAATTAGCTAAAAAATTTTAAATATTTCATCGATTTTCTTCGTTATATTCTTTTATTTGCATATCCGTTATTCGGATGTTAAGCGAAAATTTTATTTTTGACAACTCTGTTTTTGGTAGCTTAGCTGTTTTCGTGTAACTGGTTACTGTCAAACATGTTCAGTTTGGTCTATAACTTAACCATGATTCGTGTTGTATCGGATGGATGATGACCAAGGACCCGTAATGCAAATGATGAAAGGCACGGCTTCAATTTCTTAACATTTATTAATTATATTCTTGTAAACTAAATACATAGGATGGAAAAAGTAAGATGGAGACTCGTCCGTGTTGATGGTATGGTGCGAATTGACTTGTCCTACCATATTGAAATGTCATGTGTAAAAAGTTACCAGATTGGTTAAAGATCGATTGAAGATTGATAACAACAAGAGGTAACAAGCACACATTAGCTACAAGAATTCGAAGCCATACGACCTACCACAACGGCTAACTTTTGGTGAATGGGCGCTGGCAAAGTTGGATGAAGATCAAATTTTTTATCGGAAAATTGTGTTCAGCGACGAAGCTCATTTCTGCTTGAGTGGATACGTGAACAAACAAAAAAAGATGTATTTGGTATGAAGAGCAGCCAGAAGCATTGCAAAAACTGCCAATTCATCCCGAAAAATGCAGTGTTGGGGTGGATTATTGGCCGGTGGAATCATTGGACCCTACTTTTTCAAAGACGGGAAGGTACGCTACTGTGCGAAGATAACAAACTTTTGTTGCCCAAAATGAAAGAGCTGGACTTGACAGACATGTGGTTTAAACAAACAATGCCCGCCTAGATCGTGCGAGATAACGCCTTTAGATTATTTGTTGTGGGGCTATATTAAGGCTCATATCTATAGGGGTAAGCCAGCATCGGTTGACGCACTGGAATATTGAAGAATTTATTCGTGATACCGACCGTTGTGTTGAAGATAGCTTTCCAAATTGGACCCAGCTTATGAACCATTTGAGGCGCAGGCGGGATCAACATTTACATGATATCATGTCTATAGGGGTAAGCCAGCATCAGTTGACGCACTGGAAGCCAATATTGAAGAATTTATTCGTGATACCGACCGTTGTGTTGGAGATAGTTTTCCAAAATTGGACCCAGCTTATGAACCATTTGAGGCGCAAGCGGAATCAACATTTACACGATATCACCTTTAAACATTATATAGACCGTTCTATCGAATAAAATAAAGATTTCATACATATCTCTAAATTGTATATCTTTCTTTTTAATTCAAATCCGAAAGCTCTTCAAAAATCACACTGTATTACATTTCAGTCTTATCGTATACTTATATTACTGATATTTAGAAAATTTATTATGTATTGACTAATTCTCTGGATTTCACAGCGTTTAAGATATTTATTCGTTCATCACGATAGCCGGACAAATCTTGGATATTTTTCAACCAGGAAAGTTAATATCTTCCTCAAGTTTTTTTTGTTCTTCAATATATGCCGTGAAAATGTTTTGTATATATTTATATTTCGAGAGCTTATATTCAAAACCCTCTATCTTAAATTTTTGCAAAAATGAGATTTTTATGTTTAAATATTCGGTAAAATAAGGCGCATCTATGGTACTAATTTGGAAATAAAAAAAAAACAAAAATTGAGATTTTATGGTCATTTTTGTAATTTCTCTATCTTACACACTTATTTTTTCTGAACGCAATACCCTCTATCTCTTCATATAATTTGGGACTATTTTTTTTGTTCTAAAAGATGGTTCTTTGGTGAAAAGAGTATGCTAAACCCGAATTTGGTTAAATTTTTTTAGTCGAAGTTTTAGTTTTCAAATTATGACTATTTTTATATCTAACCTGTGATTCCATAAGAATACTATTTTTTCTATGACAATTTGAAAATGGATTCAAAAATGAACCCCAAGAAATAAATAATACTTAAAAAAAATTAATCATTAATTCATTGTTATTATTATTTATTATTTTTATTATAATATGTATAATTATATATTAAAAAAATTTGTGGAATTCAAAAAGAATATTTTTTTACTATGCAAAACCCTCTATCTTTTTTATACATGAAGAATTTTTGAATAGCAATACCCTCTATGTTCCATAAAATGGCTCGTGGTGCAAATATTAAAAAGAAATATTATTTAGTAGATCACGTAGTTAGATGTAAGAAAACATTGTAGAACAAACAATTTTATTTTTCTTTAAAATTAGGGATATAAACGGTTTTTTGGCTCTACTGAACAATTGTGTTTTTTAAGATAGAGGATATTGAATATAAACTGTCGATTTGCAGTTTCGCATTATATGTCCGTTACGATATGCCGTTTTACGTGACAGAGTTAACCAGTTGTCGATCCGTAATCATTCTTCTTAACACTTCTTGGTTTGAAATGTGTTCTGTCCATGGGATTTTCAGATTTCGGCGATATATATCTACATTTCAAAAGACCCCGAAATCATCAAGCCTCCTGTTTTTATTGTCCATACTTCCGCTGCGTACAGAAGTACGGACCATATATAACATTTTATCAGCCGCGTCTTTGTGGCATTATTGATATCATGGCTTGTCATGGAATTGCCTTATTTTATTCATGACCGGTCAAACTTTACGATAAAATAATAAAAATATAATAATTATGAATTTTACAATGTTTTTAGGTTGTTCTAAATAATAGTTATTAAAATTTTCTCATAATGTAAAATGTCTTTGGTGCCGCTGATAGGATGAGATGAAGATGAAGGCTACATAATTTAGGATTAAATAAAGCTTTCCTGAACCAACTAGGATATATATATAGATAGTATATGTGGTTCAAACTCTATTTTTTAGAATTTTATCTTTATTTTGATAGATATACTAGTTCCATCCCACTAATAGAACACAAAGCAAAAATTAAAACATGTTTTTTGTTTTCTTAAAAAGATTGAAGAAAAGCTATTGAAAATGAAATGGCCAAATTTTCTAAATACTATAACTAATTAGTTAGATGGATGGATGAGAAGCACCGTTTGAAAAAACATCAATATTTGACACTCCCCAAATCGGACAGTCCTTAACCGATCTCTTTTAAATATTGTGTCATAACTACATCCCGATAAAAAGACATCGCATCTAGAAACGGACCCACTTGACATGATATCCCCCATATACTTATCAATATGGTCGAGGTGTCACCAAAAAGAGTGACTACATGAGTATATGTAGGGTTAGTAACATGTTTTGAAATTGTCTAAAGCGAAGTGGAAAAATGCTTTATCAACGGGTTCCAATGCATTGAAATATCCATAGATTCTAGCGAAGAATACTTCCTATGAATCCACTTTGAATCAAGAATCATAGTTCATTTATGATTAGGCTCACAATATTAATAGCAGCCCTCATACATTATAGCAAGTGTTTCTTATTCTGCATATAGTTATAAAACTTGGAACGTATTCATAGGTCAGGCCATTGCAAATATTGTTTCGCAATCCATCGGGCAATTTATTTTTTATTCAATCAGCAGTTTTTTTCATTGACTAACAAAGTCAAGTATAAAAAGTTGTTGAAATTGCGATTTCGTTCTTTAAATAAGAAATGAAGATTTCGTTCTTAGAATAAGAATTCGACCTGTTACGGCAAATACTTTTTGTTACAATTTACAAGTGTTAAAAAATGACACCTCCACAAAATATGATTTGGAGGTGTCATTCCAAAGTCTATAGATTATAAGTGAGAATATTTTGAAAATCAATAAAGGCGCCTTAAATCGTACTAATATATATATATATACTAATATATATATATGATCTAAGTAGATATACTTTTTTCAATAGCCTTTCTTTGACGTGTAGTCGTGTCATGCTGTCATGTTATTTTTGTTATGTATTGTTTGGCATTTCATCATGGAAAGACTTACGCCTGAACAACGTTTACAAATTATTCAGTTCGAACGATTCAGTTCAAAATAATCGTTCGCCAGTAGCGCTAAGTCCATTTTCTTTAAATCCAAAAAGAAAACACTTTCCAGTCGACCCACGACCTTGACAACCATGAGCAATATTTTAGCTCTCGTTGAGAGCTATCTTTTTGCCATTGGCCGATTCCCGATCCGACGTACCGGAATCATCGGTCCATATTTCTTAAAAAATGATGCCGGTGAGAAATTAACATCAATGGCGACCGTTATCGTGCCATGATAACCGACTATTTGATGCCTGAAATTGAATCTCGTGATCTCGGCGACATTTGGTTTCAACACACATCGCATTAATCAATGGATTTATTGAGAGAACACTTCGTTGAGCAGATAATTTGACGTTTTGGGCCGGTTGATTGGCCACAAAGATCGTGTGATATCACGCCGTTAGACTTTTTCCTGCGGGGATATGTAAAGTCAAAAGTTTATGCGGACAAACCCGCTTCGATTTAGGCCTTGGAGCAAAACATCACCCGTGTCAATCGCCAGTTACCAGTCGAAATGCGGATGGACCATCTGAGACGTAGCCACGGCCAACATTTGATAGACATAATCTTCAAAAAATAAATGCTAAATGCATTCCCACCCTATAGTTAGTTTATTATTGTGCTCACAATATAAATGGTATTTCTTATTTTGCATATTAAAAACTTGAAATGCATACAGAGGTCAAGCAATTGAAACTATCGTTTCGCAATTCATCAGGCAATTTAATCCATTTTTTTATTCAATCAGTACTTTGTTTTTCCAGTAACTAACAAAGATATAGTATAGAGCAAATGGTTTACCCGCCAACCATAAACTGTTTTAGTCCATCCTAAATATCTAATATGTATAAACTTATGCAATTACTGACTTTAATTGACAGAGCAGAATCCTATAGACACAACGACATATAAAAACCACAGCCATATAAAAACCACAAGAACGCAATACCCCTGCAAATTAAAATATTAAACCAGGGGCTTGATTCATAGAAAACAAAATAAATTATCGTGTCCTGAAAGTGTTTCTCCATTGACATCAAAAAAACACCTGATACCTATTCTTGTCGCACATTTTAGTCATTATTTTATAATTTTTCTGTCTGCAATAACGAATATAAAATATGTAAATGGGCCGAGCACAAGAATCCCAAAAAGCAAAAAAGAGTTCAATTACCTTCCAAAATAGACGGCTTATCAAGTGTTGGCGTTCCGCCGCCTCCTCCTTTGTTTGGATGATCCATTCGCTTGGTGGAAGCTCGTGTTCTCTTCCACTTCTCCACTTTTTATTTTCTCTGGGGACAATTGACTTTGACGTTTGAAAAAAGTCCACTGAATTTTAGGCGTTAACTTAATTTCACAATTATCGCTTCTTTTTCTCTGTTTTGCTGCGCTTTGTTCAATTTTCAATGAATTTTAATTGCCTTTTTCGCGTGCACACACAAACACACGCTCGACAACAACAATTAAACAACGGGGCACACGTCTTCGGTCCTCCGTTGACAAATCACACAAAGCACCGACTGATACCACGTAATTAAATTGAAAACTTTAGTGGATCAATTTTTCTTTTTAAGCAAATCGCCCCGAAAACAAATAGATTCAGGGTTATTAACAAATCTCAGAACTTTCTTTTGGAGTACGAATAATTTTTCCCCATATACTGATTTTCTTTATTTAAAGGAAATTTAATTTTCTAGAGATTTTCCGCTTTTTGTGCCCCGAGACACCAAATACACTGTGCAAAGTTCTCTAATCAACTGGTTTTATTTTTGTTTCGACAGACGGCCAGAAAATGAGAGAGGCTCCCCTTTAAATGAAAATTGAAAAAAGGGGAGTTGTTGCAAACGTCACAGCTGCTTTGGCGGTGTCCTTGTTTTACGTATTTCTTATTGGCGTGGGCTTTTAATAACTTCACATCAATTTATGTTTAATTTTTTATCAACATTTAAATTGCAAAACTTGAAAACATGAAATAAAACTGCAATATAATTTACGCCGAAGAGAAAAATAACAACAATATGCAATATGACTCAAGCCCCAAATTATGACAAGTAATGACAGACGTATCGTGCAAGAAAATCAGCTGATTAGTTTTTTTGGATTACTCGAATTCGTACAGGTTACGTTTAATGGGGTGTTTTCATTATGTGATATCTATCGACCGTTATGAAAATTTATTTCGTGTTATTTTAAATAAACAAAAAATTATTGGTATTAAAAATACATTAAATTTATATTTGAGGTATTGATTTAGATTTATTTATTAATTTCGGGAAATGCAACGCAATGCAATGTATACAAATCAAGGAGATGTGCTTTAGCTCACATTAGGCGTGTTTTCGTTACACCATAAGTGCTTAATTTGTATGGGGAGCTAAGCACTTTTAAGCACTATTAGTTCCCGATGAAGTTAGGTGCTTGTGTTCTTGTCTTAATCGAGTATGATGTTGCCAGATTGGGCACCCTATATTTAGCAATATGGCATCCCATTTTTGGAGAGATTTTATCAATTATTGTGAATTAACAGGAAGAAGAAGAACAAAAATGGGAAATTATTTTAATATTTGCAAAAGAGTGTAAACGATTGAACATAGAATAGTAAATATATGTTTTATAAATACTTTTCATGAATTTTTTGTCTGTTTCGCACTGTTCTTTCTTCGCAACTCATGACACCATTGCTACCAGATAGTGAAAATCCGCCACTTATTGCTTATGTTCCAGTTAGTGGAAGTCAGTTGTTTTCGTTGCAAAGTGCTAAACTAAAAGTGCTAGCTTGTAACGAAAACATGCCTATTATTCTATTTTCGGTTTAAATTCATTAAAGTAACAAGAAACACATATATGCCAAGTTTCGAAATGATACTCGTATAAGGAAAAAAAATATAGCATCAGCAGTTGAAAAGGTCAAATCGGACACTACATTTTATTAGCGTCATGGCCTCATCTTTTTTTATCAACAGTATGTTTCACAATAGCGAACGTTAAAGCTAGCATGATGTTGCAAATGCACGTTGTTGTTGTAGCAGCATGGAGACGCTGATTTGATAATCCTTAAGTCTATTACAGACTTCGTTCCGGCATATTTCCGATTATCGCGGGAACTTTATGTTGTCGTCATCTACTAAATGTAGTTCGGATGTTAATTAACGTTTATTTGTCTGTTAATTTCAGGGAATGGATGTTAATGGATTAGTTAAATAACTTACCGGACCCTCTATCACTACAAAAACATCTGATTGCCCAAGTCAACGGGGAAGCTGAAAATAGACAACACCATGATGACTATTAACAGAAATTATGCGCTTCTAGTGGAGAATAACATCCATTCCCTGAAATTAACAGACAATTTAGATACAGAAACTCGAATTATGATGAAAACGTGAAAATGTTGATGTTCAAATTCCAGTGCCTTGGCTGGGAATCAAACCCAGCACCTTCGGAATCTAACGGCCTGTGGCAGCACCAAGACCGCCGTGTTCGAATGACAAACAATCTGGCAACGTTGTAACGGACCAGAGGAGGAGAAAACAACAGCTGGTTCCTAGAGAAGTCTTCGTCAACGGTAGCATTTTTAGAAATACTTCGTAAGATTTTGTGAACTAGTTTTAGTAATAATAAATAGAATTTGATAATTGTTAAATGTAAATACGAACGTCTTATTACTACATCGTCTAAAGCTAAGTACATACGATTTGCAGATCGGGCAAAATTGCCAGAAAAATGGCAGAAAATTGCAACCCTGTGAACATACAATTTTTGTCTTGCAACGTTAGCAGAAAAGTCATTGCATAATTTGCAGATTGTTAGATGTGCGAAGTTTATGCATGTGACAACGGCGTCATTGTCAGAAAAACATCTTACTGGCAACACTGTCTATAAAATATTTCTATTGGCAATCCTGCATATAAATATTTACAAAATATTCTTGCAATCGCCTGAACTGTCAATTCACCTTTGCCTAACAATCTGTCATTGTCCCTACATTTGCAGCACTTTAACATGGTTGATAACGTTGCCCGATCTGTCAATCGTGTATACTTAGCTTAACACACTGAGCTATCGGAAGCCAACTTAACGGTTCTTTTGTTTGTTGACGTTTCGAAGGATTCGTTACACTACGGCAACGTTACGCCACTTTTGCGTAGAAATTTAACAGCTGATCCTATACGCTACAGTAACGTTACGTTTACACGTAACTAATCCAGCAACAAGTCAAAGTGGCAAGAAAATTCAGTTTGAAATTGTAATGACAGGATAAGAAATGTTTTATCGGTGCCTTTTGTTTTCTAATGCTTTTGACAGTAATTAAAAAATGCGCGCGGAATAAAATAATTGCCTGATTAGGCGATAAATAGCGGAATGAAATGTCTTCGATTGAAAAAAAGATAGAGTAAAGTGAAAACTCTCCAAGCTTGACTTAAAGAACATAAAAATTATGTAAGGTAATTACATATTTATTTGTCTTATAAACTACATACAACTACTAGATAATGAGACCATTTTGGGAGGGTGTGCAAAAGTTGAGCCGAAAATAGTAAGATAATTTTCTGAAAACGTTTTGCTTTATTTACAACTAGCTGGGCCCGGTCCACTTTGTTGGCCATAATTCAAGTTTTCGATCCCGTACATTTTTGGGCCAATCAGTTACTTCCTGTAACCCATGAGGGATCACGAATTTCATTTACTCATTCGTAGGTACGGATAGTAGGAATCACTAAAAAAATAACTTAAAATTGGCTTATATGTATGTGCGGGGCCACAGTCCTCATTCAAGAACTTATATAGCCTATGTCACCCGCTAGGCTAATTTGAAGTTTCCCTGAACATTTCATCAAAATCGGGTCAGCCATTTGGAGTCCATAGGTAACACACACACCCACACACATACAAACATCCCGTTTTAGATTAACATCGTACATTTAATATGAACCGCCCTGTATAGATTTTTTCATAATTTATTTATTTTTTCCTCCTGATTTGTCAAATAGGCAATATGGAGCCTTATTTCTAGAGCCCGACCGAATTTTCGGCCGAAACGGGATATTCGGTATTCGGCCACAAAATCAGCCGAATTTTTGTTCAAAAAGTAAAAAAACATAATTATAGGACTTTTTAAAGAAAATTTTACTATCGAAATCTTCATAAGAGCAGCATGGTGTACATAAGTGAACAATACTACAAAAATAATTGGAGAAATACATAAAAGGATCATCAACTAAGAAAAACATGACTCAGTTCCTCATCTAAAATCTCTCGAACTAGAGAAACATTCTTGTACAAGTACTAAAATTATATATATATATATATATATATATGTCTAAGAATAATTAATATTTTTTAATTCTGTAACTTGAGACGTTTCAAAATTTTGGAATTGATGGCAGAAAAGTACTTGTACCCAAGCGTGCTAGGTAGCAGTTGTTTAATGGTGCTGGCCAACTGTATTCAAATAAAAGAAATGATATAACTACAAGTTATCTTTTTGTCATTATAACATTAAGATTTTTAATTTTATTTGATAAACAAAAAGATACGTAAGCAGTTGCGGTGCACAGCCTTCAAGATCTGGGAAGTGGGTCGTGAACAAAATCTTGGTGTGAAGTCTTGGTTTAGTCATACAGTCGGCCCGCCCTTTCAACTTGGTTTAATATGTTTAAATTCAAAGATTGTATGTATTTGGAATTCAAAACACTCCAATTGAAATTTCAAAATTATCTTTAAAATTCAAAATATATAATTTAAAATTGCAAAAATGGCTAGTAAAATCAAAACTTCCATTTGAAATTAAAAAAAATTAAATAAATAAACAATATGCCAGTCAGTCTTGATAGTGTAGACTAAGGACTTGACGAGCTAGCCCAGAGAAAATAATCCGGGGATGTCAAGTTGCATGATCGCGGCATGGGTTATAACAACTTCTGAAATAAATATTACAATTGGAAAAGCTACGATGGGCAACAATTTTTTGCGGCATAATTCTTCTCTATCAATGAAGTGGTTTCATCTTCTCTTCCATGATAACTTTTTGGAGACTTGCATGGTCAGTGTTATAAGGAATTAGGAATATAAATCCGCAAACATCCATGTAATTTGGGCTATTATAAATCAATTGTTTATTTAGAAATTAATATCTTAAAAATGTCTACATATTATTGTGTTGTACTTATTTTCGTTTATCAAATAACAAAAGCCAGTATTATAGAGAAGAAAAAATCGCATATCCTTTACTTAATATACTTCTCCATAAACTTTTTGTGGAATTCGCTACGCAGTGAGTCGTTAATGAAATGTGTCTTCTTTTCCGGTTCAGTACGAGCACAATTTTTGAAAACTACATCGTCATCCCAACGCCGTTTCACCTTGAGATCAGCAACAGCCTTACTTGCGGTGGCGCCTGAACCGGGAGCATAGTTTATCAAGGGATTACCCGAGAGAATATTCTCCATACGTATACGTTCCTCTTCTTGTTTCTTTTCTTGTTCTTTGCGGGCGGACTCTTGCAAACGCTCCTGTTTGATTTTGTTCAATTCAGCCAACAAAGTGGCAGTGTCATCTTCATCATCGGAGTCGGAATCACTGTCGGAACTTTCATTGTCGACGGGGTCGTCCGCATCCAAGTTGGCCGGTGCTGGTGGAGCATCTAGCTTGGCCCTTTTACTGCTGGGGGTACTACTGGCCGATGAATTGTTGGCTTCTATGGCTTTGCGTACAATCGAGGGAAGGTTCTTGGTGGGACGTGCTTCACGTTCGCGTTCTTCCAAATCCTTGCGGAAATCACGGTTGCGCAATTCATCGGAGGTTCCTTGGCCGGTTTCTCTGCAAAAGATTAATTGTAGTAAGTGTTGTGTGTTCCCCAATGAATACTTTATTTATTTGGAAATATGTTCTACTAACCTGTATTTGAGTTTTGTGTGGCCTATAAGGAATAAATAATATAAATAAGGAAATAATAGAATAAATAAGGAAAATGAAATGTATGAAATAAAATGTATGTATGTATTTACCTGGCAAATCTCTGCTGGAATATTGTTTACTTAAAGCACTCAAATCTTTTTCTCCTTTTCCACTGCCACCACGGGCAGGATCAAATGTGGGCCTGGCAGCTGTGGTCATTTTGTTTGTTTATTTTCTTATGACAATAATTAGATAAATTTAGACAACAGTCTCTTCTGCGTTTTGTGAAATTTCTTTCTTTTATTATTCACTTGGAAACGTTTTGATAGCTGTGCTTCTTCTCTGTTGACATCTGCTTTAGTTTAGTGGGAAGTGTTCGGAAACACACATTTAACACAAGGTGATGCAGATAAAGCATATTTGTTGTGTGAGAAAGTACAGAGTGACCTGACGAACTTTTGTTTGATTGTAATTCCGTTACGTTTAGCAATTAATTGAGCAAAAAGCGTAAATTTCCTTCTGACTATCTTAGGACTTATACACGATTTTTAAAAAAAATCTATGCATATATTTTTAAAATAATGTCATTCGTTATAAGATTAGTCGTCCGACTTTAAACATAATTTTTATTATTTCTTGTTAAAATGTTATCAAGCTTGCCAAAACCGTTGTTAAATTATTTCTTCACAAAATGTAGAAGGTGAGTGTTTTCCACTGTAAATTTATAGGAAATATTGGGGGATATGTACCAATTTATCACATAACAAGTCATAGCCATAGAAGTTCTGCCAGACTGAATATAATATGCAACATTGACAGCATTTCACAGTATAATCACTAAAATTTGACCAACGCCACACTGTGGTTCAGGATGTTGTGAGTTTGTGCATTTTATTTGTAACACCCAAAAGAGGAAGAGATAACCTTAGTTTATTATACCGATCGACTTGGAAGCACTTGCTAAGTCGATTGTGATGGAATTTATAATAGCGCACTTTTTTATCCCTATTGAAATTGGTGAAAATCGCTTCAGGTTTATATATAGCGCCCATGTATATTTTACTCCGATTTGGATTGTAAGTATTATAGAAGGTATTTTACATCAGATCGATGTAAAAATAGCCAATCCCTTGGCTATTTCATCCCTTCATCCATTAATAAAGACTACTAAATTAAGATTTAGATATATAGTGTTTATCAAGGGAAAAAATGGCAGAGGGAAGTCTCTTCAGCCATTAATAAAAACTTCTTAATTTAGAGGAAATCGGTCCAGATTTAGATATAGCCCGATATATGTATATGTTCCTTCCAATTTGACTTCGAAGAGATGTATAAGATTTTTATGTAATTAAAAAAAAAATCCATTGCCTGATAGTACGAGTTTCAACGTGTTCGTTTCAAAATATGGTGTAGTTCGGCTCCGCCCGACTTTTGTCTCTTCTCTCTGGTTCAGATTTAACGTAGTGGAACGTTTAAGGAAAGCCAGCGTAGCATTATATTTCTGCAGGAAAGCTGTAGGGTCGCATTGGGGCTTCTCTCCTAAAATCGTCCATTGGATATACATATATAGCAGTAGTTCGCCGAATATTGGTTACTTCTGGCCGAAAAAGGTTCAGAGAACTGCCTGCCTATGCATAAGCGGAGCGTTAAGTACTACAGCAAAGACCATAGAAAACAAAGAGATGAAAATCCCCCCTGGCACTGTTACAAAAAGAGCCAACAGTGGAGTTAACAGCCTGTTCAAATTTAACAGCTTAGATAAGACGTATTTTGCAGAGCAGCATGTATGCATTTTTTGAAACAAATGTTTTTTCTTTTCAACGTTTTTCTTTTCAAATGTTTTTTCTTTAATGATGAAAGGAATTTTTTTTACAAAAAACATTCCCTACGCCATCCTACATAGGCAGCAAAAATATCTGCAAATCACCTAATTCGCATCTATGTAAACCCTACTGTTAGTCTTAGATGGCACTTCTGCACGATAACAGTGCCAGGGCGTTATTTCAGGTTTTTCTCATTGATAGTCTTTGTACTACAGCGACTGAGTCTCTACAAGTCTCATATGCTGCCCATTGATATTGTGACGACAGAATTTGCCCCCAGAGCGGCATTACGATTGAGCTGTCTATAAATTTGGTGGCATAGGATTTATCAAAAGATGGTCTAAAGAATTTAATGACCCATATTTGCTAAACATCTTTCTTCATCTCTTGTTAGGCCTACTCTTGAATATGCCTCTGTTTTGTGATCTCCTCATTACAACATTTACGTTGATAGGTTTGAATCCGTACAAAAAAATTCCTCCTCTTTTGATTTACCACCTTTTCTCAATCGCCTGAAATTGATTGATCTTCCTTCGCTTGAGAAAAAAAGGTTTATGTTAGGTATTGGAAGGAACATATGTTTATAGTTAGATTGATTAATGGAAAAATAAATTCACATTATTTAGTTAGCGAATGAAACATTAATATTCGTACTCGTTTGACTCGTAATTTTATTCCGTTAAAAGTAGATTTTTGTAGATATAATTATGAACTATTAAATCCTTTTAAACTCACTTCGTAGAAACTTAAACTCTGTCTACTCTCTCTTTTCAAGTTCCGACTCGATTCCAACGATAAAACGCGTAGTTCGTGAGTCTAATCACTAGTGTAATTGTAATTCCGTAAACTATTGTACTTTTTTGTAATTGTAGTTAGTTATCCCGCGTTATTTTAACACATGGTTGTCAGTTCATTTTCCTGCTACTTTTCTTCTCAATATTTCGTTCCTGCAACGATCTTTTCCTGCAACGCCCTGGTCCTGCTGTGCTCCTGCTACGTCTCGTTCCTGTAGTGCTCTGTTCCTGAAAATCTCTGTTCCTGTAACATCCTGTTTCCTTCTGTTTTGTTACTATCAACTTTCCTGCTCAATATTCGTTCCTGTAACGAACTGTTCCTTCAACGCTCTGGTCCCTCTGTGCTCCTGCTAGGTCCTGTTCCGGCAATGCTCTGTTCATGCATCTCCCTGTTCCTTGCTGTGCTCTGTTCCTGCTTAGCTCCGATCCTCAAGTTCCTGTTATGATCTGGTCCTGCTTCGATCAAATCCTAATGTGCTCTGTTCCTGCAACGGTCATATGCTTGGTTCCTGCTGTGCGCAATTATTGCTTCGTTGTATTGTTGCTTGTATAACAGGTCATACCTGTTCCTGCTACGCTCTGTTCCAGATACGCTGTTACTACTATACCATAAATTTTTTTCTTTTTAAATTCGTTACTAACACTCCCTGTTTTACGTTTCATTTCTGCTTCCGTTAATACTTGTCTTGTTTTTATGTTCCTGTCCTGTTTACTTTACGTCCTGTTCCTGCAATGCTCTGTTCATGCATCTCCCTGTTCCTTGCTGTGCTCTGTTCCTGCTTAGCTCCGATCCTCAAGTTCCTGTTATGATCTGGTCCTGCTTCGATAAAATCCGAATGTGCCCTGTACCTGCAACGGCCATATTCTTGGTTCCTGCTGTGCGCAATTATTGCTTCGTTGTATTTTTGCTTGTATAACAGGTCATCCCTGTTCCTACTGCGCTCTAGTCCTGCTACGTTCTGTTCCAGATACGCTGTTACTACTATACCATCAATTTTTTTCTTTTTAATTTCGTTAGTAACACTCCCAGTTCCACGTTTCATTTCTGCTTCCGTTAATAGTTGTTCTTGTTTTTATGTTCCTGTCTTTTCCCTGTCCTGTTTACTTTATTTTTTCTCTCTGTCATCTTGTTTGCTCTTCCGACTTGACATATAGATAGCGGTAGCAGTTTGAAAAAAATTTTTTTCTTGAACAGTACTAACCTTCTAAAATATATGTTTTATGTTTCAAGGAGCACTCAAACGTAGACAATCTCAGTGAATTTGTAAAAATTTATCACCGATATGAAAACAAGAATTTCATTTGAAAGGTCTCAGTCCAACCATATTAAAACCGAGCTGGATTCTACTTTGGGGGAGTCTGCTCCTTCGTTTACAACTATAAAATATTGGGTGGCAGAGTTTAAGCGGGGCCGTACGAACTGCCAAGACGGACACCGTAGTGATCGACCAATTGAGGTGTCAACCCCAGAAATGGTTAAAAAATCCACAAAATGGATGACCGTCGGTTAAGCTAGCTGAAGTCTTAGGCTTTTCAAAAAGTGCTATACATCGCATATTGAATTAGTAATGATGAGAAAGCTATGCGCAAGATTGGTGCCGCGTTTGCTCACAATCAAGACAATGTAATAGTTCACACATCCACTATTGCGATGGCCAAAATTAATGATTTTGGGCCTTATTCATAAAAAGTTAATGAAGGTTTGAGGAAAGCTTTACAGGGTTAAAACAAATTTCTTGTGTTTTCCTTGTTAGGTCAATTAATTTTCGGACCGCTCTCGTACCAACGGTGTACATCTTCGAGAGGAGCTTTACCACTAAGATACCTGCCAGAGAGGAATGGGCTGGCAGAATACCAGGAAACAGAAAACATCTCCACTCGACTCAGATGGTTCAAAGTGTGATGATAAAGTTGTCTTCGGAGTACACCGTAAAGAACTCAGTCTTGATATAGGCCACAGACTAGCAGATAATATATATCTATCTATCAAGCTTAAATAATGACAATGAGGGAAGTTGCCAAGTGGCTTAGTCGCAACATAGTAACCAACACTGGCGTCAGGCTGCCATTATATCTCTGGAGCCTACATCCATAAATTCACAAACAACCCTCCACATCCGCAGATCGCTCAACGAGATGACTGAGCAGATTAACATACACCTCATATGAGTACCTGGGAATAGGGATATGCCGGTAATTGCAGAGTTTATGAACTTGCATATATTGGTGCGCCAGAAATCGACATACATATGTAGGGTAGCTAGACAAATTTGACCAACGTACGACCTAAGAAGGCCAAAACTGCATTTAGACGTTTCAAATATAGACAATTCTAGTGCATATCGAATATATGAAAAAACTATATTTGATCGATAAAACGTCTAAATGCAATGTTTGGCTCCAATCGGATGAAAATGCTAAAATCCGAGGTCTACTGATCGGCGAACACGCCAGGAGTTTGGGAATTCATTTCAATGGCTTCAGCAGAAGTTGGGGAAATGTGGAGGAAGTGGAGAACATTGAGCACCTGCTTTGGATATACTGGTGTCGGCCTTTCTAGAAAGTCTGAAAGATCTTGCCGATATCGACGTTCCTATTATTGATAACCTTGTGTATCAAATAGGTTGGTTCCGATGAGAGGCAACTGGGCCCGTGGTATCACTAGGGACGTGTATTGGTCTATGTGAGCTGGTAACTCCGGCTGCCACCGTAATCAAACCTAACCTATTGTACTCAACAGTACCCGGGAGGTCAGGCATTGTGTCTAGAATGATGATGTGTATCAAACAGGTTGGTTCCGATGGGGGCAACTCTGCCCGTGGTATTACGAGGGATCTCTGTTGGTCTATGTGAACTGGTAACTGCTGCTAACCTAGTGTATTCAACAGGGCCAGAATAACAGTATGTCCGTAGCCATTAGCAGTAGATGCGGCATAGTGCCTCAGTTGTCGTTGTTGTTCTCAACGCACAAGTGATATATACGTACATATACCTTCGCTGAACTTTGTTTACAATCGCGCAGAATATGGATTTCTGCAGAACTGTCGTTCAGACGACAATGCCATACAGCATTATCGGTCTAACTTTAGAACCCATCCATTTCCTATTGCACTTTTACAGGTATATAGCGCCACCACAGCCTTTGTTGATCATTCCACATAATTACAACCTGCTGAAATAAACTAGTTCCGGGTTCACACCAAGACCATTATCGGAAGCCCTTGTTGCAGTTATAACGGGTCATCCAAGTAGAGATACTTTTTTCAATAGCCTTTTTTTGACAGATCACGTGTGAGTCGTGTCATGCTGTCATGTTATTTTTGTTAAGTATTGTTTGGCATTTCATCATGGAAAGACTTACGCCTGAACAACGTTTACAAATCGTTCAACTTTATTACGAAAATTCACGTTCTGTGAGGAATGTGTTTCGTGCACTTCGCTCAACTACATAATGGTTAACATAATCGGCCTATTGAGCGTACTATTCGCAACACCATCAACCATCTTGAAAGATAGTGTCCTCATGACAGCAAATTACAGGTGGTCACTTGTCAGGAACTTCATATATCTCATGCTAAGTTGGCCCTTCCAAAACTCCTGCCCTGCTGTCGTTATCGAGACCGGTCGCCTTTCTTATCCTGTCTGGATGATGGATCATTGTCTTATTGGACGACATGTAGAGAGATAGAAGGTCTTACGAAATGACTTGCAGAATCTGCGGAGACGAGGAATCAATGGCATAAATTCTGTGCCTATTCTCTTTAGAAGGCGGCTGGCTACGGGCTCTAATTTATTTGGGGAGTTAGCAAACTTGGCTGATGTTAAAATCGCCAACTCTTGTGCAACTCTTCATTCTACGGCAGGATCCCATCTGAAAGATAGTGTCCTCATGACAACAAATTACAGGTGGTTACTTGTCCGGAACTTCATACATTCTAGGCTAAGGTGGCCCTGCCAAATTTTGAAACGCAGCGACGTCCTGCTGTGTTCAACGAGACTGGTCGACTTTCCTATCCTATCTGTGATGATGGGTCACTGCCTTTTTGGACGGCATGCAGAGAGAGTGAAGGTCTCGCGAAATGATTTGCAGAATCTGCGGTGACGAAGGGGGTGAGGAAACAATAGAGTATCTGCTGTTCCCAATCTCTTTATTTTGGGAGTTAGGAAACTTGGCTGAATGTAAAAATCGCCAACTCTTGTGCTTTCTTTCGTTCTACGGCAGAATCCCAGAAAAACTTATTTTTTCCCTACATTCCAGTGGTAGCACAATGGGCAACGTAGTATAAGTGAGACTGAAATACAGGCTACCACACTTGACCTAAATCTATTTCAATCAAGAAATGAATTATTATGATACTCGTCTTATTCTCTTAAGAATAACTTATTTTGGGCCTCATTATTTGGAAGGTTGTACAATTTTTCATTTGCGGTACCTTCACGTTCTGAAGCGAATTTTTTCCCCTCAATGGCCTTTTTATTGCCCTTTCAGTAAAACCTCCCAACTTTGTCTTACTAAAGGAAAGCTTTTGTACATCCACTGTGGCTTATTATTGCGTAATTTGTTTTTGGAGTTTATTCTTCTGGACAATTTTCTGGTAAACACCGATAAATTACTACCGATGACTTCTGTTTGCAGTGTCTGGCAGACATACATAAATCGCCCACTCTGGCGCTGTGGTAAATAATCAAAATCAAATATAAATATAATCACTTATCAAACTCTGAACAAATAAATTTATTTGAATCTTCAAATGCACTGGGTAGCACTGGAAACTCCGTGATCACTCATAAAAATCCAAATAATAATGATTACTTTAACCCCTCGCCGCCACCGTGCGCTGAGTGGTTATCACGATTTAAGTCAGCAGCACAGACAGTGCTGCCATAGTAAGTGGCTGCCAGTTTCAATGTGTTAACACATCCTTTCCAAATTGATTTTCTTTTCTTTTGGACTTCACCTTCAAATTGTTGCTGAAGATGAGGCTCTGCTGTTGTTACGGGATGGATCCCATGAACATGACTTATGGACATGATTGAACTCTTTCGCCTGACATCTACGTCGTCATCGTCGTTCCCTGTGCAGATGAACTCTTGGCTTGGCTAGTTTTCGGTGGTCGTCGTTTTGTTTGCGCAGGCGTATCAATTTTTAACCAAAGTGTGAAACCGCAGAAAAACATCGGTAGCAATACAAAAATTTCATGATCTTTCATCCTATCTTATGGAAAGAACATCAGCACAAACAGCGGCTGCAACAAAAACATAAATTATCAACTTTAGACGGACGAATGGATTGATGGTTGGTTGGATGTAGGGATCATTCATTGCAACCTGAATTTGCCAACAACTTTCCTCCGTCTCCATCAAACAAAGCTGGACTCTACTCTGTAGTTGCATTGCATCTTCTTCTCAGCTTGAGTAAGTGTTTGGCGATCTGCTGTCCGTCTGCTGGCGCACATTTGTTGTTCTTGATCATCAATCATAATCGATTTTATAAGGCATTTTAACTGAAAAAACAAAATCAATTTTCCTTCCAACTGAAATGGATCAATTTTATGCTCATAATTTGATCAGAAATGCAAATCATTTTCAATGGCGTCAGTTGGAGGGGAGAACAAACAAATTTGGTGAGAAACAGGAATGCAAATATTTAAACTGTTTCCAAAGCATTGGTATTAAACATTTTCAATAGGAGTTTAAATTCTTCACATTATACAGTTATTTGCATATTATTGATAGATCTAAGTTGATTAGATGAATGATCAGATAATGTCCTTATAATATTCCCCGCAAACATCACCTGCAATAAAAGATTATGCATGTTTCTGCCGATTGAAAACTCGGCTTATAACGTTTATGAAATCCCAGAACTGAGAAGATCTCCTCATAACAGCTTCCGAAGTTGAAACTTTCATTGACCGGGAAAGTTTTGCGAATTATGCCAACGCAACCATGTTATAAAGACAATCGAGACAATAAAGACAAGATATTTTTACATAGGTGGAAAGTAGTGTTATTGATGGTGGACATATCCTGAGCACTGACGATAATGTGGATAAGCAGCCGAGGTTGCCTGACTCAGTCCTGGAACATCGACTCGCAATCGATCTTAACAAATCAGAATTTCACGTTCCAGCCTGATGTGAAATTTACACAATTCAAGGTACGCTACCATCCGCTTCGTTATTGCATCTCAGTTTGGGCCTTAGATCAGGTCAGAATATGTAGACAATGATTTTGCTCTTTTCTTACGATGCGCATTTTCATCTTGGCAGCTATGTTATTGGGATTGAAGAACCCGCAAGTGATCGCCGGGAAGCCTATGCCTCCTCAGAGAACGCCATTTCTATTTACGGTGAGCGCTTCAGAGGCATGAAAAACCAATTTGTGTGACCAGAGGATGAAGACATGGACCTGTACCACCTTTTGTTTCAGCAGGATGGAGCACATGCCACACAGCCCAGGCCACAATCAATACTTTGCGCGCCAAGTTTGGTAATCGTGTTATCAGCCGTCTCGGCGATGCCAATAGGCCACTTCTGAGCTACGATTTGACACGGATAGACTTTTTGTGGGGTAACGTGAAGGAACAATCCCGATTCAACAACCCAGTTGTTTACATTCGGTTTTGACAACCTCCTATATTAGTCTCCATGAGATCGACTGATATACTAAATGTTATACTAGACATTGTAAATGCCACTAGACATTGCACATCATTCGGAATGAAATGGTCGTGTCCCTGGACATAGGGCATTTGTGAATTTCTAGAGAGACGTTTCCAGACTCAACAATGAAGATGGCTTTGATATATTTTCGAAGGAACTAGTGTCGTTCATCGAAAAAGCATACCTGATCTCTGTAGTGTTTGCAATAATGTTCTAACTAAAGTCGATCTCAATACTTCCTCTGATAGTCGGGTTTCTCAAAAGTCACTGAAAACTGTCTTCTTGAAGACCTGCCCTCGACGCACTCCGATCTCTCACAGAGTTTGCTGATCAGTTCAATATTCACCTTATTTGGTGCAGATGAACTTGAATGACTAAGAACTACCTCCATGCTACAGGGAACCTGATGTGAGGGTATGACTACAGCAACTTGCAATGTTCCTATAGAGAGGTAGTTCTCTTGGGGAAACAAAATATGGAACTGTATACTGTCAGGAACAGTATATATTCCAGGTTGATGTAATCCTGTCCAAATTCCTAACGTACCAACGCCCTGCTTTCGTGATCGAGACCGTACGTCTCGCCTTTTGCCTTTTGTGGTTGTTTGAGCAGCAAAATAAATGTTCCAAATCAAAATCCAGATCCAAGACGGGACAACCTGAATGGGTTGCGTCCATAGAGAATCTGGAATTAGGTGTTTGGGCTTGGCTGGCAGTTGGAGAGGTGCATCGTATCGTGCATGCGGGTCAACTGTTCTGCGTTGTGCCATCAATTCAGGCCCAACAGGAATTGAGACGACTGCACCATCCAAATCTAAGTTGTGCCAAGACCACTCTGGTTTGTCTGGGCAGCTGATGTTCTTCTGCTGAGATAATTGGTGGATGTGCTTCGAGGATGGACTCAACTCTGTACGAGTTTTAAGCATCAGTGTGAATTCCATTAATTCATACCGAATAGGCCTACTGGTATATATGCTCTCTCTTGTATTTTTTAAGCTCTCTATAGATCATGAAGATCCTTCCTGACGAGTTTGGCTGGTGATGGACCACTAGGTGATTGTTGGGATGGCTCTGTCGGTGTCACCCAAGTATCGACAACATTTTGTTTTGTGGACGCACGGATAGGATTTTGGATTCCTCATGCAAATGGTACACCGGGGATATGAGGAGACACTTTGTCGTAGTTCTTAGGGCGGCATAGTTAACCACAGACCGGCCTATCGCGTCGTATGATGTCAACAAAGTTTTCTTATCTGCGCCCCAAGAGCTGTCGACTAGAGACTTGAGGACCCTGTTCCTACTTCTGATTTTATTGTCTTAAAAAAGCTATTGAATGTGAACCCATGAATCTTGGCGTAATTAGTGGTCGAAATTGTTACACCGTCGAACTTCACATTAAATGGTAGCCGCATCTCCGCTGCCCATATGGTAAACAGCGTGGCTGTGGATTTGGTGGCGGATATTAGCATATTCCTCGGGTATATCAGTCAGATAGCCATTCAACATATCACATATGTAATCAACGATGGAGCCCTACGATAATATCGTAAAATTATCCGCATACGTTACGATCTCTTAGCCATTAGGTGGGCGTAGACTTTCAGAAAGGTAGAGGATAAACAGTTACAGAAAGGTAGAGGATAAACAGTCACTCATATTTGGAGAACTCCCTATTTCACTCTAGGGGATTTGGACTTCTTGTTCCTGAATTCCAACCTCTACTGGCGTCCCCACATATAGTTGGTTACCCAATGTTTCAGACCTGGAAGGGAAGTCCTTGCTACATCCTCTAACGGCGTGGCTAACCGTAAAATGCCTTTGATAAATCAAGTACCACTAACACTGTCCTGTTACACAGCCTGTTCTGGTTATGTCCTCGGATGATATGTGTGGAAATGGCGTGTAAAGCTGCTGTACTATGTTGCTTCCGGAATCCGTGTTGATGGTTGGAAAATGGATAGCATTCTCTTACACTGGTGAGGAGTAGTGCCACAAGCGTATTTTCTGCTGGCGACAAAAATTCCAGGCTTCAGTAGCGGGAATACCGTACAATGCCCATTTGGCACGCTTCAGGAACTATGTGGGTGGCTAACGATTAGTTGAGGACTTTGATTAGGTACTCTATTCCGGGTTCATCCAGCTGTTTTAATATCACCAGGGCCCAGCACTTTGGATGATTTCGCTCTTCGGATGACACCAGCAACCTATTGTAAATTGTGGTAATACTCTTCTCTTCGCCCTGTCACTCCAGGGGCGCTTTACAAACTGCCGGTTAAAATAATTCACGCACCTTTTCGGATCTGTCACCGTTACGCCGTTAAACGTGATAGAAGTCCCATCATCTTTCCAGGGTTCGAGACTTCATCGCACAATTTACTTAATCTGGTTCCAATGTTGGAATGCTTCAGGTGGTCTAGACATTTTTCCACTTATGCTCACCGACTAGCCTATTGACTTCCAATATGTCCCGGATGTTTCTTTCTGCTACCCGACTTCAGAAAGATTTGTCCAATCGCCGCTCTCTGAATTGGCGATTGTCTGGCGAACTGTGTCAGTCACCTATACTTCACAGTGCAACACGTGGAGCAATCAATCTGCTCTGCCAGAGCTATGCCCCTTGAAATCCCCTAGTACCAGATGGTTATTGACTCCCAATAACATGCTTATGTTCACCTCTACCTCAATAGTTCCATGCATTCAATGTATGGGTATGTAGAGTCTAGCTCAGGCGAGATATGTCTGTATTGAACAGAGGGGTGGAATAGGAAAGCTAATCCTTCCTATTCCACCTCCATTTTTGGTGCGATTCTTCCTCAGAACGTTGTAAACTACGGGTGTTGTTGAATTTCTACCGACTCATAAAATCCACATTGATCTTCTCTCGAAATCCATTGCAGTTTACCTGCCAAAAGTATGCGCTGTCAGTTGGTGCTGCGGAGGCAGTCAAATTTCGCCCTCGTAGGGTACCTAGACAAATCTCTCCAAGGTATGACCCGAGAAGGTACAAATATCTCCTCGCACTAGAGAGGAAGGGATTGTCTACGTTAGTATCAGTTCTGACGCGACACTGTCTGATCAACGAGCACGCTAGTAGATTGGGTATTGACTACAATGACTTCTGCAGAAGCTGTGGAGATGAGGAAAAGTCTAACAGATCTTTTAGGTAGCGATATTCGTACTATCGATAAATTTGTATATCAAGCAGAATGGTTTCAATGAGGGGCATTTCTATTTCTGGTCTATGTGAGCTGACAAAAAATCGGCTGCCACCCTAACCTAAACCAAACCTCAAATTGAAATGATGTTGGTAATGTTCTATGTACGAGTATCTGCAAAGTAGGCAGTGGTATGATCTGTATTCGGATGCGAATCTTGCTTAGTATACGTGGTTTCGGATATCGGTTGAAGTTCTTGTTCCGGTGGGTTCCGTTGTCATTCAATTCCGCACTGTTCGGTTTTAGATTCAGCTACCAATGATTACTAAACAGCAACTGGATTAACTGGCAAGACCAAACATTGGTGTGTTAAGGGATGTACTTTCTGTATGGCCGTTTTGGCATGGAATTTAGCTACCAAAGGGTCTCCATCGGCTGACAATTCGACAATTCGTCGATACTACAACTATTAGCAGTTAAGCCACTGCAACTAAAATCTTATATAGCAGGTTTCGTTATTGCGAGTAGGTTCACGTTTGCAGGATCATCAGCCGCATTATCTCAAATTCGCAGTGTTGATTATTAGGTGTAAATTCCGGTATTAATTAACTCACATGTACATATATATACAGAGAGTATCGTCATCGTCGTGGTAACGACCAGTTTCAGCTACCAATGGATTATAGAATTGCCTATTGGATTAGCTGATCAGATTAGACACTCGTGGTTATAGTTGCAGTTTCGATTTAGCAATTAAGCAACTGCAACTACAAACTGATGCCGCAGGTTCGGTTAATGTGAGAAGATTCAAGGTTGCAGGATCAATCGGTCTAAATTTTATCTGGAGACATTGTCTTCTTGAAATAAAGTATAACGAATATAAGTATTGGGCTTACAATACACATTGTTTTTTCATATCTCCCTCCATGACTTAAATACTAACCACGTTCCTGCTTCTATTAAAATACCAATTGATCCAGACTCTTGACTCGATGACGATTGTGGATCACTGCTTCATATTCATTCCTCCCATCAATGGGTCCTGCACATGAGTTCATTGCCGTGCTTGTAATAATCGCAAGGTTGTCATGATCTTTTCTAACTTCATTGTTGGAAGAGGATTTGTGAAATTCCTTTCCATTTCATTGCGAGTGACGGCAAGTGATTTATACATATATACACTATGGCACTGCAGCCAAGTTCAGAAGTCTTGAACCATTAAGAGAAAATTGCCACTATTTTTGCGCTCCAGTTCAGCGGCCTCTGCTCCACTTGACCATTTCATTGACTTGTAGAAGATCATCATGGATTTTGATTGAGTTTTCTCGTTTCGTACGAATGCATTTTTCTGTGGAAGTCGAACGTGACCATTCTGTTGCATCATCACTCCTGGTTATGATGATGGCGAACCTTGCAGTTGCCACTGTGGCACGATTATTTAAATGCCGACAGGTTGATCGCAAGGAGGGCAGAGCTTACAACAATGATGAACTTTATTTTCGGAAGTTAATTTTGCTCACATCAGAAGTAACAAAACAACAACGAATAAATTGAAACTGATGATTTCGAGCCTCTAATTTGAATTTATCATTATTATTTTATGAAGACAACGAGTATAAGAGTATGGCTTTGTCTGGCCCTGCCACCATCAATCCATCCGCCGTGTTTACCTTGACACGCTGTTTACCATTATTAGTTTTTGAGCTTTACTTTATCGCTGATGGTAGCTGGAAAGGAAGGAAGGGCTGTGCAAAAGGCCATATGCATTTATGCTGCGGGTTTGGAATCCTTTGTTTATTCGGTTGATAATGCGCCGGGCAATCATAACATGACTTTGTTGTTGTGGCACACGCACTTTTTTCCTGGTGATTTGATTCATCGTACGCATATTCCATTTTCAGCTACTCTGAGTGTGTTTATTCAAGTGGTGTGGATGGAAAGTCGGATGGTAGAATGGTAGGATTGTCCGTCCTACCAAGGGATTTTATTTTATCTTGTTAGTGATGAAAAGGTTTAGTTGCGGTTTACTCCTGGTTAAGTAGCAGGAGGTGGGTGCGTATCTCTTTTTGATCATCTACAAAAAGTGATGGGTGAGAATACCAGTCATATGCAAAATGTCCTCATTAGATGATTAGATTATCTTTCGAGTGAATATTTCTGAAGGACATATTTCATTAACCTTTGTTAATTAAAACTCCATTATTATGACATTAATGTGATGAATAAATATGATAAAAAGGCTAGCTAGATATACATATACGAGTATAGATTAATTCTTTTGATTTTAAACTTGTCGCGTTACATATAAACATTTAGCAGGGCTACTTTAATCTTGATCGCTTTTATTCTTATTAATTATATGGTCTTCATTAAGACCTATGGTCTTCATTAATACCTATGGTCTTCCTCAAGACCTATGGTCTTCCTCAAGACCTATGGTCTTTCTTAAGACCAATGGTCTTTCTTGAGACCTATGTTCTTTCTTAAGACCAATGGTCTTTCTTGAGACCTATGGTCTTTCTTAAGACCTATGGTCTTTCTTAAGACCTATAGTCATTCTTAAGAAATATGGTCATTCTTAAGAAATATGGTCTTTCTTAAGACCTATGGTCTTTCTTAAGACCTATGGTCTTTCTTAAGGCCTATGATCTTTCTTAATACCTATGATCTTTCTTAATACCTATGGTCTTTCTTAAGACCTATGGTCTTCCTTAAGACCTATGGTCTTCCCTAAGACCTATGGTCTTTCTTAAGACCTATGGTCTTCCTTAAGACCTATGGTCTTCCCTAAGACCTATGGTCTTCCTTAAGACATATGGTCTTCCTTAAGACCTTTGGTCTTCCTTAAGACCTTTGGTCTTTCTTAAGACCTATGGTCTTTCTTAAGACCTATGGTATTTCTTAAGACCTATGGTCTTTCTTAAGACCTATGGTCTTTCTTAAGACCTATGGTCTTTCTTAAGACCTATGGTCTTTCTTAAGACCTATGGTCTTTCTTAAGACCTATGGTCTTTCTTAAGACCTATGGTCTTTCTTAAGACCTATGGTCTTTCTTAAGACCTATGGTCTTTCTTAAGACCTATGGTCTTTCTTAAGACCTATGGTCTTTCTTAAGACCTATGGTCTTTCTTAAGACCTATGGTCTTTCTTAAGACCTATGGTCTTTCTTAAGACCTATGGTCTTTCTTAAGACCTATGGTCTTTCTTAAGACCTATGGTCTTTCTTAAGACCTATGGTCTTTCTTAAGACCTATGGTCTTTCTTAAGACCTATGGTCTTTCTTAAGACCTATGGTCTTTCTTAATACCTATTGTCTTTCTTAAGACATATGGTCTTCCTTAAGACCTTTGGTCTTCCTTAAGACCTATGGTCTTCCTTATGGTCTTCCTTAAGACATATGGTCTTCCTTAAGACATATTGTCTTCCTTAAGACCTTTGGTCTTCCTTAAGACATTTGGTCTTCCTTAAGACTTATGGTCTTCCTTAAGACCTATGGTCTTCCTTAAGACCTGTGGTCTTCCTTAAGACCTATGGTCTTCCCTAAGACCAATGGTCTTCCTTAAGACCAATGGTCTTCCTTAAGACATATGGTCTTCCTTAAGACCTATGGTCTTCCCTAAGACCTATGGTCTTCCTTAAGACCTATCGTCTCCCTTAAGACCTATGGTCTTCCTTAAGACCTATGGTCTTCCTTAAGACCTTTGGTCTTCCTTAAGACCTATGGTCTTCCTTATGGTCTTCCTTAAGACATATGGTCTTCCTTAAGACATATTGTCTTCCTTAAGACCTTTGGTCTTCCTTAAGACATTTGGTCTTCCTTAAGACTTATGGTCTTCCTTAAGACCTATGGTCTTCCTTAAGACCTGTGGTCTTCCTTAAGACATATGGTCTTCCCTAAGACCAATGGTCTTCCTTAAGACCAATGGTCTTCCTTAAGACATATGGTCTTCCTTAAGACCTATGGTCTTCCTTAAGACCTATGGTCTTCCTTAAGACCTATCGTCTCCCTTAAGACCTATGGTCTTCCTTAAGACCTATGGTCTTCCTTAAGACCTAAGGTCTTCCTTAAGACCTATGGTCTTCCTTAAGACCTATGGTCTTCCTTAAGACCTATGGTCTTCCTTAAGACCTATGGTCTTCCTTAAGACCTAAGGTCTTCCTTAAGACCTATGGTCTTCCTTAAGACCTTTGGTCTTCCTTCCTATGAAAATTCCTTCAATTGACGAAAATGCATTATTCTACAAAAGCATGTCTAATTTCGTATTTTCCTGCAAATTCATAAAAAAATATTTTAAAAGTAAATTTGGAAACGCTTGGAAACCTTTGGTCTTCATTAAGACCTATGGTCTTCCTTAAGACCTATGGTCTTCCTTAAGACCTATGGTCTTCCTTAAGACCTATGGTCTTCCTTAAGACCTATGGTCTTCCTTAAGACCTATGGTCTTCCTTAAGACATATGGTCTTCCTTAAGACCTTTGGTCTTCCTTAAGACATTTGGTCTTCCTTAAGACCTATGGTCTTCCTTCCTATGAAAATTCCTGCATTATTCTTCATAAAAAAAATATTTTAAAAGTAAATTTGGAAACGCAATAGCAGTTTTATTTATGGAAAAAATCAACGAAAGTTGCATCGAAATGTCTTTGCAATTGAATTTTTCAAAAAATTCATCAAAATGAAATTTTTCAAGAAAATGTTGTTGAATTTTTTTGCCAAAAAAGTTTCTATTTATTTAAATTTTGTGAAAATAAAATTTTTCTAGAGAATTTCTTTTTCATATTTTCTTGGAAATTTCATAAAAATTGCATTTATATAGTCAATTTAGTCGAAATGGCAGTACAATAGAAAAATTTAATTTTTAAAAAAATGTTTAGAAAAGTTCCTTCAGGTGTATTCTCGTTGACAATTTTATACAAATCTGTTAATTAGAAAATTTCGTCTAAAACAACATTTTTATAAAAATATTTCGTCTACATTGCTTTTTTTAAGAAAATGTTTTCGCAAAATTCTTCTTTGATAATTTAGTAAAAATGGGTTTTTATAAAAAATTTCGTTGCAAATGATTGTAAAATGAAAACTCGTTAAAATTGTATTTTTTAGGAAAAGCGTTTTTCTAAGAAATGTCTATTTTTTAGTTTTTCTACAAAATTTCTGTTAATTAATTAGCTTTCTTCGTATTTTTTCCGAAATTAATTTTTTTCTAAATAAAATCGTTGCAATTGCATATTTTTCAAAATTTATTTTTTTCTAGAAAATTTAAATTTTGAGTAAATTAAATTTTTTAGGGATTTTTTTTTCATATTTTCTTGGAAACTTCATAAAAATTGCATGTATATAGTAAAAAAATAGCAAATAAAAAATTGAAGTTTTAAAGAAAAATTCAGCAAAATGCATCATTGAAAATTTAACAAAAAACTTTTTACGAGGAAATTTTTTTAAAGTTGTATTTTTCTAGGAAAAGCTTTGAAATCTAATTTTTTGAAAAAAATTTCTTTAAATTTAATTTTTAAATTTTATATGATATATTCTACAAAATTACTATAAATTTTCTTTTTTCATAATATTTTTCGAAAATTTCGTCAAAATTCTATTTTTCTAGGAAAAACGTTTTGCATGTTTCATAAAATTAAAATTTTTAAAAAAAAAAATTCTTTGCTATTGCTTTCTCATTGAAAATTTTTATAAAAATCAGTTTTCTGGAAAATTTCGTTAAAATTTTATTGTTCTAGGAAGAACTTAAAAATTTAATTTTCTAAAAACAATTTTTTAAATTCGATTTATTTTAGAAAATTAAATTTTTCAAGACATTTTTGTTGGATTTTTTTAATAGTCTTTTTAATCGAAATTGCACAACAATAATTTAAAAAAAAAATGTTTAGAAAAGTTCGTTCAGATGTATCCTCGTTGAAAATTTAATAAAAATCTGTTAATTAGAAAATTTCGTCTAAGTTGAATTTTTCGAGGAAAAAAAACTTAATTCTTTTTCAGAATATTTCATTTAATTTGCCTTTTCATAATTTCTTTCGAAATTGGATTTTCGAGAAAATTTCGTCAAAATTGATTAAATTTAATTTTGCTAAAAATTTCTTAAATTATAATTTTTAAGAAAATGTAATTTTTCAAGAAAATTTTGTTGAGATTTATTTTTCTACAAAATTTCGTTTAATTTCCTTTTTTTCTTGTTTTCGAAATTGAATTTGTTAAAGAAAAAATGGTTGTCATTAATTGCATATTCTACAAAATTTCGTTGAAATTTCATTTTTCTAGAGAATTTCTTTTACATATTTTCTTGGAAATTTCCTAAAAATTGCATGTTTCATAAAATTGAATTTTTTTTTAAATCTCTGCAAATGTTTTCTCGTTAAACATTTTTATAAAAATAAGTTTTCTGGAAAATTTTGTTAAAATTGTGTTGTTCTAGGAAAAACTTAAAAATTCATTTTCTAAAACCAAATTTTTAAAATTGATTTATTTAAGAAAATTAAATTTTTCCAAAAGTTTTTTTAAATATTTTTTTTTATTTAAAAAAAAAAAATGGATTTTTCTAAAAAATACTAGTTGTAATTGCACATTCTAAAAAAATTTAGTTAATATTTCATTTATCTAGCTTTTTTTTAATTTCGTCGAAATTTAATTTGACTGGAGAATTTCTTTTTCATATTTTCTTGGAAATTGTAGGTTTATAGTAAATTTAGTCGAAGTGGCAGTTTTATACAACAAAATTGGATTTTTATGAAAATGTTTTCCAGAAAATTGCGTTGGAAATTTCGTTGCAAATGCATCTTTATTGAAAATTGAATAAGAATGTGTTTAAAAAAATTCGTCAAAATTGCATTTTCTACAAAATGACTGCAATTGAAATTTTCTAAAAAATCTTTAAATTTGATTTTTTAGAAAATGTCATCAATATTGAATTTGTTTTAGAAAGTTTTGTTGAAATTAGTTTCTTTTCAAGTTTTTTTTTAAATTTCGTCGAATCTTAATTTTTCTAGAGGATTTTCCTTTTTATGTCTTCTTTGGAATTTCATAAAAAATTGCATATTTATAGTAAATTGAACATTGAAAATTTTATAAAAATCAGTTTAATAGCAAATTTTCTTAAAATTTGCATTTTTCTAAAAAAACGTTAAAATTTAATTTAAAAATATTTTTTAAAAAAATTTTATTTATTTTAAAAAATTTAATTTTTTTAGAAAATTATATTTTTTAAGAATATTTTGTTGAAATTTATTTTTTGTACAAAATTTCTTTGATTTGCTTCTCCTTAAATTTGCTCTTAAACAAAATGACAGTTTTATAGAAAAATTTATAAAAATTTTTCAACATTGCATGTTTTAAGAAAATTTCGTTTCAAATGCATCTTTATCGAAAAATGAATAAAAATGTGTTTTCAAAAAATTCGTCAAAATTGAATTTTCTACAAAAAGTCTTTGCAATTGAATTTTTCTAAAAAAAATCTTTAAATGTGATTTTTTAGAAAATGTCATCAAATCGAATTTGTTATAGAAAATTTTGTTGAAATTTGTTTATTTTCAGGATTTTTTTTTACATTTCGTCGAAACTTAGTTTTTCTAGAAGATTTTCTTTTTTTATGTCTTCTTTGGAATTTCATAAAAAAATGGCAAATTTAAGTAAATTTAGTCGAAATATCCGTTTTATAGAAAAATTCAATAACATTTAATTTTTATAATAATGTCGTTGCAAATGCATCTTCATTGATAATTTAAAAATAAATCTTTTTAATATAAAATTTCGTGAAAATATTATTTTTCAAGGAAAAAAAGAGAAATATACTTTTTCTAAACAAGTTCTTTAAATTAGATTTTTGAAGAAAGTTTTGTTAATATTTATTTTTTTCTACAAAATTTCTTTAATTTGCTCTTTCCTAATTCTTTGGAATTTTATAAAAATTTCGTATTTATAGTAAATTTAGACGAAATATCAGTTTTATAGAAAAATTTAACAAAATTGAATTTTTATAAAAAATGTCATTGCAAAACCATCCACATTGAAAATTAAAAAAAAATCAGTTTAATATAAAATTTCGTCGAAATGTTTTTCTAGGACGAAGAGCAAAATTTCATTTCTCTACAAAATTTCTTTAAATTTGTTTTTTAAGAAAGTTTTGTTAATATTTATTGTTTTCTACAAAATGTCTTTAATTTGTATTTTTCTTATTTTTTTTAAATTGGATTTTTTTTAAATTATTGTAATTGCTTATTCTACAAAATTTCGATGAAATTTATATTTTCTAGATAAATTAAAATTTAAACTGAGATACTCTCTCGGCTATAGACCAACCTGCTTCTATACAGTGATAGAAAGCAAGTATTTTACATGGCAAAATATATTGCAAGTATTTCATTGCGTGCCCACAGACTATATCATGATTTCTGGGGCGTGACCCCCGTCATCAGTAGTCTACATGGCAGGCTTTTACTGATGACGGGGGTCACGCCCCAGAAATCATGATATAGTCTGTGGGCACGCAATGAAATACTTGCAATATATTTTGCCATGTAAAATACTTGCTTTCTATCACTGTATAGAAGCAGGTTGGTCTATAGCCGAGAGAGTATCTCAGTTTAAATCATAACGATTACAGACCGAAATAATAACGGGCAACCGACATGGACAAAAGCACGGCACAGCTGACTTGTTGTAAAATAAATATTACAACAAAACACTTAAAGCAATAAGAAAAAAGCTTTTTACTATAAAGCTTTACTCTTAATGTGTGAGTGATTTCTACAAGTAAATTCTAATTGAATTTCTTGTGGACATGGCAAAGTGCTAGTATTTCATTGTGTTTGATTGTTTGATCGATAGCCGAAAAGTGAGTCTTTGGGTGCAATTCTCATTTGCTCGTGTGAGTCGCCCCGTGATAGGCTTTGAGAGTTTGGTTATCGAATCATCAATCAAAGGCTTTTTTGAAAAGCCTGCCATGTAGACTACTGATGACGGGGGTCACGCCCCAGAAATCATGATATAGTCTGTGGGCACGCAATGAAATACTTGCAATATATTTTGCCATGTAAAATACTTGCTTTCTATCACTGTATAGAAGCAGGTTGGTCTATAGCCGAGAGAGTATCTCAGTTTAAATCATAACGATTACAGACCGAAATAATAACGGGCAACCGACATAAATTAAAATTTTCAAGAGATTTTTTGATATTTTCATGGAAATTTCATAAAAAATGTATGTTCATTTCGTCGAAATTTATTTTTTCTGGAGAATTTATTTTTCATATTTCCTTGGAAATTTCTTAAAAATTACACGTTTGCAGTTTTATAGAAAATTCAATAAAATTGCATTTTTATACTTTTTTATTAATTTCGTTGCAAATTCATCCTCATAGAAAATTTTATAAAAATCTGTTTAACAGACAATTTTTTCAAAATTGTACTTTTCTACGAAAAACGTTTACATTTTTTTTAGAAAAAAATGTTTCGTTTGTTTTGTTGAAATTTATTTTTTTTTACAAAATTTCGTTTACTTAGCTTTTTCTTAATTTTTTTCAAAATAGACAATTTTGTCAAAATTGTACTTTTCTGGGAAAAACGTTGAAAAAATTATATGTTTCTAAAAAATTCTTTATTTTTTTTAGAAAATTAAATTTTTCGATATTTTTTTTACAAAATTTGTTTTTTTTTTAATTTTTTGCGAAATTGAATTTATTTAGATAAATCGTCGTAAGTAATTGTATATTCTAAAAAATAAAGTTGAAATTTAATGTCTTAGACACAATTTTTTTTTTTGTAAATTCAGTCTAAATTTAATTTTTCTAGAGAATTTTTTTATCGTATGTCCTGAAAATTGCATGTTTATAGAGTAAATTTAGTCGTAATTCAGCAATTGCATTTTTATAAAAAAATTCCAAAATCGTTTTAAATGCATCGTCATTGAAAATGTAATGAAAATCAGTTTTAAAAAAATATTTTTTCATGTCGGTTGCCCGTTATTATTTCGGTCTGTAATCGTTATGATTTAAACTGAGATACTCTCTCGGCTAAAGACCAACCTGCTTCTATACAGTAATAGAAAGCAAGTATTTTACATGGCAAAATATATTGCAAGTATTTCATTGCGTGCCCACAGACTATATCATGATTTCTGGGGCGTGACCCCCGTCGTCAGTAGTCTACATGGCCGGCTTTTCAAAAAAGCCTTTGATTGATGATTCGATAACCAAACTCTCAAAGCCTATCACGGGGCGACTCACACGAGCATATGAGAATTGCACCCAAAGACTCACTTTTCGGCTATCGATCAAACAATCAAACACAATGAAATACTAGCACTTTGCCATGTCCACAAGAAATGCAATTAGAATTTACTTGTAGAAATCATGTTACTCGTAGAAACCATGTAGACTACTGATGACGGCGGTCACGCCCCAAAAATCATGATATAGTCTGTGGGCACGCATAAATACTTGCTTTCTATCACTGTATAGAAGCAGGTTGGTCTTTAGCCGAGAGAGTATCTCAGTTTAAATCATAACGATTACAGACCGAAATAATAACGGGCAACCGACATGGACAAAAGCACGGCACAGCTGACTTGTTGTAAAATAAATATTACAACAAAACACTTAAAGCAATAAGAAAAAAGCTTTTTACTATAAAGCTTTACTCTTAATGTGTGTGTGAGTGATTTCTACAAGTAAATTCTAATTGAATTTCTTGTGGACATGGCAAAGTGCTAGTATTTCATTGTGTTTGATTGTTTGATCGATAGCCGAAAAGTGAGTCTTTGGGTGCAATTCTCATTTGCTCGTGTGAGTCGCCCCGTGATAGGCTTTGAGAGTTTGGTTATCGAATCATCAATCAAAGGCTTTTTTGAAAAGCCTGCCATGTAGACTACTGATGACGGGGGTCACGCCCCAGAAATCATGATATAGTCTGTGGGCACGCAATGAAATACTTGCAATATATTTTGCCATGTAAAATACTTGATTTCTATCACTGTTGATAGGTTGATCTTTAGCCGAGAGAGTATCTCAGTTTAAATCAAAATATTTTTTCTATAAAATTTCGTTTAATTTGCTTTCTTTTTCATTTTTTTAGAAAATTAATGTTTCCAAAAAATTCTGCAAAAAATCTTTAAACTTGATCTTTTTTTTTACAAAATTGCATCAAAATTGAATTTTTCAAGAAAATTTTGTTGAATTTTATTTTTTCTAGCTTTTTTTTAATTTCGTTGAAATTTAATTCTTCTAAATAAATTCTTTTTCATATTTTTTGGAAAATTTCATAAAAGTGACATGTTTATAGCAAATTTAGTCAAAATAGCAGTTTTATAGCAAAATTCAACAAAATTGCATTTTTATAAAAAATTCGTCAACAATGCATTTCTAAAGAAAATTTTGTTGCAAATGCAACTTTATGGAAAATTAATAACATGTATTCAACAAAAAACTTCGTCAAAATTATATTTTCCTCTGAAAAACATTAAAATTAAATTATTCCAAAAAATCTTATTTTTTTACAAAATGTTATCAAAAATACATTTTTCTAGAAAATTTTGTTGAAATAGCTTTGCTCTAAAAATTTTCGATGGAAAAAATTATTTTTGTTTGTTGAAATTGGATTTTTTTTACAAAATTTTGTTGAAAATGCATTTTTCTTAAAAATTTCGGTACAATTGAATTTCTTTAGAAAATTACGTTAAAATTGTTTTTTATATTTCGATTAGTTATCGAATTACATGAGTAAAGTGTAGATGACATCGTGATTATTTGGTAACTTTCTTATTGGCAACACTGTTGTTGGCAGCTCAGCTGTTTTCATCTTTAAACATTGTTTTTCATCTTTAAACATTGAATTATTATATTTCGTACATTTCAATTTTGTGTTTTTTTTTAAATTTAATCCGAAAAAATTACTAGTTATATTAATAACTCTTTTTCACAATTTTAATAATTTCACATAATATACATACATATTTTGAAGAAAATTTCTCTCGAACACCCCAAAAAAAGAATCATTTGTGCTACACTCTAAAGTACTGCCCAGTACTGCTCTCGTAATGACTATACCTATTTGTTTACCAAATTGTGTAAATATTTAGTTGCAAAAGAATATTAAATTTTCAATAACCTAAAAAAAATAGTCCAGTCCCCCCACCTATAGTTCGTGACGATAGGGACAAAGTATACTGCCGTGAAACACATTGACTTTCATAGCTTTCCACTAAGAATTTATGAACAATTAAGTGTCAAAAATGCCTCACAATATGTTGCCACCAGTTGAAGGCAAGTTTGTCCATCCCTCCGTCCGTCCATTGTCCACATTCACTTCACATATCACAGCTATTCATCCATCCATGCATAGTCCTTGCAGAGTTGGATGTGTATGCCCACCCATAGAGGACAACAAATAGAGACGGTGAGGATAGACAGACAGACAGACATACTTCAAATGACCGGCAAATGGGACTAGCAAAACAGTAGCAGTTGCGAAACTTATGCATGACTCCTTCTACGCCGCGAACACATGTAAGTTAATACGGCTATAATGTTTGACCGGCTGAAGTTAATTGCCCGATGAAAATACTGGTAGTAAACCAAAATAAATAGCTAAACAATAAGCCGATTGTTAGTTTGCTTCGCTTAGTAGGTAAACATGAACACCACAGAGTCTATGTTTACAGGAACTTTGAGCTATTTCTTCTTAAAAGAGGCGGTGTATTAATGTGGGATGACATACAGTGGTAAAGGTTTCAGGATTGAGTACACAGTACAACATTTTCAGCTCATTGAACTGTGAGAATTGAACGTGAAAGTAGCTCCAAAAATAACAACTTCTGCACTCTCTTCTTCTTCTATCTTTTTCTCGGTTAGCCTACAGAATATATTTTTGTGTCTAAAGCAAAGTTGTAGATATTGAATAGGAGAAAAAAATGCGGAACAAACCTACCCGAAAAAGTGCATCCAGTGCCTTAAAAATCGCAAAAAATGCCCACAAAGTCATAAAATATCTGTCAGTAAAATATTGAAAAATATAAAACATAATATTAAAACAAAACATTATAAAACAGAACAGAAAATTTATGCGATTTTTAAGGCACTGGATGCAAGTTTTTCGGGTAGGTTTGTACCGCATTTTTTCTCCTATTCAATATCTACAACTTTGCTTTAGACACAAAAATATATTCTGTAGGCTAACCGAGAAAAAAAAATATAGAAAAAGTGCAAAAAATCCACCTCGAAAATTCGTATGACCATTAAATTATTAATTGTGCCAACTTGACGCAACGAATGATGCAGAAGTTCTTATTTTTGGCGCTACTTTCACGTTCAATTCTCAGAATTGAGTCCCAAATCATGTGTTGTACTGTGTTACACAATGATATACTTATGTAAAGGGTCCGCCATCTAACTTTTTTTTCAACTAGTGCTGATTTCGTGAATGGTAACACTTAGCTCATGTCTGATTTGACAGATAATTAGTTTTATCCTTCCGCTGAACGAATATGTGTATTAGGGTGTCCTTTATTTCTAAAAGTGCAAAATTTTTTTGTCTCACCCCTCAAAATGTTGAGGCTTGATGTAAAAATAGCTCTCCAAAAATTTCACGCCCCTGGGACCATGCCTTCCGGTGCCGACTTACAGTTGAACTTTTATTCAATTACACTCATATGTCATGATGACCCACAAGTCGAAAAATATGATAACATCATATAACAACATAAGGGTACAGTTTTCGATGCTCATGAACACATTGCATTACATATGCCATCTGAGTTTCATCCTTTGTTATCAGGCCATGATAGTCTTCCACTAACTTCACCGCTCTTTCCGCCGTATCATTCACAACTTTCAAATTCTTAAGTAAATGCCTTCCATTGATAAAAGATTCTTCATTTTCCCATTTCTCAGGGTCTTCTTTTAAAAAAGAGGAATCTATACAGAACCGTGAGAAAAATGCATGCTTCTACTTGTAATAAAAAACTCTATTGGTTTTCCTGAAAACAATAAAACACAGTGGTAATGCAAAACTATTTACAGAATGTCATTTAATATCAACCTGATAATGCTTTTATATCATTATGATTGATCATCAGCTGTTTCTTCGCGCTAGGTTTTGCCTCTGTTTTTAACGCCTTCACCATATTTGCTTTTAGTGGGATTCAATCTCACATCAAAAAAGGCAAAAGCAGAAGTTTCTTCAACAAGATACCATAAGTGGTTACACAATTTTTTAATAGCTGCCTCTGACGTAATTGGATCGATGTCTTCGTACAATACAAGAGTTTGTAAAAAGTTTAGATCATTGACGCAAGCTTCGGAGGCATTGGGGCAGTTGAACCATGCTTTAACATAAAACTTTATGATAAAAATGCAAGCATCCTCTTGATCTGCTGGAATGGAATATTGTTTTCGCAACAAAAATATTTTTAAGCAGTATGTATATTGCTCGAGACATCCAACTCGCTTGATGTATTGCTCCAGGCGGTCGAATTGTTACAGTTTTTCTTTATCTGCGGTTATAAAATATTCTGTCAATTCTAAAAATTCACGGTAATCCTCTCTCGTTTGAGTTAATTCTTTTGAAACAAAAGTCATTATTTCGTCTGCTACGGGTTGTATGATATTACGGCAACGTTCATGATCCATTCCACTATTTATGTTTCTTGGGTTGATATTCTTCCAACAGTTTTTAAAATTTTTAAAAAACGGCACTTCTGGACTCTTTGATAATTGGGGCAACTTTTTTTCAAACACTGCTTTCAAAATTAATTCATACATATGATGGCGACAAGGGAGGTAAAGCAAGTCTCTACCGAGCTTTTTTTCCAACAGCTCACATGCTCCATTCAAATCACCAGTGTTTGAAGGTGTAGTATCGCAACACAATGCATTAACTTTCTCTTTCAGCTCCCACTTATCCAACGCATTGAAAGCGGCTGTTGCTTGTGCTTCCCCAGTTGCATTATCAAGTTTTGGATTCTCAAGAATCTGCTCCATTTCGGTTCCAGTAACAATTATTGGTAGGCGTTCAACAGCTTTCTCATTAACACCTAAAATAATACGAGTAAAAATATATAAACTTGTAATATCTAAAAATAAAAATATTTTAATAATATATTTGCACGTACTCAACGGACATTTGCACATCAATGAAATTGGTGTACTGATTCCTTAAACTTAGATTTTATGTTTTTAGCACGCTCACATCTTAGTTTTTCACGTTGTTGATGGATTGAGGTCTTGGTAATTATTAAATCATCCATGTTGTGGCCCAAAGCTTCGGCTGCCGCTTGCAGTACAAAAACTGAATTTCGGACACTTACTTGACAACGATCTAGGACGTGTGATGAAGTGTTTAGTTGCCCTCTTGATTACCGAAGATTGCTGTGATGTTGAAGTGGACGGTGATGTTGATGGGATCTCATTAATTTCATCCTCTTCTGTATCTGAATCGTCGTCATATAAATTCTCACTACCATTTCTAGGAATTTTTGTGGCAAGGTGATACTGCTGACGGTTGACTTCTTCTTGTTTCCGCTTCTCTCTTTTCTTCTCAAGCTCTGTATAAATGTAGTCAACCCCACCCATACAGCCTACTCGACCTGGTTGTCTCTGAGAAATAAGATATTGCCTATCCTCTTCTATTTTCAGCATTGACAAAGCATCAGCATGAGCAACATCAAAAAGGTTGTCCAAATTATTTTTGAATACATTTTCTCTTTCACGAAAAACATTTCCATCTTTTTTATTATTTTTTTGCAGATAACGCCATCATATATTTTTAAAATTATTGATATGCAATGTACATTTTGTTTGGTTGGTATTCGGGCTTTCTCCCAAAAAATCATTACTTCACGTATCACTAAGCTCGCACTTTCACGCGTATTTAATTTTACAATTCTGATATTGTAAAAAAACTGATAGTACTTGAATATTGGATGGTAGTTTTGATCCTATTATGTTCAAATCAATACCTCCAACCAAATAAATATTATTCTTCTTTCTTAATTATAATGCCATGTTGCTTTCAAACACTCTTGCTCAGCATAAGTCACAAAACTAAAAGCATTGCTTGTTTTGATAGCGGAAAATTGCAACTAGTAGCACAAAAGCAAAACAAAACGAATATAACGGGACATTTGATGTACCATTCAAGGTACAGTATTGCGACATTACTTTGAAAATCATGGTAATGTTGCAGAATGTTTTTCCTTACAACCCTGTGGCAGCACAATATACAATAAATACATATCGACAGTTTATATTCAATATCCTCTATCTTAAAAAACACAATTGTTCAGTAGAGCCAAAAAACCGTTTATATCCCTAATTTTAAATAAAATTAAAATTGTTTGTTCTACAATGTTTATTACACCTAAATACGTGAACTACTAAATAATATTTTTTTTAATATTTGCACCACGAGCCATTTTATGGAACTTAGAGGGTATTGCTATTCAAAAATTCTTCATGTATAAAAAAAGATAGAGGGTTTTGCATATTAAAAAAAATTATTTATGAATTCCACAAATTTTTTTAATATATTATTATACATATTATAATAAAAATAATAAATAATAATAAAAATGAATTAATGATTAATTTTTTATTTAAGTATTATCTATTTCTTGGGGTTCATTTTTGAATCCATTTTCAAATTGTCATAGAAAATGGTATTCTTGTGGAAGCACAGGTTAGATATAAAAATAGTCATAATTTGAAAACTAAAGCTTCGACTAAAAAAATTTTACCAAATTCGAGTTTAGCATACTCTTTTCACCAAAGAACCATCTTTTAGAAGAAAAAAAAAACAAAACAAAAAAATAATCCCAAATTATATGAACAGATAGAGGGTATTGCATTCAGAAAAAATAAGTGTGTAAGATAGAGAAATTACAAAAATGACCATAAAATCTAAATTTTTGTTTTTTTATTTCCAAATTAGTATGTACCATAAAAAAAAAATAAAAATCTCATTTTTGCAAAAATTGAAGATATATGGTTTTGAATATAAGCTCTCGATATATTCTAAGAGAGTCTGTTATACAGACTGCCACAGTTAACCGTACTTATGACTTTTGATATATAAAGGGTGGTCTATCAGTCAGTCGGTTTCATATCTCCGTTGAACGAAATGAATCGCTGAGTTTAAAACCGTCTGTATAGAAGATAACAAATCTCCTATGTCCTGGGATACGACCATTCCATGCAGATCTATCAGGTAAAGGTCCTGGGATACGACCATTCCATTCAGATCTATCAGGTAAAGGAGTAGATACTTCGTGTCAAACAGACCTAGTGTTATCAACAATGCCCGGAAGGTTAGGCATTGTGTCTAGAATGACTGTAAGTTCGTAGCCATTTCCTGACCAGAGTGACAGTTCCCTAAGTCAACTATCAGTACATGCGTCATGTTATAATGTCAGTTGGTGTCGTTCTCAGTGATACATATAGTAGCCATTCGCTAAACTTTGTTTAGTATCGCGCAGAAGGTGGATTTCGGCAGAGGTGTCCATTATCGATTGACTGCTGCTGTATATAACCAATAAACTCCATATACGCGGGTTAAGACCCCAGCGTTTTCCTATTTCCTTTTTACCGCGCTGCCACGGTCTTCTTTGCTCTTTGTTGAGTTTCAATTTTACCTTCCTGTCTAGTGAAGTTCCTATGTGAATTTCGCTTTATCAGAAGGGAATGTCAAAACCCCAAAGAAACAGATGCAACTGTTGGTACCTTATATCTCCTGCTAAAAACAACTAGTTCTGCCCATCTTGCGGTTGTACGGAAGGACTATTGCATATCTCTAAGAGTACTCGGAAACTGCCCTCTAACAGCTATTGCTACGTCATAACCCTATTACTCATGTTCTCCAGAGAAAGCGGAATATTGACTTATCATCGCACTGAAAAAAAATTTGTCATAAAATTAAAGCAATGCTCCAAAGACGTCCTTAGTCTTCAAAATTAGTACATTTTGTATTTAAATTAAGAAAATTTACTTAAAATTAAGTAAATTACTAAATATTATTTAAATTATCTATATTTTAAGTACAAATGGTACTTATTTAAAAACTAATGACATCTTTGGAGCATTTCTTTAATTTTATAACATTTTTTTTCAGTGTAGAATTATGACATTTGGTGGGAGGGCATTCCTTGGGACGTAGACGTACACTAAGACGGGATTTGTCGAAATTCGTACTTTTAACCGTACAGTGTGGTTAAAAGGGATAAATGTGGTAAAACAGCCAAATCCAAATGGCAAGAGCTAGAATCGTAAAATTGGTGTGAGGGTAGCCCTTGGGACGGAAACTAGAAAGGGATAAATATGGTACCACCTCCACTTTAACGCCCAGAATTAGAATCACGGAAGCTGCAGCGAGGTATGTGTTTAAACCAACGGATCGGGGTGGTAATTTTTTTATATTTCTACTTCTCGCGGCACAGTGGCACAAAGGGTGTAAAATATGGTACACTGGTTTAAAATTGATAAACATGGTCCCATGATGCTAGGGTAGCTTTCGGAACATAAACTGGAGAACGGAAGTGATTTTTAGAAATTCTAATTTTGGGAGGCACAGTGGGGTAAAACGGGTTAATTATAGTGCATTGGGGGAAAACATTAATCAATCTGGCAAAATTGGAACTTAAACTTGGGATATGAAGAGTTGTTATGCTCTTAGGCGCTCAATGGATCAGAAACATTGAATAATGTATAGTGGGCAAAAGTGGTACAATGGAGAAAATATGCTTTAATGTGGTACAGTGGGGAAAAATGGTTAGTCTGTTAGAGTGGGGGACAAAGTTTAAATATGGTACAGTATGGCAAAAAGTGTTAAGTATGGAACAGTAGGGCAAAAATGAATTAACTAGGATAGAGTGGAGCAACAAAGGGTTAGATATGGTACAGTGTGTCAAAAATGTTGAACTATGGTACAGTGGGACAAAAATGTGTTAAATAGTGTACAGTGTTGTAAACGGGGTGAAAAATGATACATTGGGGCAATAAGGGTTAAGTATGGTACAGTGTGGAAAGAATTGTTAGATATGGTACTGAAGGAAAAAAGGCGTAAAATATAATTCAGTGGACCCAAAAGGATTAAATATGGTTAAATATGGTACAATGTGAAAAAATAGGTTTACTATGGTACATTATGTCAGTCAGTTTAAATATGGTACAGTGGAGCAAAAAGTGTTAAATATGATACGATGGGGAAAATGGTTAAATACGGGACAGTATGACAAAAAGGTGTTAAATATGATTCAGTGGACCCAAAAGGGTTAAATATGGTACAGTGGGGCAAAAATATGGAGAGAGGGTAACCTAGGTATGGGAGAGAGGTTAACTCCTGGCACATAAATATGAGATAAGAAGTGTTTTTTTTTAAATATATGCTTTTAATAGCACTGTGGTGCAAAATACTTAAAATTTTGGTACAGTGAAGCCAAGCAAAAACTGGTCAATATGTTATATGTAGAGGGGCGAAAATGTGTTAAATACGGTTAAATATGGTACAGTGAAGAAAAAGGGTTACATATGCTACAGTGGGGCAAAAAAGTGTTAATACGTTAAATTGTGGCAAAATGGTTAAATGTGGGGAAAAAGAGTTATAAGTATGTAGTCCCAGATATGTATAAAATTTCGTAAAGTAAAGGATGGGGCCTGCGAAGCGCACCAAGTTAAAAGTAGTCCTTCAATAAAGTTGACTAGATCATGCAGGCATGCTGTTGATCGGACAGTAGCCTTTTTAAAATAAATTATAGCGATATCTTATTTTTCCATATAGCAACTTTCTAGAAAGTTCTTAGAAAAATTTTTTTATTGATCAGTATTTATTTACAACAATATTTGTACACATTTTATTTAGCTCCGCGCCGCTGATGGCCTTTTGGAGCTTGTTGGCAACAGTTTTGTATTATAATTGGAAAATAAATACTATTATTCTAATTAAAAATGTAAAAAAATTAAATAATATTAATATGAATTTTAAAATGAACAAAATGTGTACACGCTGAAAAAAAATCGCTTCTGTAGTATATTGTCCCAAACATATTCGGCTTGAAACATATATATGTTTGGGGTAGACGCTAAGCATGTAATATTTGGTACACACAAAAATTGTGTATTTGGGAAGATGTTGTTCTAAACAAATATTTGTTTACATTCCAATATGTTTTTATTTGGGACCATTATTTCCGAAACAAATATTTATTTTCATTTAAGTATTCATAAAAAACATAAATTGTGTCAAATTTTTCAGTAATTCAAAGTTAAATTTTTAGAAATTTTTAATGTTCGTAAAAAATAATAATTGAAATCATATAATCTTGGATCAATATAAAGTACTTAGAGGATTGACAACTAATGATGGCTTGGAATACTCAGAAATTTGAAATGATTGATTTAAAACAGAAGGTAATGCTGCATATGGTATCATAACTGGGAGGTACAATTCGAAACCCAAGAAAAATTGAAACTGAAGTATGAAAAACTCAGCAAAAGTTTTGGAAATATTTTTTAAATAAAATATATTTGCAAAAATTCCTAAATAATAATTTTATTTGTATTTAAACACATATTTTATTTGAGAAATTTAGTTTGCAAATATAATTTGTTGTAATATATTAATATATGCGTTCCAAATATATTTTATTGATTTTCAAATAAAATTTATTTGCTAAGAAATATATAATATTTAAAAATTTGTGTTCCAAATATATTTTCTTTCGATTCAAACATATCAAAAAAGGCGATTTTGGCCCGTGTATTTATAGAAGCATTTCAACACTTGCAAGTAAAAAAGTAAACTTTTAAAAATTGACAATGTACTACTTTCCCTTATAGACATTGGTAGATTATTGAATTCAATGCTGCCTATATAGTCTACTCTTTGTTTAGTAGTTTCAAGTCTAAAGCTTGCTGTCCTTAGACTGGACGAGTTTCTTGTATTGAAAGCATTAGAATTAGTAAAAAAAGTAACAGATCGATTACCAATTTGGTTTACTGACTTGTAGACATAAAGCAATAATTGTTTTTTGTATAAACCTCTTACCGGTAAAATATTTCTTCCATAATCTCTATATAATGATACAGTGTTATGTCGAATGTCTAAATTAAAAACGCTTTTAAGGGCCTTATTTTGTGCTGCCTGAAGAGATCTTAATTCATTACTCATTTTGTGAGCATAAACTACTGCCAAATACTCAAGGCGACTGTGAATTAATGCTTGATAAATTAAAAGCTTTGAATCAGTGTCCAGTTTACTTCTCAATTTGAACAGAATTCCAATTGCGGAAGAAATTTTCGATTTTACGTATTTTATGTGATCATCCCATTTGAGGTTACTTGTGAGCCTAATATAATGCTCCTCCCTTAGAAATTCTCCATCGACAAAAATACCAAAATCATTATTCAATGTATGAGAAAATGGTCTAAATCTAAGTAATTTTGTTTTTCGCGGATTTAACATAAGATGATTCAATCTCGCATATTCAAAAATTAATGCAGAGTCTCTTTTCATTTGCACCTTCAATGGAATATACGTTTTATAAGGGTAAAAAACTGACATATCATCAGCAAACATTACAATTGTTCCTATCAATCCAACATTATCTATAGCATTTAAATATAACATGAACATAAGTGGCCCAAGTATACTACCCTGAGGAACTCCACAATTTACCGACAGTATAGAACTTCTCCCTTCTCCAATCTGAATAAACTGTCGTCTATTTGACAAATAACTGCTCATTAGTTCAAGACCATTTCCATCAACACCATAACTTTTCCAACAAAATGCCATGATCAACTAAATCAAAGGCCTTACTAAAGTCATAAAATATTCCCGCTACTCCCGAAAATCCTTTAACCAATCCTTGACATATTTCATTCACAACCCTCAAAACTGCCTCATCCGTTCCACCACCTTTCCTGTAAGCATATTGGGACCTAAAAATTAGTGATTCATCCTCAAAATATCTTAACAGTTGTAAATGCATGATTCTCTCAAATATCTTGTCAATTGCTGACAATATCGCTATTGGTCTGAAATGTTCTGGCAAATTTGGTCGCACAATTTTAGGTATAGGTATAACCTTATGAAGTTTTAATATGTCAGGGTATATTGCAGTATTTACTATTATGTTAAATATATTAGTGATATATGGTGATAAAATATCACAACTATTCATTATTAAATCAATTGGTATACCATCATCCCCAGGACACTTTGATTTTTTCATATTAAAAATAATAGTTTTCACTTCATCACAAGTAACCGTATTAAAATGAAATCTGCTATCATGAGTCCTTAACATATTAAAGTGGTCTCCATTGAACTTTGGTATACTATTTTTTGCCATATCGACCGAGTTCACAAAATACTCATTTAGTATCTGAGATTTGTCATCGTCACTGCTTACAAGAGATCCCTCAGAATTTATGAAGTCTATGCTAGTTTTACTAGATCCAGCAGTTTTTTGGATCACCACTAAATCTCTGCAAATGTTTCTCTTTTCTCTTCTGCTAACTCTCTTTAATCTATCACAGACTAATACATTTTCAGGAAATCTTCTCCTTTTTTTCAAAAGTTTTCGTTTCTCATCGATCAAAGACCACAAATGTTCATTAATCCAAGGTGCTAAATCACATTTAACATGCCTTACCTCTTTGGATATAGATGTACTGGCATCAACAGCATTATTAATAGCTCGAATCACAATCGATGTCATATCCGAGGGATCTGCATCAATCCTCAATTCCAGAATATTGGACGTTAGAAATCTCTGAAGGTTCCTCTTATTACAAACCAATCTAACTTTTTCATAACAAACATTGCTCTCAAAATCCGATCTCACCCTACAAAAACCTATGTTGTGATCGGTCAAATTACACTCAACAGAGTCAATTGAAACTCTTTCATTTGAATTTGTAAAAACATAAGGCATGTTTTCGTTACAAGCTAGCACTTTTAGTTTAGCACTTTGCAACGAAAACAACTGACTTCCACTAACTGCCACATAAGCAATAAGTGGCGGATTTTCACTATCTGGTAGCAATGGTGTCATGAGTTGCAAAGAAAGAACAGTGCGAAACAGACAAAAAATTCGTGAAAAGTATTTATAAAACATATATTTACTATTCTATGTTCAATTGTTTACACTCTTTTGCAAATATTAAAATAATTTCCCATTTTTGTTCTTCTTCTTCCCGTTAATTCATAATAATTGATAAAATCTCTCCAAAAATGGGATGCCATATTGCTAAATATAGGGTGCCCAATCTGGCAACATCATACTCGATTAAGACATGAACACAAGCACCAAACTTCATCGGGAACTAATAGTGCTTAAAAGTGCTTAGCTCCCCATACAAATTAAGCACTTATGGTGTAACGAAAACACGCCTATTATCAGTGCAAGTTTTACTTGATGGCCTTGTAATCAAATTATGACAACTACTACAATCATAGGTACGAAAGAGGTCCAAAAAATTATCAGAATTTGTGCCAGAAATTAAATCAATATTTGAGTCCCCTAATAAAATCGAAGAACCGTCCCCTAAATTCGACAATCGTTCCTCCATAATGTTTAAAAACGTTGCAACATTGCATTTAGGAGATCTATAAAAAGGCAATATATCTAGCATTTTTCCATTCACCTTGAGATTATGTAACTTTATATGGACCAAATTTACAAAATCAATGCTGCCGCAGAACTTTACTGTAAATTTAAAACAATTTCGAACATAGACAGATACACCACCATAACCATCTCTCCTGCAACTGTGTACACAGTTGTAATGTGCAATGGTATACAATTGTAAACAATTTTCACTAAACCATGTCTCATTTATAGCTAAAATGTCTGGTAATCTTTGAAGATCATTGAAATTACTTATTGAAGAAATGCTTCTTACATTAATGGTGACAATGCTAATCTTCTATATATATAAAAATGGTGTGAAAAATGTATAGTAATTCATCAATTGAGAACGGCTGGACCGATTTGGCTCAATTTTTTTTTCAGTTGTTCGTATTTGCCAGGAGAACGTTGTTACGAAAGAAAATTTTGGGAAAACCCTCCGGAAAAGTCGGAGATAGCATTTGGGAAAATCGAAAAATGCTATTTCTTGCGAGATTCCTACTGTTCCTATCTACTGCTCTCTTTTTCAATCCAAATTTTTTTATTAATTTTCTATTAAACAAAAAAATTTTCTATTAAACATATGTACGAGTATGTGCTATTTTTCTTGCTGCAATTCATTCGAGTTTTGCGTATTGTTACACTGATTTCGCGTATCACATCGGCAAACGGTACAAGCATTACGATCAATTAAAATTCAACGCGATATTTATCAATTCGAACATTTTTTCAGATAATAAGTTTGAGTATAAGAGGTAAGGTTATCTTATTGGATTGCGGGCATTGCAAAATCATAATTTGGGATGAATGCACGATGGCGCATAAACGAGCTCTGGAGGCAGTTGACCGAACGATGAAGGATTTACGACGTGATTTGAGACAATTTGGTGAGTCTATGATATTGCTGCCCGGAGATTTTCGTCAAACGCTTCCCGTCATCCCGAAATCTACTGCCGATGAAATTAATGCATGCCTGAAATCGTGGTCTTTGTGGCGACATGTCAAGAAGTTGAAATTGACCACGAACATGAGAGTCGCGTTGCAGAACGACTCATCGGCTCTTGAATTCACGAAACAACTGTTGGCGCTTGGCAATGGCCAAATTACTGTTGATGTTTCCACTGGATTGATATTGATCCCGGCAAATTTTTACGAGTTCACATCGTCGAAGGAGGAACTCATCACAAAAGTGTTTCCAAATCTCGATTAGATTAGTGAACGGGCAATATTAGCAGCGAAGAATAAGGACGTCGATAGCATGAATTTTATTATTCAAAGTCGCTTGATGTGCCAGGAGCTCCGCCGCATAATTTACAGCAAGGTGGAACAAGGTGGAATCGATCATAATCATGTTGAGGAATCTGAATCATCCGAAATTGTGCATAGTTCGCGGTTGTCCATTATGAAACTGATGGACAATGTGATTCAGGCGACGATCATCAAGGGAAAATTCAAGAGAAAGACCTTATTCCACGAATTCCGATTATTCCAACTGATCTTTCATTCCAATTCAAGCGGATTCAGTTCCCTGTACGATTGGCTTTTGCGATGACAATCAATAAATCTCAAGACCAATCGTAGGAAGTCTGTGGAATTAATCTCGAATTTCCCTGTTTTTCGCACGGTCATCTGTACGTTGCCTGTCTTCCGTCTTCATTGTTTGTTGTTTATCACATCGCTCTCTACTGATTTCGATTCCTTTTAAACAAATCGCATTAAAATTTTAACTATCTGTGTTTTATTATCACTCTGGAGTTTATCTGAAGGCGTTAAATTGGGGCGAGTCGAAGTTCGCCGGGTCCGCTAGTATATTTATAATTAACTTTATTCAAACAACTTTTATATGAATCCAAATTATCAAAATACTGATTCATTGCAAAATATTTAAATTTACAAAAATATCAACTAATCAACAATTTTTATTTGTGTGCATTAGACATACTCCCGCCTGGTTCATCATCCTCACTGCTTTCCATGTCAACCACTATTGGCCTTTGTAAACTTTTCCTTGGCTTTGGGTTATTAGTAGTTGCTTCTAGTAATAATGTATCCACATCATCCTCACTCAATAAAATGTATAGGTTGATATTTAAAAATCTGACATTTAAGTCCTTTTTCAAAGTTTTTGTAAATAGTAAGGATTGCAATATTTTTTTTAGACCAATCATTATTTTGAAAATTATTTCTGCGTCCAAAAAATCTACATAATCCCCAAAAATTCTGCAGAATACTGGATATCGAAATATTCTGAGATTTTGCAGAATTCCAGAGTATTTCGGAATCCCCATATTTTTAATTTTGTAAAAAAATATCACGAATGGCAACATATGTACTATTTTCAATGAAGAACGCCGTTGAACCAAAAAAATTGAAAACAATTGTTTGCATGGGCGGATGCTCATATCTAAAAAGAATCAAATTGTAATTCTGAGTCGGTCCGTATAATACGTGTATATGATGGATCCATAACCTTATTCAAGATGTTACAAACAAATCCACAGAGTGGTGTAGCGTATAAATAATTGAAAACCATTATAAAAATAAAGCACCTTTTTATTCAAATATATTATTTTTAAATCGATTTTTTGCTAAAATTAAATACTATAATTTTGATCTATGAGAATTTCAATTAATTTGTGGTATAAATAATTTTTTAATTGAAATTGGCTTCATTTATTTGGCTTCATTTATATATCTGCCTATAACCTTTGTCTATCGATCTATTTATTTATTTTAAATTATTTTTTTAAAGTAAAATGAAAAAATAAATCAGAAAAAGATGTATGAAAATGTACAAAATATGCCATTCGGTCAAACCGGAAACCCATCATATTTCCTCCCCCTTAACGATGCGTTTTTCCACTTGACAAATAACCGTTGGCAAAAACACAGCCGGACACCAACGGAGACAATTTAAAAATTTCCTAGGAAGAGTAAATATGTCAAGTGCAGGCGTGACGCTTTGGCTGGCAGACAGAAAATCATTTCTCTATCTCTTTCCATCTATCCTTATGGGGCCAGCCTGACCACCCATACATAGTATTTCGACCCCAAAACTGCAAGTGCATTTTGCACATGTGACATTTATGTTGCCAACATTCAGTACTGGGGAAAAAAAAACGTCCAGAAAAGTTCAACAAACAACGTAAAATGCATTTCCGGCCGCATGTTAAAGGGCGCAGGATGAGCACAGCATCAACGGATAAAATCTCCATCATCAGCACATCAGCATCGCCATCATCATTCGCCGTCAGAGAGTATCACAACATTGGAAGCCACCATTGAATGAGTGTAAAATTACAACATTTAGTGCTGGTCTATCTATCCATTGTTGGTGTTGTTGCACATCCTGCGTATCCTGACCTGCTGCAGTAGCAACACTGGCAACCAAAAACAGAAGCAGCAGTGGCAACAAATTGGCTTAGTAAATTATGCAGTTGCTGGCTAGCTGGATAGCTGAACATTTTCCCGACCCATGCTGCTCTGCAGTGTTGAAGGTCATCATGTGGCAATTGCACTAAGCTGCAATCCGATGTGATATGTGCAATTTCGAAAAAAAAGATGACTTTAAACAATTTGTTTGTTGCAAGCTATCCCATCCAGTCATTCCATCGTTTTGGAGAGGGAGAGGGGAGGGCTATGGTTGGTTGGATCAGTGGTTATGGGTGTTCATAAATCTGTTTTGGTAGCCAGAAACATGTGTTCGTGGTAACTTTTTGGTGGTTGACTTTTGTTTTTTCGACTTTTGTATATTCTCTGCTTTGGTTTTTATAGTGCAACTGCAACTGTAACCATGGTCCATGGCAGTGATTTGTCACTTTTGGCCACAACTAAATAAGGCTGGCGTTAAAGAAAATTGGATAGCGGCTTTATGCAGGATTAACAGAGAATATTAAAGCTAATTTTGTAGTTCGGATTAATTAGGAAATGAAGCCGATTGATGAGTTGAAATTAACTTATGGTGTTATTATTACTTTTGTAAGTTCCGTACAATTTCACTTTTCTAAAAAAACGAAATTTTCTGGAAAAACGTCCTTTCATTTTTGTTTAAGTTAGTATGTTCCTTTGAATTTCGTTTATATCATTGATTTCTTTCGGTGCATATACTGGCCAATTTATCGGGCATACATACTCGTTAAAATCTGCCTAGTCCTCATTACTACATCCTTGTAGTATTAGCTTTGCAGATTTTAACGAGTAACGATTCGTTTTCTTGTTCTTTGACACTTGCTCCGCCACCTCTCTCCATCTTGGACCGTCGCACAGTGTGCTAAAATGGAAAAAATGGACATAATTCTGCCATTTCAAAACCACTTATCGAATGGCGATGAAATGTTAGGTGTGTATACTCGTACAAGAGGTGTTAGAGAGTTTAAGTTCGGAACTTGGGCCCCCTATCTCATACAGGGCCCTAAAGTTGACCACCTCGGGTATACACAATTTTCATCGGCTTCTAACTTTTGAATGGAGTGTCCGGTTTTAGTGGCGTTTTTCTGTGGATACTCCTAGACCAGACCTACAATAAACATTTTATAGGTTGAAAATATCTTGAATAGTTTCCGAGATATTTGGATTTTAAATTTGAATTTTTCATTTTTTCGCCGACTTTGCCTTCGAGTTTAGCTAATATCTCAGTCAAAAGTTTACCGATTTTGTTCGCGTGTTTTTATAAAATCATGAAAAAAAGAATCGATAAGATATGTGAAGAAATAAGAAAGTTATGGCCGTATAATGTAATTTTTTTGAAAAAATTTAATTTTTGGAGATTTTTTGGCGAAAAAAGTCCAATTCGTATTTAGGTCTTGTAGAAAAAGTTTGTTACACAAAGTATATCAAATTTATACTCATTTTAAAGGAGACGTTTCACAGAATCTGCTAGAGAAAATCCGAACCAAAATTTTAATTGGTCCACCCTTCTCCGATTTGGACCTTTTTTTACATAAATTTCAAAAGTTTGATCGATTTTCTCCAATCGCAAAGCTAAATTGTTAAATTTTTCATTTTATTTATTTGTATTAGGGTGTAACAAAATCGACTGCAAAGGGGAATCCCGAGCGCGGCTTTTCGTATCGAAGATATAGGACTAAAAGTAAAAAATCCCATTTTTGGGGATTTTTGATGTATTTTTTGGGAATTGGGGGATTTTTAATTGGACATTTCCACATGTTGCGTTTGATTATAATTTCTAATATCAAAATAAAGAATTAAAAAAAAATGCATCGACATATAGTACAGGGTATTATAACTTTGTGCATTTGTTTGTAACACCCAAAAGGAGCCGAAATAGACTCATCGCTTATTATACCGATCGACTCAGAATCATTTTCTGTGTTGATTTAGTTATGTCCGTCGTCTGTCTGTCCGTCTGTCTGTGCATGTATTCTTGTAATCAAAGTACAGATCGCAATTATGGTCCGATCTCGACGAAACTTTACACATATATTTTTTTTGGCCCAAGGACGATCCCTATTGAATTTGGCTAAAATTGGTTCAGATTTAAATAGAGCCCCCATATATATGTTACCCCCGATTTGACATGAAAGCGCTGTGAAGACTGTATTTTATATCCGATCAGTACGAAATTCGACAGAAAGAGGTATTTTTACATGAATGATTATTCAGGGATAATCGGTTCAGATTTATATACATATAACCTCCATGTTGTACTTTACTTCCGATAATTAAAATTTTCCAGAAAGATGTCTCAATTTAGTAAACAATATTGCTCAATTTAGCGATTATCGTTTCAGAATTAGATAATATGTTCCTACCCATTTACCAATTACACAGTACAACATAAAAAAAGAGACCAAAAAAATATATACGTATATCGGCGTTTTGAAAGATCACATCGGAATTTTATTTTAGTGGGGGGGGGGTTAAAGTTTTCCCCCCTTTGCTAGTTCGTGCAGAATATCGGTATATAAAACTATGTGTTCTGTTCATCTGAGGTGTAGGGTATCTTCAGCAACTTTGTAGCAAATGTTAAGGCCTATATTTTTGTGGAATATATTAACCCTCTAGCATCCCCCCATAACGGTGATTTTTGTCTATATTTTAACAAATCGTAAAAAACTCCCCTAAAAATGGGCGGGGCGGGGTTGAAATGTTCTACAAAAATGTCGGCCATACAATTTTACTATATGTGTCAGAACACACCAAAGCCCAAACACAAACTCCAAAAAAACCGGCCAAATTCAAGATTGCCTGTTAAGGGTTAATGTAGATATTATATAGTGTTAGTACCAAAAAGGTCTTTAAATATCACATAGTTTTATATACCGAACTAACAAAGGGGGGAAACTTTAGCCCCCCCTAAAATAAAATTCCAGAATCCACTGACAGAACCCTGTTATTTTGAAAAAAGTTTGAAATTGTTGTACAGTGTTATTACAAATTATTATCGCAATGACCCTTATCGCATTGTTAGGGAGGTGTAGGGTATTTTATAGTCGGCCCCGCCCGACGCTCTGCCATTCCTTACTGGTTATACCTGTCAATGATTAAGGGTTTCCTAGAAATAGTGCATCTAGCATCCCCCCATAACGGTGATTTTTGTCTATATTTTAACAAATCGTAAAAAACTCCCCTAAAAATGGGCGGGGCGGGGTTGAAATGTTCTACAAAAATGTCGGCCATACAATTTTACTATATGTGTCAGAACACACCAAAGCCCAAACACAAACTCCAAAAAAACCGGCCAAATTCAAGATTGCCTGTTAAGGGTTAATGTAGATATTATATAGTGTTAGTACCAAAAAGGTCTTTAAATATCACATAGTTTTATATACCGAACTAACAAAGGGGGGAAACTTTAGCCCCCCCTAAAATAAAATTCCAGAATCCACTGACAGAACCCTGTTATTTTGAAAAAAGTTTGAAATTGTTGTACAGTGTTATTACAAATTATTATCGCAATGACCCTTATCGCATTGTTAGGGAGGTGTAGGGTATTTTATAGTCGGCCCCGCCCGACGCTCTGCCATTCCTTACTGGTTATACCTGTCAATGATTAAGGGTTTCCTAGAAATAGTGCCACAAAACAATATTTTCTGAAAGGTAAGTCTTACTATTACCTTTAATTCGGTCAATGACATTTAATCCGCCAATGGCCTTTACTCGTAACTGTGAAAAGTATTTTGGAAAAATTTCATCGAAATTGCATTTGTCCAGAAAATTTCCTCGAAATGTAACCTCTGGAAAATGTCGAATTTTGTTTTATTTCTTTTTTCAAAATGCCATATTTATAATAATTTTAATTACATTTATTAGCAAAATTTAAATTTCCAAAAAACTTAAAAAAAAAATCCTAAAAAATAATTTTGAAAGAAACATTTTAAAATATCTTTTTAAAAAGCATATTTTAATGAAAAATGAACTTTTCTTACAATTTTAAATTTCCAGGAACTTTTCTACAAATATGCAATTTTGAAAAATTTTTCTAAAAAAACTAAATTGGAAAAAAATGAAAAAAAAAAACAAATCAACAAAATTTTCTAAAAAAATAATTTTGATAAAATTTCCTTAAAATGATTCTGAAAGAGGTAAATTAATATGTGGAAAAAATTTAAATTTCGACAAAATAAATTTCCAAGAAATAATGATAATTTTTTCAAATTTCTGCTTTTATTGGAAATGTTGAACTTTGTCATTTAATAATGGAATACGATATCATTCATATGACTACCAGGACTAGTTCGGCACTACCTCATCCGATCAACCCAATTTTTCAGTACATTTTCGATTGTTTCCGGTCGAATCTCTTCAGTGACAACTTCGATTTCATGTTTCAACGCTTCAATTGTCTCTGGATGCTTTGCGTAACATTTAATAATGGAACACGATATCATTCTTATGACTACCACGACTGGCTCGGCATCTTATCCGATTAACCCAACTTTTCAGTACATTTTCGATTGTTTCGGGTCGAATCTCTTCAGTGCCAACTTCGATTTCATGTTTCAACGCTTCAATTGTCTCTTATGCTTTGCGTAACATTTATCCTTAATGACTCCCCACAGAAAATAATCCAAAGGGCTCAAATCACAAGTTAAATGTGAAAAGTGTGACAAAAATGGTTAACTATGGTACAGTGGGTCAATAAGGGACAAAAAGGTGTTAAATACGTTACAGTGGGGCAAAGGGTTTAATTTTGCACAATGGGACGAAAAAGGGTTAACCATAGTACAGTGGGGAAAAATAGTTAAAAATGGTAAAGTGGGACAAAATAGGTTAAATATGGTACAGTGGGCCAAAAAGCGTTACCTCGGAAACAGTGAGGCAAAAATGTGTTAACTATTGTACAGTGGGACAAAAATGATTTAATATGGTACAATGTGAAAAAATGGTTGACATTGTACAGTGGGTCAAAAATGGTGAAATATGGTACAATGGGGAAAATGGTTAAAAATCGTACAGTGGGACAAAAATGGTTAAATATGATTCAGTGGGCAAAAATCGTTACATTTAGAACATTGGGAAGATAAATATGAGATAAGAAGTCCTTCTTTCAAATGTTAAAACAGACAACGGCAAAGCAAGACGTATGTCGCTTCATGTTTTGTGTTATTTCGTTTTTGTACTCATATCCCTGAAGATGTTCTTCAAAGAAGAACGAAATATTGGATACCAATAAATAAATAATAACAACACCTGACCTCGAGCTTGTCTTTTAATTACAAAAATAATGTTATGCTTTTAGTTAAAGTTTTAAATTATGATACAGAGTGGCTAAAAGGTGTGAGATAGGGTTGGTTGGAGCAAAAATGGGCTAAATATGGTACAGTGAACCAAAAAAGGGTTAAAAATGGTAAGGTGTGGCACAATGATTAAATGTGGTAAGTGGTGAAAAAATGTTTTGTATGTTCCAGATATGTAAACAATTTCGCAAGGCAAAATATGATCCAAATAATAGTTTTTGACATTTAGAGGCACAGAAGGGAAAAGAGATAAATTAAAGCTAGTAGCTTTTAATTTTATTACCAGTGCAGACAGTGTAATTTGTACAGTGTAATGGTTAAATAGTACCTACAATACAGTGAAAAATGGGCATTATTGCCACGCTCCTTTTGGTACCTCCCACACAAATGGACCATTTTGTACCAAAAGTTACCAGCTTATAACTTTAATACCAGTGCAGAGAAATACTTGAAATTTTGTTCATTTTTTATAGTACCTAGAGTCCAGAGAAAAATGGGCGTTATTAGCTCGCCCCTTTTGGTACCTCCCACACAAATGGACCTTTTGTACCAAAAGTTAACAGCTTTTAACTTTAATACCAGTGCATACATATACTTGACATTTTGTACAGTGTAATGCTTTTATAGTACCTAGTATCCAGATAAATGGGACCGTTATTGGTTCGCCCTTGTTGGTATCTCTCACACAAATGGACCATTTTGTACCAAAAGTAAACAGCTTTTAACTTTAATACCACTACCTTAAAGTTATAAAATGCAATTCAAATTGATATTAATTTAAGTAAAACAAAAAACTAAATACATTTTCTAATATTTTTTGAGACTCAAGGTGAGGGGATTCGTTAGTCGGTTTACCCGACTGAACTTTCTTACTTGTTTTATAGTCCACCTACATATTGAGATCGCTCCCAAGAAAGGCTAATTTAGGCCATAAACACTACATTTTCTAAGAAATTTATCTGAAACTTTGCAGTTTGTATAAATACCACATTTTTCAGGCGAAGAGTTTGGTTAAAGAATTCGCAGCCTAAAAATTGCAGCATTTCTTCTTTTAAAAATTTACTTAAACAAAAAAGGATTGCTACATATCCAAAGATTTTTCCAGGAATATATATTTGAATGCAATCCATAAAAAGAAATTTCGACAAAATTTTCCAACAATTTTTTTTTCATTGGCCATATTAAGGGTCATAGTCTGGATTAAGGATTATTTTTTTTATAAGAAGTATATTTCAACAAAGTTTTGTGTAAAATTAAAATTTTGTCTGAATATTCTAATACATCAAAAACAGATTATAACAACATTTTAAAAAAATTTACTGAGAATAATATATTCTAAAAAATAAATTTCCACACAATATTTAAAAAATGAATTTCTCAATGTTCTAGGAAATAAAATTTTGAAGAAACGTCTAAAAAATGGATTTTTAAGGGATGATTAAGGGCCATTAAATTTTCTAAAAAAAAATAATTTTGAGTATATTTTCTAAAATTAATGAAATGTTGACTAGATTTTCTAACAAAGTCCGCTTGAACTCAAATATTTAAACTTTAATAAAAACTTATGGCGAATTCTTTTCTGCAAAAAAGTGCAACATTTTCATTGCCCTTTTTCCGAAAACGGCACTTTTGTGATACTTTTTTGAAATTTGGTAATTAAGTTACTCGAATTTAGCACAACTAAGATTTCAAAATTTCAAAAAAGCGATATAATAGTGCAATTTTCGGAAAAAGGGCAATGCAAGTGTTGCACTTTTTTGCAGAAAAGAATTCGCCATTAATAAAGCACAAATCTGAAACAATAATTAATAAAATAAATTTTGCCAAAACTTTCTAAAAAATCGACGGTTTTTTTTAGAAAAAATAAATTTCCACATTTAAAAAAATTAATCTTCATTAAATTTTGCAAAATATTCAAAAAAACATCTACGAAATATTCCAGGAAATTAAATCACCGTTAATCCATGTAATAGACAGGATTAAGGATCGTTAAACGAAATAAAAGCCATTATCCAGATTAATGTTCATAAAAACGTGAAAAATTTAAATTTCAACAACATTTTCGTAAAAATTTCAATTTCGACAAAATCTTCCCGAAAATATAATTTGGTCAAATTTTCAAAAATAAAATGTTGTTAATTTTATAAAATTAATGATATTTGATGAAATTTTCTAAGACAAAAATTAATTAAATAATCTAAAAAATGAAATTTCCACAAAAAATTTTAAAACATGCATTTTCACAATATTATGTATGTAGCAAACGGATTTTCGACAAAAAATTTTACAATATTGAATTTCGACTAATTCTTTCAGAAAATGAAATTGCCTTTAATCCATGTCATAGACGGGTTTAAATGTCATTATCCTGATTAATGGCCATTGACTGTATTAAAGGATTTTAAAGGGATTAAAGATGGCCCCAAAATTAAAAAGACATTTTATAAAATTATAATTTCAGCAAATTTTTGTATAAAAGTTTAATTTTGACAAAATTTTCTAAAATATTAAATTTCAGCTACATTTTATAAAATGAACGAAATTTTCTAAAACTTTGTAAAAAATTTTTACACAATTTGCTGGCAATATTGTGTTTCGAATTTTTAAAATAAAATTTTGTAATTTTTTTTTTAAAAAAATTTTTTTTTAATAATAATGAAAGAAATTCTCTAAAAAAAATGTATTGTATTTTATAAATGGACAATTTCATGTCATGTTCACTGATAGAAAAACCGTTCGTCATCATGACGAATCAGTTTCGTCAATATATCTTCGTACTGGTGACGAAAAGTTTCGTACATGCGATGTTTTTGTACGTCAATAGAACGAACACGATCATCAAACCATGTTTTTGGCGATTTCGAAATTCGTCGAGGAAACGATAAGGTTTCATCCCCACGACGAAAAGATTTATTTGACCATTTTGCTGAAAATATGATAAAACGAAGCAATCAATTTATAGTTTGTGCTTAGTACTGTTCTATAGGCGATCTGATTACCTTAGTTAAATAATTTGTTGTAAAAGTTTAATTTAAAAATTCTAATAATGGTGATGAATGGAATTCGTCGTGGTGATGAATGGTATTCGACGTGGTGATGAATGGAATTCGTCGTGGTGATGAATGGTATTCGACGTGGTGATGAATGGGATTCGTCTGTTGGCAAATACATTACTTGATGAGATTATTTTTGATTTAAAATATCAGAAGTAATGAATACTTCTCGTTCGTTTTCTTTCAGCCTTTCCTGATAAGAACTGCGTTTCGAACCTAATAATCACAACTGAACTAGGCAAAGCAGTCAAGTTTATTTTCCATTACGTTTTTAATGGTATAAAACCAGAAGAATATTTATTGAAAATTTAAAAATATAAATAGTTGGGGGCATGAATTAGTCGTGGTGATGAATGGAGTTCGTCGAGCTGATGAATGGAGTTCGTCGTGGTGATGATTGGTATTCGTCGTAGAGATGAATGGGATTCGTCGTGATGATGAATGGCAGTCGTCGTGGTGATGAACTCGATTAATTGTAGGGATGAATGGTGTTCATCGTGTTGATGAATGTAATTCGTCGTGGTAATGAACTCGATTCATCGTAGGTATGAACTGTGATCATCCTGAGGACGAAAGTTTTTGGAAACAGAGATTCGTCATGGTGACGAACAAATTCATCAAGAGGATTATTCCATACGTTAGCTGACTTTTGACGAACAAATAATCGTGATGATGTACAAATTCGTCGTCATGACGAAGCTTTTTCTATCAGTGTTAGTGAACTTTTGAAACCCATGTCTTGTGATCGTGATCAAACTTATTTTTTTTCTGAAAAATATTTATTTGCTAATTAATACAAATTATGTTCCTCTTAAAACAATCCCCCTCAGATATAATAAAAAAGCGACAATGCTTTGTTTAATCTTCTTAGTACCCTTGATAATCCCTTTTTGGTATAGCCTTTATCTTACACATAAAATTTCGGTATATATGTCTTTTCTTCGGAATGATCTCGACGCTTTTAAATTTTCACATACTTTAAAATTTTCTGGTAATAAATTTGACTTTGTCATAATCTATTTAGTACACCTATTAAATATTTAAAATTCTTCTTAACACTTTTGATTTTGTACATTTACAATAACGTGCGCACATTTGAAATGCAACTACGCAAATGTATAAAATGAAAATCAATTAAAAAGTAACAGACATACATTTCCGTTCGATTTCGGAAAATACAATTTTCCAAAAAATGCATTGACGTACAGCTCATTTCCCTGTAAATGCGTATGGCAGTGCGTGCGTGTACGAGTATGTAAATTCGATAAGAAATTGCAATTTTTAGATAATTGAGAAACGTAACTAAATTTAAAGCACTACAAATATTCGAACACAGAACAGAACCTTATAGATACAACAGTCACATACATACACGTGTCCGTAGCCTATACCGTCAGTGGTGTGAATGGAGAGGCCTGACAAAAGAGGGCCTTCCAGAAGGTCTAAATAAAAGCAAATCAATTAAATTATTTCGAAAATATTTAGCCATTGTTACATGTTCCATTCCTTGGTAAGTACTCTGGAAAGGTCTTCTAATAACTACAGATATTGGGTTACCGGCCTATTACTATGTTATATTCTATAACAGTTCAACAGATTTCTAATTTTCCATAGAAGATATCTAGTTCGGATTCAATTCTTCCAGAAGGACAACTTTACCTTATAGTGTTTTTGAAAGATTAATTAACATAAATATACCACAGTTTGCGATTTTTTATTCTTTTAAATGTTGTTCAATAAAGCATTACTTTCTCTTTGAATGAAAGTCAAGGTGTAAGGACTCTGAGGCTAATGTTACCATTCTGTGAGCTTCGTCCCGTCAGTATCTTCAAAAAACCTACATGTTTATACCCTCACTTTAGTGTGACGAGGGTATATATCATTTGCTACGAAAAAAAGTGTAACACATCGAAGGAGTGATCTAAGACCCTAAGTATGTTCGGCGGATATTCGTTTTGGGTCATTTTAAGTCGAATGAGCAATGTCCGTCCGTCTGTCTGTCTGTCTGCTGGCTGGTGCGCACGATAACTCTCGAAAGGAGCAACCGATTGACTTCAAATTTGGTACGTGGTAATATTTTTTTCTATCTCCGGCTAAGTTCGAAGATGGGCCATATTGGTCCACTCCTTCTAGTACCTCCCCCACAAAGTGTTAAAATGTTGTGAAATATTGAATCGTTAATAACTGCTATACTACTTATTCGAATCTTCTGAAATTCCACACATAGCATTAGTTTATTAGTCGCTATCAACTCGAGAAAAATGGGCTATGTTGCTACGCCCCTTTTGGTACCTCCCACACAAATGCACCATTTTGCACCAAAATTTAACAGCTTATAACATTAATACCAGTGCATAAAAATACTTGAAATTTTGTACAGTGTAATGCTTTCATAGTGCCTACAGTCCAGTGAAAAATGGGTGTCATATTCAGACCCCTTTTGGTACCTCTTACACAAAGGTACCATTTTGCACCAAAAGATAACAGCTTATAACATTAATACCAGTGTATAAAAGCACTTGAAATTTTGTACAGTGCAATGCTTTTATAGTGTCTTTTGCACTGTGAAAAATGGGCGCTATTGCCACGCCCCTTTTTGTACCTCCCACACAAAGGTACCATTTTGCACAAAAAGTTAAGAGCTCACAGCATGAGTACCAATGCACGAAAATGCAACAACATTTTGCACAGTGTAACGCTTTTGAAGTCCCTATAGCCCTGTAAAAATATAATAATGGACGTTATCACCACGCCCCTTTTTCTACCTCCCACACAAAATGGCCAAATCATTCCAAATTTAATATCTCATAACGTTAATATACCAATGCAAAAAACGCTTATAATTCGGCGCAGTGCAATGTATTTAAAAAATCTACTATTCAGAGAAAAATAGGTGTATTTCTTAAAAACATTCTGGTACCTCCCATACAAATTGACAGAATAATTCGTTTAATATTCCATATTACATTACTCACAAAGTGAGGGTATACCTTAGACGGTTTACCCGACTGAAACTTTCTTACTTGTTTTTTTAAAATAAAGATACTTTGTTCGCACTTTCTCACAAATACGGCCCTGAGTCATATCAGTCTTGTAGGAGGCCTTTCACAAGGCCTTCATACCCCTTCTTTGCTCTACAGGATGATGCGTGCATCCAGTATCCCACAGTGTGTAAACTCCTACGCACTTCAGACAGACGAATCATTTGAGCCATGCGTTGCGTAATGACATTCATAGGCTCTTCTCTGTTCATCTGCTGATGCGAGGGTGCCAGGATGCGTATGCAAGTATGTATGTATATGTGCCTTACAAACAGAGAGTAAATCATTGCAAGCGGAAATGCAGATGTGACAAATGCATACCTCAAACTAAATGCGAACCTGAAAGTTCGGCCTGACTTTTGGCATAACAATTTCCGAAACACTAGTGGGAAGTTATGTGAGAGGAGTGAGTGAAGTCCTTGGCCAAAACTAAAGGACTCATTTGTTGTCTACAACTTCCGCTACGAAATGAAAATACATTTCCTTTTTGGTCTTATGCACTTTTTTGAGAACATGTGAGTGTTCTTGTTTTCATTCTAACCAGTCCTGTTCGGTGCTCCATAAAGTGTCCTCGGGTAAAATATGCGTTAGTGTAACAAGTCAATTTTTCCTTCTCATGATGTTTTTATTGCCCTCCCACACTCTAGCAAAGATGTGACAATGGAAGCTCCTCCAACACTCATTGTAGTTGTAGATACATCTGTAATTGTCGAAATGGTGTTCTATTACAAATGTAAATGATTTGCCTAAACATTTGTTACAACTGTTGCAATCGCTCGCTATCGTTGTGCGGTCCTATCCTATTCCTCCAAGGAACAACTCATCTGGTTATTCTTTTTGGTATGTGTCTGTGATTGTGTGGCTGAATCCTCCTAAGAAGAGATTATTTACACATTTTCACAAGAACTTATGGTTACGCACGTTTTTCCAACAACTCGACAAGAGGATGACACTTTTTGCAAAATTCAAAAGGACTTGTAGTTTATGATAGATACTACAATTCCTGAAGTGTATTTTTAGAAATCCATCCGTATGCAACAACGTATAAGTTTTCTAGAGGAATTTGTACAAAATTATAATTGGCATCAGTTCTTAGAGAGGAAGAACCCACTGCTCTACTGTGGTATAAAAGAAGACCTCAGCGGTCGATTCTAGTAACTGCGAAAAATTCAGGGGTCGACTCTTGTGTGGAGGTATTCCTTAGTGGTCGATTTCAGTATAGAATACGTCGGCGATCGATTTTAGTGCAGAATGCATCGGAATATGGATTAAGGGGGAATACGGATTAAGAATCTGTTGACGACAACTTCGTTGTTAGAATATAATGTGGAAACCTGCTGAGTTTACTCTTGTATAGAGGAATATCTTATTGAATCTAGATTAGAAGACGACCTTGGTGGTTATGTAAGACCTTAGTAGTCGAGGATGATTTTAGCTCTTGAGGAGAATCGCAGTGGTAGTGGAAGAACTTAATCGATTATACCCGTGGAAGTCGAGAAAGACCTCGGATGTCGAGGAAACCCGTGATAGTCGTGGAAAACCTTGGTTGTCGAGGAAGACCATATCTAACGAGCAAGTCTTTGTTGGTCGAGGAAGACCTTAAAAGTCGAGGAACACCTTAGTAATGGACGGATATCTTAGTAGTCGTGGAAGATCACAGTGGTCGTGGAGGATATTGGTGGTTATAGAATATCATAGTGGTCGAGATGGATCTTAATGTTCGTGGATGATATTAGTGGTCGTTAAAGATCGTAGTAGTTGTGTAGGATATTAGCGGTCGAATAGGATTTTAGTGGTCGAGGTAGACTTTAGTGGTTGAGAAAGAAGACCTTAGTGGTTGAGGAAGAAGATTTTAGTTGTCTAGGAAGACCGTAGTGGTCGAGGAGGACTTTAGAGATCGAGGAGGATGTTAGTGGTCATGGAAGATCGTAGTGGTCGAGGTGTATATTAGAGGTCGAGGTTGATCTTAGGTTTCGTGGAAGACCTTAGTGGTCGAGGAAGATCGTAGTGGTCGAGGCGGATGTGGTCGTAGAAGATCGTAGTGGTCGAGGAAGATCTTAGTGGCCGAGAAAGACCTTAGAGGTCGAAGAGGATATTAGTGGTCGTAGAAGATCGTAAAGTAGGATCTTACTAGATATCCTCAATTATATGCATTGTCTATTGCAGGAACTTCTCTGCCCTCTCCTCTTTCTTTTTTCGGCTCTTCTCACTTATTATTGGAGTCCCCTCCAACCCCACTAATTTTTCAATAATTTTTTCTACTGTTCCTCCAAATCTTTAATTCTTTATAGGACTAACACAATGGACCTTTAGGTCTCCGAGTGTAGTAGTGCACGCCAATTTGCAGTGTACTACGCGTCCATTAACCTAACCTACTAGATAAGGATGATCATAGTGATCGTGGAATACCTTATTGGTGGTATGATGTTGTTATGGAAAGTCCTACGTGTCGAGGATGACTTTAGTGGTCGAGAATGATATAAGTGGAAGAATAAGTTCTTATTGGTCGAGGAAGATCTTAATATTTGAGGAAGGCCTTAGCGATAATGGAAGATCATAGTCGTCGAGGAGGATGTTAGTGGTCATAAAAGATATAAGTGGTAGAGGACAGACCTTAGTGGTAGTCGCGGAGGATGTTTGTGGTTATGGCAGATCATAGTGATCGAGGAGGATGTTAGTGGTTATGGAAGATCATGGTGGTCGAGGTGAGTATTAGGAGTCGTGGAAGACCTTAGTGGTCGAGGAAGATCGTAGTGGTCGAGAAGGATGTAAGTGGTCGAGGATGATCTTACTGCTCGAGGAAGACCTTAGTGGTATATGGGAGATCGTAGTGGTCGAGGAAGATCTTAGTGATCGAGGAAGATCTTAATGTACGAGGAAGATCTTAGTAGTCGTGGGAGACCTTAGTTGTCGAGGATGACCTTAGTGGTCGAGGAATATTTTACTGGTAGAGGAGAGATCTTAATGTTAGTGGTCCAGGAAGGATCAGTGTAGCAGCTGGTTCCCACTGGCGCATGAGCTGGTGTTCCGTTTTCCCAGGAGCGTCTGTCTGGCACGAACAAATCACAGGTAGCTGTAAGCCACACTTCAGGAATGCGGTCGGAGATTTCCGTTGTTTGAATATGACCGACCAGTGATAGTAATATCTTCTGATGGTACGACTTGTGGTCTCGATTTATCCATTCACCCATCACTTGTAGACTTCTTGCTGTGAGGGCTGCCTCATACTTTATACGGATATCTATTGGTTGGATGTGCAGTGTAGTCTCCAACGCTCTTGTTGGTGCGGTTCTAATTGCCCCGCTTATGCCTAGACAGCACATACGTTGCATTTTTTGCAATGGTATTACGTTGTACTTTTGTCCATTGATGTCCACCACACTACAGATGCGTCTAACACGCTCATGTAAAGCCAGTGGGCCATATTTGGACGTAGTCCCATTTTGAACCTATAGCTCTTCTGCACAACGACCAACATTCGTGGGTCTTTGAAACTCGTTCTTCAATATGATCTTTCCAGTACAGTTTCTGATCCAAGATTACTCCCAAGTATTTTAACTTTTTAGATATGGCAATATTCTTATCCAGGAATCGAGGCACGGTAAAAGGATGAATCTTTCTTTTCCTTGTAAATAGGCATATTTCTGTTTTGTCTGGGTTGACATTTAATCCCCTTTGTTGTGCCCAGTTATATGCTATGTTAAGCGCTTCCTCAGCTCTTCTGCATAGTTGGTTTGGATGTGTGCCCCTTAGAAGTATTATGAAGTCGTATGTATAACAGAACAGTATGTTCAGTCCTTCATTGGTGAGGGCTTTAAGGAGACTGTGTATCGTCGTAACCCATAGGAGAGGCGATAAAATGCCCCCCTGAGGTATACCACGATTTACCTCGTCGTAGTAGTCGAGTACGATTTTAGTGGACGAGGATGATCTTAGTGTTCGTGGAATACCTTAGTGGTCAAGTATGATGTTAGTGGTTGTGGAAAGTATTAGTGGTCGAGGATGATGAGGAAGTTCTTAGTGGTCGAGATGATGTTAGCAATCAAGGTGGTCGTTTAAGGCAAGATTCGAGTGTTCATGGAAAATCATAGAGGTCGAGGTGGATCTCGAGGACCATCTTAATGTTTGAGTTAGACAGTAGTGGAGGATCTTAGTGTTCGTGGAAGACATTAGTAGTCAAAGAAGACTTTTGTGGTAATAAATATGGTCGAGGAAGTTCATGGTGGTCGAGGAATACCTAGTTTTTAAGAAGATCTTAGTTGTCGAGGAAAATCTTAGTGTTGGAGTTAGGCATAAGTGGTCGAGGAAGATCTTAGTAAAAAAGGAAGGTCCAGGAAGATTTTAGTGGTCGATTACGATTTTAAGAGTCGAGGATGATGTTAGTAATCGAGGATGTTATTAGTGCTGAAGGATGATGTTAGTGGTCGAGGAAGACCTTAGTGGTCTAGGAAGATCTTAGTGGTAGAGGAAGATCTTAATGTTTGGGTAAGACTATAGTGGAGGATCTTAGCATTTGTGGAAGTCGAGGATGGTCTTAGTGGTCGAGGTGGATCTCGAGGAAGATCTTATTGTTGAAGTAAGACAGTAGTGAAGGATCTAAGTGTTCGTGGAAGACCTTAGTGGTCGATGAAGACTTTAGGGTGATATACTTATATATGGTCGATGAAGTTCATAGTGGTCGAAGAATACTTTAGTTGTTGAGGAAGATCTTGGTGGTCGAGGAAAGTCTGAGTAAACAAGGAAGGCCCAGGAAGATTTTAGTGGTCGATTACGATTTTAGTGCTCCAGGATGAAGTTAGTTATCGAGGAAGTTATTAGTGGTCAAGGATGATGTTAGTGGTCGAGGAAGATCTTAGTGGTAGAGTAAGTTTGAGTAAGACTATAGTGGGGGATCTTAGTATTCGTTGAAGGCCTTAGTGGTCGAGGAAGTCTTTAGTGGTAATATAATTGGTCAACCTTAGTGGCAGTGAAAGACGTTAATGGTTGTGGAAGAAGACATTAGTGGTCGAGGAAGATTGTAATGTTTGAGGAAGATCTTAGTGGATCTCGAGGAAGATCTAATTGCTGAAGTAAGTAGTGAAAGTTCATCGAAAACCTTTGTGGTCAAGGAAGACTTTAGTGCAGATATATATTGTCTAGAAAGTTCATAGTGGTCGAGGAATACATTAGCTTTTGAGGAAGATTTTAGCTCTCGAGGAAAATCTTAATGATAGAGGTAGGTCTGAGTGGTCGGGAAGATGTTAGTAAAAAAGGAAGGTTGAGGATGATGTTAGTAATCGAGAAAGTTATTAGTGGTCAATGGTGATGTTAGTGGTAGAGGAAGATCTTAATGTTTGCTCTTAGTATTCGTGAAAGACCTTAGTGGTCGAGGAAGTCTTTAGTGGTGATATAAGTGGTTGACCTTAGTGGTAGTGGAACACGTTAGTGGTGGTGGAAGAAGACCTTAGTGGTCGAGGAAGATTTTAATGTTTGAGGAATACCTTAGTGGTCATGGAAGATCATAGTAGTTAAGGATGATCTTAGTAGTCTAGGTGGATCATAATGGTCGAGGATGATCTTAGTAGTCGAGGTGGATCATAGGGGTTGTGGAAGACATTAGTGGTATAAGGGGTCTTAGTGAACGAGGAAGACCTAAGTAGTCGTTGAAGACCTTAGTGATCGAGGATGATGTTAGTGGTCGATGAAAACTTTAGTGGTGACATAAATGGTCGAGGAAGTCCTTAATGGTCGAGAATGATGACAGCAGATCTTAATGTTTGAGGGAGTCCTTAATGGTCATGGAAGATCGTACTGATCGACGATGACCCTATAGTCGAGGAAGATCTCAGTTGTCGAGAAAGATCTTAGTAATCGATTAAGATTTTAGTGATTGAGAAAGATTGTCGCTTCTAGTACAGCTCATAGGACAATTATTTTAAGAAGACCAAAATGATGATGCTAATGTGGAGGAAAACTGCACTGGACAACTCAATTCTCATTGAGGAAAACTTCAGTGGCAGCCTCTGCCAAAAAAATGAAGGATTAAGAAGCAGACTCTAGAGAAGAAGTGGAATCCAGTATAGAAGTATTGAAGAATACCCTATGGTCGACTCAATTGAATTGAATTGGTCGAATTTAGTGTAAAGGAAGACCTTATTATTCGACACTTTGCCTCGCCGTTTTCAAACTTATAATTCTATACTCGTAATACTATAGAGGTAGAAATGATTTAAAACCAGGAGAATATCATAGTCACAAATAAATGATGATTATATTTAGTGTGGGACAAGACATTATAAGATGGACTCCAATATAGAGGGAGGCCATATATATTGGATCTTCTATAAAATAAGATCGGTCGGCTCTTAAAGATAAATCTTAGGGATCGACTCAAGAATAGAGGAAGACCTACGTGGGCGACACTACCATAGTTGAAGACTCCGTTGGCCAATTTTAAGGCTAAGGCCCTTATTCATAAAAATATAAGGTCCTAAGCCTTTAGCAATCCTCAGTTAGATATTTAGGATTCCAAAATTAAAAAAAAAAAAATAAATATTACTATTTATTGGAATTAGCGACAATCTGATTTTCGCCATTGTTACATCTTGATGACTAAGTTCAACATGTTTTTTCTCTTCAGCAATCCAAAGTCATTTACAAAATTCCGGCTACTATGCAAAACCAATGTGTCATTAAGTGTGAGAAATTGCCCACACTCACCGCACTCTGCATGCCTTTGGGAACTTCCAAGAGTTGTGGAAAAATTCTACAGTCGATACATAGAGGAGCAACAGGCCTTAAGAAACCCCTATACATAAACAATAGACAATAGTAAAGCAATTTGACTTCTGTTACTTGGATCTCAACTGAATATCCTTGGAGAAGGAGTGGGGCTGTATGTTTGGTTGCCAGAGACATCCTGTGACTTTATCCATATGTGAGAATAATCAAATTGTAGGTTTTGTTACACAGTTTATGCATAACAACTTGGTATCCCCGAGGTTGGTAGGTAGGTAGGTTATGCAAACAATATTGTCCAACATTCTCTAGGGCCACTTTGGATAAAACAACACTCACTTGTCCCATGGACAATAGGCACCTTCTTTAGTGGCCTTTGGCAAAACAAAAAGATGTCGTTGCATTGGCCATTGTCTCTTCTCCTTTGCCGAGTAATTGTGCGTAAGGTGTAATTGCCTTCATTTAGCAGGACCTTTGGACAATGATACTCATACGTTTCTCCTCATATTGTGGTGAGGTATGTCACCATCAACCAATACCACTTATTGAATAGGTCCCATTAGTTACTTGATCACAGAGAGTAGGACCCAAGGAATGCCGGTGGCTTTCAATGAACTCTTCTTGTACTGGGGGAACTTAAGTACAACAAGTGCGTTGCCATTTATTATGCGTTCAATAAATAGAAAGTCGTTAAAAGAATTTTGTGGTTTCCATTTGGTTCACTTTTTCAATTGGAAACAATTCCTTTTAATCTTCATTGGCTATTCAAAGACTAATCATTGCGTAGTCTCTGAGGTAAGATAGAACAAGTGCAGAAAATGTACATTTAAGTGTTGTCAGGGAAATTATAATTATATTGCGTTATGTCGAGGACTGAAAATATGTTAAAATTCGTCGTGTGGTGCTGTAGTAGCGGATAAATTTCATTGGGACTTCAAATTGTTGGACAAATATTAAGCTCCATAGGTTACAAGTCTAAACACAAGCGATTGCGATTTTTTGCTAGACCACACTTCTTAAAGTTAGAGTTATCGTTAGCAGCATTCAGTCGAACTGACAGACGGACGGACTCTACTTAATTCATATTTCCATTGAATAGAAGCATTTTAGGATAATCAAGGATTAAGGACATTTTCGTCCTTTTGATGTTCCTAATGGACAAAAATTAATTACTTAATTTATAATTCTTAGAGAGGATGTTAACTTCTTTCAAATCATTTCATTCTAATATTCCCTTCAAAAGTTATGTAGACTTCGAAAAGGATAAAATTCGTAAAAAAATGTTGTAGGTGACTAACTTGGGCACCTTATAAAATCTAAACCGTTATGAAATTGGACTGTAGGTAAAAGGTAATAAGTCTGTATTGTCTTCAAAATCTTCAATTTAAAACTGCTATGATCTCGAAAAGGTCAAATATTTGAATTGTTATTTTTGATTTTAATAACTAGTAAGTACTGGTACTCAAGTTATAAGTTGTTACCTTTTGATGCAAAATCGTCAATTTGTGTGGGACGTACCAAAATGGCCGTGGCAATAACTCCTACTTTTCTCTAGACTCTGGGTACTATAAAATCATTACATTGTACACATTTTCAAGTATTTTAATGAATTTATATTAAAGCTGTAAACAGTTTAGTTTTGGTGCAAAATGGTCCATTTGTGTGGGAGGTACCAAAAGGGGAGTGGCAACTTCGACCATCTTTCTTGAGGTGTTAGCAAATAATACTTTGTGTGGAATATCAGAATATTCGAGCGAGCAGTATAGACGTCATTAAAAAACAAGTAAGAAAGTTCAGTCGGGTAAACCGACTTATGAATCCCTTCACCTTGAGTCTCCAAAAAATTTCCGTAAATTTATATATTTTTTGTTTTAATAAAATTATTATCAATGTATATTGTATAATGTACTGGTATTAAAGTTATAAGCTGTTAACTTTTTGTGCAGAATTGTTCATTTGTGTGGGAGGTACCAAAAGGGGCGGGGCAATAACGCCCATTTTTCACTGAACTGTAGACACTATAAAAGAATTACACTGTACAAAATTTCACGTATTTGAATGCATAGGTTAAGCACTTAACTTTTGGCGTAAAACGGTCCATTTGTGTGGGGGTACCAAAAGGGGCCGTACAATAATGCCCATTTCTTTACCGGAATGTAAACGCTGTAAAAACATTACACCGTACAAAATATCAAGTATTTTTAAAGTTATAAGCTGTTTACTTTTGGTGCAAAGAGGACTTTTTGTGTGGGAGGTACCAAAAGGGGCGGGACAACTTCACCCATTTTTCTTGAGGTGTAAGCGACTAATAAACCATTAATATGTGTGGAATTTCAGAAAATTCGAGTAAGTAGTATAGAAGTTTTTGAGGAATCAATATTTCACTAAATGTTAACCCTTTGTGGGGGAGGTACTAGAAGGAGTGGACCAATATGGCCCATCTTCGAACTTAGCCGGAGATAGAAAAAAATATTACCACATACCAAATTTGAAGTCAATCGGTTACTCCATTCGAGAGTTATCGTGCGCACCAGCCAGCAGACAGACAGATATACAGACAGACAGACGGACGGACATTGCTAATTCGACTTAAAATGACCCAAAACGGATTTCCGCCGAACATACTTGGGGTCTTAGTCGATGTGTTACACTTTTTTCCGTAGCAAATGATATATACCCTCGTCACACTAAAGTGAGGGTATAATAATTAAATATAAAAATGTCTGTAAAAGTAGCTTAAAATGGAAAAAATACAATTTTTCAGTTTTTAGGCAAATTTTCTCATGAAAACAACTGAGATATGCTATGAAACCATAATATGGGCATTTCTCCAATGTCGAATGCGACATTCGTACGCATTCAAAGTGAAAAAAGCATATGGCAAAACATTATTTCATTTTGACAAAAGGAGAAACTTATAGCTCTTGATTAGCACTATAATTGGTGCTAAGATTGATTTTGGCCAGTTGTTCGTTTTCAAGATAATTACAAAATACCAAGCCATTCGTACGCGACAAAAACAGAAGTTGCTTTCAAAGCAATCCAATCAAACACTGATTTCAGGGAAACCTGAAGGAATATCTTAAATTGACTAATTTTAAAATGTCATGGATTCATGTATCTTAATAATGTTTTTTGTTTTATTCAAAAATATTAAGTAGTTTATTATACCCTACACCACACTGTGGTACAGAGTATTATAACTTTGTGCATTTGTTTGTAACACCCAAAAGGAGAAGAAATAGACCCATCGTTTATTATACCGATCGACTTAGAATCACTTTCTGAGTTGATTTAGCTATGTCCGTCTGTCTGTCCGTCTGTCTGTCCGTCTGTCTGTCCGTCTGTGCATGTATTCTTGTAATCAAAGTACAGGTCGCAGTTATGGTCCGATCTCGACGAAACTTTACACATATCTTTCTTTTGGCCCAAGGACGATCCCTATTGAATTTGGTTAAAATCGGTTCAGATTTAGATATAGCCCATATATATATGTTACCCCCATTTGACATGTAAGCGCTGTAAAAACTTTATTTTATATCCGATCAGTATGAAATTGGGCAGAAAGAGGTTTCTTATTATATGAATGAACACTGCTAAATTTGGAAGAAATCGGTTCAGATTTAGATATAGCCCCCATATATACGTTACCCCCGATTTGACATGTAAGCGCTGTAAAAATGTTATTTTATATCCGATCAGTGCGAAATTCGGCAAAGAGAGGTTTCTTATCACATGAAGGAATACTGCTAGATTTAGAGATTTAGATATAGCCCCCATATATATGTTACCCCCGATTTCACATGTAAGCGCTGTAAAAACTGTATTTTATATCCGATCAGTATGAAATTCGTCAGAAAGAGGTTTCCTATTATATGAATGAACACTTTTAAATTTGGAAGAAATCGGTTCAGATTTAGATATAGCCCCCATATATACGTTACCCCCGATTTGACATGTGAGCGCTGTAAAAAGTGTATTTTTAATCCGATCCGATTTTAATCCGACAGAACCCGAAGATCAGCAGGACCAACAAGAGTGCAAGTGAACTGCGAGCGTCGCACAGTGTCGTGATTTCATGTAAACTTTTGCCTAAAAATAGAAGGAATTGTCGTAGGCGAATGAAAATTAGTACAGCTTATTTTGAGTAAGAAAGAAAATACACAAATTTATGTGAGAATTGTTTCAAGAGGACACGCATACCTCCCTTTAAACCTGTAATTAAAAATTTGGATTTATGTACTGTGGATAGCAAATAGTTCTGTAGAATTTCAGAAAATTATCTCAAAAGATAAGTCCAACGCCGGATATTTTTTGAAATTGTTGCCAGATTTGGACAAAATACGAAAGTAAGTATTTCTGATGTATAGTTGTATTTTACGAAGAATAATAATGTTTTTAATTGTTGCTAAAATTGGGCAAAGTATGAAGGTATATATTTTTTGATGTATAGGTCGTTTTTAAGAATTATTTCAGGATATTTTTCAAAGGATACACCCACCCTCCATATATCCTGAAACAACAAATTTCATCTTTTTTGAAATGGATGCCAGAATTTGATAAAATATGAAGGTATATATTCCCTTTCTAGATGGTCCTACACAAATTCTTTATGTTAAAAAATATTTAATTGGTTTTATTGTGTGTGTGTCTGTCTGCTGGCTGGTACGCACGATAACTCTCACTCCTTCTTGTGCTTCCCCCACAAAGGGTTAACTTTTAGTAAAATATTGTTCTTTAATACCTTCTATACTGCTTACTCGAATCTTCTGAAAATGCACACATAGTATTAGTTTGCTAGTCGCTAACACGTCAAGAAAAATGGGCGAAGTGGCCACTCCCTTTTGGGTACCTCCCACACGAATGCACCATTTTGCAGCAAAAGTTAACTGCTTATGGCTTTAATGCCAGTACATACAAATACTTGGTATTTTGTACAGTATAATGCTTTTATAGTACCTAGAGTCCAGAGAAAAATGGGCGCTATTGGCACGCCCCTTTTGGTACCTCCCACACAAATGGGCCTTTTTGTATCAAACGTTAGCAGCTTTTATCTTTACTAACTGTACATACAAATACTTGAATACCTTTTTTTGTACCAAAAGTTAACAGGGATACCAATGGAGGGATACCAAAGTGGCAGAATGAAATTCTGCTAGATCTAGAACGTTGTGGCTGCAAGGTCGTGGCATATGCGGACGACGTGGCAATCGCAGTGAGTGCCAAATTGGAAAACGTCCGCAGAGACATCCTACAGGTGGCTCTGAACAAGTTGGCTAGAAGGGCCAGAAGCAGCGGTTTGGGCGTTAACCCAAGCAAGACAGAATTGGTTGTCTTTATTACGTCCTATTTGGACCCTCTTTCTCGGATAAATGGAACAGATCTAGTCTTTTCTGAAAGTGCAAAATGTTTGGGAATAATTCTAGATAGGAAACTGTTATTCAGACTTAACGTACTGGAACATGTAAGGAAGGCCAACGTTGCCTTATATTCCTGCACGAAGGCTGTAGGGTCGTGGTGGGGCCTCTCTCCTAAAATCGTCCATTCATAAGCGGAACCTTAAAGACTACAGCGACTGAGTCTATACAAGCCCAACGCCATATACTGTCGAGTAATACTGTGGCGAGAGAAGTTCCAACCAGATTAAACTGTCTATCAATGTGGAGGTACAAGAACTACGTTCACATGAGTATATCAAAGTGTAGTGCTATGGTAACCGACCGAGTGGACTATATACCAACAGTGTAACCTTCAAGAGAAATTATATTACTATGAAACCAGCCAGATATGAATGGGTTGGCGGACTACCAGGTAATAGAAACCATCTCCACTTCTTTACGGGTGGTTCGAAGCTTGATGTATAGGTTGGCTTCGGAGTACACTGTGAAGAACTTAGTTTAGATATAGATAACAGACTACCAGATACATGCAGTGTCTATCAAGTTGAAATAATAGCAATATGGGAAGTCGCCAAGTGGCTGAGTCGCAACATACCAATCAACACTGGTGTTGTTATTTACTCGGACAGCCGGGCTGCCATCAGCTCTCTGGAGGCCACATCCCTAAATTTACAAACAGCCCTCGACTGCTGCAGATCTCGTAACGAGATGACTGTATATACAGAAGTTTAATATACGCCACGCATTGGTGCCTGAGCAGGTCAAAATATCTCCTCGCCTTAGAAAGAAAAAGATTGTCTACGTTAGTATCAGTTCTGACGGGACACTGCCTGATTTCAGCCCGTGGTAACACTAGGGACCTAAACTGGTCTTTGTGGGCAGACCAAACAACCGGCTGACACCCTAACCTAAACCTACTCATCTTATCTTCTTCTTAACAATTCTCAAACTTCAACTATAATCTCCTTAAAGTAACACAATGAGACAATATAATGGCGACCAACACTTTCAAAATATCTACTTATTGATGAAAAATCACATTCTAAAGTCACCTTAGCCATATTCGAGATTATGTTTGTATTTTAACTAAACTCTTTGATATATCCTAACTTCAGGGAAGTGGCTTATCTTATTTTATATACAAGAGGCAAAAACGCCTTTTTTGAATGGGAAGGAAATACAGGGTGGCTGATATGTAACGCAACAAAGTAAAGCGCTATATTTTTTTTTTAATTTTTTATACCCTACACCACACTGTGGTACAGGGTAGTATAAGTTTGTTTCACGGCAGATGTTTGTAACACCTGAAAATAACACAGCTAGACCCACCTTAAAGTATACCGATCGACTCAGAATCACTAGCTGAGTCGATTTAACGATGTCCGTCCGTCCAGTTTAGAGTATTTCGCGGCTGTTAAGATCGCTATTGAATTTGGTTGAAATCGGTTCAGATTTGGATATAGCTCCCATATATATCTTTCGTCCGATTTGGCCCTTTAGTCCTATAGAAGCTGTATTTTACATCCGATCGTTTTGAAATTTAGAATTGTAGAGTTTCTTGATCCATGAACCAACATTGCCGAATTTTAAGAAAATCGGTTAAAATTTAGCTATAGCTCCCATATATATGTTTCGTCCGATTTTGGTCTTTAGTCCTGTAGAAGCTGTATTTTACATCCAATCATTTTGAAATTTAGAATGGTAGAGTTTCTTGATCCATGAACCAACATTACCGAATTTGAAGAAAATCGGTTAAGATTTAGCTATAGCACCCATATATATGTTTCGTCCGATTTGGCCCTTTAGTCCTATAGAAGCTGTATTTTACATCCGATCGTTTTGAAATTTCATCCGATTTGGCTCTTTAGATCCAATCGTTTTTATACCCTACACCACACTGTGGTACAGGGTATTATTTAAGTATAAAATGTCCCAAAAGTAAATTTATGTAAACAATTTATACATGAATTACAAAATTTATATATCAGAGTTATTCAATATTACGAGAGTGGTGTAGGGTATTATATAGTCGGCACCGCCCGACTTTAGCCGTTCCTTACTGGTTTTTTATTTAATTTTAATCACATTCGCACGCGACATTTCGCATGCGACATTTTATTCTATCGTTCTTTTTATGTTAATTTTTTACTTTTTATGCAACTAGACATCCAAAGGTTGATTATAAATGATTTGTAATATATTCAATATATTTATTTTCACAACAAAAATTATTTTTCTTACATCCGTTAAATATAAATCAAGATTTAAAAGAGATACCATTAATCACAAAATAACATGCAATACAAATGTTTAAAACATAAATTTTGCAATTATTCGAATTTGCACTAAAATATTTTAAAATGTATTATGAATAAATGTAGTTTTTGGGAAAATTAGTTAAATTTGATAGATTCCCTATAAAAAATTGTAAAACAACATACTTTTATAGACTTTCATTTTTTTGCCTGCGGTTGACATCTCGTTGGAAATGCCCATATTTTAAAAATTTAGACATTTTGTATTCAATTTTTTATAATTATTCACAATAAAATACGATGATTACCAACATTTTATTTTTCGGCCCTGGTTGACCATTCGGCGGAAATGCCCATACATATACCCTCCTCTCTAAGGTGAGGGGATAATTATTATTTCACTAAATGTTAACCCTTTGTGGGGGAGGTACTAGAAGAAGTGGACTAATATGGCCCATCTTCGAACTTAGCCGGAGATAGAAGATAATATTACCACATACCAAATTTGAAGTCAATCGGTTACTCCATTCAAGAGTTATCGTGCGCACCAGCCAGCAGACAGACGGACGGACATTGCCCATTCGACATAAAATGACCCAAAATATATTTCCCCTAGAACATACATAGGATCTAAGGTCACCCCTTTGATGTGTTACACTTTTGGCACGTAGCAACTGATAGACATACATATACCCTCGTATCACTAAAGTGAAGGTATAAATAAAATAAACCTGGATCAATTTAAAAAATGTTTGGTTGGTGGACTGGTTCTGGGATTTGTCCATATATTTTTCGTAAATTTTGTTGTTTGTGTTCTTCATTGATTTTGATGCGATTTACGTGACAATGTGACCAGTTAGTGGAAATACGTCATTATTGCACGAATGTCAATGGATGTGTGCTAGAGATGTGAGCGTGAGTGGCTTCACTCACGACAATTACTTGTCACGCGCACATTTGTAGCATATGCAAATTGCTTGAACTTGTAAATCGATTAGCTTCTTTAAGATTTGTAAGGTCGTACGAATCAATACAATGTCTCAAGAAAAAGAATATGATTCACCACTAGGTTTTTATTCAGAAACACTTAACTTTAACCCGGATTGCGGCGTTTATTTACATTGATTCGTTTTTGATATTTTTATGAAACTCAACTGCAGTTCTTAATTCTTTAAACAAACCGAGACGAGTATCTCAGGCAGAGATGGAGATAAAGTGAGAGAGAGAATTACAAAAAAGTCACCAAAACGACGGAAAGTCCCAATTTCTTCGACGTAATCAAACGAAAGATTGTAAATAAAATTTAAATAGACATAACACACCTTCTACCTATTAAGCGACCGATTCGAAATCACCCCCGACTCAAGTATTAAATTAACACATTAATTAGTAATTGATTAACAAATGAACAAATCACACGAAAACGGAATCGTTCTACGACGACGACGACGAACAACGAATGCAACCGTTAACGGAAACGCCAACTGAGACTACGCATTGCTGGGCAAAAACCAAATACGAGAGTGGGTACTCACTTCTCAGTTGCTCCCATGTTCATGCACAACAACAACAGTATCGATATAAATCTAACGTACATATTCACATACACTGAAAAAAATTTGTCATAAAATTAAAGAAATGCTCCAAAGACGTCCTTAGTATTGAAAATAAGTACATTTTGTACTTAAAATTAAGAAAATTTACTTAAAATTAAGTAAATTACTTAATATTATTGAAATTATCTATATTTTAAGTACAAAATCTACTTATTTTGAAGACTAAGGACGTCTTTGGAGCATTTCTTTAATTTTATGACAATTTTTTTTTCAGTGTAGATACCGACAACATTAATAATATTCTCTGAATTCAAAAACGGAATTAAAAATTGTTACGAATACGTGTGTGTGTGAGCGTTGGTTCCGAAAACAAATAAAATTCGTTTGAATGACTTTGCAGTGCAATAACCGTTTACCCTCCGTCTTCTCTAGTTTGAGTTTCGGGGCCCACAAATTGTTGGTCGCTCTTCTAATTTTGCTGGTCACCTGTTACAAAATGTTGACTTGGTCAACAAAAATATCAATTATAATTCATATGTGGATTTGTTTATTTGATATATTTATTAGTAGTATTTTTCATTTAAACAAATGTTTGTATACAATAAATAACAAGGCAGAAAAAAAAAAACAAATGACAAGATAAAAAGTAAACGCGTTATTATGGCTGTTGACGAATTTTCTGTACCCTACAAAACAATGCAACAACATTTTTGTATCTATCCCCTCACCTTAGAGAGGAGGGTATATATAATTTGCTACGAACCAAAAGTGTAACACATCGAAGGAGTGACCTAAGACCCTATGTATGTTCGGCGGATATCCGTTTTGGGTCATTTGAAGTCGAATGAGCAATGTCCGTCCGTCCGTCTGTCTGCTAGCTGATGCGCACCATAACTCTCGAAAGGAGTAAACGATTGACTTCTAATTTGGTATGTGGTAATATTTGCTTCTATCTCCAGCTAAGTTCGAAGATGGGCCATATTGGTCCACACCTTCTAGTACCTCCCTCAAAAGGGATAAAATTTAGTGAAATATTGATTCCCTAATAACTTCTATAGTACTTATCCGAATCTTCTGTTATTCCACATATAGTAATAGTTTAACTGTCGCTATCAACTTGAGAAAAATGGGTGAAGAGGCCCCGCCCCTTTTGGTACCTCCCACACGAATGTACCATTTTGCACCAAAAGTTAGCAGCTTATAACATGAATACCAGTGTATAAAAATACTTGAAATTTTGTACAGTGTAATGCTTTTATAGTGCCTTCAGTACAATGAAAAATGGGCCTTATTGCCACGAGCTTTTTGGTACCTGCCACTCAAAGGTACCATTTTTCATCAAAAGTTAACAGCTTATAACATTAATACCAGTGTATAAAAATACTTGAAATTTTGTACAGTAAAAAATGGACGTTATTGCCACGCCCCTTTTTGTACATCCCACACAAAGGTTCCATTTTGCACCAAAAGTTTACAGCTTATAACATTAATACCAGTGTATAAAAATACTTGAAATTTTGTATACTGTAATGCTTTTACAGTGTCTGTAGCCTTGTGAAAAATGGACGTTATTGCCCCTTTTTGTACCTCCCACACAAAATGGCCAAATCATATCAAAATTCAATATCTCATAACGTTAATGTACCAGTGCAAATAAACGCTTATAATTCGGCACAGTGCAATGTATTTAAAGTATCTAATATTCAGCGAAAAATAGGTGTATTTATTAAACACCTTCTGGTACTTCCCACACAAATTGACAGAATAATTCGTTTAATAATCCATATTACATTACTCACAAAGAGAGGGTATACCTTAGTCGGTTTACCCGACTGAAACTTTCTTACTTGTTTTTATAAACAAAAATAACTGGATAACTTAATTTATCGATCTCATTTTTAATAGTTCTCATTTTAACTCGTTAAAAAAATTTAATTAATAATTTTAGTTTTTCTGTATTTAAGTAATGATATAAAATGTTATATTAAACAAATTGTATTATTTATTTTACATATAAAAGCTTTTTTGAGGTATATTTAAATTCGATAGTATTACGATAGTATCGTCAATATATCGATAGTTTTTCTAAGGTTTAGAATGGATATATCGATGGTTTTTCTTAAAACTATCGAAACTATTCGCTAGTTTGCCACCTCTAGTCCGAACAATGGCTTGTGGATTATCATTACCGATAACCGATCCATGCCTGCTCGACTCTGCTGTGCGATTATGTCGACCGTATATAAGAGGCAGCGAGAGACGCGTCGCGCGAACTGAACCATTATTATACCCTCACTTTAGTGTGACGAGGGTATATATCATTTGCTACGAAAAAAAGTGTAACACATCGAAGGAGTGATCTAAGACCCTAAGTATGTTCGGCGGATATTCGTTTTGGGTCATTTTAAGACGAATGAGCAATGTCCGTCCGTCTGTCTGTCTGTCTGTCTGTCTGTGTGTCTGCTGGCTGGTGCGCACGATAACTCTCGAAAGGAGTAACCGATTGACTTCAAATTTGGTACGTGGTAATATTTTTTTCTATCTCCGGCTAAGTTCGAAGATGGGCCATATTGGTCCACTCCTTCTAGTACCTCCCCCACAAAGTGTTAAAATGTTGTGAAATATTGAATCTTTAATAACTGCTATACTACTTATTCGAATCTTCTGAAATTCCACACATAGCATTAGTTTATTAGTCGCTATCAACTCGAGAAAAATGGGCCACGTTGCTACTCCCCTTTTGGTACCTCCCACACAAATGCACCATTTTGCACCAAAAGTTAACAGCTTATAACATTAATACCAGTGCATAAAAATACTTGAAATTTTGTACAGTGTAATGCTTTCATAGTGCCTACAGTCCAGTGAAAAATGGGTGTCATATTCACGCCCCTTTTGGTACCTCTTACACAAAGGTACCATTTTGCACCAAAAGATAACAGCTTATAACATTAATACCAGTGTATAAAAATACTTGAAATTTTTTACAGTGTAATGCTTTTATAGTATCTTTTGCACTGTGAAAAATGGACGCTATTTCCACGCCCCTTTTTGTACCTCCCACACAAAGGTACCATTTTGCACAAAAAGTTAAGAGCTCACAGCATGAGTACCAATGCACGAAAATGCAACAACATTTTGCACAGTGTAACGCTTTTGAAGTCCCTATAGCCCTGTAAAAAATGGCCGTTATCACCACGCCCCTTTTTGTACCTCCCACACAAAATGGCCAAATCATACCAAAATTTAATATTTCATAACGTTAATATACCAGTGCAAAAAACGTTTATAATTCGGCGCAGTGTAATGTATTTAAAGAATCTACTATTCAGCGAAAAATAGGTGTATTTGTTAAAAACATTCTGGTACCTCCCATACAAATTGACAGAATAATTCGTTTAATATTCCATATTATATTACTCACAAAGTGAGGGTATACCTTAGTCGGTTTACCCGACTGAAACTTTCTTACTTGTTTTGGTAATAAATTTGCACGATTTGCAAACGTTGTTCCGGAGTAAGTCTATTCATTATGAAATGCATAAATCAAGTGATAGCTGTCAAACAGACCAACTCCGAAAAAGTATTGCCAGATTGAAAACCACATGTCTAAAAAAACACGCTGACACACACAAATATTATATATTTGGGAAGATGTGGTTTTAAACATATCTTTGTTTCTGTCCCAATATTTTTTTGGGACTATTATATATATATATATACCGGGTTTTTCAATAAGAGCGCTACAAAAGTTTTTTTTAAATAAAACAAAAACGGTTTTGGATATCAATGAAATTCTTTATTCCTGTGAAAGTACGTTCGATGCCATTATATATGGAACTCGATTTCTTTTGCATGGCCACCACGGGCACGCTTGCAGAAGTCCAGACGCTGAACCCAATTTTCGACGGTTTTCAAGCATAAATCGGCCGATACTGCTGCAATTTCACGTTCGATATTCGTATGAAGTTCATCAATCGTCGCTGGCTTGTTGGCATAGACCACAGACTTGACGTAGCCCCACAGGAAATAGTCTAACGGCGTCAAGTCGTTAGACTATTTATTGGTTTCCAATAAACTGATTGTGGCATTCGCTGTGTGGCTTGTGGCGCCGTCCTGTTTGGAACCACATGTCCTCCAAGTCCATATCATCCAATTGGGGCCAAAAATATTCGGTTATCATTGAACGGTAGCGATTCCCATTCACAGTAACGTGCCGGTCTTGATCATCACGGAAGAAGTACGGCCCAATGACGCCGCCGGCCCATAAACCGCACCAAACCGTAATTTTTTCGGTATGCAATGATGGCTCATGGAGTACGTGTGGATTGCTGTCTGACCAATAACGCATATTTTGTTTATTGACGAAGCCATTCAGCCACAAATAAGCCTCATCGCTGAAGATGATTTTTCGATGAAAATCCGAACCACTTACTCCGAATTACGGTAGCAAATTTTAATAATTTCGACTCGTTGTTGGATCGTATATCTTTCCATCATGAAATGGCAAACCTTACTGAAGAGAAATGTCAAAAGAGCGGCAAAAAATATGGCGTCGTTTGCTGTCCCTGTCGGTCTACTTAGGTAGCGTCCCTGTTGCTGGACCCTTTACGAAACAAATATTTATTTGTATATAGGTATTCAGAAAATATATAAATATCTTAATTTTAAGACAATTTGTATATTTTTCATACTTCATTTTTGTCGGAAATTTTAAAAGTTCGGAAATTCCTTTCCAAAATCACCTTTTTTGATATGTTTGAACCAAAGGAAAATATATTTGGAACACAAAAATTTCTAATATTTTATATTTCTGAGCAAATCAATTTTATTTGAAAATCCAAAAAAATTATTTAGAACGCATATATTAATATATTACAACAAAATATGTTTGCAAACTAATTTCCTGAAATAAAATATGTGTTTATATAGAAATAAAATTATTGTTTATGAATTTCTCCAAACATAAAATTGACGTTGAATTACTGGAAAACATTAAACTTGTCATAAAATTAAGGCATTCATATAAATAAATATTTGTTTCGTAAATAATAATCCCAAATAAAAAATATTAGGACGGAAACAAAGATTTGTTTACAACTACATCTTCCCAAATATATAATTTGTGTGTGTGCCAAATATAATATATTCAGAGTGTACCATAAACATTTGTATATTTCAAGCAGAATATGTTTGGGACAATATACTACAGAAGCGATTTTTTTGCAGCCTGTTGATGGGTTGACAACACATATGTAATGTCTTGGAATAAATGGAAATTAAAAAATTGTGACTTAAAACAAATATTATTGATACTTACGTGATTTAAAATTGTAGGGTATAACTCGAAATCAATGAAAAATTAAATTCGAAAAATCTGCAACGTTTTGAAAATCTATTTTTAAAATATATTTGGAGTATATTTATATAATTTTATTTGTGTTCAGAAAAAAACAGTACGTTATAGGAACGGTTCCTTCAGAGAACACTAACGTTATTTATTTTTTAGTGTTACTGTTCGCGAACACGACGAACGGTACACTACGATAACGTACGGTTCATAGAACAGTATCACTACGTCGTAGTGATACTGTTCTTTTGAACAGAACACTAACAGTATCACTACGTTTTGCGTTCCGTTCTTTTTTATATTCGACACCACAGGTCGCAAATTGGAAGTAATGTTAATAAAAATTGGTACAGAGTTATTTCTTAACCCAGGGACGATCCCTATTTAAAATGGGGCATATCGGTCTATTCTTTGATATAGCCCCCATACGAAGGTCCCTTTCGACTAGGGAGCGCATTTTTGGTCGGTTAAAAAATGCGCTTGGTTGCGACCTGTGGTGTCGAATATAAAAAAGAACTGAACGCTAAACGTAGTGATACTGTTAGTGTTCTGTTCAAAAGAACAGTATCACTACGACGTAGTGATACTTTTCTATGAACCGTACGTTATTGTAGTGTACCGTTCGTCGTGTTCAAGAACGGTACGTTATCGTAGTGGTACCGTTCGCGAACAGTAGCACTAAAAAAATGTTTAGTGTATTCTGTTCTCGTGTTGCGATACTCTTCCGTTGCGATACTGTTCCGTTCGCTACGAAGGAACGGTACAGAACGCTAAGGAACCGTTCCTTAGTGCTTTTTTCCGATCTCTGATTCAAACATACATATAAAAGTGGCGATTTTGCTTCGTGTAGTTATATCCCGAAGACTCGCGAGAGTTTGGATCCTTTTGTTCAGAATGGCGTCCACATCTCTCTACGTTGATAGAGCGGATTTATTTAATCGCTGAAGACACTCGAACATCAAAATCGGATTCCAATCCTCGGTGGAGACGTCGTAAATGGACATGGCAGAAAGGTAGGAGTTAATTCCACGTTGAATTGATTTCAGACCCGAACGTCTTTCAATAATCGGAAGGGCAAAACGAGTTGGTGCTTAAGTGCTTTCTAGAACCAAAATAAAACTACGACGAGTCAGTGGAAATTTTGAAACAATTTCTTGCACCTCTACACTGGTTTAACGAACCAAATGACATATCGATACCTCCCTTATCCATTCTAAACTATGCTAAGTGCAAAAAGGTCGTTTTTCAGCAGAGGCGATCAAAGTTTAATGCATTTTTTAAATTTGTGCGGAATTCCTTTGTAATGGAAACCGAATGACTTCTACAGTTTTGTGAATAACTTTTGATTGGGATGACGGAAAAAACACCAAATATTGACTGAATATAATTTGGACAATTTAAAAGTTAAAAATGCAATCTCCCTAAAAACATGCTCAGTCGACTTATCATGTTTTACAATGGAGGTATCGATATCTAGTCTCTCGATGTCAGTCAACCGAGAATTATTAATGTAAACAGGCGATTTACATCAGTCTAATGTCTAATGAGTTACAAAACTGATGATTAAATAAGTATATATCAGCAGTTGATGTAGTGTATAGAATGTTTATTTTCGAATTATATTGTATGCATTTGTTTAACTTTTAAGTGAACAATAGCCGCCACAACAATATACATACATATTTTGTATATTCCATTTGAAATCGAAATCAATACGAGTAAAATGTGACGTATTTTTCGGGGAATAAAAAAATTACCTCCCTGATTTGAATAGGTAATTAATGAGAAATTAACGGTTTAAGGAGTTTTTAAGTGATTGGAACATTTGTTAACTTAACTAATCCTAAGGAAAATGAATACATACATGTATGTATGTATATCAGTGTATATATTGTTCTATAGATTACCGAGTATTGGGAGATTACATTGTGATTAAGTAAAATGTTTATTATTTCAATCGTTATAATTAATTTAGTCACGAAATGTGTTTACTTGAAATTGGTTTCATGTGAAATTATTTTAGCTCATCTGATTATTTTTTTGTAGAATATAATATAATATATAATAGATATCGTAGATATAGAGCATAAAATGTTATCCAATTTAAAGTCGGCGGTTTATCTCAATTTATAGTATTATAAGAAAAATATCGATAAACTTGTTACAATTTAAATCGACCATTTATTACCAAATAGGTACAGTGATGAACTTGACCTTAGACAATTGTCTGCTCAAATCTTAAATTCAAATGTTGCACAGTGGAAGGTATTCGCAAAAAAGGGAAATGATTCCGCCGCCCTTGGTACACACACTTATACAGCATTTCTTAGAGAAATTAAACTTGGGCCCTCTATAATATACAGGAGCGGAGACACAGAGCCTCAAATTAAGTATACAAAAGGCGTGTTTTCGTTACACCATAAGTGCTTAATTTGTATGGGGAGCTAAGCCCTTTTAAGCAGTATTAGTTCCCGATGAAGTTTGGTGCTTGTGTTCATGTCTTAATCGAGTATGATGTTGCCAGATTGGGCACCCTATATTTAGCAGTATGGCATTCCATTTTTGGAGAGATTTTATTAATTATTGTGAATTAACGAGAAGAAGAAGAACAAAAATGGGAAATTATTTTAATATTTGCAAAAGAGTGTAAACAATTGAACATAGAAACTAAATATATGTTTTCTAAATACTTTTCACGAATTTTTTGTCTGTTTCGCACTGTTCTTTCTTCGCAACTCATGACACCATTACTACCTGATAGTGAAAATCCGCCACTTATTGCTTATGTGCCAGTTAGTGGAAGTCAGTTGTTTTCGTTGCAAAGTGCTAAACTAAAAGTGCTAGCTTGTAACGAAAACATGCCTAAAATGTTTAAGTTTTCTTTTCAACCGAGATTCTAACCGATGTCTATTAAGAGCCTTTACACGGGGCAAAATTGAATTTTTTGATATGTTTGAATCGAATAAATAAATAGAATATTTGAAATACAAATTTTAAAATATTTTTTATTTCTGAACAAATAAATTTTATTTGAAAATCAATAACATTTATTTGGAACGCATATATTAATATATTACAACAAACAAAATAGTTTGCAAACTAATTTTCTCAAATAAAAATGTGTTTGTATACAAATAAATATAATGTTTAGGAGTTTATCCAAATACATTTTGTTTATTAAGGATTTTGAAAACCTTGCAGATTGTTCGAATTTAATTTTAAATTTAATTCGAGTTATATCTTATAATTCAAAATGACATAATTAGCAATAACATATTTTTTAAAGCACTAATTTTTAACTTTTATTTTTTCCATGTCATCGAATGTTGTCAACCCATCTTGCATAATTATACAATTCCAATTTTACCTTTACAATTTAAATTACCTTTGAATTACTGACAAACATAAAGCTTGTATTTAAATGAAGGTACTGATATATTTTGTGAATACTTGAATGCAAATACATAAATATATAGTCCCAAATAAAAAATATTCGGACGGAAAAATAGATTTGTTTAGAAAAACATCTTCCTAAATATGTAATTTTTGTGTATGCCAAATGTAGTATATTAGCGAGTGTACCCTAAATATTTGTATATTTCAAGCAGAATATGTTTGGGACAATATACTACAGAAGCGATTTTTTTCAGTGTGCACATTTGATATATAGTTGTTTTGTAGGGAGATTACACTATGCACAAAAATTTTTGTACAAGGGATGTGGATAACAGTTTCTTGTGCAATTAGGTGTCACAAACACGAAAAAATATTAAAACAATTTTTTATGGTAAATTTTTTTTTTAATTCCAGCTTTACTGAAAAGTACATTCAGTATTTGGACCAGAAATTTTCAAGTACAAGGTGGCGCAAAAGTAACCTTTCGATGTTTTTTGGCTGTAATTTAAAAAAAAATGAAAAACTTTGATTCTTCTTGTGGATTATTTTTATTTGGTCTTTTAATTTTTTTTACATCAAGTCGAGAATATGATGTCATGTAAATGGCCGCCGCCACAGTTGATTGTCATTTGAGCCCTTTTTATGGCATTTTCCATCACTTTGGCCAAAACTTCCGGCGATAGGTCCTCACATTCTTGACGGATATTGTCTTTAAGAGCTGCAAGAGTCTGAGGCTTGTTGACATAAACCCGCGACTTCAAAAAGCCCCACAAAAAGAAGCCTGGAGCGGTCAAATCAGGCGATCTTGCTGGCCAGTGCAAATCGCCAAAACGGGAGATTAGGCGCCCGGGAAATGCATCCTTCAGCATATCGGTTGTGGCACGTGCAGTGTGTGCCGTTGCACCGTCCTGTTGGAACCACATGTTTTCCAATCCCAATTCATCAAGTTGCGGCAAAAATAACTGGTTGATCATTGCTCTGTAGCGCTCACCATTCACAGTAACCGTTTGGCCCGCGACGTCTTCGAAGAAAAAAGGTCCGATGACTCCTCCAGCGAAAACAGCACACCATACAGTGACTTTGAGCGGGTGTAATGGCTCTTCGTGGGTTACACGCGGATTTTCAGTGCCCCAGAAGCGTAAATTTTGCTTATTTACGTACCCGCTAAGATGGAAATGGGCCTCATCACTCATGATTATTTTTGATGAAAAATCATCTTCCTCTTGGTGGTGATTAAGGATGGCTTGAGCGTATGTTAGACGCGATTGGCGGTCAGCAGCTAACAGCTGATGCACCGTCTGGACTTTGAACGGAAACATCTTCAAATCTTGTACCAAAATTCGCTGTAGAGACCGTCGACTGATACCCATTTGCGTGGCACGTCGTCTGGTCGATGTCGACGGCGCTTCCATGACATCCTCGGCTACAGCAGCAATATTCTCTGCAGAATGGCTACTCCGGGGTCTGCCACGCCTGGCAGCATCTCGTGTTGTGCCAGTCTCTTCGAGGCGAGGGGCTAAACGTCGCAGTGTTTCACCAGTAGGCGTTGGACGGCCAGGAAATCTGCGACGAAATTCACGTTGTGCCAAAGTCACCGACCGATTACACTATGCAACAAATGAACACTTTTTGAAAAATACACGAACCTGACTGTATAGCTTCGATTATACTACCAAATGGTAGTATAACCCTATACTTAGTTTCGCGAGATTGGTGACCAATTTTTTTTATGGGCCTCGAAAGATTTGGAATATCAGTGGACCCCTTGAAAAAGGTGTCATCGGTTTTTGAGCAACAGCTAATTCAGACTTGGTGATAGCGCTTAACTATATTTGGCAATAATGTAGCTAAGAACACGTTGAACAAAATCTGTTAACATTTCATGCCAAAAAAATTTTGTTTTCATGCTCTTTTTTTCAAAAAACATAGGATTAAATTTATTTTTTTTTCACTTTTTTCGGCATAACTTTAAGGGATCGCTGATTTTTTACTAACAATATTTGGCAATATGGTAGCCACGGTAAATCTGAACAACTTTTATGAACAAATCAATACAATCTGAACGTGTCTAGGCACCTTAAATAGCTCAAAAATCCACATTGTACCCCAAAAATGTAAGTATTTCACTGTTATGTAACAAAAATATTTTTTTTTGGTATATGGCATGTACAGCAACTTTATAGAAAATATTAATGCCAATATTTTTGTGGAACATTTTAACCCTCTAGCTCCCCCACATAACTGTAAATTTTGGCCCCATTTTAACAAATCGTAAAAAACACCCCTTAAAAGGGGGAGGGCGGGGATGAAATGTTCTACAAAAATGTTCGCCATAAAATTTTACTATATGTGTCAGAACACACCAGAGCTCAAAACATAACACAAACACCAAAAAAGGCCAAATTCCTGATCGTGCATCAATGTTAGTCGTACGATCTAGTGGTTGAAGCAATGAAGATACCAGTAAAGAACGTTGTTGACTGGAATTTGACCGTTTTTTGGGTTTTTGTGTTAAGATTTGGGTTTTGGTGTGTTCTGACACATATAGTAAAATTTGATGGCGAACATTTTTGTAGAACATTTCATCCCCGCCCTCCCCCTTTTAACGGGTGTTTTTTACGATTTGTTAAAATGGGGCCAAAAATTACAGTTATGTGGAGGAGCTAGAGGGTTAAAATTTTCCACAAAAATATTGGCCTTAATATTTTCTATAAAATTGCTGAACATACCCCATACCAGAAAAATATATTTTTGTTACATAACAGTGAAATACTTACATTTTTGTGGTACAATGTGGATTTTTGAGCTATTTAAGGTGCCTAGACACGTTCAGATTGTATTGATATGTTCATAAAAGTTGTTCAGATATACCGTGGCTACAATATTGCCAAATATTGTTAGTAAAAAATCAGCGATCCCTTAAAGTTATGCCAAAAAAAGTGAAAAAAAATAAATTTAATCCCATGTTTTTCGAAAAAAAGTGCAGGAAAACAAAAATTTTTTGACATGAAATGTTAACAGACTTTGGTCAACGTGTTCTTAGCTACATTATTGCCAAATATAGTTAAGCGCTATCACCAAGTCTGAAGTAGCTGTTGCTCAAAAACCGATGACACCTTTTTCAAGGGGTCCACTGATTTTCCGAATCTTTCGAGGCCCATAAAAAGAAATTGGTCACCAATCTCGCCAAACTGAGTATAGGGTTATACTACCATTTGGCAGTAGAATCGAACCTATACCGTCAGATCTGTGTATTTTTTTCACTGTTGCACAGTGTTATTGGTCAAATAAATAGTCAGCAATATTCCGCGTTCTGGAGCAGTGTAGCGTAACATTGTTTATTAACGTGTATTTCGCATGTGTTTACTACACAAATGTCAAAACAGAACTGACATTAGGGGCCAATCGCAAAATTTATAGCATTTTCTGATAGGAGGATTACTTTTGCGCCACCTTGTATAAGCCTGATTGAGCCGTGTTATGTCTCAAGTTAAAGGGAATTATGAGGGCTATATATGCTGCAAATATTGCTTTCACGTAGAATCTTTGGTTTAGTAACAGTCGTCAAAAATATGAGAAAAAAGTGATTTCTTTTTTAAAAAACACTTTTTTCTGGTACAAAAAATACCATAAAAAATAGAAAAAAAATCTAAAAAATTATTTTATCACAAAAGCCAGCATGCTAACGAAGAAAACACTGTGTATTTGAAAAAAAATCTATTTGTAGATGTAAAAGATAGGGGAATTCAAAACAACCTTCTTTCTTATTTTTTTCGTTTTTAAATCTGCTTATAATGAATTCGCCATATGTGAGAGAGACATTGCACTTGCATTTTATTTTATGAGGATTGATGTCAGACATTATAAAATTATAGAGAGGACGAGGTTTTATGGCCGTTCGTAACCCTCCATAGAACATGATATGCAATGTGAGAGCCAGTGATGCCAACTTTTTCCGAAGCAAAAGCGTAATGAAAAAATGAAAAAGCGTAAAAAAGCACTATACTATAATATTTCTTTAGTTAGGAGAGACAAAATTATATCCGCCCCCATCAGAGCAGAATAAAAAGAAATATGTTTTGTAAAATTGTATCAAAGTTGTTTTCTTAAGAGAATATATGTCCCAAAATTTTTATTTTATGGCGCTTCGATTAAAAATCAGGGTATAGAAATATACAGAGGACATACCTAAATCTGAACCTATTTTCAAATATTTCAGCGTTCGTTTTTATTTCAAGAAACTGTTAAATATTATAAAGATGTGTTGGGAAATGCGGATTTTAAAGCGTCTATATTCAACATTGGGAAATATACATGTTATGGAGTCTATATCTAAATCTGAACTAATTTTCTTTAAATTTGATGTGTCCATTTATGGTTGAATTTATATACTAAATTGTATGTAGATCTGATAGAGAAACGGGTATTCTATGGCGCTTAGACCCAAAATTGGTATATCAGTATATATGACGGATACATCTAAACCTGCAACAAATTTCATAAAATTTGCAGGAGTTTATTATTGGCTACATCAACTTTCTAAATTTCGTAAAGATTTGATGCAAATTGTGGCGTATAAGATGCCATATCTTGAAGTACACACAAATGGTGTAGCCAAATAGTATAATTTCTTTATTTTACCAGATTTATACGAAAAGCGTCAAAAGCACTAACGAAAAATTTGAAAAGCGTACAGTTAGTGCTTTTTTCATTTGACACTAACTGACAACTTTTCGCGTATTAAGTGGCCTGAAAAGCACTAAATCTGGTGCAAAAAGCACTAAGTTGGCATCCCTGGTGAGAGCTATATTGGATGAGATCCGGTCAGGTAGAGGGTCATTCAACAATATTTGTGGTTTTTTATTATGAGGTTTCCCCTTTTAGGGGCATGGAGATCCCAGTAGTATATACAGGTACACACAGAATACAGTTTGGTTGCCTCAACCGAATTATTTGCCAACCGAATTTTGGTAGTTCTGGCTACTATCATGCGATTCCATCAGGACAACCAACATTTTGGTTGTGGTATACTTCTACTTTCATGTTGACAACAATCATATTTGGTTGCGCCAATTACGAAAATGGTGGCTAAAATTATCTGTTGAATGTTGCCACAACCAACTGTTTTAAAAAATACTACCGACAATTAATTAAAAACAGCTTTTATTAATTTTTATTTTATTTATTGAACAACCAAACAATTCATAACAAAATTAAAAATCCCATATAACAAATTCATCACTATTATGAGATGTGGAAATATTTGACACAAATTTTAGTACACAAAAAAAAACACAAAACTTTTATGCAAATATCGCTTAACCCTGTGCTTTCAATTTCATGATTGTTTTCATTTTTTATTTATGTAAAACATTTTGCACAACATATTCTGCATTCCACACATTATTATCCACACGAGATTATTTTTGACTACATATAACGCTCTTGAACAAAATGTTGAAAATTTATGTCGAGTAATTTTATTTTTTGTTTGTCATGTATCACCAAAAGAACAGCAAAATAAGTTTGGGAAATGATTGTGATAACCAAAAAACGATTATTTATTAATATTTTTTCTGTTGTAGTAACCAATTATTTGTTCCAATAATAATCTTTGCTCTATTGATACAATTTCTGTTGTCAAGAATAAAACATTGCTTGTCACAACCAAAAATCGATCATATGGTACTATAATGAAAGTTTAAAATTGGTTACCACAACTAACCGAGTGTCAATGAAAAAAAAAACAATCTTAATTCGATTGATACAACCATCGATTTAGTTGCATTTTATTTGATGTTATTATAGTTGTTTCAACTATTTATATATAGATTCAACCGACACATGGTATAGGCAACATACTTTTTGTTCCCCGAGAATCTTGGCGGCGTAAGTGACGAACATGGCGAAAGGTTTCACTAAGAAATGAAGTCCATCGAGCTGCGTTACCAAGGGCACTGGGATGAAAGAATGATGGGAGATTATATTTGGTTCCTCATTAGAGAAACCGATTCCGAAATCTACAAACGTCAACAAAGAACTCACAATTACTTCTAATGAAACTTGTACATGTAAATAAACTCAAATGCACATAATATGAATAAAAGTAACAAATAAAATCACTATTTAAACAGAAATTAAAAAAAAAGATTTTTTGAAATTCTCTCACCTCAACCAAAAAGGCTATAATTTCTACATTTATTCATAGATTTTTTTAAATAGGCATTATTTTCTTCGCTAAGATGCAAACTTTTAAAAAATGGAATAAAATATTTTTTTCGATTTTTTCTTCTATTTTTTATGTTTTTTTCATCCCAGGAAATTTTTATTTTTTTTTTTTTGAAAAAAATCGACTTTTTCCAATTTGTTTAATGACTGTTACTAAACCACTGTTTTTAAGTGAAAGAGAGCCCACACATTAGTAGCCCACATTAAGAGCTTCAATTTAACGTATAAGTCGAACTGATCGGACATATACTCCAAAAAAAAAACATTTTGAAATTGAAAATATAGGGAACAAGTAGGAAAATATTGTACTAATATTCTTATTTCGTGATCGTTTGTCCTTTTCACAGGACTTTTAAAATTTTAATATAATTTTTTTACACCAATTAAAATGTGAATAATACCAATATGCGTAATCGTATCAAATGAATATACATTTATATATATTATTTAATCTACCCAAAACTTTTCACTATTCACTATTCAACTATTCAATTATAAAAGATTAAAATGATATTTTTATATCCTTCGTCCTTGGATTTTTTTCCAAAAATCTAAGGGTCAGAATATTTAATATCGACCTATGTAGTTTAATTTTGGCTAAAATGTTTATAAGCTCTTACAAATAGGTAAAATAAGATCTCGCTACAATTTAAAAAAAAATATTTTGAAAAAATTTTATGGGCATTTTAATTTCTGAAAAAATTGAAAAAATGAGTTTTTGTGATTTACGAAATTTGTATTTGCTCTCGAACGGCTGAACCGATTTTTGCAAACTTTACTTTGTTTTAAAGAGGTCACAATGCGCTTTTTTTTATAATTTTTTTTTTAAACTTTTTTAAATTATTCATTCAGAATTTGTTTGTTTATTTTAGTTACTTTCTGTCTATTGCAAAAATTTAATAGAAAGTAGATAGATAGTTTTAATTGCTTGGTAGAATTCACTGCAGTTTCGATAGAAACCACTCTATAATCTTCAGAATTCCGTAGCAATAGTGTATGTCTTTAACCTAAATCAGCTGAAATACTTATGGAAGCAGTAAATGGTATGAGAGTTTTAGTATGTTGACTTAGTTCGGCAAAATACGGGTTTGGTTAGTAGTTCTTGTTAAATTAAATTGACTGCTTCCATAAGTATTTCAGCTGATTTAGGTTAAAGGGACTTTTAAAACTGCAGTTTTGCTACTGTTGGACTATATTTATCCCCTCACCTTAGAGATGAGGGTATATATCATTTGCTATGCACCAAAAGTGTAACACATCGAAGGAGTGACCTAAGACCCTAAGTATGTTCGGTGGATATCCGTTTTGGGCAATTTTAAGTCGAATGAGCAATGTCCGTCCGTCTGTCTGTCTGTCCGCTGGCTGGTGCGCACGATAACTCTCGAAAGGAGTAACTGATTGACTTCAAATTTGGTATGTGGTAATATTTTTTTCTATCTCCGGCTAAGTTCGAAGATGGGACATATGGGTCCACTCCTTCTAGTACCTCCCCCACAAAGGGTTAACATTTAGTGAAATAATGATTATTTAGTAACTTCTACTACTTATTTGAATCCTCTGAAATTCTACACATAGTATTAGTTTATTAGTCACTATTACCTCGAGAGAAATAGGCGAAGTTGCCACGCCCTTTTGGTACCTCCCACACAAAAGGACAATTTTGAACCAAACGTTAATAGCTTATAACATTATTACCAGTGCATACAAAGACTTGGATTTTTTTACAGTTTAATAATACCCACAATAGAGTGAAAAATGGGCATTATTGCCACGCTCTTTTTGGTACCTCCCACACAAATGGCCCATTTTGTACCAAAAGTTACCAGCTTATAAATTTAATAACAGTGCATACAAATACTTGAAATTTTGTACAGTGTAATGCTTTTATAGTACCTAGAGTCTTGAGAAAAGTGGCCTTAATTGGCACACCCCTTTTGGTACCTCCCACACAAATGGACTATTTTACACTAAAAGTTAACAGCTTATAACTTTAATACCAGTGCATATAAATACTTGAAATTTTGAACGGTGTAATGCTTTTATATTACCTGAAGTCCAGAGAAAAGTGACCGTTATTGGGACTCTCCTTTTGGAACCTCTCACACAAATGGACCATTTTGTACCAAAAGTAAACAGCTTTGAACATTAATGCCAGTACATACTTTAAAGTTATCAAATGCAATTTAAATTGATAATAATTTAAATAACACAAAAAAAAAAATAAATTTACTAATATTTTTTTGAGACTCAAGTTGAGGGGATTTATTAGTCGGTTTACCCGACTAACCTTTCTTACTTGTTTTGCTTCTATATAGTATCGTTCTTGGGAGGGGGGGAAATATCGCATTTGTCGCACGGTGTAATCTTTTGTAACGATAAATTCCTTTGATGGATTGACAAAAAGTGAAGAATTGGAGTATTATAAAATTAGTACTGTAAAACAAAAGCAAATGCTGCTTATGACATTTTTAACTATAAAGAATAACATGAAAGCTTCTTCGCAATAACTTTGTTTGTGTGTAAACACATATTTTATTTGTGAAAGTTAGTTCGTAAACATATTTTGGTCTAATATATTAATATATGTGTCCCAAACTAAATTTCTTGATTGTCAAATAAAATTTATATATTGAAAAAATATGTAATATTGAAAAAATTTGTAATTAATTTTCTCTCAATTCAAACATATCAAAATGGCGATTTTCTGTGACCGTGACCTAACCTGATTTTAAAATTAATTAAAACCAGTAAGGAAAGGCTAAAGTCGGGCGGGGCCGACTATATAATACTCTACACCACTCTCGTATTATTGAATAACTCTGATATATAAATTTTGTAATTCATGTATAAATTGTTTACATAAATTTACTTTTGGGACATTTTATACTTAAATAATACCCTGTACCACAGTGTGGTGTAGGGTATAAAAACGATTGGATCTAAAGAGCCAAATCGGATGAAACATATATATGGGAGTGATAGCTAAATCTTAACCGATTTTCTTCAAATTCGGTAGTGTTGGTTCGTGGATCAAGAAACTCTACCATTCCAAATTTCAAAATGATTGGATGTAAAATACAGCTTCTACAGGACTAAAGAGCACAATCGAACGAAACATTTATATGGGAGCTATAGCTAAATCTTAACCGATTTTCTTCAAATTCGGTAGTGTTGGGTCATGGATCAAGAAACTCTACCATTCTAAATTTCAAAACGATTGGATGTAAAATACAGCTTCTATAGGACTAAAGGGCCAAATCGGACGAAAGATATATATGGGAGCTATATCTAAATCTGAACCGATTTCAACCAAATTCAATAGCGATCTTAACAACTGCAAAATTTCAGAACGATCGGAGTGAAATTGCGACCTGTAGTCGACGAACAACTTTACATGGACAGACGGACGGACGGATAGACATGGTTAAATCGATTCAGCTAGTGATTCTGAGTCGATCGGTATACTTTAAGGTGGGTCTAGCTGTGTTATTTTCAGGTGTTACAAACATCTGCCGTGAAACAAACTTATAATACCCTGTACCACAATGTGGTGTAGGGTATAAAAATATTTATGGAAATATACTTTAGCGTTTTACTCTCTATTTTATTTCCATATACATATAGGGCATTTTTCATAAAAAGTTAAAGAAGGTTTGAGGAACGTTTTAGCAGTGTTAAAACGTTCTTCGAACCTTCATTAAATGTTTATGAATAAGGGCCATAGACATTAACGTTTCTTGGTAAATTGTAAAACAAAACCAAGACAACACCCATTGTGCGCAATAATATTAATTTGCAACATCGATTATTGGTAATAAATATGTAATTACGTAGTTTAATTGTAAAATTGATTTAATTAGAATGCAGTAAATGTTTAAGTGGTTTAGCTCCTCCCTTTAAATGGCATTAACAATAAATACATATTATATCAATTACAAATTAATATATTCACTGTAGTAGGTTTTTTACTCCAATATTTTGTGCTGGTACTATTTATTCCATCTGGAGGAGTAATGGAAAATAACACAACACAAATTGTAATTAAAACGTTTTAAATTCTATACACTTCGCAACTATTCTCGCATTGTTAGGTCAGTTATATATTTTGCATTATTTGAGCAGAAATTCCAAAAGGCAATACTCACGTGAGTTTTGCCGCCGAACACCGCGATGTTTGTCTCGTGAAAAGAGAAGACTCTCTTACTCATATAAGTGAGTACTAGAACAGATCGATCTGAGCTTTATTGTAATCTCATTTTAGAGAGAATGAGGCCCATATATCATTTATTACGGGCCAAAAGTGCAAAACATGAAGTGAAGTATGTTTGCCGGAAATCCGGTTACGATATTTTATATTATTTCAGCTATGTCCGTCCGTCTGCCTGTCAAAAGTTGGGAAGCTAATAACAATAATACTTTTTAAGTTCTGTAGTATATTGTCTCAAACATATTCTGCTTGAAATATACAAATGTTTAGGGTACACTCTAAATATATTATATTTGGCACACACAGAAATTAGATTTTTGGGACGATTTTGTAAACAAATCTCTGTTTCCGTCCTAATATTTTTTATTTGGGATTACTATTTACGAGACAAATATTTATTTACATGTAAGTATTAAAAAACAAGTAAGAAAGTTCAGTCGGGTAAACCGACTTATGAATCCCCTCACCTTGAGTCCCAAAAACATATTATTAAATTTATTTATTTTTTTGTTTTAATGAAATTATTAAAAATTTGAATTGCATTTAATAACTTTAAAGTATGTACTGGTATTAAAGTTATAAGTTGTTAAATTGTGGTGTAAAATGATCCATTTGTGTGGGGGGGTACCTAAAGAGGAGTGCCAATAACGGCCAATTTTCCCTAGACTCTAGGTACTATAATAGCATTGAACTGTACGAAATTTCAAGTATATATTTGTATGTACAGTAAGTAAGTAGAAGCTGTTAACTTTTGGTACAAAATGGTCCATTTGTGTGAGAGGTACCAAATAGGGCGTCCCAATAACGGCCACTTTTCTCTGGACTCTTGGTACTATAAAAGCATTACACTGTACACAATTTCAAGTATTTATATGCGCTGGTATTAATGTTATAAGCTGTTAACTGTTTGGTGTAAAATGGTCCATTTGTGTGGGAGGTACCAAAAGGGGCGAGCCAATAACGCCCATATTTCTCTGGACTCTAGTTACTATAAAAGAATTACACTGTAAAAAATTTCAAGTATTTGTATGCACTGGTATTAAAGTTATAAGCTGGTAACTTTTGGTACAAAATGGTCCATTTGTGTGGGAGGTACCAAAAGGAGCGTGGCAATAATGCCCATTTTTCACTGCATTGTAGGTACTAGTAAACCATTACACTCTACAAAATTTCAAGTCATTGTATGCACTGGTAATAAAGTTATAAGCTATTAGCTTTTTGTTCCAAATTTTCCATTTGTGTGGGAGGTACCAAAAGGGGCGTGTCAATTTTGCTCATTTTTCTCGAGATAGTAGTGACTAATAAACTAATACTATGTATGTGTAGAATTTCAGAGGTTTCAAAGGAGTATAGAAGTTATTAAATAATCAATATTTCATTAAATGTTAACCCTTTGTGGGGGACGTACTAGAAGGAGTGGACCAATATGGCCCATCTTCCATTGAACTTAGCCGGAGATAGAAGAAAATATTACCACATACAAAATTTGAAGTCAATCGGTTACTCCTTTCGAGAGTTAGCGTGCGCACCAGCCAGCAAACAGACAGACGGACGGACATTGACTTAAATGGCCCAAAACGTATATCCGCCGAACATACTTAGGGTCTTAGGTCACTCTTCGATGTGTTACGCTTTTGGCTACCTCTTATACCTCACCTTTCAAAGGTGATTTTTTTTTTGATTTTATGCGCAGCCCTACGACAAAAATATTGTTGCATAGTGTAATTTAAGCTTTAGAGAATCAACCATTTTCTATATTTATGAAATTTGAGGGTAGAAGTTTGTTGAGTCATTTATTTTATTGGAATCAATCACATTTTTAATTGACTACTCACATTTTGTAATAGAATCCAGTTGTTAATTTTTTTGTGAGTGTAATTAGTCAAAGGCGACATTGCGCCCGTTTATATTCTTAAAGTTCTTAATTTAAACAGATAAATTACATTATTGACTTTCTGAACACTCCAATGGAACATTTGTCTGAACTTTGTATGCATAAACCCACACCTAAATTCAATAAAAATATTGTCTGTGTGGTTTGAGAAAAAAAATACAATTCAGGACAGAAGAAGAAGAGTCACCTTTTTGTTTAAATACACCGCGGCACACTTTTCAATTTCCTTTATCCCAAGATGTATTACTATAAACCAATCAGAGACACTCCGTTCGTCACAACGGGCGGAGGCAGCCTTTCAGGCAGACATTCCGCAAGGGCCCAACTGTCGAAGAGTTGGAGGTGGATGGGAATAGCCCCCACTCCGTATGAATGAGAGCAAAAGTGCCATTGGTACTGGCGGCGGTGATGGTGACGATGGTAAATTGGTATGGGCGAATGGAAGTCATAAGTCTGACCACATCCAGAGCAGACAGATTGGCACTTTGTGGCTTTTGTGTACACGTTCAGCATTTTTTTACTCCTATTTTGTGTGAAAACTAAAAAAAATTGTATATGTTTTTGATGTTTCAACGAGGGTGGTCTATTCAATGTGTGGTAGGGAAATCTGAGATTGTCCTACAAGACAGGTTCCTAATTTTTTAATTTTCACCCCAGTAGGATCTTATAAGTAGCAAATTGAATTTTTCATCAAAATTGAATTTTCATAGAAAATTTCTTTGAAATAGAATTATCGTAGCAAATTTCGTCATATTTGAATTTTTTAACAAATTTCATCGAAATTAAATTCTCAAAAGAAATTTCGTCGAAATTTAATTTTAATAGAAAATTTCATCGAAAGCGATTTTTTATAGACAACTAGCTGGACATATGCACTAAATTGCAGCACTACCGCTAATAAATTGTCCAAGATATCTCAACGTCAAATTTTGGCTTGTATGGGCGGGGCCACGCCCATTGGTCCGATCCAGCCCATTTTTGGACCAATTACGCAGACTGTTACCAGATACATATACGCAAAATTTCAGTACTCTCTGTAATAAATTGTGTAAGATATCTCAATTGCAAAATTTGGCGTATATGGGCGGAGCCACGCCCATTGGTCCGCTTCCGCCCATTTTTGGAAAATTCGCATAATCTGCTACTAAATGCATACACACAAAATGTCAGCACTCTAGCTAAACAATTTTCTCAATATCAAAATTTGACCCATATGGGCGGGTTCACGCCCACTTGACATATCGAAAGTTCAAGTACCCTATTTTCAGCACCCCCTACACATGTACATTCTGTGAAAATTTCAAGAAGAACGGTACAAACAAACAAACAAACAAACACACATTCTTCTTTATATATATAGAAGATAGAACGGTCCAGCCGTTTAGACGTCTATACGGTACAAACAAACCAACAAACAAACACACATTGTTCTTTATATGTAGATAGATATATAGATTTCATGGAAATTTAATTTTTATCGAAAGTGAATTTTCATAGAAACTTTCATCGAAAGCGAATTTTCATGGCAATTTCATCGAAATTGTAGAATTTTATAGAAAATTTCATGGAAATAGAATTTTTATAGAAAATTTCATCAAAATTGAATTTTCATAGAAATTTTTATTGAAATTGAATTTTCATAGAAAATTTCATTGAAATTGAATTGTCATAGAAAATTTCATCGAATTTATCTTTTAAAAATTTCATCGAAAATGAATTTCAGAGAAAATTTCATCGAAATTGAATTTTCATAGAAAATTTCATCGAAATTGAATTTTTATTGATAATTTCATTGAAATTGAATTTTCATAGAAAAATTCATTGATATTGAATTTTCACAAAAAAATTCGTCGAAATTAAATTTTCATCGAAAATTTCGTCGAAATTGAATCTTCATAGCAAATTTCGACGAAATTGAATTTTCAATATGTCGAAATTGAATTTTCATAGCAAATTTCGTCGAAATTGAATCTTCATAGCAAATTTCGTCGAAATTGAATTTGAAATTGAAAATTTCATCGAAATTGAATTTTCATTGATAATTTCATAGAAAAATTCATTGATTTTGAATTTTCATAAAAAAATCTTCAAAATTAATTTACATAGAAAATTTCGTCAAAATTAAATCTTCAGAGCAAAAATCGTCGAAATTGAATTTTCATAGCAAATATGTATGTCGAAATTGAATTTTCATAGAAAATTTCGTCAAAATTGAATCTTCATAGCAAATTTCGTCGAAATTGAATTTTCATAGCAAATTTCGTCGAAATTGTATTTTCAAAGAAAATTTCATCGAAATTGTATTTTAATAGAAAATGTCATAAAAATTGAATTTTCATAGAAAATTTCATCGAAACTGAATTTTCATAGAAAATTTCATTGAAATTGAATTTTCATCGAAATTGAATTTTCATAAAAATTCATAGAACATTTCATTGAAATTTCATGAAAAAAAATTAGTCGAAATTGAACTTTCATAGAAAATTTCGTCGAAATTGCATTTTCATCAAATTGAATTTCCATAGAAAATTTCATCGAAATTGAATATTTATAGAAAATTTTATTTTTTATTGAATTTTCATAAAAAATTTCATCGAAATTTAAATTTTCATAGAAAATTTCGTCGAAATTTAAATTTTCATAGAAAATTTCGTCGAAATTTAAATTTTCATACAAAATTTCGTCGAAATTTAAATTTTCATAGAAAATTTCGTCGAAATTTAAATTTTCATAGAAATTGAATTTTAATAGAAAATTTTATCGAAATTGGATTTTTATAGAAAAATTTCTTCGAATTATTATAGAAAATTTCACCGAAATTGAATTTCCATAGAAAATTTCATCGAAATTGAATTTTCATAGAAAATTTCATCGAAATTGAATTTTCATAGAAAATTTCATCGAAATTGAATTTTCATAGAAATTGAATTTTCATAGAAAATTTCATCGAAATTGAATTTTCATAGAAAATTTCATCGAAATTGAATTTTCATAGAAAATTTCATCGAAATTAAATTTTCATAGAAAATTTCATCGAATTTTAATTTTGATAGAAAATTTTATCGATATTGAATTTTCATAGAAAATTTCATCGAAATTGAATTTTCATAGAAAATTTCATCGATAGAAATTGAATTTTTATAGAAAATTTTATCGGAATTGAATTTTCAGAAAAAATTTCATTGAAATTGCATTTTCATAAAAAATTTCACCGAAATTGAATTTTTATAGAAAATTTCACCGAAATTGAATATTCATACAAAATTTCATCGAAATTTAAATTTTCATAGAAAATTTCGTCGAAATTTAAATTTTCATAGAAATTGAATTTTAATAGAAAATTTTATCGAAATTGGATTTTTATAGAAAAATTTCTTCGAATTATTATAGAAAATTTCACCGAAATTGAATTTCCATAGAAAATTTCATCGAAATTGAATTTTCATAGAAAATTTCATCGAAATTGAATTTTCATAGAAAATTTCATCGAAATTGAATTTTCATAGAAATTGAATTTTCATAGAAAATTTCATAGAAATTGCATTTTCATAGAAAATTTCATCGAAATTGAATTTTCATAGAAAATTTCATCGAAATTGAATTTTCATAGAAAATTTCATCGAAATTAAATTTTCATAGAAAATTTCATCGAATTTTAATTTTGATAGAAAATTTTATCGATATTGAATTTTCATAGAAAATTTCATCGAAATTGAATTTTCATAGAAAATTTCATCGATAGAAATTGAATTTTTATAGAAAATTTTATCGGAATTGAATTTTCAGAAAAAATTTCATTGAAATTGCATTTTCATAAAAAATTTCACCGAAATTGAATTTTTATAGAAAATTTCACCGAAATTGGATATTCATACAAAATTTCATCGAAATTGAATTTTCATAGACAATTTCAATGAAATTTATTTTTCATAGAAATTCAATTTTCATAGAAAATTTCGCGAAATTTAAGTTTTCATAGAAAATTTCGTCAAAGTAGAGGAACGCTCTGAGGTCGACTCTAGTATAGAGGAAGACCTCTGAGGTCGACTCTAGTATAGAGGAAGACCTCTGAGGTCGACTCTAGTATAGAGGAAGATTGAATATCTACGAGTTACAATAACACCGGAAAACTTAGTAGATGAGATGCTTAAGAGTAACGAGCAATGGACGAAATGTGCGAATTTTATCGAGACAATAATGAGGTCGAAGAAATTGTTCCAAGACATGAATACTCCGAACCCCTAATCTAATACAAAATATGTACTAGGACGGGGGAATAGGAGAAGGAAGAGGCTAACAAAAATAAAGCATATATCGAACCCACCCCGAAGTAATGCGAAAGCGTTTCCGGGTTGGACGCTATTACTACGTCCCATAAAAAAAAGTATAGGGGAAGACCTCTGAGGTCGACTCTAGTATAGAGGAAGACCTCTGAGGTCGACTCTAGTATAGAGGAAGACCTCTGAGGTCGACTCTAGTATAGAGGAAGACATCTGAGGTCGACTCTAGTATAGAGGAAGACCTCTGAGGTCGACTCTAGTATAGAGGAAGACCTCTGAGGTCGACTCTAGTATAGAGGAAGACATCTGAGGTTGAATCTAGTATAGAGGAAGACATCTGAGGTTGAATCTAGTATCTCTGAGGTGGACTCTAATATAGAGGAAGACCTCAAATGTCGACTCTAGTATAGAAGAGGACCTCTGAGGTTGACTCCAGTATAGAGGAAGACCTCTGAGGTTGAATCTAGTATAGTATGTATATAGTCCTCTGAGGTCGACTCTAGTTGGAGGAAGACCTCTGAGAGGAAGAGGAAGACCTCTGAAGTCGACTCTAGTACAGAGGAAGAACGTATCTAAACTTCTGAGTAATTTCGAAACCCATTTCAGTTTTCTGAATATTTGGCGTTAATTTGTCTTTATCGCAAAAACCCAAATATAAGTCTTTATTGAAGTTCCAAATACATAATAACCTAAGTGGATTCTGTATCAAGAGCAGCATTTATTATTGCACGAATTTTTTGAGATGGGATTTTCTGTAAAATTAGTACGTCACCATTCTGAGCAAATTTCTCTGATGATTTGTATTTTTATTTCATATATTTTAGTCACGATCTAAAATTCGAAATCAAATCAAATTAAAATACGTTCATCAAATTCCAATTTGCGGTTTCTTTGGCCTGGGAATACCCACTCTTCAGCACGTACGAAGATTAGCAAAAGTGCATTATTTGTATTTATGTTTATTTATATAAACATATACACTCGTATATCTGAAATCAATGACGTTTAAATGAGGTGGTGATTTTTATTATTCATCATTATTAAGCAAATGTTGCGAATCGATGGAAAAATCGAAATAAATTATAAAAAATTTGCTTATTTGAAACTGGTTATTTGTTGCCATACATTTTAAAAAATTGAATTTTATTATTGATTAAAATAGGCAAAAAGTTGCAAGTATTTGCTTCAGAGTCTGATTTCCTAACTTATAATACGACCATCGTATATGTAATATGTCCATCTATGTTTATATTTAATACATAGTTGTGTTGTGCGGATCAATGCAGAAGAGTATGTTGAAGTAAAAATCAATACATATCAAAAGGATATGGGAAAAGCCAAAGTCTAAGTCCGTCAGAGTTGAAAGGGTTTCCTAACCTAAATTACAAACAATAAATATAAACACAAAATTCATATTTTGCTATTTCTAACCTATGACAATATATTTTTTGCGTCTGTCTGTCTTTTTTATCATGGCAGTTGTAGTTTTTATTGCTTTTAAATTGAAACTCTTCATTACGTTATTTGCGCAGGCGCGCCTTGCATATTAATCGCTAGCAAAAGTCCCAGAGAGCTGTCTTACGTAGCAATCATAAACGGTTTTTAGAATGAAATTTTGGCGTACGTGCAGTTTGTATCGTTTACATGGCGTATTATAGAATTATGGTGCCTTTTTTTTGTTCTGTTATTTTGATTTTATTGCGTTCACAATTCCTCCCAGTCGTCATGTCCATAATCATCTGCAATTGTGCCCTTCTCATTATTCGAAAAGTATTGCTCTTGTACACCGGACGGAACATTTATTCGCAACATTTATACATAATTTCTTGATATCACATCGGATTTACGGTTTCCAAGTATGTTTTACTTCGCTGATTCATGATTTTGGAAAACCCCATTTGACCGACCGTATGGCTTGTATGGTTGTACTGCGACAAGACTTTGTAGTCATAACCCAATCTATGGATTAGTGTTATTTTTCCCATTGTTTCTTGTTGATTAAAATTCGCATATTTTAGTTTTTTACTATATCACATTTTATTTACACTAACTGCAACCGATGCTCCTTGCCTATCCCAAATTAAATTTTAAATAAATTGAAACATTGTTTTGTTTCGTATGGGAAGACACAGAAATATAATTTTTGGTAAATAAGAAGACGATTGTGCTTTTTTGTCTCAATCTCGGGTATTGCAAAGTATGAAGGTTGTCGCTTCAGCAGAACTTCAGAAATATATATATTGTATATTCGAAGACACATATTTGTCGTTATATAGGCGTATATTGTTGTTAATTCCAACTTTCAAGACAATTGCTGCAATAATTCCCCAGATGTAAGGTTTCCAACAATGGAGTATATGGGATATATCCTCAACAAATTTGAGGACGATCGATACCACAGTTTTTCTACATATTTCGTTTTGGATAGTATAGACCTCCATTTACCATCCATAATTTTTTAAATATAACCTCTTAAAAACATCTAAAGATACACAATTATTTGTGTGTTGTTATATTTGTATTATTTTTATCGACCATTCGGAAGAAAGTTCAACTGGTGCTTTCCTCTATTTTAGAGTCGACAACTGATGTCTTCCTCTATACTAGAGTCCACCTCAGAGGTCTTCCTCTATACTAGAGTCGACAGCAGAGGTCTTCCTCGATTAGTGTCGACAACTTAGGTCTTCATCTATACTAGAGTCGACTACAGAGGACTTCCCATATACTAGGGTCGACGAGAAAGGTCTCATATATACAAGACCAAGGAAGACCATTAAATCTAGAATCGACCAGTGACTTCTGCCTATATACTAGAGTTGATCACTGAGTTTTTCTCTATAGATTCGACCATTGGGGTCTTCCTCTATACTAGAGTCGACCTCAGAGGTTTTCCTGAATACCAGAGTCGACCTAAGAGGTCTTCCTTTATACCAAAGTCGCCCTCAGATGTCTTCCTCTATACCAGAGTCGACCTCAGAGGTCTTCCTCTATTCTTTCATAGAGAAAATCAATAAATGAAATAAATAAATTTCATAGAAATAAACTGTTCTTAAGAAAAATCAATTTCGACGAAACTGTTCATAGATTTAGGGCCTGTTTTTGTAACTTATTTTTTGTCACTTCGCACGTCTATTGGCAAGCGAATGAAATTTTTGGTTTTTGCACACTTTGTTTTGATCGTAAACAAAGAAGCTTTCAATTATCGCCAACATTTTGGTTCTTATAAGACAACAACGAACGAAATGAAATGTCAAATTAGACGATCAGAAAAATTCATTCGTGTCGGTTATGTTTACCGCCCTTTTGAATGATAAAGTGAAAATTGTTGGATAAATGAATAAAAAATGGATAAATGAACCAAACTACATACACATGTATCTTTTGCTGAAGTATCCACCAAAATTTCAAAAAATGTCTTTTTATTAGTTTGTATAAAATGTTTTGAAATCCTACAACCACACTGTTGCTTTTTGCATTTTTTCGTAATACCTTAAATTAGGTAACCCAAACAATTGTTTATTATACCTATCGACCTAGAATATCTTTCTGAATTGGTTTGGTTTTGTCCGTCCGTCTGTTTATAAATGTATCCTTGTTACCGAGTACAGGTCACAATTATGCTCAGATCACTAGGAAATTTAGCAAGAACTTCCTTTTTAACTCAAGGACTTACTAAAATGGGTGCAGAAGGTTTCCGATTTAGATATAGCCCCTATATATACATAAATGATCTATCAAACAAACAATTGTGTTTGTTTTCGGTTTTTTAATTATTTCTCATCGTCTAGAAACAGCTGTTGCAACTTTTACAGCTGTTAGATAGGGTTGCCCCCGTTCTGATATTTTCGTGCGGAAAAAGCTGTCAAATGCCAATAACAACATGAAGGTAATATTGGTCATTGATAGGAAGACGATGAAGAAAAGAGCTTTCTTACCCAAACGATAAGTGACAATGAACCAAATTAAAAACATGATCGCTTGGATGAGAATAAGAAGAAGAAAATTATTGCTTGGGTAGCTATCGCACGTCTGCGTTTTGGTACATTTAGCTGAACAGGCTGTTAAATTCAATTTCGACGAAATTTTCTATGAAAATTCAATTTCGACGAAATTTTCTATGAAAATTCAATTTCGACGAAATTTTCTACGAAAATTCAATTTCGACGAAATTCTCTATAAAAATTCAGTTTCGACGAAATTTTCTATGAAAATTCAATTTCGACGAAATTTTCTATGAAAATTCAATTTCGACGAAATTTTCTATGAAAATTCAATTTCGACGAAATTTTCTATGAAAATTCAATTTCGACGAAATTTTCTATGAAAATTCAATTTCGACGAAATTTTCTATGAAAATTCAATTTCGACGAAATTTTCTATGAAAATTCAATTTCGACGAAATTTTCTATGAAAATTCAATTTCGACGAAATTTTCTATGAAAATTCAATTTCGACGAAATTTTCTATGAAAATTCAATTTCGACGAAATTTTCTATGAAAATTAAATTTCGACGAAATTTTCTATGAAAATTAAATTTCGACGAAATTTTCTATGAAAATTAAATTTCGACGAAATTTTCTATGAAAATTAAATTTCGACGAAATTTTCTATGAAAATTAAATTTCGACGAAATTTTCTTTGAAAATTCAATGTCGACGAAATTTTCTATGAAAATTCAATTTCGAAGATATTTCCGATGAAATGTAATTTCGACGTTCTATTCTATGAAAATTCAATTTCTACGAAATTTTCTATGAAAATTCAATTTCGACGAATTTTATGAAAATTAAATTTCGACGAAATTTTCTATGAATATCCAATTCATGTAAATGAAAATTAAATTTCGACGAAATTTTCTATGAAAATTAAATTTCGACGAAATTTTCTATGAAAATTAAATTTCGACGAAATTTTCTATGAAAATTAAATTTCGACGAAATTTTCTATGAAAATTAAATTTCGACGAAATTTTCTTTGAAAATTCAATGTCGACGAAATTTTCTATGAAAATTCAATTTCGAAGATATTTCCGATGAAATCTAATTTCGACGTTATATTCTATAAAAATTCAATTTCTACGAAATTTTCTATGAAAATTCAATTTCGACGAATTTATGAAAATTAAATTTCGACGAATTTTATGAAAATTAAATTTCGACGAAATTTTCTATGAAAATTGCAATTTTGACGAAATATTCTATGAAAATTGCAATTTTAACGAAATTTTCTATGGAAATTCCAGTTCGACGAAATTTTGTATGAAAATTCAATTTCGACGAAATTTTCTATGAAAATTAAATTTTGACGAAATTTTCTATGAAAATTCAATTTCGACGAAATATTCTATGAAAATTCAATTTTGACGAAATGTATTATGAAAATTAAATTTCGACGAAATGTTTTATGAAAATTCAATTTCGACGAAATGCTTTATGAAAATTCAATTTCGACGAATTTTTTTATGAAAATTCAATTTCGACGAAATTTTCTATGAAAATTCAATTTCGACGGAATTTTTCTATGAAAATCTAATTTCGCCGGAATATTCTATGAAAATTCAATTTCAACGAATTTTTTTATGAAAATTCCATTTCGACGAAATTTTTTATGAAAATTCAATTTCAAAGAAATTTCCGAGGAAATAAATGTAAGTTCGACGCAATATTCTGTGAAAATTAATTTCAATTTCAATGAAATGTTCCATGAAATTTACAATTTCGACGAAATTTTTTGTGAATGTTCAATTTCGTAACCAAGATAGGCATATTGGAACTGGTAACTCCGGCTGCCATTAAAACCTAAACCTGTCTTAAATGTATAAACACCACCTTAATATACAAGATTTTTTAAATCAACAACCTTATAGGTATTTCTGTGAACATTCAAAAATCTCAAACACTGAATTCTCTCACATATCTAAATTTAATGTCGTTAAATATTTGTTTATATGTTTGTGTGTTATTTGAACGCACAAAGCCAAATTAGAAACCACGATGTTGTCGCTAATTTTATTAAATTGCTATTTTCCTCAATTCTATTACAGAGTTTTTTTCGTTTGCATTTTATTTGTAATGTTGTTTCGCACAGAAAACCGCTAACATCCTCATCAGTTTATTGCAAATACCCAAAAGGAGAGAGAAAATCAATTCGCCAATTTTTCAATTAAGTCACTTTAAATTGTATGCGTTGTTTTTTTTTTTGCAATTTTCTATCAGCGGTTTTGTTGTATGAAAAACTTTCTAATATTAAATTGCTAAATTGAAATGTGGACATTTTGTACAGGAATTTCATATTATGAAAAATGTTGGGAAATTGGATTTCAATGTTCTTAAGTTTGAGTCTTTTTTAATTTTGAATTAAAAACTGACCAACTCCATTTTCGATAAATATTGTTATCGAAATTTAAAGCTAACATTTTCACGGTAAATCGGATCCTATATAAAATTGCCATATTTTCTTTCAAATAATAGAAGAGATAATCTCATGTATATTCATTGCTAAGAAATTAGTAAAAATTTTGATAAACAAAAAAAAGAATTGATATTGCTATCAAAAATATTTATTGCAATTAAAGTTTACCCCATTTAAATGTTGTTATACGTATTTATGTTAAACGTTTACTTCTATTGATTTTTCAATTATCAACTAAATTTAATATCCCCAACAACAGCGGCAACAATTGCAAATTGTCGCACCGCCATGTAAAACAAATGTCAAGAGTTGCGGAGAAAAAAAACATAGAAATACAAAATCAAACATGTCAAAAACTTTAGCCAAAATAACCGCTAATCAAGTTCACAGGTTATGTTTGGCCGCAACATTACACACACATTTGTATGTACTTGTAAATACACATGCATGTGTCTAAACTGTGCACATAGCATTACAGTTATCCTCTGCTATTCACAGTGGGTGATGATTATTCCACAAGTCTCAATGACACTAGTTTACACTTATTTGTTCGATTTCTCTCAATTAATAATTTAATGGCCATACGATTTTTGTTACTCAAGGTGGATTTTAGGCACTTTTTCTATATTTTAACACGGTTATATCTCGGTATACCGTACGGAATATCTCTTTTGTGTCTGAAGGAGACTTGTAGATATTGAATAGGAGAAAAAAAATGCGGAACACACCTACCCTCATCCAGTGCCTTAACATCGCAAAAATGTAAATTTTTGCTCAATAACTCCATTACAAATCCACAAATTTTCTTTTTTTTTTCCTCTATATTTTTTTTACTTTTCGCGTTCGTCGCCACTTGTTGAATGACAAAGATTGATCAATGAACACCTATAAATACTACGTATTTTGCTTCAAACACAAAAGAGATATAACCATGTTTAAATATTGAAAAAGTGCTAAATATTCACCTTGAGAAAAAAATCGTATGGCCATTAAATTATAATTTAAGCCAACTTGACTAAACGAATGATGCAGAAGTTCTTATTGTTGGGGCAACATTTTTGTCCCCTATATGTGCCATTTATTTAATTTGTTTTTCCCCACGGTTTAAGTAGAAGAACTTATTTGGAAAAAACAATTTCTTAGCTCTGGGATCACTCTGGGACCACATTCAACACTTTATGCACCACTGTTCCATATTAAACACTTTTTATTACACTGTTCTTCTAAAGTACACATTTTTATACATATCTGGGACTATTGTTTCCCTTTTTCCCCCACTTACCACATTTAACCATTTTACGGTATTTAATTTTTTTTGCTTCACAGTACCATATTTAACCCTTTTTGCTCCACTTAACCATATTTAACACTTTTTCGCCCCTCTGTAACATATTGAAAAATTTTTGCTTGCCCCAACTTCATCATAATTTTAACCATTTTGCACCACAGTGCTACTAAAAGCAAAAATTTTGTAAAAAAAATCTTATTTCATATTTAAGTTACCCTATCTCCCTGCATCCATATTTTTTCCCACTATACTAAATGTACGCTTTTTGACCCACTGTACCATAGTTAACCCTTTTGGGTCCCCTGAATCATATTTAACCCCTTTTTGTCCTAGTATATTTTTTCCACTATATTTAACCATTTTAGCCCCACTGTACCATAGTTAACACATTTTTGCCCCACTGTTGCATAGTTAACGCTTTTCCGATCCGTTGTCCTAAAGACATCCCTCGCTTCAATTTTCACCATTGTCAAATTTGGCGGTGGTACCATATTTATCCCCTAACGTCCCACTGTGCCCCTAATTTAAAAAAAAAATCGCTGCTTGTTCTAGTTTACGTCCCAAGACCTACTCTCACACCAAATTTCACGATTGTAGGTCTTGCCATTTGGATTTGGCTTTTGTACCACATTTTTCCCTTTTTACCCCACTGTGTATGTAAATGTTCGAATTTCGAAAAATCCTGTCAATTTCTGAGTCTATCTCATAGGGGCTACCCTCACACCAAATTTCACGATTCTAGATCTTGCCATTTGAATTTGGCTGTTGTGCTACATTTATCCAATTTTACCCTTTTTACCCCACTGTGTACGTAAGTGTACGAATTTCGAAAAATCCTGTAAAATTCTGAGTCTACCTCATAAGAGCTACCCTCACACAAAATTTCACGATTCTAGCTCTTGCCATTTGGATTTGGCTGTTGTACCATTGTGCGGGTAATAGTACGAATTTCGAAAAATCCCGTCATATTGCTCGATTTTGGAATGAAAAGAAGGACTAGAATTGGAACATGGAACGTTAGGACGCTTATAGAACTATCCCGCAATGCTTGGTATCTCTGAAATTCGCTGGAGCGAATCAGGAGATTTCACAACGAACACTGGCTTAACATTGTTGTTTTCTGGTAAACCTCGCAACGAACCCCGAATCGGTGGAGTTGGCTTCCTCATGTCACGTGCGCCAAGGAAAGCATTGATTGAATGGAAGCCACACTCTGATAGGATTATATCAGTCAGAAATCGTGCCCGATCCCGCAATATCACGTGCATCCAATGCTATGGACCAACCGAAGCCACGGAGATCAGTGTTGAGGAAGAATTTTACGACCACCTTAATAGAATCCTTGCAACAACACATCGTGGAGATATCGTGTTCATGATGGGAGACTTTACAGATACAGAGCGTGCGATGGGAAAACATGGGATTGGAAGGTTAACGGAAAACGGAACCCTACTGCTAGAGTCGTGCATTACAAATAACATGGTATTAGGCGGCACTTTATTCCCCCACCGTAGAACACATAAAACTACGTGGATTTCACCAGATGGAATTACTGCAAACCAGATAGACCATATAATGATTATCAAGAAATGGAGAGACTCTCTCTTGGATGGGAGAAACAAGCGTGGAGCAGACATCGCCGGCGACCATCAATTGGTAGTCGTCACGATCCGAATAAAAATCGATGCCATTAAGGCCAAAAATCGTTCCATCCGAAAGAGCGAGACAATACGCAGTAACTACACACAAGCATTACAATCAGCGGTACATCAAAATGAATATAACGCTAATCTTAGCTGGGACGAAACAAAGAAAATAATAACAAGAGCAGCAGAAACGGAAATTGGCTTCAAGAATAAAGCTCGTAAAGAGTGGATCAGTAATGATACTTGGAAACTTATATTGAATAGGAAGGAAGCTAAAGCTTCCCTAAACGACTGCAGAACCAGCTCTAGTAAGGAAATATGCCAAAGCCTGCATAATCAAATCAACCGGAAGATTAAAAGAAGTGCCCGAAGAGACAAACGGAAATGGATTAATAAATCGGAAGCCGCCGAGACCCACCACAGCAAAGAAACTTACTAACAACAACTTATTTGCAGCTACTAAACCACTGCGAAATAACCAAGGAGAACTTGTTACAGTCAAAGAACAATAATTGGAACTATGGCAAGAATTTTACGACTCAATGCTATCATCATCCGTTACAACTGAACTGACATTATGTGTATGTGATATGCATACTGAAAGCACCAATATATCTACCAACCCACCCAGTGTCGCTGAAATATGCGAAGCCATAAAATTGTTAAAAAAAACAATAAATCTCAAGGACCTGATGACATATCTCCAGAGTTATTAGGAGCAGATCCCGAATGTAGCGCTCAACACCTTTTACCTACCATCAACAGTTTTTGGCAAAATGAATCCCTTCCCCAGGAACTAATCGAAGGAATCATTGTTAATGTACCTAAGAAAGGAGACTTAACAGAGCGAAGAAATTGGAGGAGTATAACGTTACTCAGCATGGTCAACAAGGTGTTTGCTCACATATTAAATAAGAGAGTATCGGACGTGATTATACCCGGACTCAGAAATGAACAAGCCGGATTCCTTACACAAATGTCCTGTATCGACCATGTCAACAGCATAAGAGTAATACAGGGTTTTCCAACAAGAAGTGTTATTTTGAATCACCCGTTATTTTGGTAGCTGTCACTTTTGAAGCTTTTATTCTTTGACATTTGACAAGTAGAAACTACACCATTACTAAACCAGTAAGGAAAGGCTAAAGTCGGGCGGGGCCGACTATATAATACCCTACACCACTCTCGTAATATTGAATAACTCTGATATATAAATTTTGTTATTTATGTATAAATTGTTTATATAAATTTACTTTTGGGACATTTTATACTTAAATAATACCATGTACCACAGTGTGGTGTAGGGTATAAAAACGATTGGATCTAAAGAGCCAAATCGGATGAAACATATATATTGGAGCTATAGCTAAATCTTAACCGATTTTCAAGAAACTCTACCATTCTAAATTTCAAAACGATTGGATGTAAAATACAGCTTCTACAGGACTAAAGAACAAAATCGGACGAAACATATATATGGGAGCTACAGCTAAATCTTAACCGATTTTCTTCAAATTCGGCAATGTTGGTTCATGGATCAAGAAACTCTACCATTCTAACTTTCAAAATGATTGGATGTAAAATACAGCTTCTACAGGACTAAAGAACAAAATCGGACGAAACATATATATGGGAGCTATAGCTAAATCTTAACCGATTTTCTTCAAATTCGGTAGTGTTGGTTCATGAATCAAGAAACTCTACCAATCTAAATTTCAAAATGATTGGATTTAAAATACAGCTTCTACAGGATTAAAGAGCAAAATCAGACGAAACATATATATGAGAGCTATAGCTAAATCTTAACCGATTTTCTTCAAAACGATTGGATGTAAAATACAGCTTCTATAGGACTAAAGGGCCAAATCGGACGAAAGATATATATGGGAGCTATATCTAAATCTGAACCGTTTTCAACCAAATTCAATAGTGATCTTTACAGCTGCGAAATACTCTAAACTGCAAAATTTCAGAACGATCGGAGTGAAATTGCGACCTGTAGTCGCAAGGTCCAATGACCCCGGCGGGGTCATTGGACCTTACTAGAAACGATTAATGATTTTTTATGGTCGGAGTTAATGGTATTGATCTGGACAACGTTTACTTTCAACAAGACGGCGCTACGTGCCACACAAGCAACCATTGCTCTGTTAGGGGAAAAGTTTCCGGACCGTGTTATCTCTCGAAGAGATGATCACAATTGGCCACCGAGATCTTGTAATTTAACACCTTGCGACTTCTTCCTTTGGGGTCACGTGAAAGATAAGGTCTACGCCAACAGCCCAGCGTCGATTCAAGACCTCAAAGATAGAATTCGTGAGGCTATCGATTTGGTTATGGAAAATTTCATATGGTCCTGTAAGCGTGGTCGTGGTGGTCATTTGGCTGATGTTGTTTTTCATTATTAACGGCATACCTTCCTCTTTATTATGAAATAAACATCCGATCATTTATCTCAACAAATGGCATTTTTCTTGAATACCAAAATAACACCTCTTGTTGGAAAAACCTTAGTAGAACAGTCAGTTGACTTCGTTCATCGACTTCGAGAAGGCATTCGACACCCTCACCCACAATGTCATATGGAGCGTTCTGTACTGTAAAGGAGTACGTATAGGCTTAAAAATACATATAAAGAAGTATTAGATGAAGTGAATTCGTTTTGCTACCTAGGAAGCGTAATCGACAAGACTAGGTGGATCCAAAAATGGTATACTTAACAGAATAAACAAAGCCATTCAAGCATTTGGCATTTTAAACTCTGTCTGGAGATCGACAAGACATCGACAAGACTGGTGAATACAAAAATTATATACTTTAGCAACAACAATTATTTCAGAGTTCTTTGGAATAACCTTTAAATATTTACCTAAATATTTCTGAGGAAATTCCGTTGCGGACGTTACAAAAAATTGAAGTATGTTTAGAGGTTATCGTGAATTTGCATCTTTTTTAGCTTATTTTTCACAGTAATCAGAAAAATCGATATACATAAAAGAAAGAGGAATATTTGAGGATATAAAAATAGCTCACATTTCTTGTTTCAACCAAAAATTTTAAATTCGTCTGTTGCAGATGTTACACAACAATTTCAATACGTAAAAAAACAATATTCTATGGAATATTTTGTTTATGGCCAATTCCGCAATCTTCGGTTATCCTACAGTTAGAGCTAACCCACAGTTATAGCTGTGAAATTTTTATTTTTTAACTGGGAGTTAGATCTAAAACCCTATTGTACTTGCCATTTTAATAGTGGGATCATTAGAAGTTTCCTCTAACTAATGATTTCACCTTACACCAGGCATATTTATTAAATTTTTGGTATACATTTTATCGGATTTACCCATATCTAAACTAGATTTAAGCCAAGTTCAATCTATTATTCAATCACTATTTTCTTGAGTGAAGTAAAAGTAATTAATGAAATATAAGTTAACCCTCACCTTATTTAAACTACAAAATGCATTGAAAGTATTTTCTCCGCCACTGTGCACATGTCAAATCATACAAGTCATCCAACAAACATATGGATTAGTCGCTCGTCAGCTGCATTCGCACATATATCCAGCAGCCATGGATGCAATCACACATTTAATCAGGCAATTTCATTATTTTCCGCGGATGACGATGTTGCAATGGTAGCAGCAAAAGCACTCATTTCGCTGATGATGATTCCATGATGGCAATGATTTGCCAACTAAACGGAAATTGTGACACAGTTATGGAGGTGAAAACAGATCTATGGAATCTCCCCTACCTTTCAATGTCAATCTTTCAAAGGTACGAAAAGAACAATCAATCTTAACTCCAGTGAGTATTAATGAAAAGTCTGGAGAACATTTAGATTGACAATTGAATTGTTGCTTCACAATCTGTTCAGATTCAAAGACTTGGCAACTCTAAGGTGATTCTTTTTACGAATCAGCTGTTTTTCATCTCATAGTTCGTTACATGCAAATTAAACGGTAAATTGTCTTCATGTCAATCTTTCATAGGTACGAGAAAGATAATCAATCTCAACTCCAGTGAGTATTAATTTCAAGTCTGGTAGGCATTTAGATTGACAATAGAATTTTTGCTTCACAATCTGTTCAGATTCAAAGTCTTGGCAACTCTAAGGTGATTCTTTTTACGAATCAGCTGTTTTTCATCTCATAGTTCGTTACATGCAAATTAAACGGTCTTTGGCGCAATTTAATCGAAATCGTAATGTACTCGGTCAATTTATATTCTCGTACAGAACATTAAGAAAATAGTCATGGTCATTTGAAATTAATAAAACAAATAAAATTCATTTTTTTATCTAGTTATGGCCTTCAGCTAACCACAAGATAACAATTGAAATTTGCATAAATATATATTTAAAACAAATGCGCAATAATGCATTTGATTAACAATGTGCGATGACAGGAATTGGTGGCAATATAACTTAAAACGACACGATCTAAAATTAGATTTGAAAATACTGTGTTGTCCTTGACGGTCCAATTTGAATAATGCGTATTGGCCTTGGCCGATTTAATTCAGAGAATTGTAAATTACATTTATCGTTTTTTTCTTATATATGCTGTAACGACGAGTTTCCTCCGTTTATTGGAATATGCTCACGGGGATGGGTTCGTCACAGAAACTTATATTTATTGCGACAGAGAGTAATAATAAGGCGGTTCTTCGGTTCAAATGGGGGTCTCCGTGGTTCTCGGTTGATGGTTCAGCTGGCGTATCGGGTATCCGCTCTCGTGGTACGGTTATGCTATGGGATGTCCACCGACGCTCCAAGTCTCGGGACTAAAAAATATGTTTCTACGTAGTAAACTGTCGCGTCTGATTTACTCTCTGAATATTGGTGATCACGACGACCTCCCAATTTTGACTCGCACGTAGTTTGTTCTAAATATTGGTGATCACAACAAACTTCCAATTATATTCATATATACAGGTTGTTCCGAATATTGGTGATCACGACGACCTTCCAATTGTATTCACATACGGTTTGTCTTGTGTATTGGTGGTCACGACGATCTTCCAAATTTTATTCACTCACGACTTGGTTCTGAATATTGGTGATCACGACGACCTTCCAATTTTATACCCACACTATTACGCACACACGGTTTGCTCGGGATATGGGTGATCACGCCGACCATCCAATATTACTCGATCACGATTTGCTCTGGATATGGGTGATCACGTCGACCTCCCAAGTTTATACTCGCACGCTTTGCTTTTGGATATTGGTGATCACGCCGACCATCTAATTATATTCACTCACGGTTGGCTCTGTATATGAGTGATCACGTCGATCTCCCCAGTTTATTCGCGCACGTATTGTTTTTCACTGTTGTAGATCACGCCGACCTGCTAATTTGGTCGCGACATATTAATTACGAAGAAATATTTTTTTTGATTAATAATGATCACGATGATCCACTCGCGCACGATTTGTTATCCACTGTGTCCGTTCCAATTTTCGTAATCCTGGAGCCCGATACTTGCTTGTTGCCTGCTACTAACCAACTGACCGAGTTTCTGCATGTGTACCCTTTTATATCCCCTGCCGCGTCGCCGCGGTCTGCACGTATGCTGGCGTGACGCCGCATCCTAACGGGACCTTGTTTATTACTCATGGTATCCACGTGGTGTGATGTTTTGTATAGACTGTACTTGTTTCCAACGGTACTTTGTTTACCACTTAGAACGTTCACGTGGTTCAGCGTTTTGACGGAACTGTTTTTTTCCCAAATTGTTTTTTACATGATGTACTTATTAACTAATAATAATTCGGGGCTTTTAAAATTGTTAAAGAAAATAAACTATTATTAAACAAAAATACAAAAGTAAACTAAAAAAATAACTCAAAACTCAATCCAAGGCACTGTGTGGCCGAAAACGACGGCGGACTTTGGTCCTTACAATTCTCATAGGAAGGAATATTTTTTCACCATTTTGGTTAAAAGTGGAACACATAAAGGGAGTGGTCAAGACCCTATGTATACGCTGAAAAGAATTGTTTGATTAACAACAATTTTTTTATGGTAATATTTTCGAGCGCTATAGTGCTCATCAGCCAGACAGACATACGGGCGAACGGACACACATTTTAAAAATTACACTTAAGACTCACATTTGGCCCGCAGTAACTCATATATTGCGTCATTCACAATAGTGGGCGTAAAAAATATGATTTTCTTGAAATTGTCATACTTCTACCAAAAGGGCTATACATAATTTCAAATAGAACATTTTCAGTGAATATTTCTAAGATATTTTACCGCAAGAAATGCAATAATTAACGATGCTATGAAGTTAGCTCTTTTGCGGAACCAAATTGGACTAGAAGGCAATGATATTATAAAAGCTTTGGCCATTTCACATGAAGATCGTTCCAAGTATGACAAAGTTATCTGAGCCTTGGACGATTTTTTCGCATTAAAGGCTAACATATTATACGAAAGATTTGTATTTTATAACAGAAACCAAAAAGAATACGAACCTCTTGATGAATTTGTTAAAGAGCTACAAGAATTAGTGTCCAGTTGTAATTTTGAAAATGCATCTGAGATGTTAAGGGACCGTGTTGTATTTGGAGTGGCAGGCCTAAACCTTGAAATGGAAAAAGCAATAACTGAATATAGAATATACGAAAAACAGAAACAACAAGTCCGTATAGTCCAAGAAGCAAATAGGACAGTGGATGCAATTCAAGGGAATACTGATGAAATGTTTGAGAAGGACGATGTAAACGAAGTAAGAGTAAATTGAAGAAAAACTAAAAATGCAATGTCCAATCAATGAAATCAGGAAGCCAAACTAAGTTCTAGATGTTTCAAGACTCGCAGAATCAATAACTATCCTGCCATTGGAAAAACTTGTAATAAGTGTAACAAATTGAATCATTTTGCTGTAGCATTTACGTCTGGAGGGGTTCACGTTAATGCTTTATCTCAGGGTAATAGTGATATTTCTGATTCCAGTGTATAATTCTAAATAGTGAATTTGCGTTAACATACAGAATTAAATGCCGCAATAAATGAGATATGTGGGAGGATGATATTCAAATAGGATAATTTTCCTTGAATTTCAAATTGGATACGGGTCTGATGTCGATATAATTCCACTTTCTACATTGCGGAAGATAATAAGGAAACCAAGTTTAAAACCCACTAATCTATATCCATAATTCCGATAGGGCAGATAATTCTTTGTTGTGTTGTGAATGATATGAGTGATGAAATTTTCCATGTAGTCGAAAATTGGTTCATAACCAATTTTTAGGTGGGATTCTTCCGTGATTGATCAAGAGAATTTATAATGTTAAGAATGGACCAGATTCACTAGAGCGTGTAGGCAGGTTTTAAAACCTTTACAAACAGAAATAGATAATAATGCTGTTCCCGTTGCTCATCCTTCAAGGATAGTTCCTTTAAAAATATGGGATAGATTGAAGAAGAAGCAATTTGATGAAATGATTGTAATGAACATCATAGAGAAGACTGATGAACCGCAGGCTTGGGTAAACAACTTGGTAATTAGGGAGAAGTTAGATAGGATTTTGCGTCTAGGTTTAGATCCGAGGGAGTTGTATAGATATGTGATACCGATTCATAATTTGATAGCGACATTTGATGACTTAAGGAATTGATTTTGGCATGTCCCGTTGACAGATGAATCTAGTAATTTTGTTGCAGTTATAACTCCTTTCGGGTGTTTAAACGGTAGCCCTTTCGTTTCATTGCAGATATAAAGATATACATAATTATGTCACGTTTTTGAGATCTGGCGATAGTATTTATTTATGTATATGAATTACAATACAAAGTCAATTTATATTCTAATTGTACGGTCCAAGGAAAAGCCAGGTTACAATGGCACGTGGCTAGAGTTTGCAGCGACAGACCAGAGCCTCTGGTGGGAATCGAACCCACGACCCCCAAACTCATAGGCGAGCACGCTACCAACTCACCTACTGGGACGCTCCACGTTAGTATTTATATTGATGATATATTGATTGGTGGTAGAACTATTGAGGAACATAATAGAAATGTTGCAATGCTTTTGAAGAGGGCTAGGGAACGGTGAGTGAGGTTAGTTTTTTGGGACATGTTGTCTCCAGAATGGGTATTCAGCCAGATCGGAAGAGGGTTGAACCAATTATAAATTTGAAGTGACCGAGAGATAGGACTGAACTTTAATCGTTTCTAGGTCTTGTGAACTATGTGAGGTAATTTATTACTAAAATTGGCAGATTTAACTTCTCCACTGAGAGAATAAGAAGGATATTGAATTTTACCGAATCATTTGGAATGCTATGATCGTATTAAGAATGTAGTATCAAACCATGTGGTTTCGAATCCCTTTGATGGGAATAAGGATATAACGATTTGGTCAAATACATCCAAGGATCGTTTCAAGAGGGAAATTTTATTTCGTTTGCTTCTCGACCTCGGTCTAGTGCTGAAAAACAATATGCCCAGATAGAGAAGGAATTTCAGCCAATAGTCTCTTCCTGTAGGAAATTTCACCAATTTCTTGGCTGAAAGAGCTGTTGGAATTGTTAAGGACATTTTTGGAATACCGAAACACACCTGTTAAAGATTTGAACTACTCAGACGTTTGAGAACGAAGTTTCCGATAGCGGATAATTTATTGAAGCCCAACAGCAGAGATGTTATAAATGATCGTATGGAGAATATGATGATTATTAAGAGAAGAAATTGATGACCCTGTATTTTTTAAAAATGGGAAATAACACAAATGGTGTATGGGAGGTACCAATCTGGGCGGGGTAATAACACCCATTTGCACGGGACTTTGGTAATGTAAAGGCATTACACTCAACACAATTTAAAGTATTTGTATAGGTTAAAATCTCAGTTATAAGCAGTTAAAGTTATAAGCAGAGATCAAACTTCCTTAAATGCTGACAATGTTGGTCTCAATTTCTAAAGATTTGGGATCGCTTGATCCATTTCAAAGATGTAATTGCAAATTATTAAAGATCAGTTCATTCAAAGTGCTCAAATAAAAGATATACAAATTTTATTTAGGAGAAATTGGCTTCACTCTCAATGAACATATTTTCTTTAAAGAAATGAATACAAGTTTTTGATTTCAAAATGGAAAAATATTCATTCAGAGTTATATACAGTAAAATTCTGATTTCTCATAAATGGTGTCGATTTTTGTCTAAAATGCTTAATTATGAATTTTCGAATATGAAATTGTTTAAGTTTTCTTTATTATCCCCTTACCCTTACAGGAGGAGGATATAATAATATTATTTTTTCTATCTCAGTCTAAGCTCGAAGATGGGTCGTCTCTCCTTGTAGTACCTGCCTCACAAGGGGTTACTATTTTGTGAAATATTGATTATTTAATATCTTCCATAATACTTATCCGAATCAACTGTAATGCCTCACATACACTGAAAAAATGTATTTCCTAAATTTTAGTAAAATTCATACTCCAATTTAGTTTAATGTTTTTATTCATATTGAGTTAATTATACCCTACACCACACTGTGGTACAGGGTATTATAAGTTTGTTTCACGGCAGATGTTTGTAACACCTGAAAATAACACAGCTAGACCCACCTTAAAGTATACCGATCGACTCAGAATCACTAGCTGAGTCGATCTAACGATGTCTGTCCGTCCGTCCGTCTGTCCATGTAAAGTTGTTCGTCGACTACAGGTCGCAATTTCACACCGATCGTTCTGAAATTTTGCAGTTTAGAGTATTTCGCGGCTGTTAAGATCGCTATTGAATTTGGTTGAAATCGGTTCAGATTTAGATACAGCTCCCATTTATATCTTTCGTCCGATTTGGCCCTTTAGTCCTATAGAAGCTGTATTTTACATCCAATCGTGTTGAAATTTAGAATGGTAGAGTTTCTTGATCCATGAACCAACATTGCCGAATTTGAAGAAAATCGGTTAAGATTTAGCTATAGCTCCCATATATATGTTTCGTCCGATTTGGCCCTTTAGCCCTATAGAAGCTGTAGTTTACATCCGATCGTTTTGAAATTTAGAATGGTAGAGTTTCTTGATCCATGAACCAACATTGCCGAATTTGAAGAAAATCGGTTAAGATTTAGCTATAGCTCCCATATATATGTTTCGTCCGATTTTGCTCTTTAGTCCTGTAGAAGCTGTATTTTACATCCAATCATTTAGAAATTTAGAACGGTAGAGTTTCTTGATCCATGAACCAACACTACCGAATTTGAAGAAAATCGGTTAAGATTTAGCTATAGCTCCCATATATATGTTTCGTCCGATTTGGACCTTTAGTCCTATAAAAGCTGTATTTTACATCCAATCATTTTGAAATTTAGAATGGTAGAGTTTCTTGATCCATGAACCAACACTACCGAATTTGAAGAAAATCGGTTAAGATTTAGCTATAGCTCCCATATATATGATTCGTCCGATTTGGCCCTTTTGTTCTATAGAAGCTGTATTTTACATCCAATCGTTTTGAAATTTAGAAAGGTAGAGTTTCTTGATCCATGAGCCAACATTGCCGAATTTGAAGAAAATCGGTAAAGATTTAGCTATAGCTCCCATAAATATGTTTCATCCGATTTGGCTCTTTAGATCCAATCGTTTTTATACCCTACACCACACTGTGGTACAGGGTATTATTTAAGTATAAAATTTCCCAAAAGTAAATTTATGTAAACAATATATACATGAATTACAAAATTTATATATCAGAGTTATTCAATATTACGAGAGTGGTGTAGGATATTATATAGTCGGCCCCGCCCGACTTTAGCCTTTCCTTACTGGTTTTTTCCTAAAACTCGGAAAATTTACCTAGTACTATTAAATTTTATTGTTTTGGGGATATGCAGAATAGTTCATTAACTAAAAATGAGGACATATTTTTACTAAAATAATATTTCTTGAAAATAGTTCGAATATTCATAAATTTTTCACATTTAGACATATGCGGTGGACACCCAACATAGATATAAGGAAATTATGAACTAAAAATGGAAGGCGTGAGTTTTAGGAAATTTTAACTAAAAATAATCGTGAATCCTCATTTCGAGGCCATGAATTTGAACTCAAAATTAGGCAAACAAACTAAAATCAAGGAAAAATTAATTATGTTGTAGTCCCAAAAACGCAAAAATTTTGTATGCCGCAATTTTTATTTTTGCGCAAATCGTTACTTGCAGAAACTTAAAATTATGGCGAAACATTGAAAAGGTTACGCCCGGGTCGAGAATCGAACCGACAACCTCATGATTGTGAGCCAGACACACTATAAATCGAGCTACGAAACTCTTTGGAATTGATATGAAAATGTCATTCACAATAAAATCTCTTCGTCGCCTATAAATATGGTATATGGCAACTCTATTTATCATTCAACGATGGCAATCCTTTTTTCAAATTCAAGTGTACATACAAATACATTGTTTCGAAAAATACATTGTTTCGAAAATTAATTGTATTTAAAAACAAATTTTTCATAAAAATGTATGTGTCCAAAAATAATGAATAATAAGATATGTCATCCCGGAGCGAGTAAGTTATCAGTTACGAACGAATAGAAATTTCAACGAGTAGGATTTCAAGGAGTGAAGTTTTCCGCGGATTTCGGACTGATTTTCCCGAATTTATTGTAATTGTCACAATTAAAAAATTAATATTAATCGATTAGTGCAAAAAAAGTTCAAACTATGTTCGCGTAAAGCTGTTTTTTCGTGTGTGACATTTCATTCCTATTCGTTCGTAACTGATAGATTTTGACGTTTCTGGCTGACGGCACATCTGTATAATTTAGGTCTGTGTATGTGTCTACGTAACTCAGTTGGTAAACATGTGGCTCACAAAACGGAAGGTTCTGGGATCGAATCACATTCGGAGCGGATGTTAAATTGTATACATATAATATTGAACATTTCGTGTGTAGTAATCAGTTTCAAGTCCTAAAAAAGAAGAAGAGATTAATCCAAAAAGCAAGTGGTAAGAGATTCCAACATATAAATGGAGGAGAGAGTGATATGGAGGATTGATCAAAAAGCACAAAAAAATGTCAAGAGCTAAAAAAGTCCCAGAAATGTTTTAATTTTTCCTTTTGCATAAATTTAATTAAATTTTCCTACATTTTAGTAAAAATTTACTTGCAATAAGGACAAAAATATGCTGAATTTGCATAATTTCAAGTCAGAATTTGTTATTACGAGTATTGAGTTCATTTTTCCTATTTTAATTTCAATAGTTACTTGAAGGAAGTACGAGTTAACTAGAATTAAGTTCAAAATATTCCATAATTGTGAGGGAATGTATGAACATGATATAAGGGAAAATGGCTTTAGCGCTATACGAAGTTCAATATTCCTGCAGTTTAGTTAATTTTAACTTGCTCCATTTTTGAGTGTAGTAATAGTTTATCCATCGCTATCACTTTGAGAAAAATGGGCGATGTGTCGCCACCCATTTTGGTACCTACGACACAAAGGAACCATTTTTGTACAAAAATTTAACTTCTTATATATATTAAATACCAGTGCATATAAATACTTGAAATTTTGTGCAGTGCAATGATTATATAGTACCGTGTATTGGTTCCATTTATTTCTTTTTAGTTAATATTACAATTCTGTGAATTTTATTATTTCATACTTTTTATATAAAAACGTAAACCCAGTTTAATGTTCAATACGTAAAGCTAAGTAAAGTTAATTACAAAATTGTTATTTATATTCAACACAATTTATACAAACTCTGAGAAAAAAAACGCCACATTAACTAACAAAGAATCTCGTGACTTCAAATGTGTGATGCTCCACCAATTTAAGCCAACACCGCAAGAATTAGCATAAATTTGGGAAATTTGGCTCAAACTTAAGCTATGTGGATGGAGTCTGGCTGCATTTTTTCAACCAGGTGTGTCGGCGACGACCGGTCGTCGTACGCCTTGACAGGTGCCTAATATTGTTGTTTTTTTGGCTCTTGCTAAACTCTTCTTTTTTCAATTTGAATTAAAGTCCTTTGGATTGATTGAAGTTCTGACAGTTTGATTAGCGGCGACTTAGTTCAATGGCCATCACATCACACATTCATTCGTCCTTTTCTTCCTGCAATCCAATTAAGTGCGTGTGCCACTGCCGTGTGTGGAGATTTTTTTTCCCAATAGATTTAGTTTGAAATCGTTGACCTGTTGTACTAAGTCGTAAGCCAACATTTTCATTATAAAAAGAAGTGCTCAGTAGTTGTATTCATTCGCTTAATTTGCATATATGAAGTGAATATGTACTCGTATGTATGTTGATTTCCTGATCTATGGAAATTTTTAATAAAGTTTTTTTTTTAATCTTTGATTGATTTGTTTCTTTGTTCAAATATTATTTTGTATGAATCAATAATCTATGGAAGAACCTAAATGGAAATCTTCCATTGCGTTAGCTCATGTTGTATTTACCAATTTATTTACATTGCACAGTGGTTTGGTTATCGTGAATTTGTTAAAGGCTCAAAAGCACAACATTTTCGCTAAATTCAGTTAGTATTTCAAAAGGTATTAAATTTGTATATCCACATTTTTGGAAAAAGTAAATTTTTATTATCCCAAAAACAATCCATAAAAAGACAAATTTCTAAAAAATATTTTTTATTTAATTTTTGAATAGTTAGCATCCTAGTAGAATAAATACTGAAGAAATTCCCCGGATAACTTAAAAAGCTAAGACACCCTTTGTAGAAGTACTTCTTATCTTCTATCTGGTTTTCAACTAATTTCGAAATTATTGTTCAACTATAATCTACAGATAATAGTATTCGATTAATCTATACATATATAAGTAGTTTATCACATTTTCCTCTGCACCCCACTGTTTCGTCGCCTTTGCTGGGATTACCAAGTAACAAGGTGTGATTTGTCACCTAAACTGTAAACTAGAAAAAAAGCGCAACAATCAAATATTAGTTTAGCTCTAATTTTCTGCAATATCAGCCAACAACAAAGATATAACAAAAAACCACAACAATATTCGTAACATATAATCAGTATCAGCGTCAGCAGCAACAACAACAACACAAGCAGTCAATAGCCCTCGTTCGGCAAATGTTTGTCTGAGAATTGGCTAATTTGCATATGGAATGGATTGATTGGATTTGATTTGGGGAGCTTTCGTTTCCAAAAAGTTTGGGATTTCAAATTCACACACAACTCGTTTGAGGAAACTTTCAAACGTTCGTAATTTATTTGTTGATGACACTCAACCATTAAGCCGGCCGCCAGGCAGACAGCTGTTCGCTGGTATGGCACATTGGGGGAAAGTGGTGATTTTGATTAAGGACATTTATTATTTCTTTAACCGTTTAAAACATTTCACAGAAAAATAAATGGAGAATTGAATGTCATCAATGAGGGATATAAAATTGGTTCAAAATCAAAACATTGAACTTTGGTGAGAAACTAATTCTATCGTGTTTCTTTACAAAATGTGTTCGACGCGGTTCGCTACCCTTTTAATTTTTACGAAATTTTATAGAAATTTGCATTTTTTACGAACATTTTGAAACTTTCAATGAAACGGCATTTTCGAAAAAGAAAATCAAAAAAATTTATTTCGTATAAATTTTATAGAAAAAATAAATTCTAAACGATTTTTTTAGTAAAATTAATTTTTTAACCCAATTTGTATAAAAAAATATATATTTTTAACATAATTAAAAGTTTTAAAAAAGTGTGATTTCTAAAAAAATTTGTAGAAAAATGATATTTTATAGAAAAATAAATTTTGAACGATTTTTTTAGTAAAATTAATTTTTCAACCAAATTTTATAAAAAAAATTATTTTCAAAATAATTTTCTAGAAAAATGGAATTTTGAAAGAATTTTTAGTGTCAATCAAATTGAGAAAAAATTAATTTTATCGCGCGCTAACCTTTGTTATACATTAATAAATTGTATTTTTGTAATAATTTAATTTTTACGAAATTTACAATTTTAACGTAAATTTTTAGCAAAATTTAATTTTGACTAAATATTGTAAAAAAAAATAATTTTCAATAAAACTGTATTTTCGAAAACATTTTCAAAAAATGTAATTTCGCAGAAATTTTATAGGAAGAAATTATTTTTCAACAATTTTTTTGGATAAGATTAATTTTTCAACCAAATTTAATAGAAATATTTATTTTCAACATAATTTTCTAGAATAATGCAATTTTGAATGAATTTTTAAAAAGAGTAATTTCCAAAAAAAAAAATGTAGAAAAATTTAATTTTAACAAATTTTTTTTAGAGAAATTCTATCGCGCCCTTTGTTATACATCAAAAAATTATAAATTATTTTTTTAATAATTTAATTTTTACGAAATTTTCTAGAAATGTGCAATTTCAACGGAAATTTTGGGCAAAATTTTCTAAAAAAAATAAAATTTTTTAATAAAAATGTATTCGAAAAAATGCTATTTCGCAGAAATTTTATAGAAAAATAAATTTTCAACGGTTTTTTTAGTAAAATTAATTTTTCAACCAAATTTAATAAAAAATGTATTTTCAAAATAATTTTCTAGAAAAATGCTATTTTGAAGGAATTTTTAAAGTGTCATTCCAAAAAAAAAATGAGAAAAATTTCATTTTATAGCGACGCTTACCTTTTTTATACATTAACAAATTGTATACACATATAATTATTTTTTTAATAATTTAATTTTTGCGAAATTTACAATTTTAACGAAAACTTTAATCAAAATTTAATTTTGACTAAATTTTTTAGGAAAAATTAAATTTTCAATTAAACTGTATTTTCGAAAAAATGTAAAAAATTATACTTCGCAAAAATTTTATAGAAAAAATAAATGTTCAACGTTTTTTTAGTAAAATTAATTTTTCAACCAAATTTTATAGAAAAATTTATTTTTAATAAAATTTTCTAGAATAATTCAATTTTGAAGGAATTTTTAAAAAGTGTAATTCCAAAAAAATTTAGAAAATTTTAATTTTAAATGTTTTTTTAGAGAAATGCTATTTCAACGATTTTTGTAGAATAATACAATTTGAGCGAAATCTTGTTCAAGAAAAATTCAAATTCGACGAAATTTTCAAGAAAAATTAAATAAACGATATTTTCTAGTAACAATGCAGTTTGATTTGAAAAAATAACGCAATTTAAATCATTTAAAGAAAAGCTTCTAGAAAAATGCAATGTCGATGCACCAGAAGGAATTCTTTTAATATATATTTTTTAACCTTTTATTTAAATATTTTTTTACCTTTCTTAATTTTTTTTAACATTTTCTAGAAAAAAAAAATTTTTTCAATAAAACTGTATTTTAGAAAAAAAATCAATTTCGAGGAATTTTTCTAGAAAAATTCATTTCTGATAAAAATGTATTGCAAATTAGACGTAATTAAAAATCTAATTTTAACAAAAAATTTAAAATTTCAACAAAAGTTCCTAGAAAAAATGTAATTTTGACGCAATTTAGTAGGCAAGACAAGGAATTATTTTAAGATTTTTATAAACATTTATTAAAATATTTGTCAAACTTTCTTAAATATTTTTTTTAAATTTCAAAACAGAAATATTTATGACTTCTAAAGATTAAATCTAGAAGAAATTTTCTTGAAATATGTACAATTTTGACAAAAGTTCTAGAAAAATTTAATTTTGATAAAACTTTCTAGACAAAATTTTCAGTTTAAAAAAAATCGATGTTGAAAAAAATTATTGGAAAAACGATCATTTTCAACCAAATTTTGTAGAAAAATAAAATTTTAGTAAAATATTTTAGAAAAATAAAATTTTGAATGATTTTTTTAGAAGGATTTTTTAATTTTAACGAAATTTTCAATTAAATTTAGGAAAATGCAATTCCGACGCAATTTTGTAGACAACACAAGGAATTATTTTATGATATAGTTTTAAAATATTTATTAAACTATTTTTCAACCTTTCTTAAATTAATTTTTTTAAAAAATCCAAAGTAGAAATAATGAAATTTCGAACAAATTTCATTTTGTCAAAATGTTCTTGAAAAAATCTAAATTTACAATAAATATGTATTTTCGATATCGAGCGCCCCAGTAGGTGAAAAAATTGTAGAAAAATGCTATTTCGAAGAAATATTGTAGAAAAATTAAATTTCAACAACATATTTTAGAAAAATACTATTTTGAGGCAATTTTTTAAAATGTATCAATTCAAGAAATTTTACAGAAAAATTTAATTTTAACAAACTTTTCTAGAAAATGTAATTTGAACGAAATTTTTAAAAAAATTTAATTTCAACAAAAGTTTCTAGAAAAATTTGATTTCGACACAATTTTGTAGAAAGTTTCAAATTAAAACAAATTTTCAAGAAAAATTTAAATCAAAATTTTTTTTTTAAAAAAATGCAGTTTTTACTGAATATGCAAATTCGACAAATTTTTTTTTAAAAAAGTAAACGAAACTCTATTTCCAACGAAATTTTTTATAAAATTAAAATTTTCTAGAACTAAGTTTTTGCAACAAAATTTTGTAGAGAAATGCAATTTCAAAAATTTTTTAGAAAAAAGCTTTCAACGAAATTTTCAAAAAAAAAAAATGAACGTTTAAAAATTTTATTTCGAAGAAATTTTCTAAAACTGCAATTAATTTCAACAAAAGGTTTTAAAATTTAAATTTTGTTGAAATTTTGGTAAAACAAATAAACTCGACATTTTTTAAATCAGTTTCGACAAAATTTCCTAAAAAACAGTTTCAATAATATTTTGTATACAAATTCAATATTTTATTGAAAATATACAATTTTGATGAATTTTGATGAATTAAATGCAATTTCGGAAAAGATAATGCAATTTCAAGGAAATTTTCTAGAAAGTTCTATGTCCACGAAATTTTTTATAAAATTGCAATTTTCATGAAATTGTTTTCAATAAATTTTTTAGAAAAATACAATTTTAACGAAATTTTATAGAAGAATGTTATTTCAAAGAAATTTTATTGAAAAATGCAATTTTCAACGAATGTTTTTTAGAAAAATTAAATTTTCAACCAAATTTTGTAGAAAAATTCTAGAGAAATATATTTTTGAGGCAATTTTTAAATGTATCAATTCAAGAAATTTTATAGAAAAATTTAATTTTAACATTTTCTAGAAAAATTTTATTTAAACGAAATTTTTAAGAAAAATTTAATTTTAACAAAAGTTTCTAGAACAAGTAAAAAAGTTTCAGTCGGGTAAACCGACTAAGGTATACCCTCACTTTGTGAGTAATGTAATATATAACATTACACCAATAAATCTGTCAATTTGTGTGGGAGGTACCAGAAGGGGTTTTCCAAATACACATATTTTTCGGTAAACAGTACATTCTTAAATACATTGCATTGTGCTGAACTATAAGCGTTTATGTGCAATGGTATATTAAAGTTACGAGCTATGTAATTTGGTATGATTTGGTCATTTTGTGTGGGAGGTACAAAAAGGGGCGGTGTGATAACGCCCACTTTTTACAGGACTATAGGCACTATAACAGCATTACACTGTACAAAATTTCAAGTATTTGTATGCACTGGTATTAAAGTTACAAGCCATTTACTTTTGGTACGAAACTGTCCATTTGTGTGGGAGGTACCAAAAGGGGCTGTACAATAATGACCATTTTTTACCGGACTATAGGCGCTACAAAAACATTACACTGTAGAAAATTTCAAGCATTTTTATGCACTTGTATTAAAGTTATAAGCAGTTAAATTTTGATGCAAAATGGTCCATTTGTGTGGGAGGTACCAAAAGGGACATGTCAACTTCACCCATTTTTCTCGAGTTAATAGCGACTAATATACTAATATTATGTGCAGAATTTCAAAAGATTCGAATAAGTAGTATAGAAGTTATTAAAGAATCAATATTTCACTAAATTTTAACCCTTTGTGTGGGAGGTACCAGAAGGAGTAGACCAATATGGCCCATCTTCGAACTCATCTGGAGATAGATCAAAATATTACCACATACCAAATTTGAAGTTAATCGGTTACTCCTTTCGAGAGTTATCGTGCGCACCAGCCAGCAGACACACAGACAGACAGACAGACAGACAGACAGACAGACGGACGGACATTGCTCATTCGACTTAAAATGGCCCAAAACGGATTTCCTCCGAACATACTTAGGGTCTTAGATCACTCCTTCGATGTGTTACACTTTTTTCCGTAGCAAATGATATATACCCTCGTCACACTAAAGTGAGGGTATAAAAATGACATTTGGACACAGTTTTGTGGAATATTTCAACTTAAATGAAATTTTCAAGAAAAATGTCAACGGACTTTCTAAAAAATGAGCGTAGAACAATTTAATTCCGAAGAACTTTCGTAAAACAATGCAATTAATTTCATTTTGTTGAAGTTTTGAAATTTTTTTTAAATCAATTTCGCAACATTTTCTTAAAAAAGCAATTTAAACAAAATTTTCGAGAAATATACAATTAATGATTTTTTTTACAAAATTCAATTTTAATACATTTCAACGTTATTTTGTAAAAAATTAGATTTCGTGAAAATTTGCAATTTTCTTATTTGATTTTTAAAAAATATTATTTTTTATTCAAAATATCTGATGAAACATATGCCAGAACCTTTGACAGAATAAAGCATTTAGCAGCATAAACTTATAATATTTTTTATGTGTTTATACAATAAATTTTTTCTCAATTAAGGTTGTCCTGTAAACTGTGCTAAATATACGCAAATTATTCTTTGCAAAATTTGTTTTGTTTTCACCCCTAGAACAATTTGTCAAAAAATCTCCCCATTTCCCCCACTGTGCAGAGTTACCTGTATGAGACCGGCAGTGTTGGTGTTAGTCGCTTCCGTACAGGTTTTTTTTTCTAACGAATCTCTTCTCTTCGCATATGTCGTATTGTTTTGATTTAAAATCGACGTCACTTTAGTACCGGCATGATTCACCCCACCGACCGACCGATCAGACGCTTTTCGTCGCGTAAAAAATCCCCCAAAACAAAGTTGAATGGGTTTCTACCAAAGCTTACTTCAATCATCGTTTGGGGCCAGAGAGAGTGAGAGAAAAGAGCTAGAGAACGTAACGTAGAGAGAAGATGACTTACGATACAGGTATGTAGATGATCACCTGAGTAGCTTCTAATTTAAGAGTTTACCTCTTGATGAAAGTAAGAGATTATTTGGATGAGCAATTTACTCAAAACTCTTAACGGAAAGTGGGTGTTGGCAAAGAAATTTAGAGATTTTGTGAGGGCGTTTTTCGTTAATTGTCTACGCCTTGGTAAACAAAGTAGCAAGTTATACAATTTTAACTAATTTTTTGAGACATCAAAATTCGATAAATTAAATTTTTATATTTGAATCAAGCAGTAAATAACAATTTGAAATAAGACTCAGCATTTGTTGGACAAGTTAAGCATTTTCTTAGTGATGACTATGACTAAATGTATTAATCATATTTAGTGGTTCTTATTAAGACATATTCAATATTCTACTTTATAATCCGGTATTATTGAAGAGTATTTCAAGAACCTTGACATAGTTTCTACTACGAGTATGATGTTTGGGAAAATACAAAAATGTTTCAACAACACAAATTTTTCTTTTTGTCTTCTAAAAGTCCGTTTGAAAGTCCGGTTGTTAAAAACCGGTAAAAAATTTCAAATCACCAATTAGCCTTTATGAGACGATGCCTATTTCGACAATCCACTGGTACTCCTTTAGCCCAATTTTAATACAAAACCAACGAAATCCATTTCTATCACCACTTCAGTGAACTACTTTGTCCCACAGATGTCTGCATAGCTAAGAAAAAATTCCGGTAGGTCATTAACACACACAGCCGCTCGCTTTAACCCTGCGGGTCGAATATCCGAGATGCTACCAGATTTTCAAGCAGAAGCAGCGGGACTCGCGGATGAGCGCGATGACATTCGTCGTGCCAAATCGGTTGACCCTACTCTCTGATTATAGAGTCTAGATATTAGTAGAATGGTCTACCAATACAAACGGAATGCTGGATCATTTGAACGGAATGGCTGCATCATTTGAAGCAATGCAAATTAATTTCCGGTATAAGTAAATTGTGGACAACGGTTCAGTCGCTCCCTATTCCTGAATTCCTCCAAAGGATGATCGGACGGCTGCTACTGATTCGAAGTTTAAAGAGAACCGAAAGTTTATAGAGCACTTCTAGAGTGGTAAGACCAAAAATAAAACCCAAACCCATGCGCCGTATTCCTGCTATCTGAACCAACGGGACCCCTGCACAATTTACAATTAGAGAATTTGTTGATATCATCCGAAGCGCTAAGTCACCTAAACCGCTTGGTCCAGATGGAATATGCACTTTTATTCTGAAGCAATTTGATTAGCCAGGAGTCCAGTACCTAACAAAATACATTAACTTATCCCCGGTCGCTCAAATAGTTCCGAGGTCTCGAAAATGGGCGCTGTTCAAGTCCGTGAGATTTGAAAAAGAAGAAAATAAAACAGAGCGAATGTATTTAAATTATGTAACGGGTCCGCCATCTAACGTTTTTTTCAACTAGTGCTTATTTCGTGAATGGTAACACTTAGCTCATGTCTGATTTGACAGATAATTAGTTTTATCCTTCCGCTGAACGAATATGGTTGTGCATACGCTTGAACAACGCTGGGAGCGATCGACTTACAGAAGATGCCGATTTTGCCAAAAAAAATCATCTTTTCGGATGTAGCTCATTTTGATCTGGGCGGGTATGTAAACAAGCAAAATTGTCGCATTTGGGGCACAGAAAACCCGCACGCATACATTGAAAAGCCGATACACCCAAAATGAGTCACTGCTTGGTGCTGATTTTGGTCCAGAGGCATAATTGGGCCATTTTTCTTCGAAAATGAGCAAGTGGCCGTTACAGTCAATGGCGATCGTTATCGGGCCATGTTGAACGAAATTGAAGAGGAGGATATTGGCAACATTTGGTTTCAACAGGACGGCGCTACGTGCCCCACAGCCGAAGCTACACTCGATGTTTTGCGCGATGTTTTCAAAAAAAAAAAGGTATTATACATATAAAGTTTTTCGGCGTGCCATCTTTGCTGATACGGTGTGAGTCGTGAACTAAAATAAAGCAACACTGATGGCGTTGCCTTCACTTAGCGAGTTCTGCGGCGTTGTGATTAAACAAACGGTTCCAAATCTGATGCAGGTGTCCATGAAGTTGACTGTTGAAAGTATGACAGGGCGGTCCTTGTGGCTCTTGATCTATGGTCAAACACTCCACCTTGTTTGATAACATCGAAATTGTGTCCATCTCTTCGAGTTTGAAACGATGGACTGTGGAATTCAGGAACAAGAAATCGAAACCGCGTGGAATTAAACGGATAGTTTCCCAAGGGGGGTGGGGTGATATCTCCGGCACTGTTTAGCGGAATGGTGTTGAAATCGAAACGACTCCAGTCGAATCCCTAAGAACCGAGACTGTGACACATGCACAGGCTTGAATCTCCCACCTCTTCGCATCCACAGCTTCTGAAAAAGTTGTTACGCAATACCTTCAGTCACTCTATGTGCCGTCCAGGATCAAGAACGATCGCAGCGAGCAGGTCGTTGGTGCGTTTGGAGTTGTGGTAGGGCCACATCGGCCTGCAGTTCCTGTTCCCCACGGCATCTAGACATGCCAGAGCTATATGAGAACAAAGTACTGAAGTCGCTCGCTGGCAGCAATTTAAAGTCCGACAAACAAACCTTGTGTGGTTACAGAATGTGAGTGAGACGCAGTGAGTTCGACATCATTTTTAGATCTTCCACACATGCCACCTCTATCTGCTATAGAATGATAAGTCGCTCGCCGGCAGCACTGGGGAAACCGACAAAGGGACCTTAACCTTAAGGGCCTCCGTATAAAAATATGCAGCGCCAGTAAGGTTACATAATATGAGCGAGAGACAGTGGAAAATGTGAATTTCGACCACGAACTATCGGGGTCACGTTCGATAGCCTTTTTAGATCTTCTACTTGCAACAGAATAAAAAGTAGGAACAAGGTCCCCAAGTCGCTTTCTGGCAGCGCTCGTGGGACCGACAAATAACCCTTGTTGACCACTTATAAATCAGTAGGTAGCTCCGTGTCGAACTATACTGCTCCGGTGTGGTCACCTAATGTGAGCGAGGGGCAGTGAAAAACATACAGACCTGGCAGATATAGGGTGTCTCCTTATGTCAAACGAGGACTATCTTTATGCGGTAGTCGAAGACCAATACATGTGGAGAAACAAGCCACCAACCAACCACCACACAGTGGATAGACTCCCCAGAGAGTATACCAAGCAGGTTTGAACAATATTCATGTCGACGAGTGGAATCCTAACAAGAGAGACTGTCGCGACAAACAAGAGCTGTTCTGACTCAGCTGAGATCTGGCTGATATAGTCACCTCAATTCTTTCTGGGTTCAAGTTACGGCAATGTGGCGAATGACGTTGCCCAACCAATTCCACTCAGGTTGTTCCCAGATCTCTATGGACGCATGGTCTCAGGAGATCTTCTCGATCTGGAGCGCGTGATGTTTAACAATGTTCATGCCACCGAAGTCGTTAACAAATACCCGAAAATATAGTTTTTGGAGAGCATTCTCCACCATTGGCATCCGAAGAAGGGAGACGGACTGAGACGGCAGCTGAGATATGGTTGGTGTGGAAGCCTCAAATCATACTGGACATGAATTGATGACAATGTTGCGAATATCTTTCCAGTGTGTGTTTAGGAACTATATGATACGCTACATATTTCCATTGCCCATCCAATCCCACTCTATGGACGCATCGCATCGAATTCGCCAACTTCCTCAACCTGCAAATCCTTAAGCAGACGACAACCTAACTTCTTGAGGACGAATATACAACATATCGGTACTACAACCACATTTCAATTTAATAGTGTCGCATTTGGCGCCCCTTTTGCCTAGTTTTGTTTCGTTCCAATTTCGAAAATAATTTCTAGTGGTAGTTATTTTGATTTAGCGGTGTTACCATATTTGTTCCGTTTTCTTTTATTTTGACATATTTAGCTCTGTGAAAGCATTAGAACGGAGGACATGCATGATTTGATCAGTCGCCCAACTTGGTTGTACATTTAGGTGTCCTTAATATACTAAAATTAGAATTGAAATTTTTATAAAAAACAATAAAATCAGGGTCATTTTATCCGCTACACATTCTCCACATACAACATAGTCGCCCATAAACAACTAAAAATCTCGCTAACTCTCCTCTCTATCCCAACAACGCTGTGTCGCGATCATTGTGGCAACAAGACTGCTCCACCATCGCGGATCAGTCAGACAAGACCACCTCTTTGGAATTACAGAAGTTCATTCAGCTATCAACGGATTAACAATTTGGCCCACCCAGTCGATGCCACATCATCCAGTTCTCCATCCAAGTGCAATGTAATCGCTCGTTCGCTGTTCACTGGATGAAGTCAGTCAACCATTGTCATCGGAGTTTATTAGCAGCCCGGCATTCAATCTGCCCGTAGCTTCCCATTCCTCGTTTAGAGTTACATTAGAACTTCATTACCCACCACCATAGTCGCCACCACCAACACCATCGTCATTACCGGTAGTGCTATGTGCTCTACACGAGTTCCATTTGATAAACTCTGGGCAAAATGTTAGAAAGTCTATTTAGATGCATTTAGTCCACTCGCAGTACTTTACCGCAAGGTGATCAAATGTACTCGTACTTCTACTTCTGGCGAAGTATGTATGCAGATCGAAGGAGTACAAACAACGCTTTTGCAACGCTCGAGTGACACTCTAACACGAGTACGAAAGAGCACTTTCCAAGCCATACTTTCGAGCACAGCCGTTTGTCGCTTGCCTCAGAGACGGACGCACTCAGACAATTGTCAGCGATGACACTGCATAGGATCAGTTACATCGAGTTTACATGTAAGAGTTACGAGTAATTTGATGTCCCTGTGTGTATTCCTCTACAACTGGGGTGACTTTTTCGCTCCGTTGCTGTAGCTGGATCGATGGAATAGGTTTCGAGCGCGTGTTTGTCGTTTGTTCTCTTTGCCGTATAAGAAGCCATTCTTTGTTTCTTCAGCTTCGCATCTTTTTTTTCTTCTTCTTAACGCTTTGCAATTTGCGTACGAGTATGGCTCATGCATGACTGCCAAATATTCTCTAGTTACATGGATATTACTTTTCTTTAAACGAGGCGGGGGCGAAAAGGAAGGGGAATACAAGGAATTGATCATGTTTTTTTATCAATAATATTATGTTCCCATCCAAATTTATTCATACAACTCAATATAAAATATATAGATATATAGAAATCCTGAAAATGACTCAGTGAAAGGTTTACGATTGGGTTCCGAGAGAGTTATATTTAGCACTATGCCTGAGGATGGATTTGAGTATCCAGATCGTATTGAATCTGATTAATCTTAAATGTACTCTTTACTGAAACTAAGCAAGATCGAGGATAGTAAGATGAGGGGTGTTCTAGCAAGACACTCAAGCTTACAAAGACACCATCACCGCATAGGACAAGCAGATGACGACAAATTCAGGGATTGCAGGAACAACAGCGATACCATGGAACATTTTCTGTGCCAATGACAGACATTCGCGCATGTAAGATCCCGATTCTTCGTGTCTGACATACGAGATCTGGCTCATCTCAGAGAATATGATTGGAAGATACTGAGGAATAAGGAGCGCACAACAGGCAGAACCACTGGCTTATGTTATGCCCATGGACCTGAGACACTTAACCTACCGTTTTTTTGCGGCAGAAATCCTTCCAGGTCCTAGCATATCTACAAACATCTCTGGGCAGAACTCCGAATACCTATCTTTGTAATTTGTATGAAAGTTCTTCGTGATTCTTTCCGAAATTATTATAGCTTTGTTGTCTATCGTGGACGGCAGTGTATCTCAGATCGAGTGTGACACGATTCATTGATTTATCCTACAAGCTAACATTTGCTTATTACACCTGTGAAGTTTGAAATGGTTCGTCAAGCATCAATTCTATGTTTTTGTCCTAGTTTCTATTTCTTAGAAGTTTCTATTTCTTAGAAACAGTTTCTATTTCTTAGAAACATATCGGTTATTTAATACATAACTATTCAACGAACAGCAAAGATCTCATCGTAGACTAAAGACCGCTGATAAAGCGTTTGACTATTCTTCGCCCTCATTGCCACATCACAATTGCATTGTAAATTCTGCTGTCAAATCTGATTTCCAGTCGGACTGTTTTCACAAACTGCGGTAGCCATTGTTAACAGATTACGGGTCAGGGACGACTGTTTCTGCATTGTTTAAACTTTTGAGATAATTGTAGATTTGCTCCAAGATCTGCACGGCATGGTAGCTTTCCAACATACGTTTGAGTTTTGGAGAGGATACAAGAGGATACCTCATGAAGCAAAATATGTTCATGTTGCTTCTGACACCGGATATATTAGAATATTACGTACTTGCAGGTGCATCTGTGAAAACCCAAGGTCGGGACAACAACCGAGAATGTTTTGAACGACAGCTTTCACACAGCTATGACTATGTCGATTGTGTTTCAACTTCCATCATCCAATCGATTAGGATCCGGTCTATTTGACAATCAGTCTAGAAATATTCTTTTGATTATTCTTAGGTTTAGGTTAGGGTGGTAGCCGTATTTTTTTACCAGTTCACATACCCAGTTTAGGCAGCTAGTGATACCACGGCCTGAAATGCCCCTCATCGAAACCAACCTGTTTGATATACAAATGTATCGATAGTACGAATATCGTTACCGGAAAGATCTTTTAGACTGCCTAGAAAGGCCGACCCCAGTACGTCCAGTCGTCGTTTATCCAAAGCGGGACAGTCGCATAGCAAGTGATCAATGCTCTCCACTTCATCCTCATCTATACAGCTTCTGCAGAAGTCATTGGAGTCAATACCCAATCCTTTGGCGTGTTCGCCGATCAAGCAGTGTCCCGTCAGAGCTGATACTAATGTAGACAATCTTTTCTCTCTAGTGCGACGAGATATTTTGACCTTCTCAGGTCATACCTTGGCCAGATTTGTCTAGCTACCCTGCAGGTGCAGATTTCTGTCCATCTTTCGTTGAACTGCCTGATTGCCTCTTGGCTAAGCCAAAGCTTGCACGTGGATAGTGGCGCACCAATGTATGCAAATTCTTCGAGAATTTGTAGTGTCGTCCCGTTCCTAGCAAGTTCATCAGCTTTGTAGTTCCCCGGGATATCCCTATGTCCAGGCACCATATGAGGTGTATATTGAACTGCTCAGCCATCTCGTTAAGAGATCTGCGGCAGTCTATGGCTGTTTTTGAATTTAGGGATGTGGCCTCGAGAATTGATGGCAGTCTGGCTGTCCGAGTAAATTACAACACCAGTGTTGGTTACTATTTTACAACTCAGCCACTTGGCAACTTCCCATATTGCCATTACTTCGGCTTGATCGACACTGCAGATATCTGGTAGTCTGTGAGCTATATCCAAACTAAGTTCTTCACAGTGTACTCCGAAGCCAACCTTTTCATCAAGCTTCGAACCATCCGTGTAAAAGTGGAGATGGTTTCTATTACCTGGTATTCTGCCAACCCATTCATCTCTGGCTGGAATTATAGTGATGTAGTTCCTCTCGAAGGTGTACACAGTTGGTATATAGTCCACTCGGTCGGTTGACATAGCACTACACTTTGATATCCTCATGTGACCGTAGTTATTGTACACCCACATTGATAGGCAGTTTAATCTTAGTGCCGCTCAGGTTGCAACTTCTCCCGCCACACTATTAATCGGCAGTATATAGAGTAGGGCTTGTAGAGACTTAGCCACTGTAGTCCTTAAGGCTCCGCTTATGCTCAGGCAGGAAGTTCCCTGAACCTTTGATAGTAGCTTGGTGATGGTTAGTTTGTCAGTTGCCGTCCACCATACCACAATGCCGTGATTGATTGTTGGTCAAGTTCGTTTGTATTCGAAATTTTTAAGGAATCTGCAGTTTATATCAGAAGCTTCTGCTTTTTAATTAATGTTGAATTATCCGTGAAAAATACCTCCTGGGGTTGTTGTTTTTTATTCGGGCCACACTTGCTTTGAGATTCTGCATGAATATGTTGCTTTCCAAAAGAATATTGGGCCATCGTGGTGTTGCTGGATAATACTGACACTAAGAAGAGGTCGCTAGAGCCAGATCATTACCTTTCGAGTTTCTCTGCATTATCATTCTCGAGGAATTTCCATGAGACGGACAATGTCATCGATAATTTTGGACTAAATCTTCCTCGTCATCATTGTCGCAACTGTGTCGAACATCAAGTTCAATAGTTCTTGAAACAAAAATACAAATATACCCGATTCTGTAGCATTATAGCAAATATTCGACCTAATCATATTCGAGAGAATGGCTCCATTAACGGACGATATAGACCATACCATATAGAGTATATTACTTTACATTTCCTTACTCTTATAAAAGACAGATGGGGAAATGTAGAGAAATGATATACATATGTCGATAGCAATTTGGGATCTTGGATCTTCTTTGATGTAAATATTTGTGATAGGATTGCTTAGAAATTCTGCATGAATATCTAGCTTTCCAAGTGAAGTTTGCGTTTTCTAAGTAATGCTCGATAATAGATCTTCTACTTGCTGCTTGCACCGTTCATAGGCTGCGGACTCTTCCATTGCGAGTTCATCTGCGCGCTCATTCCCATAGATATGTCAGGGGACGGACATTGTCGAGTGTTAGTCGAATCGATTCTTCTTGGCCGCATTCCAATCGAGCATTTTTTTCACATATGTAGTTGATCGAACGACATTGGCGATGTAGCCTAAACGAGCACTTAGATGCATATTTTCTACTTCAGTCGGCATTTATCTTATTGGAGCTTCGATTAAGTTCTCCATGTAAGAAGATTCTATGAAGATTTCCCAGCTTCTGCCAATTCAGTTCATGCTTTTTTATATTCTTTACTACAATTAAACAAGACAGGTTAGGAAATACCTATCGTTTTCGTATGCTAACATACAATAGATTTCTGAATGCAATCTGGGTGTGGACTTTACATTCTGCAGATCCTGTAGATTGCCTGAGAATATGCGCGAGTGTCTGAGATTTAATTGCTCCTCCATGACTATTCAGTTTCCATTGATTCACTGTCGTTAACGCCTGTGTCATTAGCAAGGACCATTAAAGCGGAATACCTTTATATTGACCTCTCTCATGCATAAGAAGAGTTCGTAGTTCAGCTTTTTTAACTCGGTCCGCTTTAACGAAAACAAGACAGAATTGGTTCTCTTTACTAGGAGGAATAAGGTACTACATGTGTATCCTTCTCGGATAAATGGAACAGAGCTGGGTTTTTCTGAAAGTGCAAAATATCTAGAATAATTCTAGAGAGGAAATTGTATACTGTATCCTGCAGGAAAGCTATCAGATCGCGTTGGGCCTATCTCCTAAAATCGTCCACTGGATATACTCGTATTTAGCAGTTGTTCCCCCACTACTACTGTGAGGCATTGTGGTGTGGTGGACGTCAACTGACAAGCAATCCGTCACCAGTCACTTAATGAAGGTTCTGAGAACTGCTTGTCTAAGCAAAGGCTGGGCTTAAAGGACTACGGCGACTGGGTCACTACAAGTCCTAATCCATCGACTGGCGATTGATATTGTGAGAAGTCGCGGCATAACGATTGAACTGTCTATCAATGTTAAGGTATAAGAACTACGGCCACATGAGGATATGACACTGTAGCGCTAGGGTAACCGTCTGACTGGACCAACGGTTTACACCTTCGAAAGGAACCTTGCCACTATGGTAACTGCCAGAGAGGGATGGGTTGGCAGAACGCATGTAAATAGAAAACATATCCACCAAAGACAATTTTGGTTTGTATTTGCACATTCTTTCCACAAGATGGGGTAAAAGTCGATTTCGCGTACGTTTGTATGCAAGTGAGAAGATTTTTATGTAGCCAGCTAGAGTTTGCAGATGCGAATGTAGGTCTGCAAAGGTCTTTGGGGTGTCTATAAATCTAAATTGTCTTTGTCTCCACTTCTACACAGATGGTTCGAAGCTTGATGACAAGGTTGGCTAAAAATGTAAATAACTCTGTCTTGATATAGCTCATAGACTACCAGATACCTGTAGGGTCTTATCAAGGGGAAATAATGACATTAAGAGAAGTCGGTATAGTGACCAACAACACTGCCGTTGTCAAAATACTCCGACAGCCAGGCTGCCATTAAAGCTCTGGATGCTACATCCCTAAATTCACAAACAGCTCTCGACTGCCGCAGATCTCTTAACGAGATGACTGAGCAGTTTAACATACCCCTCATATGGGCATAGGGTAATCCCGAGGAACTGCAAAGTCGATGAACTTGCTACGAAGGGACGACTTCGCACTTACTGGTGCGCCGCTGTTCACATACAAGCTTTGGCCAAAATACGACCTAAGAAGGTCAAAATATCTCCTCGTACTACTAGGAAAAGACTTTCTACGTTAGAGTCAGTTCGGACGGGACATAGCCTAATCGGCGAACACGTTGGAAAGAAGTACAGGTTGAGAAAGGAGTACATTGACTTCAGCAGAACCTGTGGAGATGGGGAGAAAGTGGAGAGCATTGATCACTTGCTTTGTTACTGTCCTGCTTTTAGTAAACGACGTCTCAATATACTGAGATCGAAATCCCGAGGATCTGCAAAGCCGATGAACTTGCCAGACATTACAAATTCTCGAAGAATTTGCATATATTGCTGCGGCACTGTCCACATGCACGCTTTGGCCAAATCAGGCCAAACTACGACCTAAGAAGGTCAAAATATTTCCTCGCACTGGAGAGGAAAAGACTATCTACGTTAGAGTCAGTTCGGACGGGACATTGCCTGATCGGCGAACACGTTGGAAAGGAGTACAATGACTTCTGCAGAACCTGTGGAGATGGGGAGAAAGTGGAGAGCATTAAACACCTGTTTTATTAATGTCCTGCATTGAGTGAATGACATCTGGATATACTGGGTTCGGCTTTTCTAGGAAGTCTGACAGAACAGGCCCGTGGTATCACTAGGGACCTCTATTTCTATATGAGCTGGACTCCACTAATTTGGACCCTAACCTTAACTATGTGCTCTTAAGAGTCGAGCGAATTCAGACTCAACTTTAATGGTAACCGTTAAAAATCTTCGCGGACTCCATTGAATAAGCATATTCCAGTTTGGATAAAACTGAGGAAACATGCAATTACACCCGGTCAGAACGCAACATTCAAAGCCAAAAGTCCTTGATTAGCCAGAATTGATGGATCTTATCTATACTGATCATCTTGCTGACTGGTCAATCGGAAATTACGCACGACTTGGTTAAGGAGCTTTGATCACTGTCCTAACTGTGACGACGAGGAAGAAGAGAAGACAATCGAACATCCTATCTACAGTTTTTCAACGCTAATGATGTGAAGACTTAACACACTGTATCTCCATGATGTCTCTGTGAAACCCGGAACAGATTTGGAAGATTTTATGAAGCATCTCAGCTTAGCAGGCTGGGTACAACAATTGAAGCACCAGATTCCGAGTGGTGTGGTCTTCAAAGCGGTGTCATGTCCTAACAATCCTAACTCTACATCGTCTTTAGCGACCGCAGCATCGCTCTTATGAATTATTGACACCTCAATTGAATAAGTCACCCTCGTATAAATGCTAGCTTGTACCAATATTATGCCCAGGGAAACCTTTTGTCATTGCTGTGCAGCCTGCGATTGCCAACATTTCCAGTTGTAAAGTTGAGACTTTCAAGTCTTTGCAATTTTACACATGACCGATGATATGAAAGATCAGCGATCGATTCGTGGGCTCGATCGAACGTTGTACGTCCGTCTGTCCGACCCTCGGTGTCTCATGAATGAGTGAGTGTGTTCAACATCATGCCGACGAGGATGATGACAATATTATGCGGAGTTATGCTTTCATTTATATTGCTCTGGATTGAAGGTACGAAGTACCTATGAGATACAGGCATTTACATTTACATAATGATGTCCATGTGTCCTACTGTACGATGAGACGACGTTTGGCATCAAGTTGCTGTTGAAGTTCTTCATCAGCCAACCAGCCCGCCAGCCGCTCATTCAACAACTCAAATCCCTCAATCCATCCATCGAGCGAGCGATCGATCGATCGATCGTTCGATTCATGACTCTGGCTTGACTTGGGTGTTCACTTAAGATCTGCAGAAGCGGCTGGAGCAGCTACAGAAAAGTGCCTGTTTGCCGGTGGGTTTTGGCATAAAGTTACCACCGACAACTATCTTGTTTGATGTCGTTTGTTGTTGCTGAGTTGCCGAGTTGTTAATCATGTTGTAGGGCTTCTTGTTGAAATTTTAAAATGAAATAAAATGCATACATTTTTCTTGGCAAATAAAATTTTTGTTACAAATAAAAATTTTGTTACAAATAAAACATATACCTATATTAATAATTATTTCAAAATTCTAATTTATATCAATTTAGAAAAATCATAATTTTTGCTTTATTCCCAGGGGTGGAATAAGAATTTAAAGATATGCATGTGCATCTGAAAAATGCGATACTTGTATATAAGTATATGTGATGAAACAGCCTTTGGGCATTAGATTATTTCCAATTACACTTATTTTTAAGGCAGGTAATACTTAGTTTTTCATATTATGAGATTTTCTATACTCACACAATTTGTAAATCACTTTAAAACCTATAAAGTTGTTTATTCTAACTTTCATCTTAGTTGAAAACCCATTATTTTGTGTCCTAATGCCGTGTCCCGATGCTTTATAACTATTTAGCTAAATTCTTCCAAGCTCCCAAATTTGTAAAACCCGTAAACCGTTGAAGTTTCCTATTCTAACTTATATACTTATTGACTACCCATCCGTATCTGTCCTAATACCCCGTCCCGATGCTGTATATCTATCTATCTATTCAGCTATTTGGACACCATTTTTGTTGCAATTTTTGCATACCGTTCATTTGCATGCACACGCATCACTCAGTCACTCACTCACTCCCACACTTCGTGGTGCGTTGCGCATTCATTGCTTGTGGTTCCGTCCGTCCGTTCATCCGTTCGCTGCGGCTGTTCATTGGATTGTAAAATATCCGTCCGTCCATCGGCGTGTTATTTTAGGCACTTTGCTGGGCTCAATTCAAGCCCAAAACAGAATGTGGAAATGAAATGTTTGCATTATCTATTATTTAAATGTATGTTCAGAGACGTGTTGCGAATATCTATGCGTGTATGGGTGTTTTACACTCAAAGAAAAAATACTGCATAGTATTCAAAGTTTTCAAATCGACTAAGGTTCGATGGTAATTCTTGGAACATAAACTAGGGTTTAATCTTGTACAGTTGGGTAAAATGCTCTAAATGTTATGCCGGAGAGCAGGAGTAGCCGTAGGAACATAAATGAGAGCAACAGAAGCATTATTTTTCAAAAAAAAAATAATTGGTAATTTTTACGTGGATTTAGAATTTAGTGAATTAACCGAATCTAATGAAATTTGTGCAATTTTTAAAACGAAATGCAGAAAGTCGGGCGGGGCCGACTATATAATACCCTACACCTCCCTAACAATGCGATAAAGGTCATTGCGATAATAATTTCGAATAATTGGTAAATGGGTAGGAACATATTATCTAATTCTGAACCGATAATCGCTAAATTAAGCAATATTCGTTCCTAAATTGAGAAACATATTTCTGGAAAATTTTTATGATCGGAAGTAAAGTACAACTTCTATAGCGCTTTGATACCAAATCTGGTGGAACATATATACGGAAATTATATATAAATCTGAACCGATTTTCCCTGAATACTCATTCATGTAAAAAGACCTCCTTCTGTCGAATTTCGTACTGTCCGGATATAAAATACAGTCTCTACAGCGCTTACATGTCAAATCGGGGGTAACATATATATGGGAGCTATATCTAAATCTGAACCGATTTTCTCCGACCTACGCTTACAGGTCAAATCGGGGGTAACATATATATGGGTGTTATATCTAAATCTAAACCGAGTTTCTGCGAATTTGGCAGTATTCCCAGAAAAAACTTGGTAAGTACATGTCATTACCACTTGCATTACCAGGTAATGACATATCATTACCCTCTGCATTACATGTAGTCAATAAATAATGACTTACATATATTGACATAAATATGCACTTATTTGTAAGTTATTTTAAGTCGGGTATTGTAAAATATGCGACAACTCCAATTTTTATTTTCTTATCAAATCAACTTTTCTTTAATAAAAACTGTTGTTGTTGCATATTTCACAATACCCATCTTAAATTGACTTACAAATCTATGTCAATATAAGTAAGTCATTATTTGTTGACTACATATAATGCAGGGGGCAATGAGATGTCTTACATGCTAATGCAATGTACAATGACATGTACTTACCATGTTTTTGATGGGAATATTCCGAGTAAAAAATATGTCTCGTCGTATTTAATTATATATGATAAGTAAATGGTTATGAAAATTATTACTGGTAAGGTGTTATTCAACCCCTTATTAAAATGACAATAATAACTACTTCTATGTTGGATCTTCGTAAGCGTGGGGTAAGTAGTTATTTGTTAGCTCTTCGAGTGCTTGCATGGAAGTACTTTCCTCCAATGTCATGCCCATGTAAAAATAATCTGAAGGGTGGCTAAATGGTAAGTCATTATTTCTTTTGAATTTCACTTACCCGCCAGGTTACCTGGTAATGAGAGTTTTTGCTGGGTTCCTTCATGTAGAAAGAAACCTCTTTTTGCCGACTTTCGCACTGATCGGATATAAAATAACATTTTTACAGCGCTCACATGTCAAATCGGGGGTAACATATATATGGGAGCTATATCTTAATCTGATCCGATTTCTTCCAAATTTAAAAATGTTCATTCATATAATAGGAAACCTCTTTCTGACGAATTTCATACTGATCGGATATAAAATACAGTTTTTACAGCGCTTACATGTGAAATCGGGGGTAACATATATATGGGGGCTATATCTAAATCCGAACCGATTTTCTCCGAATTTGCCAGTATTCCTTCATGTAATAAGAAACCTCTTTCTGCAGAATTTCGCACTGATCGGATATAAAATACAGTTTTTACAGCGCTTACATGTCAAATCGGGGCTATCATATATATGGGGGCTATATCTAAATCTGAACCGATATAAACAAAATTCAATAGGGAGTCCTTGGGCCAAAAAAAAGATATGTGTAAAGTTTCGTCGAGATCGGACCATAATTGCGACCTGTACTTTGATTACAAGAATACATGCACAGACGGACAGACAGACGGACATAGCTAAATCAACTCAGAAAGTGATTACAAGTCGATCGGTATAATACATTTTAAATCCAACGACAACATTTACAATTTATTTTTTAGAAAAATGCAATTACTAGGGCGACTGGAAATATTTTTTTTTTGTTTTTTTTTTAAAAAATTTACTTAGCGCACGGACAGTTGCAATTAGAGAACGTTTATTTTGATAATAAAACTGTAAACGTGCTTGCGTATATCTCTCCATGATGAAATTGTAAACAGTGAAAAACAAAATTTTATCGAAATTGCATTTTTCCAAAACATATAGTTGAAGTTGCATTTCTCTTAAAACTTGCGCTAAAATTTCATTATCCTATATCATTTAATTGAAATTGCATTTTTTAAGAAAATTTAATTTAGATAACTAGTTCTAGATAACTTCTTTAAAGTTGCATTTCTATACAAAATCATGTTGATTTTTTTAAGTTTATAGAAATTGTTTTTCTAAATTTTTGAAATTGCTTTTTTTATAGAAAAATTTCGTTGAAATTGCATTTTCTAAAAATTGATTATTTTACGAAATTTCATTAAAATTTAATGTTTAGACAAAATAATTTTTCCAGAAAATTTTATGTTTTTAACAATGTATTTTTATGGTTGTTTTTATAAATCCTCTCTGCGGAATATCGTTGAAATTATTTTTTTTTAATTGTTCTATAGAAAGCTATTTTAACGAAATTTTGTAGAAAAATACAAATTCGGCCCGATTTTCTATAGAAAATAAATTTTAACGAAATTTTGTAGATAAATTTTATTTCATCGAAATGTTATATGGAAATGCAAATTTTGTAGATAAATTTTATTTCATCGAAATGTTCTATGGAAATGCAATTTCAACGATTTTTTTTAAGAAAAATTAAATTTCAACGAAATTTTCTAGACAAAATTCTATTTCAACTATTTTCCTATATTTTTGTAAAACTTCTTAAACAAGAAATTTGTTTGTGTGCAAATACATATTTTATTTATGAAAGTTTGTTCGCAATTATATACAACAAGTACATATATATTTTAAATATGCGTTCGAAACAAAATTTCTTGATTTTCAAATAAAATGTATTTGTTAAAAAATATATAATATTTCAAAATGTTGGTTCCAAATATATTTTCTTTCAATTCAAACATCAATTTACGATTTCCGCCGTATACCTATTTTCTATAGAAATACAGCATACGTTAAGTCTAAATAACAGTTTTCTATCTACAATTATTCCTAAAAATTTTGCACTTTCAGAAAAGACTAGATCTTTTCCATTTATCCGAGGTGGAGGGTCCACATGTGGGACTTTATTCATCCTAGTAAAAAGAACCAACTCTGTCTTGTTTGGGTTTACGCCCAAACCGCTGATTCTGGCCCATCTAGCCAATTTGTTCAGAGCCACCTGTAGAATGTCTCGGAGGACGTTTTCGAATTTGCCATTCACTGCGATTGCCGCGTCGTCCGCATATGCCACGACCTTGCAGCCACAACGTTCTAGATCTAGCAGGATTTCATTCACCGCTAGGTTCCAAATTAGTGGAGACAGTACTCCTTCTTGTGGGGTCCCTCTGTTTACAAACCTTGTTAGAGTTGTGGACCCAAGACATGCTGTTATGCGTCTTCTGTTGAGCAGACTTTGAATTAGTCTAATCAAACTAGAGTTAACTTTTAGATGTGACAGTTTCGCAATTACTGCATCTGCGTGAATGTTGTTAAATGCCCCTTCTATGTCAAGAAATGCCACCATGGTGAATTCCTTGAAATGCAGGGACGATTCGATAATGCTCACAAAGTTCGTGCGGGGCTGATTCTGTAGATTTTTGTTCAGCGTGTACTCAAACTGACGCTACAGCATTAAAAAAGCGGAAAGATTCATAAAATTTTATTTAATTCAGAATGTACGCCACAACTAATTGCGCTAGATTTGTTATTTGATTTCGCCTTAACATCCTGAAATCCCTAAATTTGGTCAAAAACTTAAAATTACTATACTTTGTTTTTTGCTTCTCCTGAAAAATCATGAACATGTGGGTTACTTTATTTTGGATTTCAGGTGACGATATGGTATTGTAACTGGGAGGTACAATTTGAAACTAAGGAAAAATGTAAACTGAAATTCTAAAAACTCAGCATATGTCTTAAAAATCCTTTTTAAATAAAATATATTTGATAAATTCCTGAACAATAATTTTATTTGTATTTAAACACTTGTTTTATTGAGAAACTTTGTTAGCAAATATATTTTGTTGTAATATAATTTTCAAATTAAAGTTATTTGCTCAGAAATATAAAATATTTAAAAATTTCTGTTACAAATATATTTCATTTCGATTGAAACATATAAAAAAAGGCGATTATGCCCCGTGTATAATAAACAATGGGTCTATCTCTTCTCCTTTTAGATGACAAACAAATGCACAAAGTCATAATACCCTGTACCACACTGTGGTGTATGCTATAATTAAAAATTTAATTAGAAAAATCTGCAACGTTTTGAAAAGCCTTTTAAAACAAAATATATTTGGAGATATTCCTAAACAATAATTATATTTTTATATAAACACACATTTTATTTGAGGAAATTACTTTGCAAATATATTTTGTTGTTATAAAGGGTATTTGTTAGACGTGTTTTAAATCGCACTATCTTGGAGGCCACGACACACAGTGTCGTGATTTTATATAAGAAAGAGGTGGCCAAAAATAGAAGGAGTCGTCGCAGGTGAATGAAATTTTTCATAGGTCGTTTTTTTTCGGTCGGAAAGAATAAAAACGAAGTTTTGGAAAAATTGACTAAAGGACAGATATAGCCCCCGTATATATGTTTTGTCCGATTTGTCTCTTTAGCCCTATAGAAGCTGTACTTTACATCCACTTGTTTTGAAATTTAGCATGGAAGAGTTTCTTGACCCATAGACCATTTTCAAGAAAATCGGGTCAGATCTAGATAAAGCTCCCATATATATGTTTAGTCCGATTTGGTTACAGAACGAATCGTTTGTAAAGAAAAGGCTCAAATTTTTAAGTTCACCTTCATTTTCAATTTTGATTTGTTTTTAATTTTCGTTTATTTTTTGGATTTTTATCACATATGCATTTTGGACATAATAGTAAATGTTCAAAGAACGATTTAGTTTTCCATAATATATTTACAGCAAATCATAATACATTTTAACACATTGCGAAATGAAATTTTTTATTTATTTGAGATAATATGTCATAAATACAGATATACTCGTAAGTTCGAACAAATATACTACTCACTATGCTGTTAACTTTTGGTCTAAGATGGTCCATTTGTGTGGGAGGTACCAAGCAGAGAGTGGCCACTTCTCCCATTTTTCTTGGCGTGTTAGCGACTAGCAAACTAATACTATGTGTGAAATTTCAGAAGATTCGAGTAAGTAGGTAGTATAGAAGTTATTAAATAATCAATATTTCACTTAAAGTTAACCTTTGTGGGGGCGGAACTAGAAGGAGTGGATCAATATGGCCCATCTTCGAACTTAGCCGGATAAAGAGAAAAATATTACCGCACACCAAATTTGAAGTCAATCGGTTACTCCTTTCAAGAGTTATCGTGCGCACCAGCCAGCGGACAGACAGACACACTGACGGACGGATGGGCGGACGGACGGACGGACATTGCTCAAATGACTTAAAATGATCCAAAACGGATATCCGCCGAACATACTTAGGGTCTTAGGTCACTCCGTCTCCTCCTCTCTAAGGTGAGGGGATAAAAAGATTCACCAATAAAATTTGTGCAGAGCTGTGCAGCTGAGACTTATATATGGTAAAATACATACTTATAGCTAAAAATATCAAAAAATTGGAGAGATGTTTTTTGATGTTTTCTTTTTAATTGTCTACGCAAGTTTGTGTATATTGTCAAAACCTGACTTCACACCAGACCTGTCTTCTTTCTAACGGTACATCACATATGATCAATATTTGTTAACTATAACAGTGCTTGCAATTGTAGCAATATGTATCACACTTGCATTTCAATGGCATTTTGTACCAACCGTTAACAAAAAATTTGAATTTAACCTCTTGTTACTGGATACGAAATTTCATTGTGTCTCTTAACAATTATCATTTTGCAAACAAACCATAACTTTGAGCCACAATAACTCAAAAACTGCTCAATATTTTTGGATAATATTTTACACTTTTTTTAGTTGTTGTGTTTTTCATAAAATTGTGTAAAAAAAAAAAATCAACAATTCCAACATCAGCTCTTACCATTTTTGGCCACGCTCGTGACACTGTGCGCCACAAGACTCGAGATAATGCGCTCACCAAAAGTTTCCTTCAATAAATTGATTGTTTCGTCTTTATTGTCGGATTTATTGCATGTAGCGCCGTGTTGTTGGAACTAAAGGTCGTCATCAACATCCTCTAATTCAGGCACGAAAAAGTCATTAATCATGGCTCTATAGCGTTGCCCATTGACTGTAACTTTATGGCCGGCGTCATTTCTGAAGAAATGTGGACCAATGATTCCCTCTGCCCATAGAGCATACCAGTGACAGTGACTTTTTGTGGATGTAATGGCGTCTGAAAAATGGCTTGTGGATTATCATTACTCCAAATGCGAAGTTTTGTTTATTAACTTACTCATTCATCCAAACGTGAGCTTCATCGATGAACAAAATTTTCTTGTGAAAATCGGGATCGATGGCCATCTCGTTTTGGGCCCATTCACAGAACGTGCGATGCGCTTGATGGTCGTTCGGCTTCAATTCTTGCACAAGATGGATTTTGTAGCGCGCAAACCAAGATCCTTCCGCAAAATCTTCCATAAAGTGGATGGGAACAGCTGCAATTGCTGCGCGCGATGGCGGATGGACTCATTCGGATATTCTTCGATACGCTGCTTCACAGCAGCAATAGCGCCTTAGGTGTGCACTGTACGGCGTCTCTGAGGATGCGCATTATACTCGAAACCGATCGAATTACCGACTCGACCGAATATTGGACGCAGCGCGAGATGCGTCGCACGAACCTAACCAATATTTTTGTGATAAATTTGCACGATTTGCAATGTTGTTTCGGAGTAAGTCTACACCCAGGAAAATTATTGGTTGGAATTCGATTGTAACAATAAAAAATATTACTAGCAACAAAATGTATATTGCCTACACCGTCTGTCGGTTGTATTTATATAATTAGTTGAAACAACAATAATAACATGGATACGATCAAATAAAAATGCTTGCAACTAAATCGATGGTTGTATCAATCGAATTAAGATATTTTTTCATTGACACTCGGTTGGTTGTGGTAACCAATTTTAAACTTTCATTATAGTACCATATGATCGATTTTTGATTGTGACAACCAATGTTTTATTCTTGACAACAGAAATTGTATCAACAGACCAAAGATTATTATTGCAACGACTAATTGGTTACTACAACAGAAAAAATATTAATAAATAATCGTTTTTTGGTTATCCCAACAATTTCCCAAATTTAGAATAATTAATTGTATTTTTAGAAATACAACCTAATGGAATCGCATGATAGTAGACGGAACTACTAAAATTCGGTTGGCAAATCATTCGTTTGAGGCAACCAAACTGTATTCTGTGTGCATTCATTATGAAATGGCAAACCAAACAAAGCATAAATCAAGTGAAAGCTGTCAAAATGACCAACTCCTAAAAGGCAAAAATCTTTGATATGTTATTACCCATATGGTACTGTTTGCAGTATGAGAGTGCACAAATTTTAAGCAAAACATTTTGTCCTGGATCTGCAATTTTTCTCTGAGTATATTCCAGCGATTGGATGGATATATCTTCTGTCGTTCTGTGTGTTTGTCTGTATGACCGTCTCTTCATCCGACTCTGCTATTTATGTTTGGGGTGTTTGAAAGATACAATAACAACAACAGCAATAAAAATCGGTTTTATTAATGCCATAGTTAAACCGCAAACTAAAAACTTACATGATCCTCCGCCTCTTTTTTTCACATTTTATTTGTGGTTATTTGTTTGTGTTGTTGTCAAGTTACTGTTGAGCTGATGCTGCTGATGTGTGTTGCTGTTGCATTTATGTACTATTGCTGTTGCTGCTGTCGGTGTTGCAGTTGCCGCTGCCGTTGCCTTCCAGTTGTTAGTTTCAGCAATACATTGTTTTTATTTAAATTTTTTATTGTTAAAAGCTTTTCTAAGGTTTCATTTAATAATTTGAAAATTTATGACTGTTCGTATATTTTACTATTTCAAATTTTGCAATTCTATTGTCAGTCATTGCTTTTGCTGCTGCTGCTGCTCCGACTGTTTCTTAGGTTTCATTCATTGGATTTTATTGCTTTGTCTGTTTGTTCATTTCCGAAAACATAAAAACGGATTGTGAAACTTGTTGAATTGGTTTTATTCAGATGCTGCAGTTTTTTTTATTTACTTTATATTATTTTATTCCATATAAAATAAACTGAATATTTGCGGAAGTTTGTTGAACTGTGTTAAATGATTTATATACAAAAAATTGTTAATAATTCTTTTATTTTTCAAGTGTTGCTTTTAAAGTATGCATTTTAAATGAATTGTCGTAAATCTTAATTTAACCGATCACTTGATACAAAACATTAAAAAAATAACAGTTTAAGCTTCTTATAATGTCAGATTTCTTAATATTTCTTGAGTTTCGCTGCAATGATTAATTAACACTTTTATTTTTTAATACTTTCAGATTTGAAGTGACCCTCGATTCAGTTTGGAGAAATAAGATATTTTATATTTATTTAAACGCATATGTTGTTGTAATATATTAATATATGCGTTCCAAATATATTTTATTGATTTTCAAATAAAATGTATTTGCTCAGAAATATATAATATTTAAAAATTTGTGCTCCAAGCATATTTTCTTTCGATGCAAACATATCAAAAAAAGGCGATTTTGCCCCGTGTATGTGTGTATGTACTTATACACCCTTAGACTCTAGAGTAGAACTTTAAACTATTTCATACTGGTCTACATTTTAATTAAAACAAGTTTATGGCTTAACATTTATATTAATATGGGCGAACTCATATGGGAAATGTATACAAACGCTCACGGAGGAAAATCGTCATTTTTTAAATGTTTGAATTGAAAGTAAATATATTTGGAAACAAATTTTTTAAATATTATATATTTATTAACAAATACATTTTATTGAAAATCAAGAAATTTTGTTTGGAACGCATATATTAGTATATTAGAACAAAATGTACTTGCGGACTGACTTTCACAAATAAAATATGTGTTTATACACAATCAAAGTTATTGTTTAAGAAGTTTTCCAAATATATTTTATTTAAAAAATATTCTTTAAAACTTTGCTGGCTTTCTCGAATTTTAGTTAGTTTTTCATAAATTTCATATTATATACCCGTATACTTTATACAGGGTTTTTCAACAGGGACGCTACAAAAGTAGACCGACAGGGACAGCAAACGACTCCATATTTTTTGCCGCTCTTTTGGCATTTCTCTTCAGTAAGGTTTGCGATTTCATGATGGAAAGATATACGAGCCAACAACGAGTCGAAATTATTAAAATTTACTACCGAAATTCAGAGTCAGTGGCCTCAACGTTAAGAGCGCGAAAAATCGAAAAATCATCTTCAGCGATGAGGCTCATTTCTGGCTGAATGGCTTCGTCAATAAACAAAATATGCGTTATTGGTCAGACAGCAATCCACACGTACTCCATGAGTCATCATTGCATCCCGCAAAAATTACGGTTTGGTGCGGTTTATGGGCCGGGGGCGTCATTGGGCCGTACTTCTTCCGCGATGATCAAGACCGGCACGTTACTGTGAATGGGAATCGCTACCGTTCAATGATAACCGAATATTTTTGGCCCCAATTGGATGATATGGACTTGGAGGACATGTGGTTCCAACAGGACGGCGCCACAAGCCACACAGCGAATGCCACAATCATTTAATTGGAAACCAAGTTTGGAGAACGTGTTATCTCACGAAATGGTCCAGTCGATTGGCTGCCTCGGTCGTACGATTTGACGCCGTTAGACTATTTCCTGTGGGGCTACGTCAAGTCTATGGTCTATGCCAACAAGCCAGCGACGATTGATGAACTTCGTACGAATATCGAACGTGAAATTGCAGCAGTATCGGCCGATTTATGCTTGAAAACCGTCGAAAATTGGGTTCAGCGTCTGGACTACTGCAAGCGTGCCCGTGGTGGCCATGCAAAAGAAATCGAGTTCTATACATAATGGCATCGAACGTACTTTCACAGGAATAAAGAATTTCATTGATATCCAAAACCGTTTTTGTTTTATTAAAAAAAAAACTTTTGTAGCGCTCTATTTACCAAACGCTTTACCAAGAAACTTGGAATTAAAAAATAAAACAATTAACATAAAAAATCTTTTTAATATTGGTACATGTTTAGGACACCATTTTACACCAGAGAAATCCCTTCGACAACAATTTTGTATTTCTCAATTTTCATGAATTGTACATCTGGCTGTTTATGTAAAAAACCCAACATAAATACTACTTAAAGCTAAGTCAGCATCTCTATCATCGTTTTCTTTTGAAAATATTGCATTATTGATTATATTTGGTTATTTTGTGATCTGTACTATCATTTTTTTGTCCAAATTATTTTAGGTGGGGTGCATGAAACCATCAAGTTCCCGGAAGTGGGCCTTGACCCAAAACGTGGTAAGACTGAAGGCCGGGTTAGGCATACGTAACCGTAATTTATCTTTACCGTTGTCGTAACGTTGCCCGTTTAAGCGATTAGCCAACGTTGAGAAAACGAGTCATATGTTCTGACAACAACAACACATAAGTAAACAAAAAAGCCGCGATTTCTTTTTGTTTAGGTTTATTAAAAATGAAGTTAAAAAGAATGTTTATAAATTTGTGTTTTTTTAAATCTATGCAGAATTTACAATAAAAGTAATCAAGAAAATATCGTCGGATAAGAAGATGGGGTGGACGTCCTATAAACAATGACTGGCGAAAGCCGGATACTAGAATGCCTATGGCAGTTTTTAATTTGTTATTAACATTAATAAAAATTTGAGTCAACTACGCCAAAGCAACGGATTTGACCGGCAGAGAGACTAGCAATAACACCACAGTATGTCAAATATTGCTTTATCCTATGATTCCAAGTTGGAAAATATTAACATTCTATTCTTTAAAATTGTAGATATTTGGGCGTATGTCCATTAAACTTCAATTTATTTATAATCTATTTTATTACAAACAATTTCCATTTCTTAATTTAAATTAAATACAGCTATATTCCAGTACTCTTCATTTGGCCAATAAGTTATTTTAGGAAAGGTACCTGTACCTCGTCAGCATCCTCTGAAGCCTTTCCTCATTTTTTTATTGGCGATGCGGCGTTTCCCCTGAGGAATATCCTTGGTCTAAGTCAAGAACTTTAGACGAGCTCAGAGACAACATCCAACGCGAAATTGCCAACGTTCTGGTCGAAATGTGTCCAAGAGTGGTAGAAAATTGGGTCCAAAGAATAGATCGCTGTTGACGGGCTCGTGGTGGTCATATGACCGAAATTGAATTTCATTCTTAAAATGTAACATTTGCACTTAACCTGGAATAAATTTCAACTCTATATCTTAAATATTCTGTTTCATTAATATATAAAATTCGTATGTCCTTAATGGAAAACCCTTTCCATTGAAGAGGGACTCAGCCAAATCCAATCCAATCTCTATCTATAAATAAGTCCACGTTTGTAGAGACGCTTTTATTGCTGTCAAATTAACCGACAATGAGAAGATTGGCGCAATGATTGTCTCGTACTGTCGTCAAAAGGTTCCTGAAGCAGATTATAAATTTAATTTTTAATGGAGTCAGCCGCGATCTTCATAAAACTCACCTGTAACGCCCAGCTCCTTGCCAATTATATTTAATGTATAAATACTCGTGCGACTGCACCAATGAAATCAAATATTCGTCTTTCATGTTTATTTGCACTTTTAAACAACAAATAACAAATAAATTATTTTCTTTACTTTTCTCGGTGAACATACAATTGTAATTGTAAACAACATGTCAGAACGTCCAATTCTGATTCCAACAGATTCAGCCGTCCGTTTACGTTTCGTTTCCGTTGGCTAATCGTTTACACTGATTTCCATATGACAGATTGAATCAGCTGATACGTTACGCTACATGGGCGTTACGGTTAAGTTTGCCTAACTGGGCCTTGAGCAAAATATTTTTCTCTTTCTTCGCAAAATAAGGGTTAACCTTAATTGGTTAACTCACCCCAAATGTGTGTTAAATAATTATATCTATAAATGTATGTACCATTATCCGAGTTAATTTGAATGTCCCACATACAATTTCCAAATAATAAATCGGAATGTGAAAAGTGGACTTGTACCACTTGCATTACACGCTGAAAAAAAATCGCTTCTGTAGTATATTGTCCCAAACACATTCGGCTTGAAGCATATATATGTTTATGGTACACTCTAAATATATAATATTTGGTACACACAAAAATTATATATTTGGGAAGATGTTGTTCTAAACAAATCCTTGTTTTCACCCTAATACCTTTTATTTGGGATTTTAATTCCGAAACAAAAATGTATTTAAATTTAAGTATTCCGAAAATATCGAACCTCAATTGTGTTAAGTTTTTCAGTAATCTAATGATAATTTTTTAGAAATCTTTAATTGAAATCGTATAAGTTTTGATAACATTAATTTACTCGAAGGATTGAAAAAAATGCTGACATGAAATACCCATAAATTTAAAATGAGTCCCTTAAAACAGAATGCAATGCTGCTAATGGTATTTTTGACTGGGAGAAATAATTCGAAACGAAGGAAAAATTAAAAATGAAATTAGAAAAATTCACCAAAGTTTTGAAAATCTTTCCTAAATTATATATATTTGAAGATATTCCTAATCAACGATTTTATTGGTATATAAATACATATTTTATTTGAGAAAATTTGTTTGCAAATATATTTTGTTGTAATATATTAATATATGCGTTCCAAGTAAATTTTATTGATTTTCAAATAAAATTTATTTACTCAGAAATATAAAATATTTAAAAATTTGTGTTCCAAATATATTTTCCTTCGATTCAAACATATCAAAAAAGGAGATTTTGCCCCGTGTAGTAATGGTTCATTTCTCTATTAAATGTCTTGATGCTTATCGTATAATCCACATTTGTAATACCTCCGGACCAGATGAATCATTCAAATAATCAACAAGTTACGCATCTAATAATAACGTCATTGTTAAGGCCAATGCGAACTTAAGTAGCGGTTTCCCTAAATTTATTCTTTGGTCAACCACAAACCAACAAGTTTACTACGTATTCCAATTTCTCAAGAACCTTCCAAAGAACTAGTTCGTACTCCATACGATACGTATGTATACTTCCCATGATTCACTGTTGCATCAAATAGAATCTATGATTCGATCAAATTCCTCATATACATATATATTTTTAAAGAAATCTTATCGGACATCGCCCACCACAGCGGCACACTCTCGTGCCTTGATAAGCCACTTTTTTCAGTGTAACTACAGAGAAACGAAATAAAACAAAACAACTGCCATACGATTTTGTAAAATTCATTTTATAATTTTATTTATAATTTTCTTTTAAAAAAACACATAAAAAAGAGTTTAATCATAACAAAACAATTCGCTTAGTGATTAAGAAGAAACATCGAGAATTTCTTTATATATATAGATATATTTAAATAAAAAGACTCAGAGGGTTAGAAGGGAAGGGGGGTTGAGGTGGTGGAGGAGGAGGAGGAGAAGGAGATTGAGAAAACAGTCTATCTGAAAATAGCCACAAATCAAAAACAGAAATCATCATTCAAACCAAACACATTAAACAACAAAGTAAGTAGGAAAGGGTGAGATGAGGAGAGTGGTCTGCAGAGGAGAGCAGAGTAGGGTAGAGTGTGTCCAGTCCAAGACCAAAGCCTTATCTTGAACTCAATAATTGTGTAAATGTGAAATTGGCTGATTTCGTTTTTGATTTTGTTAAGTACAATTTAACCGCAGTTAATAAGATTTTGTTTATTTTTAAAATACGTACAATACACATAGACTTACACTTATACATTTACATACATACATATCTAACTATACACATTTATAAATAACAATGGACTTTGTTAAGTTAAACCAATTTTGTTGTTGTTGATTTGTTGTTTTTTATTATATTATTTTATAATAATGGACACGCACACGCTGTATCTACTAATCATTTGATGATCATTTGTTGCATTAATCATCCGTCTGGTTAAGAGTTTTGTTCTTTGTTATTCCATTTTATGCCTGTTTTCTTTTATTATATTTATTTTAAATTAGGATTATAGCTAACTAATATCTACTTACAGTTTTGAAAAATTTTAAATTTAAACAAAGATGGAAATGACATGAGTTGATATTGGTTACAACGAAAGAAAAAATTACTTAATTTTAAAGATTTTGGTTCAAAGAAATTCAATTTTTTTTTGAATATCAACAATGCGTACAAAGAATTAGGCAAGTTTACTTATAAGTAAGGGAAATAGCTTAATTTTAAATATGAAATGCCTTTGTTTTAAAGTTTTTTACGTACTCGTATTTGTAGCAAAACCTTTAAAATTAAGTAAACGTTTTTTTTTCTGTGTACACGGAGAAAAAACAGGAAACATAATATGTTTGGGATCAAAATTTAAATAAAATATACTTTTGTGCAAATATTTTATATTTACATACCGGGAAAAAAGTTTGGATATCTCTCTTATCAAAGTTATTTTTTTTTTGAGTTTTGGAGCGAATTATCTTTAAAAAACGGGGAAATATTTAAATCGGCTACAGAATTTGTTTTCCTACCTATAGGAAAAAGGTAATTTTACCCAAATATAATATGTTTCCAGAAAATATACTACAGAAGCGATTTTTTTCTTAGGGTACATACGAGAATACTTATATCAAGCACTATTTTTTTGGAAACTTAAATCTAAATATCTATATAGAGAATATCTAAGTACAAGTGAGTAATTTTTGCAACACCATTTCCGACAGGGAATTCAGTAATTGAAAATGTTAAATAGTATAGTATTAAATTTAAATAGTACTTGATATTACAACACTCAAAGAAAAATTCTTCCACTTTGGCGAAGTTTTAGATAACTACACTGTTCTGTACATAAAGCTTAACTCGAATTTTTTTAAGGTACAAGTCCCTTTCATTTACCGAAAAAAAAATTAAAATACAATATCGAAAAAGCTTGCAATGCTTTTGACTCTGGCTTATGACTTTGTGCATTCGAAAAATCCATTACACAGTTTACCAAAGTAAAACTTTTGCGAAAATAACAAGGTTTTGACAAGGGATTCCGATAGAGGGGGGTAAAAAAAGAATATATGTACATAAGGGCGGGTCGATTTAAAAGTCGCCCATTGCACAGTGAAGATCGTATTCTAAATGGGTCAAAGTGGGATTTTTCAAAATTTCTCCCTACGGGTCAAAAGTGGTGACATCAGAACTCGTTTTAGAGGTATGGTTCCTTCGGCAAAGTTTCTTATTTTGATCCCTAGAATACGATTTTCACTGAGCAATGGCAACTTTTTTTTCTCCCCACAAATAGACCCGGCCTAATGTACATGCCTCGACGTTTTTAAAGTTAACGTATGGTGATCATTTTAGAGGGGGATCAATATTTCCCACTTTTGTATATTCTTATGATGAATCGGCATAGGTAACTTTGATTTTAGTTATAGGATGTGTTTAGCAATATTATTTAAAACACTGCGAGGAAAATTTTTGTGGAAAAGTTGAACGGTAATTTTTGGCACTATTTTAGCAAATCGTAAAAAACTCCTCTAAAAATGGGGAGGGCGGGGTTGAAATGTTCTACAAAAATGTTAGCCATACAATTTTAATATACATATGTGTCAGAACACACCAAAGACCGAAACTTAACACAAACGTCAAAAAACAGTCAAATTCCAGTACCAGTACCACCTTTTAATGTATCGTTATTGCTTCGAGCACAGAGTGACAAGTGGTTGTGGCCAGCGAAAATGTTTGACAAAAATTTTTATACCCTACACCACACTGTGGTACAGGGTATTATATGTTTGTTTCACGGCAGATGTTTGTAACACCTTAAAATAACACAGCTAGACCCACCTTAAAGTATACCGATCGACTCAGAATCAGTAGCTGAGTCGATTTAAGCATGTCCGTCCGTCTGTCCATGTAAAGTTGATCGTCGACTTCAGGTCGCAATTTCACTCCGATCGTTCTGAAATTTTGCAGTTTAGAGTATTTCGTAATAAGAAACCTCGTTCTGCCAAATTTTGCACTGATCGGATATAAAATAAAGTTTTTACAGCGCTTACATGTCAAATCGGGGCTAACATATATATGGGGGCTATATCTAAATCTGAACCGATTTCAACCAAATTCAATAGGGATCGTCCTTGGGCCATAAAAAAGATATGTGTAAAGCTTCGTCGAGATCGGACCATAATTGCGACCTGTACTTTGATTACAAGAATACATGCACAGACGGACAGACAGACAGACGGACAGACTGACATAGCTAAATCGACTCAGAAAGTGATTCTAAGTCGATCGGTATAATAAACGATGGGTCTATTTCTTCTCTTTTTGGGTGTTACAAACAAATGCACAAAGTTATAATACCCTGTACCACAGTGTGGTGTAGGGTATAAATATTACCGCATACCAAATTTGAAGTCAATCGGTTACTCCTTTCGAGAGTTATCGTGCGCACCAGCCAGCAGACAGACATACGGACGGACAGACAGACAGACGGACGGACATTGCTCATTCGACTTAAAATGACCCAAAACGAATATCCGCCGAACATACTTGGGGTCTTAGGTCACTCCTTCGATGTGTTATACTTTTTTCCGTAGCAAATGATATATACCCTCATATCACTAAAGTGAGGGTATAATTATAAAGAGTATTAAGTCTACTGCTTTTATTTTTAAAGTTCAATACTTTTTGTGCTTTTAACTTAACTTAAAAAAGACCCGTGTCTCGCAGTTTTTTCCAAAGTCATGCACTTTTTTATGGGCCCCAAAGATTTTGGGCCGCCAGTGTAATTTTTGCAAAAAAGTAATCAGCTTCTCAGGTTCATATCTTGCAAACCGTTCGGGATTTTGATTTGCTCTCTAAGGAAAAGTTGTAGCTCTTGTCATAAAAAAGAAAAATTGTGAATATATAAAACCAAAAAAACGTAATCTTCAAGGTCAAAATCGCGAAAACTTTTCCCCGTTCAAAATTCAAAATTACTCAACCATAAAAAGTGCATGACTTTGGGCAAAAGTGGGAGACACGGGTCTTTTTTTGCTCTTTTATCACTTAAGGTAAGTACAGACGATTTGCAGATGGGACAACTTTGCCAGAAAAATGGCGGAAAAATGCAACCCTGTGAATTTACAACCGTGTGAACATACAATTTTTGTTTTGCAACGTTAGCAGAAAAGTCATTGCGAGATAATTTGCTGATTGTTATATGTGCGAAGTTTATGCATGTGACAACGGCACCATTGCCAGAAAATCATGTTATTTGCAACACTGTCTATAATGTATTTTTAATGGCAATCCTGCATATAAATATTTACAAAATATATTGTAAATATATGAAATTGTAATGTTTTCTTGCAATCGTCTGAACTGTCAATTCACCTTTTCCTAACAAACTGACATTGCCCCTATATTTGCATCACTTTAACAGGGTTGATAATGTTTGCCGATCTGGCAATCGTCTAAACTCAGCTTTAGTAGTGTCCGTATTTTATTATTTTGGTAATGGATAGCATAGTATCTCAATGTTGAAGTAAAGAAACAAGTAATGAAATTAAACATTTTTCGGGAAATTTTTCACTTTTGTGGCTACCTAAACGGTGTTAAGAATAATTCCTAGGAAGTTCATATGTTCTAGAAAGTTGTTTATTGAGATCTTACGTATATTTTAGCTAGTTTATTGCTTCCTTGAACTGTTTGCTACCTATGGACCTGAACAACGTAAACAAAAATCTAATTGTAATTAATTTTTTTTTTGCGATTTTGACCTTGAAGATGAAGTTTTTTTTTATATTATATGTCCACAATTTTCTTTATGACAAGAGCTACAACTTTGCCTCAGAGAGTAAATCAAAACTCCGAACGGTTTGCAAATGATCACTTTTTTGCAAAAATGGCACCGAAGCCAAAAATCTTCGGGGTCCATAAAAAAAATGCATGACTTTGGGCAAAACTGGGAAACATGGGGTGTTTTTTGGTCTTTTGCTATATGGTTATATTTTTTCGTGTTGCACTGTGTAATATGTACAAAATCAATACTATATTTTCGAGAGCTATCCTAGTTACTAATAAATGAAAGAAAAAACCGAACAAATAAATATATTTTTTCAATAACTAGCTAGCGTCATTTGCAATGACGATTAACAAGGGAACTTTAAAGGGCGACCACCAGAATCCTCGATTTGATGCTATATTTGTATCGAGTACCTCAAAATAAGACGAAAAATTAACGAACATTTTCGATATCTTGCCTAGTTGTCGGATAATGTCGAAACCACCCATTAAATACAGTAATAACACTGTATGTGCAAAATTCACTTTAAAAATGTATCTTAGATGTATCCACAAAGTTTGCTGGGTAAACAAAAAGGTTTTTTGAAATAGATGTTACATGTCAAAGAAAAAATAAAGGACACATTCCTAGAAGTATTTCTCCCAAAACACCCGATACCCCCGCTCATCCCCTTACCACTGAAAATCTACCTACAAAAATAATGGTTTATCAAAAGTTGTAGAACTCTATGGATTTTTTGAGTGATGTAATCGACCACTGAAAATCTACCTCCAAAAATAATGGTTTATCAAAAGTTGTAGAACTCTATAAATTTTTTGAGTGATGTAATCGACAAAAAGTTTCCTTCCTTGTAAATATCACTATAGGTCGCACCACCCAGTGGTTTTTTAAGTATATCGTATTTATCCACAAAGTTTGCTTGTTAAAGGAAGAGTTAGTAAATTCAGGAACAATTTTAGTATAGAAAGCTTCGGTATAGAAGTTCCATGTCAAAGAACGAAAGAAAGGAGACACTTCAAGAAGTATTTCTCCCAAAACACCCGACGTTCACCCGCTTACCCCTGAAAATCTCCCAATAGATTTTTTGAGTGATGAATTCGGCAAAAAGATTCCTAGTAAAAAATCACTATAGGTCCCCACAATACACTTTTATGGCATGGTTTTTATACCTTCAATTTAGTGTGACGAGGGTATATATCATTTGCGAGTGAACTGAGACCCCAAGTATGTTCGGTGGAAATCCGTTTGGGTTCATTTTAAGTAACTTGAGCAATGTCCGTCCGTCTGTCTGCTAGCTGGTGCGCAAGATAACTTTCAAAAGTAGTAGGGTTAACATTTAATGAAATATTGATTCTCTAATAACTTCTATACAACTTATTAGAATATTCTAAAATTCCACACGTAGTATTAATTTATTAGTCGCTACCACCACGAGAAAAATGGGCAAATTAACCGCTCCCCCCTTGGCACCTCCCACACAAATGGACTATTTTGCACTAAAAGTTAACAGCTTAAAACTTTTATACCAGTGATTAAAAATACTTGACAATTTGTACAGTGTAATGATTTTACGGTATCTACAGTCCTGTGAAAAGTACAGTGTAATGATTTTACGGTGCCTACAGTCCGGGTTTATTGGCAGCTCCCATTTGGTACCTGTTACATGGGGTTTTTTGGCAGGTCCCTTTTGGTACCTCCCACACAAATTGATTATTTTGCACTAAAAGTTAACAGCTTAAAACTTGTATACCAGTACATACAAAAACTTGAAATTCTGTACAGTGTACTGGATTTATAGTACCTACAACCCAGTGGAAAATGGGTGTTGTTGCCATGCCCCTTTTGGGACCTCCATCACAAAGAAACGAAACAAAAGTTAACTCTTATCTTTTATAATAGTGCATATAAATACTTAAAATTTTGTACGGTGTAATGTTTTTAAAGTACCTACAGTCTGTCGAAAAATGGACGTTATTATCACGCACCTTTTTGTACCTCCCACACAAACGTACCATTATGTACAAAAAGTTTACAGCTTGTATGGTGAATACCATAGCATACAAATACTCAAAACTATTGGATGGTGTAAAGTTTTTAAAACTCCTGCAGTTCTGTTAAAATGGGAGTTATCTCCACACCCATTTTAGTACCTCCCATACAACAAGAGACGAGACATAACAAATTAAATAGGTCATAATATTACTACATATACAAGTAGACATTTATAATGCCCACAAAGTATACATTAGTCCATTTACCCGACTGAAATTTAGCTAACAAAGACATCTAAGAACACGACATTAAAATTTCAAAAAAAATCGAAGGGTGTAATCATTTTGAAAATCGCAATAGAAAGTATAAAAGGGCAAAAACATTCAAAATTCGTATATATGTATGTTGCAGTGCTTACTCCAGTTAGCTGTAGTAGTTCAAATTACCTTCAATACAAGGTATAGCACATTAAAATCGGTCACGTATTTCAGGAGATACAAGCTAACGAACGCACACACCTTGTAGAAAAAAACGTAATTTCGTCAACATTGAATTGCTCATAACTCTTAAAGAAATTTTTAAAAAAATTTTCTTGAACTACATTTAAGATATTTTCAAGTAAATAATACATAAACAAAATTTCGAAGCAATCAAAAATATTGATGTCAAAAATCGTCCCGTTTGGTATGGAATGACTCATATGTCGGAGTTATTGGTTATCTTTGAACAATTGACAAAGATTTTGTCACTCCGTTTGTAACACCTCTAAATAGTGATCGGAGACCCCATAAAGTATATATCTGTGGTCACAAGGCATAACAGCATAACTCGAGTTATGTTCAAATTGCGTTTTTGATGCCACGATGTTCCCCATATTCGATTACATATTGTGACAAATTTTGGTGATGATACCTTGTTTAGTTGTTCAGATACAAGGCAAGACTTATTAGCATATCTCGCTGTATCACTACATTTCATATCGTATATAACAGCATATCTCACATTTTTTCCTTTTCCTTATTCCCCATTTATCTTTGGACTATTGAAGATGTAAATTGAATGAAGTCGTAACAGCATATCTGAGTTATGTTATTAGTCCACGTTGAACTAAGCCCTAGCACAAAAGCATAACTCAACTTATGCTGTTATTCCAAAATCTAATATTGACTACTGAATGTTGTAAATTTCGAAATCATCCTTTGATTTATCAGCATAAATCGATATATTCTGCAATATATAATAAAATTAATTTTGTAATAACGACACAACTCGAGTTGTGTGTTTTGTAACTTAATATATTTAAAAAGGGAATAACAGCATAAAACGGTTTTTAGCCTATAACATTTATAATTAAAATAAATATATAAATGTGTTCGTATTAATTAATTTCACTTCCAATTTCACTGAGAAATTGCAGGCGTAAAATTCAAAATAAGTTTATAAATATTTTTGCTATATCGATGCAAACCTTTAAAATGCTCTCCTGAAAACTTGCAAAAACACACATATGCTGTTATGCCTTGTGACCACAGATACATTCTTAATCGTCGTAAAATTCTAAGACGATTTAGTCCGTCCGTCCGTCAGTCTGTGGTAATCACGCTACAGTCCGCAATAATAGAGCTAGGTTGATCAAATTTGGTACAAATACTTATTATAGTTGCAGGTTGTTTGGGATTGCAAATGGGCCATATCGGTCCATATTTAGATACAGCTCCCATATATAGCATCTAACTTGTTGTGATTCCTACTGTTCTCATCTACTATATTCTTTGTGTTTTCGGTGTTATTTTCTTTAGGTTTGAGTTATTTTGTGAGGTCACATGCTATCCATGGTGGAGGGTATATAAGATTCGGCATGGCCGAACTTAACGCTTTTACTTGTTAAAAATCGATTTGGTTCCCATAAAAGTGTATTGTGGGGGGACCTATAGTGATTTTTTAAAGGAATCCTTTTGAGAGAAATGCTTTTCGAATCCCCTTTTATTCTTTGACATGGAACATCTATTCCGAAGTTTTCTATACTAAAACTGTGTTTGAATTTAGTAAACTCTTTGTTGAATTAATAAGGAAAGGTGGTTTGAGTGTTTTTCATACCCGAACCCACACTGTTGTACAGTGTATTCTGACTTTGTTAATTTGTTTGTAACACTTAAAACAGATAGACCCATAGTTTACTAACCGGTCGGCATAGAATCACTTTCTGAGTCGATTTAGCCATGTCCATCTGTCTGTCCATGTATTCTTGTTATCAAAGGGCAGGTCGTAACTATAAAGCAATCTATACGAAAATTGGTATAGGGGCATTTCTCAGACTAGGGACGATCCATATTGCAAATGGGACATATCGGTCCATGTTTTGATATAGCCCTCCATACAAAGGTACCCAACAATGTCAGTTTTTAACTCTCTGGACAACATATTCTTCAATTGATCTGGCTGACATTTGAGAATTCATACTTAATATTGAACCTAATTAGTCCCTAGTAAAATGGGGAACATCGGTCAATGTTTTAATATAGCCCCAATATGAAGGTCCCCACCGATGTCACTCTAGTTAACACATTTCTCAATTGATTAGGATGAAATTTAAAAATGTATACCTTATGTTGGATCTAATCGTCCATAGTAAAAATGGGGTACATCGTTTGTGTATATCTCCCATGTTTTGGTATATCCCCCATATAAAAGTCCCCACCGCTGTCACTTCTTGACGCTCTGCAGGACACATTTTTTTATCTGGTTGAAATTGAAGAATTTGTACCTAGCGGAAATGGGAAGCATCGGTCCATATTTTCATATTTCTCCCATATAAAGGTCCCTTTCGATCCGGGAACGCTTTTTTTAACCCATCATGCGGAAATTTAAGCTTTAATACTTCATATTGAATTGAATCGACTCTAGTGAAAACGGAAAAAATCGGTCTGTGTTTTTCTAATTATGTGTAAGCCATGTTGCTATTTTAAGGATTATAATCTTTAAAATTAAATACATTTTCAGTGGTTGTTCTGTATACATTATTCATTTGATTTCTCTGATTCCCTCCCGGAAATGGTGTGCATTTTCTTTTTGTTTTTTTTTTCTCCTTAAATTATTTTTTACAATATTTTTGTCTTTTTGTTTCTATTTTTGTTTTATTCTTTCTAATTTAACACTTAATTTAATTCTATATGTACATAAGTCTTACAATTTTGTCACTGAGGCCACGTGGCCTGTTCATAGGGTCGCCACACTTCTTCACCCTCTCGTGTTGTGTGAGAATGTTGTTCCACTGAACCGTTGCCGCCCACCACCGAGGACACATCGTTGCTTTGCTCTGTCAAATGATTCGAAGTCCCCGTTTGTCTTTGGTCCCCCTCCAGGCTGTTGCCATCTGAGACCACAACATGGTTGGCATGAGGATCCACACCATTGGCTAGACGATTTTGCATTTGATCTTCATGATCTGATGTGCCAATGCCGATTTCTATACTAGGACGATTCCCCGAGTGCGAACTAATCGTCAGGGCATTCTCGCCGCCCAAGTACTGTTCGATTTTATCGGTGCCATGCAAATGGAGGTGTATTTCATTTTGATTGTAGGTGGAGTAAAGTTGCGGATACAGAATCATGGTGGGTGTATGACCATGAGTGGAGTATTGAGGTTGGGCAGCACAGCTGCCGTACTGATAGCTGGCATTGTAGCCATTGGACCAATTGCTGTAGGAGGAATAGCCAGCGGCAGCCGCCGCATTATAGGATTCATATTCATTTTTGGGCCCTCCCGAATAGCTGGGACTACACATGCCTGGCTGTATGTGCGGCACTATGGCACCCGGATGATATTCACTGAACGGTTGCATATCGGTGATAACAGTTGGCAATTGTAAATTGGCAGGATCGGAGGGGAGCGTTTCATAGCCGGAATAGACAACATTTGAGGCGGCCGCTGTCGCTGAGGGTGGAGCTGGCGGTGGTGGCAAGGGATGACCGTGATGATATGAATAGGCGGCTGAGGCAGATGTGGTGTAGCCCGTCCAATCGGCAGCACCGGTGAAATTGTTGTTATCTGTAAAGGATTTAAAGGTTTTTATTATTATTTTTTATAAAAGATTTGAAGGGCATATATGTATATAGTAGAAGATATTTTTCATATATAATAAAAACGCCATATTGTGGTAGACTTTTTGGGTAATTAATGATCTCAAATGACAACTAAATGTACACTGAAAACAAGTTTTTCTTAAAGATAAAGATTTGCACCCTTAATCATTTAAATAAGTGCATTTTGTAGTTAAAATACAGATAATTTCATTAATATTAAGAACATTTTCTTAATTTTAAATACAAAACGTACTTATGTCAAAGTTAAAGGACGTCCTTGGCGCAAATCTTAAGGAAAACTGGTCAGAGACAAACTTTTCTTAAGGAAAAGTTGTCAGAGACAACATTTTCTTAAGGAAAGTTGTCAGAGACAGCCTTTTCATAAAGAAAAGTTGTCAGAGACAGCCTTTTCTTAAGGAGAAGTTGCCAGAGACAACCTTTTCTTAAGGAAAAGTGGTCAGAGACCACCTATTCTTAAGGAAAAGTTGTGATAGACAACATTTTCTTAAGGAAAAGTTGTCATAGACAACCTTTTCTTAATGAAAAGTTGTCAGAGACAACCTTCTCTTAAGGAAAAGTTGTCAGAGACAACATTTTCTTAAGGAAAGGTTGTCAGAGGCAACATTTTCTTAAGGAAAGGTTGTCAGAGACAACTTTTCTTAAGGAAAAGTTGTCAGAGACAACCCTTTCTTAAGGGAAAGTTGTCAGAGACAACCTTTTCTTAAGGAAAAGTTGTCAGAGACAACCCTTTCTTAAGGAAAAGTTGTCAGAGACAACCTTCTCTTAAGGAAAAGTTGTCAGAGACAACCTTTTCTTAAGGAAAAGTTGTCCGAGACAAACTTTTCTTAAGGAAAAGTAGTCAGATACAACGTTTTCTTAAGGAAAAGTTGTCAGAGACAACCCTTTCTTAAGGAAAAGTTGTCAGAGACAACCTTCTCTTAAGGAAAGGTTGTCAGAGACAACCTTTTCTTCAGGAAAAGTTGTCAGAGACAACCTTTTCTTAAGGAAAAGTCGTCAGAGACAACCTTTTCTTAAGGAAAAGTTGTCAGAGACAACCTTTTCTTAAGGACAAGTTGTCAGAGACAACCTTTTCTTAAGGACAAGTTGTCAGAGACAACCTTTTCTTACGGAAAAGTTGTCAGAGACAACCTTTTCTTAAGGAAAAGTTGACAGAGACAACCTTTTCTTAAGGAAAAGTTGACAGAGACAACCTTTTCAGAGACAACCTTTTCTTGTTGGAAAAGTTGTGATAGACAACATTTTCTTAAGGAAAGGTTGTCATAGAGAACATTTGCTTAAGTAAGAGTTGTCAGAGACAACCTTTTCTCAAGGAAAAGTTGTCAGAGACGACCTTTTCTCAAGGAAAAGTTGTCAGAGACGACCTTTTCTCAAGGAAAAGTTGTCAGAGACAACCTTTTCTCAAGGAAAAGTTGTCAGAGACAACCTTTTCTTAAGGAAAAGTTGTCAGAGACAACCTTTTCTTAAGGAAAAGTTGTCAGAGACCACCTTTTCTTAAGGAAAAGTTGTCAGAGACCACCTTTTCTTAAGGAAAAGTTGTCAGAGGCAACCTTTACTTAAGGAAAAGTTGTGATAGACAACATTTTCTTAAGGAAAAGTTGTCAGAGACCACCTTTTCTTAAGGAAAAGTTGTCAGAGACCACCTTTTCTTAAGGAAAAGTTGTCAGAGACCACCTTTTCTTAAGGAAAAGTTGTCAGAGACAACCTTTTCTTAACGGAATGCTGTCACAGACAACATTTTCTTAACGGAATGTTGTCAGAGACAACCTTTTCCTAAGGAAATGTTGTCAGAGACAACATGGCATACAGAATAGCGTTAATTGCACAATAGTTCATGTATACGTGTGTATGTGCTATTCTGTCGTCGACGATGCCATCTACATTTATTCGATAATGATCGTGTTAATAATTCCGCTGAAGAGTGACTAATGCGAGCACTCATAGAGGAACTGAATGAAAAATAGAATACAGAAATTATTTCCCTTCCTCATTGCCCCAGCCTTGTGACAATTTTACTATCCTCAAAGTGTTCCCCTTTCGACGCCGGAACGTCCACTACTCCCACCGCTCAAATCAAGACATCATCATATTGAACACCGCAGGACATCGAGTGTCATTCCTTGTCCATCAGGGCCATAATTAACAGTTGGTAACCTTTACTTGCCATTGCTTCGTCCTTCTTGCTATACCATAGCACACACCGTAAAGGAAGGATATCAACAACTAATTATTATTATAATTAATTGAAGGGTTTTGCAGTGTTCTATCATCGATCAAAAACAATGGCCAACTGTTATAAATGACAACATAATCATTAAGAGCCACTAAATATATACTCTTGCTACTGCTAATACTAGTACTACTCTATTACATGCCAGGATAATGGGGAAACAACAACAAACGAAGAAATGACAAAACATTCATACACTCTAAACGTTCCGGCAGTCCTTGGCAATCAGCAAAAATCAATTGAAGGCTAAGTTAATGATAGAGAAGCCTCCGGTTGCAGCCAGAGAAAAAACAAGGCAAAAAGGACACACACACCGATCCGCTGGTTACCAGCAACCCACTGTGCGAATATAAACTGCAAACGGCGGCATGAAGGCTTTGAAAATAAATACTTCAATGCTGAGGTTGAAAAAAGGCTAACGCAGAAAAAAAAACTCGAAAATGGGAAAACATTGGCCAACTTCGACTAAGCGGCCAACCTACCGACAACTTCGTGACAGGGAAAGCAACAATCTGTCGTTCGGTAGAATGGATGGAAGGATGGTTGTGTGGATGGGTTGGCTGATTGTCGCTGTCGTTGTTATTGCACCGGCAAAGTGGGTAGGATACAAAATTACATGTTGCCGCTTGCAGTGAACTAATGGACAGACGGTCGGACACACGGGTGTTATTGTGCGTCGTCCATCGGCCAAAATAAACAAACGCACCCGAGGTAATAGGCTGCAAATGAAGACAACATACATTACGTAGAGTTTCTGTGGGGGCCTTGGGTTCACCTCGTCAGCGGAGGCAAGTGCAGTAGCCAAACATGTAATGCAACATAATAATTTATTTAGACGCACAGACAACAGACGCACTGCAATCTGGCAGGTAATGACTTCAAAGGGGTTAAGTGATACAAAAAGAGAAAGACAGCTGAAGATGTCCGTAGACACAGTGCGTAGAAGATACAATATATTAAAATTTTAAAAATACTAACATACTTGGAAACAGCACACATTTGAAAACGATTTGTTCGATCACTTTCATATAAATGTAAAAAAAAATCTAAATTTTTCCCAAATATTTGTGGTCACAAAGTTTTTCAAGGACGCTCTTTTAGCCATTCTTAGTATTGCTAAGAAAATTAAAAAATTCACAAAAAACAGGTGAACACAAAGGACGCTTATTTAAGCAGTTATAAACATTTTATTTTTTGCGAAATTCAAAAAGCTTACGATCATACAATTTCCTTCTATTCGATTTAATACGTTTATTTAAGGAGTTATGGCAAGTTTAAGTTGTGCAACGGAAATTTGAGATATCTGTATAAGTGAATTCAAAGATTTTCCCTTTCGCTCTGGGGTGCTTAACTAAGGATTTATAGCCATTTTAAGTTTTTATAGTACGCTGTATATTGTTCCAAGCATATTTGACATATAGATGGCGGGAGTCTGCTCCTTCGTTTACGACTATAAAATATTGGGTGGCAAAGTTTAAACGAAGCCGACGGGCTGCCAAGGAGAACACAGTAGTAGTCGACCGATTGGCGTGTCTACGTCAGAAGTGGGTAAAAAATCCACAAAATGGTACACCCAGGAAAATAATTGGTTGGAATTCGATTGTAACAATATAAATAGTAAATAGTACTAGCAACAAAAAGTATATTGCCTACAACGTGTGTCGGTTGTATTTATGTATAAATAGTTGAAACGACAATAATAACATGGATACGATCAAATGAAAATGCTTGCAACTAAATCGATGGTTGTATCAATCGAATTAAGATTGTTTTTTCATTGACACTCGGTTAGTTGTGGTAACCAATTTTAAACTTTCCACATGATCGATTTTTGATTGTGACAACCAATGTTTTATTCTTGACAACAGAAATTGCATCGATAAACCAAATATTATTATTGCAACGAATAATTGGTTACTAGAACCGAAAAAATATTAAAAATAAAAGCAACAATCATAAAATTGAAAGCACAGGGTAAAGCGATATTTGCATAAAAGTTTTGTGTTTTTTTGTGTACCAAAATTTGTGCGAAATATTTCCACATCTCATAATAGTGTTAAATTTGTAATATGAGATATTTAATTTTGTTTTGTTCAATAAATAAAATAAAAATTAATGAAAACTGTTTTTAATTAATTGTCGATAGTATATGACTGCCAAATTTTCAGAACAACCAATTTTTTAAAACAGTTGGTTGTGGCAACATACAACAGATAATTTAGCCATCATTTTCGTAGTTGGCGCCACCAAAAATGATTGTTGTCAACATGGAAGCAGAAGTATACCACAACCAAAATGTTGGTTGTCCTGATGAATAGTAGACAAAACTACCAAAATTCGGTTGGCAAATAATTAGGTTGAGGCAACAAAACTGTATTCTGTGTATATTGCATGACCGTCGGTTGAAGGTTCGTTAGTTAGCTGAAGTCATAGGCAATTGCTTTACATAGCATATTGACGGAAAATTTGATGATGAGAAGCATGTGCGAAAGATGGGTGCCACGTTGGCTCGCAATCAAAAGACGATGCAACAGTTCACACATCAACTTTCACACTGTGGCGACGGACGAAATCAATGAATTCAAGTTCGAATTGCTTCTGCACGCACCTTATTCGCCATATTTGGCTCCCTCAGATTATTTTTTGTTTCCAAAGTTGGGAAAATGACTCGTCGGAAAAATATTTACCAGCAATGAATAGTTGAAGGTTGCGGTTGATGGCTATATTTAGGAGCTAGACATTTCTTACTATAAACAGGGCATCGAAGCTATTGAAAATCGCTGGAAATGTTGAGAAGTAAAGACAAATTTTCGGAAATTTGTTGTGTTTTCTTTGTTAGATCAGCAATTTTGGAACCGCCCTTGTAAGTCGCCCTAAGAATGTTTTACGGACATTTCACTATAGTATGCTTATTTAAGGAGTTGTAATCATTGTAAGTTTTACGGAAAAAAATCAATATTATGACAAAAAAATGGGTCACCAAAAGTAATCAAAATTCGCTCTAGAGCTTTCATTTAAGGAATTATAAACATTTTAAGTTTTATTAAGGAAATCCAAAAATAAGTGATGTTTAAGGTCAGTCATTTTCTATTTAGAGTGTTAATCATCGATAGTCATTTCTGTTGTAAGACTTGCTAAAGTAATTTAAATTTTTGACAAAACTAATTGACAACAATGATTCGCTTTATGAAGCTTAATAAAGAAGTTAAAGCCATTTTATGTTCTGCTCAATGAATTCGAAATTGTTTGTGCTTTTGCTGTAATGACCAGTTTAATGTTCCCATTTCAACATGAACATTTTACTAAAATTATTCATCACGGGGCAACGACAAAAATTGTTCAACTTTAATTTCAATTTAAACAAAAAGCTTCAAATGTGCTTGTGAAATGCTCACGGTGAAATGTGGACATAAGGCGAATTTTTAAGGAATTACAGCCATTTTAAGTTTTGCTGCTAGATTACAAAAAATAAAAAAACCTAGCTCCTCAGTGGTTGAGTGGGTGTTGTGTTCGCCTGTGAGTTTGGGAGGCTCTGGTATGTCGCTGCAACCAGGCTTTTCCCTGGACCGTAAAATTATAAAAGACATTTACTATGTTTTGTAATTTATATAAAAATTAAATAAAAAGCTGTCCAAAGATTCGTTTCTTTCGCTCTAGTACGTCTCCTAAAGAAGTCGCAGCTTTTTTATTTTTTAGATAAATCAAAAATCTAGATAAAATGAATGACAAAATTAACCATTTGAGCTTCTCTTGGGATATTTAAAATTCGGACCTTTTTAGTTTTACTTAGAATATTAGAAAAATAGTGGTCACAAACTTTCTTTGTTTACTCTCTTGTACGATTACTTAATGAGTTACAGCCATTTTAAGTTGCTTGTACCAGATTTGTTCAAACTGTGCGTTTATACACTGATAGAAAAACCGTTCGTCACCATAACGAATAAGTTTCGTCAATATATCTTCGTACTGGTGACGAAAAGTTTCGTACATGCGATGTTTTTGTACGTCAATAGAACGAACACGATCATCAACCCATGTTTTTGGCGATTTCGAAATTCGTCGAGGGAACGATTAGGTTTCATCCCCACGACGAAAAGATTTATTTGACCATTTTGCTGAAAATATGATAAAACGAAGCAATCAATTTATAGTTTGTGCTTAATTGTACTGTTCTATAGGCGATCTGATTACCTTAGTTAAATAATTTGTTGTAAAAGTTTAATTTAAAAATTCTAATAATGGTGATGAATGGAGTTTGTCGTGGTGATGAATAGGATTCGTCGTGATGATGAATGGGATTCGTCGTGGTGATGAATGGAATTCGTCGTGGTGATGAATGGGATTAGTCTGTTGGCAAATACATTACTTGATGAGATTATTTTTTTTAAAATATCAGAAGTACTGAATACTTCTCGTTCGTTTTCTTTCAGCCTTTCCTGATAAGAACTGCGTTTCGAACCGAATAATCACAACTGAACTAGGCAAAATAGCCAAGTTTATTTTCCATTACGTTTTAATGGTCTAAAACCAGAAGAATATTTATTGAAAATTTAAAAATATAAATAGTTGGGGCATGAATTAGTCGTGGTGATGAATGGAGTTCGTCGTGGTGATGATTGGGATTCGTCGTAGAGATGAATGGGATTCGTCGTGGTGATGAATGGCAGTCGTCGTGGTGATGAACTCGATTAATTGTAGGGCTAAATGGTGTTCATCGTGGTGATGAATGTAATTCGTCGTGGTAATGAACTCGATTCATCGTAGGTATGAACTGCGATCATCCTGAGGACGAAAGTTTTTGGAAACAGAGATTCGTCATGGTGACGAACAAATTCATCAAGAGGATTATTCCATACGTTGGCTGACTTTTGACGAACAAATAATCGTGATGATGTACAAATTCGTCGTCATGACGAAGCTTTTTCTATCAGTGTTGAAAATAAGTTTTGCCCGAAATTAGGTACCTACAGCAATTTCGGATTGTGGATAACACTTCCGTGGTCACACATAATATATGTATTTGTTTAAAATTAAATAATATTAAAAAAATTCTGTTCCAAATATATTTTATTCCAATTCAAACATATTGTAATATGCCGATTGTTCTCTGATTAGAGAAATTCGTAATGTTGACCAAAAATAAGTGATCACATTGTTTCGATTTTTCGCTTTGGAAAAAATTTTCAAAATGTTACCAGAAAATTCTTCGTCCATGCACTTTGACGACCCCAGAAAAATATATGTACTTCCCCAAGGGTTTATATCATATATAATTTTTCAGGTAAAAGACATGGCTATGTTGGCTTTAATGGCCGCTGTGGTTTGTGGCTTATTAGCATAGACTTCTCACTTAAGAAAACCCCACAAAATGTCCAATGTGTGATGGGCTGTGTGGCACGTAGTGTCGTCCTGTTGAAACCACATGTCGTTGATGTTCATATCATGTAATTCAGAACCAAAATAAGTTGGTAATCATCGATATATAGCACTCGCCGTTGTCGGTGGTGTCCTGGCAAACGTATTTTCAAAGAAATATGGAACAATAACGCCTCCAGCCCAAAGTTCACACCATTCTGCGACTTTCTCGGGACACTCTTGGATCTCATGGAAATTCATATCGTCCCAATTTCGAAAACTTTGTTTGTTAATGTTCCCATGTATTTAAAAGTGCGACTCCTCGCAAGGGCGCGCAACCTTGCCGGATCAGAACACCCAAAACTGACTGAGCAAATGGCAGCCAATTCGACAGATATACGCCCATGTGATGGCAATCGCATTTCGCCTAAAATTGGTGATTGTGATTTCAAGTCGCAAAATGCATGTTATGAATTCTTTTTTTAGCTCAAAAATTTGGTTTTATTAAAATCAAACTATTAATTACAGTGATAAATAACTACATCCATGTCTGCATTTTATTAAAAATTAATTTCGAAGACCATTAAAATTGAAGGGGAAATTTTTTTCGTTTTGCGATTTGAACTCACGCGATTGTCATCACATGGGCGATAGATTTAAGAATACTATTGTGTTTTACAGTTGCTGTGGGGAACAAAGTGGCACAAGCTTCAATAACTGTCAAAGTTCGCAAGTCCCTTTTGGAAGACCCAATACAATGGATTGTAACCGAAAACCCAAAAAATATTATAATCGATTCAACAGAAAATGTCTGGTCCTCAATGGGCTAGAGCGTTAATTTACAGAGTTATAACCATTTTAAGTTTTACTAAGGGAATATAAAATTTTCAACAATAAATTAAACTTTAGGGCGTCGTTATAAGTTTTGCTGAGAAATTTCAAATTCTTCAAGAATTTATAATGTCCTCCCTTTCCTAGCAAGTTCATTGGCTTTACAGTTCCCCGGGATATTCCTATGCCCAGGTACAGTTTGTATGTCACTTTGACACCCTTCAGCACTTTTTTTCCTTTGAAACAGGATTGTTCAAGTATGCATTCGTTTGCAAGTCAAAATCTTTATCTACCGTGGCTCCATTGGTAGTTTTTTCGGTACTCCAGTGAAGTCTCCGCTCCCTATGTAGTCTTTTCGGTACTGCAGCGAATGGTTGAACAATAGAATGTTTTTAACTTCAGTCGATTTCAATTAGAGCAATTCTTTGCGAGAGTGTTTTGTAGACCTATTTGCATCTTAGGAATTTTTTTATTCATTCAATATTTCACTATAGTATGCTTATTTAAGGAGTTGTAATCATTGTAAGTTTTACGGAAAAAAATCAATATTATGACCAAAAAATGGGTCACAAAAAGTAATCCAATTTCGCTTTAGAGCTTTCATGTAAGGAATTATAAACATTGATGTTTAAGGTCAGTCATTTTCTATTTAGAGTGTTAATCGTCAAGAGTCATTTCTGTTGTAAGACTTGCTAAAGTAATTTAAATTTTTGACAAAACTAATTGACAACAATGATTCGCTTTATGAAGCTTAATAAAGGAGTTAAAGCCATTTTATGTTCTGCTCAATGAATTCGAAATTGTTTGTGCTTTTTGCTGTAATGACCAGTTTAATGTTCCCATTTCAACTTGAACATTTTACTAAAATTATTCATCACGCGGCAACGACAAAAATTGTTCAACTTTAATTTCAATTTAAACAAAAAGCTTCAAATGTGCTTGTGAAATGCTCACGGTGAAATGTGGACATAAGGCGAATTTTTAAGGAATTACAGCCATTTTAAGTTTTGCTGCTAGATTACAAAAAATAAAAAAACCTAGCTCCTCAGTGGTTGAGTAGATATCGTGTTCGCCTTTGATTTTGGCTCTGGTATGTCGCTGCAACCAGGCTTTTACCTGGACCGTAAAATTATAAAATACATTTACAATGTATTGTAATTTATATAAAAATTAAATAAAAAAGCTACCCAAAGTTTCGTTTCTTTCGCTCTAGTACGTCTCCTAAAGAAGTCGCAGCTTTTTTATTTTGTAGATAAATCAAAAATCTAGAACACATGTATGACAAAATTAACCATTTGAGCTTCTCTTGGGATATTTAAAATTCTGACTTTTTTAGTTTTACTTAGAATATTAGAAAAATAGTGTTCACAAACTTTCTTCGTTTACTCTCTTGTACGATTACTTAAGGAGTTACAGCCATTTTAAGTTGCTTGTACCAGTTTTTGTTCAAACTGTTCGTTTATAGAAAATAAGTTATGCCGGAAATTAGGTACCTACAGCAATTTCGGATTGTGGATAACACTTCCCGTGGTCACATATAATATATGTATGTATTTGTTCAAAATTAAATAATATTAAAAAATTTCTCTTCCAAATATATTTTATTCCAATTCAAACATATATTGTAAAATGCCGATTGTTCTTTGATTAGAGAAATTCGTAATTTTGACCACAAATAAGTGATCACATTGTTTCGATTTTTCGCTCTGCCAGGAACATGAAAATTTAAAAAATATATTAAGCTTTATTATGCTTATTTTAGAATTTATAGTCATTTTAACTTTTGCAAAAGAATTTCAAAATGTTACCAGAAAAATCTTCGTCCAAACACTTTGACGACCCCAGACAAATATATGTACTTGCCCAAGGGTTTATATCATATATAATTTTTCAGGTAAAAGACATGGCTATGTTGGCTTTAATGGCCGCTGTGGTTTGTGGCTTATTAGCATAGACTTCTCACTTAAGAAAACCCCACAAAATGTCCAATATGTGATGGGCTGTGTGGCACGTAGTGTCGTCCTGTTGAAACCACATGTCGTTGATGTTCATATCATGTAATTCAGAACCAAAATAAGTTGGTAATCATCGATATATAGCACTCGCCGTTGACGGTGGTGGCCTGGTAAACGTATTTTCAAAGAAATATGGAACAATAACGCCTCCAGCCCAAAGTTCACACCATTCTGCGACTTTCTCGGGACACTCTTGGATCTCATGGAAATTTATATAGTCCCAATTTCGAAAACTTTGTTTGTTAATGTTCCCATGTATTTAAAAGTGCGACTCCTCGCAAGGGCGCGCAACCTTGCCCGATCAGAACACCCATTATGATAAAAACAATTTTTTCATTTCCACGTGTTGTTGAACGCTATATTCGTTAATGGTGATTTGGCAAAACTGACTGAGCAAATGGCAGCTAATTCTACGGATAGAGCTTTAACAAACGTATTTGTTCTATAGTTACAAAGTGAAACAAGCTTGAACAACTGTCAAAGTTCGCAAGTCCCTTTTGGAAGAAACAATACAATGGATTGTAACCGAAAACCCAAAAAATATTATAATCGATTCAACAGAAAATGTCTGGTCCTCAATGGGCTAGAGCGTTAATTTAATGAGTTATAACCATTTTAAGTTTTACTAAGGGAATACAAAATTTTCAACAATAAATTAAACTTTAGGGCGTCGTTATAAGTTTTGCTGAGAAATTTCAAATTCTTCAAGAATTTATAATGGTTTCCCTTTCCTAGCAAGTTCATTGGATTTGCAGTTCCCCGGGATATTCCTATGCCCAGGTACAGTTTGTATGTCACTTTGACACCCTTTAGCACTTTTTTTCCTTTGAAACAGGATTGTTCAAGTATGCATTCGTTTGCAAGTCAAAATCTTTATCTACCGTGGCTCCATTGGTAGTTTTTTCGGTACTACAGTGAAGTCTCCGCTCCCTATATAGTATTTTTGGTACTGCAGCGAATGGTTGAAAAACTTAATGTTTTTAACTTCAGTCGATTTCAATTAGAGCAATTCTTTGCGAGAGTGTTTTGTAGACCTATTTGCATCTTAGGAATTTTTTATTCATTCAATCTTTCTACTATTTACGATAGTTAACGGTATGTAAGTTAGATCGGGTCAACATGTTTATGCAGATACTGGCAGGCAGATACGCATTAAAAGTATTTTCTAAAATAGCTCTAATTTTTATTTAACAATATATTTTATTGCAAACATAACTGCATCTTACTTCAATAAAACCCACTGTGCCACAGCACTGATTACAAGCGGCCGGCAATGGGTGTTGTCTGTCCCTAAGCATACGAGTACGTGTGTCTGTCGGCATCCACCGAGCAATTTGATGATAATTTCCTCTCTGTAGCAGGTTCAAATAGAGGGTTAAATATCTTTCAGAAAATGAGCGGGGAATAATAAACGCACATAGGGAAGGGCGAACAAAACAATAATACCGGTGTTATTACGACTCGACCCGCGTACTCGGTAAACTACTACTCGTCGCACTAATTGAAACATTAAAATGTGATAAATGTTAGTTTCCATTTCTCAACTCAACGGTGATTATAGAATGAAATTACTTTAAATACAGTCATTTGGCGTGGAACACAAAAAGCGGCAATGTGCCTTCGCGTCGCGGCAAAAGAAAAAGGGATGATTGCATTTTGTTCTTGTTCAACGTAACGCCCGTGTCATTGGCGTAATTTTTGAGTTAATAAAGCGTTAATAGAGTTGTCAGTAAGTAAAACTGTGACCCGGCGTTATACAAAATCTGTCATGGTAATGTGGAGGAAGGCTTTACGTGGCGGGGGTGGCTAAGAAACATAATTTAATTAATTATTAGGTGGATTGTTATTAATAATACTTCTTAAAAGAAAACGAATGCACATAACTCCTTATCTGCAGATAAGAAATATAATTAATCAAAATATTTTACCTTGATGTTTAGCAGGAGAGTAAATTCTTTAAGATATTTTCTTTCAATTTACCTGACAACCAGTTTTTTTTTTCATTTAAGATTTTCTATATGGCTTAGATAGCTTTGGCGTTGTTACCCCTTTTGGTAGCTTTTGGAAAATATGTTGTGACTTTATTGACATTTTTGAGCACAGCAGGACTCAGTCATTAACAGTCATGTTCATGAACATAAGTCTACAGGAAGAAATACATATGTTGCTGTTATCCTGTCATCAATCTTTCTCATACACTCACACCACACTTTGGCATATTTCTGTATATTGTTTACATCAGTTCCTCGCCAATATCAAATAATTTTTCAATTAATACCTTTTTGAAATATGGCTTTCGATGTTTATGACATATTCTGCTGCTGTACCTGTTTCTATTTTTATACTCGTAACATGAAAAAGACGTAAATATTTTCAGAAAACAAAAATGACGCGAAATTAAATTGAATTTCAAAAATTAATCTACACACATTAAATGTAAATTAGTTCCATATGGAGAGGAATATAGTATAATTAGTCAGTAAAAATGCTGAGAAGTATAGTAAGGGAGAGCTGCCGTATGATCTGCTTATCAGCCTGCTAAAGGGATATTCTGTATTAGCGCACATCTCTTCACCTATGATATTTTTATCTTCACTAAGTACCGGAAAAAACGCTTTTTCATCGGGAAATCTGTCTTCTCACACGTTAGTTTCTAGTGGAAAAAATATAGTAGTTTTTCTTCAAGCTTTAACGAAAATGAAGTCATGCAGGATTTCAGAATTAAATGCATTTTTCAATTACACTTTGCATCTTATTAACACTGATATTCAACAATTGTGAATTTATTTATTAACAGAAAAGCTAACAATTTATTAACAGAAAAGCTAACAATTTATTAACAAAAAAGCTAAATACTTCTAAAAAGTAGTCATTGTGGTCAAACTATGTCCAAATTCTCTGTCATTGGATGTAGTGGATTGCTACCTTGTGACATATCCAAGCACTTTCACATCCAATAATACCTGATTCTGTTATGATACACACATCATACATTTCTTTCAAAACCAGTTAAATCCTCCTGTTGTGGAGTAATTAACCAAACTGGTCATCTACTAAAGAATAGAAGACCCAACCGGTCGTCAACTAGAAGTATTATACCCAACTGGTCCTCTACTAAGGAGTGAATAATCCATATACTAAGATGTAGATAACCTGACTGACCGCATACTACATAACCCAGCTGTACGACTTTAGTAGTCGTACAGCAGATTATCTAACTGGTACTTTATTAAGAAGTAGATAACTCAACTGGTCATCTACTAGGGAATAGGTAATCCAACCTGTCGTACACTAAGAAGTACGTAATCCAACTAATTTAGACAATCAAAATTCTAAATGGACCCAGTAGCAAACGGCGACACCAACGATCAGTTTTTATCGCTCCAAATCTCTCAAGACACTTAGACCTATATGTTGCAGAGGAAAAAATAGTTATATGCAGGGAGGGGTATTATTTTTCCTCACCTATTATTTCTCCAACGACACAACTAAAGAAATTCTCACTAGACCGACCTTACTACTATCCAAGCCTCATGAACTAAATATGTCAATGTAATCATTAGAAAATGTACTAGTGTCCAAAATATCCCGACGATCAAAAACCAAAAATTCAAATACAGGAAAAGAGATCTTGCGTGAAGCATTCATAAGACATTGGCGACACACCGCTTTCAGAGTCGCTACTGGATGGATGCCTTTTCAAAAACTCCGAGGAACTGATTCAACACGAGGCTGAGATGTTTTCAGCATGAAGACATTGCTCGTTAATAAGCCAACAACACCTACTGAAATGCGAGCAACCTGATCATCGCAGCTACACAGAAAAAAATGTCGTTGATATATAAGTAATTAAAAATGTTGTTGAACAAAAATTACAGATTCAAACACAAAATTTGTTTATTCAACACGGTTTTTGTAAATATGACAAATCCGCAAAAAAAATTATAACAAATAGCGTCAACACTAGCATTTGTCGCAATTTTTTTAAAAGTTGTTGAATCTGACCATATTTTTTAACACGACATTGTCTATATAACAACGTTTGTTTTTATTATGAGAATTTCGCAAAAAAATTCTTAACAAACTTAAACTATAAATTATTTTGTTGGAAACGTACAGAAATACAAAAATGACAATAAAATTTGTTAAAATTCGGTTTAGAATTCAAGCGTTAATTTGTTCATTCAACTAAAGCTATTGGTAATGTGACAAATTCCAAAATTTGTTTTCAACAATTTCTGTTGATTAAAATTTTGTTGAAAAGTGTCCAGATTTTTTCCACCGTATAAGCATATGATAGCAGTATACAAAAATATACGGTATATTTTCCCCTTACCCCTCACCTACTCATCGGCATACCATAGAGCAACCACCAAAACTACAAGCAATAATTTACCTTCGGAATGAAAACAAGAATAGAGAAATCCAGAGCTCACCCCTCTCACAATTTATGACACCCGCGAACATACCATCTACTGAAAAGGACAGTTATGATTTCATTATTAAAAGCGAAAGAAAAAGAAACAAATCGTATTCGGCTTAGTTTATCGTGATCAATTGGAATGAAAAGAAGTTTAAGTGTAAAAGAAGTGACTAACAATGGTAAATTATATTGATTCTTATTTGTGTAAAAAACTGTTTATATGCCCAAACAAGTACTATAAACATTTAGATATGTGTCGCCCCGTTGATAGAAATATAAAGTATCAATGTACATTCAAAAATTGTTACCAAAAGTTTGGATTGAAGTGTGTTTTTAAGAGACATGTGTTTAATCATTTCAAAAAGAATGAAGTATTTACAAAAGAAAACAGCAAACAGCAGCCAAATGCAAGTTGTGATAGCTCAAAAAGTGTCGAAGAGCATCATGCAAATATATTAGGGGACACAATTGATGAGACTGCAAGGCATTCTTTAGAAGGTGTGTCATATGTACAACAACTAAAAATGTTAAATGAATCCGCCGGCATATTTATAATTAAATTGCATTCGCTAAATAATTTATCTAAATCGGACATAAATAAAATAAGGGTAAATGTTGAAAATCAAATTATATATCCGCTAGTTAAATTCTTAAGAAAAACATTGCAAGATTTTCAGACAAATCCCAAAGTGAACACAATTTTAAATGACATTGACCTTTTGTTTCAAAATATTCAAACAGACTATAAGCTACAAAAATATATGGAAAACATCAATCTGATTGCACATCCCGAAACTTTTCAAATTGCCAACTGTCAAAAATCTTCCGGCACTCTAATGCCTTTAGAGTTTCAGTTTAAAAAAAATTTTTGAATCTGGCGTTTTCTTTGCGACTTTTTGGATTATATGAATGAAATCAAAAGAAGTAAAAATATTGTTAATTTCATACAAGGAGATTTGTGGACTCAAAAGTCACGACTATATCCTCAAAGAATCCTTATTCCATATTTCATTTATGTTGATGATTTCGGGATAAATAATCCTATTGGCTCTAAAGCAACTAGGCATGCTATGTGTAACGTTTACTACAGTTTCCCATGCCTCCCAGGAAAATCATCAAAATTGAACACAGTTTTCCTAGGATGCTCAGTAAAATCTTCTGATGTTAAGGCCTACGGGGTTAATAATTGTTTTCTACCATTGGTAAATGTATTACGCAAATTGGAAGTTGAAGGTATAGAAATAGAATGTAAAATGGGCAGAAAAACGGTATACTTTGTCATGGGTTTAATTCTCGGTGACAACCTAGGTCTGAATACAATGTTAAATTTTTCTAAATCTTTTAGTGCATCATATTTTTGTAGGTTTTGTCAGATGAAGAAAGAAGAAACTCAGAAATGCTGTTCTGAGGATTTCTCGTTAATGCGTAACAGAATTAATTATAGAGAAGCGTTGAGTTCAGGAGAAACATTAAAATTAGGTGTCCAGTCGGACAGTATTTTTAATACAATCCCAAGTTTTCATGCCACGGAGAATTTCAGTGTTGACATTATGCATGACATATACGAAGGCATTTGTCACTATATTTTTACCGAATGTTTGTTATACTTCATCACAATTATGAAATATTTTAGTATACATACCCTCAATGGTCGCATAAAATCGTTTGTGTATACAGCAAATGATAGAGGTAATGAAAAATTCCAAATTTCCATGAATGAATTAGAAAAACGGAAACTTAAACTTTCTGCTAGACAAATGATGGCCTTTTGTCATTATTTGCCTTTAATAATAGGGAACCTGATTCCATTTGGCGATGTTGCCTGGAAATTTATTTTGCAGGTTTTGGAGTTAATTGACGATTTATTGTGCTACGAAATCTCTCACAAATTATTAGCCCTCACAAATTATAACCTCGAGGAAAAATATGCCAAAAACATTTTCTAACAAGCAACAAATGAAATTTGCAAATTTTCTCTTGCGACCAACAGATATTCAGGAATATCAATTTAAAAATATGATTATTGACGTTGGAACAAAGGAACGTGTTTGTTCCCAAATAAATGTTGATACCAAAAACTTAATATTGTACGCTAATGCTACCATTTATGGGTTTCACTATAACTCAAAATCCTTTATTGCTTCGTTTAAAGAAGACATACATATATATGTTATTAAATATATTGCAAAAACAAATACAAATGATGTGTTCTTTTGTTGTCAGAAAATTTTGACAAATTATAATACACACTATTTAGCTTTCGAGATAAAATACCACACTGCATCGTACGATGTAATATCAATAAACGATATTCTTGGACCACCTGTTAATGTCGTTAATGTTAGTTCGGGCAAAAATTTTGTAAAATTGAAAGAATTTCATCACAGCATATATTAAATTACCATATTTTTTATTGAAAGGATATATCGACCGAATTGACTGATGATGAATTAGATTTATATAACCTTCTTCTCGATTGGAGATTGTCGCATTTGTTTTCATTCATGCGAGGTAATACAAATATATTATCTTTCTTCTATTATTTTTATTTATTTCTAAATTTAATTATAGAAGAATGTATTTCAATGGAAGTTTTGGAAATATTAAATGAAAACCACATAAAAAAATTATTTAGAAATTTGCCGGTGGGTCACCATGCTTTATTTGAGCATAAATTGAAAGAGTGGAAATCCGCAAATATACCTACATTTAATCAAAATAATTCTCGAAATGTCAAAAAGTTTCCATCACTTTCAACAATATTACAAGACAGTCCAACGGGAAAACAGATTATGGAATACTATGACTCTAAACAATGTTTTCATGAAGAACAACGGGTACTACTTATTAACACCATAGCAAAATATTTGGACGTTAAAGGATATGACATCACAATCACAGACTTGGATATCGAAAAGCAAATATGTACTTTGTTTCCGTCAGAACAGTTGGTAAGGGTTAGATCCATACACATTTTAGTTAATTTTTCACAAAATATCTTACCTAATTTTAGATTTATTACACAAGTGGAAAGAGAGGCAAGTTATACAACAAAATCCATAACATCAAACGGCATACTAAATCTATCAAGGACTTCAAAATTGCACAGGTAGTCAAATAAAATCAATTCTCAGGTAATAGTATGATCCACCCTTATCTTGTACTTACTTAACAACAAGATGCTCTTCAGATCCGGAACCAGATGCAGAGCGCTCTGTAGAATTGTTGAGAAGTAAAACCATTACTCAAGATGAATTCGATTTATACTGGAGAAAGTGCTTTAACTACCGATTACTGGAGATAAGAAAACTCAAAACTACCTCAGAAATAATGGAAAAGTGGCCAGAATTCACAAAGCCATTGGGAAGCGAATTGGTTAGTATAAAAGCTACTTATTTTAAAAAATCAAGAACTTATTGCATTGTTATCTTTATAGATTTCCATCGACTTTTCATTAAGATTTCCAAATGCAAAAGATTTAGGAGTAAAATGGACTGATTATGGTGACAAAATTACAAACCTGATGAAGTGTAAAATAGTCGCTTCCTCTATTTCTACCCAGCTACAAAAATCTAACTGTTATAATGAAGGTATGTATGCAGCTGGACGCGTAATAGCAATTTAAAGTTACATTCCTTTTGTATTTAATTTTATCATTGTAGAAAGCAAAGTTTTTACCATGTTTTGGTACATGCACCATCTGTTTCCTCCTCCGTTTGCGGTACTGACCGAACCAAATGGATCCAAACAAAGGAAAAAAATTCTCGATTGTGGACTCTCAAGGACTATAGTAGGAAGAACGTCATCGGAAGTGGAGGCTAAACTAAATTTGCTTAAGCTTCAAAATCTAAATATTCAACCGCTGCTTTTGGTAGAAGGAGAGATTTCAGATGTAAAATCTATGGTGGTTTACTTTGATGGAATTAGATACCCGGTCGTGAAAACGTTGAGTGCCGTAGACATTTTATTTAAATTGTTCTTTGTCTTCAACATCGAATTTCCCAAGCAGTCTGAAACATTCTACTTATTTTTGCAACAATTTTTCTATGAAATTACATCTTTAAAACAGAATACAAAAGTTGTAACAATTATAAATGAATTATTGTGCTAAATTTACATCGAAAAAATTCATATCATCTAAACTGTTCAACAGGTCATTTCAGGTATATATCAGGAAAGTCGTAAACTATGGTACTCTATATTATTACCATTTCATGGATTAAGGTTTCACCTAGAAATATCGGAAATACTAGGGAATGAACTATTCAACAGCTTACAATTTAAATATATTTTCTACCGTATATCCCCATTATATATATTTTGATTTTATATAAGTATTACTTTAAAAAACCTGAATTTTCCCTTTATGTTAGAAATTATTGTTTTTCACTAGGTTTTACTGTATAATGCTGTACATGTAAATAAGTGTATACGAGTATACAAATTATATACTTTTTATGTATGTATCTTGTATGTATGTATTATATAGAAAGCGAGAATTACCGTTTTTATGTTATCAGAAATAAAAAAAAAAATTATTTTTCAACAATTTAAACTACAACTCTTTTAATAGATTTAACAATCGATTTCAACTAAATCGTTTGTTAATATGAAACTAGGGTAGTTAATCAGGGGAATTCAATTAACTAGGGAAATTGTTCTTTTAACAATGGGCATAGTTAAAAACAAAACAAAATTCAGCAAACTTATTTGTTGTTTCAACAAAAGCAATGATTGAAAATATTTTCAATACCTAACAAGAGTCATTGTTAATATAACGAAGTCATTTATAAAAAATATTTACAACCTTTAACAACATTATTTATTGTTATTACAATGAAATTTGTTGAAAATATTACGATTTTTTTTCAACAATATCTTCAAAAAGTTGTCGTTATATATACAAATTTCGTTGTTGATTGTATTCAACAACAAATTTATTTACATTGACTACAAAATTTGTTGATACGACAACTCTTTTTTTTCTGTGTAGGGTATGCGGTTTCTTGTTTTCTAAGAACAAGTTCTCACGGGTCTGCTTCCAGCGAGAACTGGCAGTTATGGCTGGTTCCGGTTTTAGCGGAGGACAACCACTTAAAAACATATACAACTAATTTAATTTCAATGGAAGTTTATATCCTACTGTATCTATAGATTCCCTTCCATAGTTAAGATATCAAACCTAGGATCCGTATAACCCACTTTCTATACGACATGTAGCTATGCGAACTTTTATTGGCAAATGTGAGTCGACAGACAGGTTTTTCTTGAAAATTGGATAAGTTAGGGGGGTCTGCTGGCCATAATAACCTACACAGTAGTAGCAAAAATCATCTTTATTGTATTTCATATTTAACGCAAATGAAAATCTCTATAGCTATATGGGTACGAAACATGAACTACATCTGCAAGAGCCATTGGCAGAATACAGGCATTCGTTAACAGATGTCTCAGGAGAATATTGCGAATCCATTGGCCAAACATAATATCGAAGCAACATCTACACGTGAAAACATATAAAACTAATTTAATCTCGATCGAAGTTTATATCCTACTGTATCTATGGATTTCCTTCCATATTTGAGATATCAAACCTTGGATCCGTATAACCCACTTTCTATACGGCCTGTAGCTATGCGAACTTTTATTGGCAAACGTGAGTCGACAGACAGGTTTTTTCTTGAAAATTGGACAAGATATGTGGGTCTGCTGGCCATAATAACCCACACAGTAGTAGCAAAAAACATCTTTATTATGTTTCATATTCAACTCCAATGTAAAATCTCTATTGCTATATGGGTACGAAACATGGAATACATCTGCAAGAGCCATTCGCGGAATACAAGCATTCGTTAACAGATGTCTTATGAGGATATTGCGAATCCATTCGCCAAACATAATCTCGAACCAACATCTATAAGAAAGGTGCAATCAAAAGCACTGCATGTACAGGGTCTCCCATATTCGACGGACCCATCTGCCAACGCCATAACTTTTGACAGAGATGTCAGATCGCTTAATGACATACCGCGTTTGAAGCGTCAGTCCAAGCAGATTTTTACCATGGAACAATACACGCCACGCGAAATAGTTGAAATTTACATTCAACAGAAGAAGTCAATTGTGAAAACTCAACGTGCTTTTAAAATATTAAAAAATGTGAGAAGTGCGCCTTCTAAGAACACCATTAAGCGTTTATACGAAAAATTTTCGACTGGTGAGGCTCTTTCTAATCCGAAGAGGCCAAATAAAAGTCGACCAAGGCGATCGGCCGAGAATATCGCTGCCGTACGAGCAAGTGTTGAGAGGTCCCCAAGAACATCCCAAAAACGCCGTTCTCAGCAGTTGGGCATGGCTCGGTCCACTTTACAACGGATTATTCGCGTTGATTTGCATTTGTTCCCGTACAAAATTCAATTGACGCAAAGATTGTTGCCTGCGGACAAGCCTCGTCGATTGGAATGGGCCCAAAAAAAACATGGGTCCGTCGAATATGGGCAACCCTGTATGTATAATGAAATTAAAAGTAGGAAGTGGCGGTGGGTAGGTCATACATTGATGCCTGAAAGTAATATTGCCATATAAAGCCCCTTAGCACAAATAAAGCCCACAGGGTTGCCTACAGAGAGGCAGATCCGGTCAAACATGGAGACGGCAACTTTAAGACGATCTAAGGAAGGCGCATATAACGTGGAATGAAATAAAATTGTTAGCATTAAGAAAAAGTGATTAATTTTGTTGTGGGCCTATGTTCTACCAAGGAACATGGATAATAATAAAAAAATTTTGAGCGACCCAGTAGGTGAGTTGGTAGCGTTTGTCACCCGTCATTTCCCTGGACCGTAAAATTAGAATATAAATTTACTTTGTATTGTAATTCATATAAATAAAAAAAGTTGTAATGCAGAAGTTTCTGTACTTCGGAATCACGTTAGGTTCTGTAGAAAAAATTTCGATTTTGTGAAATGTTTTGGTTTTTGGGAAACCGTCTTCTTGTCTCAAGGACCGGTTTTGGCTCTGTAGAAACATTTTCTAGCAGTAATACTGTTACGTGCATCAACAATTTTGGAGCCTTGAAACGGTCCTGGTTCCCTAAAAACATATACTAAGGTCAGCCTTATTGACAGATCTGGCATGTACCGATATTCGTATTATTGATAACTTTATGGTAGCAATAGGTAGCTCAATTGGTCTATGTGTGTCGGCTGCCATTCTAAGCTAACCTGCAGTCTTAGGTGGCAGGACTATATCCAATCTGCCGAGAATTTTTTTCTTCGATTTATGCTGTTATGCCTTCTGACCGTATTATGGTTGGGATTAATTATGCTTTTTGAATATAGTCAAGTCATCTATAATTTCGGCAAGAGTATGATATCCGAGACGCTGCGATATGACTACATTTTTGGATAGAATACGTTAACATATCGACAGACATTCAGACGTAAAATTTTTAAAAATCCGAAAAAATAATTGAATGTGTTTTTGTGATGCAGATCAATGGGTTTTTCGCTGCAGGCCTTCGGATTAAAGATTTTCTTCTCTGAAGAAAATTTTCTCATACAATTAAAGAATGGCGCCAAAGACGTCCTTAGTCTTTTACATAAGTACATTTTGTACTTAAAATATGTGCAATTTATTTAATACTAAGTAAATGTTCTTAATTTTAAGTAAAATGTTCTTAATTTTGTATACAAAACATACTTAATTGAAATATGAAGGACGTCTTTGGCGCCAATTTTTAATTTTAAGACCAATTTTTTTCCTGTTTTTAGAATTTTTTTTTTTAATGATCGATTTAATTTTTAATTTTATTAGATTTTGTTTAATGTTTTCACATTCGATCAACTCTTCCTTTCGAAAGAGAGGTTTTTGTTGTGTATTGGAAAAGATAAGACACTGCGCTTTGAAGGCCATGTAAACACATACCCTTATACGTATTTTAATCCTGTGCGGGGATAACATCAGAGGGTCTTATATATGACACAGTGTGAGCTTGTAGTTGCGGCGATCATCACTTGTATATATACCAATCTACAAAGAAATTTGCATATGGGAATTATTACCTACGAAGAAAGCGTACAAAGTCACACAGCAAACTCCAAGCGAGACTTAAATTCACCATATTCAACACCCATGTGACTGGTAAGGGTTGCCAGTTCGACACAGTTGTATCTACACCAATCGCCAGTAGATGGCTTTTTAGCTTTTTTGCTATGGATATACTTCCGCATGTTTCGAATTCCTCAGCTGAGTAATATTAGACTTAATATTCCATCACTTAATGGATTTAGTAGTAAATAAATATCTCATTTAACATAAATGACAGCGAAGCATCTGCTTTGCACAGATTCCTATTACAATGACCCAATTTACACGGCGCAACTTGTCCCTGCTACTTTTTTGTATTCTACTATAAAATCCCTACGTAAAATCATGCTCGTTAAGACGGTGAGTCTTTGTTTCAGCATCCAGTACCCATGAAAAATTTCTCACATGGAACGTGTAAGGGTATCCCTTAAATACAAGCGTTAAGGCGTATGGTATTTGTCAAACTCGATTTTGAAAGACGCCGGACGCTTTCACCGGTGTTTAAGGGATACTCTTACACGTTCCATGTGAGAAATTGTTCTCACCGAGAGTTATAGAACAGGGGTACTGGTCTCATAATTTATATTTTTTATTCGTTCACTCACATTTATTTTATTGATTTTTTTTCGTATTTATTCACCCATAAAATTAAATGTCAATTTGTTCTTTGTATTTGCATTTCGAGCAGCTTTTTCTACCCCGGAAGCTTCTCTACACCTTTCGTGTACAAACTTGTGGCGCAAGCCTCATGTCGTGATTTTTCGGGATCAGGAAAATCCCGTGATGTGCGATCAGGGTTTCCCGATCGGTATCCCTAATTCCTGTGTATACATCTAATTTTTAATTTTGATTTCAATACAAAACACACATCATTTTTATTGAATTTCCACCATCGATAACTACGGATGTTATCTATTACTAAAGCAGATATCATTATTAAAACGGTTATCGATAAGTATGTAAATTATCGATTACTAAGACAATTACTAATATTATGGAAGTTATCGATTACTAAGACAGTTATCGATAACTATGAAAATTATAGATTACTAAGCATCTATCGATGACTAAAAAAGTTATCGATTTTTTCCTTCAAATTTTCGTTTTTTACCTCATTGAAACAAAAAATTAAAAACTATTTAAATTAAAATTAATAACTATGTAAATTATCGATTACTAAGAAAATTGTCGATATTATGGAAGTTGTCGATTACTAAGACAGTTATCAGTAACTATGGAAATTATCGATTACTAAATCATCTATCGATAACTAAAAAAGGTATCGATTATTTTCTTCTAATTTTCGTTTTTGTTTCAACTTTAACCTCTATAAATCGATAACTAAGCGAGATATCGATAAAATGTCTCTTAATTTATCTTCTTATTTGGATGTTGTCTATTATTATGTGTGTGATTTTTAGTAGGGTAAGGACGAAAGTAAGCTGAAATATTCATTCAGTTGTGGTGAGAAACTGACATTTCAATGTGTAATGCCTCAAGTTCATTCAAGAAAGGTGAGAGGACTCAAATGGTAATTTCGAAAATTCAGATTTTCTTGTTTATTCCATTTAAGTCCTAGTGGAGCTAGGGCCTCTACAAAGCTTTTGCAAACTCATCTATCATTAGCTATCAATTTTATTTCGTTCCAGAAATTGTACATTACTGAAGAAAATCTTTTATTGTAGTATGGTTGCGCCTAGCCTCATTTCCATTCGTCTTAAATATAGGAACAGTTTAACCATTCGTTGAGTTTGGGATATTACCAATCGTGGGATTTAAAGTGAAAATTGAATTCAAATTCAATATAATCCCAATTACTGATACACAAAGTGTTTGGCAACAGTTCTGTAATTTAATTCTCACTAGCAACTCGTAAAATGAAAGCTATGTATGTAATAATCTCTGGCAACGCTTAACTGATTGTCCAATACCGGATATTAACAATTTAACACCTTCCTCACCAACATCATTATCATCATCACCTTTTAGCCGACCAACCCAATACGCATTACCATTTGGCCACTCTTCCTTGTTTCTCTCATCCCACCGACAACAAAGACCAAAAACAATAAAGGAAAAACAATCTTCTCGCGATGAAACCTCAAGAGTTCTCACAATTATTTTACAAGGCATTTGTTCAAAAATGTTAAAGTATTTTGCATACAAGCACACAAACAATTACATACATACACAGAAACTAATTTGCCAAAGTCATCGATCGATTTGTGGAAGTACTCTCCCTCTCTCACTCACTCTATCTCTTACAGTTAGACGGCACAGCTCATGATATCCCGGCTGTGATTAAATATGTGTCTGTGGTGAAGGTGTGTACGAGAATCGTGCACGCGCAGACAATGAACGGAAGTTGCCTGCGGTTTTTGGTTTTGGAGTGCCCCTGATGGCCATGAGAGGATGATGGTCATGTCAATGAGGAGAACGGCGGTGGCAATACACTGTTGAGCTCCTCATCAAATGATAAAAATACGATAGCAGCAAAAACGAAATACTATCTTTCTCGTCCAAGAAGAATGTTGTAAGTCACAGTGTTATATCAATCAATCCGGATTTGATCAGTTTAATCCTTGTGAATCTCTTAGCCATGACCAAATCAATATTCATTATGTTCTGCAGAACATAAAGACATTTTTGCTCTGTTTTTTTTTACTTTGGCATTTGTTAGGCTACCTTTTCCCAAAAATTATACCAATCCCAAAACCTTCTCCGTTTGAAGGCTCATTTCCGTTTTCTGTGGATATTGAAGAAGAGTGAGAACATTTCGAACAAACTCGACAGGTTTTGGAAATATTTAAGTGATAACTGTTTATTTTAAGGAAGCTCAACTTTATGGAAACTCTTTTTCCGTAACATAAATGTTGTGGTAAGTGCATGTAGCCTCTGAGGTTTTAAGAACAATTTGGGGCATTCAATTTTGCGCACCAATAACATTGACACGCTAATGGCCTTTTAACATTTGTTTTGACAATACAAATGCTTCAAATGTTACTTCTTGTCTTTTTTTTTGGTATGGCAGAAAAGATTTGGACGAGGGAGGTTTTAGAAATGTTTGATATATATCATAGAGAAAATGTAATTTAAAAATACATACAGGGTTGCCCATATTCGACGGACCCATGTTTTTTAAAAAAAATCAAAGAAAAAATAAAAATTTGGCGGTTGGCAATCTTAATCATTTAATTTGTTCCAAGTAGATTTGTTTACATCAATTTTTGAATATGATATCTCTCAAATGGCCGCCTCTGGCGTTGATGGCGTTATTGTGCCCTTTTTGCAGCATTTTCCATCGTTTTCGCCAACATTTCGGCCGGAATAGCGGCTATTTCTTCACGAATGTTGTCCTTGAGCTCTTCTACGGTCCTTGGCTTGTTAACGTAAACCTTTGACTTCAAATATCCCCACAAGAAGAAGTCAGGCGGCGTCAAATCGGGCGAAGGCGGTGGCCAGTCCAAATCACCACTTTTCGACATCAAACGGCCCGGAAACAAATTCTTCAGAAAATCGATTGTTATGCGACTTGTGTGCGGTGGAGCGCACACAAGTCGTTGTTTTTTCACAATTGACTTCTTCTGTTGAATGTAAATTTCAACTATTTCAGAGCGCTCGCGTGGCGTGTATTGTTCCATGGTAAAAATCTGCTTGGACTGACGCTTCAAACGCGGTATGTCATTAAGCGATCTGACATCTCTGTCAAAAGTTATGGCGTTGCCAGATGGGTCCGTCGAATATGGGCAACCCTGTATGTATTATATTATGTTATTGTTTTAGTAATAAAGTTTATACATTAATATCTGTGCTTTTCTGTAATAACCGTCAAAGTCAGACATTTTCGATTTAGATATATGTATAGGGTGATCTATGTAGATATACTTTTTTCAATAGCCTTTTTTTGACAGATCCCGTGTGAGTCGTGTCATGATGTCATGTTATTTTTGTTAAGTATTGTTTCATCATGGAAAGACTTACGACTGAACAGCGTTTACGTTTACAGTTTTATTATCAAAATAATCGTTCGCCAATTGCGCTAAGTCCATTTTTTTTAATCTAAAAAAAAACACTTTCCAGTCGACCCACGACTTTGACACCCATGAAGCAATATTTTAGCTCTCGTTAAGAGCTATCTTTTTGCCATTTGCCGATTCCCGATCCGACGTACCGGAATCATCGGTCCATATTTCATTTTGGTCCATTTTTTTTTAAATCCAAAAAAAACACTTTCCAGTCAACCCACGACCTTGACACCCATGAGCAATATTTTAGCTCTCGTTAAGAGCTATATTTTTGCCATTGACCAATTCCCGATCCGACGTACCGGAATCATCGGTCCATATTTCTTCAAAAATGATGCCGGTGAGAACGTAACCGTCAATGCGACCATTATCGTGCCATGACTATTTGATACCTGAAATTGAAGCTCGTGATCTCGGCGACATTTGGTTTCAACAAGACGGCGCCACTTCCCACACATCGCATCAATCAATGGATTTATTGAGAGAACACTTCGGTGAGCAGATAATTTCACGTTTTGGGCCGGTCGATTGGCCACCAAGATCGTGTGATATCAAACCGTTAGACTTTTTTCTGTGGGGATATGTGAAGTCTAAGTTTATGCGGACAAACCCGCTTCGATTCAGGCCTTGGAGCAAAACATCACGTGTGTCATTCGCCAGTTAGCAGTCGAAATGCCCGAACGAGTCATCGAAAATTGGACTCAACGGATGGACGACCTGAGACGTAGCCGCGGCCAACATTTGATAGAAATAATCTTCAAAAAATAAATGCCAACGAATGTTCTTTCAAATGATAATAAACATTCCCCATTCAATTTGAATTTTCTGTATTTTTTCTTTAAATGTACCCAGCAAAAAATACGGAAGTACTTCCTAAGGAATCACTTTTAAAGTATGTACTTCCGAAGAAGAAGTTAGTGCATTTTTTCACTCCCAAATAATTTCGTTTGCACATGTTGTTAATATATTATTATAATTTATAAAAAATAAGAAATAGAAAAAGGTTGTTATTAAAACTATATTTATACCCTACACCACACTGTGGTACAGAGTATTATAAGTTTGTTTCACGGCAGATGTTTGTAGCACCTGAAAACAACACAGCTAGACCCAACTTAAAGTATACCGATCGACTCAGAATCAGTAGCTGAGTCGATTTAAGCATGTCCGTCCGTCCGTCTGTCCATGTAAAGTTGTTCGTCGACTACAGGTCGCAATTTCACTCCGATCGCTCTGAAATTTTGCAGTTTAGAGTATTTTGCGGCTGTTAAGATCGATATTGAATTTGGTTGAAATCGGTTCAAATTTAGATATAGCTCCCATATATATCTTTCGTTCGATTTGGCCCTTTAGTCCTGAAGAAGCTGTATTTTACATCCAATCATTTTGAAATTTAGAATGGTAGAGTTTCTTGATCCATGAACCAACACTACCGAATTTGAAGAAAATCGGTTAAGATTTAGCTATAGCTCCCATATGTATGTTTCGTCCGATTTGGCCCTTTAGTTCTATAGCAGCTGTGTTTTACATCCAATCGTTTTGAAATTTAGAATGGTAGAGTTTATTGATCCATGAACCAACAATACCGAATTTGAAGAAAATCGGTTAAGATTTAGCTATACCTCCCATATACATGTTTCGTCCGATTTGGCCCTTTAGTCCTGTAGAAGCTGTAGTTTACATCCAATCATTTTGAAATTTAGAATGGTAGAGTTTCTTGATCTATGAACCAACACTGCCGAATTTGAAGAAAATCGGTTAAGATTTAGCTATAGCTCCCATATATATGTTTCGTCCGATTTGGCCCTTTAGTCCTATAAAAGCTGTATTTTACATCCAATCGTTTTTAAATTTAGAATGGTTGAGTTTCTTGATTCATGAACCAACATTGCCGAATTTGAAGAAAATCGGTAAAGATTTAGCTATAGCTCCCATATATATGATTCATCCGATTTGGCTCTTTAGATCCAATCGTTTTTATACCCTACACCACACTGTGGTACAGGGTATTATTTAAGTATAAAATGTCCCAAAAGTAAATTTATGTAAACGATTTATACATGAATTACAAAATTTATATATCAGAGTTATTCAATATTACGAGAGTGGTGTAGGGTATTATATAGTCGGCACCGCCCGACTTTAGCCTCTACTTACTGGTTTTTATTTAAAATTGAATACGTTAGAAAAAAATTACAACAATAAAATTTTAATTAAAACAATTGCGCCATGTTTCTGCATTTCCAACGAAAGTCTCTGCAAACGAAAACCAGTCACTCACTTTCAGGAATTTGGTTTCTCTAAATTCGTTCGCCTGGCCTAATGTCCATGATGTTAGCATTTTACCAATTGGAAAACAATTTAATTGCCAGCTCAATAATTTCTTCATAGAAAATATCAAGTCCAATATTTTTGTGGAACATATTAACCCTCTAGCACCCCCAAAAAAGGTCAAATTCCAGTCAATACCACCCTTGGCCTGTTCGTGCAGCAATGTTAGTCATACGACTTGGTGCTCGAAGCACTAACGATACCAGTTAAGAGCGTTAAGCGGTTTCACCAAGTCTGAATTAGTTGTAGGACAACAGCTGATGACACATTTTTCGAGGTGCCCACTGATTTTAAGAAACTTTGGAGGCCCATAAAAAAAAATTGCCAAACCGAGTATAGGGTTATAGTACCCTTTGGAAGTAGAAACGATCCTATGCCCGTGTACCGTAATTTTACAACTTCCTGTCTTAACTAAACACACATTTTTGTATGTTCGACCTTAGCAAATACTCGTACAACTCTGTACTCTCTTCACTAGCGGTGAACACAAAATCAACAGTGGTGTGTCGGCAGAGCTGAACTAAGACTCTCATTTTATTCTCGCTCTCACGTCTCTCGTATTGTGCACTGATGATTTTTTCCATCTTAGCGAGCTGCCGCAATGTTGACTTCTTTATGCTTAAATATGTATAAAATATTATTATTTAAGGCTGGGTTAGGCAAACGTAACCCTAACGCCCCCGTAGCGTAACGAATCAGCTGATTCAATCTGACATATGGAAATCAGTGTAAACGATTAGCCAACGAAAACGAAACGTAAACAGATGGCTGAATCTGCTGACATTTGATTTGGACGGTACGTTTACTTGCATTTGCAGACCAGCAAATCAACGAAAAAAGAAGACATTTATACGAAACTTTTGAAATGGAATGATAAATAAGTGAACACATTTTAAAATAAGAGAAAGAAATTATAAAATAAAATAAAGATGTTAAAATTTTTGTTCTAAAAATTTCTGAGTCATATGGCACGTTTTTCAAGTTTTGGGTAATTGCTCCAGCGGGAGACGTTACGACTGCGCTAATATTAAGTTATGGTTTTGTTACCCTCATCTTCCTATTCTTCCAAGACCACCCTCTTATACCTCACCATCTCTTTAATATTACAAAATTTGCACTCCATTTTCGGCAATAACTACTTAAACAAATTTTAAGATGCTTTTTTACTCTCCTCTAAAAATAAAAAAAAGTGCAAAAAAGAAAGACTAAGCAGTTAAGCAACTACCATCTATCTACCTATGGTCTTCTGTCTGCCATCCCAACAGCTGCCAGATCGGCAGTGGAAACCACAACTCGATTGATTTGTGGCTTTTCCTACTGTTATTTTCAACAACAAAAATAATGCAGACGACTTTTTGTTGGTATTTTTATAAACAAAAAATCTTACATAAAAACAGATTTTAAAGAAAATAAAAAAAAACAATCCTTAAATTTTATTCTGCACCATTTCCTCGCATGAGTGAGTGTCCCCTGACCTATTTAAACGTCTGTTCAGGCAAATCCTTGAAGAAAATTGCCAACTGCAGATGTTGAGAAACATTGTTGATTGTAATTTACCCAACGAAGAGAGAACAAATCCTTTTCTTTATTGTCTGTATTTTAAAAACGTTCGTTAAAACGGTTAAGATATATTTTGGCATTTCCGGTGGTTAGCTTTGAAGTTTTCAACAAAAACCGCTTTTCATATGATATGATATTCTGGAATATTATTGAGAGGCCTTCATTAACATATAAATTTTTAAAAGTATTTTTTTTCTTTCTTTAAATAATTTTAATATCTCGGCAGATATACGCTTGAATGTATAGTAATATTTTCGTTTCTGCTCAATTAATTAACATATTTATTTATTTCGATATTTTTGTTTGAAATTAGCAACAGCTTTTGTTGCTGCTTTCTTGTGAATCATATAATGTTTTCTTTCGGTATTTTAGGCGCCACTTCACTGTGATTCATTGATTTTACCGTTTTTTTAGATTTTAACTCAAAAACTTGTCCATCTAGTTGTTGTGTCTGTCTATTAATGATTTAAACGTTTTGGATTTTTATTGTAAATTGATTTTGTTTTTTTTTCTGTTGTTCAATGTTGTGGTGACGATTTGTTAATTAGATTTGGAATTCGCGTTTTACGTCACAGAATAAAATATACGGAAATTATTTCAATTTCAATTGTGACTGTAACAACTAAATTGTCGGGCATAACAATACAGTAACTTCAAACCGCCATCCGCAATTTTTTTAAACATTTTAAGTCATTTGATCACAGACATTGATCAAGTGATTTAAAATGGTCTCCTCCGGTCTGCCTGGCTGGTGCACACAATAATTTTGTTTCGATAGGAGTAACCTTAAAATTTGGTATGTATTATTATTTTTTTCTATATCAGGCTAAGATTAAACATTGGTCCACTGCTTCTAGTTACTCCCCACAAAGGGTCAACATTTTCTGAAATATTGATGAAATATTGATATAAAATATTTTGAAAACATAAAAATTATATATTTGGGAAGATGGTGTTCTAAATAAATATTTGTTTCCGCCTAAAATTTGTTATTTAAGCTATTATATGTGAAAGAAAGATTTTTTTTTTTGCATTTAAGAGTTCAGAAAATATTCGTAAACCTATACCTTAATTGAAACGCAAGTTTAAATTTTTTCGTTTTTTTCAATCTTCGTAAAATTTCTTTGTTTTAATTTATTCAGTAATTCAAAGTCCGTTTTTAAGAAAATGTTAGTGTTCGTAAAGATCCTTTACAAATAAATTGTATAATCTTAAATAACGATAAATTGCCAGATAGATTGACAACAAACGCTATCAACTCACGCCATTAAGGGGATATAACCAATTAAAGTTATGCAATTTTTAATTGAAAGCTATAATTCGAAATCCAGGAAAAATTCAAATTGAAAATTGAAAATATCAGCAAAGTTTTGAAAATCTTTCATAAATAAAATATTTTTGGGAAATTCCTAAAAATAATAATGTTATTTGCATTTAAACACACGTTTTACTTCAGAATATTGATTTCCAAAAATATCTTATTGTTGTATATAAACATATGCGCTCCAAATAAGTTTTCTTGATTTTCAAATAAAATTAATTTGTTCATAAATACTCGTATATAATATTTAAAAATTTATGTTCCAAATATATTTTCTTTGAATTCAACTTACCAAAAAAGACGATTTCCCCCCGTGATATGGCGATGATGATTACTTCAAAATTAAATATTTAAAAAATAAATGGGTTCAGTTACTGGATTCGAACCGGTCTTCCTCATTTTTACTATTAATATTTAGGCAAAGTGCATGATCTCTAGAAGTTTACAAATATTCAATTCTTTAATGATGCAAATTCCTGGAAAACATCTTTGGAGTTATAGAACTTAAAATTGGCTTTACTTCATTATATTTTTATTATTTTATTGTAAAGCCTGATCGGTAAAATACAAATTAATGAATACTGTTTTTAATTAATTGTCGGTAGTATATGAATGACAAATTGTCGGAAAAACCAATTTTTTAAAACAGTTGGTTGTGGCAACTACATCAGATAATATAAGCCACCATTTTCGTAGTTGGCGCAACCAAATATGATTGTTGTCAACATGGAAACAGAAGTACCACAACCAAAATATTGGTTGTCCTGATGGAATCGCAAGATAGTAGACAGAACTACAAAAATCGGTTGCAAATAATTCGGTTGAGGCAACCAAACTGTATTCTGTGTGCAGCTGAAATACTTATTGACTTTGACAAAGTTTGATGATTTTTTAAAATTTGTGTGGAATTTTTTGTGAATAACTTTTGATTGGGTTGGCGGATAAACACCAAATTTTGACTGAATATAATTTGGAATAATTAGAAGATAAAAATGCAATTTCCCTAAAAACATGTTAAGTCGACTTAGCATGTTTTAGAATGGAGGTATCGATTTGTTTTCGTGGCTCGCGATGCGAACCCAAGCAAAAAAACAAAAATGTATTGGTACCCTAAGAAAAAAATTGCTTCCGTAGTATATTTTCTGGAAATATAATATTTCATTTGTGAAAAATTACTTTTTTCCTATAGGTAGGAAAACTAATTCTGTAGCCGATTTAAATATTTCCCAGTTTTTATAGATAATTTGCACCAAAACTCCGAAAAAAATAACATTGATAAGAGAGATATTCAAACTTTTTTTCCGGTATGTAAATATAAAATATTTGCACCGAAGTATATTTTATTTAAATTTTGATCCCAAACATATTTTGTTTCCTGTTTTTTTCTCCGTGTATGAGAGTTTTAGTATGTTGACTTAGTTCGGCAATAGACAGAAAGTAAAGAAACATATGGTCTCGAACAAAATAAATTCTGAATGAATAACAAAAGCACAGACCAACAATAAATAACAACAACATTAAAGAATAATTTAATGTCGAAAATAGGCAAAATGGAACCAAGTACACCAAATAATATTGAACGTTCACAAATGCGTAAGGTACGCAATGGGAGTACGACGAGACACAATTGTCCCAAATAACTACGTATATTGTTCCTTATACAGATACGATCAGTGATTCTTATAACCCCAATTTAGTGGAGGAGCGTACACGGAAGAAAAGCGTCATTTTTGATATGTTTGAATTCAACGAAAATATACTTGAAACCAAAATTTTTAAATATTATATATTTTTGAACAAATATATTTTTTTTGAAAATCAAGAAATTTTGTTTGGAACGCATATATTAATATATTACAACAAAATATATTTGCGAACTTACTGTCACAAATAAAATATGTGTTTACACACAAACAAAGATATTGTTTCAGAATTTATCCAAATACATTATATTTAACAAAAAATTAAAACTTTGTTGACTTTGGCAATTTTTAATTTTATATTTTCCTCGATTTTGTGTTATACTTTATAGGTAAAAATGTCGTAAGCAGCATTTTCTTTTGTTTTACAGCACTAATTTTTAATTTATAAATAGTCCAATTGTTAATCCATCAATGCTATTTGTCGTAACCAAAAATTGTACGATTTAAATTTTTCTAACATATAAAATTTTAAAAAAAAAACTGAAAACTTTCCTTTAAATTAAGGCATCGATACATTGCCAAAATACTAAAATATAAATTAATCATTGTTTTGGAAATATTATTTCCAAATAAAACCAGTAAGGAAAGGCAGAAAGTCGGGCGGGGCCGACTATATAATACCCTACACCTCCCTAACAATGCGATAAGGGTCATTGCGATAATAATTTGGAATAATTGGTAAATAGGTAGGAACATATTATCTAATTCTAAACCGATAATCGCTAAATTTAGCGATATTCGTTCCTAAATAGGGAAACATCTTTCTTGAAAATTTAAATGATCGGAAGTAAAGTACAACTTATATAGCGCTTTGACACCAAATCAGGAGGAACATATATATGGAGGTTATATTTAAATCTGAACCGATTTCCCTGAATACTCATTCATGTAAACAGACCTCTTTCTGTCGAATTTCGTTCTGATCAGATATAAAATACAGACACTGATCGGATATAAAATAACATTTTTACAGGGCTTACATGTCAAATCTGGGTAACTTATATATGGGGGCTATATCTAAATCTGAAGCGATTTCTTCCAAATTTAAAAGTGTTCATTCATATAATATGAAACCTTTTTCTGCCGAATTTCATACTGATCGGATATAAAATGCCGTTTTTACAGCGCTTACATGTCAAATCGGGGGTTACATATATATGGGGGCTATATCTAAATCTGAACCGATTTTTTCAGAATTTAGCAGTATTCCTTCATGTAATAAGAAACCTCTTTCAGCCGAATGTCATACTAATCGGATATAAAATAAAGTTTTTACAGCGCTTACATGTCAAATCGGGGCTAACATATATATGGGGGCTATATCCAAATCTGAACCGATTTTAATCAAATTAAATAGGGATCGTCCTTGGCCCAAAAAAAATATATGTGTAAAGTTTCGTCAAGATCGGGCCATAATTGCGACCTGTACTTTGATTACAAGATTACATCTACAGACAGACGGACAGACAGACAGACGGACATAGCTAAATCGACTCAGAAAGTGATTACAAGTCGATCGGTATAATAAACAATGGATCTATCTCTTCTCCTTTTGGGTGTTACAAACAAATGCACAAAGTCATAATACCCTGTACCACAGTGTGGTGTTGGGTATAAAAATATTAGGATGAAAACAGAATTTTGTTTAGAACCTCATCCCCACAAACATATAATATTTGTGAGTGTCAAATATTATATATTTGGAGTGTACCCTAAACATATGTATGTTTCCAGTAGAATACGTTTGGAACAATATACTAGAGAAGCGTTTTTTTTAGCGTGTATATATTATTTGCTACAGGCCAAAAGTGTAACATGTCAAAGAACTGATGGACTAATGACTCCGCCGGCCCATAAAGCGCACAAGCAGTAATTTTTTGTTGAAGCTGGTGTTTGGACAAAGGAGTGTGGAATTTCTTCACTTCAAATGCGACAATTTTGCTTTTTTACGTACCCATCCAACCAAAAATGAGCTTCATCGCTGAAGTTTGAAGTAGGACTAATATAACCATTATTTTGATAGACAATTTCAACAATTTGCAAGCGTTGCTCTCGTGTATGTCTATACATGATAATAGGCAAACTGAAAGCAACTATCGGCTGTAGCCAATCGGTTACCACATAATGCAGTGTTACCTACTCAAAGTTATCAACCTGTATCTTAGGGTAGATCACAAGAATCAGAAATTGGGAGGTTTTTCATCATAACTCGAATATTGTTAACCATTATTTTTCGACGAAAACCACATATCCCGGATTATTTCTTCCCGCTACATCGGAAGAAATTTTGCTGTGGCATCGCGTTTTCGAGATATTAAGTCACAACGTTTTCTGGGTAAACAAAACAGATTAGTAAATTCAGATCCAATACTTCAATATAGATGTTTCATGTCAAAGAACGAAATAAAGGAGACACTTCAAGAAGTATTTCTCCCACAACACCCGACACCCCCGCTCTGCTCCATACACCTCAAATAATCATATAACGAAATCGATGTTTTTTTTTTGAAGATGTACTCGACAAAATGATTTCGAGTGAAATTTCCACGTACAAAGTATGTGTTTTCATTATGTTCTTTGGCAGGTTTTATTTTTGAATTCAATACTAATTCATAAATTAGATACTTCGACTTTTTGTATAAGTACGAGTATATCTCAATTTCTTCTAATGATCTCAAGCTAATCTCTACAATAGCCTTTCCAGTGTCTTCTTATATCACATTTTACAGAACGATTAGCGGCAATCTCCCCCACGCATGCGCACGCATTGCTTTAATGATTCTCTAAATGGACTACAATTCCAGGTAATTACACCCCAAGAGCTCAGCCAGCTAATCATTACATCTTTATCATTTGACCACAACAACAAAAATAAATAAAAACTTGATAACATAATGAAAATGTTTAAATTTTTAAATGAACGAAAGCAATCCGAACGTACCTGGTAAATGCGAGGCATTCGGTTTATAGCCCTGACAATCCGAATTAATTGTACTATTCGTTGGTGAATGATTGCTACTGCTGCCCACCAGCGGCATGGAGCTGACCCCACTTGAGGAGGCCGATGTAGGCGTTGACGATGAATTCGTAACCGAAGATACAGCGGCAGCAGCCGTAGCCGCTGCAGCAGCGGCCGCTGTAGAGCGCGTGACCCGATGTATGCCATGAAAATGATTTGAGAAGGTAGCATCGCCATAGGGACGCTGTACGAAAGCACGAAAATGAGTAGGGCCGGGAGGACCTGCAATTAGATGAATTAAGAAAATGTAAATAAATGTAATTCATTCGTACAATCGAAAGCAGAGAAATGTAATTAACTTCAACTGAACTCTCGCCGTCCGCCCGCCTAACGCTACACGGAGGAAAATCGGCATTTTTTATATGTTTGAATTGAAAGAAAATATATTTGGAAACGAATTTTTTAAATATTATATATTTGTTAACAAACAAATTTTATTTGAAAATCACGAAACTTTGTTTGGAACGCATATATTAATATATTAGAACAATCTATACTTGCGCATTGACTTTCACAAATAAAATATGTATTTACCCACAAACAATGTTATTTTTTAAGATGATTTCCAAATTTATTTTATTTAAAAATGATTTTTTAAATTTGCAAAATTTTTCGAATTTGAGTTAGTTTTACCTAGATTATAGTTAAAAATGTCTTTAACAGCATTAGCTGTTGTTTTAAATCAATAAATTTTAATTTATAAGTATTCCAATTCATCACTATTTAAAATGCATCAATGCAATTTATATTTGCGAAAGATTATACGATTTAAGTTTTAATTAAATTTTACAAACATATAAAATTTATAAAAAATGCTCTTTAAACATCTGAACAACAGAAAACTTGTCTTTAAATTAAGGCATTGATACATTGCCAAAATACATAAATACTAGTTCCAAATAAAAAAATATTATAATGGGAACATATTTTTGTTTAGAACTATATCCTCCCAAACATATAATATTTGGATATGTCAAATATTATATATTTGGAGTGTACCCTAAACATATGTATAATTCAAGCCGAATATGTTTGGGACAATATACTACAGAAGCGATTTTTTTTCAGCGTGTAGTACCGAAAAAGTGTTAATACGGTTCGTGCCTGAACTTAATGAGGGAGAAAGGGAATAGGATGAGAGATTGAGGCTTGAGCTTCGAGTCGGCATTAAATTAAACAAAAAACTGAAAAAAAGTACAGTACATCATTAAAAAAATTGTTGTTGCCTGACTAACTATGAGTACTGCTCGTACTGCTGCTTCTGATGTTTTTATTTTTGTTTCGTCTTTCGTTATTTCTAAAGTGAAGACTTAAAAATGCTGCTGCATAAATTATTAAATACAGAAAAATAGGTAATAAAACAATAACAATATTTGTCAGTCAGTCTGTCGGTGGGACCGTTCGTCCGTTGCTGGCTTTGGCCTCTCACTCGCTCGTTTACGACAAGAAAACAAGAACAGTAAAGAGCAAAAAAAAACGTAACAACGCAACGGTATTCGGTATTCCTCACGTCAGTGGAGCTCCTCTGTTTTGTTGTTTTTGTTGTTTATGAAAAACCGCAAAATGGCATTTTTTCGAAATTTAACACAATACCGCTGCAAACCCTCCGCTGCCGCCACCACAGCCGTCGTCTGTTCATTTCAGCTATACGTAACGGCAGCCTTACTTACTATACGTACACCGAACCGATAACAGTGTTGTCAACAGGATCGTAGCCTCCTTCAGTTTGATAAACAAATTTCAGAATGAATTTTGATATACTTTTAATATGTCAGACATATTTTAACTGTAAACAGGATAATATGCTTAGAAAGATCATGTTTCAATGATGTGTTAAAATACACTTGTATACTATTTAAGAGAGCAATATAACCCCAGAAGGTCATTTATAGAAAAAAATTACTTTTTTTGTGGTACCCTTCTACAGTACTTAAGATTTGCAGATAAAAAAAATAATATCTATTGAAAGCTGATTTGCCGGGGATGTATCGAAATTTATTTTTGAACCTCTTTTGGTAAATTAAAATACCTCAAAGTATAAATTGATATTTGTGGGAAACCCGGAAAAGAAAGAGAGGGAAAACCGGCTATTATATAGCTACACCCTACACCTCCCTAATAATGCCCAAAGAAGCTTTGTAATAAAAAATTTGAATAATTGGTTTTGTGTCAGTTAAGAAAACACTTTACACGACCGCCTCATCAAGGATCATTCCAAGGAGGAGTTAAAGATGTTTATCACAGTAGAATAGATTTGAAACGATAACATAACGATATCACGAATCGGAAGAAACAAATACAGGGTGGCTGATGAACGCTGCTACCAAAAAAATTTAATAACTTTTAATGAATCTGGTTAACTTTTTTTATTTTGCAAATTGAATTTTAGATTTAACAAAAATGGATAACTGGGACACTGAAACAAGAATTTGGATTGTCCGCCGCTATTAGGGGCACGTTTGGCGGCAATCCTCCGAGCAGATCGACCATAAAGAGACTTGTTAA